>OX392534.1:35575425-37975425 GCA_947623455.1 Mimachlamys varia
TAGATTAAGTATATTATTTACCATTCATTTAATTCCTACAGTAAATATAAACACTGAAGATTTAAAATTTCAGTGATTTTGTTTAGTCAGCCAAAATTTTAAATTCATAGCAAAAAAAAATAAAAAAATAAACAAAACAAAAAGTAAATTTAATTTTAGGTTAAAATGTTGAAAGAAAAATCAGTTAAATTTCAGCTGAAATAGAAACCCTCTGGGATGGAAGACATAGTTTTCTTCTGTGGAAATTTACTAAGTACTGGTAAAGGATACTGTCTAAATGGTCCCTGAAATCTAACCAATGCCTCTTTCTTTGAAACATTAAATTTGAATGCCTCAAAAACAAAATCCACTCGAGATAATTTGAAACACAATTTATACAAATACAAAGAAAACAGGCAGAACATTGATCAAAGCTTTTTGTATTTCTATTGGGAAATTCTTCTATTTGTCCCACTGATATTTCACAAGAATATAACTAGAAATAAGGTTCTATTGCACCCCAGAATTATCTGTTATGTTATGTGGTTTTGAAATTACTCCATTTCAAATTTCATTGCAAACCGATACATTTTGTTTTGTTTGTATTAAAATTGGCTGCAATTCTTTGTTATATTTACGGCCCCATACTGGTTTTTAAATCTGATGGTAACTTTTCAATCAAAACCTTTAATAATGTTTGTTTTAAGAAACAGAAAATATCAAACATACCCAACGTAGACAGTCGGCTGTGACCTAAAAGTAGGGCTGGGCTTATTACCAGACATCCCCCAATGCATATAGGGGAGGTTAAAAGTAAGGGTGTGCTTATCACCAGACATCCCCAAATAATTGTGGGGAGGTCAAAAGTGTGTGTGTTGGGGGGGGGGGGCTTATTATAGACATCCCCAAATGCATAGGGGGATATCAAAAGTAGAGGGTGGGCTTATTACCAGACATCCCCCCAATGTATATGGGGAGGGCAAAAGTAGGGGGTGGGCTTATTAACAGACCCCCAATGCATAGGGGAAAGTCAAAATTGGGGGATGGGGGTGGGGATGTTTGGGGGGAGGGCTTATTACTGAGCATGAGCTTATTGTTGGAGAAATACAGTAGGAACAGAACAGTTTATCACTATGCTGCAGGCTGTTTGAAACTCAAGTTAACTCTTTGACTGTTATATATAGATATAGATATGTATTATCTGGATCAAGAAATATAGTCATACATATCAAACAGACTGTGCAAGTCTATCACAATGCAGTCACAAAGTCTTGTTTGCACAGATCGTAAGTATAGGGCGAAGACTGCCAGACGGTAGCCTATGGATATGAAACCCAACTAAAACAGTCCTAACAGACCCAATGCAGCTCATAATAGATGTAAATGACAATAAAAGTCACATAAATATGGAACTCTCCTCTGTTGTGAGAGTGAGAAAAGTATGAAGACTTTTTGGATGCTTGGTTTATCATGCAGCATAAACAAAACACTTAAGCTGCAATCCTAGGTACCGTACTTCTGACTTCTGACAGGAATGGTGAAAGACTTGGACACATTATTATGTCAGCTTTTTTTCATCATTTAACATCAAATCAAATAATACAGTAATAATAGGATTAGTGTCAGTTTTTGTACCAAGGTCATTTATATAATACATGTACCTTTTATACTGTATTCTGAAGCTTTCAACATGGAAACAAATTACCAAATGTTGGCCTATACATGTATCATGACTTAGACCATCATCATTTTATGCCTCCAAATAACCCTTCATACAATTTATGTTCGTTTTTGTTTTTATTTTGTTATCTTCATCACCAGAAAAATAACGAATACTTTCAGACATGCCATTACTACAGGATTTTTTAGTTTGGTTAATTAGTCTTTACTTCCACATGGAATTGGACGTTCTGTAGTCATAATGCATAAAGGTTTTCTTTTGTGATATTTCTATCTCATTAATTTACACCCTTTAAGACCTCAACATCATATTATTTTCTTAACAAGAATCCTGCAATAAAAAAAGCTATTCTTTTTTACAACAGTAATGGAGGGCTTTCTTCTTGGTAAATTCTGTGCATTTTCTTCATTACTTAGAGATCCATTAACGAAAGTTGTTAATTGGAATTACACTTCTATACCAGCCGTACAATGAAATATAGATAATGTACATCACCACATACCTAGCCACTAAGAAAATGTCTTCCTAACCTTATAGATACATTGTCCCTGTAGTCCTATAATTGACACACACTAAACTAAACCTGAAAATTGATGATTTACTGCATTTTTTTCAAATGTGACTATTAATATTTTTTTCATCAATGAGTTGTTCTTTTTTACAACTTTGAAAAATAAGAAATGAAAGAAATGTAAAAAAAATATAAAAGGAAAATCTAATTTTCTTTGACATCTGTTTGAATCTTGAATTTTGTGCTGCAGGTATATGTATCCATGCTTAAAATATTTAATTATAATTAAGTGAAAAATTAAAGAAAACAAATTATTGTTACAATGATGATTTAACATATTGATAAAGTACAGGTACATTATAAGTATTTTGTAATATGTTTAGTTAGGTGACACTGCAGAGACTTAAGCTCGGAAGGTTTGTGAGCCAGATTATTCTTAAACCAGAAACAATACTTAAATCATAACACTTGGTTAAAATGTGTCATATTTCTTCTATGTAATAACTTCAGAACAAATGGTAGAAATTATAGCGTTAATTTCAAAACCTTGTTCCTTTCTCAAGCAGGCAATAACAATTTGGAAACGCACAACCAATTTTTCATCTTCAAGTCGTTCAATTTGAAGTACTACATAAATATAAAATAACACACCTACAGTTACCATATGTAAAACATGCATAGCCACTTGAATTTCAAGCACCAACTATTTATAATTCTTCTATCAATTACTTTGTACTTTTGGATATTTTTTCCCAAACTGATCTATGCAGAAATGTTAATTATTGCAAAAATACCTTCAAATATTTCCAAACTTTGCACAAAAATATTTATTTCCACAGACCAGGGTATTCAGGTACTTGCAAATGACTGAATTGATTGATTATGATGTGGTAATTTAAATTATTGAAATGGTGCAAATACTTCAAGGGAGATAATTTTATCACAAATCTTAGGTGAAAAGGGAAGCAATTATTTTCAAGGGGAGATAATTGACACAAAAACATAAGTATAATGTATATGAAAGCAAAGGGCCTTAAAGGGCGTCTCAAAGCGGTTCACAAATTATTATCTGTGGTTATAGGGCCTTAGCAACCAGCCAATATTGTTCTCAACTCCCTTCAGGGGAGCATACAACCAGTGCTGGCATTTCGGCACTCAAAGCTAGCATTCTACAGTTTCTAGCCCTTCCTTAAAATAAATACTCAATTACAGCTGAGTAGATTGGAACAATCAGAGTAAAGTATCTTGCTCTAGGATACAACGCAAGTGCCGTGACCAGGACTCAAACTCGCAACACTTTGATCACGAGCCTGACGTCCTACCAGTGGACCACCGTGCTTCCAAAAACATTATCCATCACGAGCAGGGTCAAAGTACAGTACTTTATATTTATTCAATGGCTTTATAACAAATTTAATATTTCTCTTCTAAATCTTCATGAAAGGTCATATTGTGCATATTTTGGAAAAAAAGTTATTTCAAAGTACCAGTACATAGATTTTCATCCCTAATGGCAATGCCTCATCTTTATTACAACTCAGTTACCGGAAAAAGAAATTAAACCATTATGTAGAAATCAAAACAAAAAATAATTTAAACAATTGAAATGAAACAAAAGGCAACTCCGACCTCTTGGACCCATCAAGCTTTGACAGGAAACTGTCCTGTTATCTTCCTTAACTCGGTTTTGTGTGATAAAATAAGATCTTGATCTCAGAAGTCAATAATGATCGACAGAAACATTCTGTTCGGTAGCTTCTGGGAAAGTTAGTTTGCCAGGCTAATGGTCTCTCTAACTCAGTTATGTATTTTTGGAAGCAAAGTTTATTACAGTAATGGTCTTCTGGCTAAAAATACATCATGACAATTCAGATTATAATACCGTAAACGCTCAATTCTGTTAGGATTTCAATTTCCTCAAGATATTTAATGAAGATTTGTTCAAATCACAGAAAATATATTGTGTCAACATCAAATGTATACAGGTTTTTTAAAGATCAAAATTTTCTGATAAAGTTTGATAATTTTGAATTCTTACTGTAACAGAAATGTTTTGCAGAATTATGTACAATATAAAAGAAATTGGTTTTGACAGGTTTTTGGTTTTTAACATTATTTATTTATTTAAATTTGAATGCCATTATTAAATAAGGACCAGTACATGTTCAAGTTGCAGTACTTTCAAATTAATGTATTGATCACTACTTTTAGTTATATGGTCCTTAAGGACATATCCTACTTTACACATCATATTCCGTTTGTAATTAGTGTTGGAGTTATCTCCCTGGGGAATTTGCTTAAATGTCAATCTAATAATACATTTTTATGCTATCAATTTAAAGCTTGAATTTATTTTTTCCCCAAGCATACTATATATAGACCTTAAACCACTGTAGTCAAACACTGTAGATTATTATCAGTTTCTAAATATCTCTTTCTTATTCATGGAAAACTTACCTAGCATTTTCACATATTTTTCCATTTAAATGATTAAGTAAGAATCATAACACATTTTAATCTTCATCAAAATTTCAATTAAGCCGAAAAAACTCAAATAATATTTTGTGTTAGAAGCTGACAGTGCTTTGATAAAGCCAAATCATAAAAAAAAATCAGAGACTACCAAAGCGTCAACAAAACCATAATTCTAACTCAAAATCGATTAAACTAAAGGGCAAAAACATGAACGAAGAAAAGATTTACATGGCGACTTGCAAAAGTACAAGAGAACAAGACTATTTGTTCTGGAAGAGTAAGCATCTTCTGAAACACCCGGCCAACATGTAAATCTTGGTCACATCCAAGCTAAATGTCAAGTCCTCAAAGTGATAATCGAGTCATCATTCTCAATCACAACAAGTAAGCAGACTAATGAGCATACTCAAAAACATCCATCTTCATATCACACAAGGATACAAAATATCAATTCTTATTAACTTATCATACAGGTTTTTATTCAGTAGAACTCCTTTTGCATAGAGGTAGCATGTAGCCTTTACAGTCAATTCAACGGCTAGACTTGCTACGTAGAACTCCGAGCTGTCTTTGCTAGCCTCCTAAGGAATGAAACCTCCATATGAATCCAGTATTGTTTATCTTCATCGGTAAAATATTGACCTTTGTTCAGCATGCCTACAAGTCATCTAGAGCGGACTGTATACAGTATGGGTGGATAATAATGATAATTTAAAACAATACACAAACGAAACTCTCGAGCTGCAATGTTGAAATACGAGGTTGTATTAAACCGTTCTACGTGTAGACATTTTTGTTACACACAAGTATGTAGTTAGTGCACAAAGACTCTTATATCTGTCTGAACCTCATGTGATCTAAACACATTTTTTTCAATTTTTTGCTGGCAATGTTTCAAAATTGAATACGCTACCTTATCCTTAAAGCCACTTTCTGATACATCAATATCTATATCCATAATTGCATCACATCAATGCGTGGTCACTCCACGAACCCTACAGTCACAGCAGCATTTCTCCGGCAGCCATGACTGACGGTCATATTGGAGGCCAGGACAAAGAGAAAACTCTCAATCTGTTTGCGTGTGATATGATATTATAGGATTTTTAGGAGATTGTGATTGTATAAAACATTTATTCTTTCTGAAGCCAAAAGTGCATCTCACTTTAAATGCATCTGTAAAGGCTAGAGTTTGTTATCTGTAATCATTCTATATCAATGTTGTTGGATCGCCTCACAATCGCCTCGTGATCCCTCTATGAGGCAATAAATCCTGTCCTGTCCATGTTGTAAATAAAATGGCTTGTCAACTTTTGACAAAAATTGTATTTTTTTCATTCGTTTCACACCCCTAGCTATATTGGCCAAGTCTTGTATCAGTCTCATTATTTTTCTCAAATGTATTTGATTTAAGACAGTACATATTCTATTTATAGATAAAAATTTTTCTCGAAAATAAACAGCAACAGTCCGAAAGCTTTCCAAACTTTCAGCCATTTTTGTTGACAACAATGGTATTGCATTGATTTTTATTTTTTGTTATACGTTTTGGGGCATTTGGTGCGGCTGTCTCCTGATCTATTGTTAAATAAAAGATAACGCCGCGACCATTTATAATTCCTTGAATTTACAATCTTTAGGGATCTTCAAGAATTTAAGACTGTTATGAATCCCTTGAATTTATATAATCTTTTGGGATCTTCATGAATTACCCTATACCTTACAAATATATACCGGTATTGGTTTTACTGGACTTTAAATAAACTGTTACTTTACAGTCAAACCTGTCTATCAAGGTGTCCTTTACATAGAGATGTCCTTTATATAGAGGTGTCCTTTATATAGAGGTGTCCTTTATATAGAAGTATCCTTTATATATAGATGTGTCCTTTATATAGAAGTGTCCTTTATATATAGAAGTGTCCTTTATATATAGAAGTGTCCTTTATATATAGAAGTGTCCTTTATATTTAGAGGTGTCCTTTATATATAGAAGTGTCCTTTATATAGAAGTGTACTTTATATATAGAAGTGTCCTTTATATATAGAAGTGTCCTTTATATATAGAAGTGCCCTTTATATAGAAGTGCCCTTTATGTATAGAAGTGTCCTTTATATATAGAAGTGTCCTTTATGTATAGAAGTGTCCTTTATATATAGAAGTGCCCTTTATGTATAGAAGTGTCCTTTATATATAGAAGTGCCCTTTATATAGAAGTGTACTTTATATATAGAAGTGTCCTTTATATATAGAAGTGTCCTTTATATATAGAAGTGTCCTTTATATATAGAAGTGTCCTTTATATATAGAAGTGTCCTTTATATATAGAAGTGCCCTTTATATAGAAGTGCCCTTTATATAGAAGTGTACTTTATATATAGAAGTGTCCTTTATATATAGAAGTGTCCTTTATATATAGAAGTGTCCTTTATATATAGAAGTGTCCTTTATAAATAGAAGTGCCCTTTATATAGAAGTGTACTTTATATATAGAAGTGTCCTTTATATATAGAAGTGTCCTTTATAAATAGAAGTGCCCTTTATATAGAAGTGTACTTTATATATAGAAGTGTCCTTTATATATAGAAGTGTTCTTTATATATAGAGGTGTACTTTATATATAGAAGTGTCCTTTATATAGAAGTGTCCTTTATATAGAGGTGTCCTTTATATATAGGTGTCCTTTATATATAGAAGTGTCCTTTATATATAGAAGTGTCCTTTATATAGAAGTGTCCTTTATATAGAGGTGTCCTTTATATAGAGGTGTCCTTTATATAGAGGTGTCCTTTATATATAGGTGTCCTTTATATATAGAAGTGTCCTTTATATATAGAAGTGTCCTTTATATATAGAAGTGTCCTTTATATATAGAAGTGTCCTTTATATAGAAGTGTCCTTTATATAGAGGTGTCCTTTATATAGAGGTGTCCTTTATATATAGGTGTCCTTTATATATAGAAGTGTCCTTTATATAGAAGTGTCCTTTATATATAGATGTGTCCTTTATATAGAAGTGTCCTTTATATATAGGTGTCCTTTATATATAGAAGTGTCCTTTATATAGAAGTGTCCTTTATATATAGATGTGTCCTTTATATAGAAGTGTCCTTTATATATACAAGTGTCCTTTATATATAGAAGTGTCCTTTATATAGAGGTGTCCTTTATATATAGATGTGTCCTTTATATATAGAAGTGTACTTTATATATAGAAGTGTCCTTTATATATAGAAGTGTCCTTTATATATAGAAGTGTACTTTATATATAGAAGTGTCCTTTATATATAGAAGTGTCCTTTATATATAGATGTGTCCTTTATATATAGAAGTGTCCTTTATATATAGATGTGTCCTTTATAGAGATGTGTCCTTTATGGAGAGGAGTCCTTTATATATAGAAGTGTCCTTTATAAAGAGGTGTCCTTTATATAGAAGTGTCCTTTATATAGAGTCGTCCTTTATATATAGAAGTGTCCTTTATATTTAGAGGTGTCCTTTATAAATAGAAGTGTCCTTTATATAGTAGTGTACTTTATATAGAAGTGTACTTTATATAGAAGTGTACTTTATATAGAAGTGTACTTTATATATGGAGGTGTCCTTTATATATAGAAGTGTCCTTTATATAGAAGTGTACTTTATATATAGAAGTGCCCTTTATATAGAAGTGCCCTTTATGTATAGAAGTGTCCTTTATATATAGAAGTGTCCATTATAAATAGAAGTGCCCTTTATATAGAAGTGTACTTTATATAGAGGTGTCCTTTATATATAGAAGTGTCCTTTATATATAGAAGTGTCCTTTATATATAGAAGTGTCCTTTATATATAGAAGTGTCCTTTATATAGAAGTGTACTTTATATATGGAGGTGTCCTTTATATATAGAAGTGTCCTTTATATAGAAGTGTACTTTATATATAGAAGTGCCCTTTATATAGAAGTGCCCTTTATGTATAGAAGTGTCCTTTATATATAGAAGTGTCCATTATAAATAGAAGTGCCCTTTATATAGAAGTGTACTTTATATATAGAAGTATCCTTTATATATAGAAGTGTCCTTTATATATAGAAGTGTCCTTTATATATAGAAGTGTCCTTTATAAATAGAAGTGCCCTTTATATAGAAGTGTACTTTATATATAGAAGTGTCCTTTATATATAGAAGTGTTCTTTATATATAGAAGTGTACTTTATATATAGAAGTGTCCTTTATATAGAAGTGTCCTTTATATAGAGTCGTCCTTTATATATAGAGGTGTCCTTTATATATAGAAGTGTCCTTTATATATAGAAGTGTCCTTCATATAGAGTCGTCCTTTATATATAGAAGTGCCCTTTATAAAGAGGTGTCCTTTATATAGAGGTTTCCTTTATAGAAATGTGTCCTTTATAGAGAGGTGTCCTTTATAACCTGATTGAGTGTATATAATCTTTTCAATTGTCTATTGGCATAACGATTCTGAAGAAGTTAATTAAGTTGTAACAGAACGGATGAAGAATTAACTTTTGAATTCATTTTAAATTTTTTTAATGAATTATTGAAAGAAATATCGTTAATTTTGTAGGTTATTTTGTATGTTTGAATCATGATCCATTTGTAGTTTTTAAGATAAATCCCAGACTTGCATATTTTGTTTCCATTAAGAAATTAAAAGTACCAGAACCTACAAAAATATTCAGGATTTGAATTTCATTTAATTTCATGTGTCATTTAAAACTCAATATCGACCAAAATCTTCACAGATGATATTTTATTTTTCATTACTGGGTATCTGTCTAAGATACACAAAAAATGTCAATAATTTGAATCTAATCTTCATGTGTCTTTTAACTTTTACAGAATATAACAAACCACTTCCTTGTAAAGATTTTTGTTTTCAATTTCTTTACAGTGTCAATATTTTGTGTATATATATAACACAGGATATTTAATCAAAATGTTGTTAAAATCTTAATCCTGAACTTCTCTGATGACACGGAGACAATATGTGGCGAAGAATGTACCAGGGATCAAATGATTATTTCTAGAAATTTAACGATACCACTGTCCAGACTCTTTCCGACTCCGACCCACACACCTTTATGACTTCAGTTTCCATTCCATTTTTAAAAGAGACAGCCATCAGACTTGACAGATTACAGACTGAATCTATAAATAGAATCGGCTTTGATGCAATCATAAAACGCCAATGTTTTCCAATTTCTAGCGTATCATTTTGATATTCCAGCGGTTTTATCACTTTTTGATATACCTTTTACATCCAGCTAGTCGATATATCACAGATCAATATTAGATTTTGACTTGGTACCAACCTCCTCTGTCTATAGCTTTTTAGTATTTATTCTGTTCTGGATACTGGATAACCCCGCCCCCTCCCCCTCTGTCTATCCCTTTTTGGAATTGCTCAATCTCCAAATATTCCATGTGTTCCTTGATATCTAGTATTCTCCATTTCTCTATGTATCTTCCTCCAGTTCAAAACAATTTTTCAAGCTAAAATTTTCAAAAGTCAAATCAAGTGTCAAGCTTAACAGAAAACATTTGTTTTACAGTAAAATATTTAACAAAAATGTCAAAACATGATTTGACAAACATGATGAAAACATCAATCTTTCCCTAAACACTTAATACACTATCTTAAAAACAAAAGTGGAAAATATTTAAGAAAGGCGATTAAGTCATACTCGAGACAATTCTGCCTGATCGTTGCAATATTCACCACTTCAAATTACGACCTAGGACAAAATTGATCATTATATATACGCTCAACTCCTAAATACTCGAGGGATAGTTAACAGATCAATTTTTTTTTAAACTTTAAAGACGTTGACATACCGCAGACACAAACTGTCAAAAAGGCATATATTTATAGGAGCATGTATGCTTTACACTTTTCAAAAGTGGCAAAATAAAAGCTTTTGTTGCCCACATGAATTCTATAATTTAGCCGAGATCTATCATATCATGGAAACTTTTACATTTCATATTCAAAATATCGACCTCCATCTAAAATGACAATGTATACATGTAAAATATCGGCTCTAAAGATGCCATATGAAATGCACTTCAAAACAAGTATACTTGTTACATTGTCAATAATATACCATGATACTTGTCTTTATATATACACTCTTCAAAATTCATGCTCCAAGATTACATGCATCATACTATATAAGATTCAAAATTCTTAAAGTTTTAAAAAATGGAAAAAATTCCTTCAACCTTGAAAGCATTCAAATATGTAGAATATCCGATACACAGCGAAAGAAATATGTCTGGTATCTCTTTCTACGTATATTGAGACATGAAAAAAGGTTTGAACATTCTGAAATATTTGTACTTTTGATGTGAACAAAATGATGAGTAAAGAAAAAGTCTTGCTATTAAAAAGGCATGATCTAGCATTATAATAAATAATGTGTACTTCAGTCATATGTCTTAATGTATTTACCAGAATTCTCAACTTACAAAAAATAAAGAAATATTTCTCGACCACAAACATGTCGTGTTGCATATTTTCAGCCAGGATGTCTACAATGGACGTGGGAAAGAACTGTCTTGTAGAATATTTAAGCAGGCTTTTGATCTCGATAAAATAAACAAGTCAAAAGGCTTCCAATAGTCACAACAGCCATATCGCTGCTTCAGTATGTCGGAAACTCAATTCTATTAGCACAATTCAGTCAAGTTCAATAACTGTATATCAGCTTTCTTATTTATAATTTCAATATAAAGCCACAATGAAATCCACTGGTAATGGGTCAGTATTATGCTTAAGTGTCATCCTCACTGGTCAAATTCTGCTACCTGTAGTACATTGTAGTTATATATTTCATTGGTCAATGGAACTGAATTTCTATTGAAGATCAGGGAATAAAACCTGGGCTGACTTGGTAAAAGACAAGTACGGAATCAACTGCCACCAGCAACAAGTTAAATCTAAATGTGCAATGGAAAATTTAAATAAAAAAAATCTTTAAACAGTTTTCATTAAAAAAGTAACAAGTAACAGAGTACGTGTCACTCAGTTCTTTTTTTGGTCATGAAACCTTGATCCACTTAACATCTAGGTTTTAATTTTTTTCTTTTTTCTTTTTTAAATATACTGCTTTAGGAACAAGAAAATTAGAAAAATGCCTAATATAATTATAAAACATCTTCTTACGGATCTCGCATCTATCTGTGGACAAATAAATTCAAATTTAGTCATAGAAACAGATTCCATTTAAGTCCCTGTTCAATTTTATATGCTTTTCAAAAAGGTCAAAACGATATTAAACATTTTTGGTGAGAATTTGTAACTAAATGTCAAAGGTTGATCATCAAGGGGAGAAGTTTTCTGGTTCGGAAAGTATACCGATACGGCACCAAGGTGAAGAATGTAGAATTCAGGCTGCTTTTTTTAGCTGTCAGGTTTCCTTGACAACAATTACTAACCGAAATTAATGGTACATTGATTTCGGAATGGGAGAGAATTACCGATACGAAAATTTGTTACAAATCTCAACGGTAATTTGACTTTAGTATGCTTGTACAGCCAGAACACAAAGCTTCTGTAAATGCCTTCATCTTTTTTGATATTGTAACAAATTGCTTTACCGCAGAAAAGATCATAAACAATGTATAATTAGAGCTTAATTAAACATATTTATATAAAGGTTGTACATCATATAGGGTTCCAGGGAGACCATCATTGGCAGTTTATGAACTATAGTCCTGAGTCTTCTGGAAATGGTTCCCTGAAAATTCATAACAAATTTCCAACCTATTAATTGGAACAGTTCAAACTGAATTAGTTCAATTTACTTGAAAGAGTTCAAATGTGTTTCATGGTAAATAAGTTCAATCGGCGGTCAGATCAAATGTGTCTTGATGGGTGAACAATTTAACTGGAGGAGTTCAAGTGTGTTTTTGGGGGGGTGAATAATTTAATTTGAAGAGTTTAAAATGTCTTTTCATGGTTAAAGAATTCAATTGGAGGTCAGTTCAAATGTGTCTTAGGGGTGAATTCTTTAATCAGAAGAGTTCAAATCTTTATAAGGGGTAATTGTGTATGAGCTATAACATAACACTCTGGCAAAGCTGATAAAGGTTTTCTAAGCCAGTCCATACACTGCTACATGGCATAAAGTACTGCACGTCTTGTAGTATTTTATACTGAGTCTCGACAGTCTAATAAAACACTGTTTGTTAGTCAAAAGAAATTAGTCAAAAGAAACAGGGGAGACAACTCTATCACAAATGCATGAGGTGGTCTTGATTCACCTATATAATGACTTTATAATAATTTGATGTTCTCCTATATGGCTTTATCACAGTCCAGTTTGATTTCTGAAATTTGAATAGAAAATTATTGTTCCTGCATTTTTTGGGGAGAGGGTATAATGTCTGTTGAAAAGTATATATTATTCCAATCTGTACACTTGTCAGAAAATGTCTATTGACACTTGTCTGAATTCGTTGTAAATTAGACTGATTCAGAATGCATCATATAATGCTTTCATTTATTGACTTCAAAATTGCAAGCATACAAGTTTCTAATTTGGCAAGTTAAAATTTAACCCACTCACCACAAAATGTGAGTTGCAAAAACAAAAAGGTAAATTCTACCTCTGCAAACACCAATTTCTCACACTTGCGACTATATTGTGAAATATTTCTGTTTAATCCCTCAAAAGTGTGACAAATGTGGCTGTGTTCCGACATCATCTCTCCCACATACCTGTTGGGGATTGGTGTGCCAGAGGTTCATGTGTGAGAAACAATCGCATTAGCAATTGTTACAAAAATCACATCCCCCACAGGTTCACATGTTTATCAATAATCTGCCTTCTGGATTTAGATTTTGTGAAAGAGCCAAATATCTATATAATACACTTATATATAGTCTAAACCATACACCTTTATATACTGTCTAAACCTGGTAGGCCTATACCTTTATATACTGTCTATACCTGGTAGGCCTATACCTTTATATACTGTCTAAACCTGGTAGGCCTATACCTTTATATACTGTCTAAACCTGGTGAACCTATACCTTTATATACTGTCTAAACCTGGTAGGCCTATACCTTTATTATACTGTCTAAACCTGGTAAACCTATACCTTTATATACTGTCTAAACCTGGTAGGCCTATACATTTATATACTGTCTAAACCTGGTAAACCTATACCTTAATTTATATACTGTCTAAACCTGGTAAACCTATACCTTTATATACTGTCTATACCTGGTAGGCCTATACCTTTATTATACTGTCTAAACCTGGTAGGCCTATACCTTAATATACTGTCTAAACCTGGTAGGCCTATACCTTTATATACTGTCTAAACCTGGTAAACCTATACCTTTATATACTGTCTTAACCTGGTAAACCTATACCTTTATATACTGTCTAAACCTGGAAAACCTATACCTTTATATACTGTCTAAACCTGGTAAACCAATACCTTTATATACTGTCTAAACCTGGTAGGCCTATACTTTTATATACTGTCTAAACCAGGTAGGCCTATACCTTTATATACTGTCTAAACCTGGTAGGCCTATACCTTTATATACTGTCTAAACCTGGTAAACCTATACCTTCATATACTGTCTAAACCTGGTAGGCCTATACCTTTATATAAATACTGTCTAAACTCTAAACCTTTATAATATTATGCTTTCTAAACTCAACATCTTTATACTGTCTAAACCCGAACATATTTATATATATACTGTCTATAAACCCTATATACTTTCTAAACCACACAAGTATATAACTATATTGTATAAATCCCATACCTGTAAATACTGCCTTAAACCTTTATTGCATATTTTGTCTATAACACAGGTCTAACACTGTAACCCTAGCAGCTCCCTATCAGAAACCCTTACTGCCTATTTTGTCTATATAACATTGGTCTAATATACTACCCTAGCAGCTCCCTATCAGAAACCCTTACTGCCCATATTGTCTATAACACTGGTCTAATACTACGCCAGCAGCTCACTATCAGAAACCCTTACTGCCTATTTTGTCTATAACACTGGTCTAATCCTACCCTAGCAGTCCCCTATCAGAAACCCTTACTGCCTATTTTGTCTATAATACTGGTCTAATATTACCCCAGCAGCTCCCTATCAGAAACCCTTACTGTCTATTTTGTCTATAACACTGGTCTAATACTACCCCAGCAGCTCACTATCAGAAACCCTTACTGCCTATTTTGTCTATAACACTGGTCTATTAATACTACCCCAGCAGCTCCCTATCAGAAACCCTTACTGCCTATTTTTGTCTATAATTCTGGTCTAATACTACCCCAGCAGCTCACTATCAGAAACCCTTACTGCCTATATTGTCTATAACACTGGTCTAATCCTACCCTAGCAGTTCCATATCAG
Organism: Mimachlamys varia; assembly: GCA_947623455.1. Classification (NCBI taxonomy): domain Eukaryota; kingdom Metazoa; phylum Mollusca; class Bivalvia; order Pectinida; family Pectinidae; genus Mimachlamys; species Mimachlamys varia. The sequence continues at coordinate 35,590,470 of OX392534.1, forward strand.
AAACCCTTACTGCCTGTTTTGTCTAAAACACTGGTCTAATACTACCCCAGCAGCTCACTATCAGAAACCCTTACTGCCTATTTTGTCTATAACACTGGTCCAACACTACCCTAGCAGCTCCCTATCAGAAACCCTTACTGCCTATTTTGTCTATAACACTGGTCTAACACTACCCTAGCAGCTCCTTATCAGAAACCCTTACTGCCTATTTTGTCTATAACACAGGTCTAATACTACCCTAGCATCTCCCTATCAGAAACCCTTACTGCCTATATTGTCTATAACACTGGTCTAATACTACCCTAGCAGCTCCCTATCAGAAACCCTTACTGCCTATTTTGTCTATAACACTGGTCTAATCATACCCCACCAGCTCCCCATCAGAAACCCTTACTGCCTATTTTGTCTATAACACTGGTCTAATACTACCCTAGCAGCTCCCTATCAGAAACCCTTACTGCTTATTTTGTCTATAACACTGGTCTAACACTACCCTAGCAGCTCCCTATCAGAAACCCTTACTGCCTATTTTGTCTATAACACTAGTCTAATACTACCCTAGCAACTCCCTATCAGAAACCCTTACTGCCTATTTTGTCTATAACACTAGTCTAATACTACCCTAGCAGCTCCCTATCAGAAACCCTTTCTGTCTATTTTGTCTATAACACAGGTCTAATACTACCCTAGCAACTCCCTATCAGAAACCCTTACTGCCTATTTTGTCTATAACACTGGTCTAATCCTACCCTAGCAGCTCCCTATCAGAAACCCTTACTGTCTATTTTGTCTATAAAACTGGTCTAATACTTCCCTAGCAGCTCCCTATCAGAAACCCTTACTGCCTATTTTGTCTATAACACTTTATAGTCAGGTCTAATACTACCCTAGCAGCTCCCTATCAGAAACCCATACTGCTATTTTGTCTATAACACTGGTCTAATCCTACCCTAGCAGCTCCCTATCAGAAACCCTTACTGCCTATTTTGTCTATAACACTGGTCTAATACTACCCTAGCAGCTCCCTATCAGAAACCCTTACTGCTTATTTTGTCTATAACACTGGTCTAACACTACCCTAGCAGCTCCCTATCAGAAACCCTTTCTGCCTATTTTGTCTATAACACTAGTCTAATACTACCCTAGCAACTCCCTATCAGAAACCCTTACTGCCTATTTTGTCTATAACACTAGTCTAATACTACCCTAGCAGCTCCCTATCAGAAACCCTTTCTGTCTATTTTGTCTATAACACAGGTCTAATACTACCCTAGCAACTCCCTATCAGAAACCCTTACTGCCTATTTTGTCTATAACACTGGTCTAATCCTACCCTAGCAGCTCCCTATCAGAAACCCTTACTGTCTATTTTGTCTATAAAACTGGTCTAATACTTCCCTAGCAGCTCCATATCAGAAACCCTTACTGCCTATTTTGTCTATAACACTTTATAGTCAGGTCTAATACTACCCTAGCAGCTCCCTATCAGAAACCCTTACTGCTATTTTGTCTATAACACTGGTCTAATCCTACCCTAGCAGCTCCCTATCAGAAACCCTTACTGCCTATTTTGTCTATAACACTGGTCTAATACTACCCTAGCAGCTCCCTATCAGAAACCCTTACTGCCTATTTTGTCTATAACACTGGTCTAATACTACCCTAGCAGCTCCCTATCAGAAACCCTTACTGCTATTTTGTCTATAACACTGGTCTAATCCTACCCTAGCAGCTCCCTATCAGAAACCCTTACTGTCTATTTTGTCTATAACACTGGTCTAATACTACCCTAGCAGCTCCCTATCAGAAGCCCTTACTGCCTATTTTGTCTATAACACTGGTCTAATACTATCCTAGCAGTTTGACTCCCTATAGTAGAAATTCTGCCTGTCCGAATCCATCATCAAATACACAAAGCTAGCAGCAGGAATCAATTGGCTCCAATAAAAAGTTTTGCTTAACCATGTGGAATAATAACTACCGCCTCACAAGTAATACATCTTTAGAACAAATCCATCATACACACTATTGGTTACGGGCTCTCTCCTACACTATTCTCATTGTCTGAGATTGCGGGTTCGAGAGGAGGGGCACCCGAGTACAATGCTGGACCCTCCCACCGGTTACAGGACCGACCCTCCTATTACTCGGAGGCTTCCCCAACAACACCAGTCTCGGCAGGGGATGTACATATCAATTAGTCCTGACGTAAACACTTATCCCGAGTTATCTTTGTGTACTCTACACAGTATGCCAGCGTTCACAGTTTCTAGGCTTCATCAGTACCACCCGTGTGCCTTGTCCAACTACCTACCTGGGCTTATACATTAGCTTGGGGCTCACTTCTCAAGGCTTACTGGTCATGTAAGTCATTGTATTGAGCTCATTAGGAAGAGCTTAAGTTACCTGTGATATCATTCAAGGAAGCTTATTTTATCACTGTACAGCAACATTGGAGCTTTTTAAATTACTGTGGAGTACATGTCAGTGGAGCTTATAAGCTGTTGCTCAGGGCTCAATTGATGGGAGCTCCCCGGTTAAAAGTGTATGTATGTGTCAGAATGGGAGCTTAACTGACTTTTGATGCAGTATTTAAGGATATGTTTACAAATCTTCATTTATACCAGGAAATGACAGGAAAAATTAACATCATTTGAGACGAAAAAATTAACATTATCAAAGACGAAAATATAATGCTATTTTAAATATAATTTGGTTACCAAAAGTGAAATTGAAAAATTGTTTATACAAAAAAAACTGATGAAAGAATAAATCTACCAATAACAGTAAATTTCCTTTGAAGACTGTTTCAGTAGTTCCGATGACAAGTGATTGTTAACCCTTTATCAACCTACATTGATCTCTGTACACAAGGTTTTATAACCTAATGAAACAAGATACAAAGATATTCTACTTGGCTACACATCTCTACAAAAGTAATCTTTACACTACAGTGTAAAATAACTTTTCTGGAGATCAACGATTTTCTAATCTGTGATGCTTACGAAACATGTGATAATTTGCTGCTACAAAGCATTTAGGTTCTACTTTGAAATTTCAGGATTTTAAAAACGAAAAAAAAAAGTTTATCATAATTAATTACCAACCAAAGTGCACTATTGTGATCTCTTTACTATTCAATCATAATGTTGAGTCATAATCAGCTTTTTATCAGAGGATTGTAAAAACAGATTAAGTTTTATTTCAACGGAAAAAGACTTACAATTCTATAGGCAAGTGATCATACTGCTGGATAAAATTCCCATCGAACCAAAGGATCTGAACGATATACATTGTCTTATTTCACGGTGCCTTTTGAAAGCTACTGATGTGTTACGATGATTGTCACCGATACTGTGGATCGACTTGTAAAGCAGTGGTCATTTTAATCAATACATCAATGACCACTTGACCACAGGAGTTGTACTTCACACCAATGAGTGGTCATTCCATGTAACGGAGTGACCAGGGAATACCTAACATCTGCTATGGACCGGAAGTTTTATAATGGGCGTCTGAGGTTATTATTCTCTAAAGGAAACGGTTCAGGTCCATCTTATCACAAAACTAGTACGGGACGTGCAATTCTAGGATCGGTGCTTAGACAATCTAATATTTCCTCTGGATTTTACCATTGGTTGACATTTTCTAGTTTGAATTTTCTATCTCAGGTAAGACTAACCAACATCAACCTTTTCACACATACATGTATACATCAGAAATGTTTCTCAAATGTTTGTTAAATAACTTTCGTTGTTAATTGCTTTCTTGAATGTCAAATGTTTCTCCTTTAAAACCTTGATTTAATTGATGTTAGATTCTATAAATGGATATTTTTCAATATCTCAAAAAACTATTGATGGATGTTAAATCAAAAAGTGCAAAAAAATCAAATGTGCTATTTTACTTTCCTAAATAAGCATGTTCGATTCTGCAATGAAGATTTGGAGGACGGAGGCCAGGAAAATATTTTTGATTGATTTGATGGAAGTATAAAATTCTCTTATAATATACTACTTTTTTCAATTTAAAAAATGTAGTATTTAAGCAGAATGATTGTATCTGTACATTATACATTAAGCCCTAAAGAAACCCATTTCTCAGCTGTTGTCAATTTTGAAGTTTATTTCTCGCTGCGTAGGTGTGTGTTTGAATGCGCATGATGAAAATCAATAATAATCGTGAAAGTAGTCGTAAATTGCTCAAAACACTGTCGGTATACAACAACGATTTACCACCACAAAGCAATTAAGATTCCACTTAATGTGATAATAACTCAAAAGTCTACGTTTGATAATTAAACAGCTCCAGCAATAATTCTGTGCATCAACATTTGTGAGCTTTGATTCAGAAATGATTAAAAGTTGTACTGCAACAGTGAAGTCATTATTTTAAACAATGTTTGACAACTTAACAAACTTTAAACAGTCAAGAATATTAATGAAATGAAAATTGTGCAATAAAACACCATTCCTGTAAATCTCCAGTGCAAAAAATGAATGTACATTTGTATTAAAGTGCTAGAATTAAGATCTGACTGCCAAAATAGAACAATCCACAAAAAAAAGAATGGAATCCTTTTAAAAGGATTTCTATTCTGACTATGTAAGTCAGCTGAAAAAAATCCTTCTAGGGGCTGGGTTGGGGGAGGGGGGGGGGGGGGGGGGGTAAGGGGAGATGGGGGAGGGGGGAGGGGTCTAAGGATTATATATATTCATTAGTCAATAGTTGATTGTAAGCCCTAGCTTTTGAGGGATAGGGTATTGGAAGGGGGAGGGTGTTAGGGGAAAGACTGGGGAGGGGTCTAAGGATTATATATGTTTATTAGTCAATAGTTGTTTGTAAGCCTTAGCTTTTGAGGGATAGGGTATTGGGGGGGGGGGGGGGTAAGGGGAAGACTGGGGGGAGGGGGGGTTAAGGGGAAAGACTGGAGATGGAGGGGACTTGATATTGGAATCCCTAATCCATCATGTATAACAACTGCTGACTAATTGTACCTCTATGAGAGAGGAACCCCTATCCTGTTTGTGTACATGTGTCTGCAGTGTCTGGTTCCTCTCATAGCTCGGTAAGCTAATTCTAGTAGAGTATATACATACATACACCAATGTGTAAGGCTGTTGTTACCATGATTTACTACACATCCACATAGTCCCACCAACAGATGACCTTCCATAGGGCTTCTTTTGTGCTTGTATACATTTTTTTCTGTTATTATTTTCAAGTTGACAATGACAAAATGTGATGATTTCATTCCTAGTATTTATTATGGAACACTTCAGAACTTCTTTGATACTGTAACAATAAATGTTATCTTGATATATTATCTTTATTAAGTAGGAAGGCAAGCTTTAATTAAGATAGCTAGAACACTGTACAGTTAATACTGTACACATCTTCAAGGTTACTATACTATACATACCTACAAGTGTATATGTATAATCCATAGGATCAAGCTATACCTTACTATGTAAGTACTATTACTATTGTGATCAATGCTGTGCCTATGAGTATTACTTATAACTGCAGTTAGCTATTATCTATATAACAGCGTTGAGTTAAAATTGATAAATGATTTATGTTCGTTTGAACTGGTGAATTAGAACATAATATTACTTATGTTTACCTAACAGGGATGCAGTGGCCAAGTGGTTAGGATGTCTGACATTCTGCTACCACTAGCCCTCCATCACTTGGTTGCGAGTTCGAAACGTAGCTACGTGGGACAGTTGCCACGGTTCAATACTGGCCAAATGTTGGGGTTTTGGAAAGGTCAGGCTTTTCCTCTAGCACCAAAACCTCTGGTACATCTTTATATGACCATTGGATATAAAACACAAACATACCATATACTTTAAACATAGTTATTTTGGCGCACCCAAATTTTAGCGCATTACCAACTTCAACAGATTACCGCAATGATAAGTTCAGGTGCATTCACCATACTTGCCGTTACCAGAGAATAATACACAGAAACTGTAATTAAAACAATCATAATTTAGTGGAGTGCTTTCAGCGTGAAAATTGCTAAAATAAGATAACCACTAAAATACGTACATTTACAGTACATCCAATCCCTCTGGTGGAGCTTAACCTCTAAACACTATGGAGGCACATTCTAAATCTGTTAAACCATACATCAAATAGTGAGTATAACATTCAAAGCTAAAACTAAGCCAACCATTAGCCAGACCATATAAACAGAACTATAATTATAATAATTTGAGGTTCTTATATACAGCTTTATCACAATCTAGAGGTCGCCTCAAAGAGGTTCACAAATTATTATCCATGGTTATATAGGGCCTAAGCAACCAGCCAATAACATTCTCAACTCCCTGGGGAGCATACAACCTGTGCTGCCATTTCAGCACTCACAGCTAGCATTCTACCATTTCTAGCACTGCCCAACCACGTACTCATTTACAGCTGAGTAGACTGGAACAAGCAAAGTAAAGTATCTTGCTCGAGGATACAACACAAGTGCCGTGGTCGGGATTCGAACTCGCAACCCTTGGGTCACGAGCCCGGCTTCCTACCACTAGACCAATATGCTTCTAAATGACAAGCACCTGTTACCTATGGGTATAAAGGAAAAGCTATAGACTTTAGAGGTCATTGTTATATTTCCTTAAATCATATACCCCTACATTGTAAAATGGACTTGCTATCCTCTGTTTTGGGTGAGGTTCAAATGTAATTTTAGGGATGCATGGATTATTTGTTCAAGGCCAATGAAGACTGCAGGGTTTCTTCCTGACCAAAACCTCATTATCTCTCTCACAATCTGACATCACGTTCTCAAGTTAGCAGATAAAAGTATACAAAAACATTGCTGGACAGGAGAATTATACATTAACATGTAACAGTCTTATCATGGAAAAAAAGTCATCAAAAGACCATAAAACTAATTGATGAAAAAAGATGAAAGAAGATAAGAAACAGGTTTGTTTAAAGTAAGTAAAAGCTCCCTTTCATAACAAACACATAATTACCCCCCAAAAAATCGGAATGTGCCAACATACGTCCAGTGAAGGAGGGGTCCAAAATGAATAGGATGCCTGCTGGAAACTGGATATTAATTGATACACAGGGTTTAGCTCTTGGTGGTAAAATTAACATCATAGAAATGTCTACATACAGAGTAAAGCTGGTTAATATTGTAAAAACAACTTAACATGAGGCTTACTGGAGTAATTAACAAGCAAGGCTTTCTAATTTAATACGACCCTGTTTCTCAGAGGGGTTAGAAAAGATGATTTACGCAATACAACAACCTCCACCTCTTAATAAAAAATATATGATACACATTCCAGCCATACCTATAGCTTAATTTGATAGATCATCAGCATTATGTGTGGCCAAATATTTTTCTGTTATACAGCAAAATATAAGTGCTGTTTTTATTCTAAAACATATAATTTATAAGGTATATTCTGCCAGCTTTCAGAAAAGCAATTTATTATATGTAATTAATATGAGGATGAGGAATATAATGATACAGATAGGTAGTACTGTCGCTGGGGCTCAGACCCGTGACCATTGGCTCTTCAGCCTCAGATGCTCTAGCTACCGCTGAGCTAAAGGGCAAATCCCTACAGCTCAACCTAGTAAGACATACTAATTAATGTGCATCTTTTATATAAATATCATATTCTACCATATATGAATGTTTTTGATAACCATATGAAACTAAAAAATAATTGACATCAAGGCTTATAATTAATTTTCTAAACTTACTTTCAAATACAAAACATGTTGATGTACAATTGGACTGATCTAACAATGGATTTTTTTTTACAAATCAATATGCAACATCAATTGCCGCATTATGACGTCACATTTTTCGCGCCATTTTTGGATTTTTTTTTCATAGAGGTATATGGAAAGAAAATCTCAACCAATCAGAAAGCCGCATTCTGCATACAATCAATGGAAAATTAATTATTGCACTATGCAGCACAGGACAGGGCTATATAAAAGGGACAACCTGAGGGCTATTGTCCCTCGCAAGCAACCCCCCCCCCCCTCCCCCCCCCCCCCACCATCCCCCCCAATCCTTATACAAACTCTCTCTGCAATCTATCTCTCTTCCATCCCCAACTGCCGCCTTTTACAGACTGAACCAGAAAGGAAGTGACAGCACTGAAAACATTATCTACACTGAGGTGGTGTGTACTAGAAACAGGTTCAGTATATAAACACAAATTTACATTCATGCAGGCTTCTAGCAGATAAATTTTAGGCAATATACTTTGATTTCTTCTTCACATTTGTTAAGAAAACACATAAAATCTCTCGGCTAAAATTCTAAATTCAACAAATAAATCTGGATAAAACATTTTAACAACAATGCAGGTTAATAAATGTGACTTTCTACACAAAATTTTGTAACCTGCAATTATACCTTTGTAAAATTAATAGTAAAGTATTCTGTATAACACCTTTTACAGTTTTTTTTTTAGTTTTCCTTAAAATTCATAGCATTGTACCAAAACTTACCCAGGCATTTGAAAAAGAAAAGTATACTCCTGTTTGCATCAGTATAGATGTAAATAAGCTTTCTAATGAGTAGGTTCAACACAATACACCAGGCTAATGAGGTTTTGATGAAAGTTCACAGACATTCAATTAAACGTCTGCCAAATTAATTTGACATGTTATTCCAAACACGCAGACTGGGTACAATTTGTACAGGTCAATTTCTAGCCAATCAAACCACAAAAAGTCCGGCAGGCAGATCTTCCCTGATTTTGGGTTTTACATTACGAAGTTAGTTCTCGATAAGTATGCTATTCAAAACAGAACAAATTAGAACTTTTACTTACAGTTTATATATTTGAAACGACCTTGACCACTGTCAAAAGGTCAGTAAACAATTCTGAGATCATGAAGGTCAAAACGGTCAAGAGGACAAAAAAATACCAAATGTATATGTAGCTATTACTGTATTCATCTACAAATTAGCCCAGGATGCCCAGTAATAAGCCCGGGTACGTGTGTATATCTATTGCAGTTTGGACAAACTGCCACCAAAAGATATTTCATTCTCCTATACTTAGACTTGATCCAATGACTAATATTTTGTTGGCCACCATGCAGGGCTTGTTGATAATATACTTTAGATTATTCCTCCTTCTTTATTATAGTTCATGCCAAATTACATTTTGACACTTTTTACTTCCAACTAGTTATAATGTTATCAAATGCAAGCAATTGCATTCTTGTAAACCATTAAAATGTCTCCAATGCTTTATAATAATGTCCGACAAAACCCGAGATTTCCGATGAGAAATCTGACGATCAGTTACCAGAAGTGATAGGATATGCATGGGTCAGCTTGAAATGAACAGAGGAAGGCAGCCATTGATTAACAGGATCTCCAGCTATTCCCCTAGTCCTTTAATCTCAGCATTCCATCACTAAACAATGTAACAATCCAATTCCTTTATTTGACGAGATAAGCTACAACAAACATTGCTTGCCCTTCCTTTACCATCAATCTTCGTCCCACAACCTTGTAGTACTGGGCAGGTACATGGTCAGTGATTAGAAAATGTGTACTAAGTTCATAATACAATAACAAATTTTGGTTATTGTCACTCCCTGTTGTGGTACAGTAGAATCCTGCACTTAATATCACATCGGTTAATTAATATCACTTTTGGGTTATGATCATGTTTCTTTTCTGTACAAGCAAACAAATTACTAACGAAATATGCACAATAGCTTGAAGGTATTCCAACAAATTAGCCAGTCATCTTCTTCGCTAACAGAATTCCCTTTAAACTTGTCATCGCCTCATTCACCCATCCTCTTTTGCTCTTTCATCTATTCATCCCCTTTAGCCTCAGCTGCATGTTCACCCCCTCATTCACCAACACCCTCAACTCTTCCTCCCCCACCTCTCTCCCCCCCCCCTCCTTCCCTCCCTCAACTTCAACATCTCCTCCTTTTCAACCTCCCCCCCCCCCTCTCCCTACCCCATAACCCACATTCCATACATTGACATATCTAACATAGCAAGAATCCAGGAACTGACCATTTATTACAGTCAAGATGTTTAGGTCATCTTTGTTCAGCCCTCCTAGTTCATGTAGTACATGTTTAGACTATATCTATATCCACTTATCAGTGTTCTTACATATACATCATTATCTGTTAGGATCCTATACCTATCTGTTACTTATGTATATAAACATAGCACTCTATGATCACAATAACCACTAATTGACCACTAATTAAGATGGACAGAGATATCAGCCTCTCACTGGTCAGCCCCTGGTCTGGACACACTTGACCACTGATGTTCCAACCCAATATACATGGAGTCTGTGGGAGGGTTAGATATGTAAACAGATCAATATCTTCCTGCAGGGAAGGGTCCGCTTTGCCAAATATATGATGTAAAAGTTCATAAAGATTGAGATAAAAGAAATCTGTTTTTGTATGACTTACAAGAGTCCTTGTGACCAAATAAACTAGGTATTTTATACAGTATATTGGAACTGGATACAATTTTGTAAGTTAGATAAGAATTCAGAGAGTTTTCCAAGTGAATATACTCTTCAAAGTTTGAGAATGATAAATATACTTTTAAAAGTTGACCTCTTGGTGAAACCCGTTTTACGGCACATGCATATAATATAATGGAAATTATATTCAAATCTTACTACAAGAATTAAAGTAAAAGAATATAAACAGTTTGGAAAACATGTTTCTAGAGAAATATTCCAATGCAACGTTCAAGATTATCAAAGCCCTTTGATTACTGTGAATTCAAATATATCCAAAAATTGACTCCAATTGTAAAAGAAATGTCGAAGGATGAAAATTGGTCCTGACATTTGTCAAATCTACCCATAAAGTATGCAAAAGATGCAGAGTTTAAACAGTTTAAATAAAGTCTATGAGTATACACTAAGCCATACATATAAGAGCTAACAGGTAAAAAATATTTGAGAAATGGATGGAACATGCACCCTTAAAAAACATATCTCCATATAAATCTATACATCAGGTAATATCTTGTATACATCAACTGTTTCAAGTACCCAAGTTAAACGATCTGAAAGCTATTGAAACAATGATTACTGTATACACAACAGTACACCTCATAAACATCATCCCGTTTACACTTTATTTCTCCCAACTCAATCTTTAACTGAAGCGCCTTTTAACCAGTCTGTATATATATATATGCATCCAATAAGAATTAATTTATTCTCCGAGTCTTAATTTTCTCGAATATACAAACAGATCAAATTTTTAATCGTATCTTAATTTGGCCATAAAACTTAAGATCAATTTTTAAAAGACTGTTAACTGTAAGAAGGCTGATTATAAATCTTTTTAAATTTAAATTTTAAATTCAGATAATAACATTGATAACCTGTCCAATATTTCCCTTGAGATATCTTTACAGCAAACTTATTACAGGAACAATGAAAAATTATTTTTATTTAGAAATCTCTTTAGGTAAACCAGAATTGTTTCACTTTAAGCATAAATGTTATTTTAATAATTCTCCATGACAATGAGGTACTCATAACATACACAAGACTAGAAAGTGTCTGCATACAGACATGAATGCCCCAGCTGCTGAATTTGGACAGGCAAGTAAAGGACAGGAGGGCCATAGGCAACATTATACAATGTACTATAATCCCCACCTCCACCAACTCCTCTTTTTACTCCCTAAAGCTGAATAAGTTTTTCACATTTGCTGAGCAGGAAATCATATTATTTCCACTTGTGACAAATTGTCAATCATACTTTTTTTTCTGATTAATATTTTTTTTTCATTAATTAACAGAAGCAAATACATAATGCAGTATTCAAGGTCTCAAGACTGGAATACCTGGATCTCTGAGATCCTAGGATTGAAAACAATATTAGACTGAGTTTCTTAACTCAGCCAATCAAATGTGATGTCACTTAAAGACAGAGTTAGACTTAAAATAGTTTCATGACCTCTGTCACGCAATTAACGATATTTCTTGATAATTTTGAACATTAGGATACAATTAAGCTTAAACAACAATTAATTTAAAAACAAAGTTGTAAAATATAATTCAATAAAGATGATGAATTTCAACTCACTTTTTACGACTTAACATAAAAATCTTTATCTTACTTCGAAGAATAAACTTGTACTTTTCAAGTACACACATTGATCAATACCAAAACTCTACATACATATAGAATACATAAAAATTGGAAGTTCTTTGATACTGAAAAAGAAATCTATCTCAATGCTTAACTATACATACAAATGCAATAACCTAAAACAAGTTTTAAATACTACGGGACAAAAAGGTACAGATCGGGAATTTTATGAGGAATACCACAAGCCAGATATTTCCAATATCTCAGCTGGAATCTATATAAGAGGAATACCACAAGCCGGATATTTCCAATATCTCCGCCAGAATCTAACAAGTTCTTAACGTTTTCCAGGTGTCCACAGCACAGTTCCGCCTGATAAAGCCAGGGGATTTCTTTTACAAGGGCAAATAAAACATAAATTAAACATATTCCCTCTGGTAGATATGGTGAAAGCTATTTAATTGTAATTTATTGACAGCCTGTTTCCTTTATATAATCATAATATCCCTGGCAGTGGTAAAAAGGCGATCTCTTCCTGATGTCTTCAATACACTGCAAAACGGAATCAAAGTAAACCTTAATATACAGACCCAGTACAGGAGGCGACCGCCAACAAACCCATCTACACACCCAGTACAGGGGGCAGACAGCTATATAGCCTAAGTCTGATCAGCTATGTGAAGGATCAGCCAGCTCCATCAAACAGAAAGGAATCATTAAATTTTAACTCATTCCTAACTTGGTGATGATCACCAAGTTTGAACCAAGTTTCAAACCGAGTTTTTTTCTAATAGATCAGTCCTTGATTTGGGGCTCAGGTTCAAATGTGACATTAGAGGGAAATTGCTTCTTAAAAATTAATACAGCTCAAAGCATGATCAAGGTTTAAACAGTGTTGCTTAAGCTGTCTATAATATGATATTCACGTATTAAAATATTCTAATACATTAAAATATTAACTGGTTTAAGAACAACTAAATCAGCTAATCAGCAATAGATCTAGATGTTTCATATGTATAAAACTGTAGTCCCTAAATTATACCTAAAACTAATGTTCCATTTTACTGCAGTGTCTTTGAATAATTCAAATGTATAATTGCTGACACGTTTGTTTTCATTGAACCAAATCTACAGATATTCCATTTTGGAAAACTGTATCTTTTTATATTTGAAGGCAGATTTATATAGGTCAAAAGTCACGTTTCACTCTTTTATTTAATTAAACCTGTCCGAAAATGTCTTTTGAAGCCCTGACATGTCAGGTATACATTTCTTAGAATCTTTAAGACAGTTATCACAAGTGTTGAACTTCAAATATTCAAGCTAATAATAAGCTCAAAAAATTGATAAATAACATATATATTTGTAAATGACTTAGTTGTACGAGTCCTTTAAGACAGGAAATATCTCGTAATTACCGAGCAGACATTCAATTCTACATTAAAGACGAGGTGTCACATATACCATCTTGTGTTATATGTGGGAATTGATGTGTTTATGGAGTCTGGTGTGTAAAGAAGATCAACCTCATGCAGTCTGCGACATTATAGCCACTAGTCCTTATGCCCACGACTGGTAAATTTTGGTTTGGACAAGTGGAAATTCCTTGCATTTCAATATATTTGTTATAATAAAGACTGTATTTTGCTTGTCTGGACTACTGCTTGAAAATGTTAATGTCACAGACTGCTCATGCCATGAAATACATTTGAGAGTTATTTACTACAGAGCTATAGGCTTGATTAGCTTCCCTGTGAAACAGATCCTGATACTGAAGGAGTGGGGTGAACCTGGGAAATTTTAATTAAGGTGAAACAGTTATGATTTTCCTTCAAAACAAGTTAAAAAATGAAATGTGTCAAATTAATTCGGGTTTGGAGATCTGGAGAAGGTTATGTGATAGGAAATATTCTTAGATCAAAGATAATTGTAGAGGAAATAAACTGCAAAGTTAAAAGCAAATTGGATGATCTAAATATGAATTTTTAGTTAATAATTAAGAGATAATCTACATGACTATAGCTGCATGTTTTACATTGGTACCAGGCCCCGGTTTCATCAATGTTCCTTAACTTAAGGAAATTCCTTAACTTAAAAATCTCCATAGGAAAGCATTAATTACAGAATTTAAGGAAAGTTCCTTAACTAAGGATTTTCTCCTTAAATTCTGTAATGCTTTCCTATGGAGATTTTTAAGTTAAGGAATTGCCTTAGTTAAGGAATGTTGATGAAACCAGGGCCAGCCTTAATCATTCATTTTTTTTTTTTTAACTTCCAAAATATCTTGGCGTAATAATACAAAAGTATTGATAATATCTACATTGGATTCAAATCTAACAAAATACAAAAAATGCTCAACCAAAAGGCCAGGTTTGATTATCAAATATTGAAATGTGGTTGCACCTCAATAGTTCAGGTAACTGCTTGTCATGTAACGTCAAAACATCTTCTTTACAATTGTTCCAACACACCACCATTTGAACTCCTGAAAAGTTCACTGACCAACTTTACAAAATAGACCTAAGACACGTATACAGTACTTCTATACCATAAAACAGACCAAAAAAACTCTGTAATAGGTCGTAGAGTTTTTGAGCACCCATCTCGACACCTGAAGAGCTATACAGTGATAATTATATTAGGGGCCTTATTTCTGCCTCAGTGACGTCTGCAAGTCATTATATTATCCTGATGACACAATATACGAAGGATAGTGTTATTTACCTACCTACTCCAAATTGTTATCGTTAATTTATAGTTTCCGTAACGTACCTATCTAATGTCAGACTATAACGCACTGACGCACAAGTGTAATTGTCAAAGGTACTCATGGCCACGCGCCCAACGGGTAATTGCCCCAGATATATTTTTGTTTTCTTGGGAACTGGGTGATACAGTTCTTTGGATTATGTCTTGAGAACTCAGTGATACATATACTTTTCTTCGACTTATGTTATTCTTCAGAAACAGCCAAGGAAATTGCCAACAGTTTGTTGAGAACTCATCACTGAGCTTGCCAAGGCGATTCCTTCAATATTTCCTTAAGAATTGGCCGAAACAATTTACTCGATGGATTATGATCATGAAATGGTCACAATGAATCAGAAATGAAAGAAATTTCTCCAAGACGACATTGTACAAGTCCTATACAAACATGTTCGCCAATGCCTAGTGCATATCACTGCATTTACTCATTCACACCTGGGATTTCATTATGGACTATTCCAAACCTTGTATTGGAAGAGTCCAAATTTGCCTTCAAGGGTGAAAAAGTTAAGCTATACTTCATTAATCACATCATAAAGAGTACATTTTAAATCTATTGTTGACCTTCTTCATCTGTGTCAATTTTGGCTATTTTTTTGTCCTGACAGCGATGGGCTCTACTCATGTTCTACTGTTTACACTTATTGTTGATGGTCTTTAAACAGTTTGTTGTCACAACAAACCACTGTGTTGGACCCTTCTATTGGGTCCATACCAGAAATTCCTGGCAGTGCTTCAAAAGCAGCAGGCAATACTCAAAAAGCATCCTCATATATATATATCATATATCATATAATTATACACGAGTCCGCCTGAAGAAGCCCTCAGCTGGCAGTAAATCTAACACATTAATGATATATTCTATATTGTTCTTCACAAGAACTTGTTAATCTAATATCTGCTTTATGAATTAATATGCAAGATTTTTGCAATTAGAAACTTGCTAGTGCAATTAATTAACATAAGTGAAAATTAGCCAAGACAAAAATGCAACATAAACCTTTGAAATCTATTACCAGGTACTGAAAATCGTTTTGATTTGTAGTAGTTTATTTATTACCAGGTAACTACAATAGTTAAGCTATAAAACTTTGATATCTGTGAAGTTTGAAAAAGTTTCTTTTAGTATGTATCAAACATTTTAAACATGCATATACCATTACTGATAAAGATTTTTTTTTCTTAATTGACGTTAACAAGGAGATTTGAAAGAATCTATTTCGGGAGGCGATCAATAGGATGACAATTATAGTCAGCCTTGTGGAATCAAGTCTTACTTTTTATTTTATTGCAGTCCTACAAGTAAAGTCTTGCATCAAAACACTGACTCCTAATTGTACAACCTTTGTTCTATTAAAATAAAAAGGTCTGGAACGAAAACACTGTGACTCCTAAATACATGTATATGAGCTACTGTAATCCAACTTACTTTCGCGGCGTCTTATTTTCGCATCGTCTTATTTTTACGTTTCATAGGAAAACCCATTTCGCAGGATTTAATTTCACGATAAATGCGGTCGTATACCTTTATGTACAATACAGTACTCCTACAGTTGGCATGCCTCTGATTAAAACTGTTTCCTGGCGATTAATTTTCGCGAATTTCAATTCTCGCGAAATACACGAAAATTAATCGCACACGAAAATAAGTTGGTTTACAGTACTCCCCTACAATGAAAAGTTGACTTTATGAATACTCAGTAGCTTTAAGTTTTGTTCTCCTACAAAATATCTTGCACCAAATAAACTCCAGAACTCCCAATTTTCATTCCCTTGCAGTCAGACAACCAGTGCTTAGGGATAATCATATAATTTCTCTATCTAGTCTACTGCTCATCACGATAATGACCCTGATATCATAGTCGTAATGATAGGGTTCCTCACAGTGACTGGCCCCATAGAACCATCCTCCTGTACGACGTTAGTGACATCCACCAGAAACTTCAGACGATCTAATAATTCCCTTCTAAAGTACATTGTTGTTAGGGAATGAAGTAGAAATCATCCCAGGACAGTCAAGTTTACTGATGTCAGAAATTAAATGATTCTATAAAAGTCCGCTGATGTCAGATCAGATCAAAAAGTTTGTCAGAGGATCAATTCTGAAACAAGAAACTGAACTTCTTTTTTTCATATTCAATGTTTTATGAAATCATTTTTACAGAAAATTCTGTTATTTTTATTTTTGTAAGATAAATAATCCATGAAATTGACATGGGTTTTGTGAAATTTGATGACAAATGCACCGATACTCAATAATCATCTGAACAGAAAAAAACTGAAGAAACCTGAGGTGCATTAATAATCAATATATTTGTTATCTTTTACATAATTATTTCAATGAAAATATTCTTAAACATTTGTATGTATACATCCTGATGAAAGTTTTTTCTTATTCGAACAAATAATTTTATATTTGCGGTTATCTATTGAGAAAGACAAAAAAAAATTGACATATACCCTAGCTATTCCAACTTAAATTTTTACCTCACAGCCAGCAAAGCAAGCTAACCATGCTTGTCCTTCAATGAGTTCACATTTGTAAAATAAACTTTATTACAACTGTAATCAAGAAAATTTCAATTAATTTTTCTCAACAGCCCTGAAAAATATCATTTCTCCCTTCATGCAAGTAACAGTCATTATTTAAAATCCAAGAATTGTGAATTTCTCAATCTAAAATTACGACAAAGATGATTTAGGATATCTGTAAGAGCTAGAGCATTAGCAGTGTAATTCCTAGCCAATCCCCACAGAGCAGCACCCAACCAGACACTCTGTCAGCACTGCCAGGTCCTATTATCACACTCACCCACTCACTATAGTTACAGATGATGTCTCACATCACAAATTACTACTGGCCCATTCCAACAGTTTCAAAAGAATATATACCTCTTTCTGTAATCTAACATTTTCAATGTAGCCAATTATTTTTTTCTTACAAAACATTGGTGATGGGGAAGTTTCCATAATCAAAACCTCCTCCATCCAACCCTTTGACCAACCCTTAAATAAACAAGGTAAAAAATGTTGTTGTTTTTTTGCCAGCAAAAGTTTTTCTCAACTCAAATATTTTCCATCAGGAACGTTTTTTTTGTAAACATTTTCTTCAGGTTGGAAAGTATGACTTACTGTATGTAAAGATTATTTTACACGAAATATATTTTTATGTGACATTTCGATGACTTGTACGATACAAACCCTGTCACCTTCATCAGACCAATGACCAACAAAGTGTATGCATACAACAGGTGTAAAATTTTGGTTGTGTAAAATAATCTTTACATAAATAAAAAAGGAAAGTTTTTACTCTGTGATGGTTTTGTGTTGAAATACACAATAAAATACAACTTGCACCAATCACTAACTAGGATATTTACCCTTTAAATCCCTCCACCCTTCATTCCACTGACATCTCTGACATTATGATGTGGAACTTAAATACCTTTTATTGACACATTATGGCAGATCAAATGAATTAATTTTGGGCTTTTATTCAAATCCATGTGGGTTTTGAAAAATAGATAAACTCTATATTAGCGGAACATTACTGGGCATTTCTCACACAACTAAAATTGCCAACAGAAGTTTAAGTGCAATATTCTTCACTTTCCTAAACGACAAAGTCATTAAGACGTATTACATTGCACATCAAGTATTGTTGCCATGACAACCAATGCCAATTGGAAAGTCTATATACGGTTTGCGAGTCTTTTGACTGGGAAACCATAGCAACACTTTGACAAAAAATGAAAAACAGGGAGTCCAGGTGCGTAGTTAAATCCTGACAAACAGTCTAAAGATGTCTGATCACTAAATGGACAAACATTTCCAAAAATAGAAAGTCTTAATTCAAACGTGGAATAAAAAAATGTCTAGTGCCTAGAACAGTGTCATTATCTGGATGTCATGAACTGTATACACCTTACAGAAAACTATTAGTTTGCTTTAATGTTAAACTTAAATCTATACATCTGGGGAAATCACCCAAATGTGAAAGCTGGGTAGTATTTTCTTTGACCCATTGCACAGGCACCAATTTTGCATTACAGAACTCGAACTGCAGTAAAAAGTTTCATCAGCAGTTCCTGTAAGTTTGACTACAAAAATAAGGAGGAAATATATATGGGATTTACAGAAACAAAAGTATTAGGTATTAGTTTAAAGGAAATTGTTTCTTAACCCTTGATCACAGGTGATCAATATGGCTTTCGTCTCAATCAACTGCTATTTTTTATGGCGTAAGTCATCGGATACAATCCTATTCCTACTGTTTTGGTAATGAGGGGCTTTATCACCCCTCTTTTTAGGTCCAGTAAATGGACCCATTCCCAATGAAAAAAGGTGTGATTTTTCCCAAATTTCCCAATTCAGACACTTGAAAAAGATTTGGCCGTTTTACAAGCTTCAGGAGCTTCTTGTGACATTAAGTTTAATATAAGAAACAAGAAAGATGGGCCGTAAATGTCATACTGACAGTGCTTTAAATTGTAAATTAGAAAAGAAATAATGTATTTAGTTGTTATAATAGTGTTGTGAAAATTTCCCAAAAAGCTATTATGTCGATCAATTTTTCCCAATTTGATCTCAGGGTCCAATTCCCAAAACCCCCTGATAAAGCCCTGTAATGGTAATGTATACATCACAAAACAATAGGTACATTATATTTTCGTTTCAAAATTCCTTCTACTGCTGCACTAAAGCATACAACCTCTCACCACTACACTAGCAATAATATATAAGCTACAAAGGTCACGCAAAACTATTTTCATACGTCGATTGGATCCATGACTTCCAAATACTGTTGACATCGAACGAGCAATACATTTTTTTATGATACAGAATATTTCACATTATATGTTGTACAAGACTCAGGTTTCAAATTCAATTTGTATTTTTCAGAAATGGCAATTCCATTTTATAAAGTTCACAGGGTGAATGCCTTTTTAGATGTGTAAAAAAATCAATGGATGTTTAAATACTTTATTTTTCCCATGTTAACACTTTAAAGAAGCCAGAAGAGATATTGCCACATTTTGAATGTAATACCAATGAAATGATCTGTCAAACGAATATCAACAAAATTACGTACTGTATCATTGTACTATCATTGTTCTTCATGGTATTTTTCTGTTTACAAAGTGGAAGTTGTACTTCGTGGTATTTTTCTGTCTACAAAGTGGAAGCTGTACTTTGTGGGATTTTTCTGTAGACAAAGTGGAAGCTGTACTTTGTGGGATTTTTCTGTTTACAAAATGGAAGTTGTACTTCGTTGGATTTTTCTGTTTACCAAGTGGAAGTTGTACCCTCGTGGGATTTTTCTGTATATGAAGTGACAGCTGTACTTCGTGGTATTTTTTTGTATACAAAATTTTAGTTGTACATTGTTGATCTTTTTCTTTGCATATATATAGTGTAGTATTTGCAATATAATTGGTATATTTCTGTATACATAAAGTACAGTTAAACTCGGCAATAATACAAAGCATTCTTGACCAATGAAAATATTTGACTTATATGCGATGGTTTCCTTCTACAGAGATGTAAAGTGTTTGAGCACTTGAATGACCCTAAATGTATTCCGTAACTGTTAAGTATCAATCATCAGCATGAAAAACATCAGTAAATCAACGTGTACGTCATCATCATGTTTCCTGCAGTTAAACGAATAAAGATAAACAAGTTTCAAACATTAAAAAATCCAAATGTGTGTCTGTACCATGATCGACTAATATCTAGAAAATTTTATAGTGAAAATTAATTTATTTATTTGTTCTTGGTCTTATTAATAATATATTGCTTTTATTTTGTCATTACAGGGGCACTAAGCCAGAGCATATGAAGTTTTCAGCGTTCGGAAAACTTGGAAGATTCCAGGACCAACTTAGAATGGTGAACCACTCTGGACGTCGGAAAAACAACAGTGCACTAGCTATCATAGCGGAACTCGGATCAGAAAGCAACGCCCATGGACTGGCAAAAATAGCGACATCGACCAAAACAAAGAGGAAAGTCATGTGGGCTCTACTTGTGATTGTGGGGTTTACAGCGGCGACTCTTCAACTCTCGTTACTAGTGCGTAAATACCTTTTATTCCATGTTGTTGAGGTATCTGAAATGAAGGACGGAATGCCAGTTGAATTTCCGTCTGTGACAATATGTAACACACATGCAATGTCACTGACAAAAGTGAAGGAAAGGTTCATGGAGGTTCCTGATTATGGTCTGTGGTTTGGTTTCATTGACAGAGTGTCGTTTGGTGAACAACAAACACGTGTCGAATCCACACAAGGATTTTATGAGAACATGATGTCAGAAGCAACAAAGGTTGGTCACGACATTAATGAAATCCTAATTCATTGTCAATTCAATCAGAAAAACTGTTCCGCAACAAATTTTACGAAACATTTCGACGGAAAAAATTATTTCAACTGTTACACATTCAATAGTGCTCAAGAACGGGACCCAAACAACAAAATACTTATGCATGCAACTGGGCCACAAAATGGTCTTTCCATGATTATCTCCCTTGATAATGATGACCCACCACTAGGTGCCTTCGGCCTGTACAATATCCATGACAACATAGCCCACAGTGCTGGTATACGGGTCCAAGTCCATGCCCCAAATACCATGCCTAGCCCTGTTGACCATGGATTTGATGTTCCGCCTGGATTTTCCTCTTCTGTGGGATTAAAAGCTGTTATTCATTCACGTCTTTCATCGCCACATGGAAATTGTACCAAAGATATGTTAAAAGGGATCAAAACATATAGAAATACTATTTTCTCGTGTCTCTTGCTGTGTAAACAACAGATTGTGATCAAAACCTGCAAATGTAAATCATCAGGTCTTCCTGATACGGAGGATGCTCAAAATTTCACATACTGTGGAACGATTCATAACTGGCAGGAACGGTTTAACAACCTGAGTAAGTCACCGAATACAGAAAAGGTTAATTACAATTTGGAAATGTTGAAGTGTGAAGAGGAAACATTACATAAACTGGCAAATGATCGATCGTACGAAAGAGCGTGCAAGTGTTTTCAACCCTGCTCCGAAACGTCCTATCAAAAATCCCTTTCTCTTTCATACTGGCCTCTCGAGTTTTATCAATTTGATGCATTGAAGAAATTCTATCACGGTCGAATGGAAAAGACATTCATGCATGAAGCATATAAATACCTGAAAAAAAACATTGAGAAATATGATAGTCTTAGTCAAAATATGACTGAAGAGAATCAGAAAAAAATGTTAACGACAAATTTACCGCTTGAAGAACGCCAGGAGATTATGAGAGCTACGGGTATGATACATCAGAATCTGTTACGACTAAACATCTACCTAGAGGATCTCAGCGTGGTCGAGTTTAAACAGATGCCAGCATATGAACTTGCCGATTTGTTTGCGGACATCGGAGGAACTCTTGGCTTGTGGATGGGAATCTCTGTATTAACTATCATGGAACTGATGGAACTTGTAGTAAGACTTATAATGCTCTTGTTCAATGCTGAAAACAAAATGCCTGATCACATGGACCCGGTTACAAATGGCATGCTCGACCACACTGACAACTATCCCGACGCTTATCAAAAGACAGACTTTGATGGATTCGACAGAAATGAGTACGGCCAGTCGGAAGGATTCGAAAGAAGTGATTATAGAAGTCGATCGGAAGGTTTTGAGCGGAATGATTACGGGCGGCCAATGCGCGACAACTCACATGAACTACCTATATGACGGAAACTGGAGTTATCACATGTGGTCATTTAATCTCAGCAGGTAAAGACCAATGAATGTTGATTGGTCAATCCACTGAAGCATGTGGCTGTGCCTCATCCAATCAAGATGGATTGTGCTGATAGCGGAGTTGGACCTAACACTGGCAATGTCTGTGATAATGCTTGGTATTCATCATGGCATAATCACCATTCACCGGAATGTACATCTGCCTACCCAACTATCTGCTGGTGATACAGTGTTTATACCGGAGCAGGAAGTGTTTCCTGGCAGTGAAATGACCAATGGTCACTTACTGTCCACAGGAATGCCTTAAGATGTTGTTCTATCCAACAAAATCAACGAAAACAAAAGTCCAACCTGTGGCAATAACCATGGAAACGACCTCTGGATATTGTTTATAATATATAACTAACGTAGATGTAATATTATTATGTCAATAATCAACTTTCCATACAGTTGCTCATTATCATGATATCACAAAATGATCGACAAAAACATTGTCAACGTTACAAAATGTCATTAAGTTGTTAGCTTGGATTTGGAAGACTTATACCATAGCAACAGTATCATGCAGTTGCTAACCTATTTGTGCGAATGGTTACCTTGGAAACTGTGAGTGTCAAACACTTGTTACCCGAAATAAATAAATGGTAACCATGGAAACAATGTCATGCAGTTGTTTCCCTGGATATATATATTGTAACTATGCCAACAAAGTCATAAGTATGTATCAAATGGTTACCAAGGTAACGGTGCCACCAATATGTAACCTTGGATATATCATATAGCTACCATTGTACCAGTGTTAGAGTTGCCATCTTGGATATATCAAATGGTCACCATGGCAACAGTGTCACAAATATGTCACCCAGGATATTTATAAAGTGGTTGCCATGGATACTTTTAAAGTGGTTGCCATGGCAACAGTATCACAAATATCATACTTTGGATATATATATGTAAGTGGTGAACAATGCAGGTGTCAGCATGCATGGATGAAATGTACAAATGACATTGTTTGTGATAAAAGAAATATTTAAAATCAATAGATTCACATATTAGGTGTAGGGTGTAGATTTGACAGGAATAATCAACAGACGTATTTTCCTCAATCTCAGTGTGTACTTGCATGTATTTTGTGTGATATGAATTGATTGACTTTGAATGTGATTTTTCTTTTCATTTATCATGTAAAGAGGTATGTCTACTGTAAGCCAACTTATTTTTGCGTACGATTAATTTTTGTGTATTTCGCGAGTGACTGAAATTCCCGAAAACTCATCGCCACAAAATAGTTTCAATCAGAGGTATGCCAATTGTAGGAGTGATTATACTGTACTGTACATAGGATTTACAACTGTATTTATCGCGATATCAAATCGCAGCCAAATAGTCATTTCATATGAAACGCGAAATTAAGTCACCGTGAAAATAAGTTGGTTTACAGTAATCCTTTTCTTTCACAAAGCTAAATGTATCCTTTAATGTTTGCCTATTCACCATGTAAACTCAATCAGACTTTAAATCTAATTTATAACCATTTTGTAACATGTGTCCAATTTAATATGATTCACAGGTGTAGATTGAACACCCTTTGAAGAAAAGTGCTATATCAATGAAATCTATTCCAACAAACTTCTGAGCTTCTTTTATATCACAACATGACTTTTCACCTTGAGCCTCACAACTCGGATATAAGCCTGACCAAACAGATTGCTCTTCCAAAAGCTGGTTTTAGCAAAATTCCACTTCTGTATAATGTGGTGACCTTTGACCATATGACAGCCAATACAAAATTCAAACTCACTTCAAATCTACCAGCCTGTCCTTTAACCTTTTCTCAACCCAATTACTCCTTATGTAAATTTAAAAGCCTGTGTCTTTATTCATGAAATCATTCCCAGGCTTATAGCATAGATTCTTTGCAAAATCATCTTTGCTGTATAACTCTCTCAACATTTCAAATATTAAAATTGAATGCAGTGTTTAGCTATAATTAAAGTCTCTTCAATGTCTTCCAAAACAGTGACAAATTAAGATTTTTAAAACTAATTTATGCACAGAATATTAATGCTTGAGCATAGGAATGGTTTCATGAATATGTGGGCCGAAACTTTTCACAAAAAGACAGTTTAAACTCACAACTAAAATAGCCTGGCCTTTGACCTCCAGACAGTCAGTTTGAATAACTGATATATATTGTAACAGGAAGAAAGTAGCGAATTACATTACCTTAAACTTACTAGAAATCAACCTTGCGACAAAAGTATTGGTGACCAAAGACTTTTCAGGTTGAACGCTCTAACATGTCTGAGCAATGAGAAGGTCTATCTAGCTGAAGCAAGTAAGGAAACTTTCACACTACATGTACACTCGCTATCTTGTAGAACACATCTGCCTCACCTTTATAATCTCCAGAGAGTCAGCTGAAAAACAGCCTGATCCAGATATACACTGGACAAATATAAGACACGGCAATATTGTTAAAAGGTTCCTATACTCTAGTACAAAACATTTTAAAGACATAATTTTATATTAAAAATATGACAACTATATAATCTTCAATATTATATTACGAATTAGTCCATTACGTGACTGAATACCGACTTCCCATTGGCTACACACATGGGTACTATGAAGTGATAGTGCCCGCTCACCCAGGCACTATCAAATTTGGTGCAATGTTCAACGTGAATCTATTATGATGTCACTAGTGAGTTTCATCGCTATTACGTCGTGCTACTGTTCTGCTTGAAAATGGCTGACTCTGGAAACGACCCAAAGCTGGCCATGGTTTATAACAATAAAACGAGTTTTGGTGTATACGTGTGTATTTAAATGGAAGGGTGACGTACTAAACCCATTATGGCCCTGTTGAGAGGGCACTATTGCCTCATAGTATTGTCTCGTGATTCCATCCCCCTACAATACTATGAGGCAATAGTGCTCTTTCAACAGGGTCATAATAGATAAATAGTTAATCTAAATGGGAATCAATGCAGAGTTTTATTGCAGCTATCTTTAAATAGGGACATAACCTCCAAAAAGTGACAATGTTTGTTGATATATAATATTCATTTAAGTAAACATAATTTCAAATTTCATCGTTAATTACATCTTTGTAAATTTGTATCCTTTATTAAAAGAAGAAAGAGCCAATAGACTGCTGTTAAAATATTCTTCCCTTAAGATAAAATCCAGAAAGTTATAAACATCAGAATACTGGGAGAAAATAATTAAGGTTTCTTTCCATTCAAAATTTTGTACTAGCAGAAACCAATCACTTGATGAACAAAGACTTGAATAAAGTCTCTGTTCACCAGGATAAATTCTCACCAGTTTAGTCACAAGAAAGATTGAATCCTGATCAGACAACGATTGATGTGAAATCGACAACAATCAAGTTGACCCCTAGGGAACCATAATGTAACGTTGCTTTCACAAGTAAACTTTTCTACACTGATAAAAACTTTTTTTAGGAATTCAATTTTATGGACGGTTTGGTTTGATTTAGTTTTTTGTTCTATTAACAGGCTAAGGTCATTTGAGGACGGAGAAAGTTTATGTAATGTTTGAGACAGATGGCAATTCTACAAAATAGTTTCTACCTCGTGAATTTCAAGTTTGTTGGTAAAAAAAAATTCAATTAAAGAAAAATCAATATTATAGACTCTTTACAGTCCAGCTGAAGCAAACATATATAGTTGAGGTTGTCTTATGTGACTTTCCAAGGGACCTCTACAAAAAAGTCACATAAGACAGGGAGTCAATTAATTAGACAGACAAACTATATATTAAAGAATGTTTTGGGGTCTCAAGTAAGGTCACACATACCTGTAAACCCTCCCTCATTAGGAGGGAGACTTGATCCCTCATTTTGACCAAAATTTACCAGTCTGGCCCTTGACATCTCCCTCATTTATTAGTCCAAACTCACACAAACTCAAAATCTATGTCCTGTGGTCATTACTGCAGGGTGACTGTGTAATTACCATTATAGGTGTGTCTGGATCAAATAAATACTTTGTGAAGTTATTTTGATACATAATAATTAGGGAAAGACAAATTGAGCAATGCAGTTTCAGTTGCATTTCACCCACTTTCTCCCTCATTGGAAATGTGGAATGAGGGATCTCCTTTATTGGAAGTTTCAGAGGTTGACACGTATGGTCACATAAGACACTGGGAGTCGCTACATACAGAGTCACTTAGACAGCCTTGACTGTATACCATATAGCCAGTTATTTTCGTGGGAAATGAAAAATGTTTACTTGTTTATTTTAAATGTACTATAAGGAACACTTACTTTTATTAACATCACATATTCTACTGCATATCACTGACACAATATCCCATATTCTGCCATTTATTTACTGATCATACACTACAAATGAATTATTAACACTCAAGCCTATCCGATTGACATTGATTTTTAACACATATAATGTTGAAGAATCAATTTTCTGCACAGTAAGTATCACATAGCACCCATCATAAATCAGCATCACGTACACATTGAATGCTATCTCAGATTTCCTGGTATTTTGGCAAGCATGAGTGTTTTGAAAAAATATTGTGTGTTCTTGTTTATTTCAAATGTACAGAACAGAATACATACTTTTATTAACATAACATTCTTCTGAGTAACGCTGATATATCACATGTTCTTCTATTTTTTTCAACTAAATATGTTTTAATTTCACATGGGCAATACCCACGAAAATCAGACACTATATCATATCTCTGAGTCAGGAAATTTCGTGTGTAGTTAACTTTCCCATTTTAAGCAAAAATCGCTAAAATTTAGACCCACGAAAATGACTGGTTATACAGTATACAACAGTCCAATCCTTATTTCATTTGTTTACACTTTTACAATGTAAATCTACTTCTGGCAATTAAAAATATGTTTTTATCTAGACCAAAGAGTTCAAATGATGTTATTACTGTGTATAATAGAGGAAAAACAATACATTTATGGCAATATAGGGACTTAGGATGAGAAATTATTTCGAAGATTTCTCTTTGAAAGTTAAACCAATATGTTTTGATCTAAATCATTTAATCACACATTTTCTGGGCTGATATGTCACCCTGGGGCCAAAACTGATATCTGGCTGGGATTGGTGCTCCGATGTTGATGAGAACTTTACAATGTGGACAACGGACCATGTTTACTGATCACGCAAAATGTTGGAAAGTCATCGGAAACACAACCACTAGATTGCTATGCTTCTGTAATGAACACGCATGATAAACTTTCAAGACTATCCGATTGACATTGATTTTCAACACATATAATTTTGAAGAATCATTTTCTCCACAGTAATACAGAGTGCACACAATTAAGTATGAATCACATTGCATGAAAATATCAATCTCTTTGTTAGTGGAACTGGTCTGTTCAAGCGAGATAAAAATGACTGGGTTGAAGGTTAAAACTAGCATTGGTTGGGATATTAAAATATAAAAGGCTTAATTCTTCGTTGCCTTTTAGTAGAATTAGCTTATAAATTTACCTATTAGTTGAACTAGCCTATAGTAGAATTAGCCTATAACTTTGCCTATTTAAAAAGTAGAACTAGCCTACAGTTTTGCACGTTAATAGATCAAGCCTAAAACTTTGCCTTTTAGTGGAACTAGTCTATTGCTGTGCCTATTAGAAAACTATAGCCTATAGGTTTGTCTATTAGTAGAACTAGCCTTAAGCTTTGTCTATTAGTAGAGCTAGCCTATAGCTATGCCTATTAGTAGAACTCAAGCCTATAGATTTGCCTATTAGTATGACTAGCCTCTTACTTTGCCTATAAGTAGAACTGTAGCTTATAACTTTGCCTATTAGCAGAACTAGCCTATATCTTTGCCTATCAGTAGAGCTAGCCTATGACTTTGCCTATTAGTAGGACTAGCCTATATCTTTGCCTATCAGTAGAGCTAGCCTATGACTTTGCCTATTAGCAGAACTAGCCTATATCTTTGCCTATCAGTAGAACTAGCCTATATCTTTGCCTACTAGTAGGACTAGCCTATAACTTTGCCCATTAGTAGAACTAGCCTATAGCTTTGCCTATATAGTAGGACTTAGCCTATGCCTTTGCCTATTAGTAGAACTAGTCTATAGCTTAATTTGCCTATTAGCAGAACTAGCCTTTAACTTTGCCCATTAGTAGAACTAGCCTTTAACTTTGGCCTAAGTAGAACTAGCCTTTAACTTTGGTCTAAGTAGAACTAGCCTATAGCTTTGGCCTAAGTAGAACTAGCCTTTAACTTTGGCCTAAGTAGAACTAACCTTTAACTTTGGCCTGAGTAGAACTAGCCTTTAGCTTTGGTCTAAGTAGAACTAGCCTTTAACTTTGGCCTGAGTAGAACTAGCCTTTAACTTTGGCCTGAGTAGAACTAGCCTTTTACTTTGGCCTGAGTAGAACTAGCCTTTAACTTTGGCCTGAGTAGAACTAGCCTTTAGCTTTGCCTATTAGTTGAACAAGCCTACAGCTTTGGCCCATCAAGAGAACTAGCCTTTAACTTTGCGTAAAGGGATTTAAGGTAATAACTCTATCTGTCAATGCCTCTGTAGTCCTATCATTCCGAGGTTCTGGGTTTGAATCCTGGTCTAAGTGCTATTGTAATTTTTTTTTCTATTATACCTCCTTATATTTTCTTTTAAAATTCGGTTCAAATTTTGAATATATTTATATATAATACTGTATTTTCCATAAATAACACCCAGGGTGCATAAAAAATTGATTCTAAAGGAGGCACTTAATATGATATCAAAACTAAGATTTGGATGAAAAATGCCTTTTTTATAAAGTCAAGAAGTACAATGTTTTGTTACCAGAATGTGTAGTACTCATAATGTTCGACATTACTGTCAACGGTTTCGGATAATTTGTACACATATTACCTATATCTGTGTCAAACTTATCCATTTTGTTTTGTACATGATCATTTTCATTGGTGTGCAATCAATATCTTCAATTTTTGTTTTATTTCATTTTTTTTTGTAATTTCATTTTGATTTTTTACATTCCCTACACTCTCTGTACATGTATAAACACCAAATTGAAATAGACTGAAGCATTAAGCGCATCACAAACAAGTTCTAGTGTTCTAGCAGCATATAAGAACCTCAAATTATTATTATTATTCATTCATATAGCTGACGAAGGTCCCACAGAGACTCTAGCATTTCATTCATATGGCTGACTAGGACCCAAGGATATTAAATTGTTTGGCTCTGCTGTAAGTTGTTGTAGATTATTCAGTATTCCTCGCATTAAATATATTGGTAAATTTACTAGCATAAAAAAAGCATCAAGGATCACAAAAACTGACAATGTTACACAACAACAGAAATTTGATAGATTAAACTTCACCCTCGCCTACCCCCTTCATCCCCCCCCCCCCCCAAATACTTTGTGAAGTGTACCAGATTTGATTTTAGATACTGTAATACAAATTGTATTTAAAAGAATGAAACTTTACAATTAAGCATACAAAGCCATGTAGGCATTAAGTCTTGCACATTTCCATTATATAACTGGAAATCTTGCTCATATTTATTAAAGATGAAATATGGTTATCTTTACCACAGAGGAATTATACAACATGTTTGTATGGATGATACCCATATAAGGGAATATACACTTATAAGGACATAATACTGAGTGCATCTAATGCATATTCATTACACAGGAAAACTTCCATATAACACCCTTCCGTTTCTATGGCCACCTTGCTTACTGTCAAGCGTATCCCCCCCCCCCCCCCCCCAAATTCTTTTTTCATTCTTTATTGTTCCTTATTCACATGTTAAATCCTCTATACATTAATCATAAATCTTTCTTATAATGCCAAAATGGTGATGAGCATATGGTGTCAGTATAACAATATAGGTTATACTGTATGGTACTATAACAAGGTTATACTGTGTGGTAGTATAACAAGGTGTGGTACTATAACAAGGTTATACTGTGTGGTACTATAACAAGGTTATACTGTGTGGCAGTATAACAAAGTAGTACTGTGTGGCAGTATAACAAAGTAGTACTGTGTGGCAGTATAACAAGGTTAAATACTGTGTGGCAGTATAACAAGGTTAAATACTGTGTGGCAGTATAACAAGGTTAAATACTGTGTGGCAGTATAACAAGGTTAAATACTGTGTATCAGTATAACAAGGTTAAATACTGTGTGGCAGTATAACAAGGTTAAATACTGTGTGGCAGTATAACAAGGTTAAATACTGTGTGGCAGTATAACAAGGTTAAATACTGTGTGGCAGTATAACAAGGTTAAATACTGTGTGGCAGTATAACAAGGTTAACTAGAACTGTAAGCCGATGGCTGACTAATACCCCCCCGCTACCTCTTATTAGAGGTGTCTGACATGTTTTTGAAGAAAACATGATGTAGTACAAGTTGTATATAACATGCATTATATAATGTATTATTTTATATTACTATGTATCACCGCATATCGAAAAAACAAAAACAAAGAAGGCACCTTTGTCACTAGTTTAGAAGAAGTTGTCCAGACATCATGTTATTACGGAAACCTGTGTATAGTCACCTCATTACCATGGCAACCAAAATTTTGACAAACGAAACCCTGTATGCAAATCTATACATGGTCCCCAACAATACTGCCAAGTTTCACTGAAATTGATCCAGTAGTTTAGGAGGAGTTGTCCGGACAACACATTATAATGGAAACCTGTGTATAGTGACCTGGTTACCATGGCAACCAAAATTTTGACAAACAAAACTCTGCATGCACATCTACACATGGTCCCCAACAATACTGCCAAGTTTCATTAAACTCGATCCAGTGGTTTATAGGAAGTTGTCCGGACAACACGTTATTACGGAAACCTGTGTATAGTGACCTGGTTACCATGGCAACCAAAATTTTGACAAATGAAACTCTGCATGCACATCTACACATGGTCCCCAACAATACTGCCAAGTTTTATTGAAATCAATCCAGTAGTTTAGGAGGAGTTGTCCGGACAACATTTTATTATGGAAACCTGTGTATAGTGACCTGGTTACCATGGCAACCAAAATTTTGACAAACGAAACCCTGCATGCACATCTACACATGGTCCCCAACAATACTGCCAAGTTTTATTGAAATCGATCCAGTAGGTTAGGAGGAGTTGTCCGGACAACATTTTTCTACGGACAGACGGACAGACAGACAGACGGACAGACAGACGGACAGACAGACGGACAGACAAGCTGATTCCAGTATACCCCCCCTAACTTCGTTGCGGGGGGGTATAAATACTGTGTGGCAGTATAACAAGGTTAAATACTGTGTGGCAGTATAACAATGTTAAATACTGTGTGGCAGTATAACAAGGTTATATTGTGTGCTAGTATAACAAGATAATATTGTGTGGCAAAATATAACAAGGTTTAACTGTATGGCAGTATAACAAGATTATAATACTGAGTGGCAGTGTAACAAGATTATACTATGTAGCAATATAACACTGTGTTGTAGTTTAACAAGGTTATACCAACTGTGGGATAGTATAACAAGGTTATACTGTGTAGCAGTATAACAAAGTGTGGCAGAATAATAAGGTTATATTGTGTGGCAGTATAACAAGGTTATATTGTGTGGTAGTATAACAAGGTTATATTGTGTGGCAGTATAACAAGATTATACTGTGGCAGTATAATAAAGTTATACTATGTGTTAGTATGACAAGGTTATATTGTGTGGCAGTATAACAAGATTATACTGTGTGGCAGTATAACAAGGTTATACTATGTGTTAGTATGACAAGGTTATATTGTGTATAGCAGGATATACTGTAAAATATGTATTGTGTGAAAAATGTTTGTAGAAATCTAACGATTATTCCTTACATCCTGTTGGAATCTTTATTAAGTAGCCATGTCATATTAACCCATTCACCCCTGAATTTTCATTATGTCCAGCTATTCCAACCTTTGGATCGGAAGAGTTCAAATTAGTCTTGAGGGGTGAATTAGTTAAAAGCTGGCTCATTCAAGAGGATAGGCTGGGGTATAGAAATTATTCAACAAGTTCATTATTTGGGTGATAAAAAATAATATGTCCAATCATTTTCATCTGTCATCATTACATAAAACAATTGCTAAATCCATAACGACTGTTGTTTGTTATTTTTGACAATTTGTGTTAGCTATGTTTATTCAAGTCTTTGATAAGGAAATGCACTTCTGGAAGAAGTTCACCTTTCTGCATTCACAAGCCTCATATAGTAACATTTCTTTAGGGCGAAATTACTGGATTGTAGATTGCTATCTAGCCTACAAAATGGGCTAGAAGGTGAAAGAATCTGATTATTACAAGTGGCTAAAGCCACTCAAGCAGGGATTATTCTGGCTCTTAAAACCTATGGGAGAATTTGAAGGATTTTATGGGATTTTCAGGAAAAATATGGGTAAAAATCCCTAAATCTCGTCCCAAAGTGATCCCTGCTCAAGTGTATGTACCCGGTAGATCAACAAGACTTAAACTAAAGAAGCAATGGAGTTAGACTGCTCTAACAAAGCTGAGTTACACATAATATCATGACTACTGTCATACATCTGCTAAAAGATTGGACTTTTGATAGGATTAACTATGATCTAAATTTCTCAATTCTTTCCGTTTTCCTATAGATTTAAACATGTTGCACATTTCTAAAGAAGAAGATTTTATCAGACATTATGAAATAGTCAACTGCATAGTGTAAATGGTGGGAACTGATCCAACACTAATATGGACTAACCAAGTCCAACTAACAGGTTTTGACCTCTGAAATATGAAAAATATGGTTCAAAACATTGATAACACTCGATCCATATCAATATTTTGACTTTACAACAGACATAGATGGTCTGGTCACAGGTGCAACACTCCATAAAAAGAAACGTACCCAAAATCTTTAACCTCTAACTAAGCCCAATTAAGTGGTTTTGGCCCGCATCTAGAACGAGTAAATATGGTTCTATGATATTCCACATCTAGAACAAGTAAATATGGTTCTGTCAACACTATCACACCATATAAAATAGTGCAACCTTATAACAGACAGCACCATATTGAGTGTGATGATCCAACACTGTCTTGGAAAAACTTCATTGAAGTAATAGAATAACACAGGGGTGACTACATTAGGCCTGCGGCTCTTTTGTCTTAATAGGAGAACTAAAAAACAACTTGTAAAATCTAAATTCTAGTATGGGCATTAAATGATGTAGGGTAAGGAAGATAACTCTAGGAAAAATACAGAAAAATATTATAAAACATGAGGATACGCTTAGGTTCTGTCATCTAAATGTTCAAAATTGAAACTCTCTACATCACGTAAAAGTCACATATATCATAAAGATTTTGTGATTAATTAACAGGAGACATTTGGAGGTTTGTCAGCGAGTATGTCTTGGTAAGAATCCAAGTTTTTACAAAGCAGCGATACAATGAATTACATCATACCTGTCAACCCTCCCTCATTAGGAGGGATACGATCGAGACTCCCTCATTGGAGGTTTCAGAGGTTGACACCTATGATTGCATATCGTAAAATGGAATGATAAATCAAAATATACTGATCATCACTCCTCTACACATGTCAAGTGTCATGTGTGAATCCAACAGGTTTAATTTTCATAAAACATTGAATTTTTCTTTACAACAACTATCAATGCCTCAATATATCAACACTGACAATATCCACTCAAACAGGATATGCATACTTGCCAACCCTCCATATTTAGGAGGGAGACTCCCGATTTTGGACCCTAAAATGTTGCATTATCAACTTTTGAATCTGCTTATAATTAACTGTTCTTATTTTTAAAGATCTGGTGATTTCATCTGAAAGAAGAGCTCAAAAGAAGCCATTTAAAAGTGTTATTTTTCCTCTGAATGCTTACATTTTATTTTTGTTTTCAATTCTGAGCATGCATAACCTCCCCCATGGAAATTTTTAAAAGTTGGCAAGTATGGATATGTTTATTATGAAAGCACAATATATGGGTCAAAGACAAAAAAAAACAGGAAGCACAGAAGTCTTAATATACTGAATCTGTCTGAAGATGTTTACGTGTTGCCTTTTTTTTATATTTCATCACATTATGGATAAGCATCTGAAACAAAATTCTTTCGTTTTCCCATTAATATTTAGGCAATTCAGATCATTAAGGCAACATGCTCTTTATCATGATCATGTACTGAATTCTTTTCCTATATTACCATATAATGACTAATGACAAGTTAAGAGGCCCAATGGGCCTGAATTGTTCGCCTTCTATAAATCTCACAAATTTATTCTTAAAGCAAACTACACCACGGATACAGGTGAAATATCAGTGTCTGAGATCAAAAGAATCCGTTGAAAGATTTTAGCATATCACATATGTGATCTTGAAAGTAGGTTAAGGTCATTCATTGATCTTGAAACTAGGTTAAGGTCATTCATTGATCTTGAAAGTAAGTTAAGGTCATTCATTGATCTTTAAAGTAGGTTAAGGTCATTCCTTGATCTTGAAAGTAGGTTAAGGTCATTCATTCAAACAAACTTGGTAGAAATTCATCTTTGCGTACCACAGGTCCATTATCAGTACCTTGGCAGTTTGAGCTATTGAGAAGAAGACATCTGAAGGTTTTTATACATTTCAACTCATTCGCATTCACCTTGAAAGTGGGTTAAAGTGATTTATTTGAATAAACTTTGTTTGGTTTGGTTTATTTTGTTTAGCTTCCTATTATAATTAACAGCCAGGGTCATTTAAGGACGTGCCAGATTTTGGAGCTAGAAGGAAAACCAGGGTACCCGGAGAAAAACCAACAACCTATGATCAGTACCTGGCAACTGACCCCCATGGCTTTCGAACTCGCAACCCAAAGGTGGAGGGCTAGTGGTAGATGTCAGAACACCTTAACCACTCAGTCACCGCGGCCCAGAGATGGAGGGCTGGTGGTAGAATGTCGGGACACCTTAACCATTCGGCTACTTCGTCATCATTCATCCAATCCTTCTATAGGCCCATTATCAGTGTATAGGGCTTTTTAGTTACTGAGAAGAAGTTGCTTGAAGATTTTCAGATCCTTGTGACTTTGAAAGTGGGACATGGTCACTATTTTGAGTAAACTTGGTAGCCCTTCATCCCAGCATGCTTACACGTCCACTATCAGTATTCTGGGCCTTTCGGTTATTTAGAAGAAGTCATTTGAAGTAAAATCTTGACGACAGACAACAGACAGAAGACAGACAGACGACAGACAGAAGACAGACAGCGGATACTGCACCATGGCATAATGAAGCTCATTTGTTCCTTGGACAGGTAAGTTTAACAAAAGTTCCAAGGAGCCAGTATCACTCACCTGATATTAATCTTTCATTTGTGACCTAAAGTGGAGTAAAATTTAGGACAGTAAGACATTCAAAAGAACATGCTATGAACGTATAACCGAAGAGACTTTAAAAGTATGTCAATGACTATGCCTATTACTTAGCTCCTTCCAAGGAAGCTACCAGCCAAATATCATGTCTCTAGGTATTTTGAATTTCAGAAGGATGTTTAAATGAAAAGTTTGCAGATGCAGGACAGATGAGGGACAAGGATGATGGATGCTGTACCATCACATAAACTCACTTGATCCTTTGTTCCAGGTGAATTTTTCTTCTCAAAATCAAAGAAGCCACAATGGTCATGTTGCTTTTCAGATTAGGTTCAAAATCAGACTTGCGAAGGTATTTGTTTTATGTCCTCACAACTGCTACGGTAATATGAAAACATGCAGGCCGATACTTCAAGATGTGCCGGGAGTGTTTGACGCTATACATTTGCCGGCGCCATCATCAACAACGTCAGCAAATTGATCCAAATATGTCACCCAAGCTTCGAAGCAGACATAAAAAATCACACACGACCATACCAACATGTATTGTTCCATTACTGTAAAGAAAATTAGGGACTAAGATTGCGCCTACCTGTCTGACGCTGCAGCTAGCTTGTTGTGTTGGTTCAGGGCATCGGTCACACATTCCTCCAACATCCTGACTTGTGCTTCACTATAACAGGGTAAAAACAAACTTCTTATAAAAACAGTTCATCTCTGAAGAATTCAATCATTGAAAAGCTTGAGTTTCTTCACACCTTAAGACACTAATTCTCAATACTCCAGGGATGACGCTCACTTTCACTCTTTGTTACCTTAGATTATGTCATCCTCAATACTCCAGGGGTTACACTCACTTTCACTCTCTATAAAATAACCACCAACTGGTCATGCCTGATCGTGTTGTGATTGGAACCCCACATCTATTATATTTCCATTTTTGATACCAATCGCCCTGCATACCTTTAGGTATCCACCTTCAGAGCGAAGTGCCCAACTGATCAACCCACCTACACAACATTAAGACGGTGGCTCTACATTTGTATGTTATTCAAATATCTGATTATAAGTGGTCTTGCATGCTAAAAGATCAAGTAGTGATTACGACAGTTTTCTTGTGAAAAAATGTGTTAAATTCCAAAATTATACTTTATTTTAAAATCTCATGAAAATGTCAGCATAAATACCAGGTATAGGCAAAAATTGTTTTGAAATCAATAATTAAGAAACATTACGCATCATGATCAAACCTTTTCATTGAGGTAAGACAGATAATTCGCCCCTTGTTCTGAATCGTATCCATATCTTCGGCCTGAATCTCGGTCGGCTCACAGAGGATCTCAATGGCGTGAGACAGACCATGCATCATACTGTAGTCATTATCCTTACTTGTGGTGTTTGGGGGCCCGATCTGACCAAGCCCTAACATCACCTGCAGAATAAAACTTGTATTTCACACATAATATCATAGAAATATGTATTTGAGGAATGTTTTTTCAAATTAAATGAACAAGTAGTAGAAAATTCAAAAAAAATTTTGTTAACCTTAAAGATTCTATAGTTAAAACTTGTCGGCACAGATCTTGACTTTTACCCAATCAGTTTACTTTTTCTTCAGATTTTAACAAGATGTGAACCAATAAATGTTCTTCAAACAACAGATAAATCTAAAGTGCTTGTTTCAAAGATTTACAAACAAAACATAGCACTTGTTTTATATTTACAACACACTACTTATATTAGTTATTAGACCAGCCTTAAAGCTGATAATTCCATCAAAATGTAAATTCATTTCTAAATTTTCAATGACAAAATCTTAAATAAAGGTCATGATCATATGATATAAATATCTAACTTGAAAATATCACTATGGAAAAAGTCTGAATAAAACTTGATTTTTAATCAATACTTAAAAATACCATCAATTTATTGACATCAAAAGCATTTCCGACTAATAATGATAGGAATCTGAATTTCAATAATTTGAATCAAACAACAATCCTTTTTGAATTTGCAAAAAATACTTTCAATTTTAAGACAGAAAACCTTGCCTCATCATTTCTTTATTTTTTTGTAAGAGCCAAAATAAAACACA
Organism: Mimachlamys varia; assembly: GCA_947623455.1. Taxonomy (NCBI): domain Eukaryota; kingdom Metazoa; phylum Mollusca; class Bivalvia; order Pectinida; family Pectinidae; genus Mimachlamys; species Mimachlamys varia. The sequence goes on from OX392534.1 coordinate 35,628,569, forward strand.
AATATTGACATAAAAGAAAATCTTATTAGAAAATTTGAATTGGATGATATCTACATACATGTTGGATGTTCTGATCCTTCTGTGTCCAACCATTCAGGGACTGCGATCCGGTCACAACTCGAATCTAAACAAATGATAATATAACATAGAATCTTGTAGCAAACTTACTTTAGAGACAAATCTTGTTACTGTCGACCAGTATCAACAATTAATCTCTAAAAATACCCCAGGAATACACCATATTCCAGGGATGGAGAGAGCGAAGATGATTGTAACCCCAGGATATCGAGGATGACTTATTATAGGAAAGATAATAACATGCTTCCACTGGGGATCAAACCCTCGATCTCCAGGTTCCTAGTCAGACGCTCTACCAGTCTGGTAAATTCCCTCTAGCTCAAAACTGACATAAATCCTATGTACAATTAAAATCCGCCCCATTACTACCCCTCCCCCCTTATAAATACCTAGGTTCTAACTGCACTGTCACGCCGGTCGTAACACTGATGTAATTCGGTGTGTAGTGGCGTTTAACTCGTAACTAACTAACTGTACTATCACCACGGGGAGGTCCACATGCAGACACCATTTGTAACAGGAAAGAGAATAGTACTAGTGTGCTTCCACTTGTAATTGAGATCAAACTCTCTATCTCTATAATGAAGGTTCCTACACAATTGTATTTGGACGCTCTACCACTAAGCTAAAGTAAAGGGGAATTCACTCTAGCTCAAAGCTAATTAAGAAGATGACATAAGTGCTATGTACAATTAAAATCTGCCCGACTACTCCCCCATCCCCCTCCTCTTTCTTTTTAAATGTGTTCGCCCCCAAACACCACAACCCAGGTTCTACATTGTATAAATCCACTGTCACCACATGTACATGTACAGGTACAGGGAGGGCCACGAACACCATTTGTAACAGGACAGAGAAAATCCCTCTAGCTCGAAGCGAGAAGGCGATTAGTACTAATATTAATACCCGGCCTCCTATGTCTCTGCCCCGGCCGGGTATTAAATCAATCCCATGCCTCGTAATGGAGCAAGCTCGATGCGATTCACACCGTGGCGATTTCCTACCCAACTTGTAATTAAAATCCATCTAAAATATCGTTAAATATCAAGTTTACGTAACGAAGCATAAACTGAAATGAGTAGCGGCAGCCATTATTAATGCTTTGGTCACAAAGATCGGCCGGTACCCGGGGATAGGGGGTAATCAGGAGTACACCGCTGGTTTTGGCCATTTTTCCAACATCGGACAACACCTGTCAAAAAATTTGTCACACATCATTTACATAAATGGCACCATTCGGAGGCCGTCCGAAGACCGTCTGGTAATCGTACGGCGTCTGTTTCCAAAGAGAATTTTTTTGGGGCCGGCGAGGCAGTGAATACCGACCGAACATCTTATACTAATCGGCCAATTATCCTATGATGTCCGGGCGATAACCGGCCTATTCACCGTACATCGTACGAATATCGATCGAGTATCCTATGGACAACTGACGAGGGTTTATATAGTACGGCCGATGCCGAACGAACGCTGCTTGTGTACATGTATGTCTTGTCCCTTGTGTAGAAACGCGCTATCCGGCCGATGTCCGGTTCTAGCCGGCCGGTAACCGGCTGATGTCTGTAACATATCTGGTCCACACCGGTTCAAGCCGATCGGACATCGGTGGGTTACTTTCCAATGTGTAAACAGACATCGGCCGGATATTGGCCCATGTCCGGTCCCAAAAATTTCTCCTCTTAGGCTACACACATCGGCCGATTAAACAATGTGTGAAGGATATGTGGCCGATTATGAAAATCTACGGGACACCGGAGAAATTTTAACTTCAAATTAAAACTCTTCGGGCACCTCCCCGATGCTGCCTGAGAGCCCCAGCCACCGGCCGGCCATGTCTGGTGTCCGGCCGGGGACCAGGCCAAAATGGCTAAAAATCATGCCAGGAGTACATCCTAAGCCTAATCGGAAGTGGATGTGACCAAAGCATAAGACTTTAGTAAATTTCTTGGTTTCTTTTCTGAAGAGTTCTTCTAATTTTGTGAATGGGCGCGCACATGGGTACCAAATAAGGAAGTCATAGTAAGCCGTAGTAACTGCCATGGCGGCAGTTTCTTGTGTTTTTCAAGAAGGACATTTCTGGTTCTGCTAATTTTGTGAAAATTTTATCATGGTAAACACTCAATATTTCAGCAATCCTGCATTTATTTTGACAACATTATGCTCACATGAGGTGGTAATTAAATGAAATATTACAGGTTGAACGCTTTTGATTTTGCTCCACTTCCAGGCATGGGACCGCTTCGTAGCTCTAACAACGCAATATAAAAATTGTCTCATCGTGAAGAGCTACGTTATGGCAGCTAAAAGGCGACCTATAGCTAAATCCCTACTCCTTTAACATAAGAGGCAGCTGGTCGGCCTTTTTATTATCGGATATGATTTTGCCAACGAATCCGGGTCATTCGCACTTAATCCAGTTCGCCCTAGGTTGTTTCGCCCTAAAAATAAAATGTTAGAGCGAAACTTTGTTTCATGTTTTCATAATAATTACATACCTTTTGTCATTTTTCATGTTAACCTTTTATACTAAATCGCATTACAAGCTGCTCAGCATGACTATTTCATATGTTTTGCTTAAAAACCGTTCTTTACAGACTTTAAACTATATCCGACGTCGACTCCGTGATATAAATAAACATATTTGTTCAAGATTTTTCTGGTACATAGCCCTAGATAATTAGCTTAAGATCGTTATTCAAGAGACATATAATAGTGGTATGTCTTATATCATGTAAATTATTCTGTAAAAATCGATATCACCCGATTGGGAAAAATTAGGGCGAAACCACCTAGGGCGAATGGGACTTCGGGCGAAACGACTCTTAGCGCGAACGTGATTTAGGGGAAACGACCTGTAACCTTGCCAACTGCGACACGGCGCCTGTCAAAAATGATCTCGCCGTGTTAAATCTCTTACATTGTTGGAGTACAATTAAAATCTACCACACACTTACCAATTTTTTGGACGGAAATATGTCATAGACAATGCGCATATATTCTGCCATTACTTCCACGTTACATGTCCACAAGGATTTCATGATGGGTGCTGCTGGTATAATTCCAGGAGTTCTTGTCTTTGACAAAACATCATATTCAATGCTTTGGTTGCAAGACGACCCAAACAATGGACTGCGATCCAATACAAAAACTGTTTTGTGGTCTACTGGGTAAGCCATTGTTCCAATTTATTTCTTTGACAGTCACACCTTTTTAGAGTCAAACCAATTACTTTAACAAATTAACAATTCACGCCAATATACAACTATTACTCCCGTTCAATTCAGGAAAAAAATCGTCTGCTAACCACCGACGGAACACAAAAATCATATTTCAAATGAGTGCAGCAGTGTTCTCTTCATCTGTACCAACTGATTTAAATACAGATTGTGTCCAAAATACAATAACTAGATGTATATCATCTAGACATGCCTCAGGAATAGAGCTAGTAAACAAACATGATTTTCACAAAGTTATTTGGCGCACTTGTTTCATGGAGGCATCCATCTTGAAAATGCCCGGATACAACAATAAACCAAAAACAGAAATATATTAATTAAATCGTTCAATAACTGTTATCATATCAGTAAAATCATACAAATGAAAATTAAAAAGTAATATATTAATAATCACAGAAAAAGAAATTATAACATTTTCCTATATTAGAAACTTCCGGCTAGTTTCCACAGCAACAACCACAGCCAAAATGTCGACTGCAGGAGATGTTGGTACTCGAGATGGAGAAGCTAGGCAATATCTCGAAAATCATCGAGTACTTGAGTTGTTCAACAACTTGACATCACAGCTTATTTATAACAGACCAGGTAAAGTTTCAATTAGAAAAAGACTTGTGTGGTTCTAAGGATTTATTTCCATCTTAACTGCCGACTTAAAGGTGTAGTCAATTCGCCCCTTTAATAAACAATGGTCCGAAATGTCTTCTAGATCATCGTTGTAAGAAAATGTATTCTGTTATTTGTACAACTTGTACATGTTTATAAAAGGAAATGTATGTTTTTAATGCATTGTTCTTTTATTTATTTATCAATATAGATTCTATACATGTAGACTTGATATGTTTCTCTCTTTATTTCAGATGAACCCAAAAAGTTTATGATAGATGTTTTAGAAAAACTTCAGAAGTCAAAAATAACCAGATTGGACTACCCCTGCCTGTTCGATGACTCCAACATCCAGTCAGTGTTTGGCATGCTAGACCCAACTAACCGTGGATGTGTAACCTTCCAGCAGTATTCAGCAGGTTATCTTATAATCTATTCCAGCATCTCCCAGCTGCAACTCGCTTATACGCAGCCTCAAGTGACCTAAATATGCTGTTTCCGAGATACAACTTTCCGGAATAAATGTCACATGATTTGACAGTCTTGTGGTACATTCAGGGGGCATGTACATTAATGTATACATGTACAGTACTTCCGGTGTAGTGGTAAATCGGTAGTTAATCAACTTTGATGGCGTAAAACATGGTAAATTAGGACAAAAAATACCGAAATTTAGGATGCTCTAACAAAGTTATTTCTACTGAACAGTGCCATGTAGATAAACATGACGTTTGGAAACTCATAGCAGCTCTTTTTGATTAATGTTTTATTGTACTGATGCTTTGACGGTACACCGGAATTATACATGCCCACCCCACCCCCTGAATCCCTAAACTTTGATATGGAAACTTTGATAATTATAACCACTTTTGTGAATCTGAAAGTAACATCCATTTAAAAAACCATTGGTAGTGATAAAATTTCATCACTGTCCTAATTGATATGGTTTATCATCGCATTACTTTAAAAATCCATTATTCAGTTTAACATATGCAAGAAAAGCTGCCTTGATATAGAAAATGAAACATTTATACTATAACTGGGTATTTCATAAACAGGGTCCTTTCCTTAATAAATGTTGTCCTTCTGCATAGTTTTCATGAGAATCCTGAAAATTACTGGGGTCCTTATAATAAGGCTTTTCAGTTTCTATGCTTGAAACAGATATATATAGCAACAACTTCAACACAAATCCTGCAATAACCATATTTGCATGACCATCTAAGAAATACTGTATCAGTTACAAACGATAAGCAGAGCAAATCAATTTGAATCCAAATATCATATATATGTATGTTATTTTTCCCCAAAAAATCTTCATACATTAACTTCTTTGAGTTGTAATACTAATAGTGTCCAATATCAGGTTAGAATTAGAAACCGCAGGCTGTCACACCTAGCCATATCCTGATGAGACAGTTCTTGTGTTCATATGAACAGATTCTGTGTGCAAACCAATGCAATTCATTTTTCAAATGACAAATTGATTAAAAATCAGGATTTTGACAATGATTTGGAAGAATTTTGTGAAGACATATACAATGTACATGTATACATAAAGCCAAGTATGATTTTGGTCTTAAAATAACATTATTTGATTCAGACTTGTAATTCAATTACGGTAAACCACTGAGCTACAAAAAAGTTGATCTTCTACACAGAATCCATGCTCCAGTATGAGAATGGTTCCGATTTGAGTTAGGGGCCTCCTAGAAATTAAACCATTAAAACATTTTGAAATAAGAATCATATAATTCATGTGACTTGGGTGCATTTTTAAATTTTTTGTTTTAATACTTTATTCCCATTTTTATAATTATTAAATTGTCACAACTAGCATTTTAAAACCTGTAAAATTTCCAACATACCAGTGACAGTTTAAAGACAAAATAGGAAATAACATCCACATTATCAAGTTCAACCTTTCAAATTTGAAATCATTCAGTTTTAATTTTTTTTTTTAATTTTTTTTTACCAACAGCGCTGACAACACTTGGTGTAAAAGACTTTGATGAAAATCCTGAAGGACTTGCAGAAGACAGAATTACTTTCGAAACATTTCTTAAAGAAGCGTAAGTCAATACTATTTGTATATAAATACAACTTTTATATAAATCTGTGTGCAACAGAATAGCTCATAAAATCTCAGTTAACACTGAAATCCTTTTTTGAATCTAACAAATACTGTAATTTTCAGGGTGTAGAAACACTCATATTATATATATATATATTTAGTAAAATAAGTATGTACTTACTACTTAAATATTGACCCCTAATTATGTGGTTATAGATTACATATATACAGACTATATACATGGTCTAAGATCCATTGTCAATGCAATAATTTCCCATAACTATGACAGCGTTTTCCCTGACTTGCAGAAACCTGCATTTTGACTCCTAAATATACCAACTTACTCTCAAAATTGATGAAGTTTTACTCAATATTATTAGATTTGAGGGTCCCAGGGAAAACCCTGTATGACTTTTTCAAACTTGAAAGTATCCACTTTGACAGTTACTATAGCCTTCACTTATTTATCTAGTCTTTTAAAGTCTCTGTTAAAACAATTTCTTAAGAGATAATCCTGTTTCTCCATAAAACTCAGTAAATATGTGAAATGTTTGAGTCTGTCTATTATGTGATCTAATGTTATTGCATATGTACAATTTTAAATACTTTAATTCTATTTCAAATAGGTAGTCTGCACGGAGTATTTGAACTGGAACCCTAATATCTCAAATATTTGGGTTACATTTCAAATACTCCATGTAGAGAACCCCATCTCACCGCTAAATTTTACTGGCCCTTACATTGATGTCATATTGCAATTTATCCCATTATTTTATCCTAAAGATGAGACAGGGTTATTTAACACAAAATAGGACATTAAGTTAGAACAAATATCAGAAATATCACTTAAAATGAAACAAATGTTTACATTTACACCATTTTAATTTTTTGAAAATCGTTGGTTGTTTTTGAAATTTACATGAAATTACATTTCTATATATTATTGTTATACCTTAATTTAAGAATTAATAAGATTTTTTTTATTTTTCAGACGGAAAGGACTATCCGATGCATCAGCCACATTTTCAGAAAGTTAAACATGGACACTTTTTAAATCATTGTAAATATTCACTGTGACGGATCATTAGAGACACTAAATTCATCCATCTGTTCATAATAAACCATTGATATTAAATGTAACAGCATCAAAATAGTTTTGATCTTCTTTATTGTTTGAAAATATTGTAGAAACTATAGAAAACAATATTGGTGAACAATATTGATAAACCAGTATAATGTTAGGCAAGGAGATCCAATGTCCTGTAGTTATAAGTAGTGGTTGGCTAGTGTATTGGTCTGATGGAAAAATCTGAGGTGGATTTTGACTTACTCCAGTACAGCTCCACCAAAGGGAGGTAAATACAAGAAAATAAGTGATTGAGTGTCAGCATGAAGGATTAGTCCTTAAATATACAAGTTTCATGAGTTAAAATTAGCCATTTTAAATAAATTTGATTCTGACCTTCTGTTAAGGTCACATATATGGGATGGATATCAGTTGAGAGGTGAAGGCTCCTTGGGCCTCTTGTATCAATAATCAAATGGAATCCTTGATGTTGCTGTTTGGCATCTGTTCTTTAGCTTTGCCACCTGTCGCTAAGTTTTGCTGTCTAAGCCACCTGTTCCTTAACTTTGTTGTCTAAGCCACCTGTTCCTTAACTTTGTTGTCATTGCCATTTGTCACTAAGCTATGTTGTCTTTGCCACCTGTTGCTAAGCTTTGTTGTCTTTGCCACCTGTTGCTAAGCTTTGTTGTCATTGCCACCTGTTGCTGAGCTATGTTGTCTTTGCCACCTGTTGCTAAGCTATGTTGTCATTGCCACATGTTGTTAAGCCATGCTGTCTCTGCCACCTGTTGCTAAGCCATGTTGTCTCTGCCACCTGTAGCTAAGCCATGTTGTCTCTGCCACTTGTTGCTAAGCCATGTTGTCTCTGCCACCTGTTGCCAAGCTATGTTGTCTTTGCCACATGTTGCTTAGCTTTGTTGTCTTTGCCACCTGTTGCTTAGCTATGTTGTGTTTGCCACCTGTTGCTAAGCTATGTTGTTTTTGCCACATGTTGCTTAGCTTTGTTGTCTTTGCCACCTGTTGCTTAGCTATGTTGTTTTTGCCACCTGTTGCTAAGCTATGTTGTTTTTGACACCTGTTGCTTTGTTTTGTTGTTTGCCACCTGTTGCTAAGCTTTGTTGTCTTTGCCACCTGTTGCTAAGCTTTGTTGTGTTCGCCACCTGTTGCTTAGCTTTGTTGTCAATGCCACCCTATGCTTAGCTCTATTATACTTGATAATTTATCTAATACCTTACACAATACATTTTGTATGTACCCGATTCGTGTTTGGCCTTTAGCTGATCGTTCGCCCCGGAAAGGCTTTAGGCTCGTTCCCCTGACCACCGAGACAAAATTGGTATTGACACGTGTGCTTTTCTTGGAACGACCGGTTCACCCATGTATTGTCATTATAATGTGACCTGGCGGAGTGTACTGTCGGTGGCCTTCGGCAGTATAATTTAGCATGGTAGCACTTTAAATCGGTACAAGTTCCAGACTATAGCAAGGTGACTTTCATGAACATAGGGCAGCCTCTCAAATACAAACTAATTCAACAAATACACTCACATCACATACACCAGGAGACCGTCCTTAAATGACCTTAGCTTTCTAAAGGACGTAAAATTAAACAGAACAAAACGAATACAAGTTTAAAGTTAACAAAATGTAACACTTTTACGTTCAAAAGGACTTTTAGATTATACTGAAAGTATTTATTCAACATTTTGATATATCTCTTTTAAGATTTTTTATTGTATGTGTTTGTTAACGATTAATTAAAGAGGCATCACGGTAAAACTATATTTTTTTATGCTTATTTAGAATTATTGTATATATGAATTAAATGTATAATCTTGTGGAAAATTAATGGGTGATTTACGCTGAAATATGTTCTCAAAAACTTAAATTAATAATTAAAAAAGGGAATCACTATTCGTTGATCAACGATTTGGACATGTAAATTTTTTTGCGTCACATATGATAACGCATGCGCATAACAAGCTACATCGGTAAACAAAAAATGGCGATCCGCGTGACCTACATGTAACCACGGAAGTCCGTGATGTAACTACCAAGCGAAAAGTGGCCGAATGGTCAAACTTTAACGTAATGATTATACTTATTACGGAAGCATAATGAGGGATGGGAAGTATTCAAGGGAGAGACTAACAGCCCAATTGTCTGCATGGTACAGTTTTCCTCTGGATAGCCGTTGACACAGTTTTGATTTGGTTTTGGGGCCTCCCAAGGGATAACTCTTTCATTCCTCTGTTACATGAAATGCGTGTGTAAAACTAGAAAGCGTGTTTTGTAATATTCCTTTTATAATATTCCAGTAAAACGGCATTATTGAATTATATTGCTGAAGAGAAAGACCTTTTTTCTTTTTTCACATATAAGAAAAACCGTATAGGGGGGGGTTACGTTGTAAAACGCCGGTATAGGTGCGATTGAGTTTAATGTATACAGATTCAATTTGGACAAAATGAATAAATTTATGTCACCATGTGCGGATAAAAAATGCTTGTCATACCTTAACTATAAAATACGGATTGTACAAATATCATCGGGTTTGGACCCCGGTATTGAATTTGATATGAATCAAAATATATGCATTATATAAGTGAAGTCTTTAATTTATAAAAAATAAAATAAAATACATGTATGTCCCATGTCTGCAGTTGTGTTGAGAATGTTAACGAACCTTTAAATTTACATAAAAAAGTAAAATGAAAACGAGCTATCATAACATATATAAATGGATTAAGTATTGGACAATTTATCTTCTCGGCAAGTTTCAAATTTAATATATATATTATACATGTATTCTACAGTGCGTGGTACGTCATATGAGTGCACGGACTTCCGTGATATATAATTGTAAGTGTTAAAGTATGTTGACGCTGAAAGTTGGATAGATTTTAGATGAATATATAGATAGTCTGAACAAAAATCTTCAAGACATAGAGTTGTATAAAAAAAAAATCGGAATCATTTCATTTTATTTATGTACTTTTCAATGCATGCACACCTTTTGTGAAATGGATATAAATGAGGATTCGTGAAGATAATTTTTTACAGAAATTAAGGTTTGTCCTATGGTTGTCATCGTCGGAAACTCACATGACACTGTTAAAAGTACAATGTAAGAGTTCAGTGTCGTGTGGATTTCTGGCCATGCACCCATTTGTATCGGTTTCAGTCAGGTACTGATGCCGATAAATGATGCAGAGATGTTAGACGACATTAATTTCTTCATATGAATATCGTGTGTAATTAACGTCTGATTATTAATGTGAATGTGATTCAATAAATTTATACACGGACTTTGTGTCTGTTTCATCATCGGACCAATATATTACGCGTCCCCTCCCTTTGGGCCCCTCGTCGACTTGCGACAAATACAGAAATGTAGTCAGTTGAATGACGCGTGATCAGCGCTATTTTTATCGGGCTTTCCCGAGGAATGCAATTTTGCAAGTGGCTAATAAACACATTTTGAGTGGACTTTGAATATTGAAATAACAGGAAAATGTATCTGGTAGTGCAGATAGCATGTACATTCAAGAACTTCATTGTAGACTTCCCCGGGATGCCCCTTTAACTGGAGTCCAAACGCAAGTTCACAGTCCATTGCTCATCAATACCAGATCGTAGCATCTATATCTGCATTCTTTAGTTTGATTCCGCCATTCTCAACTCTCTCTCTCTAGACTCTCCGCTCCATGACTGTGCATGTGTCCTTTCTGACTCTCTGACCGGCTATATATTGGGACGGCTGGCGGGTGCGAGAGTCAGAATTATTTTTCTAATGAATATGCAAAATTTTAGTGACCCGTCCACGGCCATTTTCAACCAAATGTCAGGAATCTGGTTATTTTTCTGAAACAGGTGGCGACAGTTAGTTAACAAATTGATACCATTAATTTGCATGTGTAAAAATGCATGTTGCATATCATAAAATAGTGCTTAATCAGCGATCTGTGGACGAGTCGCCGCTTAAATTTCGTATATTTATTAAAAGGAAAATTCTGACCCTTGCACCAGCCAGCCGGGGTCAGTGTGTAAGTAAACTTTTTCTAGCTCTGGGCCTGTTTTTACGAATCTGATACTATATGCTCTTCAACATGAATTATACACGCAATCTAATTTCTTGTTCTTGGCAGTTTGAAATCAAAAATAATAATATATTTATTTGGAAAAAAAATGACAAGAGTTAAACGTGAAACATAATTTCGATTTGGATTTTGATTGTTTTTAACACAACTGAAACAAGTTACAGAAAAGTTGTGGTTATATAAATACGTAGCGTTTCCTTACAAGCAATTTACATGTGCATTTCATGTCCAGTCAACCTTTTTCAGTTACGAAAATGATCTTTAACTTTTCCCATATTGATTAAATCATTATACCTCCGTTACGAAGTGCGCGTGCGTGTGTGTAGGGGGTATACTGGAATCACCCTGTCTGTCTGTGTGTCTGTCGTCCGTAGTTACTTGTCCGGAGATCTCCTTAACTAGCGGGCAGATTTCAATGAAAATTCAATGTAGTTGTTCATCGGCATTTTTATTTCAGATTTCAACCACTTTTTAGGGAGTTATTACTTTTAACCACACTTACAGTGCAATTTGACTTTGAAAATTTCATTTAAATGATATGACCGACAATACGGACCCTTGCCTAACACCAGTGGACATTAAAAATACAACCCAAAAATGTTTGATTGAAAAATGCAAACTTTATATTTTTTTTACACATGATTTGAATAAAATTACAAAACATTTATATTGATATAAGTATCTATTGTATAAACGCCTACGAACAAGTAAAAGAGTTGCATATAGATATGTCATTTGTATAAGAATGAACACTGTACAGAAATATTTATGCCATATTTTGCAATTTAGGTCATAACATGACAGTTTTGAAATTATTATCGCTGAATAATTGAAGCAAAAAAAAAAAATTAAATATAAATAAAACCATTATAATATTTGAAAATACACCTGAAATTATTTTCTTTCCCATCGGCAGATTTGAATACTTTGGTCGTGAATAGTTTTTATTACATACATATGTACATATTCTAGGCTAACTCGACGTTCCACACTGAGATCATCTTCGCTAGTCAAGTGTTACGATCCGCACACTCATGTAGATTGCATATAGGTGATCGTAACCCCTGGATATCGAGGATGCACTGATATCTGCATACAAGTTATCCTTGATTTCTGAAAACGAGAAAGAGTCACACACATTTGCTCTCCTACAATTTTTTCAATTTTTCAAAATCAAGGCCATTTTCCGGTAGTCAATAAAGCAAACACATGAAGTCATTTGAACGTAACCTACGAAGTTTTTGATTTTTGATTCGGTTGCCATGCAGTTTCAGTTCATTTTGCTTGACATCAGCCAAACAGGAACATACTAGGACGTTATTTTCACCACCAGTCGCTTTTTTCAATGGTGTCCTTGAAGCAATTCCATTCCGATAGAGTCATGACAGAATTCTCTTCTATATCACATTTAGAGTTGTCTATAAGTTGTTAAATGATCACATGATTTGTTGGTATGGTTGCGAGGTCTGTGTAAGCTCGGCTTGGTCCGATGTCCTTTTGAACAACACTCCGTCAAATACACTGCTCTTTCTTGTGTAATTATTACCATCTACAACATAATTTATACAGGGTAAAGAATCAATAGAATTGCTTTTTTTCGCATACTGTTTTAATTGTATAATTTGCATTGCTCTTTGAAATATGTTTACAGCGCTTCATAAAAAAACCTTTAGAGATTTATCAAATCAGTATACAGTAATGTAAATGTTTACGTCTTCCGGATATCGCACATAATTACAGGTTTATTTCATAAAAATATGTTGACTTTACAGTTATGAAATTCAATAGAAATGTGTACGAAATAAGCAATGCCTGGAAATGTTATAAACATGAATCATGCTGCGCAATAAGCTGTTTTGTCCTTCTAGGTATCATCCTTGTTTGTAGGAGTAAAATCTGTGTTTCAAGTTTGTGAAACAAAAGAGAATTAAGATACGTGAAAAACTCTTCAATTATCAAACTTGATTAAGTACATGTCTTGGTTAATTTCACATTAATCATCGGTAAATCATTTAAAGAATCATACCGCGCCACTACTCAAAAAGTTATAACAGATGTATGTCAGATATCATCAGCAGAAAGCGTTTTAGATAGCCATATATATATCTTATCATTTTACATAAATCATCTATACAAGAAACCATGCGTCTTCACCGATTTTATGCCTTAAAGTAATTCCAGCCACAAAGCAGCACAGCAAGTAAACAATTTATTTCGTAAGCTACGAAATAACTGTGCCTTCGATGAAGCAGAAGACGTTTACTCTTCCGGAACAACTGGTCCTATTCCCTTGTACTTTTATAAGGGTATCCATGTGTTTTTTTTCCCTTTTCGTAAACTAACGAGAATTAATGTAAAGCAAGTACTCACTTGATTGACGTTTCCGCCTCTGTCTCACTTTGTAAATAACTAGTCCTGCGATTAATGATACTACGACAGCTGCTATAATTAGTCCAACTACTAGTCCAGTTCTGTCGTCAGTACTCTCACTGAAACAAAAACAAATCACACAGATAACGACAAGATTGTCCTGTTCTGTCGTCAGTACTCTCACTAAAACAAAACAAATCAAACAAATAACGACAAGATTGTCATGTTCTGTCGTAAGTACTCTCACTGAAACAAAACAAATCAAACAAATAACGACAAGATTGTCCTGTTCTGTCGTCAGTACTCTCACTGAAACAAAACAAAATCACTCAAATAACGACAAGATTGTCCTGTTCTGTCGTCAGTACTCTCACTGAAACAAAAACAAATCACTCAAATAACAACAAGATTTACTGCTTTTACCTCATTGGCTTTTATATATTGGTAATATAAGCCAATTACCACAGCTTCTATGAATAGTTTAACTAATAGTCCTGTTCTATCGCCAGTTCTTTAGCTGGAAATAGAAAGGGTCACTTGTTTCCCAAATAATGATAAGATTACAGTAATATTCCAATTATTTCATATATTTATTCAGCGTAATATATTTGGAAGATATTTTTTTATATTTCACACAGTAGCTTTGTTACACGTTGCTCAAGTCAACTTTCAAAATAAATAATTTCTTTTTCAATGCTATGTGAATAATCATTATCATTACAAAGGTTAATCGTATAGTGTACTTGGCCTCCTTGTATACCATGAAATTAAGTGACGGATGTTTCCTAGCAAAATGACAGTTAAATATCACAGGCGGATATGATTTTGGAAATGAATTATGATAGTGTATAATGTTATTTTAATATTACCTGAATATGTAATATTGATATGCATGAGGCATGCATAAGAATACTGTAAATTAGAAAACTTGTTTTCACAATATGATTTAAACATATCCAACATTGTCAACTAGCTTATGTTTAGTTACAATTGCAGTCTACATTGAAGAAATCTTCTTGGTATATTTTGTTATACATCTATTAACATCGGTAAAATACTTTAACATCACGACAAACAGTCGTTGCACATTTTCACATAATCATTGCGATTTCATCATCATTGTTTATTATGGTAAATACAAAAACGTTTTTATTTGTTATTATGCATATTTTAGGTAATGCGCTTCAGTGATAACTTATACATATGTTTTCTGCCAAAATATTCTTCAGATGTTGGAGATACACTTAAACTACTAAAATAATATATGCAGATATAAAAAAACTGAAATAATCTTATTATAACAAAACAAATATACACTCAGATATTTTTCGTTTTGTCATTTTGACCATTCATTCAACAAGATATGAAGGGGTATTGTATTATGATATTGTAATTATTTTGGCGCACTCAAATTTTCACCATATAACCGAATTTAAACAGAATAAGCAAAATGATAAATTGGCGCGTTCACAATACTTGTTATAGAAAGCAAGAAACTAGACGTTAACTTTAACCCTAACTAACGCAATAAAGGAGTCAATCAAATTTCTGAATCAATGTTTTTTTCGGCATACTGCATCTATTACTAAAAAAAGGTTCAGAATATGTGTGTCTTACGTCGTCCCTATCAACATGTTATTTGAAACGGCATTCAAATTCTCCACAAATACGAATATATATCATATCAACTTAACCATGTTTTGATCCTTAAACTATTACAATTGATTATATACTTACGTCTTGCGATTCTTTTGAGACAAATTATGTCGTGACGGTGTCGTTTTGTGTGCAGGATGTGGCGTTGAAGTGATTAGATGTTCTGCACTGGTTGTATGTTTGGATGAAGTGGAGCTACTAGACAAAGTGGATAGCTGGGATGAGGTTGCTTCATCAGGGGTCGTTGTTTGTTGGTTCGCTTTAGTTGGCATTTCTGTTGTTTGTTTCACTTCATGTGTCAAACTTGTCATCTTCGTTGGTAACACAGAGGGGGTGTTTGTTGAGTTGTTAGACATTGTTGGATGATGCGTTTGGATGTTTGTTGGAGAAGCATTCACTGATATAGTTTGAGGAATATTCGTTGTACTTTTCTTAAATGGTGCAATCATAGATGGTATAGCGCCTCCAGGAACCGGAGGCCCAACTGTCTGCTTCGAAGGTGGTTTCAATGGCGGTGATGATACCCCTGGTGTGGTTGTCGTTGAAGTTGGAGGGACCATATCCGAGTTGTTTCTCCAGACACAAGTCGGAAAGTTCCTTACATCTCCTCCCCAATGACAGTGTGGGAAGCCGAGGCATGCATCCTTATCTTCTCTATTGAAATACATTTACAAAAAATGAAATGCAACGTTTTGATACAGTATTTTGAACATGTGAAACTTTTGAGCAAATAATTTACGAGACACATGTTGCAATCGATGCGAATGCAGGTAACACATTCCTTTTTATTAAACATTTCAAAAACATGAGACTGCTAGCATTAAACTCAAGTATGGTTTACCCGCGAATAAATGTAGTCCTATGTTCCCATGCCTTAGCATTCAAACGCATTCATTCTGATTGTATTCCATCATCACTTTTGAAATGAAAATCAAATGTAAGGGATGCGCGGACGACAGCAAGTGAAATGAATTCAACTGATGGTGATCACCACAAGAGAAGGCAATTATCTACATTAAAAACACAACATATACCATTCTCAAACGCCTATACAAACCAATAGTAACATCCTTTAAACATAAAATTACACACATGAAGAATGTTAACTATTCATTTACAAATAACCTACACAGAAATGCAAGGCACATTGCATCTTGGGACATCACTCCTTGGCGGTTTCGGTAGAAATGATGGCGGGACTTGATCGTCGTCAAGTGGATCATCTGAAATGAAATGGGAGTTTCTTCTTGTAATCTAAAGTGATAATACTGCAACGAAAATAGTAAAGACAAAAAATAAAACTTATAGCCAAAGTGCCCATCTGCCCACTAAATGAAGGTTGCATCACACATCGAGAGACTGTATTAAGGCATTATCATTTAGTAAAGACAACGTTCCATAAACATCATAATAAACACCGAGAACGAGACACCACTACCGACATTTGAATATTTGTGACCACACAGTCACAGAGGATCAAATATCAAAGCTACATTTTCTCTGCACTTACAGCTATTTCTCTATACCGGACTTGGACACTGACAGAATGTAAAACACACAAAACCTTCATAAGCGCGTAAGATTTGACCCCTACACAGCGTAGACAGCAGAAACACAAATCATATAAAACATTTTCTGCTATAAAGATGACTAAATACACACATGTGTTGCACCTTTTAAATTTAGTAATAGATACAACATGCCGAAAAAAAATGAATAAAACTGCACCATGCAGCTGTTTCGTCCTACTAGGACTCTTCAGTGATGCTAGGGGCCAAAAGGTGGGAATCCAAAATTTCTAAACTAATGTAGAAGCAGAAGGGTCAGGAAAAGTTGAGGCGGAGTACCTACTGTAGCAGGCAGTAGTGCGCATGTCGTGGGTGTCATACTGACTGGAACACGAGTCAAAATCGGCAGGACATTGACACGGACTCTCGCAGTGATCATTACTGGTTAGACACTCGTGACATTGTCCATTGTTTCCTGTCGCACATGTCTGTAATAGTGACAAAGGCCAGGCTAACATCAGATCAGCGTAGAAATGGAGAAATTCTGGACAATATAGGTATGTAATAGTGAGATATATCGAATTTTGTATAAAACAATAAGAACTTAATTGATATTTAAATAAGTAAAAGGATTTCGACATTAGGAACAACATACTAGTATTTTTATTTGTAAAATGTTTCTTATAGATAAATAAAATACAAGGAAAAAGACAATTGAACCCTTTTACCGTAATAAATATCCAGGGTTTGTCTACAAGTGACAATTTATATTTTCATTTCTATTACATGTTAACTCATTTTCAACTTTGATAATCCACCAACATTTGAATAAACGGAAATCGGTTGCTTTTTATTTTAACAAAATCTTTAGATACTATTTTTACGTAGATGTAAGCATACAATGAAACCGTACTTTTTCTTTTCATTAAAGCGCATTTATCAATTAACAAACTATTTTTATTGCCTATTCATGCTTTTATTGTGCACGACCAATCAACGTATCAACATATTTATGTAAAACACCACACAACAATTTACAATTTTTTTTATTTTTACGATTTTGATAGGGTTGCTAAATTCGCAAAAATAACACACACACAAAATATACCCGATATACAGTATATGGCAATGAAGAAGATTGTAGGTCATGGTATTTTGTTCAGTCCATTTCTACTTACATCTCAATGAAGCCGTACAATAACTTACATCTGTGCCATTGAAGCTTCCCTCACAGTCAGACTTGGTCCTGTTGTAGAGGACTAGAAGATACAAGTTGGTGCCCGTCACTGATCCGATGACGTAACTCAGGCACTTGTTTGGTTCTGTCCTCTGGTCAAATGTCAGGTTCATTGTGTACGATAACCTATGCTGGCCTTCAGACAGACTTGTACACCAAAACGGCTAGATAAAAACAAGAGGTAAATACCGTGAATCGGGATAGTTCAAATAACACAAAATAAACACAGTGACAAAATGAAAAGAACAAACTTGAAATATTACGTCGATACATAAAGACAAACACAGTTTAAAAGGATATTCTAAAACGTTAAAGAAAACACAATAGAACTTGATGGCAACCACGCCTGCTATTCAAGAGAAATAAGAATTTTGAAACATCACTGTGATCTATAGCAGATGATTATTAAATAAATCTTGGTAAATTTGGACCTGTTGAAAATTGAAAAAAGAATTCCCGGAATCCAGATGATTTAACTAAATGCTGAATAATACCAAGGTATTTCGAAACATGGACCACCGTTTTTCCTCACTTCACTTCACTTCAACCACTGTTTAAATTCAATAAACAGCCATGTGAATATAAGGGTCTTGTTTTGTTGGTTATTGATGATTGGTGCAAGTTTCAAACACACAAAAAATTACCTTCATTTTTCTGGTCTGTATGAGATGACTCGCCAACCAAGGAAAGCGTTTTGTTATGTGACCTGAGGTTGTTTCCTTACTGTTGAAGGTCATCAAATACCTATGGTATGTAAAATGATAATCTTATCAGTGTAGTGCTCCCCTTTCGAAAAGAAAATATTGTAATACATTTTCAAATTCAATTTAACATATATATATATAGACATCTTCTTAATAATACCAATCAGCTGATACGAAGATATACTTATTACCTACCCTTTATTATCCAGAAGATGGCATTCTAGATCGGATCCTCCACAGCCGGAATTCTGTGAGTTCAACGGAAGAAATCACTTTTTTTTTATCTAGTAAATTGAAATCGCGATCATATCGACTAACATTTATTCACACGTGATATGAAAGGGTTTGTCAACAATTATCGTATTTTCAATAATGTCCAGTAAAGGAAAACTAGTATTCTTTATTATTTTATGTTGTATAAAGGTGCAATTGATTAATTCTTATATTATATTTGGCAATGGATTCCGGACATTCAAATGACAAGTCAGAACTAATAGATAAAAGTATATATATTGAATACATATGTATGTATATATAGTCGACCATACCGTCGATATTACTTATTAGACCAAATCTAATACACATATATTATAATAAAAAACAACCAACGTCTGTTCCAGTTTTGACATACCTGGTACAGCATGGCGGTTAGTTGTCTATGTGAGACTACCACGCCTACGACACCCTGTAGCTGTTTCACCAAAGGTGAACTTTGGGAATCCGTCTCTCTAGTATGAAAATATTTAATATAAACCAAACATCTAACATCATCAGATAATTCCATATTTAAGGTTAATTTCCATGGAAATATTGAGTACTTTAACGGAGTAATTTACTTCTATATCAGTTACCATCTAATTAATCTAATTTAATTATTGACTGAGAAATAATAGCCAATTACACTTTTTTCTCAGACATACAGTAATAAACTGTAACGTTAATATTTTAGCGCTGATCGTATTTAAACGATCTTCGCATTGGAAGGATTCCGCTAAATAATGATCGCACTAATTACAGATAATGTTGTTGCTTTTTATAGAAAGAATAGTGAGTGCACTCATGCATCGTTTCGCTTAACTGTTTCATTTGTTTACTCGCTAAAATTTGAGTACGCCAAAAAAATATGAACGTTTCCATACAAAACAAACTCTGTCTTTGATCTGTTTACTTATATACTATATTCGATTTAGCAATAAATACAAGTTTAGGATACCTGTTCCATTGGATAGATAGATAATTTTTAATAGTGAACTATCCCAACCTATCAGCTAGAAGAGGTCAATATGTCTTCATGGCTGAATGAGTAAACGTTTACACCTAAAACACTTGTTGACTTTATTTAGTATGTTCTATTTTATCCACTTCACATTTTGCAAGATATGGTTTTAAACCAAATTAATGGTCATACATGTACCAAAATTAATAGTTTCCTATATATAGCTATATTTTCCCCCTTTCTTTAGTAGCATACTCACATATTTTCTGATACTGCTTTACTCATTAGCAGCATTTTTCTGTCACTGAAGCGACTGAATGGTCCTGATGAAAACACAAACTGATGTGGTAGGGCAACACTTTTTCTAAACCTGGAAATGGAAAATTTGTTACAACCGATGCAATATGTATTCTTGCCTGTTACATGTAATATATCCATGATTATAATAAAATTGTCATTATTCGTTTCATTTTTGTGTATGTTGTCAACATCTAGAGTCATTTAAGGACGGCCTCCCGATGAATGCGATATGAGTGTATTTGTTGGGTGTGTGTATTTGGGAGGCTTCGACATGCTGTATAAGCCGCCTTGCGATAGTCCAGAAAGATAAAATAGTGAACTGAAACAAATTCCAAGCACACTAGGAACAGTTTACATGTATTGGATACGTTTGTTTGAAATTTAAATTAAAGGGGTTTTACGCACCTGACCCTTTCGCTTCTACATTAGTTTAAAATTTTGGATTCCCGCCTTTTGCCCCTAGCATAACTGAAGAGTCCTAGGAAGACAAAACAGCTGTATCGTGCAGTTTATTTTTTTTTTGGCATACTATCTTTTCCTAAATTTAAAGGTGCAGCACATGTTTGTGTTACGTCATCTTTGAGAGGATAACGATGCCTGTGATGAAATGAAGTGACAATAACATGTGAAACACATCAAAGTTTGGTTAAGAAGGAAAGAAAGCGTTACCAGCACTTTACCTCATCTTAGGGATTATAAAATATTTACAGAATAATATTTTGACGTCATAGTTCAGAAAGATGACGTAACACACATATATTCTGCACCTTTTAAATTTAGTTATAGATACAATAAGCCGAAAAAATACACATATCTTATAAGAGGAAATACTGATATTGGCAACAATAAAAAAAAATGTGAAAAATAATGTATTCTTATATTGCATTAAAATTGAAAATAAGAGTATCTACGTTCAAGATGCTGTACTTGTACAATCCTGATCCTACAGTTTACAACTTACATTAATACTTACCATAACTGCTTGACATGGTTGAAGGTATTTCTAAAAGGCATCCCTGGAAATATTCTCAAAACTCCTGTTGGTGTTCCAAAATATCTTAAGAGCAGAAAGAATAATATAAAAGCAAAGATTACAATAATAGACAATCAATCAGTTTGTAGTTTTGCTCGTGCTTAAGTTATACATATTATGAACATTATTTTGCATCAATGATCACCATCAACATTTAGGTTGACGTAACACACACATGTACTGCACATGTCTTAGACGTTGTGTTAATTCCTTATAACTAATTTTCATTTACACGACACTTTGTTAAAATGAGTGAAATATAACCTTAACGATACCAAATTTGCAGATCAAATATGGAAATATTATCTTATCGAAAACTGTTCAGCTTATTTCATCTTAGGAAAACATCTTACCTCTCCAATACCAGCTTTGCTGTTGGTCTCCATAGATTATCTATTTCATTAGTGGATCTTAAAATATGCTCAACCTCCTCTTTTATTTCTGAAAAAGTACCATTCGTATTTATATTTAACAGTATCGCTAACAGTTCAATAAAAAATCAAGTTGCGTTCGATATCAAAATTCTTTTTCACTAAGCCCTCGGCATTCGAGGGTATTAATTAGCATATTCTCGCTGACCAGTGAGACCCATCTCAATTCAAAGAGATTTTTACCTCATGAATATTCATGATAACATACCCGGATATACATCGGCGCACGCCCGCACCCGCCATCTTTTTCGTTTGAGCAGTGAAGGAGACACATGTAGGCTCGTGTGCGACGGTTTTTGTCGGAGTCCTTTGAGTTATAAGAGGTAAGGAGGTGTTCCGTGAAACGGGCACTTATCATTGATTGAGAGTATTTATCGACGTATTGTCACGCTGTCTTGCGTGTGCTTATTACGAAGGTAAGTGAAATTGAACGGTCTGCACGTGGTGTAGTCCGATAACATGGCCGATAATATGGATAAGGACGATGTCCTATCATTAATGGGTCATTCGAGTAATGATTCCTCAATGGATGAAGATAATAAGAGTAACCATTCTTCAAGCAGCTCTGACGAAGTCAGTGAGGCTGAGTTTGATAGAAATTTGAGGTCAAAAAATGTTAATGTTAAGCGTGGTCGTGGCCGAGGTTCTCGGGGAAAACAAAATGACACGCCTCGTAAGCCTACCAGAGGTAGGGTTTCTAAGCGGAATGAGAACATTGATATTTCTAAATTAAAACAACAACTTGGGTTGAGCAAGATAGAGAAATCTTTGAACGCTTTGAGTGCGTTTATGACCGAGAAAGTGACAGAGAAACGTGACAGCGCTGCTGCTCGTAAAGATAAACAAACACAGGGGCTTGGTGCGCATGGTCGTAGCTATGATCCTGAAAATAGAATTTTCGCTCTGGGGGCCCCAGAACAAGAGTATGAAGTGTTTGATATGGAGGAGGCCGAATCTAGTTATGACAACAGTGTTTTTGCCCCTGATAACGAGTTTGAAGGGTTTTGGCCAGATGAAGCTCCCGCGGAATGGGACATACCTCAGAATGCGGAGGATGAACCTGTGGGTCCAAAAATATCTGAGTCGTTAGCAAAATCTATTGATAGAGCATGCAGTAAGAAAGCTGATGCTACACAGCTAGAGGCGATTATTAAGAAATATCCAAGGCCAGTAAACTGTAATTTGCTTGCATCGCCCAGGATTAATCCTGAAATTTGGGGTCAATTACCAAAAAATGCACAGACATCTGATCTGGCATTACAGGAAGTTCAGAAACTTATAGCAACAGGGCTTACTCCTCTGAGTAAATTGGCTGAAGTTATTGCTTCATTTCCTGGGGAAGTACGTGACAAGCAGTCAAAGTGTAAATCACTCCTCTCCGATGCAGTGGCGTTGCTAGGTAACGCGATTTATACTACATCGGTTAAGAGGCGATATGCTTTGCGCCCCGCTCTCCAGCCTAGATACAGAGGGCTGTGTTCGCAGGACATGCAGATTACTAAAATGTTGTTTGGGGACGATGTCACTAAGAAAATCAAAGACATGAATGATATGTTTAAAGTTCCTACTACAGGCAACAATCAGGCATATGGTGGATATAGACGCCCCTATCATGGCAATTATAACCGGGGCTACCCAAACTTCCAGCGCCGCCCTTATGGTCGAGGGCAGGGAGGCGCCAGAAACCAAGGCAGGTTCCCCAGGTACAACAGATACCAGAACCAGAGACGAGGCAACAGAGGCATGTCCCAGAAGGGAACACAGCAGTAGAGCCTCAGTGGAAGGTGAGAACTTTAGATTCATGTTTGAATGAATGGGAAGTGTTAACTTCAGATCAATGGGTCTTGGATACAGTTTCTGGTTATAAAATTGAATTTATTTCTGAACCATTCCAAGTACGTTTTCCAAATGAAATAAGTTTTTCAGCAGATGAAATACTTTTGGTGGATAATGAAATTCAGGAATTGATTAAAAAGGGGGCTATAGAAGAGGTCTGGTTTACACCGGGACAATTTATATCAAATTTATTTTTGGTTCCCAAAAAGAATGGGAAATTTCGCCCGGTTCTCAATTTACGTGGGCTTAATGCCTTTGTGGAATACAAACATTTTAAACAAGAAAATTTGAAAGTTATTTTTGACATTATCCAGACAAATGATTTTTTAACATCCATTGACCTCAAGGATGCTTATTTTAGCATTCCCATTCATCCAGATTACCAGAAATATCTAAGATTTTGTTGGAATGGTCATATGTATCAGTATTTGGTGTTAGCCTTCGGGCTAGCTTCAGCACCCCGAGTGTTTACCAAGGTACTGAAGCCTGTGTACGCAGATTTTCGGAAAATTGGTATCAGGTGTAGTTATTATATTGACGATTCCTTGCAAATGAATCAAAGTTCTGAAACTTCTAGCAAGAACACTCAAATCATGGTTGAAAGGTTGACAACGTTAGGTTATATGGTTAATGCTGAAAAGTCTGTTTTAATTCCAACTAAGAGATTGGTGTTTTTCGGGCTTATTTTGGATACCGAACAATTTAAGGTGTTCCTGACAGATGGAAAGGTCAATAATATTCAGGCAGCATGTGGTCAGTGTTTACAAACATCGGAGGTTATCATTAGAGATTTAGCATCATTAATCGGGTTGTTGGTCCATGCATTTTATGCTATACTCCCTGGGCCTCTCCATTACAGGTCTCTAGAAAGGGACAAAGTCTACGGACTAAGGCGTTCTGACGGTGATTTCGATTCTACTGTTGTTTTATCGTCTGATAGTATTCTAGATATTGATTGGTGGACAAAAAATGTAGAAATGGAAAATGGCAAGGTTATGCGCAGAAGCCTACCAGAGAGTTGGATTATAACGGACGCCTCACTTTTGGGTTGGGGAGCCCAATTTGAGGCTAAGTCAGCAGGAGGCAGGTGGTCTAGGTCAGAAGCTAGCAACCACATCAATTATTTAGAGTTATTTGCAATTTTTCTGGGAATGAAAACCTTTTTCTCACAGTCATCGGAGTTCCACCTGGGAATTAAGACTGACAGCACTACAGCTATGGCATATATCAATGATATGGGTGGCATGCCTTCCATTCAGTTAGACAATTTGGCCCGATCCATCTGGGAGTGGTGTTTTGGTAGATCTATATTTATTACAGCACAGCACATTCCTGGGGTAGACAATATACAGGCAGATTTTTTGTCGAGAAATTTTTCAGACTCCACTGAATGGATGCTAAAGCCTGAAATTTTTAATCGTATATGTTTACATTTTTTCAGGCCAAATATTGATTTATTTGCATCAAGGTTAAATTCGCAAGTCTATCAGTATGCTTCATGGTCTTTTGATCCGGCAGCGTGTATTGTTGATGCTTTTTCAGTGGAATGGACTGATTGGAGGCCATACATTTTCCCACCATTTGTGCTTATAGGCAGAATTATGAACAAGATTATTAGTGAAAAGATTGAGAAGGCTTTATTAGTTATACCATTTTGGCCTACACAGCCGTGGTTCCCTTTGGTACTGGCTAATCTTGTTTCTCTTCCTTGCAGGCTTCCAAGACACAGAGACCTGCTCACTCTGCCGCACAATGGAGAGAGTCATCCACAGATCAGACATCTGGCTCTAATCGCCTGCGTTGTGTCCGGAAAACCTTGCAACGTAGAGGATTTTCGGGTTACTCTTCAAGGATCATCTTGTCGTCCTGGAGACCAGGAACAGTTAAGCAATACGAATATGCGTGGAGAAAATGGGTTATTTGGAGTGCAAGCAGGCACATTGATTCATTTCTCCCGTCTTTGATTCAGGTAATAGATTACCTTTCAGACTTGTTACGTGAAGGATCGTCATATTCGGTTGTAAATACACATAAAGCTATGCTCAGTCAGACTTTACCTTTACTGGGTGTAAAGTGGTCGTTTAATTCATTGTTTTTTGTGCGATTAATGAAAGGTGTGTTTAATGACAGACCACCGAGGCCGCGGTATATTTACACGTGGGATGTTGCGACAGTGCTGGAGTTTTTGCGGACATTGTTTCCACTTAATGAACTGTCTTTAAAGAGGTTAACCTATAAACTGGTTGCTTTGATTGCGTTAACGTCCGCGTCCAGAGTCCAGGCCTTACATCACTTAGACATTGATAACATGACAAGTTGTGGTAATTTGGTGATGTTTCGTGTTAGTAGGTTAGAAAAAACTTCAAGAATGGGTAGACCATCACGGACAATAGAGTTTCTACGGTACAGTCAGGATAGACTTTGTGTGGTTCGAACTCTACAAGAATATTTGAGACGCACTAAAGATCGTCGATCCAGTCAGTTATTTGTTTCATTTAAGACATTACAAGCCGTGTGTACATCTACAATTGCTAGGTGGTTAAGAGAAGTCTTGTACCTTTCTGGTATTGATACTACAGTTTTCAAGGCTCATTCATATCGTGGTGCAGCAACATCAGCTGCTTTGATGTCTGGTGTTAGACTTTCGGACATTCTTAGAACAGCGAATTGGTCTGGAGCGGCCACGTTTCACCGGTATTATCATAGAGAAGTGGACAGTGCTACAAATGTAAATTTTTCGAATTCCGTGTTGAGCCGTAGATGAACTGTGTATGAAGATTCACTTTGTGGTAACCCTTGGACTGTATGGGTGGTGAATATGTGACAAAAGATACACAATGAGGAGTCTTTATATAAATTGTCAAATTTATTTCAAAACAGTCTTTGTTGTTTGTTGATATGGCTTTAAACATGCTAATTAATACCCTCGAATGCCGAGGGCTTAGTGAAAAAGAATCACCCCTCCTCCAAGTATCCCTTGGGATATGATGGAGGAGGGGCATTCTTTGAACTATTAGCCCGAGGCTAAGAGGGTATTTACCCACCTCTAGCCCCGCCCTGAATGGACATGTTATCAACAAACTTTACTTTAAAAGATGGCGGGTGCGGGCGTGCGCCGATGTATATCCGGGTATGTTATCATGAATATTCATGAGGTAAAAATCTCTTTGAATTGAGATGGGTCTCACTGGTCAGCGAGAATATGCTAATTAATACCCTCTTAGCCTCGGGCTAATAGTTCAAAGAATGCCCCTCCTCCATCATATCCCAAGGGATACTTGGAGGAGGGGTGATTTTTCCTCAAAACTGTAATTTGATTGATATGATATGATAATCAATGTACAGTACCGCTTAAAGGAGCATCCCGCGAAAGCCTAAATGCCTGTTCTTGAATATACATGGCGTCTGCACTACTAATTATACTTTCCTGTTATTCCCATATTCAAAGTCCACTCAAAATGTCTATAATGACCACTTGCAAAATCGCATTACTCGGGGAAGCCCAGATAAAAATAGCGGGGATGACGCAGCGTGACAGGTGTGCCGCAATTTCCCTGATCGGTTTGACGGAAGGGGCCATACGGGAGGGGACGCGTAATGTATACGGCTGATGAAACAGAGACAAAGTCCGTGTATTAACGTATTGAATCACATTCACTTTAAAAATAGACTTCAATTGCACACATACCGATATTCAAATGAAGAATAATTGTCGGCATATCGGCACCATATATCGACACCAGTAATTATCTATATTATATTTACCTGACCGAGGCCGGTACACATGGGTACGGAATACGGCCATGGTACAAACCTTAATTTATGTAAAAGGTAATATTCACGAACCCAGCTTTTCAGATGATTTTATAAAATTTAGGTAGCATGCATTGAAAAGTTCGAAAATAAAATGACATGAACTGTTTGCGATTTTTTTACAACTCAATGTCTTGAGGATTTTTTTTCAGACTATCTATATATACAATGTACATTCATATTCATTTAAAATCTATCCAACTTTCAGCGTCTTCACACGTTAACACGCATCACGGAATGCGAATATTTAAGTCCATACACTCATATAACGCACCATACTCTTAGCATGACTACCGTGTATATCAGATTTGGAACTGTGGAAATACTTAATTATAACTACCCGTTATGAATATGTTATGATAATTCCGCTTTCTTTTTGCATCTTTTTTTGTCGTCTTGTAAAGGGACGGTGCCTTTTTTAAAAAAAAACCTGCAGGAATGGAATATACATATAGGTATATGTTGTATAACTTTGTTGGTTTTTTTTTAAAAAAAATTCCGCGTTATGTATATATTTTCGTATCAAATTCAATACCGGGGTCGCAACCCAGTGATATTTGTACCTTCACTTATTTATAGATTAAGTATGAATATAATTTTTTTTTACGCGTGAAAACATTTTTTTTTTCATTCCTTTTGTCCAAATTGAAGTCGTATGTACCTCGATCGCACGTCACGTTTTACAACGTAATCAAACGACTTTTTCTGTTATGGTATATATTGCATTTGAAAATGTCTCTCTATCCAGCAATATAATTAGCTCATACTGTTTTACTGGAACATAAGATTTTATAAAGGGAATATTATACAACACTCTTTTAAGTTTAATATTACACACGCATTTTATGCAACAGAAGACTGAAACAGTTTCCCCTTGGGTAGCCTCAAAACCATATCAAAGCTTTATTTGTGCATGTTACCGTTACTCAGAAGAAATATGTAACATACACACAATAGAGCAGGTAGTTTCTCCTTTGAATACTTCCCATCTCTCAATATGATTCCGTAACACAGTCTTGCGTCATATTTTGACCATTCGGCAACTTTTCGCTTAGTAGTTAGGCCTTATAGCGGTGTAACGGAAATACAATATAGAGTGTTTACAATGGAAATGGCGCTCGCTGCGCATGCGTTGGTAGGTGGAAATCCCAAATCAGAACGTCTGGCCAGACGTTTTGGATTTCCACTAGTTATTTTGAAATGATTTATTTTATGAATACATATCAGCAAAATCCGATCGTCGTAGTCCATAAGAATACGCACTGGATATGTGTATGTAATATTTTGAAAAAAAATATGAAAAAAAGCTTACTTTCTCGGGAAGCCCCTTTAATTTACAAACTCACTGTCTTGTATTTGATTCCCGATCAATCAGTAATATGGTGAATAAGATATCCCATTTCTCTATCGTTTCATTGACATCGTGGGTAAGTGTGTCTCAATAATCGTAATGTTTGCTACTTACCAAGTCTTATAAGAGATGTGTTTTTAGAATGTTCCAAAAAACTGTTTATCTCAAGTATTTGGTTAACATCTTCTTCAGCGTACTTGTACTGCTCTGGATGCACAAAAACTGACGGCGATAGCTGTAAAGAGAAAGAAGATTATTTTGCAACCTGTCATCGGTAGCTAGCGATCACAGATGTATCTAGAACTAAATTCATATATGTGTGTCTTTTGTTGATATTTAATGTAATGATATAATGATATAAATTGGTTGGAACAGTGCATTCCTCTTTATATCATGTTGCATTTGTCAGACAAAAACATGACATTAAAAGGAACGTGACATTAAGAGAAACATGTTTTCCAACTAAATCTAGTGCATTTCCAATCTCCATTACTTAAAGTAAGGCATTCAATGTATATATGAAGATATTTCAGTCTAAAGATAACATTTCATCAAAAAAAATATTTTTGGTAATTTTTTTTCATTTAACTTTTTATTAAATATTTTATACAACTTGCATCTGAAATCAATGGAAATGACATAATTTTCTGGATAGTTTATGCGATTGGTTAAAACCTGATATTAAGAGGAATTCACCTCAAAATGCATGATATTAACCAAATAAAATTACATAGATTATATAGAGAGAAAAATGGGGTTTTGGAAAAACATGATAAAGAGGAATGTGATATTAACAGGGGTGATAATAAGTGAAATCCACTGTACTTCTGTTTTACTGGGTACAATGTACAAAGTTATTGTGACGTTATCAGACAAGTTATCAACAAATACATTTTTTATATTCATATTTATTGTGCATAATTAAACGGTAAGAAAGGTACCTGCCTTAATGACGGACTCGTTAGAAGCGATGTAGCTGTTATCGAATGTACAAACACCATTGTCTTGGGGCTTGTTTTGAATCGGAGACTGGAAAATCCCATCCAGTCGATGATACGGAGCATGCAGTCTAAAGTCCTGGGAAATAGTAATATATGATAAATGTAAAATTTAACTTAATGTGATGAAGGTATGATCAACTAAAATTAGTGGGGAAAAAAGATTATATCCGCTACAAACGAAAATTATAAACATTTTATCAGAATCGTAACATTCCCAGATATGAATTCAAAAAATAAAACTAAAATTCATACCTTTTGCAAATATGCACATTATTTTTGGACATTTATTAATTTGACAAATCCAATGATACATATGTAATTTCTCACATACATATGTACTTCCCAGAAATGACTTTCTATTAATATTATTTTGGAAAAAAATAAAAGCCTTTACGGCTCGAAAATTGGAAAACAATTGTAAAAGAGGGATACTACCGAACATATAAAAAACATGCTAAATTATTTTTCAGAATATAAATCTCATGTTAGTCATTCCTGTATCAAGTTTACCCGTTGGTCATAATGGAATCGCAGCATGCACAATATTCCTGCCATCAAACTCTCAATACATAATAATTCAAATAAATTTCCTTCCAAAAATAATCAACTATAACAATCATGCAAACAGTGAAACAACAGTAGACTTTAACCCTCGCCGTGTTTAATAGGTGAAAGCACAGGGACATGTATAGACTTATGATAAAATTTAGTGATAAATACCTATATATATATTGTCAATATATAGAGGTATTTATCAATAATTTTTTCATAAGTCTATACATGTCCCTGTGTGTGAAGCTTGAAGCTTAAGTCAAGTAATTTCACATTTTTGTTTATATCATATTAGAAGATTTACATTTTATACAACGTATGAAGTCAACTAAAATACCTGAGTTGGATGTTTGGGAACAAGGATATCTCTGTCTAAGTCAAACTTGACGAGGACGAGTATAAACTGCGTGCCGTGTATTTTGGAGAATACTAATGTGGCGTTCTGAGGTGTTGAGTTGTCCACCGGTGTTCCGGACTTAAATGAGTTTCTCCCCATTGGCACCTGTTCATAGTTGAAAATTTGTTTTATTCACATTTTTATCTATTGAAAATAATACAGACAAAGCTGAACATAAATAAATGGAAGAAAGGAAAAGGTATTAAAACACTTATATAAAATATGTTACATTTTATCATAACCAATAATTACAGCTATAGCTTATAGGGACAGCGTCGTGAAATTATATCTATTCATATACACACACATAAAAGTAAACCAGAAACATGTTTAAATATATTAAAAGTTTTAGGTATGTTCACACAGGTGAGTAGAACGGAAAAATATAGACAAGTAAATGGATTAAAAAGATATTCATCGCACAGTAGCAATCGGTTCTGTGTTTTTAAATATACAAGGAAAATACTTCTTAGGGAACATTCCATTTAACAGTATGCTAGTCGATGTGTCTGAAATCATTTCATCTTTAGTACATGTATAAAATTTATGATAATAATTATAAATATATTGTATGTAATATCATCTTTAATACATGTATAAAATCTATAATAATTAATAATTATGATAATATTTTATGTAATACCATCTTTAATGAATGTATAAAATCTATGAAAGTCATATTTTATGTAATATCATCTTTAATAAATGTATAAAATCTATAATAATCATATTTTATGGAATACCATCATTAATACATGTATAAAATATGTAAAAATTACTAATTATGATAATATTTTATGTAATACCATCTTTATTACATGTATAAAATCTATAATAATATCATATTTGTATACTACGTGCGTCGTAGAAAATTAAAGTTAAATTTAAGATCTATCATTGTTACCTTGGCTCTAAGCTGCTGTGTCTCAGTCCCTGCGCGCGTGATGTTGGACACTTGACCTTGGGTCAGAGTCGGCTCCACCACCGACAGGTGGGGAAATACGGGACTTTCCTGTAGTATTTCCCCAGGAGGGCTCAATTTTGGATGCAACAGGACTTGGCCTTAACATAAAACGAAATCTTGAGTATATCTATTCAGGTGCGGATGTAGGATTTTCGAAAGGAAGGGGGTCCAGCTGTCGCTTTTTCAATGATACAACGGAAAACTTCCATTTTGAAGGCTATAAAATTTTCCCTCCACCGCAAAAGGGGGGTCCTGACCCCCAAGACCCCCTGGATCCGCTAATGCTATTGATTTTTTTAAGATATCATTTTCCCGTTTTCATTAGTATTTTGGTCAATTTTTTTCCCAAATAAATTGTCCAAATCTCTGTTTGATATAATACTATCAATATTCCATACCTTTTACATATATGCTGAATTATACTTATTGACGTACTCTATCAGGGATTGTCGTATTCGTTGGAAACATGATGTAATATATGCATTTAAACAAATATATAAAGTTTGAAGCTAAATCACTATTGCATAAGAGAAATTAAGATCAGTTTATTTTTGGCGCAGAACTTCCAAAAAGCTTCCAAAAGGCCTCCATACCAGACTCCATAAAACAGATATTTATGCAAATAAGAACATATATCAAATCATGTACACAATACAATAAGATTCAATTTGTGTCCGGTACACTAAATATTATGTTTTATATGGATATTTCAACTGCAACGTTATAGAAAATTCGTATTTTTCCTCAATGATTGTCAGAAGCGTTTTTGAAGCATTTATACTTGATGACGATACTACAGTTTCAGGTTGACAGTTTCAGTAAGTTACACATAAATATAAATGTAATATAATATAAGATAATATGAAATGAGTGTACTTACCATGCTGGCTTTCCATGAGGAATGCAAAGCTATGAACTCCAACATCGAAATTTAGTACTTCAGCAAATATAGTTGCTAGGGAAGTATCGATGGCGGCCACACCATATAAGGAGTTGTTATGGAAAACCGGAACCGTGGATGTCATGATCAGACCTAGAAGGCCAGGAGAAATGTAAAAAAGTATCATCCTTTAATTTTGAAATGATTTATATTAGCTGCAAGACGTTCTAGCCTTAGTATTTTGCCTATTAACATGGTTTACATATTTATCTAATATTTAATCTTGCTTTAAGAGGCGTTTTTATTGCCTTAGAAATTTGTGTTATCACTTCATAACGTAAAACATAACGTAAAACGTGTCACAATTTGTAACGTGACGTGACAGCGTAATGATTTCTGAGAGTTCCACAAAAGTGGATTTCCACAGGGATTATGTAGAAAAGATGAGGTTTTAAGAATTAATTTTAATCATTGGGTAATAACACAAAACATCAGAGCATACTCACATCATAAACCCATTCGCGGTTTATTTAGAGTACACTTCGAGTTTTTGTGTTATGGCTCAATAACATTAAAATATGTTAAAGTTAATCCTTAAGTATTTTATTATACCCATGAGGAATATAATAAAGTTTTACGGGCTATGAATTACTCTTTTGTACAATCCATTGTTACCTATAAGGAATTCATTTTTTGTTTCGAAACACGTATTGTGACATCACCATTCACTTACCGGAATGTGAATCAGTCTTTGGGCCGTCTATAGTAACACCAGTTACTGGTTTGGTCATAGACTCTAACTTCTTGTAATAGGTTGCAGCACCATGCACAAACCCGGTTGCATTATATACACGGAAGTCGCCACGAGGGCCGACAGGAGGCATAAAAGTACCATTAAATCCGCTAATCTAGAACAAACGTGCCAAAAATGAAATAATTTAGGTCCTGGTTGATAATATTTTGAATATTTGGGGGCAGGAATTTCCACCAGAATGTGCTTGGAGTTTTTTTTTTTAATAACAGTACTTCTCTTCTGGCCGATTTATCTTCTGATTCTATTAGCGAAATTTGTATCTAGATAACAAAACATCGATTGATCATTTCGATTGTACATATATACAGTCGTAAACCTCAAAGCATAGACAATAGATATTATCCCCGCCGTTTTTCAGCGTAATAAGTCTTTTTTCGAATATCATAACTGTGAAATTGTTGACAAATGAGTTTAAGTAGATGCAGGTTGATAAAAATTTGGGGGTTATTGTGATGGCCGCTGTCATGATCTAGTTGGTAAATTTGCTTTTTCTCCGTGTCCATTTATGATTTTACAGACATTATTTGCATGACAAAAATACATGGTAGAAATCATATTTAATTTACCTATCACACAGATTCTAACATACATTTTCGCGTACAACATGACCTTGACACAATTTTAATTGTTTTTAATCATTTTAAACACGGGCAGCTTACTGCTGTATGATAAACCTGACAACTTTGAGTTTCCGATCGTTTTGGTATGCGACGGCATTGGAGTTTAAAGCTATAATTACTAAATAAATCACTCATCGTTTCGAAATACACAATACGTCACGTGCAATGTCACTATTAAGGAAATTTGACTTTCTGTTGTGTAAGGTAATATTGGTTCTGTAAATCTTGCTTACCTGTTTGTTCTATGGTTTATTTTGAGGTATGATCTCATGAAGAGGTTTGGAGATCAAGAATCGCTAATCACAGCCTTACTTTGTTTCACAATTTGTCAGTTATCAAAGGCTGACAACGGCGGATTTTGAAAATATAATTTCGGAACAAGTAGATTGAATAATATGATAATATTAAAAATATATAATAAAACTGGATGTAGGCAAATGCCTATATATCCAGATCATTTGTTTCGTCAGACTCTCGGCTGAAGCCAGTACATTTTAAATTCTTATCCTATTATTGTGATAATGTCCATTTTGTAATTATACTAGCTTTTTATCAAAGTATTATTGTTATGTTTCTAGCTGTAGAACCATATTAACGATGGTGGCGGTACCAACCCCCGGCCATTCAGGCAGGTCTTGGTGTGCAATGCCGGACAGGATTTCTTGGTCCCTTTCGTCAAGACTTGTGTCAAATGTGTAGACAAAGTGATGAACCATCTTGTCCTATTACAAACAGAAAGATTTTTATCTTAGAAAATATCTTAAATAAAAGAAAGAAAAAAACGTTAGTTTTGTAAACATTGCTTTAATCTTAATTTAATCTAAATGTTAACATTTTCGCAGTACACGATTAGAAATTATACAGAACTAGTTAAATTTTACTTCTAAATTCATAAATTAAAGGGGTTTAACGCACCTGATCCTTCTGCTTCTACATTAAATTAGAATATTTGGATTCCCACCTTTTGGCCCCTAGAATCACTGACGAGTCCTAGGAGAATGAAACAGCTGTATAATGCAGTTTAATTAATTTTTTCTGCATACTGTATATATTACTCAACTTAAAAGGTGCAGCATATGTGTGTGTTACGGCATCCTGATGCCTGTACATTGCTCTTCAATAAAAGTTAAACGGATTTTATTGAGTGTTCAGTTCCCTTATTCTGAGAAAAGATAGGATTTGTCTTTGAAAATATTTACCAATCTCTGTCATTGAATTCTGATGCAGTACCAAAGCACAAAGGATATTAAACAGTCATGTAACACTAAACCATACGTTATTGGAATACAATCTGACTTATTTTGATTATTTAAATTATTTAAATCAAATTATGAAACTAAGTAATTAATTAGACTTACAAGTGTTTGTTGCTTGTTGGAAATGGTGGTGAAGAGTTTTTCGATATCAATGTTAGTTGGTTTTCCAGCAGTAAGGAATATCAGCTGGTTAGAAAGTTTCTGAAACTTGTCCTGGGTAAAAACATCAGTGTAATATCTTGAAATGGTTGACAATATTTGTTGAGGCATTTAAATGCAGATAAAATAATCGATTAATAATAAAATATTAAAAATATGTATCAATTATTAAGTTTTTTCTAGCAATACTGTGTGTTTGTTCTGCTTGACGCTTTGGTATTATCTAATACATTTTTAATCATTAGTTAAATGATTATTATAAACACACAAAATTGACAATTATTTTCGTCAATTTCATTATTGTAAAAGATGCCTAACAATGAATCAATCAAGGTATTTTGACAATATGTTTTGACAGCTAACCAATACCAGAGACCTCACAGCTAACTCTTCATTTGGATGGACGTTGCCGTGGATAACGCACTTGCCTTTCACCAGAGCGGCCGGGGTTCGTTTCCCCGACCAGACATGAAAAAGTATGGGGTCACCAGCCCGACCACGTGTGTTTTCTCTGTGCACTGCGATTTCAATTAGACCCCTCGCGCTATTATCCGGGTCAACAAGAGTGATTAATATAAGTTGGATATAAGTTTCATAATTGTTCATTGTCACCTTGAAATCTTTAAATAAAATAATGGTTAAAGAAGGCAAGTTGCTTTTGACAGGAGCGTAGCAGTCGACGTATTCTTTTTAGACAGAATTAAAGGAGTTAGCCAACCTGCGCCAGTCTGATCATACACTTACAGAAAGGTAATTCTTCTCTGACATCAACAAGTTGTACGCCTTAAGAAGTCCGCTGATATAGTCCGAACCACCTAAATTGATACAGATAACAGTCATTTAATTGTCATCGACTTATTGTACTTTCTGACAAAGGATAGCTTAAGTTATTCGTAGCGAAATCGTAAGTAGAATAATTATATCAAGTGCAAGTTACATCGCCACCCTGGTCAGAAATGCAATGGTGGCGATCTTATCTCCATAAAGCTGGTACCGGAAGGTCTGTTTGTGCGGAATAGAAGCCATCAAACAGGATAATGCATGGTTAGTACAATTATATTGTATACACTGATTTGATTTATTTAGGAATATAGTTATACATTAGTAACGTCCCTGTTCTCCAACCTATGGTGTTTACATGTCGCAGTTGATTCGATATTCTAGGGCTTGCTCTAAATATCGGGATTTTCGTGATCGATGTCAACTGCTGACAAACAAACTATCAATACAGGGATTCGAGAGATGCAGGTTGATCGGAACTATGGGCAAGTTTTATGGTCGCCATCTGTGTGTCATTGAAAAATATTCTGTATCTTTATGTGATATGAAGATGGGCGTTTCCGAGTATGCTCATTAATGTGTTTACTTGTTGTGATTGACAATAATGCTCGGTTCTCATTTTGTTTACTTGGATGTGACAAAGATTTACATGGCGGGTGTCGTCGATGAAGCAGAAGACGCTTACTCTTCCGGAACACCTGGTCTGATTATCTTGTGCTTTTATAAGAGTCTTCGTGTAAATCGCTCCTTTGGTCATATTTTGCCCCTAGTTTAATCGATTTTGAGTTTGGATTATGATTTTATTAAAAAGCACTATTAAAAGGGGAATGCATACTGGAATACATTTCACTACTAGGATCATTTACCAGTGTCGGGCCTTTATATAGACTTGCCGGTGGTT
Source organism: Mimachlamys varia (assembly GCA_947623455.1). NCBI lineage: Eukaryota > Metazoa > Mollusca > Bivalvia > Pectinida > Pectinidae > Mimachlamys > Mimachlamys varia. The sequence continues at coordinate 35,665,505 of OX392534.1, forward strand.
ATTCATTACTTTTGACTTTCCCACCTTATGTCAATAACATTTGTTAAAACGAAAAACACTAAAGGACATGATAAAAATGATAAAAACACAGCAGTGAAGACAACCAAAATATAATCTCAGTATTTAGAAGTGTGAACGATTTGTAAATGTAGTTATTATCTAATGTGGTGGTTTGAAATATAAAAAATGTATCCTCTTCATAGTTACCAATAATTCATTTTCCATTGATTGTATGAAGAATGCGGCTTTCTGATGGTTGAGATTTTCTTTTCATACCTCTATGAAAAAAAAATCCGAAATAGCTCGAAAAATGTGACGTCACATTACGGCAATTGATGTTGCGTATTGATTTGTAAAAAAGAATACGTTGCAAGATCAGTCAAATTGTACATAAACATGTTTTAAATTTGAAAATAATTTTCAAAAATTAATTATAAGCATTGATGCCGATTATTTTTTAGTTCCATAGGGTTATGAAAAAAGTTTTGCTTGCAAACTTTTGTAAGAATCCGCTACGCCAATTCATACAGTTTGCATACATTTTTTTCCATATCCCAATGAAACTAAAAGAATGTCATCAATGCTTAATTGTTTTAAAACAGACATAACATTATCTGTTACAATCTGACAGTATAACAGACTGTTTAATAGTGACGTAAAATGCAAATCATTTTCACATTACGACATAATCCTTCTTTTCGACAACAGGGCGATCTGTCTCGTTTAAGGATCCCTTTCCCACTGCAATGTGGGTTTGTTCAGCAACATTCCCTTAATTTCGTTGAAGTGATTTTAACACAGTCTTGCTACTACATTTGTTTTATCTAGGTAGTTCAGTCCTTTTATCGGTAATATAACATCCTGATATCCGTTTTTATACTCAGGATATTGTCATTTGATCAACTTTTGTATATTTCAACTTTATCTTTTGTACATAAAGCTACCACAAAGTATGATTTCTTTACCGGAAAAAAATTATCAAAACTGATGACAATCTGTAAAAAAATATTTTCTGATGCAAAGTTCTATTAGTTATATTTCTCGACAGTGACATGGGTACCCTTAAAAACTTTACCTCCTGGGATAGCAGTGGAACTGAGAAACCGACGAACTTTGTCACAGTTGACCTGATTGGCTACAAATAATCTGCTGTTACACTGTGTTGGAACATGCGCTGTGTCATTGAAGGCCACCACATTCACCTGTTGTAAGATGAAAACACTGAAGGTTAAACATACAAACACAAGTGTGTAATGTTATCTCGGGATCACCTCCTGTAAAAGTCCATTTCCTTTCTTACAATCACGTTGAACTTTCCTGAAGATTGACACCGTATCTTAAATGGCAAGAGTTTGTTTTCTTATTCGATACAATATTAAAAATTCAAAGGATTACGCTCTCAATATAAATATCTGCTTCCTTTATTGGAATATGATAATGTATTCCAGATATAAAATTTCAACCCATCACAACACTGCTAAACAGTGGTACCTGTACGTTAAAGATTGCTAAAGAGTAGCTCTGCAATCAATTCCTGTCAAGTTTCCCTATTAGAAAGCGCACCATTCGCTGTTCATTTATCAAAAGCATTACTCCGAGATCCGAGATAATCACATTTTCTGTTAGTTTCCAGACGGGTCAACTTGTATTATCACCACGGTTATGCCATAAGGGACTTCTTGCAAGTCAAGGGATTGAGTGCAAGTCATTGCAAAAAAAGATTTCATCCTTTATCGATATTTTTCATTTCATGAGTTATCTGAATTATTCTTGATAATTCTACAACCAAACAGAACAGTTTGATAAAATATCGCGCAAGTAATAGTTGCTATTTTCGTAATAGACAATATTAAGAACAAATGAAAAGCAATACATACATTGGCAGTTGATTCAAAAACATATATAGTATTACTCTAATACAACTCTCGTGTAATATGTACAGTGTAGTGCACTTTATATTCGAACACGTAATATTTTCATTATATATTTCATGCAGTTTGACAAATTTTCTATGATTTTTAATGGCGTCGTTTTAACTGGATTTTTATTGACATTTCAAAAACATGTAGAAAATTATTTGCACATTCCTCCCATAATATTTGTATATTTTCCCGAAGCCGATTTCAAGAGATATTGCATAAATTTATGCAATATGGTATTATAACATCAAATAAGAGTTAAGAAAAAAACGACATCACGCATTTATTACTATGCATATATTCGTCTATTTCGGGTAAACTAAGCACTGGAAAAGGATTGAAAGAGAGATAACAGTTCCTAACCAGTGTATACGTATCAAATTTAAAGAAAATCTGTTGAAAAACAACTTAAAAAAAAATCGATTAAAAGTTTGTCAAAATGCATGAAATATATAGCAAAAAATATTATTGGTCCGAATATATATTGCAATACACTGTATATAAAATGATATTTTATACATACTTGATCATGCGGGGTCAAAGTATCAAGGATGCGAAGGACGGCCTCGTGGATGTACGTGCTCGCAGTCATGTTTTCAGGACCGACAACCATGTCTGAGTTCCTACCTACATCATACACTATTACAATGTTCTTCCTTTCCAAAAACAGTTTATCCACAAACCATTCCCTTCAAAAAGAAAAGGTGGACAACTGCAATACAGTACATCGAACATTGCTTTCCGAATTCCAAAAATGTGTAATAATTATATGGTTACAAAATGTGTAAGAGGTTCCCATGGTTATGAAAATAACAAAAAATTTGGAGAACTGTTTATATCCTTCTATGATTTGCTTACTATGGGGAAACTGATCTGTCACAGTAAATCTAACTTGTGGAGAACTGTTATGTGTCCTTCAATGACTTATTTATTCTAGGAAGGACTAATGAGGTTCCCCTGGCTGCCACAGCAACAAGAAATTAGGGAGAACTGTCTATGTCCTTCAGTGATTTATTTACTCTAGGTAGGATTCATGAGGTGCTCCTGTCTGTCACGGTAGCAAAAACCTGTGGAGAACCGCTGGTGTGGTCTATGATTTACTTACTCTAGGGAGGACTAATGAGGTTCCCCTGGCTGTCATAGTAACAAGAACGTGTGGAGAACTGCCTGTGTCCTATATATAACGTACGTACTGTAGGGAGGGCTAATGAGGTTCCCCTGACTGTCACAGTAGCAATTATTATTGAAGAGCTGTCCGTGTCTTTCTATGATTTACTTACTGTAGCGAGGACTAATAATGTTCCCTGACTGTCACAGTAACAGGAACTTGTAGAGAACTGTCTGTGTGCGTCAATGATTTCTTTACTGTAGGGAGGACTATAATGAGGTTCCCCTGGCTGTCACAGTAGCAATTATTATTGAAGAGCTGTCCGTGTCTTTCTATGATATCCTTTCTCTATGGAGAACTAATGAAGTTTGTTGGCTGTCGCAGTAACAAGAACTTGTGGAGAACTGTCTGTATCCCTCTATGATTTACTTACTGTAGCGAGGACTAATAATGTTCTCTGGCTGTCATAGTAATAATTATTACTGAACAACTGTCTGTGTCGTTCAAGGATTTACATATGGACTAATGGCTGTTATAGTAGCACTTAATTGTTATTGAAAAGTGTCCTATGTATTACTTACTGTAGAAAGGACTAATGAGGTTACCCATGCTATCACAATAACAATTATTTGTGAAGAAATGTGTCCTATGTATTACTTACTGTAGGAAGGACTAATGAGGTTACCCTAGCTATCACAAGAACAATTATTTGTAAAGAAATGTGTCCTGTGATTTACTTACTGTGTAAGGGGACTTATGAGGTTACCCATGCTATCACAATAACAATTATTTGTAAAGAAATGTGTCCTGTGATTTACTTACTGTGTAAGGGGACTTATGAGGTTCCCCTGACTGTCACAGTGGCGGTCACTAGAGGGGTACTGTGTAAAGTAACCGTCCGTAGTAGAAAAGTACTGCCACAACACAGTAGGAGTATCCACATAGTTTTGCTGACAAGTAAATGACAAAAAAGTAAAGCAAAATTACACAAAGCAAAAATCATACTAGATTTTAAAGAGATTATTACATTTAGGATACACAGAAAAGGGCATTATCAACCTAACAAACGGAGGCATAATATCGAGAAACTCTTGACTACCTGTAAAGTATACAACTTGTGCTACAAATATAATACAAGAACATTTAAGTTAATGGTAATTTAGGTACAATATAATGACGTTACTTTAACAATAAATTAGAGAATAAACCGAAGCGTTTACAAAATCATAATACTCAAAATCAATTAAGCCAGGGGCAAAAAAATTTACAAATGAAAGATTAACATGGATACTATGGGGCGCCGTTTTACTATTTATCAATAAAACTGGATATCCCAAATTCGAATTATGGATATCCATATATCATTTTTGGATATCCACAATTCAAATTTTGTATATCTTTAAATGCTTGGAATTTAGGATGTTCTAAAATCAATTTTTGGATATACAAAAATAATTTATTGATATCCAAAAACTGAATTATGGATATCCAGAAATGAATTATGGATATCCGAAATTCGAATTATGGATATCACAAATTCCATATATTTTATGATATCCACAATTCGATTTTTGGACATCCACAAATAATTAATGGATATCAATAATTCAAATTTTGGATGTCCAAAAATAATTCATATATCCAAAAATAATTAAGGAATCCAATACTAACTAAGGATATCCAAAATTATTTAAGGATATCCAAAATTATTTAAGGATATCCAAAATTCAAATTATGGATATCCATAAATGATTTTTGGATATCCAAATATCGAATGTTAGATATCCAAAAATACATGGAATTTTGGATATCCATAATTCTATTTTTGGATATCCAAAATTCATTTATTGATATCCAAAAATCGAATTATGGATATCCAAAATTCGAATTACGGATATCCAAAAATCTTTGTATTTTTGGATATCCAAAATTCGAATTTTGGATATCCAAGATTAATTTAGAAAATCCAAAATTATTTTAAGATATCCAACATTTTTAAATGATATCATAAATTCGAATTATGGATATCCAAAAATGAATTTTGCATATCCACAATTCGAATTTTGGATATCCAGTTTTGTTAATAAATAGTTAAACGGCGCCCCATAGGATACCCTTGTAAAAGTACAAGACCAAAAGACAAGGTGTTCCGGAAGAGTAAGCGTCCTCTGCTTCATCGACGACACTTGCCATGTAAATCTTTGTCACATCCAAGTAAACATCAATTTCTCAAAATGAGAACCGGGTATCATTGTCAATTTCAAAAAGTAAACACACTTATGAGCATACTCAAAAACGTCCATCTTCATATCCTTTCAAGATATAGAATATTTCTCAATGAGACAAAGATGGTGACCATAAAACTTGTATTGAACATGCCAGTATGTCAATATTCAAATTACTTGATAATTCGATCTTTATGGGTTTTTTTATCACAATCAACATATTAGACACACCTGCAAATGCTGAAGAGAGGCCCAAACATCAGTTTGAAACAGATTTCCTCCTTTTGTTCCGATACACGGCTTGTTAAGATTGACCTTTTGTCGAAGTCTGCCTTCGTACCTGCTTCGATTCGTGTCAACACTACAACATACAGGCAATGGTTCTAATGCTTTAGATGGCATCCCATGCTCGTGCGCATCAAGTTCTATTTCGATGTCACTCTTCAACTTTAATACTACACTGTGGACGTCCGCCAGACGACGTGAAACTTTCCTATGTATTCGATTAAATTCAAATGATTCTTCAATTAACTTCACCTCGTCATTTTTTCTATTGTTGGTTAAATACTTTTTAATTTCTGTTATGTTTAAAACATTTTCTGCGAAGGTTTCAATATTAGATTTAAAATCCTCAATCCATTTGTTTTTGATCTCATCCGGTTCCATCTTTGCAGTATCACTTTGCACATTCTTAAATAATAAGGCCGTGGACAGCACAAAACACAAAATCACAGAGTTAATATAAAACGGTCGATTCATCTTCAGCATCAACACATTTAAACAGTGGATAATTTCCATGTATTTATACTCCAGTTTTCACTGGCACTCTGCTCTAACGAACATAATATAGAAATTTTCAGCAAGAAAAGCAAATGATTAATTTAAACATTCCCTCGTGATCAACGCCTTACGATGTTGTGTACATGTACAAGCACATGATAAGCTGGTCTCACTAACGCCGATATTTCTTATCAACTAGATACCACCAATAAAAGATCAATAAACGAATTTGGGAATTCTAAATACAGACCTTTTATAAAAGTATTGACACAGTGCTTACCTCCAGATGGGAGGCTCCATGGTTAAATCATAGCTATTAAAGGATTGTGCTGATATTGGAAAGGAGAATTATACCACATTATTGGATGGGAACATTTACGACAAAACCTTGTGGTGGAATTCTTGCATTTTATTTCAGTCATTATTGCCAGGTTTTTGTTGAAACTAAGTCATGTTATTTATGAGTGAAGCGCGTTATAATTTGGGATGAAATATCTTATATACAATATATTAATTTGACACGTGAAAACGTTCCAACTTATGACACGTACGGCTGGCTAATTCTTCTTCTAAAATATCCTTTGCTGGTTCAATCGTCTAAAACTACATTGACATCACTTTACCTTGTTTTGCTGATGTTGAACCCTAAGCATAATAGTAAGGATAAAAAGTGGTATTTCTTATATAAATATACATATGTATATTAAATTATATTTTTCCTCCATAAACAAACATCACATGGCTATATCAATTGATGGATTTATTAAATGTTCTTTGATTTACTCGACTGATTCAATCTTCAGTGTGTAGACGATTTTTTAACCGTCTGATCTGACAAACAAACCTCACACATATTTAAATTGTTCCAAAAAACCCATAGAATACCTAAGCGTCAACAAAACCATAATCAGAACTAAAAAACGATTAAACAAGAGGCAAAATATAAACAAGGAAAGATTTACACGGGCATCCTTGAAAAAGTACAAGGATACGACAAGGTTTTCGGGAAGAGTAAGCGTCCTCTGCTTCATCGACAACCGCCATGTAAGTTTAGACCACGTTCAAGTAAATGTCACATCCTCAAAGTGAGAACTGAGGAAACATTCTCCAATCACAATAAGCAGGCATACTAATGTGCACCTTTATGGCATATATGGATACAGAAAAATTCAGAATACCAAGATGGTGAACATAAAACTTGTTCATAGTCATCATCAACCTGAATCTCTAAAATCCCCCAGCCGTACATTTGTTCGTCAACAGCCGACATCTATTACAAAAATCTCCATATTTAGAGAGAGTCCTAGATACTTTCAAGAAAGGGAAAGTTCACGAAAGGAAAATCGAAATCGTCACGTTTGTCGTATAACTGAGTAGTATATTTGCCCATGTCTAAAGGTGGAGTCAAGCAACTGATTGCCATCGCGAAAGCACACCTTCTATGCACTATAAGGACGTATGAAAAAACAATTTTGTAACACAGGCACTAGTGGCCAGGAGAATAACCATATATATATATATATATATATATATATATATAATATACATAGAATATAGCGAAATTTGAAAAAAAAAAATTTAAAAAATATATAAACTAAATTTTCCAATTTTCTTTTTATGTTATTATTCATCTAAAACCATAATGAAAATAGTTGCCAAATTTCAGCTTGATATGTCAAGCGGTTAAATTTCACACAAAAATCGACTATCAGACACTGAAAAAATTTAACCTCTTGACGTATCAAGCTGAAATTTGGCAATTATTTTCATTATGGTTTTAGATGATTAATAACATAAAAAGAAAAATGGAAAATTTAGTTTTGATATATATATTTTTTTAATTTTTCAAATTTCGCTATATTCTTTATATTATATATAATATTACATGTGGTTATTCTCCTGGCCACAAGTGCCTGTAACTCGTCCTAACTGATTATCTGTTCCTAATACAATATTATCTTTGGTAAGTATATGTTCAGTTCTTTCTCTTATACTTTTTCAAACGTCTTCATGTAAACTTTTCCTTTGTTCATATTTTGTTCCGAGTAGTTTTATTAGTTCTGATTATGGTTTTGTTTACGCTTCGGTATTCTCTGTTTTTTGGGCTTTTTTTTTTATTCTTCATTCATTTCATTTAACGATTCCCTTTGCCGTCTTATCATTACGAGTTACGTCAAAGTGCTAAAATATTGACTGGGAACCAAATTAGTTTGAATAATATTTTGTTAAGTTCAAATAATAGATTATCATGGATGCTGTCGATCGAGGACCTTGCCCATTATCATATTGTAGGTACAAATGTAACTAAAGGTTATTTAGATTGAACGAAAAACATTTCAATTTGTTGTGGTAATTGTCGAATGAAAAGTACCATTCACATACACTCTTTTTGTTTTCAAAGTTTTTTTGAGGTTCATGTTTAAACTCACCCCAGGAACTGTATCTGGAACAGCAAAAACTTCTTGAATGTAACTTCAAACAAAATCGGAGAATACCGAAGCTTTTTTTTTCATTTATGTTTTTTACCTTAATAAGTGCTATGGACATCTGAAAATTAATAATAGTTGAAAGAATGTGTCTAATCATGAGTTTGTTTTTCTGAAAAATTCCAAAAGCCAAAACTTTAAGAGAGATCCATCTTGTTTCTTTAACAAGAGGAACCTGCATATGAAATTTGGGAAGATCAAACCAGTATATCTCAAGTTATAGCGATAACAAAAATTGTTTAAGGACGGACGACGGACCACGAACCACGGACGCAGGGCGATTTGAATAGCCCACCATCATCAGATGGTGGGCTAAAATTTCTATACTAACGAGAAATGTCTGTTAGACATTAATGCACCCGCCCAAGCTGGTGACACTACCATGGGACGGGACGGGATGGGACGGGACGCGACGGGACGGGACGGGTCGAACATGGGTAACAATATATGCCCCCCTCTTCCCATTTCATGGCGGGGGCATAAAAATGTTGATTCCAAAACTCTGCTAATACAACTTTATTAACTGGATTCTTGGGGTTGAATACCAGGATATTTTAGAGGACTTGCACTCCATGTAAGATAAACACTTGCGTTAACAAAAAGATAGGATCAATAGTTTATGTGTACCTGTGCAGGTGTTATCTAAACTGTGACTAAGACCAACGATAGAATGAAGTGTTCCTAACATGATTAATTACACGTTCAACCCTATATCAACCCTGACCACATACCTGGATAAGGGGGCTGGGGAGTGGATCTAACAATAAATATCCGTAAACAAACCCTACTAACTGATTTACACATTAGAGGGCTGATCTAACACAATAGACCTGGCCGTTATGTTGACTTTAATACAAATAAATCTTGTTGCAACTTCTAATTTAACAATAGAGGTTTTATATTTGTGACTGTTATCTTTTGGAAGTGTTAAGAAGCTTTTATACCACAGAGAATATCTCAGATAAACATTGCCATCAAATCTAGTGTTTAGTAAACAGACATACAATTGTCGCATCATGTTCTATAATAGGGGGATACCTGGTATGTTATGATTTGATATGTATTCAAGACACGTAATATTCCTTCTGGAACTAAAGAATATTGTATATGTTGCGATGTTTATGTATCGTCACATCAGTTGTCACATCACAGGTATACCATCTTAGGTTTCCTGTTGTTTTCTCCCTAAATTATTTAATGTTTTATAAGTTAACCACAAACGCTTTCCTCCCTTAACCCCTATATGTTTTCTACCTATATACTTTACATTTTCTCTAGTATATAGGTTTCCCCCCTAACCACTATAAGTTTCCTTACTATCAACTATAGGTTTCCCCCCTAACCACTATAAGTTTCCTTACTATCAACTATAGGTTTCCCCCCTAACCACTATAAGTTTCCTTACTATCAACTATAGGTTTCCCCTCTAACCACTATAAGTTTCCTTACTATCAACTATAGGTTTCCCCCCTAACCACTATAAGTTTCCTTACTATCAACTATAGGTTTCCCCTCTAACCACTTTAAGTTTCCTTACTATCAACTATAGGTTTCCCCCCTAACCACTATAAGTTTCCTTACTATCAACTATAGGTTTCCCCCCTAACCACTATAAGTTTCCTTACTATCAACTATAGGTTTCCCCCCTAACCACTATAAGTTTCCTTACTATCAACTATAGGTTTCCCCCCTAACCACTATAAGTTTCCTTACTATCAACTATAGGTTTCCTCCCTACACCACAATAAGTTTCCATACTATCAACTATAGGTTTCCCCCCTAACCACTATAAGTTTCCTTACTATCAACTATAGGTTTCCCCCCTAACCACTTTAAGTTTCCTTACTATCAACTATAGGTTTCCCCCCTAACCACTATAAGTTTCCTTACTATCAACTATAGGTTTCCTCCCTACACCACAATAAGTTTCCTTACTATCAACTATAGGTTTCCTCCCTACACCACAATAAGTTTCCTTACTATCAACTATAGGTTTCCCCCTAACCACTATAAGTTTCCTTACTATCAACTATAGGTTTCCCCCCTAACCACTATAAGTTTCCTTACTATCAACTATAGGTTTCCTCCCTAAACCACAATAGGTTTCCTCCCTTAACCACAATAAGTTTCCTTACTACCAAATATAGGTTTCCCCGCTAAACCACTATTAGTTTCCATACTACCAACAGTACGTTTCCCCGCTTAACAACAATAAGTTTCCGTACTACCAACTATAACTTTCCTTACTAAAACTATAGGTTTCCTCCATAAACCACAATAAGTTTCCTCCCTTAACCGCAATAAGTTTCCTTACTTCCAAATATAGGTATCCTCCCTAAATCATTATAAGTTTCCTTACTACCAAATATAGGTTTTCTCCAAAAAACCACAATACGTTTTCTTACTATCAACTATAGGTTTCCTTCTTTAACCATAATAAGTTTCCTTACTACCAGCTGTAAGTTTCCCCGCTAAACCACATTAGGTTTTCTCCCTAAACCACATTAGGTTTTCTCCCTAAACCACAATAGGTTTTCTCCCTAAACCACAATAGGTTTCCTTACTACTAACTATAGGTTTTCTCCCTCAACCACTATTAGTTTACTTACTACAAGCTATGGGTTTCCCCGCTAAACCAATATAAGTTTCCTTACTACCAACTAAAGGTTTCCTCCCTTAACCACAAAAGGTTTCCTCCCTTAACCACAACAGGTTTCCTCCCTGAACCAAAATTAGTGTACTTACTACCACCTAAAGGTTTCCTCTCTAAACCACTATAATTTTCTTTACTATCAACTATAGGTTTCCTCCCTAAACCACAATAGGTTTCCTCCTTTAACCACTATATAAGTTTCCTTACTACCAGATTTAGGTTTCCGCGCTTAACCACTATAAGTTTCCTTACTGCCAACTAAAGGTTTCCTCCCTAAACCAAAATAGGTTTTCTTACAACCAACTATAGGTTTCCTCCGTAAACTACTATAAGTTTCCATACTACCAACTATAGGTTTCCTCTCTAAACCACAATAGGTTTCCTCTCCTAACCACAAGTTTTTTCTCCCTTAACCACAATAAGTTTCCTTACTACCAACTATAGGTTTTCTCCCTAAAATAAATTGATATTTTCAAAATGGTTGCTAGTCAAAAGGTATTTTCATGGTTTTTCAGCTTATTCGGGTTGTTGAAAAGAGTAAAAAATACTCTTTCATGATCAGGTGTAGGATAGGGAAATTTCAATCTTAAGATTTTCAAATTTGGCAAGACCCGTAGGTTTTACCCAATTAAAAAAAATCTTATCATGAAAGAAACTCACAATTATAATACTTTAGTATTCGTATCAGAGGTGTTCTTCACGAGCATACTATGTCAGGTATGTTACTTAGAGCAAGGCTCTCCTAAGTTGGTAGAAGTGACAAAATTAACTAAGCAAATTATAAAGAATAACCCTTTAATGAACTTGGTAAATGACATTTAATCCCCTGGGCTTTTGGATATGCTTCAAGTGAAATCATCTACTCAATTATTTTGGGAACTATCTATCATTAAACTTCTATGTCCAACATTCATCTGTAGTAGAACTGTACCAGAGCTATCGTTGCTGATCAAGTAGTTCAATTAGTAGAGTAGCGGTCTAAAGTTTGGAGGGTTCCAGTTTTGAACCCCGGTCTTGCAGTTGCATTTCTCCTTCTTTTGAAACAATTAGTAAAACAAAAAATTGATGCCACTTAACTAGTAATTAAGGAGGTTAAGTGTTTTGGCTTTTATAAAAAGGGTTCCATAGTTTTTCCTAATTATACACTGAAAAATATACTTTTCATTTAAAAAACAAGAAGTTCTTGGCCCATCGATGTCAAATGCATTCAGCCATTCTGGACTAGTACAATGTATACTTTTTCATGAGAAGATTACAAACACTGGAGGATTTAGACAAACTAAAACCTGGTGCGTGGTTAAGATGCATAAATTTGTTTTAAAACAATTAACTCCACATATAATTGATGATACATATTCTTATCACATAATTGCTGTATATACAAATCATGAATTATGCATGCATCAAGTTTCATAAACACTCCTGTGAAAGCCCTTATGTGTACGTTTTCATAACTTTTCAAACTTGGTACACTTTTATTTAGGCCAAAAATCTGTACCCCAGAGATTTCGGGTATTAACAATACATTTCTTAAAGAATTTTGTAACATTTGACCCAATCATCCCTACATGAAACGGACCAAATATCAGTTTCCTGGGCACTAAAGTTATCGAGAAGTTGCTTAAAGATTTTTTAACACATTTGACCCCTGTAACCTTGGAAAGTGGATCAAGGTCCTTCATCCCCCAGCATGCTACAGGCCAAATATCAGTTCCCTTGGCTTTAAGAATATTGAGAAGAATTTGCTTGAAGATTTTAACATATTAGGACCCCTGTGACCTTGAAAGTGGGTAAAGGTCATTTAATTTAAGAAACTTGGTAGCCCTTCATCCCAGCTTGATACATGCATAATATCAGCACCCAAGGCCTTTTGGTTATTGAGAAGTAGTCATTTGAACGAAGAAGTTAAACACAGCGGATGGCCCTAAACGGACGATGATGGACGGTCCAAAATGGCTATAGGTCATCCGGAACCTTTGGGTCAGATGACCTAATAAAATCTCACATTTATGTCTTTGTAATATGGAATCCATTAATCTCTTTAAATAATTTAATGTCACTCACCTAAAGGATCATAAATTGAATTAATGAACTTTTTAAACAAATTCCATATTACATGGACACACTTGTGTAAGATCGTCTATGGTATCATCTTATTGTATTAAAAAACAAAGAAATCTTGGTTAAATGGTACATACATTTATTCCATTGGACACCTAGATCATCTCTCCATGAATACATTCACACATTACATTTGTGAACTTAACAGACATCTGAAAATAGAACAGAAAATGATCATTTAAAACAATAGTCATTTCTACTGGAGTTTCCAGTATTGTACATGTATATCCAAAATGTCCACTTCATTACAATCTGAAATCTCGAAGGATATCACGTTTTTCATAACATACATCAATACACACAAATCATTAATTTCACATGCAGTAAAATCTGTGTTCAACAGTACATTTTGAGTGAACAACACTAACCAGTTTAATCAATTTAATACCTCTAGTAAATTGAGATCTCATCTATTTCACTATCAGCAACTTCTATCTCTCTCACTTATAGAAGATTCAGGGAATACTTCTGAAAATCTGATAGAAGACACGTACTGTATGTATTCCCGAAAAAGATTTGATGTATTATACAAATAAATAAGCACTTAATTTTTCAAATGGCTTTTATACCATTCCTTTTTCTTTTGTACAAGAGAAATATCAATACCATTCCTTTTCCTTTTGTACAAGAGAAATATCAATACCATTCCTTTTTCTTTTGTACAAGAGAAATATCAATGGATTTGGTTGTCGAGATACCTTTAGCTTTCTAGGATCACAATACAGCTGAACCTCGTCAACTTGAACTTGTATAACTCAAAGATTCTGTTTTATTCGAAATATTTTGTTGGTCATGACAAAACTTACACTAAACATTCAAACTCTATTAATTTGAATACTCAGATTATTCAAAGTTTCTCCACAGTCCGGTCAATTTCGAGGTAACGAGGTTGGACTGTATATAGTGAGAATACATTTCTAACTGGTCTGGCTGTTGTATTTTTTGTTAAATAGAAGAATCTCAATCCAATTCCCTTAATTATCAAGTCTTCTGTTACGATTCTCTTGTACTACAACGATTCCCTTATTGTACAGCTATCAAATTAAAACCAGATTTTTTATCAGATAGGCGATTACAAATAAAACCCTTGCATAAGAATAATCAAACATTATTTTACACCTTTTTAGAAAAAAAAATTTCTTTTGTCCCGAGTCAATGACTCTACACAGACAGCTGTGACTTCACATTTTATTTCTCAAGTTTTGGTAGGAGGTGTAAATCAAGTTGTAATGAACTACGACCCTGACTTTATATATACCAGGTTAGAGAAATACAAGTCATCATAGCAAGCTTAAGTAAGCATATACACTTAAACCAAGTTCCAGACTTTTTTTTACCCAGGTTGATTAATAATACTGTTGGCTTTAGCAATTACACAATAATTATATCTTATACAGCTTTGTTAATCGAGGCTCCAACAAACAAAATTTATTCCAAGACACTATCATTACAGTAATGAATATATAATTACTGACCATGACAATTCATTTACACATACACATAGAATTACTTTTACGAAAAAATATTTGATCAAACGCCCTTTGACTAGCAAGGTTCCGTTTTATTTCTGAAATACTCTTAATGTACAAAGTTTAGCCGTCATCTTATTTAACAAATTTCTGTGCTGCAAGCATTCCTACTACTAAAATTATGATATTTTGTATTTTATATCAAGTATTGTGAATGCCCTAATTCATTATTGCACTTATCTATTAAATTTGGTGCACTAAAATCTGAGTGCAGCAAAATAAGCTTGTTTTAACAGTATCAAGATTTATGTGTTAATGTAATTTATAAATCTTCATTTGATAAATTAACATCAATATTATACAATATTGGCCCCCAACACTGATGATCTTCATTTGTTCATTAAATGTTGGATCTTCTCCCTTCTTTCCTCTTATTTGCTCTGTATTATATGGAATTTGAGAATTCCTCTCAAGAAATACCAATTATAGTCTTTAACTGTCAATCGAAAATGGCCACCACCTGTCATCCATTTTGTTTTTCTGATAAATCCCATAATCAATCAGGCACAACTAGGTACCAAAGGCAGCCTACATATAAAGTTTGAGAAAGATATATCCTGTATTTCTCAGAAAATAGCCGTAACAAACTTTCATAGCCAAAATCCAAGATGGCTGAAATAGTGACAACAATCTTATTACTTCAAAATCCAAGATGGTCACCAGTGCACCATATTGTTTTGAAGAACTGCCAAAAATCGGGACAATGCACAACTACGGACTAAGGGTAGCCTCCATATGAAATTTGATTATGTTTCATCCAAAATTTTTTGAGAAATAGCGGTAACAATGTAATATTGTCAAAATCCAAGATGGCTGCCTCTTGGACATATTGGTTTTTTTTATCTAAAAATTACGTAATGCACAACAAGGAACCAAGGGGAACCTACATATGAAATTTTAGAATGATCCATCCAGCACTACTCAAGAAATAGCAATAACAATAATTGTTCAAGGACAAACGGACGACAGACAGATGACGAACAACGAATGCAGGGCTATTTGATCATGAATAGCCAACCATTTGATGATGGTGGGCTAAAATTTTGAAACAGCTACAGTGACTAGGCCGAGAACTAGTGCCTTTTAAACATGGTAATCCCTCTCTGGCTGACAGGCAACTTTCACAACATCTGACTAGCAATTACTGATCTGAAACTTGTCCTCCACATTCTAATATATGTCGTCTCATCACTAAATTCAGAGTTTATTTACCAGTTTGGAAAAGTGTTACTTTTTCTTTTTCTTATTATATATAGGTCTAAAGGTTTGCAAATATCATCTCATATATTAAACAAATGAAAACCTCACCTAAAACACATATATATTATATTAAAGAACATAAATGCATACCTGTTGCACTTATTGTCATGGCAGTTTAAAAATTTACAGCTCTCCCGAGATAATCTCATGAACAGGGCTTCAGAATGATATTTTATCATTCACAAACATTAATATCTGTTGTCCTTTAAGTGACAATCTCCTGTTGTTAGTGACAACTTTTTATCTGCTGCCAGTGACACAGTTTGGGTTTTTTTCATGACAGTTTAAAAACTGACTTAAAACTAAAGCAAGACATGATTTTTTAACTGTTGCAAAATACAACTTCAAATTCATAGTCATATCAATAGCTTTAAACAGACAGGCAGTTTCTCATTCCAGTTTTACCCCAATTGACAGAAATCCTAAATTCTACAGTGAAGAGGTGTTGATGTTATTTTGACAACTCGGTAAAAATCTTACAGCTACCATTTGCCCTCAAATTAAACAACATACATGTTTATCGTTCACCGACAAAGTTTTCTCAATAGCTCACAAAATTATGATTATATTTGGGATGAATGCAGCTAACCATTCACATCACAAGAAAAGATGAGGACTGAGAAGATGACTTTCATTTAGACCCAAGGTTAAAAATATTCAATGTTAGAAAGATCTGTCTTAGCAAATTACATGATAATGACAGTTTGACAATCACTCCAGGGGAGAATTTCACCAATCACATCAGGTTAAGAATTGACAAATTGTTTCTGAGAAAAGGTTGCATTCATCCAATCACATCATGGATCAGTCAAGATCATGGAAGCCTTAACCAATCACATCAGAGAAAATGTTGACCAATCACATCATGGGAAGAGCTGACCATCATAGATTGGATTACACTTTGCGAGATTAATTCGACATAAGGTTGACTATCATAACATGTGGTTGGGGCTCCAATAACGGGAACCATAGAGTTCCTGTAATGACCGACCAATCACATCATAGGGATGAGGTCAACAAGGTTCCCTTTGGGCTGGGTCATCTGCTCCGGGAAAAAGGCCACTAACTTGTCAAAAAGTTCTGTTCGGGACTGGTAGTGTTCACTGGTGTCCACACCTGCCATCTCTGTCAAAGGAAATCAACAAAACTGTTAAATATCTTAATTATTTCAAAAATATTTTATGAGAGTCAAAATGAAAAACATATCTTATTCAAATCGAATTCTTCACTTCAATTCTCCTTCTATTTCTATGATAAATCCGGTGTCAGATTGACTAGCGCTAAAAGGTTGCCTTAAGGCTTAACATGGTATTTCAAGTTATGTCATCAAATTCTTGACTTATACATACATTGTAAAGGATTAAAATGAGGATCTGATTTTATCATGAAGAAAAAAAGTTTTTGAATTCACTGTACTTAATGAAATCAACTGGATTTAAAAAAAAAATATTTAAAGCAAAATATTGTCATTTGTAGATATTTTTTTGTCATTCCTGTATTCATAATCCTCTGATATACTGTAAACGTAAATATTTTAGAGGACATCTATAATCATTTCAGCAGTAATCTTATTTTTGCATATTTTGTGCTGAAAGCATTCTGATGAATTATGATTACGCTCATTATAGTTTCTACAACAAGTTAGTATTATGAACTTGAATGCATCAATTCTTCATTGCATTTCAGTAATTGTTTTAATTCAGTTATGGCACTTATGCGCTAAAACTGAGTGTGCCAAAACAAATAAGGTTGCAGTACATGCAGTGTTTGCCCGTCTTACCACTGAAAACATCTTCATCCTCTTCTGACTTGAACAATGTAGATGCCAGCAACTGAAACTGGAAAATAAGGGACAGATTGTGTATATACCCAGCAATGAAATCACAAGAATATGATTACCCAAAAGTTACCACTATTGATTAAAATTTCATTTAAGTACAATGCTTGCATTATAAACATTTTAACACAATATCAATGTACCAGGAACACGTTTGGAAAGAAAAAAGAAATTGTTGGCTCATCGATAAACAATGAAGCATAACAAATATACAAAAGAGGTGAAATTGAAGAAGAGTCTTGGTGTTTTTTAGAAACTGATAGCAATAATTTGTGAATTTCAACACTAATGTAAAAAACATTTAACCTACCGGTAGATGTTATTTAAATTCAAATCATGAGAGAAATGTTTACTAAACAAATTCAATATCCATTTTGTTTGAATTGCATTGATTTTGGGCTACTAAAGAACCACTGTGCCAGTAGCATTACTACAGCTTAATATTAGATTATCATCACCTAAACAAAACGTTTAAACAGTTTCTGATGCAGATGGGTAGTAGGAATCACAATCCTCTAATAGGCGAGCTGAACATGATATACAAAGCAATAGGCTATGGCACAAACTCTAACTGTAAGTCCAATAAATGTAACAAGCCCAGTAAAATAAATCTGTAACATCTTAATTCTATTCTTATATTTCTGTAATTCAAAGTACAATAAGGCTGAGACACAGGACATGAAATCGATCTCATGCTCAAGCATGGATTTCACGCTAAAGCCAAATTTCTTAATTGAAATAAGAATTACGCGTAATTATATGTGTCGCCTTTCCCACTTTGTCAAAATCTTAAGCATCTAACATGGTACTGAAGGATATATTTGAAAGAAAAATGGAATTGAAGATCATACCTTAAAGTGCTGAATCACCAAATACTTATTAGGCAAAGAAATTGCCTCAATTTTGTTGAATCATGAAACTGAAATTGCAATTGTGTTCGTAGAGTCATGAAACACCTATATACCAAATTTGAGTGAAATCGGACAATATCTAATTTTTGACCAATCAGTGTCAAGGAAATGGCTGCCAATGTTTGCTGAATTATGAAACAGAAGTTGCGATAGTGTTTGTAGAGTCCTAACACACCTACATACCAATTTTGAGTGAAATCAGACAATATCTAAATTTCGACCAATCAGTGGCAAGGAAATGGCGGGCATTTTGTTGAATCATGAAACGAAATGTGCGATAGTGTTCGTTAAGTCATAATAAAACAATATACAAGTTTGGTTGCTGTAGCTTTTATTCTGGTCAGAAACAGCCTAATATGCAAGAGCTAAACGCAAAACTTTAACGTTGTAATTCCAGAAATTTGAGATTTTTACCCCAAAAAAGCAGAAATCCATGATTTTTTTTTAGCCCAGTAGGCTCTACTAACCATGCTTCATCTATGATGGAGGTTTGGTTGATGTAACTTTGTCAGAAACAGAGCTAAACGCAAAACTTCAACATTGTTGACGTCGCCATCATCATCACCGTCGGAAAAGTAAATTCATCCTATTCATGATTTGGGAAAACAATGAAGAGACTGAAAGCACCAAACTGTTTTTATTTGTTTTTTGATGGTTTGACATGATATAACCGAGTTACAAGAAAGTTGTTTTTGAGTACAGAATCCATGCTTGAGCACTAGAATGGTTTCATGAATGAGTTGTTCAGAGTTTGACTCCCAGCAGTCATTAGCAGGTTACCTCAGCCATATAGTAGTACTTTGAATTGCAGGCGAAAATGGGTCATAATTCAGCAGATGATACATGTGGTACGTGAAAGTGTGAGAAAGTTAATGAACACAGGCCCTGATGTAATAGACCTGTGTCCTACTGACTGAGGCTACTTCGTCTTCTAATGTACGGTTCGACTACTCTTATTAATGGTGGATAGAACACACACAGACTTTCTACTTCTATACAATATTTACCTCAGTTCGTTCCTCTGGGTTGTTATGATCCACTATTTCTGCCAAACTGGCCTGAAGATACAACATGGCGGCTCGGGAATCTGATTCTGACATTTCTTGGAATTTAAACTTCCGAATTAGATACTTGCATCGCCGTAACAAATTTTCAGCAGTAGGTCGACACAGCTGGTTAAAAAGAAACAGATATAAATTATTCTTTGCTTGCAAAATAATTCGGTTTAATCCTAAAACAACTGGACATCAAATACAAGTTGACTGATCCGAGGAGATCACAAATCATGCCTACTATGATAAAAAGTTCTAGATGACACATTATCAATAAAGCACCAGTTTTAATGTCTCATCTGATAATTCTGGTGACATCATACATGTTTACCACGCAGAAATAAAGTTTGAAAATATTAATTCTAGCCCTTTAAAACACCATTCATTCTGAATCCATTGAATATATGTAACCAATATAAATAACATGGTTTTAGTCGTTCTTGCTAAATTCCAGTCAGTAAAAGCAGGTCCTGTATCTCCAGATAATCATTTTGAAGAGTCAAAGAAAGAATATGTTGAAATACTGCTTGGGCTTTATTGTAAAGATAAGTTGGGGTAGATGTCATTAGCCATATAGAAATATTTCTAGCCTTACACAAACTGGAAAACTAATGTATATAACAGCATTACAGTTTCAGAGAGGATTTTTACAAAACTTAATTTTCCTCCAACTGCAATCATACATATGATCACCAAAAAGTGAACCAGCAAAAAAACAAAATCTTAAACAAATGACTTACTTTTAATGACCAGAAATCATCCAATCTCATCTTTGGTAAGCTTTCCTTTCCAGGATTTCCCCCAAATAGGTAGTGTACCTGTAACCACAAGAATTACATGTGTAGTAACTGTAAACTATACTGAACAGTTACCGGTCTGTGAATGCATTTATCCTAAAATTAATCGCTACAAAATCACAATGTGATACTAAACTATACTGAACAGTTACCGGTCTGTGAATGCATTTATCCTAAAATTAATCGCTACAAACTCACAATGTAAAACTAAACTATACTAAACATTTATCACTTGTGAGATATGATTGTAATAGCTTCACTCAACAGCACTTGCCTTGTGGACGTGATCGTAGACCAGCTGATGAGCAAACCTAGGCACTGGTTCTACGTGCTGCATCTTTGTCCAGTACTGCTGCCCAGAGTTCTCATTCTTGTATACACACGACCTGGAGTTCAAAACCTCAACAATCACTTACAAGACTCAGACAGCCTTTAATGTTGATACATCTTTTATTCTTGTGTTGTTTTTTGTTATCGGCTCATTCTTCTTTTATAAACAAACGAGAACATTATTTGAGTCCAGCATTTTATCCTACAAAAGTTTCTGTGTTTCAACATTTTCAGCTCAGAAATTTACATATCAGTTATTTGTTTGTTCCATACACTAAATATATTGACCACTTTGTCTTATATCAGGCACCAATCAGGTACCATTTTAAACCAATATTTTCACTTTTAAATTACCACCGGGGTTTATTGGAGTGAAGGCATCATTTGAATTAATTTGCCAAAAATGAACAAGTTTTCAAAATGAAATGAATAAAAAATCATCTCAAGCAATGTTCATTGTACTTCAAATGTCTGAAGATCATGGGTTTTACGACAACACTATTCCAAAAATTCCCGTCCAAGGTTCAATTTATCTAAACCTCCAGCCAAGCCCCTTAAACAACTATTTTTACCAATATAATACACCTCTAACTTACCACTTATTTTTACCAATATCAAACACTCTTTACTTACCACTTATTTTTACCAATATCATACACCCAAAAAGAATTTTTCACATTGTCTCGCTTGTCCTTGTCTTTACTGAGTCCCTGTACAAGATAAAACAGATAAGTTATCTTATATTGTATATTAATAGGTGTAATACAAAACTGAACAATCTTACATATCCTTTGGTTTGATAGACCTCTCAATAACACAGTACATGTATAACAGAACATCTTGCTTCTCCTTAGACATATTTAAAGGCTTAACACCGACAACTTTTCAATTTTTATTTAATTGAACGACCCATTGAATGTGTCTTGATAATTTGAGCATACTTACAGAAAGAACATGTATTTCATCTGATTCTGGGTCAATTGTGGCACGTTGTGTAAAACCAGCTGCAGGTATAGCTGCCAAACAGAAACACAACAAATGAGGCTGAAATCACAGGACAATTCATACAAAATTGTGGAAGATTAACAAAATAATCCTCTATAATTATTCAAATAATGGTAAATTATTAAGATAGAGTTTATGCTGACAAAACAATGTAGTACATGTACAGTAATAGTAAAACATTTTTATTACTAACATGATTACAACAAATGTATGGTTATAACAAATCTATTTCCTTCTTCCCCAGAGATTCGTTATAAAAATGTTTTACTGTAATGCAATAATCGCTGACAAAAAGGTGTCAGGGAGTGGGCAGCATGTATCCTTCACCTCATTTAGTTGGAGTCAAATCTTTTTCCATATGATGATTAACAGAATAGATATAATGACAGAGAAAGCATGACATTAGTTGTCAATAAATTGTACAGTGATCAGTGCCTATGATTTGATAAAATCTTATGCAATGATCATCCCTTGATAATAATTCAAACAGAATTTGAATAATTTCTTAATTGATTTTTTTTCAAGTCTTAAGTATTTTCCAATTTTCAAACAAACACTGATTACAGATTTTTTTTTCATATAGATCCAATTAGTGCAAGAGAGTGTAAGACGGAAGCATTGCTATACTGACATAAAAACTTGACATTAACTCAACCCAATTGGTGCTTAATTCTCAAGTTGGCAGCATGCTAATACTTTGATGGTTTTCCAATCGTAACAGCACATGTTATATTATCTAATACGTCTCTCATAATGGTTCAACAACAGCATCAAGCAATTACACTAACAGTAAGTGTTAGATATGAAGATGTGGTACCTCTGGACTTCTATTAAATTTGATATTTAATACTTTGAGTAAGACATCCTGTTGAAAAGATCAACATTATAGTACTGTACAGCAATGTGTTAGGCATACAGTTATTTTAAACTTAAACCACAAACATTAAACCCTACCTTTTATCAATTTTAAGACAATTTTTGCTCTGACACTATACTAGAATGAATTATAGAAATGATTTATTTAATTGCAATTTTAAATGTATGCAATTTTTTCAAAAGTTTGAAACTGAAAGATAACCAACTGAAACTCACCATGGCAATTAACTTGTAATAACAGTAACAAAATGACAACAAAAAATAGCACCAAGTCCTTCTAAAAATACAAGATATTTTATATCTTATATAGTAAAAGGGGATCAGAATAACATAACTATCTTATAAATAATATTTAAACATTCAAAGTGTATGCTACAAAATCTTTCCAGATAAAAGATACTTTTCAAAATATACAATATTAAAACAATTTTCAACAAGATGTTTCCTTTTATAAATGGCAGCATACCTGTACTTCAACAAGACTTTTGATAAACATGTGGGTAATCCTGAGTTTCATCCGTTTGGTATACTGAATGCTTAGTTAGGAACACTAACAGTACTTGAAAACGTATTTTGCGTGTCTAGAATAACATATTCAATTGAAATGAAACAAAGATTCAATGATTTTTTTTTTTTCAGGTAACACAGTCAACTTCTCAAAATATAAACCAACACCAAGAGTATGAGACTTCACGAGAAAACATGGCCATCTCCCGAAATTGTACACATAACACTGTGAAATTGTGACGATTGTGAAGACTGTTGAACACTGAATGGATTGAACCAAAAACTTCAATCATATCAATGGAAGTGAAAACTGCTGAAGAACAAACATGAACTTAATAAACTCCAAACACCAGAGGAACAACATGCCAGAACGCTTCCATCTCCCTCACCACTTTTTTTGATGAACTCTTTCAGCGCAGGATGATAATGAGCAGACATTTCATCCCAGAGAATATTGAGGGGGTTAGGACAAGAGTGCATACCCCCGACTGAATTTGTCTCCTTCTTACTTCCGTCTGCAATCATCTCGATCTGCCCCGTATCAACGTTATACGAGAAAAAGTCGTTAAGGTATTCTTTTGCTCTCTGACCGGCAAACACGTACAACACCCTCCTTTTCTGGAAAGGAAATAGAAAAAGATCAAATTTATCTCTGCAGATCTCAAATTAAACTTGCAATGCTAATTATTTACTTAAATGTACTTTAAACATCTAGAATGAATATAATTATATCATGCATGAATATCAAACAAACAACATTGAATCAATATCAATCAAACCCTGGCTCTAAATCTGTAGATTGATAACACAGATGAACCAGATTCTGACTTTAGATTACATACACATCCCCATGTGATTGAGGTACAGGAGAAAAAGATAACCACAAACTGTAAAATCATTTTTTGTTTTAACCTTCAATGAAATCTGCCTAGCATAGCACAATACTATAGGTCACATCACTTATTACAGATTCAAAATATTGTCAGAATATATGTTTATGTGATGGTCATTCAGTCAAATTTAATATGATATTACTAAATACTGTAAACATACAAATTTCAACTTTAATCTTATATAAGCGATTTTCCCGGAAACATTCCGCTAAATTATGATTGCGCTAATTACAGTTTCTGTATATTACTTTCTACAGTAAGTATTGTGAGTGCGCCAATTCACCATCACACTTATTTAATTTCAGGTATGCACTAAATTTGGGTACGCCAAATTAAGTACGTTTACAGTAAGAGTAATTAGGGGATGAATTTGACAGGATTTGAGAACAATGATATAGGAGAAACCGAGTTGTGATGATGGACAGGTAACCTTAAACCTTAAAATTATAATTGTAAACAAAATGGCTAGAAAACAGATGTCAGAAGACAACTCACTGGATGAAAGAGCATCGAGTGACCGATGCGTGACCGAAGCTCTGCACAATCGGTCATCACTTGTTTCCACGTGTTGGTAGGAACATGGTATGCATATAGTCCACTGAACTCTGGCTCACTACTCCTCTCTCCACTCTCACCAGTACTGCAAGTAGGAATGAATCGGGATCAATTTAAACTCTGACACTAGAAAAGTTACTGAATGGGCCTGGCTGACTGGTAAAGCATCATAATAACCCAACTAGTGACTAAGCTCTATATTGGTCCTAAATAATGCTTCAGATATCTAATAAACTTTTAAATTATTTTTTTAACATCCCAAATGCCAAGGTCAGAGTTATGCTTGGCAATGCGATGTTGTTCAACTTAAGTTCATAATGAAGCCAGATCCACTTTCTTTTCTTCAGGACAGTTCTTCATTTAAGATAGATACTACAGTGTGCCCTCGACCTATCGTCACCCGAATCTACCACCACTCTTGCATACCGCCATCTAAGCCTCTAGAATGGATTTCCCTTCTATATAATTCCCTCGTTAAATTTGCCAACCTTGCATATCGCCATCCGCCACACCCTTTAAAATACAAACGTCCCGAATCGTAATATATTTCCCTCGGCCGTAACACCATATTGTTATGTTTTTGGAGATCGAGGAAATCTTTAGTGTTCCATTTGGATTGGCATGCGGCAAGAGCAGATCAATAACTATTTTCAGATATAAATTTGTGCCAATGTAGATCTATATGACGATATAATACTATGTTTTTTTTAAATAAAATGTTAGAAATGCAATCTATTATGCAATTTAATTCTTGGTAATATTTTTCATAATTTGATACTATCGCCACCCTCGTTAAAACCGCCATCATTGCTGTGGATGAAAGGTGGCAGTGTAACGAGGGTACACTGTACGTAGATGGAAGTCAAGGTAGTATACCAAAGCAGAACCACTGAGCATCATGTTACAGTTCCACGGTTTTATCTTTTTTCAGTGATGTGATTCAAGTGCTGACCTACCTTGTGAGTACACGACCCCCAAATACGAAGAGTGTGCGCCTTTCAATATCCATGACCATCTGATGGTCAAAGATTAACTTGGGACCTCCCATGGCATGAGTGTCTTCTGTTATTATAGTCCACTTGGCTGACTCTATATCGTACATGTAGAAATCACTCTGGAACAGAAAATGTCAACCACCCCGTCAGAAAAGAAGTCCAAGAAGCCAAACTAATTCTAGCTTTGGTTTGTTTTTGTTTTATGTCCTATAAACAGCTATTGTTGTTCAAGAATGTGCCAAGTTTTAGCAGATGAGTAATGTAGGAGTTCCGGAAGAAAAACTATCGAGATTTGAAATAGACTACAAGCCAGTGAAATAGCTTAAGAAATTTGAGAAAACCAGGTAAAATTAACACAAAACCATTGTCTGAATCAAACAAAAACAACAAACCAACTTGCATTGAGTCTGGATGCATTAATATTGAGAGCAAGAGACATGTATTTATGGATAAAAGTCTTCCAAAAAACGCTTAGGCAACCTGCAGGCAGCCATATTGTTTTCTCTGAGAATCGTTTGATACAAATTTCACTTAAAACATGAAAGTATGGTGTTCTTAAAACCAGCTTAACAATGTTTCATTTCAAGTTTAGCCAAATAGATATATCTTTTTTGCACCCTGTTAGATATTTTTTAAGTTCAAATACAAAATTAAAAAAAAAGACAAGATGCTTTTTATTGAGAGAGAGAGACAAAATTTAGGGAGGGGGCTTATTTTCAGGCACCCAACCTGTTCCAAGACAATTTGCCAAAATGGGGAGGGGGCTTATTCCTGAGAGGGGGCTTATTCCCGGTAAAATACGGTAACGGCCAGTAAGTGGTGACTGCCCCATGAAGGCCTTGTTCCGGTGATCCAGGAGTGGAGGACTAGTCGTAGCAGAAGTCACACACCTAGCATATTTAAACAGTGCCTGCTTTTACCAGGTCACAATAAGTATGTATTTGCATCAGATAAATGAGGGACACATCTTCATTTCATTATCAGGACTTGGTGTAAGCATACTTAAGCATTTTGTATATGTTCTAAATTAGAGATTTAGACACTAAACTTGGTTGACGTCAAGCTTTTTCAAGAACAGTTTTTACACAGAAACCTTTCAACCAATTAGATTGCAGCAGCCTTAAGCATTATGCATAAACTTGCTCCGGTTTGGGTGTCCAGCTATTTCCACATTTGCCTATCTACACTATATAATAGTCTCTGAGTAAAAGTACAGTGTACCCTTGACCTATCGCCTCCCAATTTGTGCCAATGTAGATCTATATGACGATATAATACTAAGCTTGTTTTTAAAAAAATGTTGGAAATGCAATCTTTTATGCAATTTAATTCTTTGTAATAATTTTCATAATTTGATACTATCGCCACCCTCATTATACTGCCATAATTGCTGTGGACGAAAGGTGACGGTATAACGAGGGTACACTGTACAAGTAGTTCCAAAGGGGACGCTACTTTTAGAAGTTACGGAGATAATTCCCGAGCACTACTACCAGAAACAAACAGTATCACTATACAGTATCAATGTGATTTTTGAAAAGAGTCCAAAATCATACCACACCTTTAAGTTGTCGGATGTCCGTACTGTAGAGTCTAAGTACCGCCCAAGTATGAATATCTGTTTTCGTTCATGATCAAGGCACATCTTGTGACACGACCTTGCTGACGGCCCTCCCTACAATTTCAAAGATAGTATATATGTATATAATTACATTCAAATTGATCACAATAATCGAATAAAGATACTTCTAAGTTCTTATCATAACCAAGTTTGTTGGTCATCGCAAAAGGGTTTATAAATTATTATCTTTGATTATAAGGGCCAAGTAACCAGCCAATAATGTTTTCAACTCCCTGGGAATCAAACAAAAGGTGCTGCCATTTCAGCACTCACAGCTAGCATTCTACAATTTGTAGCAACGATATTTCTCATTTACAGCCAAGTAGACCAAAACAAACACAGTAAAGTATTGCTCAAAGTTACAACACAAAGCTGTGCCATGGCTTAAACCTGCAACCCTTCGGTCATGAGCCCTAGGTCCTACCACTCCACTACTATGCCTCCAATCATGCAAAATTTCCATTCATAATATACATTTGTACTTCACTCTGAAAATTATTGTAAGATCACTGTTATATTATTAAAGCCGGGTGTAAAACTTAAAACAGCAAATTTTTTTTTTAACTTTTGATGTTTTTACCTACCTCCTCTTCTGTATTTTTACAGATACAGGTCCACGTACGAGAGGGAATATGGTACGCCCAAAGGTCTGATAAGTCCTGGCTTCCGTCCCATCCCCCGAATAGATACAGCATCTCTATAAATAGCAGCCAATCAAAGCAACTTGATAAAAGGGCATGATGTATCCTATTGACCTTCCAATTAATACTTTGTCATTAGAAAGAACCACATCTTCTAAGAAAACTAGTTTAGGGCTATTCCAGTAAAAAACCTCCACGCCCCCGGGACTCCAAAATAAATCAAATCTGTCCATGGTTGGCTTTGTTTTGGATGTCTCAAAAGTGGGATAAATTCTTTACTGGAATAGCCATCAACTAAAGCTTGTGCCAGCTTTAAAAGTAAAGAAACAAAAAAGTGTGTTTGATTTAAAAATTCAATCCTATTCATGTAACTTTCTTTAGGTACTAACAATGTGTACAAGATCTCATAATTATTAAGTAGCAAAACATTCATAAACTGATATCAGAAAGGCAGGAAATATTCAAGCTGTATTGCACAACATTGGATAGTGGTTATTATATCTGTGAAGCTTTACAAACCTAAGAGGAATACTATAGCATGCTTTGTCCAGTAAAAAATTGGTCTACAGACAGTCAATGTAAAAAATATTTCAGTCTGACTGGTAGCAGGTAGTCAATCCTTGACAAATGAATACAGACAGTCAATGTAAGAGAACTGTTTCAGCCTGACTGGTAGCAGGTAGTCAATCCTTGACGAATAAATACAGACAGTCAATGTAAGAGAACTGTTTCAGCCTGACTGGTAGCAGGTAGTCAATCCTTGACAAATAAATACAGACAGTCAATGTAAGAGAGCTATTTCAGCCTGACTGGTAGCAGGTAGTCAATCCTTGACAAATAAATACAGACGGTCAATGTAAGAGAACTATTTCAGCCTGACTGGTAGCAGGTAGTCAATCCTTGACAAATAAATACAGACAGTCAATGTAAGAGAGCTATTTCAGCCTGACTGGTAGCAGGTAGTCAATCCTTGACGAATAAATACAGACGGTCAATGTAAGAGAACTATTTCAGCCTGACTGGTAGCAGGTAGTCAATCCTTGACCAATAAATACAGACGGTCAATGTAAGAGAACTATTTCAGCCTGACTGGTAGCAGGTAGTCAATCCTTGACAAATAAATACAGACAGTCAATGTAAGAGAACTATGTCAGCCTGACTGGTAGCAGGTAGTCAATCATTGACAAATGAATACAGACGGTCAATGTAAGAGAACTATGTCAGCCTGACTGGTAGCAGGTAGTCAATTCTTGACGAATGATTACAAGTGTTACACTTACCCGACAGGATGTCGACACACATCTGGTGCCCTCCCCTCATCCCTGGCCGATTTTCTGTCACCAAGTCCCCTCCTGATCCAAAATACATCACAGGAATCAATAATATCCAACACTTGAGAATTACGATGTTGATAAAATTGAAATTTTCTTTTATCTTACAAATCTTAGTTTGCATTAAAAAAAAAATTTTGTTATCTTTCCTTTCTTTAATTTAGGAAGTAAAGCATATTAACAAATGGAAGTTGCAGTGTATCAATGAGATGAACAATCAATATGATGAACAAGTCCCTACCCTTGGTCATTGGCTCTATCGATGTCCATTTTGGTTTGTAGTCTAGTAGACCAATGTACTGGTCAAACAGTTTCTCTGTAAAGAATTTATAAAATGTTGAAATATATACATTTTATCCCCCTTTCTGTGGAAAAATGAATCGTAAGTACCCAATGAATATCATAACTTTAAGTCAACCTTGTAATTCCATGTACTAGATAGACGTATGAATTTACAGATGAAAAAAAAAGCCAAATACTCAGTACCAGAAATTGTAATTATTTTACATTTAATATATATTTGGCCTTTGTATTTTGAAATATTGTATGATATTAAAACGATATAAAGAATTCGTTAAAAAGATAATATCTAAATACATTGTATTCTTAATGGTGATTATCAAACTTAAGTTTACATACTAAAATAAATCTGCTTCAATGCTTGTGAGACGTAACATATTACTAAACAGTGTGGAACTCCATAGAACCATACAATTGAGTTATTAATATCGTACAGTCGAACCTTAATATCTCAAAGTCAGCTGAACAATTTTTAGTGTTTGGTATGACATTTTGCTGAGACTGACGAAATAATTAAATGGGGTCTTTGATATTCCAGTTCCACATGTTCGAGATAACAAGGTTCACCAGTATCTAAATTTTGTACCTTGACATGCTCTCCATACTAAAGATTCACAACCATCAAAGTCGCCCTGTTTCACCTGTAGATAAAGCATATATCTTTTATTACATGTTACTGTCAAAGAAACTCAGTGAAAATGATTGCTTCTTCAGTGCTGAAATCACATATATCAAAAGTGTTGGCCATCAGTGTGAAGAAATGTTTCTCTTTTCTGGTCAAATGCAGAGGAAGCGGCGGTAAATTAATTAAGTTATTATCAAGATACTTACTTAGCTACATAGTTAATAATATTTTGCAGTCTGTGACATTAACATTTTAAAGCACTAGTCTGCACAAGCAAAATGTATTGTTTGTTATAACAAATTATATTGAAATTCAAGGAATTTCCACTAGTCCGAACCAAAATTTACTAGTCTCGGGCATAGGACTAGTGGCTAATGTCGCAGACTGATTTTGTAAGGAATTTTTTTAACACCAGATAGTTGCAGAAAGCTGATGTAACCCTACAATGAAGTGACTTAATTAAAATGAGAGCAACCTCGTTAACAAGCATTATGGCATAAGAATATTGTTTCAACCATTACCCATTTATTGCTTCAGAATCTTCTGTTTTGATGCAGTAATATTTTTATAAACACAAATAAATTAAACACAAGATTAGAAGACTCTTTCATGAACATGGGTGTAAGATAGAGAAATTCCACCTGAGGGTTTTTCAAATTTGGTAAAAACCTGAAGCTTTAGAAACCTCACCAATTTATCGTGGAGCTCTGTCAGTATGGGATGTTCCAGTTCAACTTTTGTCTTCTTCTGCAGGGCATCATATGCTTCAATGAATTGTCGCTGTCGGAAATGTTTTAGACATAAGCGGATTGCCTCTTTTTCTCTATACTGAAATACACAGTGAAGTTTAGATCACAAAGTAATAAACAAGTCCCATTAGTAAGCCATTACTCATGTTATTTAAAAATTCTATCAATTTAATATTAATTTCTGATTTTTAAATTGTAGTGAACTTTTTTTTTATTACAATTATCTGTATTCAAAATAACACTTGAATATTTAAAAACATAATCAGGTTTATACTGTAAACGTACATATTTAAAGGATTTGTGCAACGAAAAATGAAAATTTTATATTTGATAAAAGTATTATTGTTAAACCATAATAACATGCCCTGACAATCGCGCGGGGTCTGGTTTTCTTACATTGACACGAAATTCGGGCCATACGCCTTGGACCTCTCAAGCGAAACTAGAGATAATGAGTTCGTCGGTCACGTGATCGCGTGACGTCATCTTAGTCCAAGGACTCCTCAATCTAACCTTACATGGTTACATTCTTATATTAGGTCCGCTGATTACCGACCTAAAATACTGTAAGTTTGGCAACATTCAGCATGCAAGATACATAGAGTTTACCTTGATATTTTATCCACATAAAAAAAAGATGTTTATAGAGCTACAGAATTATTTGTCGCTTTCAGAGACGGACAAGTAGACATACCAGGGAAAGCGACATCAGCATAGAATACATTGTCAACACGCATATGTTACTTCGACTCGAAAAAATGTGAAATACAATCTAACTATCTAAAAATGCTATTGTAAATTCTATATGTATTCGGTTTAAATACGAACAAACGAAATCAGGACCCAATAAATATACATTATATATTACATCATGTATATATTAACACGGTACAATTATGACAGGGAATTCACAGCATGAATAATAATATGTATCATGTCTTTTTACGGAATTAAATTGCAAGGTCGGGATCACGCTAGATAAAGGTTAATATGAAAGTACTTATTTTCATTTATTTTACGTCAGCTCAGAAATGCAAACAATTTTAAGATGTGATTATTTTAGTTGTGGTACGGAACATTCCCATCTTCGATTTGCTTCAGAAAAACCGGACTTTCGATAGTATTCCCTTGTCGATCTCTGCGTGGGAAAATTCAGGAATTTGAAGAAGGAAATATCGCTTCTTTATTAATAATATAAGCTCCATGTCGGTGACAGTTTTTACCTATCCATCGCAAAGATTGCACTACCAACGTTTTTTTCTAATTCATATTTTTTTCAATGAATACAAAATATATGTATAGAGGGCGTAATAATGTACATCGCAATGTGCATTTAATTATTATCTGAGAGAATTTGACAGGGTGTCAAGCTATTGTATACCTTTCTTAATGTGTTTATTGACCAGAAGTATGTACCGATCGTCTTTTAACCTCTACCGGCCGCCGCGCATCCCTTTGATATCACAGGTAAGTCATTTCACACCTGTGATGACCTCAGGGGTTATTTGCATTAGGTAACTAGCAAAGATGAAGCTGAAAAATTTATGAAATATCTAAAGCTCACATTAATGATAATATTTAAAAAAAAAAAGGTTCATTATTGTAACTCGGATATAGCCACCCTGGACGTTCGATCGTAAAATGCGAAAATAATTTGGAGATAAACATTAATTCTGGTTATTTTCGTCAAATTGGTATAAACATAAAGATAGTTGCCTGGTTTACTGTACGTGTGTATCGTTTTTATGACTCTGGTACGGGTTTCGTCATCCTGACTGATGTCAGTATATATAGCAGTATAAAGGTAAAATGTCACCATCTACCTGTCTTATCCAGGTGAATTCACTGACCAATCAACTAATTAGTGTCACGCCTGTGTTAGATCACTAATCCCCTGTGAATGGCACGCCCGTGATTGGTAATGTTTCGACAGGGTGTCGATCTCTTGACTACTATATTCTTCGGGATGACGGACGAAATTAGCATTCAAATGCCCCACAAAACACCATTTTGGCCAATACAAGTTAAAAAGTATGCATGGACTTTCGTTTTAAAAAATATATTGTACGTATTGTTTGTACCAATATGTAACTATCACAACAATATTTGCTGTTATACACGTTCTACATATACAATGTTTATGTAAGCAAACAGTGTAATATGGCGATAGCTTGATTTTCTCGGACTAAGATGACGTCACAGGGGGAGTGGCCTCGTTCTGGGTCACAAAATATGCATAATTTATAGGTCGGCGAAAATGACCTTATAATCGTGTCAATACAAAGTAACCAGACCACGCTTGCAAGATTGGGTGTTTGAATATGGTTTTAAACCATGACTTTTACCAAATATAAAATTTTCATTTTTCGTTGCACAAATTCTTTAAGCAATAATCTTATTTTAGCAATTTTCACAATGAATGCTAAATTACTATTGTGCTAATTACAGTTTCTGTATATTTCTGTCTACAGAAGGTATTGTGAATGTGCCACTTCATTATTGCCCTTATCTATTTAAATTTGGCTATGTGCTAAAATTTGAGGGTGTAAAAAAGGTAAATTTACAGTATCTGTTTCTGAGACTAACCTTGGCCAATGTTGATGGCTCTAGAAGTATACTTATTGAATTAAACCAGTTAATTCAGGGTTTTACTATTTCCGAGACTTACCACAACCAATGTTGATAGCTCTAGAAGTATACTTACTGATTTAAACCAGTTTATACAGAGTTTTACTGTTTGCGAGACTTACACAACCAATGTTGATAGCTCTAGAAGTATACTTACTGATTTAAACCAGTTTATACAGAGTTTTACTGTTTGCGAGACTAACAACAACCAATGTTGATAGCTCTAGAAGTATACTTACTGAATTAAACCAATTAATACAGGGTTTGACTAAATCCCAGTTGTCAGTGCCCTGTAATTCGATGTACCAAATACTGAAGTTGAAATTAGGACCCCATGCTTGTATTGGGACTGTAAAAGAACATAAATCATAATCAAAGGTAAATTAAGTTCACATATTCTTACTATTTTAATATTTTTTTTTTCAATGTGCACATTACAGAGTGAGTCAGAATGAAACAATTTTACCATATGTGGTTGTAAACCATTTGGGAGTCGGGACTGGCCTTGATGTTGCTCAACCCATTCACCCTTGTGACACATGTGAACTCCTCCAATTCAAATGTTGGAATAGTTCATAATGAATTTTAAGGGGTGAATGAGTTAAAGATGATCTGATGGGTGTAATGTTCTGAATTACCAGTGCAGTTTGCACATATCAAATGTATAGTTTGTGTTAAGGCCAGAATGGAGTAGGAGTATTTCCATAATAAAAACATCTTGAAAGTTTTTGAAACATTTATCATTTGCAGAGAAACCTGTGCTTTTGCACAATTATCTTGGAATGATTTCAGTGCTGAACTGGCAATTAACTTTACGGTCAATTTCCTTTCTCCTCCCCATTTTGGCTTTGGTCAAATTTCTTCAAATTTCTTAACAAATACTTTATTACCAGGGACATAAGCAGCAATCAATTTACAATTTATTTTCATGGGTCCTTTTTTGTACATATTGCCGAAAACAATGGGTCCTACAATGTTAAATTGAAGTATTTCCATAATTTCTATCAGTCCTTTCATAATTTTATGAGTACTGGACTCGGGACTCGCACGTAGATTGATCACTGCATATGTCTTATAATATATTTGTTCACCTCTTGACTTGAATAGAGGAGAAAATTTCATTTAATTTTCTTAGATTTAAGAGGTTGCATGATACTGTGGTAATTGATTATTGCAAGTATATTTCTCTTTGCAGGATTAACACGACCTTGAAGTTATTTGGAATACCTACCTATTTTGATAAATCTACATGGGAAATAATGGTCTTCTATTTCACATTTAAGCAGGAACTGTTCCGATAAGTGATCATTCTTCAAGCCACTGAAAAAGAAATGTCACATGTTTTCAGAAAGACATATCTGCAAGATGACTTTTTGGTCAGACTTCTTAATCATTAAGTTAATGGTGAAAAATTACTTTGATTACAATAATAAAACTATTTTAACCTTGTTTCTAACCTAAAGCAAAGTAAACACAAAACTAACAAATGACACTGATTTTTTTTTTATATTTCTATTAAACGCCCAATATATGTAACTTCAGGAAATTTTTCGTGATCCTGAAAAATTCTGAAAAAAATCCAGTTCATAACCATGCAAAAATAAGCCTAAAATGAAGTAAACCTGAGCGGTAACTAACAAGAATCTATTGCCAGAAAAAATCCAAAGAATTGAAAATAATTCAGGTGGGGCCAACTTCAACAACAAACCAGGTTTGGAAGACGGTTCAAAATAGAAGCGTGTTTACAAATACCGAGTTTCAACTGCTGCTGTACCGGTAGCCGGTAAAAATTCTTCCTGAATATTGCTGTTATCAGTTAATCTTGACTAAATCTATAAACATAATAAGTTATTAGGCTTGATATTCGATTAAAGTTTTGCCAAAATTTACGTATATTGGGCCTTTAAGCTATATATCATCCCTTGGAATATCAACCAGGATACTTTCAAACACCAAAATCACAGTAATTATGCATAAATTATGAAAGTTGTATATTAATTTCAGACAAACATAATTATGATGAAATATAATAAAATACTGTTTGTACTTGTATGAAAATGTATACCATACATTACGTATACTCTTACCAACTGTGGTAAACGTTTGATACTTACCTCTCCAATAGTTCAACCACATGATCGTCAGTCAGGCCACCAAACACCTTGAACTTTTTTAAATTACACACATGCGTCTTCTCATATTTACCAAAGGTAATCGATTTTACTATAGAAGGTCTCTCTAGTTTTAATGTCAAGAACTGAAATACAAATAACACAATGTGTTAAAAATCTTCCCAGTAAAAATTTGAAATAAATTCCATTGCTATTTATTCTATTATTAGCAGCAAATTCGGGGTCTAACAAAATAATAGAAATGTTGATCAATCCTCTTTTTGAATAACGATTACAGATGTATTGATATTTGGTTGTTTCTATACTGAGATGTTTCAGTATTTTAATTAGATATTTTGCTACTTTCCAAATTATTCCCCATTATTTTGAAAGTATTTCTAGGACTCTGACTACATTTCAACCCTAACCCACTACATATATGTTTGTTTTCAATCCGATTAAAATACAGATCTTCACTATACATTATGCTATAGCATAGTTTATAGTGAAGATCTGTATTTTAATCAGATTGGGTTTTTATTACATAAGCATTTGATTTGAATATTTACACAATGTAGAAAACAGGTCTATTAGAAAAAGATTTTTCAGACAAAAATTAACAAATCTGACCAATTGAGCTATCAGGTTGCCGATGATAAACCTTGTCTAGATCTGCTACACTGTTTATCACATGAACCTCCTTGTTCAAGTTCATAGGAGAACTATTGATGGCAACATGGCAGCTGGGAGTCACAGAACCTGGGTTGTCGTTTGAAAAACTAGAAATGTCTGCGAGACATAAATGCCCCTGCTCCCAGCTGGTTACATTACCATGGCGGGGGCATAAAAAGGGCAAGGGAGGGATTTATAATGTAAATTATATGCAGTGTTTTGTTTGCTGAACAAGCGCCAGTTGTTGGAAGATCCCTTTTAGCTCAGTTTTAGTGCCAAGGATCGTAGATTGAACCCCCAGCAACGGCACCATCATTTATACCATACATTTACCTGTGGTGGGTGGTTAGAATCAGATGACCATCGGGACGATTGATCACTTGGGCTGTCTACATAAACATTCCTGAAATGACGCAAAAAGGTGGCATTAATGATTTTATTTACAAAAAGTCCTAGAAATAATCTAAGGGGTTTGAACATTTAATTACTTCAGACAAGTTCAGTAGTGTTACACTGTAACTGAATAATCTTAAATAATTTTTACTATTTTGTCCTAATTCTTGCAATCAATATCTACGTAAATATCGTTTGTTTTACAAAGCTCATCATTTTGTAAGAAAATAGTTGGAAAAGTCTGTCCAAATGTTGTTGATATTTAACAATGACGCAAAATGCACACTTTTTTTCAGAATTTCGAGCTGGTCTGTAGAAATATTTCAATACGAAACTTAAACATGATGGAGTTACAACATGATAAGAAAACATTTATTGCCATAGATCCTGACTGCAACAAAATCTTACTCTGGTACGTAATTGTATGAGAAACTCGACCACTTGTGTACAGCGTATTTCAAAATTTGTGTTCCCGCACTAGCGGCCATAGTCTCCTTTACTGCGGGACTACTGACCGGAAGTACAGATTAATATTGATATTATTGGATGTTTTTGATAAGCGAATTTATCCAGAATTTATCTTAATGTTTAAAAATTTCTTACCAAAAGACTCCGCGAGTTTTGCATTTTATTGTACAATTTTTAAATTCCCGAAAAAACTAATTACAAAACGAATGCCGAAAGGTATATCCGGATTTCCTTATAGTATTCATCGTATCAGGGACGTATATGTGAGACATATACGTCCCTGATCGTATGATGTACTTTTACGGAGTAAAGTTACCAAAATATCAATATTTACAAAGAAGTTGCGTTTGCAAGATTTGTGGGAGAAACTAAAAACACATAAAAAATAAAGGGCCATTACTCAAAAAAATAAAATCAATAAAGTCAGAGACGTATAAAACCTTTGGCTTTATCACAAACTTTATAGCAATCAAAGTCCGTGGCTTTATACGTCTCTGGTGAAGTCGAATGGGAAACACTTTTCTTCGCGTACTTCTATGCAGATGTTACTTAGCAAAAATAACAGATACGCGTAACTGTTAATCAAAGTCGTTGATAAATGGTAAGATATTTGAATATAAAATGCTAGTATACTCTTATTATACGTCAGCATGATGCAATTAAAAGAAAAGCGTTGGTCTGAGTAATGAACTCTTTAGAATATTCTGGAAGATTCACCCCTTTTTACAGATGGATAAAGTCTTACTAGGAATTAAATTTAGGGTTGACTGAAAGGAGAATATTTTTCTCATTCAAACATATTTCATCGATTAATAATCTAACAATCAAATGGATGGGGCACAAGTTTAATTACTTAAAATCTTTTTTGTTGATTTTGTTAATGATAAAATAGATGTTATAATATTGACATAAGTTTGTGCAGAATGGCATATCTACATCACTAATAGAACAGTATCAAGATAAGGGGTTTGCTACGAAAACACTAAATACAGTATACGGTGTACACCAGGGGGCCGTGTTAGAACCTCTGATATATAGATATATATATGGTAACAGAAATCTTTCTCCGACTCGGAGTAGCAAACGGATTTGGCACAAGTCATAACAACAATACAAAGGCCTTCTCCACAATATAATTACACAAATAAGAAATAGCATAATTATCACAATGAATACTATTTTACATAAAACAAGAAGAAAATAAAAATAAAATAAGAAATACACGATGGAAAACGTAATTCGATAACTTTAACTTAATAATTTGCTAGCCTTGAACGATGTCAAATATGTAGACATTAAAAGTATTTTCAATTTTTTTATATTCCCCCTTTTCTTTGTTAAATTAAGATTTGATGAAATGAAATATCTTTAACTGCTGCACTCGAGAAATAACTTAGACCAAGAGCATACGAGCAAGATATTTTATTTCAATTTAGATCAAACAATTTATTTTCAGTGACGAAAATGACAAATAATTTTTCAACTATACGCTGTATGTTAAAATCTGAAAGAAAGAATTCTTAGTTCGATCTTTTGATGTACATAAAAATAATATCGCGGACACATAACGGTAAAAATGACAGGCTTTCAAGCTGGATGTCGCTCTTTTGTAATCACCAAGGAACAGATATCAGGCTAGCGATTGGTCAGAGGGTCACAACCCACAAGCAAATTCTCAAACTGGTAATATAATATTCTACACTTGTAAATTGACATAAGAGCATCAAAAACATATTACATTTTAATGTTTATATTAGTTTGTATAAAGTACTTTTCCATCAAATTTGTGCAGCATTTGATATAACGCCATATATAGCTAAACATAAGCTACTAAAACGCTTTATATAAAATTCTATAATATCTATAAAATTAACATATAATATATAATTTTGATGAGTTCGCGTTGGGCTGTCTTATCAGGCGCTTACTACTAGTCATGTGACACCTGTCTAATATCTCCATATTTATGTATGCAGGCAGGCAGGCAGGCAGGCAGGCAGGCGATCGTGCTTCAAACGGCATCATTTTCAAAGTACCACCTCACAAAGTCCAGGCTTTTGTCGATTTCAATATTTCCTCCGAAAATGAAGATAACAATATGGATAAAAGCAATTCCTAATTTGGAGAAACAATCCAAAGTTTTGCAATATCAGTTTTTAGATGCATAATCTAGAAAGCCGGTCCTGAAAAGGAGACGCGGCTTCCGTATGTAATTATACACTAAAACAGCCATCGTTATAGACATCTCTAAAACTTTTCGTAAGACGATAAATTTAAACAATACCATATGTAAATAATATTTTACAAATTTTGTTCCAAACACTTGATACAAGGTCTTTTCTACGAAAGCCTATTGTGCTCATATTCGTAGGAGAGAAAAAAAAAGAATTTTATGCGCGCTATAACGCGAAACTTATGCGTTTTTACGTGAAACTATCGTGTAATATTGCAAATCTTCTGCGTTATTACGCGAAACTGTCGCGTAATATTAAGAAACTTACGCGTTATTACACAAAACTATCGCGTGATATCTGGTAACTAACGCGTTATAACGCGAAAAAAACTTTATCCAACAAATATGAGCTCATTAGGCTATTTTTTTCAGGCAGAAAATATTTACGGCTTTTGCTGCATTTCGAACTAGAAAACAACACAAGCTTTAAGGTTATATTCTAACTATCGTTTATAAATGAAATATGATATAATATCTGCTATGATTAAAGGCCCAGTATACAATATTCGGCGAAACTAGAAGCGAAAATTAAGCCTAATAACTTATTAAATTCATAGATTAAGTTAAGATTAACTGATATCAGCAACATTCAGGATGAATTCTTTCGCGGTTACTGGTACAGCAGCAGTTGAAACACGCTATTTGTAAACACGCGCCCATTTCGAACCGTCTTCTACCTTCGGTTTGTTGTTGAAGTGGGCCCCACCTGAAATATTTTCACTTTTTTTGGACTTTTTTTGTCACGAGTTTCTTGTTAGTTACCGCTCAGGTTTACTTCGTTTTAGGCTAATTTTTGCATGGTTATCAACTAGATTTTTTTCAGAATTGATCAGAATCACGAAAATTTCCCTGAAGTTACGTAAATTTGACCAAATTTGTGTTCATCCTCAAATAATTATATTAACAATCTCAAATTAAAATGTTCCCATCTGAACAATGCTGATTTTGAATAAGTTTAAATGTCTAACTCATAAATAATCAAATTTCAGTATTCTGAAAAAAGTTGCGATGCTAGCAATAGTAATATGTTTTGCAGTTATATTGACCAACTATCCATTTTAAAATCCTATTCACATGGCCTGAGAATATTCACAGCTAGTTTTGGGCCTAAACTAAGGGTTTTAAGCTCGTTTTAAGGGTGATTTAACTGGGAATTCTAAAAATCTTATATATTAAAAGACAAGAACATTGATTTTCTGTATCAAATTATGAATATTTTTGACACCCTGTATTTTCATCTTCAGTGGGTAATCCGGATTTACGTGAAACCGGTTTCCTACTTACCTACTAGTGTTCATGTATAGCTTCCGGCGTAAGGTGCCGGTTGTAAAAGTTACCAATACAACTTTGTAACTGTTGTATTATTTATGAAGTTCAAAGTCCAACACATTTTTATTATCGTACTCATACAGAACCCGGTGTCCCAAAAACAGTTCAGTTGATGAAAGATGTTCAGGATACGTGTGAAAAGCTTGACAACCCAATTTACACGTTTACATAGAGTTGGACAGGTAAAAATATCACCTTTCAAAGTTACTGTGAATGAACTCATACAGTCGTAAACATCGCTTAGATATGTCTTTACGCTGTTGGTATGCCTAGCATACATAAACTGAATGAATGAACTGTTTGCGTGAAATTATATTAATGTTTATATCATAACATGATGAAGTTTTATATAATGGTCCTAAGGGTCCCCATTGGAATGTAAGAGGTACAATATGTATACTGGTGGCCGACCAGTTGTCGCCAAGTACCAGTTCTCGTCTATGGCACTGTGATTTGTATATTTCTTAGTTATAATTACCAATTTTTTTCTGAATGTTTTGAGATGAAGGTTTGTCTTTCTTGAACAAATTCGTGTATAGCAAAATAGTGCGAGTTTGCCGATGAAGCGAGTGCAGTGGCGAGAACTGGTACTTGGCGAGAACTGGTCGCCAGCCAGTACATATACGTATTGCATGGGTATTTCGTCCACAATTTGTGGCCCAACATTAGAATTTAAAACTTTAATTCTACGGACCATTTGACGTT
Source organism: Mimachlamys varia (assembly GCA_947623455.1). NCBI lineage: Eukaryota > Metazoa > Mollusca > Bivalvia > Pectinida > Pectinidae > Mimachlamys > Mimachlamys varia. Next base: position 35,707,150 of record OX392534.1, read on the forward strand.
CTATGCATATGTCAGGGGCTTTAAAATGATGACATCAAGTATTGAAATAGAAAATTACTTTGAAGCTTAAACTATTATTTATCTAAAACAGACCTAACTGAAAAGTAACATGAACTTAATATGTCACCATCAAGGAATGAAAACCTACCTTTGAAAAAATTAGAAATGTGTCTGTCTCTATTTCACATGTCTCCAGTACAATGTGTTAGTATAATTTCCAATGCAGTTGTTAAGCTGACAAGGCTTTGTGTCTCTTAAGTTTAGTAGCCAGATTTACCTGTCTAAGGTAGCTACGTTGTGTATGTGCACTCAAGCATGAGAGTACACATGCTACAGATGACCTTTCAGTGTCAATAGGTAGAAATCACTCTCATGATGATCACTATACACAAGTTTTGTCAGTTTAACAACCATATATTGGATATTATACCAACACACTGTAATAGATTATTGTGTGAAATAGGAAAAAAATTCTATTTTTTGAATATTTCATATGAAGGTTCCCTTGGTCATGCATTGTCCCAGTTTTGGATGGCTATGAAAAACAATATGCATGGCTTGCAGATAGCCATCTTAGATTTTAACAGTAATATATTTTTACCAGTGCTATTTCTTGATAAGTGCCCCATGGACTATTTTCAAATTTCATATGTAGGTTCCCTTGGTTCATAGATGTGCATTGTAACATTTTTGGGTGATTCTGAAAAACAATATGGTTGACAGGCAGCCATCTTGGATTTTGACAGTAAAATATTTTTACCACTACATTGTATTTCTAGAAGTGACTATCTAATTTTTTTGAATGATCTAGAAAACTAAACGGCTGATAGATTAAGAATGAAATGGCATATAATTAAGATTAAATATATATATGTAAGAGGAAAGAAAATAAAAGAAGGAAAAAGATACAATTTTTTAAGTACGACAAATGAAAATCATCAATGGTGGGCACCAATATCCCTCTCTTCTGGGATCTCTTGTTTCATTTAACTAATTATTATGTTTTTTTTTTATTATAGTTGGCAAAACAGACATTAAAAAATGGACCTCGAGCAGTTTACAGGTAATTTAATTTCATTATGGTGTTGAAATACATATGATCTGCCTGATATTTATAAATATATTTATATAAAATATAATTAACAACTTTTATTTTGATTTATATTTGAAAAAGATTCACTGAAACATAAATACCTCAAAATGACTTATGTGTGATATGGTATTTCATAGATTAAAACTGTTTTGGTTGAATTGTTTTTTGGAATATTTGCAGGAATATTTGCAAAAAAATGATAAAGTTAGTAAAATTTCATATTCATTTTCCAGAAGTTAGTTTAAACCTCTACAAATTCTCATTGTATTATGTTAAATTAAGAATAAATATTGTAATGATGCTAAGTAAATACAACAACTGATGCATGTTTATCAAAGAAGCGCTGACAATCCATGCATACATATACTGAGTGAGTCCCCTAGTTTGTATTGATGACATCTCCTACTTAAGTACTTAAGTATCCTACTTAACTGTTTTACTGACTCTAACCAGTCTAGGACAATAATTTCCCTGATAGATTTTGCATAGCCACCCATCATTACTATTTCTTGAAAGTACTGGATGGACCATTCTCAATTTTTATTTATAGGTTCCCCTTGGTCCCTAGTTTTGCATTGTCCCATATATATATTCAAACTGCTGCGAAAAACAATATGGTTGACATTTAGCCATCCTACATTAGATTTTGACTGTAATAGCTTTTTATTGGTATTTCTTGACAAGTACTTGATGGATCATTTTAAATTTCATTTGAAGTTTCTCCTTGTTCCCTAGTCGTACATTGTATTTGTTTGTTCACCTGGTCCATGGTGCAATATCAGTTGTCTCCCTTCTTCCAGCATCATTTTTTTTTTATACTTTAAACAACTTCTTCTCAATTGCCAAAATGCTAGAGGTAGTGCTACTGCTAGACATTTTCTTAGAAAAAGACATTGATTGATTTAGATTCACTTTCAAGGTCACAGGGGTCAAAATATATGTACCTTTAATAATCTATTTCTGAATAACCCTAAGGCCTAGGGTAGTGATATTTAGCCAGTAGGTACCTGGGACTAAGTGCTTCAATGTTTCCTCAAACAAATGACCTTGATCCACTCTCAAGGTCACGGGGGTTAACAAAAGTATATGTAAAAACCTTCAAAAATATTAATCTAATTAAAATCATATCTTAATCTCTGCGCTGTTCCATAAACTTTTTTCTGCTGCATCAAGATCTGAGGACATCCCATAGAGGGGTCTTGTTCAGGTGACCTTTTGCATTAGCCTATCAAATTACTACTTTCAGAGTCTAAATAGGAACTTTTGAGGCAACAAAGCTTGCATAATTGTATTGTTGTAGGTTTAGTCATTTCATCACAACAAGCTGATCTACTTATTGTGACGAAATGACTTGCTTCAGATGAGTATCATTAGAAAATTTTACTAGGGTGGAGGTGACAAAGGTATTCAGAACATTACCTCTTATGGGATGTTGTCAGATCCTTGTAAAACGAAGTGAGAACAAGGCTCTGCATTTTAATTGGATTGTAAAAATATCTTCCTCTGAATAACCAATAGGCATGAAGTACTATAAAAAAAAACAAATAACCTTGACCTGCTCTCAAAGTCACATAAGTCAAATACATGTATAGTTTCTCAGAATAACCAGGATTCCCAAAAAACCTATTCTTGGCCAGTAGTTTTGTTTTACAAAGTACTTATAAGTGTCCTAAAACTAATGACCTTGACCTCCTTGTAAGTTCACAGGGGTCAAATATGTAATAACATTCAAAACTGAGTTATTTAGAATTAAGTGCTTATAAAGTAGTTACCTCAAAGTAGTGACATTGACTTCCTTTCATGATATAACATTAAAGACCACTTCTTGTGAATAACCACAAGGCCAAGAGTACTGATACTGACATAGTAGCGTACCTGGCATGAAGAACTATCAAGGTTTTTTTTTTTAACAAATAACCATTTTGAAGGTCACAGTGGTCAAATACATAGAAATCTTTAAAAGTCTTCTTCTGATTAACCAGAAAACCATAAGTAATAGTGATAACTGGTCAGGAGGTACCTGGGTCATCGTGTTAAACACTTTTGTCAAGCAAATGACCTTGACCCACTTTCAAGGTCACAAAGATAAAAAATGTAAAAACCTTCAAAATTTCTTCTTCTGAATAAGGCTCAGAGTACTTACACTTGACCAGAAGGTACCTAGCATGAAGTTTTTTTTTAAAATTTACTTCAAACAAGTGTTTTCAAACATCTACTTTCGCAATACCAGTTGATCCTGGTTGATGATATTTGACCATTAGCATTAAATCATACATTTGTGGATACAGTGAGTACTATGAAGTTTGGAACATTTTTAATGATGTATTCTTCTGAGAAGTCAAAGTTTTCTTGTATTCAACTTTTTTCTTATATATACATTTTTAGGTCATCTGACCCGAAGGGTCAGGATGACCTATAGTCATCATGCTTCGTCCGTCGTCGTGCGTCGTGCGCCGTGCGTCGTGCGCCGTGCGCCGTGCGCCGTGCGCCGTCCGTAAACTTTTCCATTTAAACATCTTCTTCTCATAAACCAAAAGGCCCATAGACCCAATATTGGGCTTGTGCCATGCTGGGATGAAGGGGTACCAAGTTTGTTCAAACAAATGACCTTGACCTTCATTCAAGGTCACAGGGGCCAAAAAGGTCAAAATCTTTGAACGACTTCTTCTGAATAACCAAAAGGCCCAGAGACCTGATATTGGGCCTGTGTTATGCTGGGATAAAGGGGTACCAAGTTTGTTCAAACAAATGACCTTGACCTTCATTCAAGGTCACAGGGGCCGAAAAGATCAAAATCTTTTTAAACAACTTCTTCTGAATAACCAAATGGCCCAGAGACCTGATATTGGTCCTGTGTTATGCTGAGATAAAGGGCTACCAAATTTGTTCAAACAAATGACCTTGACCTTCATTCAAGGTCACAGGGGACAAAACGGTCATAATTTTTAAACGACTTCTTCTGAATAACCAAAAGGCCCAGAGACCTAATATTGGGCCTGTGGCATGCTGGGATAAAGGGCTACCAAGTTTGTTCAAACAAATGACCTTGACCTTCATTCAAGGTCACAGGGGCCAAAAAGGTCAAAATCTTTGAACGACTTCTTCTGAATAACCAAAAGGCCCAGAGACCTGATATTGGGCCTGTGTTATGCTGGGATAAAGGGGTACCAAGTTTGTTCAAACAAATGACCTTGACCTTCATTCAAGGTCACAGGGGCCAAAAAGGTCAAAATCTTTTTAAACAACTTCTTCTGAATAACCAAAAGGCCCAGAGACCTGATATTGGTCCTGTGTTATGCTGAGATAAAGGGCTACGAAGTTTGTTCAAAGAAATGACCTTGACCTTCATTCAAGGTCACAGGGGACAAAACGGTCATAATTTTTAAACGACTTCTTCTGAATAACCAAAAGGCACAGAGACCTAATATTGGGCCTGTGGCATGCTGGGATAAAGGGCTACCAAGTTTGTTCAAACAAATGACCTTGACTTTCATTCAAGGTCACAGAGGCCAAAACGGTCATAATCTTTAAACAACTTCTTCTGAATAACCAAAAGGCCCAGAGACCTGATATTGGGCCTGTGGCATGCTGGGATAAAGGGCTACCAAGTTTGTTCAAACAAATGACCTTGACTTTCATTCAAGGTCACAGGGGCCAAAACGGTCATAATCTTTAAACATTTTCTTCTGAATAACCAAAAGGCCCAGATACCTAATATTGGGCCTGTGGCATGCTGGGATAAAGGGCTACCAAGTTTGTTCAAAGAAATGACCTTGACTTTCATTCAAGGTCACAGGGGCCAAAACGGTCATAATCTTTAAACGACTTCTTCTGAATAACCAAAAGGCCCAGAGACCTGATATTGGGCCTGTGGCATGCTGGGATAAAGGGCTACCAAGTTTGTTCAAAGAAATGATCTTGACTTTCATTCAAGGTCACAGGGACCAAAACGGTCATAATCTTTAAACAACTTCTTCTGAATAACCAAAAGGCCCAGAGACCTGATATTGGGCCTGTGGCATGCTGAGATAAAGGGCTACCAAGTTTGTTCAAAGAAATGACCTTGACTTTCATTCAAGGTCACAGGGGCCAAAACGGTCATAATATTTAAACATTTTCTTCTGAATAACCAAAAGGCCCAGAGACCTGATATTGGGCCTGTGGCATGCTGGGATAAAGGTCTACCAAGTTTGTTCAAAGAAATGACCTTGACCTCCATTCAAGGTCACAGAGGCCAAAACGGTCATAATCTTTAAACAACTTCTTCTGAATAACTAAAAGGCTCAGAGACCTGATATTAGGCCTGTGGCATGCTGGGATAAAGGTCTACCAAGTTTGTTCAAATAAATGACCTTGAACTTCATTCAAGGTCACAGGGGCCAAAAGGGTCAAAATCTTTAAAACAACTTTTTCTGAATAACCAACAGAGAACTTCTCAAGTTCTACCAGTGGAATTGAGCTGAAACTTGCCAGAAATGATATCCTGAGATGGTCCCAACAAAGTGTTGTTATTTTTCAAGCCCATCAGAAATCCAAGAAGGCCACTATCTTGAACTTGGCAATCTATACAGGCATATTATAACTTGATTTAATGACTACACGTATTTTCATAGTGATTTTACAATTGGTAGTCAGATGACCGTTAAGGCCCGTTGGGCCTCTTGTTGTAAAACGAAGTTCATGGCATGGCAGAAAATGCAAAGATAATGATGTGTCAGCATGCTTGTTTTTGTGCTATAATCGGTCAAAGATACCAATAATGACATAATAAGTGATTTTAAGTCAATTTTGCAGTTTGACCCTTTGCAGGACATCTTCATACAATATCTTCTGAATTTGTAATCAAAAATGTATTCAATGTTTGCAGAAATGACAAAAGTACTACCGGGTACATGTATTTTCTTTTTAAGTTATGGAAATAAAATTTCTCTAACTTAATATTTTAACTCGGGAAAGTGATTTGAGTTACCCCTACCCCCTTATTTTTTAATGAGAAAATCCTCACTTTTTCACCGTTTTTTGCAGATTTAACGCTTATAAATAACCAAAGTTCTACACTTAAACTTTTTTTAATATTTAGTATATGAAACGAAAATGGGTTTTTCTGTTCAAAACCGTCATAAGAAAGGGGGGTAAGCCTGCTTTATTTTTTGTCCTGTTAATATTTGTGTTATTTTTTACAATTTGGGGTTAAAAAATAAAAAGTGCTCCAGTTACACAAAAAATATGAAAAAAATAATTCCCACTTTGTTGCATATTTTTTCTATAATATTGAACATTATAAAGTTTTACAGAAAAAAATAGCTTGCTATGATTAAAAATGGTGAAACACTGATGTTTTTTAGAGATCAATCCAACATCAAACGGTGAAATTTCGGCCTTTCTGATGCAAATCTACACAGAAATATGCATTTTCAAAATGACCGCCGAATTGGTAATTTTTCAAAATTCAAGTAAAAAAAGTTCTACAAGCAACAGACACCTATATTTATGACACAATTTTCAGATGCATATATACACTATTGAAATTGATCAAAATTTCTTCAATATAATGGAACTTGTTTAAATGAGATTAAAACGAGACTTGAACGTGACTTAAGTATCTGAAGAATACATTCTTAAGCAATGGTGAGTCAACATGTTGAAATATTTGCTAAGCACTTTCATGGATGATATATTCCCATGGTTGTACAAATATTCAGGTGCATATCGATCCTTTTTTGGAGTGATCTGGTGAAAAAAATGGCAGGCAGCCAGTCATATTGGAATTTGAAAGTTACACATGAAGTTTCTTATCACTGTTTCTTGAAAAGTACAGTATGGATCATTTTCAAATTCCATATGAAGGTTACCCTTATTAACAGTATTAAATTTTAACAGTAATAGATTGTTACCACTATTTCTGGTTAATTAATTAAGGGTTAATTCTCATATTTGATATTCAAATTCCCATATGTCTGTTCATTGTCCCATTTGGGATCATTTTAGGAAAATTTTGGTCAATATTTCTGAATTTCATTTTAATATCTGTTTTACATTGTAGGTCCATATAGTCATTTTATTGTTTACTAACTATATACACTTTATACCTTTATCATTAAAATTTATATGTATATAATTCGTTCCCGTCAGTACAAGCACTGGATCAGATTGGGAGTATCTGCAAAGGAGTGTTGTTCCAACAGACTACTTCCAGAACAGTCTGCCACGACTCGCTATTCCTGTACTTGGGCAATCATGTGAAAATTATCTGGAGTCCCAGCTAGTCATTCTATCGCCAGAAGAATGGAAAGATACACAATATTATGTACAAAAATTCATGGCGGAAGATGGGAAATGTAAGTTTGTGTATACACATTATATGTGTACCAGGTACATGTATATATGTTTCATAATGGACAACCAGTTTTATTCAGTTTTTAGGCTATAGGTCTCTCAATCCATGATATAACATTTTAGAGAGATCATTACATGTGTAGATTATTAATAATTATTATAATTTCAGGCTCTTATATACTGCTTTATCATGTTTGAGGCAACCTATAGGCTGTTTAAAGCAGTTCACAAATTATTATCCGTGGTTATAGGGTCTTAGCAACCAGCCAATATTATTCTCAACTCCATGGGGAGCATACAACCGGTGCTGCCATTTCAGCGCTCATAGCTAGCATTCTACCATTTCTACCACTGCCCAACCATGTACTCATTTACTGCTGAGTAGACTGGAACAAGCAGAGTAAAGTAACTTGCTCATGGATATATACAATACAAGTGCCCCGGCCAGAACTCAAACTCGTAACCCTTCGATCACAAGCCTTACGTCTTACCACTAGACCACCATGACTCGTGTTTGTAAGGGGGATGGTATTACATTACATATAATGATACATGGTTAAACAAGTCTTGCTACTGCTGTCTTGGATTTTGACATTGAAAATTTGTAACCGCTATTTCTTGGGAAACATGAGATGAAGCTTTCTCAAATTATCCATTCTTTGCTCTCGATAGATGGCTGTCCTGGATTTTGATATTGAAAAATTTGTAACTGCTATTTCTTGAGAAACATGAGATAGATCTAAGTCTTTCTCAAATTAGAATTATCCATTCTTTGCTCTGCATAGAGAACCAATTTGGATTTTGACAATGAAAGTTTGCTATCACTATTACTTGAGAAGTCCTGGATGGATCTTTCTCAAATTTCATATCTAGGCCTCTTTTTAACAACAAAGGTATATGGTTTGCTCCTTTTAATTTTGGAACTGATCAGAAAAAAAATGTATCTTCTATCATAGGATTAAAAGATGTTGTCCTTATTTAGCTGGGGCATCCAAGAGTCAAGGAGGACTCAATTTAATTTATTTGGCCAAAGGGGCTGGACCCAATGTTAGGGAAACAAAAAATCCATCTTCTCATGTAATGATAAACAGGATTGATCTTAATTTGCCCTTGTTCTCCATTTGAGAGATTTTATGCAATATATATATTTTTTGCAATAGTAGCTTTATTTTTCAGATGAGAAATACAGGCCCTCAAGGCCTCTTGTTTCTTAAATAATTATTGATACATTTTTTTTTCCAGTTTTACAACAAGAGCTGAAGAAACAGGACAAAAGAAACAAACACACCAGCTATGTTTCCGGTAGGTGTTTACCCTTGTATAGACAAGTTAAAAATGCCCTAAAAGTATGGGGCATTTTTGTTTTGCTGTTAATATGTTAATGATGCTCAGCATCCTTATCAGTGTTAACTATCATCATCACCACCATCACAATAAAGCATCTTCTGTTGTCTTTCAATAGTTTTTTAAAACAACTTCTCCTCCAAAACTGCTTGTTTGAAATTGACCAAGTTTTGCTGGAAGCATCCCTAGAAGTTCTAACTGTATGGCTGACCACTCAGGGGACTAAGGGGCAGGACCAAAAATAGGCAATTTTACTTTATTGGTCTAGCTGACTTCTCTATCTGGAAATATGCTCTGGCTATTAATCCTATTTGGTTGAAAGTATTGATGGGAAGTTAGGATTCAAAATTGTACAAATGAAAGGGCTTATCTCCAAGGAGGCTGAGCTAGGGTGACGGTCCAATTTTGCATTGTATTGGATATCAGTCATATTTGGTTGGAAGCATTCATGGGAGCTGGGGATTCAAACTTGTTCGAAGGGTAGAGATTATCACCCCAGGGGGCTGAGTAATTTTGCTATTTTGCTTTAAGGAACTTCTCTGAAACAATGGGATGGATATTTGTTGTATTTTGTTGGAAGCATCCCAATTGGTGGCCATCATGGGGATTAATAATTTTACAGATCAACAAGGCTGACATTTTGAACTCTCCCTGACGCTTAAAGGTTAAGGGGTGGCGCTTATATATTCATTTCTATAATCTATAACTTGCAGTCCCCACCTTATGTCCATGTACCTGGTATATATGCAATTGTTGAGTATAAACTAAAGACATGAATGTGCATATGCTTCCAGGATGGCTATAGGGGCCTTGCCCCTCCCTTGGAGACTTAGTCCTCAGGCTGTAACTTTGAAAAGGTTAAGATCCCCCCACCTCCTCCAAACTGAATATTCAATATTGGAGTCCAAGGCCTTTAGGGGAAAAACACATGTTTTTCATATTAATTCCTATGGTACAGAATCACTGCTTACTTAACTGTTGTGAAATGACTACCGTAATTTCCCGTGTATTATCCGCACCGGGGTAAAGCCCACGGGAAGTAAATAAAGGCATTTTGGAGGTTTTTGTAAAATAAATTCCAGATAACCTTCAATGGCAGATTGCCTGCGGGTTATACGTTGAATGTATGTTTATGTGTATAATTAAAGATATATAAACTTATCAATGATATTTTTTGCTTACAAATAGCGTAGATCTACATGTTGATAAAAGTGGAAACATTTAACAATGTATAGCCCGCATTTTTTTGATAATTTGGTAAAAAAAATCCACATATAGTCTGTACCAGCAGATAGCCCGCACAAGGCATCTTCTGATGTAAAAAATTGTATAGCCCGCGGGGAATACACAGGAAATTACGGTAGTAACTTTTTCTACTTTTCAGAACCATGGTTTGACATGTACCTGAAGTCGCGGCTACCCATTGTATTGAACTTTAACCCATTTATGTCGTTCGCTGATGACCCTCGACCTGAATATCGTACACAAGTATGTATAATTTGTTTAATGACTATTTTAGATAGTATGTATTCCTGCTTTAAGGGTGAAACAGAAAATCATTGTCTAATCTAATTGAAATTTGATCTTCACATCAATCTGTTTACTGATATACCACATGATATTAGTTAACAGGAGCAAGGTGAGGATAATGCTTTATATAAATATTCATAGCATAAAAACACATATTTATGTTTACTTGTTTGTTTCACAAATTATGTTTGTTTTTTTTCCAATTTCATCATTTACCATGCATTTTTTCCAATTCCAAAAGCCATGGGGCCCCATTACCAAAGTACTGAAAAAAAAATGTTCTCTTATCCTAAGTGATTCATCCCTGAAGACTCATTTGAACTCTTCTAATTCAAAGGTTGAAATAGTTCATTCTGTATATGCAGGGTTGAATGAATTCTGTTCCTGCTGAAGCTCAGGATTTTTCAGCACTGAAGCAAATTTCAAAGTCGAAATTAAGATTTTGCTCAAATAAATTGTATTGATATGAATTTTAAACTCAGTTTTCATTAAAATTACTTTTGATTTCAGTTACTTAGATCTACAAACATGATAGTGTCTTCCTGTCGGTTTTTCAAATCTTTGAGGGAAAATATTTTGGAACCTGATGTTTACCATCTGAAACCTGAGAAAACCAAGAATGAAAAATTCAACAATTTTTGCAGGTATGGTTATCACTTTACTTTATGCAAGTTTTCAAGTGATAATGAGGAAAAAACTCCTGATGAGAACAAGTAAGGTAAAAAGATTATATATGTTTAATTACCATACAAAACTATAGAGAAAGTCTTACACTGTAAAAGTAGATTAAATTCCATATTATTAGCTGTGAAAGAAAAGCTACCCAACATCTGGTATAAAATTCTATGTTTACTAAAATCATGTTAAAATAACAAAGAGAAGAAATTTGTCTTTAGCTCTGTGTAAATGTTTAGAGAAATTTTCTTCTCCGGACAATATATTACAAAATATGTAAGGGATGTTAACCATGTTTGTTTTAGAAAAGTGCCAAAACCATTTGCCTGGCATGGAGCAATTTTATACAGCAGACAAAGTGCATTCCCCTTGGACATGAGTCAGTATGGTCGACTCTTCAACTCAACACGAATTCCCAAGTAAGTTAACTGCAAACAATTCACAAGTTCCCAAGTAAGTTACTCCAAACAAATCACGAATTCCCAAGTAAGTTACTCCAAAAAAATCACGAATTCCCCAGTAACTCCAAACAAATCATGAATTCCCAAGTAACTCCAAACATATCACGAGTTCCCAAGGAAGTTAACCTCAAACAAATCATGAATTTCCAAGTAAGTTAACTCCATCAAATCACAAATTCCCATGTAAGTTAACTCCAAACAAATCATGAATTCCAAAGTAAGTTAACTCCAAACAAATCACGAATTCCCAAGTAAGTTACTCCAAAAAAATCACGAATTCCCAAGTAACTCCAAACAAATCATGAATTCCCAAGTAACTCCAAACAAATCACGAGTTCCCAAGGAAGTTAACCTCAAACAAATCATGAATTTCCAAGTAAGTTAACTCCATCAAATCACAAATTCCCATGTAAGTTAACTCCAAACAAATCATGAATTCCAAAGTAAGTTAACTCCAAACAAATCATGAACTCCCAAGTAAGTCACCTCAATCAAATCACAAATACCCAAGGCAGTTTCCCCAAACAAATCACAAGTTCCCAAGTAATTTAACCTCAATCAAATCACGAATTCGCAAGTAAGTTAACTCCAAACAAATCAGAAATTCCCAAGTAAGTTAACTCCAAACAAATCACGATTTCTCAAGTAAGTTAACTCCAAACAAATCATTAATTCACAAGTAACTTAACGCCAAACAAATCATGAATTCCCAAGTACTGGTAAATTAACTCCAAACAACTCACGAATTCCCAAGTAAGTTAATTCCAAACAAATCATTAATTCACAAGTAACTCCAAACAAATCACAAGTTCCCAAGTAAGTTAACTCCAAACAAATCGTGAATTCCCAAGTAACTCCAAACAAATCACGAATTCCCAAGTAAGTTAACTCCAACCATTAATGAATTCCCAAGTAAGTTTACTCCGAACAAATCATACACCATTAACCAATTCAGTATTTTTCCAAGTTCCAAAAGTACAGACATTCTGAAGCCTGTAAGTATCCTACAAATGTGCTACAGTCGTACCTATATATCTCCAATACATATCACTCCAAGACTCTTTTTTGTCGGCCCCATAATTGCTGTTTTATACAGTGTAAATACCAGTCATATTTTGGTGTATTTATATGACCAATCAGCCAGTCTGCCCTGCAATTGGTTGAAAGTGTTCGCTGTGACATCACGCTACACCTGGACAACTACAGGGGGTCAAAAAAACTGAAGTCAAAAACATGGTGTTTTACATGTTAACTTATCAGAGTTTTGTTTAAAAAATTGTTAACGCTTTTTTCATAAATCTTTTATGAAATGGAAACTCTAGTAAGACCTTATATTGATTAACATAATTATTTCAGTTTGACAAATCCTGCTAGTGACAGATTTTTTGTTGATTTGAACAAACTGTCTTTACTACTGATAAAGGCCCAATATACGTAACTTTAGGGAAATTTTTGTGATTCTGAAAAATTCTGAAAAAAAATCCAGTTGATAACCATGCAAAAATAAGCCTAAAACAAATTAAACCTGAGTGGTAACTAACAAGAAAATCTAAAGACTTGAAAATAATTAGGTGGGGCCCACTTCAACAACAAACCGAAGGTAGAAGACGGTTTGAAATGGACGCGTGTTTACAAATAGCGTGTTTAAACTACTGCTGTATCGGTAACCGCGAAAGAATTCATCTGGAATATTCCTGATATCAGTTAATCTTAACTAAATCTATGAATATAATAAGTTATTAGGCTTGATTTTTGCTTCAAGTTTTGCCGAAAGTTAGGTATATTGGGCCTTTAACAGGATACTTTGTAAGATTTGAATATTTAAAATAATCTTTTTTTCAGAAAAGGAATGGACGAGCTTTTAACAGATCCGGAGGCCAGACACATGCTTGTGATGAGAAATGGACATTTTTATGTGTTTGATGTGTTAGACACTGAAGGTGAGTGTACAGTACACTGGAGAAGTGTCGAAAATAAAATACAGCATAGTTCTCAATACAGATTGATGTTAATTAGTTTTTGTTCTTGGACTTTGACTTTATGCTTCTTTATTGTAATGACGTGCTTCTTTAACACTTTCTTCCGACACATATGATCTCTGTTTGCTCTTGTATATGAGCTTGCTAATTTGTTTCAACTAAACATGTATGACTTCCTGTTTGCTCTTTTACATGTATGACTTCCTATTTGCTCTTTTACATGTATGACCTCCTGTTTGCTCTTTTACATGTATGACCTCCTGTTTGCTCTTTTACATGTATGACCTCCTGTTTGCTCTTTTACATGTATGACCTCCTATTTGCTCTTTTACATGTATGACTTCCTATTTGCTCATTTACATGTATGACCTCCTGTTTGCTCTTTTACATGTATGACCTCCTGTTTGCTCTTTTTCTTAACATGTGTGATTTTCTGTTTTATTATATTACTTGTATAACCTCCTGTTTTCTATTTTACATGTATGATTTCCTGTTTTCTATTTTACATGTATGATTTCCTGTTTGCTATTTCACATGTGTGACTTAGCTAGTATGTTTCTGCTTAATATGTATGACCTCATGTTTGTTCTTACAGCTGTATGATGTCTTTGTATGTTTTAGGTCACATTGTGAGCCCAGACAAGATCATGGCTCATGTCCAATATATTCTTGAAGACAATCGACCTCCACCGGAGTACCCTCTCGGATACTTCACAGCAGAAAACCGTGACAAATGGGCGGATTACAGGGACCAACTACTGGCCAACGGTCAGTGTGTGGTACAAGACAGTGATTCATATGTTCATTTACCTCAACAGTTTTACATAACAGAAATACAATGATACATCTAAAATATAGTATACACAAGATGCCTCACAGACTTACAGTGTATCTCTCACAAAGACATAAGTCTTTCTGTTCTACTTTCTTTTAAAGTGGAGTACCGTGTAAGCAGTTTTCACCAGCCAGTACCTTATCTAGCAAAGTTCACAATACAATTTTTATAAAACATTGAGCAAATTATATTAAAAAAACCTTTCCCATCAACTGGGGAAATCAAAGACACGATGTGGTTAGCAATACATTTAGTGGATAATGAGGTTAACTAACTCACCCCCAAAATTTTATGGTGAACAATTCCAACCTTTGAATTTGAAGAGTTCACTTCTGTGTTCAGGGGTGAATGAATGGTGTGGCCTGGTGGAAAGCTTACTTGCCCTCTTCCAGCATGGTCATTGTTTGAGCTTGAAAAGTATGGGTTACCAGTACTAGCTCAAACATAAGGCCTTTTCGACCTTTTGTTATACCCCTGACGTGAAATGCCCATCCTGTTCCATCCAGATTGAACATACTTAGCACGTATTTAGTTCATTCTTTGACCGATTTTTATCAAACTTCATCCAAAGTTCAAGTATGAGTGTATCTTAAACATTTTTATTTAACAGGGTTCCAAGGTCAAGGTCACACTTGCTATATATAAACACTTAACCATCACAATTGAATATAAGCATAAAACATCTTCATTTGTTGACAGATTTTTATCAAACTTCATACAAAGATCAAGTATAAATGTATCTTGTACATTGTTGTGCTGCAGGGTCCCAAGGTGAAGGCCAAAGTAACACTTGTGATCAATGTGACCGTAACTTTTCATGGAACACTGAAAGTAATTTCACTTGATGGCAGGGGCATTAATGTCTTACAGACATTTTCTAGTTTTTTCCAGGGACTCAGGTTTTCTTCTATGTTAAGGTCCCCTGTATGCTTTAATTCACCCAGCAACAAAATCTGATAAATATATATTGAAAAAAAAATAAAAACAATTATCATTATTAGTTGAAGAGGAACACTATGACTTATCATGTTACTCTTTCAGTAGAAAATAATGAACTAGATTGAGTATTTGTTGCTTCTTAGAAAGGTTCAGTGATTTCATCAAATAAGGGGTTGAAACAGTTATCAGTATTAATTGAAGAGGAACATGATGTGACTCATCAAGTTACACTTTCAGTAGAAAATAGTGAGTGTTTCTAAATTGAGTATTTGTGGTTTCTTCCGAAGATTAAATGAATTCAGCAAAATGAGAGTTGCCTTGTAAAAAATCAAATTCAAGTGTTATTTAGCAAATTAAAGAAGTAATCTTTTGTATATCTAGGTAATGGTCCAGCACTGAACAAAATAGACACTGCCCTGTTTAACTTGTGTTTGGATGACAAAAACATGGATGATCCCAACGATATCACAAGACAGTTCCTACACGGAGACGGCGTTAACAGGTAATAAAACTCAAAGAATTACTTATGAAAACATGAATGTATGTCCACATCCACTAACTTGTATATACAGTAGACTCCGCTTAATATCACTTCTCATTTGTCCGGGGAAAACATGATATTAACCGGAACATGATATTAAAAGAAAACGTATTTTCCGACATTTTTCAGTCCTCAAAAACGGAAGTAGACTTGGTTAAATGTCGTAGTGCTGTGACTCAACAGAGAAGATTGTTGAATAAAGATATTTTATCACTAACAATGTTTTTTTACTCCGGTGACAGTATATTCTTTGGTTTTATTCTGGAATGCACACATTTTCATATATATATTGTTCGTACGTAATATTATCAGTAGGCTAGCTTCACACGAAACGTACTACGATTGTTTACTGCAGTAGTGATGTAAAGTTAGGCATACAAGTGGCTGGTATTCTGCATCAAATACGTGTTTTAAAATCATGACACTCTGTTAATATTTACCGTTATCTTGATATGTATACTGGTTTTTCGCTTGTGAAATCTGTTGTTTGTTTAATTTCTTTAGATATTCGCTGCAAGTGCGACATCGTTTTCACAGAGTTTGTCAGTTGTATACCGCTACCGCGAAATGAACTTTTACCTTTGAAACGTGACGTTTCATTGGATGACCTCTATGCAAATAAAGCAACCACGCGATAATATTTAGCCTCGGCACTTAGGCCTATTCACCAGCCGGCATTGAATCACGGCATGTCGGCGTCGTACTTCGGCTATTTAAAAATCAAAACAAAGACGATATCTTCGCATTTTACGTGAACATTAGCTTAAATTAATTAATTGGACATTTATTGTTTAAAAGACACTTTTTATTTTAATTTCAATCAATATTTCGTCATGTTTACGGAAGACCATCCACTTGTAAGTCTTCTTCCACGACAACGTGAATTCAATCTTAGACGAGCTGAAATGAAAAATAGAACTCGTGTTAGGAACACATGGCGTTAGACTTCTAGATAAGATTACAAAAGTATGGGTTCCCTCACCCAAAGGTGTAATCTTTGCTCCGGGTAATTGCCAAGTCAATCTATTGTTTGACTAGTACTGCAGTGATCAGGTAGGTGTGAAAAAGACGCAGCTGACCACGGCGTTGTTTACATAGCGAGTTCAGGTGTGAAACTTGGGTCCCCGGGGCATTTATATGAAATTATTTCTAACATTTACCTGTAATTTTTGTATGACAGTGGCCAAAAAAAAGTGATATTAACCGAAATCCACCTGGAAACAAGTGATATTAAAAGAATGGCATTACATAGATTATATAGCAGGAAAAACGGTGCATGAAGAAAAAGTGATAATAACCGAAAAGTGATATTAACCGACGTGACATTAAGTTGAGTCTACTGTACAGTGGACTCCACTTAATATCACCCCTGTTAATATCACATTCCTCTTTATACCATGTTTTCCCAAGCACCATTTTTCTCTATATAATCTATTAAATTTTATTTGGTTAATATCATGTATTTCGTGGTGAATTCCTCTTAATATCATGTTTTTTTAACCAAATACATAAATATCCAAAAAAATGATGTCATTTCCATTGATTTCAGATACAACTTGTACAAAATGTTGCATAGGAAATAAAAAATAACCCCAAAAATCTATACAGCTGTATATTGAAACATCTTCATGTGTATATTGAATATCTTACTTTCAGTTATGGAGATTGGAAATGCACTAGATCTAGTGAAAAAAACATGTTTTTCTTAATGTCATATTCCTGTTAATATCATATTTTTGTCTGACAAATGCAACATGATATATAGAGGAGTGCACTGTATTTACATATTTTAGGACAGTACACTGAAATGACTATGCTCGAAAATTGTTTAAAATTGCTATCAACTGTTACTAACATAAATCCCTCAGGAATATTACCCATTTAAGTATACAGTATACATTGTGTGGAACATGAATCGTTGAATCAGTATATGTGATAAACCATAACACGCTATTATAATTCACTCATTGATCATTGATAGGTGGTTCGACAAGAGCTTCAGTCTGATCCTGACCCCAAACTCCAGGGCGTGTGTTAACTTTGAGCATGCTTGGGGAGATGGTGTTGCGGTCATGCGATACTTTAACGAAGTCTTCAAAGATTCCACAGAGAATTCCTTTGTACATCCATCGACTCCAATCCCGAACGCTAATTCTGACAGTGCTGTACAGAGGTTAGGTAAGCATTCAAAGCTGTCCTCAGAAACACGGCACTGTATACAGTTATATGTTCTTGCATTGAATTATGTACAGTTAAACCTCGTTATCTCGAACTTGTATAACTCGAAAACCCCGTTTAATTCAAAGTTATTTTGTTGGTCCCGACCAAGCTTTACACTAGCATATAAACTTGTGAAACTCGAATAATCGGTTAATTGAACTTTCTTCGCAGTCCCGTTGACTTTGAGGTAACGGGATTTGACTGTATATATATAAACAATCTGGGAAGCCTGTCAAGTAGTCTAGTGGTTGGACATCTGGCTTAGACTGAATAGTCGCAGGTTCAAGTGAGATGGTAAGATAATCTCCTTTTGTCTGGGTTTGTTGTACATCGTCCATCCTCCTAAAACAATTCTTGTTATCGTTATTTCTTGAGAAGTATGAGATGCATCTTTCTCAAATTTTAAATGAAGCTACCTCTTGGTCCTTAATGATCATTGTCCTATTTTCAGACTGATTCAAAAGACAATACCCCGAAAATTTGAATTGTGACCATCTTGGATTTTTAACAATGATAAGTTGTTATCACTATTTCTTAACAAAGAACTGGATGGATTGTTCTGAATATTCCCCTTGGACCCTAGATTACATTGAATTGTTCACTTTGGGATTTATCTGAAAACAAATGGCTGACAGATGGCCATCTTGGATTTCAGGAGTATGAATTCTTCATCACTATTTCTTGAGATGTACTGGATGGTTTCTCTTAGTCCCTATAGCTAGTTGTGCATTGTACTGATTCAGGAAAGGAAAAATGGCTGAATTGCACTTGTGGCCAACTTCAATTCTGACTTGCAGTTGTGGCCAACTTCAATTCTGACTGTAAATGTTTGTAATGGTTGTTTTTCTTCAGAAATACAAGAGGGATCTTTCCTAAATTTTACACATGTATGTATGTTTTCCCTGGTCCTTGGTTGTGTCCTTTTGATAATGTGACTATTATTAAAATGAAATGGATTGAGAGTGACTGAAGTCAATGTTCCAATATATATAACTTCCTGTGTTTCAGAGTTTGATTTAGACACGTCACTGAAAGAAGGTATCCAGAGTGCTAAGGCAAACTTTGATAATATGACCGGATCCCTTGACCTGCACCATCTGGAATATGACACATTCACCAAGGATTTTGTCAAATCTAAGAGGATAAGCCCTGATTCTATCATGCAGCTTGCCATACAGGTAAACACTTGAATTAGTATTGACATACATACTGAAACCATGTTATTATCAGTTAATTATATGACGAAAACTGACAAAAGAAATATTTTTCTACCACAATACTCTGTTATTCTACTCTCAGAACATTGTATAAATGTGCAGACTGCTGGATAAATATATGTTATAATTACCACTAGTGTCATATGATCTTCCATACTGTTGATTGGTTGAGAAGTGTAACTCTGACTGGAAATCACGTGGGTCAATGCAGCGTGCTGATTGTTGACGTCGTCACAATTTGCTCAAATATCATCCGTGGTTCACTGAAAGCAAAACTGTCACTGCAACTTAATTGCATTGTGGTAGAAACAGGTCACACGACTCGTTATTGGATATGGAATTTATTTCACTCCCGTTCTTTTGTGACTTTTAAAAAATGATTAACGAGAGTGAAATAAATTCCATATTCAACAATCACTCGTTGTGTAACCTCTATGTATATTACCTAAACCTTTGTATAAAGACTATCTCTGTAGAAAGACCACCTGTCTATATACACCACAGGGCCATAAACGCCAAGTTAAGAATACTTTTCTGGGTGTTGTTCATACTTCTGGTGTTTAGAAACCATCTGTGTGTTGGAACTGTATTACCTTCGTCAAAACTTTTAATGCAAGGCGAAACTACCTTACCCTTACAATTTAATAATAACTAAATACAGTAAAACCCCACTTACTCAAACTGACCTGGGGACCTGATCTATAGTTCGATGAATAAGTGGTATTTGAGTAATCTGAGGTTGGTTGAATATGTATGAACTCAGTCGGGACCAAACAAACTGTTTGACAAATGAGGGGTATTCGAGTAAACCTTGGTTGAATAAGTGGGGTTTTACTGTACCTTATTTTGGCATAAGTCTTTTTACAAAAACTTGTTGTAATACAAAAAATGTTGTAATAGGTTTTGGTGTTGTAAACAAAATTATATAATGTGACTACAGCTTCATGCTGTTTTCCTTCAGAATATTATTCAGAGCCCTTGTTTTCCATTTAGATGGCATATTACCGACAGTACAGGCAGTTTGTCGCCACCTACGAATCGTGCAGTACAGCCGCATACAAACATGGGCGCACTGAGACACTGCGGTCCGCAACCATGCATACCAAGGAGGCTACAGAGATGATTGTGGACCGAGGCAGCAAAGAGACCCCGATGAACATGTTCAAGGCTTTAGTTAAATGTTCGAGGACACATGGGGATCTCACAAAGAAGGCAGCCATGGGTAAGGCATACCCTTCATTTGATAGTCGAACCTTGTTATCTATATCGTTATCGGCCAGACCATGAAAATAAAATTGTTTTTTTTTCGAGTATTCAAGGTAGTTGAGTTGGATTACTTAAGACTGGCTGGGACCAACAAATTAAAACTAAAATCCAATATGGCTGATACATTATGGATCTCTCTTAAATTTACTGTTTAGGATCCCCTTGGCTTCTAGTAGTGTCTTATCTAATTTATTTGGGAATAATCTAGAAAATCAAATGGCTGATAGATTCAGGATGAAATGGTATATGATTAAGATTAAATATGTTTAAGAGGAAAAAAGAGTAAAGAAAAGAAAGGATCAAACTTTTAAGAACAAATGAAGATCATCGACAGTGGGCCCAAGATCCCTCTAGGATTTCCTGATACAATCTAAATTACTTTATAATTACCACTTATATTAAAAAAATATTTTTGAATATAGATTGCTCTATGATCACTTGTACATTTCTTAAGAATCTTAGCCCCAAGATCACTCAGGTATTTGTGCTACCAATTTATTTCTGTCCAATCTTTCAGACGTAAATGATTTTGACTGAAATGTCTTGTTTCACATTTCCAGGCCAGGGATTTGACCGTCACTTGTTTGCACTACGGATACTTGCTGAAAAAGAAAATTATTTCCCCCATAAGATTTATACAGACCCTGCTTACACAAAGTTGAACCACATCATTCTGTCGACCTCTACCCTGAGTAGTCCCGCAGTGCTGATCGGAGGCTTCGCCCCTGTCACCCCCGATGGCTATGGAATCGGTATGTTTAGTCTACTTTCTATACCATTACTGTGGCTGTTGCAGTAAATGTAAATTTTTTACCATCTCCAAACATATCTTTATCTGTTGTTTTATGATTTTAACATTTCAAAAAAAAACATGTATTTAGACACCAAACAGTAACAATTATCAAGGGCTGTTATTCCCTTCACAAACTCCTACTCTTGAAAATATGTCGTTTGAATGATCAAGAAAGAAATATAAATGCAAAAATCTAAGTATTTTGATACAGTGGTTGTTGCAGTGTGTAGTAGTATCTTACGGCTTTGTTTGAATAATCCAATATGCAACAGACAGGGTTTATATCAGGCTTTGGTTGTGTGGTGTTTCTTAAGATAATATGTGGGAGAGATTTAGGGATCATAATCTGATTTCGATAATTAAATGTTTCAAATTAAACCTTTTTCTGACTCGTAAATTTGTTTTATAGGTTATTCCATAGAAAGCAACAGAATCGGCTTCAACGTCACAAGCTATCCTCCGGCAACGAATGTACGAGAATTTATTGACTGTCTTCGTGCAAGTCTAGATGACTTGTTTGATATCATGAATAACCAAAGTCCAAGAAATTCTTAGTCAACAACATGACTTTATCAAAGTACCCTCCTGTTGAATATTCATGAATTCATATGAATATGGTAATTACTGTGGATGTCCTGTTGAATATTCATGACCATGTATTGATAAATGCTGAATGTGAATATTTTTCTTTGAATGAATATGCATCATACATACCAGGTATGTATTTGTGTTTCCAAACAATTTTGGTCTTGATTTGTGATGTATAAGCGATCTCCTATGCTATATAAATGGTGTATACAAAAGATACATATTAAATGTATCATACAAATTTTTTTTTTTTCTAAGAAGAAAATTGACGAAATATTTTGGAAAATGGTTTCAATTGGAAATGCAAGTGGTTTTGAGAGTGAAAGTGAAATGATGCATGTAACAAGGTGAACAAAATGAGTTAATGGTGTTTAAAGTGTGTTTTTTTTGCAACTCATTCATCCCTAAAGACACATTTAAACTCTCCCAATTCATTGGTTGGAATAGTTCATTATGAAACTTCAGGGGAGAATGAGTTAAAGTGATGTTCCACAAATTCTTTTGAGGTCTATGGTTTAGCTTTTTCTAGTTTTGTCATAGATGGATCAGATCTATATATCTGTGTACAGGTTTTTACATAGATTCTGAAATATCAAAGTAACAATCTTCAATTTTTATTCTAGATATTTAAGATGAAAATTGTAACCAGAAACAAATTTGTTCCATTTTTGTTGTTTTGTAAATGTGTAAACTTTACTCACGTTTCATGGAAGTTTGCATTTAAGTTTCGTCCTTTCTTGTCTGTAAAAATGCTTAATAATTTATTTATGAAAATTTGACGTACAATTTTTAGAGTCGTTAAAAATGTCTACATTTGAACTTCAATATGAACTTGGTCAAAGGTCATGCATGCTTACAACTTCTTATATTGCAAAGAAATTTCCAGTTTTGTCTCACCTTCGATGATAGTCGAGAAAAGCGAGACTATGGTGTTGCTGTTCCGGCGGCGGTGACGGCGTCAACATTTGTGTTAAAGTCCACTTTTCACAGTGTTATAATTATCCAAATGAATTGAAAGTTGGTTACATTACTCAAACCATCATACCGCGGTACTTAATACCTAACCTCAATTTAAAAGAAAGCATGATACAGATTTTTGTAAATTGGGGCAAAAACACAGGAATTTTAGAATTTGCTTTAAAGTTCACTTTTTATAGTGTTACTTATATTCGATTGAATTGAAACTTCAAGTAGTTACTAATATCATCATACTGAACACCTTACTGAAATTTAAAGGAAATTTATTTGCAGGTTCTGCTCTTTTGGGGCAAAATAATTTGAATTTTGAGAATTTACATAAGCGTCCACTTTTTACAGTGTTATTGATATGTTATTAAATTGAAACTTGGCCAAGTTACTGATATCATTTTGCTGTATGTATTTTATCATACTATTTTTTCTGTATGAACTTAAACCTTATCGACAAAGCAGGAGAGGCGAGACATATTATTATGCATAATTCTTGTGTATCATTTTGTGTGTAAACTTTTCTAACAAATTCGGAATGAGGAGCTGACAGTGCAAATAAAATTACTCAGGATATTATATATGTTAGGTAGCACTGAGGTTATTTTATAGCCTTATAAAGATGGAAATGCTTTCCTTTGGTACCTGGTATAATGTGTGTGTGAGGATGCGAACTTTGTACTAGAATATATTGTTTACACTGTGATATGATTTAAATATTTGTGCTTTTTGAGGAAAAATATGTTGTGAACAGTTTGTTTGAAAGACAATATTTTTCTCTGAATAAAACTTTTAATAGAAACAAAATCAGTTTTCAATATGGTTGACTATTTATATGTTTAAACATCATTTAATAGGCAAATTGTTCTACAGATGGTTTTTTGCAAAGAATAAAATTCTTTCTATTGGTGTATTTCCATTTCTTATATTTGCTTTTTAGGGTTTATGAAATAAAAGAAAGAAAACATCAAAAACTTAACTCATTCACCCCTGGAGATGTATTTTAACTCTCCCAATTCAAAGGATGGAATAGTTTATTATGAAATTTCAGGAATGAGTTAACTATCAAAACCAGCTGAATTGTCTGAAGCATCTTATCACAATTGCTTGAGTTTCTGTCCGTAAATAATATAAAAACAGAATGTAATGGAAGATATTCTTTCATAGGTGGCTTCTTATATATAGGCCTGTATATTTTTTCTATTTTCTGACAGAAACTCAAGCAACTGTGGTCTTATAACAATGCCAGTAAAACATCTTATGTATGTCCAAAAAACATTGCGTAGTCCAACTTTCGCTGTCCAGTTTTAAAATATAGGTTTGCTCAGGGTATATCTTGCCCTTCACATGAAATGACTTTGTACAATCGGACAACTTTGGGTTTTTCCGGCAAACTTCGAAAAACACCTGGTGTTTTCTTGACAGAGTTTTGGAGGTGTTCCGATTGGAATATGTATATAAAGCTGAGCTAAAACAGAGAAACATAAATGCTGAAGTTCTATGCTTCTACTTTCTACTTTGTACGTCACTCTGTCACGCTTGACAATTATGTGACGGGGTCTTAAAATAGATGTCTTATTAATTTCTGTCAAAATGTCCAAGTTTGGTGTCACTGACAGAAACTCTTGCTGAAAAAAAACCACAAACAAGCAATAAAGGCGATGAGAACGGGAAACAGGAGAGAGTGAGAACACCATCAAATGACTTCAGAATGAATGCGCTATCAGCCTCAAAAATGAAGTAAACTAATAAAAAACGAACTTGAGCAAGACTACTGGTTGTTTCGTTCTGGCACTTTAGCGGAGGACAATAAATTAAAACACATTATTTAAACACAAGCCACTTTTCTGATCCAAATATATTCATCAATTAGTGAGAAATCTTTATATAGGATACTGTATTAAAAAGGAGTCCTATTACACGGTTAATTTATATATTGGCTACTTTCACTTTTACTTTCAAAATTCCATTCCACATGACCATTGATATAAAATTGTAATCCTCACGTGTTCGTTTGCACTTTGTTACGATTTTTATTACCAATGAATATTTGAATGCAGTGAACGCGAAAATGTGAATAGTTTATTTTCTGAAAGATTTTTAAAAGTTCGAGTAGGCCGGTAGCTCTATATCTACTTTCGTTTTTGAGGTTGATCACAGTTATCTCCCCTCTCTTAGGAAAATGCTAGACCATTCAAACCGGAAGTTGGGAGTTTTTATGTTGACATGCGATGTATCGGCATGTAACATTAGGCATTTGCAATGTAAACAGTCAATTTAGGTCATGAGTTTAGCTGATAACGACGATATAGACTCTGAGGACTTCGAGATGTCAGCCAGTATAGAAACAACGCTTCTGCTGAATAGTGCGTCAGGAATGGACGAACGAAACGTCAAGTACATACGGACTGAGGAGAACGTGGCGGTCAATGGAACGTCAACTAACTCCGATGGCGACATTTCTGAGGAGGCGAAGACGTCGGGATTTCTCTATGTCCTGTCATTCTTTGCTGCTATTGGTGGCTTTCTATTCGGGTATGATACCGGTGTTGTCTCAGGTGCGATGCTACTGCTGAAAAAACAATTCAACTTGACATCTTTATGGGAAGAAATAATTGTCAGTGCGACTATTTTGTTTGCTGCAATTTTTGCATTGGTTGGCGGGTTTCTAAACGACTATTTTGGAAGGAAGTTTACAACTGTCTGTGCCAGTTTTGTGTTCACTGGAGGAGCAATCCTTTTAGGACTTGCACAAAACGTTGCTATGCTGGTCGTTGGAAGAGCAGTCCTTGGAATTGGAATAGGTAATTAATCTATGAAAAAACCCATTGGCATTGTTTTCATATCAGTTTTACTGTGTCGGGTAAAGAAAAATAAGAAAACAAAAACTTAATTATGCACAAAAAGAAAATAACACAGAAGCAGATGCAAATAATATTTGATTTATTCTCATTATAAATTATTATGTTTTCTTTATTTTATTTTGGAATGCCACAATATCTCATATATGTATTACTTTCATACCTCAAAGAAAAGATTCATTAAAGGCCCACCCCAAAATAAATTATAATGAAGACTTCGTTCTATAGTGTTTGGTGTCATTTTATTATTTTTTTTTCTGTTGATAGTCAGAACCTTTCAGACTAAATCAGGGGGGGGGGGGGGGGGGGCCTTTCCTATGGGAAATATGGACAATTTACGTTAATATCACATTCCGCTTTATATCATATTTTTCTCAAGCACCATTTTTCTCTCTATATAATCTGTGTAATTATATTTGGTTAATATCATGTACATGTATTTTGAGGTGAATTCCTATTAATATCATGTTTTTTTTAACTAATTACATAAAATATCCAGAAAATGATGTCATTTTCATTTATTTCAGATACTATACTTGTACAAAATGTTGCATAGAAAATTAAACCCCAAAAATCATTTTTAATTGCAATAATGTTATGTATATATTGAAAAATCTTCATATGTACATTGGATAGCTTACTTTTAGTTATGGAGATTGGAAATGCAAAAGTAGAGAAACATGTTTCTCTTAATGTCATATTCCTGTTAATATCATGTTTTTGTCTGACAAATGCAACATGATATAAAGAGGAGTGCACTGTATTTACGTTGTACAGAAAGTCTTAATTCAAATCAATATATATATATATTCAGTGTCATCACTGGAGCTGCTTCATTTCACGAGTAAAACATTTTTGTGAGAATTATTTTATGCAGATTTCAGGATTAAGAATAGTTATATTTTAGACTGTTAAGATCAAAATCTTCAATGAAACCTTTTACAGCTACATAGTACAATATTGTAGGAAAAAACGAAAAACATAATTTGACATACAAAAATGTACATGTAATTATATGTATTGAATGTTATCCAAACAATTGTACAAATATGCACCTGTGAAATTTTGATGTTGAAACATGCACATCATATGAATTTCTTTGAGAATGAGACAGGCAATCTGATAAAATTCAGATCTAAAACTCACACTATGTTTCAAGTGTACCTGTGTAACAGGAGAAAGAGAGCGGTCAGACCAGAGTTCGAACCCGGGACCTTCTGAACTATAGACAAGCTCTCTACCACTGAGCTACCTGTTAACTGATGATTGATCAAGTCCACTTCTGCTTCATTCCTCCCGAAAACCTAAGTTCAGGTATCCCCTTGCTAGGCTTTCTCTCAATCCTTTAGACAAGGGTTGGTAAGCTCACCAATTTTGTAACAGGAAAAAAGAAAAGAAAAAAGAGAAAATGTTGGGTCCAGACTGGGGTTCGAACTCAGGACCATCCGAATACTCTCCACCACTGAGCGTAACCTGGTTGCCAATAATCAATCCAGTCATGCAAGTTCAGCTGGTTTTAATCAGATCTTGATGAGACAGCTATAGACTTGTAGGTGAAAAATAAAAATGAAATTATTGTTACCTTATATTAAATTGCAATATTTCGTAAATTGTAGGCCATTTATACATTTTAGCTAACCTTGCCCAAAGGCCAAGCAAGTCAATGTCAGCATTTGCATCTGTCCTGCATTTGTCAACTTGTCCTTTAAACGACTTCTTCTGAATATAAAATGTGTAAAGAGAGTTTCAGAAAACAAAATCACTTTGACCTACCTTCAAAGTCACATGTGTCAAGTATATGTCAAAACCTGATAACGACTTCTTCTAATGTATCGAAAGGCCTAGAAACATTTTGTTTGACTTGTTACAGCTTCCTTGGAAGCATCCTCGATATCCAGGGGTTAGGATCACCTATGTTATCTACACCCCTGGAATATGTCATGGCAAAATTGAAAGCTCCCGGGTCTGCCACCTAGCGGTCGGTGTGCGTTGTGTCCCTTGGATATAGCCTAACACTTCTAACAATTGGTCCCTTACTGTGAATGTGTCGGCGAATATTGTTCTCCTATGTTTATTTGGTAAAGGTTCATGTCACAATCGACACTGTGCCATTTTTGTTTACATTTTTTTCTGTCCCATAAGAAGAGCGTGTGATGGAATGTAAGGTACGCTCTGATTGGACGCAGCAAGACCCTCCTGCATCCAATGAAAATTCTCGTCGTTGGATTTACGAAATGTGGTCTATATCTGCCAAGGGTGAAGATGAGTGTGCGGATCGTAACCCTTGGCTAGAGAAGATGCCTTGGAAGGAGTCAAACAAAGTTTGAAAAAAAAAATACTTAGACTTACGTCAAGGTCACAGGGGTAAAATGTATCCAGAACTTTTAAACAACCATTTCTGAATTTCCTAAATTGCTTAGAGACATGATATTTGTCTGATAGATTCCTTGGAAGGAATCAAACAAAGTTGAAATACTTTCAAGGTCACAGGGGTCAAATGTATGTTTAACTTTTAAATGACACTTTCTGAAATTTCCAAAAGGCAATGATCGAGTCATAATAATTGGCTTGTTAAGCTAAAAATGTTTTAATTTTAATGTTGTCTTCAGTATGACCGTTGTTAAAGTCATAGGTTTTAGGCAACTTTAAGGTTACAAATTTGAGACAAATACTATGTTAGCGATGCAGGCCCATTGGGCCTTTTGTTCAAATAAGCTGTAAGGAAAGGATTCCCTGGAATTTTTGTATTATTGTCATTATAATGCAATGAAATATGATTTCAGCTTCAAATTATATACAAAAGATTGTAAATCTGTGGAAATTTGACATGACTGCAATCGTAAAACTTGCACGTATATGAGATAAAAGTCACCATTTCTTTCTATGCATACCAGTAGGAGTGAAGCAGATGACATATATCAGTCTAGATCTGTGACATAATGCAAGTTTTTGCTTCACTGATTATGTGTTATATCATTAGAGCAATCATGTACCATGGATAATTTATGCATAAAACTTATGATAGTAAGAAAGGAAAAATGCCAGATTTTACGCTCAGATAAACTGCTTAATGGCTAGTTTAAATTGAGAGTATGTATAGGGCAAGTCAATTGCACCCTATATATATGTAGTATCAACTTCAGGGTTATTAAGGATCCATGAACCACCATTTGTATAGACTTAAGGGTTATTTAGGATCCCATTACTACCACTGGTATAGAATCCAGAGTTATTAAGCAGGGTT
Organism: Mimachlamys varia; assembly: GCA_947623455.1. Classification (NCBI taxonomy): domain Eukaryota; kingdom Metazoa; phylum Mollusca; class Bivalvia; order Pectinida; family Pectinidae; genus Mimachlamys; species Mimachlamys varia. The sequence continues at coordinate 35,736,038 of OX392534.1, forward strand.
TGCGCTTGGTATTTTATAAATGGGGTCCTTTCCAAAAAAAACGCATAGTTGGGAATCCGGAAAATAAATGGGGTCCTTTTCAGTTTCTCTGCTTGAAAAAGATATAGAGACGGCTTTAATGCAAACCCTGTTAAGAATCCCATTACCACCATTGCTATAGACTCCAGGGTTGTTGAGGATCCCATTACCACCACTGGTATAGACTTATGGTTATTAACTCATCTGGCCCTACTGAGCTTATGTGATGGTGCAGCGTCCATCGTCCGTCCGTTCTGCGTCTGTCACCTTTTCCTTTAAACAACTTCTTCTGAAATACCGAAAGGCCTAGTGACATGAAATCTGACTGGTAGCTTTCTTGGAAGGAGCTGAGCAAAGTTTGCGAATAAAAAATCACACTGACCAACTTTCAAGGTCACAGGGGTAAAACATGTTGAAACCTTCAAACAACTTAATACCGTCAGGCATAGAGAGCATATATTTGACTGGTAGCTTGCTTGGATGAAGCCTAATAAAGTTTTCAAAAAGAAATGACCTTGACCCATATTAAAGGTTGTAGGGGTCAAATCTGTTAAAAACCTTTAAATGAGTTCTTCTGAAATACCAAAAGCCCTAAAAGCATGATATTTGGCTGAAAGTTCCTTGGATGAAGCCTGACAAAGTTTTGAAAACAAATGACCTTGACCTATATTCAAGGTCACAAGGGTCAAATCTGTTAAAACCTTTAAAAGGACTTCTCCTGAAATACCAAAGCCCTAGAAACATGATATTTGGCTGAAAGGTTCCTGGGATGAAGCCTGACAAAGTTTGTGAAAAGAAATGACCTTGACCTATATTCAAGGCGGTAGGGGTCAAATCTGTTAAAACATTTGAGCGATTCTTCTGATAAACCAAAAGGCCTAGCAACATGATATTTGGCTGGTAGCTTCTTTAGATGAAGCCAAACAAATTTGAAAATTAATTGGCATTGTCTTACAAGGTCACAGGGGTAAAATATGTTTAAATCTTAACATGTTGGTCTGAATGTCTTACAGTAATAGATTTTAGGCGACTTTAGGATTACAAGTCAGAGATTATAATACCAGGTGAGTGATGCAGACCTATTGGACCTCTTGTTAAGGATCCCTGTACCACCACTGTGTTATAAGACTCCAGGGTTAATATGGATCCACTGGATGGCACTCGTTGTGATAACTGCATAAACTTTTTACATTTTTCAACTTTTTAAGAATCAGAGTATGGGATCATTTCATACATGAGCAACATAATCCTTTTGGAAGATACACAATTCACTTGTTTAATTGGAATTCCTGCCCCAACCCGAGGGGCCAGGACAGGGGGCCAAAGGAAAAATTAACCAATATTTCAAAAGTCCTCTTCTCTAAGACTCGGAGGTAATAGTTACAGTCTATTTCTGTGAATTGGTGGATAGATCATCAGGCGCACTCAAAATATAGTGTACATATCTGTAATCACTTTAACACGTCTTCAATGTATCAAGGTTAAGTCAATTTTAACAGGGACAAGCCCCATATTTACATTGTGAGGATGGTGGGAAATGGTACATAATTTATTTTCACTTTTGTTTGTTTGGATAAGATAGAACAGGGAGGTAAACTTTAAAAAACGATTACCCGCTATCAAAATTTGGCCATAGAAAGATTAGAGAAACATGAAATAGGATATTTGCGATGGTCCTATATATATGTCAGTGATGTTAACCCTTGCTGCTAAACTGTTTGTAATATGTTTGTCTGTATCCTAGAAACCTAATAATGTCATACCAAGTTCCCTTATATCAGCTGAAATGTGTATCTAAACTCCTGAATTGGTTAATTTATGAGCTGATTTATAGATTTGCATACTTCGTAGCTAGGTTATTGAGATAAGAATGTATCTTATGTCGTAACTAGTGTTACCATGGCAACAACAGAATTATTGATTACTTTCTAATATTAAAAAAAAATAGTTCATAAAATTATTTGGATTTATTGTCTTATGTCACAAGATGATGGTCTTCTCAATATGCCCTCTTTGTTCATGATGCATTATAATATACCTAGTCACCCTACCGCCTGACTAAAGAAAAATTCTCTCTAGCTGAGGCTAGTACATGTAATATTTGTTCAGTCTATAAATATATACTAGTACATAATACAGGATTTTTTTTTTTTAGATATCCTATGTGCTGTCCTTCTACTTTTTGGGCAGTATTTTGCTGTGTGATCAGAAAAATAGGATGGTTACATATGATACAAATTGAATGACATATTGAAAGCATTGAGACTGAAAGATTTTTATACAGCAACTGCATGTCTTTATATAGGATTTAGGAAGAATCTTTTTGAAGACAAGAAAGACAATATATTAAGGGACATACCTAATAATAGGGTGCAGCTCAGAGACCCAAGTGCCTAATAGCAATCAATATGTCCATTTATCTGTCTGGTCTTCATGTTAATTTCAGCATGATCATATCTGACCGATATTTGGTACAATTATTCCCTCCAATACCACATCCCCAGATAGAAAACCACAACACCAAATAATAATTCCATTATTTATTGTACGAAGCGCATAATTGCCGACAGTATTTTACAACACAAAACCCACTCATATCTCTCTTATACGCGTACAAACTCTGTGAATCCACGTTAATATTGATGTATTCAAAACAATTTATATGACATAATCTCATTTTAACACAAAAATGTAAAGTTATAAAAATTAAAAATATGTGAACTGTCAGTGCGACTATCGCTGAATGACATGACAGTCACATACCGCAGCACCAGCATGTGCGACACCCGACTTCAATGCCCCCTATCAGAAGGTATGACACTGAAAGGAAATCAATTTTTGGCTTATTCTGTTCCATCAAACTCCGAAAATTATATTAGCTTTTCGTAACCTTGATATTTAGCATTGAGTGTTAATATACATGTATTTGCAAGTTGATAATTTTTAGCTTAAATCAGAGACGTATAAAGCCATCTCTGCTTAAATATAGATAAACATGTGTGCATTATATAAATCTAGTTTTGAAACTTACCTATTCCAAGTGCTTTCCCAGTGAAGGTTAAGTGCCTTCTTAACAGGGCAAAAATCAGAAATTGTTTCAAAAGAAATTTGTTTTCTGTGTGTATAATATCAATATGACTGATTTTAAATTCTGTTTTTCTTCCAACTTCCAGGTTTAGCATCAATGACTGTACCTATATATATAGCAGAATGTGCTCCTCCTCAAATGAGGGGAAGATTGGTGACTCTAAACAATTTATTTATCACTGGCGGACAGTTCATAGCCAGCGTGGTTGACGGAGGTTTTAGCTACGACAGAGTCAACGGCTGGAGGTAGGTCAAACCTATAGTCAAACACCCCGGTCAAAACAGGTTCTGAATTTTTTTGCAGGTATGGCTTCGATGACAGTACCAATGTATATAGCCGAATGTGCCCCAGTTCAGCTACGCGGGAGATTGGTCACTTTGAATGTTTTGTTTATAACCGGTGGACAATTTATTGCCAGTTTACTGGACGGAGCGTTAAGTTACGACAAAACTAATGGTTGGAGGTAATTGCATTTTCAAATGTTGTGCAGCATGAAATCACTGCATGTTATGAAAAGCATTTGGAGGTATGTCATGCACTGCGCTTGTCATTATACTATTCACAAGTAATATTTATTTCTTACTTCTTTAGTAAATTGCAGTATCACATCTTGATCACTTAGATGTTTGCACTCAACATCAATATAATACTGTAGGTGATAGCTGTTTGAACATCTGAGTGATGAAGATGAGGTTTATTTTTTACTTCATTTTTAACATATTTTTGCTTTTTTGTTTTTTTTGCTTTTTCATTTCCTTTTGTGCGTATTAATTTATTGTAGAAAATGCTTTTTTTTTTTAAAAAATCTATCAATACTAAAAGAACAAATAAACCCTGGATCTTCTGAACTCTAGAACAGGACGCTGTACTAATCGAGTTACCTAGTTGACACTGACCATCAGCCCAGTCTAGTTCTGCTTTATTATTTCCTCATTTGTCCCTGCATGAAGATAACACTGTTTGTGTGTATGTAAAAGATTAGTCCGAAGGGTTCTGACTCTCTCATCCGCTAAATATTTTGACGACAGGCGGGTGCGAGAGTCAGAATTCCTGCTTAGTAAAAAAGTGGAAATTTTACCGACCCGTCCACGGGTCGCCTGTTTAAGCCGTGTTTTATAGCATGAAACATTTTCGATCACATGTAAATTAAATATCAATGGAAAGAACAGATATTTTTCTACTAACCTACACATTTAATCAAGTCACGTGAGGTCGTCAACTAACTGTCGCCACCCATTTCTAAAAAATAACCAGTTTCCTGACATCTGTTTGAAAATGGCCGCCCCATCACGTGATCAAAATAGGTAGGTAATTCTCGCGGGATCTCCCAACGCGCGGCCATTTTCAAACAGATGTGAGGAAACTGGTTATTTTTTAGAAATGGGCGGCAACAGTTAATTTACGACCTCCTGTGACTTTATTAAATGTTTAGGTTAGTAGAAAAATATCTGTTCTTTCCATTACTACCTATTTTACATGTGATCGAAAATGTTTCATATTATGAAACAAAGCTTAAGCAGTGACCCGCGGACGGGTCGGTAAAGTTTCCACTTTTTAACTAAATTAAATGAGGAATTCTGACTCTCGCACCCGCCTGTCTTCAAAATATTTAGCGGGTCAGAGAGTCAGAACCCTTCGGACTAGTAAAAGATGTGCATTGATTAGGTTGCTTAACAAGCATGAGCTGAACAGAATTTCCCTTTAGCTCAATTGGAAGAGCATTGGGCTGGAGAGCCAAAGGTCAAGGGTGCAAGCCCAGTGACAGCACTATATCCCTTTATGACTATATTAAATCCTCATCCTATTAATTACAAACTTGGGCTTATGACCCTCCCTGTTCAAGTTAGGAGAAAGAAAAATTCTTGGTGGGGAGTCAAAGAACCTGGGTTGGGGATTTAGTTAAAAGGGAGGAATAGTGTAAAAGATGTGCATTGATTAGGCTGCCTTACAAGCGTGAGCTGTAGGGAATTTCACTTTAGCTAATATAAGCTGTATAGCATTGTGCTGGAGAGCCGAGGGTCATGGTTTTGAACCCCATTATCTTCGCATTTTTCCTCATCCTATTCACATGTGTAACAGGAGAAAGAGAAAACGTAATGGGAAGACCGAGGTTCAAACCAGGGAACTTCCGATCTCTCGTAACAGAAGAAAGAGAAAACGTAATGCCAAGACCGAGGTTCAAACCAGGGAACTTCTGAGCTCTAGATAAACCCTCCACCCACTTAGCTACCTGGTCCTGTGTCCTGCTATATTCCTCACTCCTTTTATAGAATCTTTTCCCCAGAAGACACAACTACCTACTACCTAAGTTCGGGTACTCCCAATGCTTTGAACAAGGCTTGGCAAGCGTGCCAATTTTGTAACAGAACTTGAAGAAAGTGAAAATGTAATAACCACATTGAGGTTGGAACCCCGGAGCTTCTGAACTAGGGTGTATAACTCTACCAGCAAAGCTTAACCTTGGTGCCAATATTCGACCCAGTCCAGTTCTGCTTAGTCCAGGTATAACCAAGATTTTGAGTGTCCCTTGTCAAGAAAAATTTGAAGATCCACCTTTTCTCATTTGCATTTCAGGCTCTCTACACAAACGACATGTATACTTTTATTTATTTATTTATTTATTTATTTATTTATTTATATTTACTGAGTATATGCACATTGATATTGTTATACTTTATCTTTATGAATTTTTGTGATTGTAAGACTTTATTTATTTGTGTATTATAAGAAATACTATTATCCACATGTTGTGAAGTGTTTCAGAGGAATTTTTCCAAATTATAATATTATATAGAGTGCTATATATATATGGTATTGTTGTTATAAGTTATAAGTGCAATACTTGAAACAAGGACTATTGCAAGCTCATCAATTTTGTAGCAGAAGAAATTGAAATGGTCTGACTGGGAATTTCGAACCCAGAATCTTTGTAAACTAATTTTTCATGAATACATGCGATTATACTGAAATGTCAGCTCAATTTAATTGGGATATTTTGGTGTGCATAAAAGTTTGCGTTTAATGATCCAGTGTCCCAAATTGTTGTGATTTCTAATGTGAATTTTCTGTTGCTTATCCAACTAATTGTGTTGCAGTCATTGTGCAGCTAAGCTATATATCATTCCAAAATCTATGTATATAGCCTTGGTTTATGCAAATATTTTACTGAAAAATTTATGTCGATTTAGTACAAGCTGTTCTCATATTTTCCATAAATATACAGCCTTTTATATTATCTTCACACCTGGCTGCACAAAAAAACCCAACAAACAGTCGAGTTTAAACACTGTAGTATATGAACAGGCCTATAGATACTGCAATATTTCTATGTAAGGTATTGATCTATATTTGTTTGTTTGGGTGTATTTTTTACGTCTGCTTCACTTAGCGTCACATGAGTATTGTTGGGTTATCCAGCAGTTGATATATATGATCAATATCAATGCGGCTAGCTTATAAACTTTTAACCCTGGTAAATACTAGATCAGCTAAAGTGATCTTCTCTTTTAAGCTCATTCGGTTGAGCATAAGACTAAGTTAGCCATAGTTCCGAGGTTCGACTCTTGGTGGAGACATTTAAGATAAATAATGACCTCTTTCTCATAATGGTGCCCACCTAGGGATGCGAGAATAATACTCAATGATACCTATAATGGAATCGCTATGCCAGTAATGGTTTAAAAAAAAAATTGTCCATTACTAGTATTTCAATAAATTTAACGAATATCAATTCAGTCAGCAGTATACTTTAACTACAATACTCTGTGGTTGAACGATATTTATTCTCCAGATCTGTAGAAACTAAGCTATAAATTAAACTTGACTGGCTTGACCACTTGAACTTGAAACTGCTGCATTATATAACTTACAATTTAATGCTGTGTGCAATTTTAACATACATTATCATGTGCATTTATTTGTTAACGCATGGCATTCACCCTTAAAATCCCTTTGAACCTTACCAATTCATTGACTAGGCAATTCCAGTTTAAACTTGTAGGGGTGGATGGGTTACAGATGATAATGTCAAGATGTAAGCTCAAGTTGCTATTTCCTAATTACATCTCTTGCATTGTGTTATGCATTTTACTTTTATTATGTGTGCATGAATGTATCATATTACAATTGACTCCCATTTTAATCTTTGAGAAATGCATTACAATGACTCACAGGATGGTCACAGGGTTAAATATGTCTATAAGACTTCTAGGTCAGGAGTATTATATCAATACAAAATAGGATTCTGAAAGGCTGAGGCTTAGTGATACATTCATTATCTGCAGTTTGTTCGGGTGAAGTACAATCAAATATCAAGTAAGTAACTTGAGTTATTTATTAGGTCACAGAAGTCAAGTACTTCAGAATCACAAGATAAAATATGAGATACGGTACATGCATGCACATTTGTATCCTAATTTTTATCTGACTTTTTATTCTGAAATTAAATGTTGATGTCATTGAGATTTAAATAAACTCATATTTTCAAATCACCACAGTGTGTTCGGGCCACAGTGCTGTGGTATTTCTTATATACAGTTACCTCCCCTTAAGGATCCCTTCCCAATGTACTGTGACTTTCCTTTATAAAGATACCTTCCTGTAAGGATCCCAGCTGTGTCCCACCATAATGTAGCTTTCCTATATAGAGTTACCTCTCCTTAAGGATCCCTTTCCAACTGTACTGTAGCTTTCTGATATACAGTTACTTCCCCTTTTAAGGATCCACAGTGTATTTTCAGTTTTCTCCCTTAATGGTCCCTGGCCCACTGTTGTGATATTTCCTATATACAGTAACTTCCCCTAAGGGTCCATGTCTAACTGTACTGTAGCTTTTCTTTATAGAGTTACCTCCCCTAAGGATCCCTGTCCAACTGTACTGTGGTATTTCCTATACATACAGTAACCTCCCCTTAATATCCCTGTAAAACTGTACGGTTCAGTTTTCTTCCTTGAGAGTCCCTGTCTCACTGTACTGTGGTATTTCTTATATACAGTTACCTCCCCTTAAGGATCCCAGTGTCCCACCTTACTGTATCTTTCCTTTAAGAAACCCTATCCCACTGACTCACTGTATCAATTTAATTTTCTTTATCAGTAACTTCTATTTCATTAGGTAAATGTGACCTTCAAACAAGGTCAGGTTAAAAAGAATGTTTTTATTTTTTTCCGAACAATCAAAAATGTACCCCAAGGTGATGCCAATTTTCCCTCACTGTGTCGAATCACATGTAACAATAATTTACCAAACTTCGGATCAAAAGTCAAGCTCTTTTTATATAATTTCCTCAAGGTCATCAGATCAATGATCAGGGTCAAGTTTTATATCTCTTAGACTTTGTATTGATATTATGAAGCAAAGTTGGTCAGAACCAAGCATTGTGTCAACTGACCAAACCTCAAGGTCAATGGACCAGAGATCAAGGTCAATTTTATTATTTTCTTACTGCGTAACATTTTGTCGTAACATTATGAAGCAAAGTTGTTTAAACAAGCTTTGCCTTCGTAACGTGTCATTGTTCTATTGTTAGCTCACCTGGCCCTGACCTAAATCACTTTGACCTAATTTCAAGGTCACAGGGGTCAAAAATGTCGAAACCTTCAAACAACTTCTTCTAAAATACCATCAGGCATAGAGACTTCATATTTGACCAGTAGCTTTCTTGGATGAAGCCAAATAAAGTTTGCAAAAAGAAATGACCTTTACCAATATTCAAGGTCACAGTGAGGTTAAATCTATTTTAACCTTTTAACGACTTCTTCTGAAATACCAAAAGCCCTAGAAACATGGCATTTGGCTGAAAGGTTCCTTGGATGAAGCCCAACAAAGTTTGCGAAAAAAAATGACCTTGACCTATATTCAAGGTCACAAGGGTCAAATCTGGTAAAACCTTTAAACGACTTCTTCTGAAATACCAAAAGCCCTAGAAGCATGATATTTGGCTGAAATGTTCCTTGGATGAAGCCCGACAAAGTTTGTGAAAAAAAATGACCTTGACCTATATTCAAGGTCACAGGGGTCAAATCTGTTAAAACCTTTAAACGACTTCTTCTGAAATACCAAAAGCCCTGGAAGCATGACATTTGCCTGAAATGTTTCTTGGATGAAGCCTGACAAAGTTTGCGAAAAGAAAAGACCTTGACTTATATTCAAGGTCACAGGGGTCAAATCTGTTAAAACCTTCGAACGACTTCTTCTGAAATACCAAAAGCCTTAGAAGCATGATATTTGGCTGAAAGGTTCCTTGGATGAAGCCCGACAAAGTTTGCTAAAAGAAATGACCTTGACCTGTATCCAAGGTCACAGGGGTCAAATCTGTTTAAACCTTTAAACGACTTCTCCTGAAATACCAAAAGCCCTAGAAGCATGATATTTGGCTGAAAGGTTCCTTGGAAGAAGCCCGACAAAGTTTGCGAAAAGAAATGACCTTGACATATATTCAAGGTCACAGGGGTCAAATCTGTTAAAACCTTTAAACAACTTCTTCTGAAATAACAAAAGCCCTGGAAACATGATATTTAGCTGAAAGGTTCCTTGGATGAAGCCTGACAAAGTTTGCGAAAAGAAATGACCTTGACTTATATTCAAGGTAACAGGAGTCAAATCTGTTGAAACCTTCAAACAACTTCTTCTGAAATACCAAAAGCCCTAGAAGCATGATATTTGGCTGAAAGGTTCCTTGCATGAAGCCTGACAAAGTTTGCGAAAAGAAAAGACCTTGACCTATATTCAAGGTCACAGGGTCAAATCTGTTAAAACATTCAAACGACTTCTTCTGAAGTACCAAAAGCCCTAGAAGCATGACATTTGGCTGAAAGGTTTCTTGGATGAAGCCTGACAAAGTTTGCGAAAAGAAATGACCTTTATCTTTATTTGCCTAGAGACATAAAATTTGGCTGGTAGCGTCCTGGGATGAAGCCAAACAAAATTTGAAAATTAAAATGATGTTGTCTTATAAGGTCACAGGGGTAAAATATGTTTAAATCTTAAGATGTTCTTCTAAATGTCTTACATTAAAAGATTTTAGGGGACTTTAGGGTTACACTATAATATAAGTCAGAGATTAATACCAGGTGAGCGATGCAGGCCCATTGGGCCTCTTGTTCTAGTTAAACTTTGTATGCAATATGATGGCATTGAAAACTCTATCCAGGAATCATTTCCATCTAAGGAGTCAGTTATGCATTTTACAATTTAATAGGAGGCAGAACTTTCCTCTTATGATTAAATAAAATAGGTGCTGAGGTATTCCAATGAAACAAACATTTGTGTAGTGGAATAAGGAAAATCTGTACATGTTAAAGGGAGACATACTGTTTTGTTCACAAAAACAAATCACTTACTTACAAATATTTTTCTTATTTTATTGTTGTCAAAAGACATTTTTCACTTGACTGAGTTTAAAGGCCCAATATACGTAACTTCAGGGAAATTTTCGTGATTCTGAAAAACTCTGAAAAAAAATCCAGTTGATAACCATGCAAAAATAAGCCTAAAACGAAGTAAACCTGAGCGGTAACTAACAAGAAACTCTTGATAAAAAAATCCAAAGAATTGAAAATTATTCAGGTGGGGCCCACTTCAACAACAAACCAAAGGTAGAAGACGCTTCGAAATGGACGCGTGTTTACAAATAGCGTGTTTCAAATGTTGCTGTATCGGTAACCGCGTACGAATTCACCTTGAATATTGCTGATATCAGTTAATCTTAACTAAATCTCTGAATATAATAAGGTATTAGGCTTGATTTTCGCTTCAAGTTTTGCCGAAAGTTATGTATATTCAACTTCGCAAGCCAAGGGTGTACAATACGCTACTCTCTTGTGAAAAGGAGAGTAGCGTATTGTACACCCTTGGCTTGCGAAGTTGTGTATATTGGGCCTTTAAAAGTTTTTCTTTAAGTTTAGATTTCTTGTTGTTATGATCCTATAGATGGATGTTGGGATTAGCTGGAATTCCGTCAGCGATACAGTTTGTAGGATTCCTGTTCCTGCCGGAGAGTCCGAGGTGGCTTGTTAAAAAAAAGAAAATAGAAGAGGCTACAAAGGTGCTCCAGTTTATCCGTGGGAGTACAAATGTTGGCCAGGAGATCAAGTCTATACAAAAAAGCTGTGAGGAGGACGAGGAGATTGCTCGTGTTCAAGGTCATTTGATTTCTTGTTTACATTATAATAATGGTCAACTGTAAATGTTTTATGTAATTTTCTAAAAAATAACATTGTTTTATAGGAATGTCGAATGTTGATATAAAGATAAAGATGTTGTTTTTATATATATAGTTACTACTGACACTCAACAATACAGATGTGGAATGACTGGTTCACCCGTTTGCAGTATAATGTGACCTAGCTGGGTGTTTTTCTGGGGGCCTTAAAATTGGCATTATACCTAAGCATGGTAGCATTTTAAATCGGGAAAAAATCTGAACTATTGCAAGAAGGCTTGCATGAACATACTGACGCCTCCCAAATACAACACACACATCAACATTGCAAAAACTGGGAGGCTGTTCTTAAAAGACCCAGGCCCTGGTTTCATCAACGTTCCTTAACTTAAGGAAACTCCTTAACTTAAAAATAGGAAAGCATTACAGAATTTAAGGGGAAAATCCTTAGTTAAGGAACTTTCTTTAAATTCTTTAATGCTTTCCTATGGAGATTTTTAAGTTAAGGAGTTTCCTTAAGTTAAGGAATGTTGATGAAACCGGGGCCTGGCTGTTAATAAATGAAACCATCAAACCAAACCAAACTATGCCAAATTCAAAAATGTTATCTTGTTATTCTTGCTGACAGATTTGTTTTTGCTTTTAAACAGTTAAACTGTTTTAATAGCTATGATATGTTACATCTTTTTTCAGGAAACCAGTTTATTTTGGTGAAAATGTTTCAGAGCCGAGCGGTAAGAAAGGCTGTCTTTGTGGGATGTGGTTTACAGCTATTCCAACAGCTTAGCGGGATCAACACTGTCATGTACGTATCTAAATCATCACTATCATGTTGGAGCAGTTGCCAGGTACTGACCGTAGGCTGGTGGTTTTTCTCCGGCTACTCGGTCTTTCCGCCACCTCCAAAACCTGGCACATCCTTCAAATGACTAGCTGGTAATAGGATGTAAAACATTATAAACAAAAACAAACCAAACTATCATGTAGATTTCTCACTAAGGTCACTAATTCAATGCTGTCATTTTGGTTTCACAAAATGTGATGTAGATTCCTAAGAAGTCAAAAACATTGCATGATGTTGGTTTCACATAAACACAGCCTTATTGGTTTCACAGAATAAATAAATACCTTGTGTATTTCATTGTAAAATCAAAACCATCATGCAGATTTCATGAAATCAGCAATATGGTGTTGCTTTCACAGAAATGACATTTAAACCTTCCACAGAATCGTGAAAGTCTGCTTGGACAGCTTTCTTCACCAAAATTCATTATCATAACTGTAAGTAGATAGTAATCTACAAATGCATGATAAAACACATATTAGCTTTTTCCATAGAGTATTTTTCCAGACCCAAACATAACATAAGCTTAAGTTTTTCTCTCTAGAACTTTTTTTTTTAGAAATTTTAATGCCCTCTTTTATTAAAAAAAAAAAAGAAAACACTATAGGCAGCTCAAGTGAAACTGTGTGTTTATTTTAGTGGTTTTCAAACATTAACGCCTTTAGCACTCAAGTCATGCACTAATTAAAATTCAGCGCTAAAATTTCTCCATCCTATATCATAATAAGTATAGCAAGAGTGAGTCCAACACGGTGTTTCTTCCAGAAATGTATTCCTTCAGTTGTTTACATGTTTCGACAGTCAAAAACATTACTTGATGTTGTGTAAAGACACAACGTCCATATAAGTAGAGTTCGGTACTGATCCTGAAATGTTTTGACTGTCGAAACATGTAAACAACTGAAGGAATAAATTTCTGGAAGAAACACAGTGTTGGACTCACTCTTGCTATACTTATTACCTGGATTTTATGTGAGACCTATGTATCTAATAGGATCCACGGCTGTTTCATCAGGATCTGTACCGAACTCTACTTATAGGGACGATTGATTGGTTGAGAAGTTGAACTTATAGGGACGCTTTGTCAGATCACCCCAAATTACCTGTATGCATTTCAAGGTCATAAAAGCCTAGGTAAACATTTTCAAATTGTGTCTGATTAAGGCCTATAGAGCTCTTGTTCAGTATTGGTGTTTTGTGTTCCATCACAATGCAGGCATGTATATAGTTGTACTGTAAAAATCAAGGCCAAGAAGGATCACTTTAAATACAGCCAGGTTCACTGTGGATAATATGGTTATATCAGCATTGGGCAGCATTTTTTGGGGTTTTTTTTGGAAGTGAATCAATTGTTACCATTTAAGACTATTTCATAAAAAAAAAACATTTGATATAAATTAACATCACTATTGATTTACAAAATTACTTTCTTTTGAGAAGATGAATTAATGTCTGCAATGTGCGGGCAGTCACCCATCCTACTACTACTGGCCACTTGCAATGTTACATGAACTATTGAATGAGTCCAAGGTTATATCGCACAATTGTAAAAAGCTAGTAAGCTTACCAATAAAGCCGTATTTCCCCTGATTTACCTAAGCTCTGTCACAATTCCCCCACTCCAAGACATCTTATGCCCAATACTTGGCATAGGGAATCCCACCGCTAACATCAAATATAAGTCGTGTAGGTAGTCATCGATCCAGCTTCTTGCCACATTCGAGGCTGCTGAACTAATATGTCATCATGAGTTGATCTCCGGACAAAACCACATTACTGTTAAGTTAAAATGGGCCAATAAATAAGGCAGTATTTTCCTATCATGTTCCTCAGTTGTTACACAACACTGATTGCAGGTACTACAGTGCCACTATAGTGAAGATGACCGGAGTGCGGGATGAATCAACGGCAATCTGGATCGCTGCAGGAACAGCCGGGGTCAACTTCGTATTTACCCTAGTAGGTCTCTGGCTGGTGGAGAGAATTGGACGGCGACCACTTATTCTCGGAAGTTTATTTGGTATGTATATAACATGTCAGGATGGTATAAATTACTTGCGAATATTCTTAATATTTCAGTTTTAACTACGTATATTATTAAATCTATAAAAAATCAGTTATTCAAACCTAAATTTTAAGAAAACAAAATTTCAAAATTATATGTACATTGTATATAAATATAAGGATTGTACTTCATTTTGACTGTGTATAAGTTAGTATGCCCACAGTTTGCAACGAACATACAGTCAACTTCATTTATAACAAATTACTGGGGACCAGGAAAAACATTTTGTTATATCAGGAATTCGCTATTCCCGATAGCAAGGCTTTATGTATAAGTAATGATGAGACATACATAATTAATGACATGAGTTTATTTTAAATTGATGCATGTATATGAGTACCCAGATGACTTATTCAAATGCACCAACGACTTGTGGTCACAAAATTGAGACAAGTAAACACAGAACGTTACTTTGTTTTGATTGGAATTTCTGTCGACCCAGGTCATTATTTCGTTATTATAGGTAAAGATTCGGATGGGGACTGCAAAATCACCTCGTTGTTTCAGTTAATTTGCTATTTCAGACTTTGTTGTTTTAGTAAAACAATACATAAGATATATAAGAGTGAAAATCAGGAATTTAAACTTACTTCGTTGTTGCTGGAATTTCGTTGTTCCTGACTTAGTTATTTTCGAAGTTGACTGTATTCTGTGGTGCACATTTTGAACAACGTCAAATTTGAACATTTATAAAATTCTGCTGAGCCTTTTTTCATTGCTTTAATGCACTAATTTATTCGCAGTCAGTTTTACTAAGCTCAGGAAGGGAGGGGTGTAAATATATATATACTTCAAAGTGACTTACTTGGCACTTGACATTTCTTTCTGTAATTGTAAGTTAAGATAAGCAGTCCTCCAATTAGAGCCAATATCAGCTCTAACAGTACTTGCTGGGAGCTATAAGTTTTGTTTCCATACTATGTTGAAGATGCAATTTTAAGGTTTGCAGTGATGGCCTCCAATTATATCCATCTATGTCAAATTTTATTCTCTGTTATGTTTTCTGTGTGCTTCTTAGTTTCGCGGTACGAGCATAGACTTGTGTCCTTAGTCACCTATCTGTGTGGTGGTGCAGATGTACTACTCAAATTGGCAACGCTTGCCTAGAGTTATATCCCTTAGTCACATTTCTAGACAGTTTGCCTAGAGTTATGCCCCTTAGTCACCCACTTTTCTAGGCAATTTGCTTAGAGTTATGTCCTTTTGTCATGCTTGCCTAGAGTTATGTCCCTTAGTCACCTTTCTGGGCAATTTGCCTAGAGTTATGTCCCTTAGTCACCCACATTTCTACGCAATTTGCCTAGAGTTATGTCCTTTTGTTATGCTTGCCTAGAGTAATGCCCCATAGTCACCTTTCTGGGAAATTTGACTAGAGTTATGCCCCTTAGTTACCCTCACTTCTAGTCAATTTGCCTAGACTTATGTCCTTTTGTCATGCTTGCCTAGAGTTATGCCCCTTTGTCACCTCTCTGTGATTTGTTGTAGGTGTATTTCTCAGTCTAGTAGTGCTGGCTGTGGGGTTCCAGTTGATGGCCTTTAACTCCCCTCCTGTCTCTGTCCACACCGATTACAATTCCACATCACAGTGCTTCTCCTACAAGTAAGAAATCAAATCAGACTCGAGGAATTTATATACATTTTATTTGTCATTTTAAAACTCTTTGTTCAGATTATTTGTATAAAATTTATCAAATTGCCATAGCAAAGATTTTGATTATATAAGGATTTCTGATGTTCGCTACTCGGTAGAATATATATTTTATTTAACAAATGGAATACATTTCTAGATTTAACTTTCTTTTACTTAGAATTTGATTAATCATTATATATATGATTGAAAAAAAACCCAGTTAAAATGTATTAAATTTGTACAAGTATAAAGGCTCCGAAATCTACCCTACTGTAAGTTAATTCTCTCGCTTATTAAAAATTTGACCTTGACCTATTTTAGCAATTGTTCTGAGAATTAACACGACCTTGACCTATTTAACAGTTGGTGTGAGGGATGTATAGAAGACAAGAGCTGTGGCTACTGTTATACAGAGGTCGGGAAGTCTGCCGTCAATGGTTCGTGTCTGCCGACGATGTCTAGCGATACAAGCAGCGCCCTGATTGGACCCTGTAACGGTACATCTCTCCCCACACAGACCGTCTGGGCCTACGGGTACTGTCCCACATCATATTCATGGATGGGCATTCTTGGGCTTGTCCTCTACCTCATGTTCTTTGCTCCAGGTAAGTAAAGCTTCCGTAAAAAAAAAAATTTCCTTTTAATTGTAGCGGATCTAGACTGTGTCAATCGTCGGTGACCAGATATCTCAATAGGTTGAGCGTCCATCTAGAGTTTGAAAGGTCCGGGGTTTGAACCCCGGTTTGGTCATGCATTTTTCCTCTTCTGTTACATTATTAGTTTTCTCAGATGTAGTGAACTGGACTGGATTGATGTATAGCATCCATGTTATACCCTTGTAACCCAATATGTTAGATTGACATAGCGTTTCCTTTCCTGTCACTCAATTTCAAGTATAAATCTGCTAAGATAGGTTATATATTGAACTAAAATACATAATATACTGGTAGTTTTATATTTTGACAGGCATGTTTGGCACTGTTTCTAACTCTAAGTACTGTGTAACATTCAATTGTTAGATGATTGACAAAAATATGGAATGACCTGGTTTGTAATAGGAATTACCTCCCTTTGTTCATGATCCATGTCCCTCTTCAAGCTGAAGCTCCCCTCCCTCTCACTTGGAGATGTCCTAGTCGATAGATGTAATTTGACTAGAGGTCCAGGGTTCACTCACTGTCAGGATCTGTTGTATCACAGAGGCAAACAATGATAAATGAAAATAATACTTTCATTACCGGTTTACCCTGGAATAAAGTTGTGACAGGACATACAGAAGTATTTTGTACTGTGTACCACATTTTTGGGAATTTTGATAAATTAATACATTCAAATGATCAGAAAACCATTTATTAGATGAATCAATTGGAATTCCAACATGGTTAAACTATAATTTCCTTCACTTTTTCTCATCAACTAGCTAGGACAGATATAGTTTTTTTTCAAACAATATTAATGGATAACACATTGTGAAATGTGTATCAAGTTCTAAAAATTATGTTATAAAAACACATATCTGTCTTATTCCTATCCCCTAAATTACGTCATTGCTAGCCTGAGTAGTTTTGTTTACTCTAAGAATGCTAAAGTTGTATTTTTTTTTATCAGATTTCATCTTTCATAAAAATTCAGCAAGACTTGGATAATTTTCCAGAAATTATTTAATGAAGGAATTTTTAATGCGAGAAAAAAAGTTAAATTTCCATATTCCTATAGAAGATTCTTGCAATATTACGAGGAGCCTTAAGGTGCAACCTTTGAAATACATTGAATACATTTTTTTTTATATTTTTTAGTCTTCTTCCTTGCTATATCAATAAACCACCTTATGTACCAGACCAGACCAATGTAGCCAATATAGAAAGGTTTTGCTGAGAAATGTTACATACATGATGTCAAATGTTTTATATAGATAATGCTTTGAATTGAAAAAATAAATGTCTTTATCTTGTAAATTGCAGGGATGGGTCCTATGCCTTGGACAATAAACTCAGAAATATATCCTCTGTGGGCCAGAAGTGCTGGTGGGTCCCTCGCCACGGCAACCAACTGGACCTTCAACCTCGTAGTTTCCATGTCCTTTCTTACACTTACAGAAACACTTACTAAATATGGTAAGTTGACCAGACTTTTCCATTTTGCGGAAACTATTTGATTACTCAGAGAATTTGTCAAGAATATGGTTTAGTATGGCAAGCTTTGTTCAGTTGCTTAACAGTGGCTCCCATTATTTATTGTTTGATACTCAAGGGAACATATATTTATGAATGCGTCTTACCAAATATAGAATGTGTTTCTAAATCTCCTTTTGTCAGATTGTTTTGAGGAAAAGTATTCTATCGGTACTGATAATGAAATGCCTTCACATGTACAGTCTACCATATATCAAAACAAGGCCTTTTCTTAAGAATTATGTAAATCAAAATGAAAGCACATTTATGATCAACAAATTTTGGAGATTTGAATTAAAAGACTTAAAAAAAAAAAAAATTCAATGGAATTCGAAATGGAGACCAGGCATTTATTGGTATAATTATGGTAAAGTTGGTAAAGGAGATCCAGGCCATTTATCAGTATGATTATGGTTATTTTGATTCTGGGCATTTATTAGTATAATTATGACAATTTTGATTAAACTCCTGGACATTTGATTGGATAATTATGGTTGTTTTGATTGAAAATCCTGGTCATTTGTCAATATATTTATGGTAATTTTGATTGAAAAAACCCTTTTTGTTTCAGGAACTTATTGGTTATTTGTGGGTATCGTATTTTTTGGTCTGATATTCATGTTCATCACTGTGCCCGAAACCAAAGGTAAGCGTCTAGAAGAAGTTGAAGAACTTTTTGAAGAACCTTGGTGCACAAGATGTTCAGGACAATCAGGGGAGATAACTGCGAAGGAAGGATGAAAGTAACTGTGATAAATAAAGAGTTGTTGATGTTTTTAAAGAAATAACATATTGCTCAATGTAGGGTAAGTTTGTGTATTATCATCCGTCATTGACATTAGTCAGGTGCATGGTATATATTAATTTATTTCCAGATATTACTATTGAACAAATTACATATTTTTTAGTTTATGTATCACTTACATAAGTCATTTACTCCAGTTGACTTCAGTACTTAGCCAAATTTCGGCATGTTTTTAGCTGTTGCTGTAATTGTTTTTGATTTAAAAGTATTTATTGATATAAAATTCAGTTTTTCGCGAAATTATCTTTGTATGTTTCAAAGATAAGCAGTACACATGAATAAAATACAAGTTTACATTTCCTTTTCTCATATATTAGTTGCCCCAGAGTTTAATATATGTATTCATTGGTGTAATGAGAAGCCTGGAAAATTCATTTAAAATAATTCTTTTATTTGACCTGTTATCATATTGCGTCAAACTTAAGTCAACACCAGAAAATTTCTATTATATAACATTACATAATTAAATATCTTTTGGAAAAGATAACTGTCACTACAATTTTAGGCTATCTGAAAGCTGTTTTGGGTTTTCCTAATCTATATACTATCTTCACTTTCACATAAAAGTCCCAAAAAAGTATGGCTTTCTTTCCGAAATGATTCATCAAATGTTAAGCAGGCAGCAAAAAAATTGGCACACTTCAACTGTAATTTCATATGTAATATGTACGGGCAATATGTTTCAAAACAAAGAAAATTCCCTACTGTGGGCTATCTGATGAAGTGAGCTGTCTGCTGGAAAAGTTTACTTAAACCTATAAAAAAAAAATGCTGGCTATGTAATGGCTGTCAAATCCGAAATCATATTCATCTAAAGTATAAGCAAAATCGACAAAATTAATATTTTAAAAAATTTATTGCTGAAAATTCAGATTAGTATATGGGGGTTTAATAGTTCCATGAATGTAGAGTAAAAATGACTTACTGGGTACAAGTAGCTCCAGAAACAACAGTAGAGGTGAGAGTAGGTAACATATTTATAGTAGAATTCCTGTGATAGTTTATCTACCTGGTTTTACTGAATCCTAGTTATGTAGCAGATAACCGATATGCCAGAGTGGGGTCTCTGAAGACGAAATTTTAAGGTGTGCAAGCCGTTCAAAGGTTCGAGCATTACACAAGAAATAAGCTTAGTTATAATTTTTTGACAGTGGTACAGGGATCCTTGGTGACACGTTCACTTCTGATATATTTATTTCCATATACAGTCAAACCTGCTCTAACGGCCACCTTGAATAAGCGGCTACCTCCTTTAAGCGGCCAGTATGTGGTCCGCCCGATAGAAAACACTATATATTGAACCTTTAATAAGCGGTCACCTGTCTAACGTGGCCAACTGCCACAAATATTTGCCCAAAGTCGTTGAATCGTCCTGTATTAAGCAGCCATTTTGTCCGGAAATAGACATCTGGAAATGGTTTCAAGATTGCGTATCTCGCAGAAATATTGTAAACGGGCCAATGATCAAAGAGAAAGCGCTGAAATTCGCTTCTGATTTGGAAAATGGTCATTTCAAAGCCTCAAATGGGTGGTTAGATAGTTTTTTAAACAGACATAACATTGCTCACTTTACATGGTATATTGTTATTAATATCAAAATGCATGACTGATTAAGTGCATTATATTATTTAAGTATTGAAAAAAAACCCATGAATAATAGGCCGTTTCTGGCCAACCTGGTTTAAGCAGCCACCTGTCTTAAGCAGCCAATATTTGTCGGTCCCTTGGGTGGCCGCTTAATACAGGTTTGACTGTATATATATATTTGTTTTTTATAAAAATCAGTTGTTTGTCCACCCAACAGAATCAGGTAAGATATATAATCGTGATTCATTGTGGAACAAATGATTAGATTATTTTCCTTTATGTATATTTGTGGTGCTATTTCACAACTTTTTTCTACATGAACAATGGTTTGTCATATAGGTCCTTCTAGAATCCACGCACTTTAAAATCTACAATTCGAAAAAAGTATCAAGCCCTGGCCTGTTCTTACAATTTTTATGCTGACGATTCTGAAATTTTATTTCTCTTCACACAAGTTTTAATTGTTGTCACTGTTTTGGTTGTTTATAATTTAGGAGTATATAAAGTCAGTGCTATTTGTTTTCATGATGGAGAATTAGGCTCTCAAAGTATAAAGGTCACTTCTAAACAGTTGTGATGGGAACCCCATTTTTTGTATTTTTACAAATGGACAGTTGTACATTATGCAGTTGGTGTATGGCTTTGATCCTACTTAAATAGTATAGTTATGATCCTTTGATGCCCACGATTTTTAATTCACCCCAGAAATTTTATTATGAACTATTCCAACCTTTGTATTTGGAGAGCTCAAATGTGTCTGCAATGTTGAATGAGTTGAGTGGTTCATGAAAAATATGATTATTCAAAATATTTTCCAGAACAAAATTTGCAATATAAGATATTATCTATTGATGATGTTTTAACAAAAATGATATATTACTTTTAAGAATGGCATAAAAACAACATTCCAAGGTATTTTTGTATGCATCATTCTTGTCTTATACATAAATGTTTTTATAAGAAGATATGACTTGTTGATTACAAAACCATTATTGACAAAAAAGCTATGAATATATAAAAACGCATGTTTATTTACCAAATTCAAATATGACAATTTACGAGTCAGTTCCCTAATTCATGTTGTGTTCATATTGATATTCTTAAGTTACTAAAAATAAATATTGACCGCGTTTTATATGGTTAAATGGTTATTGAATGATTTCTTTTTCAAACTAGATTATTTAATTTATTCTTGTTGCCATCATGTTAGCATAACTCTTTCAAGCTGAACAGAAAAGAATTTGACTTGACACGATTCGTTATCGAAGTGAAAAAAAAATAGTTAAAGACGTTATCATGAAACAAAGCTAATATTTATGTTAAATTTTTTTTTTTTTCAAAATATAATATTTGTCATGAAACATTCTACCATTTCCCCCCATATATTATGAAACTATGCAAATATTTTTGAAAAAAGAAAATCTGTTTATGATCTTTCAAATGAATAATATTCAAAGACTGTTTTTCCCAATTATCAGGTAATATAACCAAATAATTGAGAAAAATATTTTTCTGTTCGATATAAAGTAAATAGAATTTTTGAGAAGAAAATGAATGTAAGATTATGCATGTTTCCCAGAAAGTCATGAAACTATAAAAATGTAAAGAAATTATAACATATGTAGAGTCATAGATATGTTATGTAAACTGTGTTATTGGTAAGTCATGTCACTTTGGTTGGTTTTTTTTTGGGGGGGGGGGGGGGGGGGTTGTACCAAATAATATGTAAAATGTTAGAATGATTAAATAAATAAATAAATCACAAAAATGTAGCACTGGCAAGTTATAAAATTTCTTTTATTTTGAACTTGTTTTGAATGTGTATGTCCGAAATATTGAACCAGTTTTCACAATTAAATCCATATTTTATATTACTTACCAGTTTTATCCATGAAAGCAATAACCATGAACAATTTTTAATACAATTCACAAATGTTAAATATGTCCATTTTATCATACACATGGCAAATGTGTAGCTTTTTGAATATTACTTTGCCAATTTGTTTTGAGTGTGCAGAAATGTGAGTTAAACATGACACTATGTCCAACATATAGTAAATGTATTGCTATTTTGAATGTTCATGTGACCAGCCAGTGAGTGCAGAAATGTGAGTTAAACATCACACTATATCCAACATATAGTAAATGTATTGCTATTTTTAAAAGTCCCTGTGACCAGCCAGTGAATGCAGAAATGTGAGGTCAGTATGAAGTTGAGATATTGCAATGGTGCGAACTGAAACAGTTTTTAAGAATCATTTCCGTTAAACAGTTATGTTTGGGAAATGTACGTGTTACTTATTTTAGTTATCTAATTTCTAATAAATTTTATTCTGTTTTTCAACGATAGGTTTTAACATCATTCACAGGATTTATTAGTCATCTTCTGTATTATGCTTACAATTTCTTATATTTTAATTTCAATCTGGTTTATATCATGATTATATATCGCACAACTTATATTAACCACCTGGGATAAGAATAACACCGATACGGTTAAAATTGAAACCATGATAAATATTTGAAATTAAAATAATTTCCCCAAAGAGCGTAATTTATAATTGAAAATATCTCACTGTCTCCCATACACTGTATAGTTTAGGTATAATGACTTAGTGAAGACTTATAGGGTATGACAGTAGCCCGAGATTCCTCTGGCCCCGACACATCCAACATCTCTAAGTCTGGTGTTAGGACCAGTAGAAACCCGGGCTAGGTATGACTGTCAACATGTAAATAACTTGAAAAAAAAACAGATCTGCAACTAGAGTGTTTTAATGTGAGATTAACATTTCCGCTCATGCTGCGGCTACTTTTAAGACAAACGACGCCATCGTGTCATCATTACATAATGCAGTGTTAGGAAGCATCCTCAATCATGCTTTTTGAACAATAGGCCACCGTTATAACATCTTTCAGAAAATGAAAGTGTGGGGAAAATAATCATTCCTGTTTTTGATGCAGAGAAATAAACTGCAGGTAACAAACAAAATATCTAGCAATATGTTGGGATATATAACTATTGTTTAAAGATCTTGGAAATTACCTTTGCTCTGCTCTAGAGTATTGTACACAATGCACTTAGATTTTCTGCGGTCCCGTTATTATCTTTTCGTATTGAATAAGAGTTCAGATTTAGTGTTTTAATTGTAACAGAAATAAAACCGTGGCTTCCCTTCATCTGACTATAAATATTGATATAGAATGGCCCTGATCATGTTTACGTTCGTCAAGATATTCATATTGAAGACACCGCAGATTTCTATCTTGATAATTTCATTTGAAAAACAATCTAGTAAACAATACTGGACACAGCAACTATCAAACGCTGTGTTCTCCTTCCTTACCTTTGCAGCAACATGTTCTCCATAGTAAGGGGGTTTACATTCGCTGATGTACGACAAGGCCGATGTATACCAGACCCCTTCTTTCTGTTATTGGCCCTGTCAAGCACTGTTAAAATAGCAGAGTAGATTTGCCATAAATTCTACCCTAATATGATTTTGGATTATCAGAAACATTGACTAACTTCTTTTCCATTCTAATAACACACCATTGTATAACGAAAGCAAAATACTTCAGTAATATCTACTGTATGGTATCGTTTATAAGTGAGGCAATATCAAGAAACTTTGAATATTTCTTTCATCAAAGGTGAGGCCATTTCGTTTTGATGATGTCTTTAATGGCCATGACATTTTCTTTTCCATTAGAAGATAAGTAATATTTACACAATGGCCAGACAAACCCAATACGATGCTTTCTGTCCACATTAGTTTGAACCTAAAATAGCAACAACAAATGGTTTAATACTCTTTCCTCTGAAAAATTAGTAACTTTAAAAAAAAATCTTAGGCTTGTTTTAAGTTCCTGGAGAACCGTTATATTCCAAATTCCAACGTATAACTTTCAGAAAGTTATTTGTGTGGGGATTTTTTTGGGGTTTGCGATTGTCGGTTAAATCAAAAAGATTAAAAGTGATCTCAAGATCATACCAATGCATTTGAGACTGGAATGTTTTTCAACATGTTTTGATTGGAAAACAGCTAAACCCTCTAAGTCGTATTCATTACTAAACCTACTTACAATAAATCATTGGTAATCCATTTCTCCTCCCTTTTATTTTGTTGACTCCGAAATCCGTTCCTGACAATAAATATATCAAGTTTCAGCCATTCGTCTTATATATCATTATAATCTGCTATGAAGGACTGTTATATGTTGCCGTTCTGTCATATGTGGTAATGCCATGTTTTCTTCACGATAAGGCCATCAAACTTACGTCACAATAGATGAGACCCAGGATTTGAGGTGTTGGCCACCTTTTAAAGGTCAGGGGATTACAGTCATTAGTACATGGAAGGATAGAGGGGGAAACACGGGGACTTTATGCAACAGGCACGATTAGTATAGAAAAGCGTGGACTTTATGCAGCACGCACGATGGTTATGAAAGGGCGTGTATATCACGTGAAGACCAAGGCGTTGAAGGTCACGGGGATGAGTGAAGTGTGTCGTGTTAATGAAAACTTACCTCCCACTAACATATTCTTAACCACTTTCGACTTTTAATGCACCTTAACTCATTGTAAGTCATGAAACTGCTCGAAGTGTAAAACTCCAATTTTTTGTACTGTTGATTAATGAATTGAAAATCGCATTTTGTCAACATGTTTTGAAGAATTTGAAGACTTCACACTTGACTACCTGACATTAAATTACAAGAAAGATGGTTTTATCACATTTTCTGTACTTGAGCACGAGATGGATTTCAATAAGATGGTCTCAGATTTCTTCGATCTCCGGAAGGGGTGTAATTCATCGTATTACACCAACGTTCCATGAACAATACAAAAATCTATTTTGAATTTGATATATTTTAAACAATTTTCGTTTTGATTAAGATGGGGTTTTCTGTTACAGTTTTTTGGCGATGCAATATGTTCTAAATTTTACACAACTGTTATATCAAACGATAATACAATTTCTGATGTTTTAAAAATACTTTAATAGTACTAATTAAGAAATCCCAATATTAAACATTTTACGTGTACGTTTTGTGAATTTTCATATTAAATACTTTTATGTGACGGTTTTTAGAATACCAGAACTAGCAAAAACGTTATATTTTAGCTCTCGGAGCACTAACGTTACGACCTTTTCGATCTCATGTAAAGGTCAACCATGTTATTGTGATCTGGCCATGATGGGGTTATTATCACCCCGTTAATCCAAACGATGATATAAATGCATCCTCGATATCCAGGGGTTACTATTACCTACACTCTCTACACCATTAGAACATGTCATGGCAAACCTGACGGCAGGCTCAGGTAAACAAAATACAGACCAATCACTAGGCTAATGTCAGTCTTTTAAAGTTTACAAAAGGGTCGCAACCAACTTCAAAGCCTGTCATTTTTTACCGTTATATGACCACGAAATTATTTTGATGAACATAAAAGTGTCGAACCAGTCTTCTTGCGTCATTAACAAGGTTGCGCACACGGAGCCTTCAGTTTTGCCATGACATATTCCAAGATGATATAAATGGTGTTACATACTTCGTTTGGTAAATTATTATACTGATAGCATATTTTAAGATAAATCTGCAAGTATTTAAGCTTTGTTCTAATATGATTCATTTAGAAGAAAAAGTAATGCCTACACATTAAACAAAAATTCAAACTACAGAAATAACCTAAACGCCGAATTGAATTTTGCTCCTCAGAAGAGTGACCGCTTTCCTGCTTAAGAAATGATATCAGTCCTTACTGAAGATCTCCGAACCCATTCCTCATATTTATATATATTTATACATTGGAAATAAAAAAAAGTTATAGATGTTTATTCTTTAAATCTTGGGATATATAAATGAATGTTTCAATGAGAATTACGTGCCTTTTTTATTGAGAGCTTTGTTTTCTATCTGAATATGTTTTGAATATCATCTAATTTGACAATAATGTAAGATACTTGAACACCTAGTGGCACTTAATAGCTGTTATTATCAAATGTTGCACTCTTAGAAAACTTTTATGATTGTCTTCTTATGAAAGCAATTATTTGATATAACATTGATATATAATTAGTATATTATTTATCAGTTTTTGAAGAAAGGTAATTAATGTACCACAACAAAGTAAAGTGATTGTGTGACCTGACATTTAGTTATGCGAAAGCCCATTAACCCCTCATTTCGTTCAAATCTGGCCTGTTAGTGGCGTATGCAGTTGATATTTTTTACCTGCTGCGCCCTAAATACTTAAATCATATCTTGCTGTACTTTAATTTCAATGTCTCACTCTTTTAATCAAGGCTCCCTAGGTCTCGCACATCTTTTACCAAATACTTAGTTATTTATAAATATTTTCTTGGTGACGATAATTATTTACTGCATAAGCCCTATTTAGCACAAATAGAAGTACAGATGAATTTGACCAACTTGGAATTAAATTAAACAAAGAAAAATATTTCTTTTGCCGTAATGATCAATTTAGTTGAAATGACATTCAGTTTGAAATATAACTTATTGCTATACAAAGATCAAACACGCAACCGAAACTCCAAACTATGTCAAAATGTTTCGACGTGGAAATAATAAAGTACATTGTAGCTGTGGATGGTGAGTGAATGACTGGCTCCAGTAATGTTGGCGTCTTACATAGTCACATCGTTTAATATCAAACTAAGTTCTTGCCACATTCAAACATCATGTTTGTCATGGATCCAATTGTGTTCTCGATTATAGCAGCAACAAAAGAAAAGTTTAGAAAGATGCCTTTTTGTCTTTGTTCTTTATAGTTGTGAAATGTAAAGAGGATCTACACCTAGGTATATATATAGCTGGGCTCGGGGAAATGTTGCTGTTTGTGGCTTCTCGTTATATTTCTGATAGAATATATATTTTTGATAATTGACAATGTATATTTCTCATGTTACTTTCATGACTCATGTCGTAAGTTTTGAACAATGTTGCAATTTCGTATATCATTTACACAGAACAAAATATCCAATCATGTTGTCAAATCCCGCAAATCCTGATTTTAATAGCTACAATTCCTGCCGAACCATAGTGGTGATTGTTGATTGTGGTTAAGACCGAGGGGGTATTTTATCATCGTTGTTGAGGAAGCACAGGTATTGATGTGGTAACCAATAACTGGTTATATTGTTTGTTCACCTTTCTGTATTAGAAAGGAAGGGTGTACCTATTTGTAAACAGCCTGATCTCGTATTGTTACCGATGTTTTACACAATTGTTGCCTTAAAAAAGTAGCTCCAATATGCTAAATACTGACGAAATGATATTTTTGAACATTTGAAAGAGAACATGCTACATAAATGCAAAATGTACATCATTATATTATAATTTTTATTGCTTCAGTAAATTTATAATATTCCACGAAACTTCGGCAAAAGTATATTGCTAACTCATTGATAAATGATTTATGTAATGAAGAACAAACCATTATATTTGGTAAAATAACTTTTTGTGATGAAACCTGAATTCATTGAATTTTGTTGAGTGTTATTGCTGTTATTTATTCACCTTACTACATATACTATATTTTGGAAATGACCTATTTTATTCATTGTTATGCAGTAATGTATTTACACAGACTTCGATGTACATTACAAATAAATATTAGAAGAAACCGAAATTGTTGTTGTTTGTTTGAAATGTATAGGCCTATCTCAAAAGTGTTATCTCCCTTGTTTGCTGTATCATGGCTTCACTCGGAGGTGCTTTTGAAACAAATTTTGGCAATGTAGGTTTGACGTCATAATAGGGATGAAGTAATCCGGTTGTCACATGGCGCCAAATCATAATACAAACACTTCCTTGAAGGCCCATTTTTTTTATCCACCATTGTGGCCTATCAAGGGGAATAACAACACTTTTGGGAAAAGCCTTTAGTGACAGTTACTGCCATAATTATGTTGTTACAGATACAGTATGGCAAAGTTGTACACAAATCGATTTAGCACTGCAAATATACCGCAACATTGTGTGTAAGAAAGTTAACATCTAAACTTTTTATTTACTCTTAATTTAACACTATATTGATGGACGCTAGGTGGTAAGGTACCGCATGGGTCTTCCGTAAGTCAACCCATATTCAAGGCCCGTATTTAGGAAACCGTTGTTATGCTCAATTATGGTTTCTGGGCTGAAGCCTGCTTTCTGGATACTCGTCTAAATCGTGTCAACGATCAAAGCATCAATTGTAGTTGATCGTTCGTATATTGAATATTAAAACCAGTATTCGGCTTCATGGATCTTCATTTTCCCTGAGAAAGTTTGACAAAATAAAAATTAAAAAAAGGATAATCATAGCATGAGAACGGTTTCATGAATTCGAGCCCAGGTTACAATATTGGGTTGATAATGACATTAACTGAAGCCAATGTCCAATGTGATCTGTTTTATAGTTCGTGAACGACGGCGAGACATACCGATCATGTACATTACCAAATTGATGATCAAATCATCTCTCTTCGACTGGATTAAAACCTTTGTTATGCAAGAGCATATACTGATAACTACGCTAATAAAGAAAGTTCTGCAGAAATGATAAAAAAACGCGAAGAAAATAGTGCCTCGTGTCATTGTTTTCACATGACATAATGAGCATTAAACTGTATGTCACAATAGGTAATTGTGGACATGAATGTGATTTTAAAGGCTATAGCGTTGGTTGTTATTTCAAGAACTTTGGAAATAAAACATCCTATTGTTATAAAATCATTTATTCGCCTGGTTCGATGAAAAAAAAAACATGTTGACGCATTGAAGTAAAACTGAAAAATAAGCATGTTTATCGTTATATGATTTTTATTTCTTCGATACATTAAGATTTGAACAAAGGTAAATCTAATCGGCTAAGGTTTGATTGATTCGTTTGTGTTAAGTAAAGCTTGGTTTTGGTGATGAGAAAATACCGGGACTCGTGGAGCAATCCCACCGACCTACGACCACTTCCTGGTGACTGTCCCACGTAGACCTCGATCCCGCGACCAATAGGTGGAGGGCTAGTGCTAATTAAATGTCAGACACCTAAAATTGTAAAAATGAGTTCCTAGTTGAGAACATCATATATTTGGAGTTCAGTGATCAGGTGGCTCCAAAAACATGATGTTCTCAACTATAAACTCATTTCGACGTTCCACCCGCACTTTGAATCTGATGTGGTGTATAAACATACTTTGGTACCAAAACTTTATTTTGCCTTTCCTGTTTGTTGGCAAACATTTCCAACAATGTTTTCAAACTTGGTTACCTAGACAAGATGTCCAAGTGATGTCGTTAGCATGTGGATATCAGAGGCATTGACAAATTAGTTGCATTTTCTAATATTATGTTAACTTATTTTCCATATTATGATCTAAAAGATTACCGTAAATAAGTGTCAATTTAACAATTTATTATTGGCTGATAAAGGCTATGGGTAAGTTTTGTTGTCACCAAACTGGTCTCATTGAAAATTGGTCTGTATCTATGTACGATATGGAGATTGACGTTTTTTAATATGCTCATTAGTATGCCTACTTGTTGTGATTGAGAATGATGCCTTTGTTCTCACTTTGTGAACGCAACATTTACTTGGATATATTTACCATTGAATGGCATTGCCACTATGTATCCCTACCAAATTCAGTTGGCATTCATCAGGCCATGAATGCCAATGACCGATTGTTGACGTCATCATTATTATGACGTCATAATTGTTACGTTGGATACGTTGGCAACGGGCGATGGCTGTTCATTTCATTGAACAAGCATATGCGACAAATACATTTATTGAGCTAAATGCAGAGAAATAAAATGTGTTTGATGACATGAGCAGATTCTAAAAATGGTAAATATAAGTATTGAACTGCTTTCAGCTGGCATTCATATAGCCTATGAATGCTAGCGCGCTTCATTGAATTTGCCTTTGACCATTTGGCATTCATATAGCCTATGAATGCCAACTGAAAGCAGTTCAATGACCTAAATTAGGTTAAGTGACCTAAATTCACATGACGTGTGTGGTGAAGCAAATGACGCGTACTCTTCCGGAACATCCGGTCTTATTCTCTTGTACTTTTTCAAGGGTCTCCGTGTACATTTTTATTTTCATATGTTGCCCCTAGTTTGAATGATTTTGAGTTTCGTTGTTTTTGTTGACTCTTATGTATTCCCTTATTTTGATTTTATTCGACTCCTGCAGAACAACTAGATGTACATAATTTAAAATGCATTTGTTTCGAGCCTACAGTACGAGATGGGCTGTGAAATACATTTTAAAGAATATTCCAAAGTCGATTTTTCGACTGTAACGCGTGGAGTCCTGTGGTGAGTTCTTGCTGGTGAACCTGTCGGAGTTCTAAATCCCCAGAAGCCTAGATTAAAGGCACACGTACTGTGCTTTACTGGGAGGTACGTGTACCAGCTTGAAGTAATTTTACCACTTACCAAAATCTTACTATAGTTATTTCACAACAATTATGAACAAGCTATATATACCAGGGTCCAGTTGTTCAAAGGATGATTAGCTTAATCACTATTTAACGACATTTTTCAAACTTTAATAATTCTGTCAATATACAAGTTACAATCTTAAAATTGTGTATGTTAATTGACAATTTAAACTATTTGATATCGGCAAAGTTGTATTTAAATCTATGGTTTCATTGTAAAGTTACAGGATTATTAAAATTTGCACTAATCACTGATTAAGCTAATCATCTTTTGAACAATTGGGCCCAGTAATGTAAACATTCTTATATTGGCGCATTCTTATTTTCGCATATAACCAAATTAGTACACTCATGATATCATATCGTGAAAATTGCTTAAATAATATTTCCGTTTAAATATGTATATTTACCGAAGCTAACATTAATCACCCTTGTTGGCACGGACGTTAGCGCGCAGTGCGGTTTTGATGTAGGAGGAAACTTGAGTACTTGAGAAACTGCATGTGGTTAGACAGGTGACCCAGTACCTTTTCCCAAGTTATCATATTAGTACTTTCACATACATTTTCAATTCAATGACGATTGCCCAGTAATGATGCTTGTTGCATTGACTGTTCACGTCTCTGTACCCAGCTGACGTGGAAAGATATCAAATTTGATCATGCGATGAAAAAGGGTCGACGAGGAAACAGTGAAATACGAGGACTTCTCAGTTTGGTTTTATACACCTTCAGCCTTAATTTATAAATACGATTCACCGTACTGTAATGGTATCACGTAGACGACTATCGCAGTCCACAAACCTAAAAGCATTTATACAAATCAATGCAGACTTCCTTAGACATGTGCACCATTACATATATTCAGCAAACAGGTTTTTTCATTTTTTTTTTCATTATTCCTTAGTTGTTTTTATGTGTACGATGTTATATGTGATTATGCAAACGCATTTCATTAGTTTGTCTTTTGACAATATGTGACATTTATTTTTTTCATTTTGAAATTGCAAGTTTTCATGTATTGTTATTTCTATTCAAATGCGGATCAGTTCAACAGTTAAGGCTTTCTTTTCTAGGTAATTATTTCTACACACCATATTTCTTCTCCTTAACAACCCTACCTTTAACACACCCATCTTCTCTAAACCCAAACCCCACCCTATAAAAACAAAATCCATGTGTAGTTTTCTTTATTATAATGTATTATAGATCGAGATGACTATTTTATATTGTAACAAAAAAGAGAGAATACTGAAGCATTAACAAATACCGTATTCCGAACTAAAAATCGATTAAACTAGCGGCAAGTTATCAAAAAAAGGATTACGTGGAGACTGTTTAAAAAAAACTACAAGAGGATAAGACCACATGTTCCGGAACGTTAGGCGTCTTCTGCTTCATCGACGACACCCGCCCTGTATATCTAGAGCAGCGCAAAGTAATTTTTTTTGGCCTGAAAGCGAGAACTGAGGCATAATTTTGAGGCGGTTTGTTCCCATTGGAACAAACTGTGGCCCTTATGAACTTGCAATTAAGGACAAACAGACTATTTTACATAAGCTTATTACCTCGATCTCTACTAAAACTATGACCAACAAGGGCAGCTTACCACTAAGATATATGTGACGATTTCAACTTTTTGAACGTGAACTTTCCCTTTCTTGGTAGTAATACTCCTGCTTCTCAAACCTATGGTGTTTACATGTTGCAGTTGATTCGTTATTCTAAAGCTTGCTCTAAATATCGAGCTTTTTGTGATAGATATCGACTTTGATAAACAAACTTACAACACGGGGATTCAATATATGCAGGTTGATGAGAACTATGAGCAAGTTTTATGGTCGCCTTTTTTGTCTCTTTGAGAAATATTTTGTATCCTTGTGTGATATGAAGATGGACGTTTTTAAGTGTGCTCATTAGTGTGCTTAATTTTCATTGAAAATAATGCCATGGTTCTCACTTTGAGGACTTGATGTTTACTTGGAAGTTACCAATATTTACATGGCAGTGCAAAATACGCTTACCTTCTTGCACACCTGGAATTATCGATTTTGAGTTCGGATTATGGTTTTGTTGACGTTTCGGTATTCTCTGTTTTTTAACCAACTAAGTTACCTTTTTTGAAGAGAAGGCAATTTGAATTACGTTATTGGATACGATATAGTTTTCTGTGGGATGGTATATAAATATATCAAGATGATGAGTCTATTTCTAAAAAGACAAGTAAAAGACAAAAACACATGGTGGTTATACTATAATACTAGACTAAGTTACAATACACCTTTCAGCTTTTTCCTCCTACCGTGTCTTGTTTGTGATGTAAGTGGCCAAAATGTTTACTATCTTCTTACAAATTTCATTTTTTTTATCAGGAGGCTGCGTGTTGATAAACCCCTTAATAATATCGCGTTACATGGAAAAACCTTGGTTGATAATTCAAATTGATAATGAGTAAAATATTAATTCTATTAA
The DNA here is from genome assembly GCA_947623455.1 of Mimachlamys varia. Classification (NCBI taxonomy): domain Eukaryota; kingdom Metazoa; phylum Mollusca; class Bivalvia; order Pectinida; family Pectinidae; genus Mimachlamys; species Mimachlamys varia. Next base: position 35,769,345 of record OX392534.1, read on the forward strand.
CTTATCATGCTACTACTCCAATGCTATACAATATAAGTAAAGCTATGGCTGTCAGATACAGGCAAACTTTGTGACTAAAATTCCACAAGCATATTATTATACAAACAAGTAAAGGCGTACAGATACATGAAAGCTGTTCATTTGTTTTTAAACTGGTCAACAAGACCAAGATGTCTTGACCTTTATTTCATCGGTTCAGGACACCAGCACGTACGTACAGAGGAGAAACACTCAAAAACATTTATTTTCTACATGATGCATTTTGTATGAGTCAAGAGTATATTTCCACTTCCGGTTAGCCGACAACTTTGTTGGGACAGAGTAACTGTGAGTTATGACAGCGACAAACTTGTCCACTCTGTTGAACCATATCACCTTCCTGGAATAACCTACAACGAAAAAGCATTTTTTACAGTATAACATATTAAAAGCATGATGTAAAATGTCAATTTGATGAATTATAGTGATCGTCTCACCAAAGTTCACCTCTAGTCCCATGTATGGAGTTCCAGTGAAAAACAGTGCTTGAAATAGAGCCTCAACAATTTTTTTTCTCTAATGTAGGTCAAAAGTTAAAATGTAGGTCACATTGACCTATATTTGGTACATGGAACACTGCCTCATCAAGGTGACCTCATACATGAAAAATTAAGTTGAAATTGCCATGAAAAGTGTACGAAGAAGACATCGCCTACATAGTCTCACAAAGGTGAACCCATGACCCATGTATGACGTTTTAGTGATAAGAAGTGTAGGAAATAGAGCCCGGCACCCTTTTTCTTAGGTGTATCTGAAAGGTCATAATGAAGGTCACAGTGACCTACTTTTGATACATGACAAACTGCCTCACCACGGTGAACCCATATCCGAAAGATGAAATTCCAGTGACTTGAGTGTATGATATAGACCCCGGAAAATGTTTTTCTTGTCTTGATGTAGGTCAAAGGTTTACACAAAGGTCAACATGAAGGTGAGTGTGATCTACTTTTTAAACATGACACACCGACTTATAGAATTAAACCCATATACCAAGTTTAAAGTTCCAGTGACTTAATTGTCGTGTATGAGATAGAGCCCGGATATTTTGTTTTCTTTCATGTAGGTCAAAGTCAAAATGAAGGTCAGAGGGACCTATGTATATATACTTTGGATACATGACAAACTGTTTCTCCTGGGTGATCCAATATACCAAGTATGTAGTTTCAGCGATTGCAGTGTAGGAAATAGGGCTTAGGCAAGATAGTTGAAAGACGGCGGACGGAAGAAAGGATGGACGGACACAACGCAAAACTATAGCCCTTGACATGATATCAAAAGTGACATGTTATTTGATTTTGTACGATTGATGATTAAATATACTTCTCGTGATGTTTTTCGTATTCATTAAGACAAAATACGATTTGGAAAAAGAAGTCCTGTTAATTTTTGAAATTCAATTTCTTTTGATTATATTAAAATAATTTACATAAAGGTGTTTTCGGCCCTGTTGAACTGATTTTTAAACGCGATAAACCATAGTGTTAATTGAGGGCAATGGTAAGTGACGAAACCGCAGTTGCTAAGCAGCTAAGGCCTCCATACGTGCAGTACGACAGGTGTACATTCGAATTGATTATAATTATGTAACTGTTGTGAATCTGCCAAATGGTGTCATAGAAGGAGCTGTCACATCTGCTGAAAGGTGTTAATTAAATTCAACGCATTGAAAAAAAGTCAAACAAAACTCATAAGAGACGTCAGAAACTACTTTCCGAAAGTTTTGTGTGATCAACTGACAATATCGTTAATATACTCACCCAACATGTGTTAAACAAGTCGGAATATTCTGGGCACCTGAGAAAAAAAAATACATAATTTGTGAAATAATTTGGTTGGTACTATCTAGTAAATATAACGTGCGTCGATTTACATATATACAGGTGTATATATATTCCATTTCGTAGGAATAAACAAGGAATACTATTTCACATGTTATTGACATATAATCAATCTAAATTAATAATGTGCACTCTTGTCACTTTACATAAGTAAAGAACGATGAGAAATAGAAGGAGACAAACTTTACGGAAGTTCTTTAGCTCTTTATTAAACTTGGGTCTATTGAGTAATCGATTTCTAATAAGGAACATAGATAACACAGTTTTAATAAATCCATCATGCATCTATACATTATTGAAATAAACGGAGATAGCAAACATTTACTTTAATTTGTTTGCTTGTTGTTGAAGTGGGCCACACCTGAATCATTTTCAATTCTTTGGATTTTTCTGTCGAGAGTTTCTTGCTAGTTACCGCTCAGGTTAACTTCGTTTTAGACGTATTTTTGCATGGTTATCAACTGGATGTTTTTTTCATAATTTTTCAGAATCATGAATTACTGGGCCTTTAAAGTAGACTTTAACAATTTTTATACAACAAACCTGAAAGAACCACAGCTCCGGTGTTAGGGCAGTGTGAGGCGTTCTTGGCACGAAGATGGAAGCCATCTACCCAGGCAAACTGTCCGGGGAAACACCGATTAGTATGACAAATATATATCATTTTGAAAATGTTATCATGTTATAATTTCAGAGGGATTTTATTCACATTTGTTGAATAGTATTTTTTGGTAATTAGAAAGGTGACATTAAAAGAGTTTTATGTTTTCAGATTGTAGCCAGTCGGAACGTATTTCATATATATATTTTTTTAGATTTTTCGGGTTGTTAAAATGAAGGAAAGATACTCTTTCATGATCAGATATTAAAGATAGCGAAATTAAACCCTCGAGATTTTTTTGATTTTTTTCTTTGGCAAAAATCTAAATTTGAAAATCCTCTCGGGTTGATTTTCCCTATCTGTTATTTTTTTCAACTAGACGATATATCATGTATTGTTATATCGAAGGTAACAAATTTCTGGCGTTGTGTTTGACAAGGTGGAATGCAACTTGAGTTCTTATTTCCCACAAGTCGTGTCCAGTAGGGTCTAACGTTTTTGGCCATTTCCCGCGCGCACTTGTTCTTCTCCCTGTAGATCCAATCTTGGACGGTTTCATAGAAAAACGAATTCTGTAATTGTTCAGAATGACCCAACTCAACTTTGAAAGGCCTATAATTTTTGGTGGATAATTTGTCTACCACTTTTCTTTTAATGCTATTTCTTTGCTAGTAAGGATAATCTTATGCTATTTTTAATGTATGCTTATTATGAATACTTACCTGTCCTGTTGTGATGTATACTTTAGTATGTTATGAATAATTACCTGTCCCGTTGTGATGTATACTTTAGTATGTTATGAGTAATTACCTGTCCCGTTGTGATGTATACTTTAGTATGTTATGAGTAATTACCTGTCCTGTTGTGATGTATACTTTAGTATGTTATGAGTAATTACCTGTCCTGTTGTGATGTATACTTTAGTATGTTATGAGTAATTACCTGTCCCGTTGTGATGTATACTTTAGTATGTTATGAGTAATTACCTGTCCTGTTGGGATGTATACTTTAGTATGTTATGAGTACTTACCTGTCCTGTTGTGATGTATACTTTAGTATGTCATGAGTAATTACCTGTCCTGTTGTGATGTATAATTTAGTATGTCATGAGTAATTACCTGTCCTGTTGTGATGTATAATTTAGTATGTTATGAGTAATTACCTGTCCTGTTGTGATGTATACTTTAGTATGTTATGAGTAATTACCTGTCCTATTGTGATGTATACTTTAGTATGTTATGAGTAATTACCTGTCCTGTTGTGATGTATACTTTAGTATGTTATGAGTGATTACCTGTCCTGTTGTGATGTATAATTTAGTATGTCATGAGTAATTACCTGTCCTGTTGTGATGTATAATTTAGTATGTCATGAGTAATTACCTGTCCTGTTGTGATGTATACTTTAGTATGTTATGAGTGATTACCTGTCCTGTTGTGATGTATACTTTAGTATGTTATGAGTAATTACCTGTCCCGTTGTGATGTATACTTTAGTATGTTATGAGTAATTACCTGTCCCGTTGTGATGTATACTTTAGTATGTTATGAGTAATTACCTGTCCTATTGTGATGTATACTTTAGTATGTTATGAGTAATTACCTGTCCCGTTGTGATGTATACTTTAGTATGTTATGAGTAATTACCTGTCCCGTTGTGATGTATACTTTAGTATGTTATGAGTAATTACCTGTCCCGTTGTGATGTATACTTTAGTATGTTATGAGTAATTACCTGTCCTGTTGTGATGTATACTTTAGTATGTTATGAGTAATTACCTGTCCTGTTGTGATGTATACTTTAGTATGTTATGAGTAATTACCTGTCCCGTTGTGATGTATACTTTAGTATGTTATGAGTAATTACCTGTCCTGTTGTGATGTATACTTTAGTATGTTATGAGTAATTACCTGTCCTGTTGTGATGTATACTTTAGTATGTTATGAGTAATTACCTGTCCTGTTGTGATGTAAACTTTAGTATGTTATGAGTAATTACCTGTCCTGTTGTGATGTATACTTTAGTATGTTATGAGTAATTACCTGTCCTGTTGTGATGTATACTTTAGTATGTTATGAGTAATTACCTGTCCTGTTGTGATGTAAACTTTAGTATGTTATGAGTAATTACCTGTCCTGTTGTGATGTATACTTTAGTATGTTATGAGTAATTACCTGTCCTATTGTGATGTATACTTTAGTATGTTATGAGTAATTACCTGTCCTGTTGTGATGTAAACTTTAGTATGTTATGAGTAATTACCTGTCCTATTGTGATGTATACTTTAGTATGTTATGAATACTTACCTGTCCTATTGTGATGTATACTTTAGTATGTTATGAGTAATTACCTGTCCTGTTGTGATGTAAACTTTAGTATGTTATGAGTAATTACCTGTCCTATTGTGATGTATAATTTAGTATGTCATGAGTAATTACCTGTCCTGTTGTGATGTATAATTTAGTATGTTATGAGTAATTACCTGTCCTGTTGTGATGTATAATTTAGTATGTTATGAGTAATTACCTGTCCTGTTGTGATGTATAATTTAGTATGTTATGAGTAATTACCTGTCCTGTTGTGATGTATACTTTAGTATGTTATGAGTAATTACCTGTCCTATTGTGATGTATACTTTAGTATGTTATGAGTAATTACCTGTCCTGTTGTGATGTATACTTTAGTATGTTATGAGTAATTACCTGTCCTGTTGTGATGTAAACTTTAGTATGTTATGAGTAATTACCTGTCCTGTTGTGATGTATACTTTAGTATGTTATGAGTAATTACCTGTCCCGTTGTGATGTATACTTTAGTATGTTATGAATACTTACCTGTCCCGTTGTGATGTATACTTTAGTATGTTATGAATACTTACCTGTCCCGTTGTGATGTATACTTTAGTATGTTATGAATACTTACCTGTCCTATTGTGATGTATACTTTAGTATGTTATGAGTACTTACCTGTCCTGTTGTGATGTATACTTTAGTATGTCATGAGTAATTACCTGTCCTGTTGTGATGTATACTTTAGTATGTTATGAGTACTTACCTGTCCTGTTGTGATGTATACTTTAGTATGTCATGAGTAATTACCTGTCCTGTTGTGATGTAAACTTTAGTATGTTATGAGTAATTACCTGTCCCGTTGTGATGTATACTTTAGTATGTTATGAGTAATTACCTGTCCTGTTGTGATGTATACTTTAGTATGTTATGAGTACTTACCTGTCCTGTTGTGATGTATACTTTAGTATGTCATGAGTAATTACCTGTCCTGTTGTGATGTATACTTTAGTATGTTATGAGTACTTACCTGTCCTGTTGTGATGTATACTTTAGTATGTCATGAGTAATTACCTGTCCTATTGTGATGTATACTTTAGTATGTTATGAGTAATTACCTGTCCCGTTGTGATGTATACTTTAGTATGTTATGAGTACTTACCTGTCCTGTTGTGATGTATACTTTAGTATGTCATGAGTAATTACCTGTCCTGTTGCGATGTATACTTTAGTATGTCATGAGTAATTACCTGTCCCGTTGTGATGTATACTTTAGTATGTTATGAGTACTTACCTGTCCTGTTGTGATGTATACTTTAGTATGTCATGAGTAATTACCTGTCCTATTGTGATGTATACTTTAGTATGTTATGAGTAATTACCTGTCCTGTTGTGATGTATACTTTAGTATGTTATGAGTAACTACCTGTCCTGTTGTGATGTATACTTAAGTATGTTATGAGTAATTACCTGTCCTATTGTGATGTATACTTTAGTATGTTATGAGTAATTACCTGTCCCGTTGTGATGTATACTTTAGTATGTTATGAGTAATTACCTGTCCTATTGTGATATATACTTTAGTATGTTATGAGTAATTACCTGTCCTGTTGTGATGTATACTTTAGTATGTTATGAGTAATTACCTGTCCCGTTGTGATGTATACTTTAGTATGTTATGAGTAATTACCTGTCCCGTTGTGATGTATACTTTAGTATGTTATGAGTAATTACCTGTCCCGTTGTGATGTATACTTTAGTATGTTATGAGTACTTACCTGTCCCGTTGTGATGTATACTTTAGTATGTCATGAGTAATTACCTGTCCTATTGTGATGTATACTTTAGTATGTTATGAGTAATTACCTGTCCTGTTGTGATGTATACTTTAGTATGTTATGAGTAATTACCTGTCCTATATTGATGTATACTTTAGTATGTTATGAGTAATTACCTGTCCTATATTGATGTATACTTTAGTATGTTATGAGTAATTACCTGTCCTGTTGTGATGTATACTTTAGTATGTCATGAGTAATTACCTGTCCTATATTGATGTATACTTTAGTATGTTATGAGTAATTACCTGTCCCGTTGTGATGTATACTTTAGTATGTTATGAGTAACTACCTGTCCTGTTGTGATGTATACTTTAGTATGTTATGAGTAATTACCTGTCCTATTGTGATGTATACTTTAGTATGTTATGAGTAATTACCTGTCCCGTTGTGATGTATACTTTAGTATGTTATGAGTAATTACCTGTCCTGTTGTGATGTATACTTTAGTATGTTATGAGTAACTACCTGTCCTGTTGTGATGTATACTTTAGTATGTTATGAGTAATTACCTGTCCTATTGTGATGTATACTTTAGTATGTTATGAGTAATTACCTGTCCCGTTGTGATGTATACTTTAGTATGTTATGAGTAATTACCTGTCCTATTGTGATATATACTTTAGTATGTTATGAGTAATTACCTGTCCTGTTGTGATGTATACTTTAGTATGTTATGAGTAATTACCTGTCCCGTTGTGATGTATACTTTAGTATGTTATGAGTAATTACCTGTCCCGTTGTGATGTATACTTTAGTATGTTATGAGTAATTACCTGTCCTGTTGTGATGTATACTTTAGTATGTTATGAGTAATTACCTGTCCTATTGTGATGTATACTTTAGTATGTTATGAGTAATTACCTGTCCCGTTGTGATGTATACTTTAGTATGTTATGAGTAACTACCTGTCCTGTTGTGATGTATACTTTAGTATGTTATGAGTAATTACCTGTCCTATTGTGATGTATACTTTAGTATGTTATGAGTAATTACCTGTCCCGTTGTGATGTATACTTTAGTATGTTATGAGTAATTACCTGTCCTGTTGTGATGTATACTTTAGTATGTTATGAGTAATTACCTGTCCTGTTGTGATGTATACTTTAGTATGTTATGAGTAATTACCTGTCCTATTGTGATGTATACTTTAGTATGTTATGAGTAACTACCTGTCCTGTTGTGATGTATACTTTAGTATGTTATGAGTAATTACCTGTCCCGTTGTGATGTATACTTTAGTATGTTATGAGTACTTACCTGTCCCGTTGTGATGTATACTTTAGTATGTCATGAGTAATTACCTGTCCTATTGTGATGTATACTTTAGTATGTTATGAGTAATTACCTGTCCTATTGTGATGTATACTTTAGTATGTTATGAGTAATTACCTGTCCCGTTGTGATGTAAACTTTAGTATGTTATGAGTAATTACCTGTCCCGTTGTGATGTAAACTTTAGTATGTTATGAGTAATTACCTGTCCCGTTGTGATGTATACTTTAGTATGTTATGAGTAATTACCTGTCCTATTGTGATATATACTTTAGTATGTTATGAGTAATTACCTGTCCTGTTGTGATGTATACTTTAGTATGTTATGAGTAATTACCTGTCCCGTTGTGATGTATACTTTAGTATGTTATGAGTAATTACCTGTCCCGTTGTGATGTATACTTTAGTATGTTATGAGTAATTACCTGTCCTATTGTGATGTATACTTTAGTATGTTATGAGTAATTACCTGTCCTATATTGATGTATACTTTAGTATGTTATGAGTAATTACCTGTCCCGTTGTGATGTATACTTTAGTATGTTATGAGTAACTACCTGTCCTGTTGTGATGTATACTTTAGTATGTTATGAGTAATTACCTGTCCTATTGTGATGTATACTTTAGTATGTTATGAGTAATTACCTGTCCCGTTGTGATGTATACTTTAGTATGTTATGAGTAATTACCTGTCCCGTTGTGATGTATACTTTAGTATGTTATGAATACTTACCTGTCCCGTTGTGATGTATACTTTAGTATGTTATGGGTAATTACCTGTCCTATTGTGATGTATACTTTAGTCTGTTATGAATACTTACCTGACCTTTTATCTCCTTGAGTTCATACCAAGACTGCCCTTCCTCATGACCCGAGTGAGATAACCCGCCATTGGAGACGAAGCACTCGTTCACCTGTAGCGTACCGGCTATCAGGTATTGGGGACCAGCTACAAATCAAGTATATTTGATACCTTACTTGGAATTTATGCTTTGATAATTGTAGGAAATAGTGTTTAGCACGAACTAAGAAATGATAGAGGAAAAGAGGGAGGAACGTCACTTTGTTACTCTGCCTGACTCAATCTGATAATCCTGGTCTTCACTTCACTCCGTTACCGAAGGAGCTGACAACACCCCACAAGAAGTCATGACCTGATGACCTTTGCACCCGCTTTATGTACTTCACACTCAATTTGAATTGTCATCTGCAGATTTCGCCTACCAACATTCACTTTCGTGATCCTGTGAGCTATGATTTGATTGACAAGTGCAAAAGTTCATCAAGTCATGAACCCGTATGGGAAGTCATATACTACATATTCTGAGAGTAACGGAGCGACAATAAGGATAGTCAGTTAGGAATTATAGATGATCGTGGCATGGCATGGCATGGCATGGCATGGCATGTTTTCTGTCCGCAATTGATTTCTTGGTCCTTGCTTGGCAACACCTGACTTCCGGTTTAATGTTGAGCTATTGCGCAAGTGCGGAAAACAAGGGACTCTGTCCCCAGGCAGGGGTTTTCCAAAGTTCATGGTAATTATTATGTCTGGCTTAAAGTTCAATATTGAGCGTATTGGTAACAACTAGATTACAAATTATCAGTTTAAACTATGGTGTGACCGGTCGGGATACTATTTGCTGGATGCATTCGGCATAGCATTTCAGTGAAACAACACTATAAAGTCGGAATCAGATCCGATCTGTCACGAGGGGGAAATGACAACAACATGCCCTGTCTCCGGCACACCTATGGATGCAAACACAACACACATGGCCACACGTCATGAACTGACCTTAGCTGTTGATAGGACGTTCAACAAAATAAAACTAAACCTATCAAGACATATAAACACGATATCTACATATAAATGTGGAGCTAAATGCTCACATTTAAAGAAGTTTGTTTAAAATGATATTGATATGCAAGCCAACCTGGAGAAACTATATCTAATACATAAACAGAAATCAAATTTCTTTCTCTTCAAAAAAGGTAACTGAGTTGGAAAAAAATCAGAGAATACCAAAGCGTTAACAAAACTATAATACTAACACGAAATCGGTTAAACAAGGGGCAAAATCAACCTCGATATCCAGGGGTTACAATCACCTGCGCTTTCTACACCCCTGGAATATGTCATGACAAAACTGAAGGCTCCGCCTTTTTGCCACCTTGCTGATTAGGGAAGAACACTGCTTCGACCCTTTGATGTACATCAATAGAATCTCGTGGTCACATAACGGTAAAAACAGTCGGTTGCGGCTCGTTCGTAATATTCAAAAGACAGGCATGCATCAGCCTAACGATTTGTAAGGTATTTTTTCCTGATCATGCCTTCAGTTTTGCTATGACATATTCTAGGAGTTTAGAGAGTGTAGGTGAGCATAATCCCGAGGTTTATGAATGCTAACATTTTTTTCAAATGATGTTGATATCGTATCCATTCATGGAATACAAAGTTCCCTCTGTTCAAAAGAATGTATCTCGTTGGTGATTACAATTCCTAATACAGATATCAGATAATTATTCAGACGAAATTCAGTGTTGATATCTGCCCCAGACATATACAGTCAAATCTGTCATAAATGACACCTCTGTATACAAAACGTCTGTCTATAAAGGACACGTTTACTCTGTCCCTTAGGTGTCCTTTGTAGACAGGTTTGACTGTATATGTATGGCATTAGATCGATCTTCTATCAGACATGAATTAAGCCTTACGTCCAGTTCTGGCATACACGTCCGAGTCCGCCACACATAGACAGAGTCCATCACGGAGGAGTTGATGAATCTGAGCTGCGTTGGTCAAGACACTGAGACCGATGGTCAGTACTACGTATACTGTACCCCGCATGGTAAATATCGAAGTTTGGAAAGGGACAAATATGTCGATGAATATTTCCAAAATACCACGTGACAAGTATACGTGATACGTACACAGATAAGATCTGTTATCATTTCAGTTCCGTGTCACTTTATCAAGATACTGGATATTATTATACTGTACATTGTTTGTAAAGCATTGTCTTTATAACTGGAGTCAACATCATCGTTTAGTTAAAATCATCTTATTACTATTTTTTAAATCTCAAAACCTGCCTGCCTGTACCATTACTTCCTTCTTTATTTTTTAGGTATGTATGTTGTCACCCTTGTGTTAATGGAACGCCATATTAACATACAATGTATTAGGAATAAGATTCATCAGTTTGGTATGAATTATATATACTGAGTTTGTTTTGTACACAAACAGGAATTGAAAACTTAATTTGCGAGCTTTCGAAAACGTCTGTTGCCTTTGTCAAGCATAGAGTACAATAGCCAAGTGTCGGTGTTCTGACCGCTGAAATCAGCGCACTACCCGAAATGGGCCGAGTTAGAGAAGTCAGCTGTCAAAATCGAAGCGCGACATTTCGTCCAAATGTACTCTAATACTACAGCTAGACAGAGGGACGGGTAAGATAAAAAAAAAATCAGAGAATACCAAAGCGTCAACAAAACCATAATCCGAACTCAAAATCGATTAAAAAAGGGGCAAAATAGGAACAAAGGAAAGATTTACATGGAGACTCTCGTAAAAGCACAAGAGAATAAGACCAGGTGTTCCGGAAGAGAAAGCGTCTTCTGCTTCATCGACGACATCCGCCATTTAGATCCGCCATGTAAATCTTGGTCACATACAAGTAAGCATCAATCCTCAAAATGAGAACCGAGTCATCATTGTCATCACAACAAGTAAACACACTAACAAAAAAACTCAGAAACGTCCATCTTCATATCACACAAAGATACAGAATATTTCTCCATGAGATCAAGATGGCGACCATAAAACTTGCCCATAGTCTTCTTAAACCTGCATTTCTCAAATCCCTGTGACGTAAGTTTGTTCGTCAGTTGACATCTATCACGAAAATCGCGATATTCAGAGCAAGAAAGGGAACGTTCACGATAGGAAAATCGAAATCGTCACGTTTTTCATACAGCTTAGTAGTAAGTTGCCCGTGTTGGTCATAGTTTAAGTAAAGATCGAGGTAAGAAGCTGATGTATGAGAGTCTGTTGTGTCTTAAATCTCAAGTTCAGCAGGGTCAGCAAACTTCTTGTTGTTTATAGACAACACATCGTCGATATACCTGAAAGTGAAATTGAAAGATTTGGCAAGGTTTTTGTTACCCGTACCTGATAAGCCCCTCGACAAATTCAGCCTCGTATGAAAACAAAAACAAATAAGCCAAACGTGGTGAACAGTTAGTGCCCATTGGAATGCCAACAGTCTGTTGGAAAATCGTTCCTCCGAACTCAACAAATATATGGTCAACAAAGAATTCAATAATTCGTACTATATCTTCCTCAGTATATTTCAACCTAGCTTTTGCTGTGTTTTTCACAAAGTATGCTCCAAGATATCTCACAGGCATGTATTTGTATCGTCGTTCACCTTTTTTGGAAAAGAAAGCTCTCATAATGAGAGACCGAAGACGTTCTTTCAGTTTGGAATGTGGTGTGGTAGTGTACAGGGTGGAAAAATCAAATGTTTTGATGGACGAAACATTTTTGAGAAGGGGGTGCTCAAGACGACTGATCAGAAGATCTTTTGAGTTTTTCAAAATCCACATCCCATTAATGCCACTTCTGGAGTATATAGTGTCACAATAAGACAGATGCCCTGATTTAACGGTACTAAGAATGGTAGTAAGAAGTTTTGATAATAGCTTGGTTGAGCAATGAGACGAGCCAGCGATAAAACGTTGCTTATAAGGATCCTTGTGTAGTTTAGGTTTCCAATATAGCCGAGGTAAGTCAGCGTCTTTATCATTAACGGGTATTTTGAATGATGGTAATACTGATGAATGATTGGAAAGTAATTCATCTTTCAAAAAACCGATTAATGCGTAAGTAGGGTTACCTTGGTTATCAAGCAGGCCCAGTTCTTTTTGCAGACAATGAATGTAATAGTGTTTGTAAACTAGGATCAGGTTATTAGATGCCTTGTCTGCAGACACAATCACATATTTGTCATATAGGTCATTGAGTGTTGTTCGAACATCGGGGTCAAGAAAAATCGATTTGTGTTTAGTTTTCATTTTGTATGGTAAACTGCTTATTCTTTTCTGAATAGAGGACCTGATAGATTTACCCACTCTGAAAGTGAATCCAATTCAGCATGTTCACGTTTAGCCCATTGTCTGGCGTAATCTTCTAAAATTAAAAGATTTGGAAAGGCTTTTGTTACCTGTCCTCATTAGCTCTTACACAAATTCAGCCTCGTATGAAAACAAAAACAAGTCAGCTAAGAGTGGGGCACAGTTTGTTCCCATAGGAATGCCAACAGTCTGCTGGAAAATCTTCCTCCAAACTCGTCGTCCGCCTTTTTTTGGAAAAGCAAGCTCTCAAAACGAGACATCTTTCAGCTTTGTATGAGGTATGGTAGTGTTCAGGGTGGAAAAAATAAATGTTTTGATAGAAAAACAAACCCCTATTAAGAAAGGGGTGCTCAAGATTGATCAAAAGATGAGGTTTTTTTTAAATCCACATTCCGCCAATTCTACTTCTAGAGTATACAGTGTCACAATAAGACTGAAACACTGATTTAATTGTACAAAGAATGGTAGTAAGAAGTGTTGATAAAGGCTTGGCTGAGCAATTAGCAGAACCAGCGGAAAAAATGCTTTTAAGAACCTTGTAGTTTTCGGTATCCAATAAAGACAAGGTAGGTCACCGTCTTGCTCATTAACCGGTATGTTGAAAGATTGTAAAACTGAAGTAAGGGTAGATAGTATTTCATTTTTCGAAAAACCGGTAATTATGGTTGTTACCTTGGTTATGAAGCAGGCCTAGTTATTTTTGTAAGCAATAACTGTAATAGCGTTTGCAAACAGTTATCAAGTTGTAAGATGCTTTATCGGCAGACACAACCACATACTTATCATGTAGATCGTTGAGTGTTGTTCGAACAATGGGGTCAACAAATATCATTGCATTTTTTCTGAATAAAAGACTAATAAACTTAACCCGATCTGAAAATAAATCCAATTCAGCTTGTCCACGTTTAGCCCGTTGTCTGGCATAATCAAAGTCTTCGCCAACCTGCATCTCTGGAATCCCTGTACCGGAAGATTATTCATCAACAGCCAACATCTGCCATGGGAATCCCGTTATTTAGAGCAAGAATAACGAATCAACTGTGGCAAATTAAAGTTGTGTATAGGTTTAGATACCAGAGGTTATTACCAAGAAAGGGATAGTTCAAGATATGACAATAAAACCATCACGTTTAATAGCTTAATAATAAGCTGCCGATATTTGATCTAAAGATCTAGGTAAGCAGCTATTGCAGAAGAATCTGTTTTCTATCCTTTATTTCACGTTAAGAAAAGTATATTCGACAGACTTGGTCAGCAAACTTATCATTATTTTTTGACAACAAATCGTCGATATATTTGAAATCGAATTGAAAAGATTAGGGGAGGGGGTAACACTTTCTGCATGGGTATTCGAGATGAGTCAGAAGATCTTTCGACATTTTGTAAATCCTCATACCGTTTATATCACTTCGGAGCATGACACTGTAGTATGGTATTAAGAAAAGTAATAAAACGTGTTGATAAAGGCTTGGTTGACCAATATGTTGCTTATAGAGATCAAATTCAGCAATTTGTAAAAACAAAAGATGATTGAATTTGTATAGCTGTTAGAAGTTGTCGCTAGTCGTGTAAATAAACGTGGAAATTTCAACACGAGATTTTTATTATCAAATTTACAGTCTACACTGATATTCACTCGATAACCGAGTTATTTTCCAGTAACTATACTTAAGAACGTGTAAAGTTTCTATGAAGTCGACAACAATACATGTGGGCGGAGCTATGCAAATTATCCGGTTCGAATCACAATTGTATGACGTCATTAACAATTGACATGGGCGGAACTAGCTACGGTTTATGCAAACTTCATGCTGTTACATTTATTGAACTGTTTTCACGTTTGTAAGTTTTGAAATGAAATATATGTCTGCAGATGGGGCTAAATTGAACAGAAAAGTTATGAACCATTTACAGGAAAATACTGTAAATATAAGGATTAACCTTTGATTTTGTTTAGTTTATTAGATCATAAATCCAATGGAATGCGTTTACTTTAAATTTACCGACTGCTCCATTGGATTTAAGATCTAATAAACTAAACAAAATCAAAGGTTAATCCTTAATTAATTGACGTTGTTTATGTGAATATGTAGTTAAAGGAACCTTAGAAAGTTTTGTAACCGAAACGAAATCTCGGTCAATATAACTTCCTCGTGTCTCTATAGCCACATATTCTTCTCGGTTTATATAACATTGTCATGTCTATATAACCACATATTCATCTCGGTCAATATCACATTCTCAAGTCCATATAATCACATATTCGTGTCGGTCAACGTCATTTTTTCATGTCTTTATCGGTCCATATCCCCAATTATAACCTCTTTAATTGGTGTTGTATATAAGAATGTTAGATAAAGGTTCCACGTATAAAAAATAAATTGTACGAAAGAAATGCTGGTAATATTGACGGAAATCATTGCTACTTCACAAATGAAATTATAACATACCTTACTGTTGTCCTGGAATTTCTAGGAATTTTCAGTATGACAAAGTTATGTAAGTAAGAGTACATGTGTTAATCAGTGACGTACAACACACCTGCAAGGTGACTTACGTATTTCTGTCCTTATCTGTTAAAGGGTCATCAGGTTACATAAGTATATATACATTTATGGAATCTTAGATTCTATAGGAATGCTATGTATAAGCTGAAGATGTTTGTTGACGAAATAGACATAATTGGATAATTAAACAACATTTTCTCGCTTGCTATCGGGGCGGCTATTATTATAAGCGTAGTATGAATCGTTTAATTTGACACATCGTGTCCAAACAATTTGTACTCTCATCATTTACAAAGTAACTTACCATTTACCGAAAGAATGACAATAAGTAATTACCACCTCTTTGCCAAACCCTAAATTACGTACATACACGAACAGGGGCTAAGCACGGACCTATGTTAATTACTATGGAATGATTGTCAGACAATTATTTTACCTTTATGCAAAACCCCGGATTCCAGCCAGCCTAGTAAACTATTACAGACGTGTAACGTGACGTATTTGGTAGCGAGTGAAAGATAAAAGTTCCATCTTTAAAATGAGGCACATGTAAAAAGGCACTTTACTTAGCGACGAAAATGAGCTTTGTGTGAGAATATGTCAATTTTCTCGTTCAGGCTAGAACTTTCCTTTGTTACAGATATATAGTAGTGGGAGGGGTTATATTCAAAGAGGTAAAATAATTGTCTGACATTTCATTTCATAGTAGCATAGGTCCGTGCCTAGCCCCTGTGGATACACTGTAACAACTAGAACTTTCAGTCAATGGCTAACATATACCCGCGTTCACCAACCCTTTGCAATAAAAACTTTTGTAAGGCAATGTTGATGTCTAACATTTTTATCTGCATATACATCTACACATCATCCCTAACATTCCTTTGTAGTTTCATAAACCTATGGCAGCCAAAATCTGCTCAAAATAACCTGCATATCTACATATGGTCCCTAACATTCGTGTGAAGCTGCAATGGAATAGGTTCACTGGTTTAGAGTTGTCTGACCGGTACGTCGTTGTGTCTACAGACAGACAGATTGATAGAATGGCAACCTGATTCCAGTATACTCCCCCGATAATGATACTCACTACCAAACCCGAAATCGCTTACCTCAAAATCATAACAAACGGAAAATCAATCGTGAAAACTTTCCATTTGTCCTGTATTCATTCCTGGAGTAAGCACATATCACTTTCCCTGGACTCAAATTGTGGTCTCGGTGGCTCCCTTATGTTGTCATATTCATGAAATACTTACACAAGGTTTTCTACATATAGATCTTCAAATTACATTGCCAAACATCGGCCCTCATCCTTATCTAATTTTCAAACTTGAAATTTTATGATCTGTCGTATGAAGAAAAAGTACCAGACACATGGAAGAAGCGCATCATCGTGAAGCTACCAAAGGAGGGCGACATCTCGGGATGTGGCAACTGGAGCGGAATCAACTCTCTGATCTCGAACCCCAAACCTTCATTGGCAACAGCATGTCGCCAATAAGGAAGTTGCAAAGCGCAACGGCATAAATGAAATTGTGGCCGAGGTGAAACAACGGCGGTTGAGATGGTTGGGTCACATTTTCAAGGTGAACAATACCAGACTCCTCTCTCTGCGATGAAATGGACACCACCTGGGAAGCGCAAGAGAGGCAGACCACTTGGAACCTGGAGGAGGACAAATTTTCAAGATGAACAATACCAGACTCCTCTCACTGCGATGAAATGGACACCACCTGGGAAGCGCAAGAGAGGCAGACCACTTGGAACCTGGAGGAGGACAATGGAGAAAGAGATGAGGGAGGCTGGCCAAATCTTGAATGAGTTGAGCTGACTTGCCAATAATAGACATGGATGGAGGAACTGTGTTGGTGTCTTATGTTCCAGGGGAACGAAGAGGATTAAGGCTTGTGAAAAAAATTCAATAATTTGTAAAAAAAAAATGATCCTAAGTTACAAATATTATGTTTCTATTAATCAAGTGTGTAACAGCAGGAATTTCTTTTCATTGATACAACTACATGTAAATTGTTTATTTCAGTTTTATGTCCTCGTATAAGCTAAGGTCATAATTATAGCGGCGGGAATGTAGATATCGTAATTTATTTGTTACTTACAAGGGTTAGTATATACAGTTACGTGCCTAAAGTCTTTCAATTCTATTTTTATTTTGCTATTAAACATGATATATTCTTTGCATCACAAACATTTTTTATAAATTTTCATGACTTTTTATTGATCATTTCTAATGATAATGTGTACGCTTATAGAGAATTATTTCCTTTTACAGCTCATAATATTCTCACTTTTTCCGTTGTGCATAACAAGAGATACCACATACAATTTGTGTGACGCCATTTTTAAGTCATTTTGGTAGCGTTATACAGAATAATGGCGTCACACGAAAATCAAGGGTAAATAATTGTGTAATACTCAAGAAATACATCACAGAAAAATAAATAAATTCTATGAGAATACACGATGTACACTTCTAGACCTAATGTCCAAATTTTGTCAAAATAAACCCATAAACAAAGTCAAGAAATTTCATTGAAAAAAAAATGGAAATACAAAGGAATATATAGCAAAATAAAAATATTAAAGACTTTTGGTACGAAACCGTATGTCGTTTCAGCGCATGAAATTGGACAGCACGTGTACCTATAGGTAAGTAGATGTTTGTACTGTGGTGTTGTTTTCCCATTTCTGTATAATAATATTGACAATTTTTGAAGGTCAGAGGATATCAGATTTGCTCAATAATCTCCGCGTGTAATATTCGTGTGAATGGATGAGCCGCAGCAACACTACCCGAAATCTGATAACCTTTATCTGTCTGAATGGTTTAATGATGCAACCAATATCTGCGCGTCTTGATATTATTAATTGTTATTTACACAAGTATGTACATGTATATATAATGACGGGCCAAACGTCTTTCTCTTATGTTTTTTTTTCGTTTTGCTATATATCATGATACATTCTTTGCATTTCCAAGTTTTTTCAATGAATTTTCCTAACTTTGTTTATGGATTATTTTTAATGAAATTTTGTATACTAATAAAGAATTATTTCCTGTTTCATCTCATAACATTGTTACTGTTTTTCGTTGTGCGTGACAAGAAATATCAGTTATTTACAACATCCATTTTTTGTGACGCCATTTTGACGGCATTTTGTAGCGTTATATTTATAGAAAAATGGCGTCACCCTGAAATTTACAGTATAAATAATTCTGTTATACTCCAGAAATAGACCACGGAATGAAGCATTGATGACACGTAGCAGATTCTTACAAAAGTTTGCAAGCAATTTTTTTTCATAACCCTATGAAACTATTCAAATTTAAAACATGTTTATGTACAATTTGACTGATCTAACAACGGATTCTTTTTAACAAGTCAATACGCAACGTCAATTGCCGCATTGGGACGTCACAGTTTTCGCGTTATTTTCGGATTTTGTTTTCATAGAGGTATGAAAAGAAAATCCAAACCAAACTGCAAACAATCGATGGAAAATTAATTATGAATAAATAAATATTATGAGAAGAACCATTGGACACGTAGACATTTATGTCCAAATTTTGTCAAAATCCATTCATAAACGAAGCCAGGAAAATTCAGTGAAAAAAAAGTTGGAAATACAAATAATATATAGAAAAATGAAAAAATTAAGACTTTTGACACGTAACCGTTTGTCGCTTCAGAGCATGAAATCGGACAGCACGTGTACCTATAGGTAAGTACATGTTTGTACTGTGGTGTTGTTTTCCCATTATTGTAAAACGAGACTGTATAATAATATTGATAATTTTAGAAGGTCGGAGGAAATCAGATTTGCTCAATAATCTCCGCGTGTAATGTTCGTGTGAATTGATGAGCCGCAGCAACACTACCCGAAATCTGATAACCTTTATCTGTCTGAATGGTTTAATGATGCCACCAATATCTGCACTTCTTGATATAACAGTGTATTTAATTGTTATTTACACAAGTATGTACATGTAATACATGCCAAAAGTCTTTCTTTCATTTAATTAGGTTTTTCATTTTGCTATATCTCATGGTATATTCTTTGCATTTCCAAGTTTTTTTCAATGAATCTCCTAACTTTGTTTATGGATTATTTTTAATGAAATGTTGTGCATGACAAGAGATATCAGTTATTTACAACACCCAATTTTCGTGACGCCATTTTTACGTCATTTTGGTAGCGTTATATAGAAAAAAAGGCGTCACACGAAAATTTACAGTGTAAACAATTTTGTGATTCTCACGAAATACACCATGGGAAAATAAATAAATATTATGGAAAGAAACTACTATAAAGTTATCACAACACATACGTTATGATGAATTGGCTCATTTACAATAATACCTGCTGTAGAAAGCAATATATTTACACCCCTTCTTGAGCTTATTAAACTCTAATTGTGAATAAATTAGTGTAAACGCAACGAAAAAAGGCTCAGCGGATTGATATTTGTTCAAATATGGCGTCGTTCACGCTTCAAAACAATAACTATTCGCTGACGGCCATTGTTTGGTTCCTTCAAGATTTTGAAACATGGAACATATATGGAATCTATTTCTGCCGATTATACAATAAAAGTTTATGGTCAATGCGTGAACATAACCACCGTTGTAAATAAAGACATAAATTCAAAGTGCTAGTAATATTATTTAATACCAAATTTACAAATAATGTAAATATTCACTATGGAGCGCTAACGCGCACCATAGAATATGTTCGTTGCTAACTGCGGGCATACTACCGTATACGCAGTCAAAAGGAGGTACAATCCTTATATAACGTAACTATAATTAGTGCAATTTTGATTTAGCGGAACGCTTTCATTGTGAAAATCGTTAAAATAATATTACCGCTTAAAAATGTACATTTATAGAATATAAAAACGTGTTCTTTTTTTTGTTTTTTCTCTAGCTCTAATATAATTCATCTTACTCTTTTTTACTACATTAATTACTTGTCTTTCCAAAATAACACAACATACCTGAATAAAATGTCAAAAACTTACCTACAATGTACATATATGTAGTTATCCCTCGATTTCACCGAAACGGGGGATATTAATTTGGGTTTATCCGTCCGTCTGTTCGAATGTCTGTCTGTCTCTCGTTTCTTTGCAATAACGGCAACAAATATCATCCAACTTTCTTGAAATTTGATAACAAGGTTAAATGTCTAACGGGCTCGAACAAGTTACATATGTATATTGCCACATTTGGCAGACTTGATTTGGCGGAGTTATGGCCCCTTGATAAACGTTGCCGTGCAATGATGGCAACAACTATTATCCAATTTCTATGTATAAGGCGTTAGATTTGTTCAATTTCCAAGCAATACATCTTTTGTTAACAGCATGAAAATTACAAAAGATTTTTCTCCACAATATTCAAAAGGGGGAAAAGCGGGAAATAGTTATTCTAAATGTAATAGATTTACCTAATCGTACAACTATTTGCTGTATATAATCAATTTGATTCTTTTTCTTCCGTCCGGACACTTTTCCTTCAAACGACTTCTTCTCAATAACCGATAGGCCCGGGGTAATGTAGGTGCAAGGGATGTTTCCGAATATGGATGATTTTACCTTCTTTCAAGGTCACAGGGGTCAATTATATTAAAAAAAAAAAACATTTAACAATTTAGTCTTCTTACTAACCGAAAGGTCCATGGTAATGTAGGTACTGTACAAGGGATGTTTCCGAATATGAATGACTTTGCCTACTTTCAAGGTCAAGGGTCAATTATATAAAAACATTTAACAACCTCCTTCTCGCTAACCGAAAGGACCAGGTAATGATATTTGGCCAGTAAATACCTGGGATAGAGTGCTACACATGTACAACATTTCCTCATGTCAATGACCATGACTTTCATCTAAGGCCACATGGGTCAAGTATGTAAAACTTTTTAACAATCTTCTTCTCAATAATCGAAAGGCCTGTGGTACTGGAACTTGGCCTGTAGGTACCAGAGAAAGTACTGAAAAATGACTTCATATTAATTACCATGAAATTATTTCAAGATCACAGGAGTGAATTATGTGAAAACCTGTAATAATCTTTGTCTCGATAACCGAACGGTCCAGGGTTATGACAATTGGCCAGTATACACCTAGAGTTGAGTGCTATAAAGTTTCTTCATTTAGATACACGTTGACCTATATTCAAGGTCAAATATGTGAAAACATTTAACAATCTTTTCAATAACCAAAAGATCAAGAGTAATGATATTTGGTCAGTAGGTACCTTGTATATATGCTACAAATATGTTAAAATCATCAAGCAAATTTTTCTCAATAGCCGAAAAGCCTAGGTCAAGTTTCCCCTCCAATTCTATGGAACACGACCAATCTATATGGATACCACACTAGCCTTTCACAAGGGCAGCCCAGGCTCGATTACCTGAACGGACATGGACAGGTTAAGGGTCACTTGCCGACCATGCTGGGTTTCTTCGGGTATTCCGGTTTCCTCCCACACTAAGCCTCCCCACCCACAGGGACCTGATAATTTGTTACAGGTATTTTTGGATCTAAACTAGGGTGTTTAGAGCAATTTTACACTTTTGTAAGGCTTAGATCAATTTTCGATAGAAATGCCCATGCTGGCCTTTCGCTGTCACACGCATCCAATGACAGCGAAAGGTAGCGTTATACAGAATTATGGCGTCACACGAAAATCAAGGGTAAATAATTGTGTAATACTCAAGAAATACATCACAGAAAAATAAATAAATACTATGAGAATACACGATGGACACTTCTAGATCTAATGTCCAAATTTTGTCAAAATAAACCCATAAACAAAGTCAAGAAATTTCATTGAAAAAAAAATGGAAATACAAAGAATATATGGCAAAATGAAAATATTAAAGACTTTTGGTACGAAACCGTATGTCGTTTCAGCGCATGAAATTGGACAGCACGTGTACCTATAGGTAAGTAGATGTTTGTACTGTGGTGTTGTTTTCCCATTTCTGTATAATAATATTGACAATTTTTGAAGGTCAGAGGATATCAGATTTGCTCAATAATCTCCGCGTGTAATATTCGTGTGAATGGATGAGCCGCAGCAACACTACCCGAAATCTGATAATCTTTATCTGTCTGAATGGTTTAATGATGCACCAATATCTGCGCGTCTTGATATTATTAATTGTTATTTACACAAGTATGTACATGTATATATAATGACGGGCCAAACGTCTTTCTCTTATGTTTTTTTTTCGTTTTGCTATATATCATGATACATTCTTTGCATTTCCAAGTTTTTTCAATGAATTTTCCTAACTTTGTTTGTGGATTATTTTTAATGAAATTTGTATACTAATAAAGAATTATTTCCTGTTTCATCTCATAACATTGTTACTGTTTTTCGTTGTGCGTGACAAGAACTATCAGTTATTTACAACATCCATTTTTGTGACGCCATTTTGACGGCATTTTGTAGCGTTATATTTATAGAAAAATGGCGTCACCCTGAAATTTACAGTATAAATAATTCTGTTATACTCCAGAAATAGACCACGGAATGAAGCATTGATGACACGTAGCAGATTCTTACAAAAGTTTGCAAGCAATTTTTTTCATAACCCTATGAAACTATTCAAATGTAAAAAACTTGTTTATGTACAATTTGACTGATCTAACAACGGATTCTTTTTAACAAGTCAATACGCAACGTCAATTGCCGCATTGTGACGTCACAGTTTTCGCGTTATTTTCGGATTTTGTTTTCATAGAGGTATGAAAAGAAAATCCAAACCAATCAGAAAGCCGCATACTGCAAACAATCGATGGAAAATTAATTATGAATAAATAAATATTATGAGAAGAACCATTGGACACGTAGACATTTATGTCTAAATTTTGTCAAAATCCATTCATAAACGAAGCCAGGAAAATTCAGTGAAAAAAAAAGTTGGAAATACAAATAATATATAGAAAAATGAAAAAATTAAGACTTTTGACACGTAACCGTTTGTCGCTTCAGAGCATGAAATCGGACAGCACGTGTACCTATAGGTAAGTACATGTTTGTACTGTGGTGTTGTTTTCCCATTATTGTAAAACGAGACTGTATAATAATATTGATAATTTTAGAAGGTCGGAGGAAATCAGATTTGCTCAATAATCTCCGCGTGTAATGTTCGTGTGAATTGATGAGCCGCAGCAACACTACCCGAAATCTGATAACCTTTATCTGTCTGAATGGTTTAATGATGCCACCAATATCTGCACTTCTTGATATAACAGTGTATTTAATTGTTATTTACACAAGTATGTACATGTAATACATGCCAAAAGTCTTTCTATCATTTAATTAGGTTTTTCATTTTGCTATATCTCATGGTATATTCTTTGCATTTCCAAGTTTTTTTCAATGAATCTCCTAACTTTGTTTATGGATTATTTTTAATGAAATGTTGTGCATGACAAGAGATATCAGTTATTTACAACACCCAATTTTCGTGACGCCATTTTTACGTCATTTTGGTAGCGTTATATAGAAAAAAAGGCGTCACACGAAAATTTACAGTGTAAACAATTTTGTGATTCTCAAGAAATACACCATGGGAAAATAAATAAATATTATGGAAAGAAACTACTATAAAGTTATCACAACACATACATAACAAGAGATGTCCTTACATATGTTTTTTGAACGAGCTAAGTGCAAAGTTTCTTATTTTGGGGATCTGAAATTCTTGTACATAACAGATCCACGTTATGATGAATTGGCTCATTTACAATAATACCTGCTGTAGAAAGCAATATATTTACACCCCTTCTTGAGCTTATTAAACTCTGATTGTGAATAAATTAGTGTAAACGCAATGAAAAAAGGCTCAACGGATTGATATTTGTTCAAATATGGCGTCGTTCACGCTTCAAAACAATAACTATTCGCTGACGGCCATTGTTTGGTTCCTTCAAGATTTTGAAACATGGAACATATATGGAATCTATTTCTGCCGATTATACAATAAAAGTTTATGGTCAATGCGTGAACATAACCACCGTTGTAAATAAAGACATAAATTCAAAGTGCTAGTAATATTATTTAATACCAAATTTACAAATAATGTAAATATTCACTATGGAGCGCTAACGCGCACCATAGAATATGTTCGTTGCTAACTGCGGGCATACTACCGTATACGCAGTCAAAATGAGGTACAATCCTTATATAACGTAACTATAATTAGTGCAATTTTGATTTAGCGGAACGCTTTCAGTGTGAAAATCGTTAAAATAATATTACCGCTTAAAAATGTACATTTATAGAATATATAAACGTGTTCTTTTTTTTGTTTTTTCTCTAGCTCTAATATAATTCATCTTACTCTTTTTTACTACATTAATTACTTGTCTTTCCAAAATAACACAACATACCTGAATAAAATGTCAAAAACTTACCTACAATGTACATATATGTAGTTATCCCTCGATTTCACCGAAACGGGGGATATTAATTTGGGTTTATCCGTTCGTCTGTTCGAATGTCTGTCTGTCTCTCGTTTCTTTGCAATAACGGCAACAAATATCATCCAACTTTCTTGAAATTTGATAACAAGGTTAAATGTCTAACGGGCTCGAACAAGTTACATATGTATATTGCCACATTTGGCAGACTTGATTTGGCGGAGTTAGGGCCCCTTGATAAACGTTGCCGTGCAATGATGGCAACAACTATTATTCAATTTCTATGTATAAGGCGTTAGATTTGTTCAATTTCCAAGCAATACATCTTTTGTTAACAGCATGAAAATTACAAAAGATTTTTCTCCACAATATTCAAAAGGAGGAAAAGCGGGAAATAGTTATTCTAAATGTAATAGATTTACCTAATCGTACTACTATTTGCTGTATATAATCAATTTGATTCTTTTTCTGCCGTCCGGACACTTTTCCTTCAAACGACTTCTTCTCAATAACCGATAGGCCCGGGGTAATGTAGGTGCAAGGGATGTTTCCGAATATGAATGATTTTACCTTCTTTCAAGGTTACAGGGGTCAATTATATTAAAAAAATACATTTAACAATTTAGTCTTCTTCTTACTAACCGAAAGGTCCATGGTAATGTAGGTACTGTACAAGGGATGTTTCCGAAATGAATGACTTTGCCTACTTTCAAGGTCAAGGGTCAATTATATAAAAACATTTAACAACCTCCTTCTCGCTAACCGAAAGGACCAGGTAAATGATATTTGGCCAGTAAATACCTGGGATAGAGTGCTACAACATTTCCTCATGTCAATGACCATGACATTCATCTAAGGCCACATGGGTCAAGTATGTAAAACTTTTTAACAATCTTCTTCTCAATAATCGAAAGGCCTGTGGTACTGGAACTTGGCCTGTAGGTACCAGAGAAAGTACTGAAAAATGACTTCATATTAATTACCATGAAATTATTTCAAGATCACAGGAGTGAATTATGTGAAAACCTGTAATAATCTTTGTCTCGATAACCGAACGGTCCAGGGTAATGACAATTGGCCAGTATACACCTAGAGTTGAGTGCTATAAAGTTTCTTCATTTAGATACTCGTTGACCTATATTCAAGGTCAAATATGTGAAAACATTTAACAATCTTTTCAATAACCAAAAGGTCAAGAGTAATGATATTTGGTCAGTAGGTACCTTGTATATATGCTACAAATATGTTAAAATCATCAAGCAATTTTTTCTCAATAGCCGAAAAGCCTAGGTCAAGTTTCCCCTCCAATTCTATGGAACACGACCAATCTATATGGATACCACACTAGCCTTTCACAAGGGCAGCCGAGGCTCGATTACCTGAACGGACATGGACAGGTTAAGGGTCACTTGCCGACCATGCCGGGTTTCTTCGGGTATTCCGGTTTCCTCCCACACTAAGCCTCCCCACCCACAGGGACCTGATAATTTGTTACAGGTATTTTTGGATCTAAACTAGGGTGTTTAGAGCAATTTTACACTTTTGTAAGGCTGAGATCAATTTGCGATAGAAATGCCCATGCTGGCCTTTCGCTGTCACGCGCATCCAATGACAGCGAAAGGTCAGCGCGTGCAGTGACGTCAATACTCATTTGCAATGCGACAGTGGCAGGATAGACAACGAAAACTTTGAGACACGGAAATTTTGCGTGTTTTTGGAGGAAATCGAGATTATTTCTGCGGAAGGAGGATACATTGGACGTGTACTAATATTTAGGAGGTTTTTTAAATAAAAAAACTATCCATCTTTCCAACGGTACCAAGCGTTTTTTCGTACCTCAACTAGAAATGTGATTTGGTCGATTTTGCGACCTTGAAAGCTTTCCACCCTTTAGCCTTTATTTTCATTGAGGGGGCATTTCTATCGAAAATTGATCTAACCGGGGTAATCATATTATAGGTAAAAATCTTTGGAGGCTAGGTTAAAACGTGTAATTTTTATGCTGTTGAAACAAGATGTATTGCTTGTAAATTGAACTAAACCTAAAGCCTTAAACACAGAATTCGTATAATAGTTGTCATGATTGCATGGAAACGTTGATTAAGGGGTCTTAACTCCGCAAAATAGCGTCCGCCGCAAGTTGCGATTGAACTTAGCTGAACCCTTTAGGTATTAAACCTGCTGTTTTTTTCGCGTGATAGACCAAAGAATAGGTGAGGTGAACCCGCGAATCTTAAGCTTCGGACAGCCCGATGCTCTACCGCTGAGCTAGAGGGGGAAATGTGCACCCTCTAGTTTCATGTACAATTAAAATCTGACACTTTTCTCCCCGTTTTTTAAATGTGTTCATCCTCCAACACCACAAGGCATGTTCTAAGTCTCTGTTACGAGGACCACGAACATCTTTTATCATGTTAAGGAAACAGAATAGTGTGCTACCACAGGAGTATCGAACCCTCGATCACTAGGCTCTTCGTCGGACGCTCTTTCACTGACCTAAAGAGAAAAAAAGATTGGTAGCAGGTTTTAATGACGCCACGCTGGACCACCATGGAGAACACCATTTTGAATGGGTTTCATACAGCTGAAGTCTAGCAAAATCTTAAGTCTTGCAAAATTTGTATCTCTCCACTGCGTTCAATATGTCTTTATCAAATGGACAATTCCTGATATTTTCTTAAAATAATTTAATGATGTCACTTAAGGCTTGCTTTAAATATCGAGATTTTTGTGATGGTTGACGGCTGCTGACAGGTTTCTTTACATATTTTTCATCCATGTAGTATGATATGAAGGTGGCCGGTTTTTTTTGTGTGTTAAATATGATCATTAGTGTTCTTACCTGTAATGGAGAGTGATCTGCATCTGCATGATAACCAGCAACGTACATTGGGTATCTCGCTACTGACTCGGTTCTCACATGCAGGGTTTATGTTTAATTGAAGTGGCCAAAATTAACATGCCGTGTGTCGTCGATGAAGCAGAAGACGCTTTCGCTTCCGGAACACTTTGACTTATTCTCTTATACTTTTTCAAGGGTCTCCGAGTAATTTGTTCTGGTGATTTTTACAACTATCTTGCGGTTATGATTTTAAATTATACATTATATAACACTCAAATTACATTGGACGGATTTCTGATTATTGTTCTTTTAATTAAACTATCATTTAATGAAATTGTCTCATTATTACAATGTTTGTGGGATAAGCTTACTTGCATAACTAACGGTTATTGAGTTGCATCCCTTGCATTTAAGCACTAGACTCTGTCGCTAGATGTAGAAAATTCCGTAGTTCCGGTTTATACTGATTTTGACGTCACATCCTTGCCTCGGATTCTATGCGTCAGTAAAAATTGCTTTGGTTATTATTCAATCAATGCACACATACAAATTCAATATGTTTATGGTTGGAACAAAGACACGAGTCCCGCCATAATATTTTAGTCAATTATGTTAGCATGAGATGATTGAGATCACCCCCTACTACCGCTCCATGGCCAGCAACTTATTGTAATTTTACCGGTTTCTTGTTCTAACCAAAAGACTAACGTACTTATTTGTGCCATTACTTTACTCGAGGGTAGACCACAAGCTCTGTTTTTCGAGGGTTCTTGGCCCGGGGTCGCCACCCTACCAAGTTGGTTTCGATAATGTATCTGACTCACCCTTTATGTTCCAGTTTTCATAATCATGCTCGAAAATGAAAATCCTCAAATGAAGTGAAATTTGCTACCAAATTCAAGATTTACAAATAAGCATAAGCGTTTTCTTTGTGATTTGTGTTTATTCCATTAAAGAACATTTAATGAACTACGGATCAGTTATTTACATACCAATACCATAATTCACATTACAGTATCAATATAAAAACACCTGTCGATCATTTCGTTAAATATCTAAAACGTATTTTCACATCAAAAACAGCAATTTCCGTAAAAAAACCACAACACTTCTTTTAGCAAATACATGTACATTTGTAACACAACACAATATAATATACACAAAAACTACATTTATATCATACACCAGTATATACTATACACAGTTATATCATACACCAGTATATACTATATACACAGACTATATCACACACCAGTATATACTATATATACAGACTATATCATACACCAGTATATACTATATATACAGACTATATCACACACCAGTATATACTTTATATACATACTATATCATACACCAGTATATACTATATACACAGACTATATCACACACCAGTATATACTATATATATATACAGACTATATCACAAACCAGTATATCCTATATATACAGACTATATCATACACCAATATTAATATATATACAGACTATATCATAAACCAGTATATACTTTTTACACAGACTATATCATACACCAGTATATACTATACACAGACTATATCACACACCAGTATATACTATATATACAGACTATGTCACACACCAGTATATACTATATATACAGACTATATCCTACACCAGTATATACTATACACAGTTATATCATACACAAGTATATACTATATACACAGACTATATCACACACCAGTATATACTATATATACAGACTATATCATACACCAGTATATACTATATATACAGACTATATCATACACCAATATTAATATATATACAGACTATATCACACACCAGTATATACTATATATACAGACTATATCATACACCAGTATATACTATATATACAGACTATATCATCCACCAGTATATACTATATATACAGACTATATCATACACCAGTAATAATATATATACAGACTATATCACACACCAGTATATACTATATATACAGACTATGTCACACACCAGTATATACTATATATACAGACTATATCATACACCAGTATATACTATACACAGTTATATCATACACAAGTATATACTATATACACAGACTATATCACACACCAGTATATACTATATATACAGACTATATCATACACCAGTATATACTATATATACAGACTATATCATACACCAGTATTAATATATATACAGACTATATCACACACCAGTATATACTATATATACAGACTATGTCACACACCAGTATATACTATATACACAGACTATATCATACACCAGTATATACAATATATACAGACTATATCACACACCAGTATATACTATATACACAGACTATATCACACACCAGTATATACTATATACACAGACTATATCATACACCAGTATATACTATATACACAGACTATATCACACACCAGTATATACTATATATACAGACTATATCATACACCAGTATATACTTTATATACAGACTATATCATACACCAGTATATACTATATATACAGACTATATCATACACCAGTATATACTATATATACAGACTATATCATACACCAGTATATACTATATATATATACATACTATATCATACACCAGTATATACTTTATATACAGACTATATCATACACCAGTATATACTATATATAAATACAGACTATATCATACACCAGTATATACTATATATATATACAGACTATATCATACACCAGTATATACTATATATACAGACTATATCATACACCAGTATATACTATATTTAAATACAGACTATATCATACACCAGTATATACTATATATATATATAGACTATATCATACACCAGTATATACTTTATATACAGACTATATTATACACCAGTATATACTATATATACAGACTATATCATCCACCAGTATATCCAATATACACAGACTATATCATACACCAGTATATACTATATATACAGACTATATCATCCACCAGTATATCCTATATATACATACTATATCATACACCAGTATATCCTATATATACAGACTATATCATACACCAGTATATACTATATATACAGACTATATCATACACCAGTATATACTATATACACAGACTATATCATACACCAGTATATACTATATAAACAGACTATATCATACACCAGTATATCCTATATATACAGACTATATCATACACCAGCATATACTATATACACAGACTATATCATACACCAATATATACTATATACACAGACTATATCATACACCAGTATATCCTATATATACAGACTATATCATACACCAATATATACTATATATACAGACTATATCATACACCAGTATATACTATATATACAGACTATATCATACACCAGTATATCCTATATATACAGACTATATCATACACCAGTATATACTATATACACAGACTATATCATACACCAATATATACTATATACACAGACTATATCATACACCAGTATATCCTATATATACAGACTATATCATACACCAGTAGATACTATATACACAGACTATATCATACACCAATATATACTATATACACAGACTATATCATACACCAGTATATCCTATATATACAGACTATATCATACACCAATATATACTATATATACAGACTATATCATACACCAGTATATACTATATATACAGACTATATCATACACCAGTATATCCTATATATACAGACTATATCATACACCAGTATATACTATATACACAGACTATATCATACACCAATATATACTATATACACAGACTATATCATACATCAGTATATACTATATATACAAACTATATCATACACCAGTATATACTATATATACAGACTATATCATACACCAATATATACTATATATACAGACTATATCATCCACCAGTATATCCTATATATACATACTATATCATACACCAGTATATCCTATATATACAGACTATATCATACACCAGTATATCCTATATATACAGACTATATCATACACCAGTATATACTATATACACAGACTATATCATACACCGGTATATTATATATATACAGACTATATCATACACCAGTATATCCTATATATACAGACTATATCATACACCAGTATATACTATATATACAGACTATATCATACACCAGTATATACTATATATACAGACTATATCATACACCAGTATATACTATATATACAGACTATATCATACACCAATATATACTATATATACAGACTATATCATACATCAGTATATACTATATATACAAACTATATCATACACCAGTATATACTATATATACAGACTATATCATACACCAATATATACTATATATACAGACTATATCATCCACCAGTATATCCTATATATACATACTATATCATACACCAGTATATCCTATATATACAGACTATATCATACACCAGTATATCCTATATATACAGACTATATCATACACCAGTATATACTATATACACAGACTATATCATACACCGGTATATTATATATATACAGACTATATCATACACCAGTATATCCTATATATACAGACTATATCATACACCAGTATATACTATATATACGGACTTTATCATACACCAGTATATACTATACATACACAGACTATATCATACACCAGTATATACAATATACACAGACTATATCATACACCAGTATATACTATATAGACAGACCATATCATGCACCAGCATATCCAATATACACAGACTATATCATACACCAGTATATACTATATATACAGACTACATCATACACCAGTATATACTATATATACAGACTATATCATACACCAGTATATCCAATATACACAGACTATATCATACACCAGTATATACTATATAGACAGACCATATCATTCACCAGCATATCCAATAAACACAGACTATATCATACACCAGTATATACAATAGACACAGACTATATCATAAACCAGTATATACTATATAGACAGACCATATCATACACCAGCATATCCAATATACACAGACTATATCATACACCAGTATATACTATATATACAGACCATATCATACACCAGCATATCCAATATACACAGACTATATCATACACCAGTATATACTATATACACAGACTATATCATACACCAGTATATACTATATATACACACTATATCATACAACAGTATATACTATATATACAGACTATATCATACACCAGTATATCCTATATACACAAACTATATCATACACCAGTATAAACTATACACTCAGACTTTATCATACACCAGTATATCCTATATATACAGACTATATCATACACCAGTATATACTATATACACAGACTATATCGTACAACAGTATATACTATATATACAGACTATATCATACACCAGTATATACTATACACAGACTATATCATACACCAGTATATCCTATATATACAGACTATATCATACACCAGTATATCCTATATATACATACTATATCATACACCAGTATACCCTATATACACAGACTATATCATACACCAGTATATCCTATATATACAGACTATATCATACACCAGTATATCCTATATACACAGACTATATCATACACCAGTTTCTACCACAATACCCTCTGTTATTCCACTCTCAGACCATTGTATAAACGTGCTGACTGTTGAATAAATATATGTTATATACCACTAGTGGAATATGACATTCCGGACTTTTGATTGGTTGAGAAGTTGAACTTTGACCGGAAAAGTGCATTGTTGACGACGTCATCGATTGTTGACGTCGTCATAACGTGGCGGGAATGTATTCGAGACGATGTGATTTCCCGCAAATCCGCGATTCACTCCAGAAAACAACACTACAACTGCTGAATAAATATTATTGTGGTAGAAACATGTCACACGACTCGTGGTTATTGGATATGGAATTTATTTCACTCTCGTTAATTATTTTTTTAAAGTAACAAAAGACACTCGCTAAAGCTCTTGTCTTTTGTAACTTTAAAAAAATAATTAACTCAAGTGAAATAAATTCCATATCCAACAACCACTCGTTGTGTAACCCCTATATATCTTACATACACAGACTATATCATACACCAGTATATACTATATATACAGACTATATCATACACCAGTATATACTATATACACAGACTATATCATACACCAGTATATACTATATATACACAGACTATATCATACACCAGTATATACTTTTTACACAGACTATATCATACACCAGTATATACTATATACACAGACTATATCATACACCAGTATATACTATATATACAGACTATATCATTCACCAGTATATACTATGCACTCAGACTTTATCATACACCAGTATATACTATACATACAGACTATATCATACACCAGTATATCCTATATATACAGACTATATCATACACCAGTATATACTATATATACAGACTATATCATACACCAGTATATACTATATATATATACAGATTATATCATACATCAGTATATACTATATACACAGACTATATCATACACCAGTATATACTATACACACACTATATCATACACCAGTATATACTATATATACAGACTATATCATACACCAGTATATACTATATATACAGACTATATCATACACCAGTATATCCTATATATACAGACTATATCATACACCAGTATATACTATACACAGTTATATCACACACCAGTATATACTATATATACAGACTATATCATACACCAGTATATACTATATATACAGACTATATCATACACCAGTATATACTATATATATATACAGACTATATCACACACCAGTATATACTATATATACAGACTATATCATACACCAGTATATACTTTATATACAGACTATATCACACACTAGTATATACTATATATACATACTATATCATACACCAGTATATACTTTATATACAGACTATATCATACACCAGTATATCCTATATATATATACAGATTATATCATACATCAGTATATCCTATATATACAGACTATATCATACACCAGTATATCCTATATATATATACAGACTATATCATACACCAGTATATACTATATACACAGACTATATCACACACCAGTATATCCTATATATACAGACTATATCATACACCAGTATATACTATATATATATACAGATTATATCATACATCAGTATATCCTATATATACAGACTATATCATACACCAGTATATCCTATACATACAGACTATATCATACACCAGTATATCGTATATATACAGACTATATCATACACCAGTGTATACTATATATACAGACTATATCATACACCAGTATATACTATATATATATACAGATTATATCATACATCAGTATATCCTATATATACAGACTATATCATACACCAGTATATCCTATATATACAGACTGTATCATAAACCAGTATATACTTTTTACACAGACTATATCATACACCAGTATATACTATACACAGACTATATCATACACCAGTATATACTATATACACAGACTATATCATACACCAGTATATACTTGATATACAGACTATATCATACACCAGTATATACTATATACACAGACTATATCATACACCAGTATATACTATATATACAGACTATATCATACACCAGTATATACTATATATACAGACTATAGTATACACCAGTATATACTATATATACAGACTACATCATACACCAATATATACTATATATACAGACTATATCACACACCAGTATATACTTTATATACAGACTATATCATACACCAGTATATACTATATACACAGACTATATCACACACCAGTATATACTATATATACAGACTATATCATACACCAGTATATACTATATACACAGACTATATCATACACCAATATATACTATATATACAGACTATATCACACACCAGTATATACTTTATATACAGACTATATCATACACCAGTATATACTATATATACAGACTATATCATACACCAATATATACTATATATACAGACTATATCACACACCAGTTTATACTATATACACAGACTATATCACACACCAGTATATACTATATATACAGACTATATCATACACCAGTATATACTTTATATACAGACTATATCATACACCAGTAGATACGATATATACAGACTATATCATACACCAGTATATACTATATACACAGACTTTATCATACACCAGTATATCCAATATACACAGACTATATCATACACCAATATATACTATATACACAGACTATATCATACACCAGTATATACTATATATATACAGACTATATCATACACCAGTATATACTATATACACAGACTATATCATACACCAGTATATCCTATATACACAGACTATATCATACACCAGTATATACTATACATACACAGACTATATCATGCAAAAGTATATACTATACACACACTATATCATACAACAGTATATACTATATAGATTCTATACACTATATCATACAACAGTATATACTATATATATACTATATCATACAACTGTATATACTATATATACAGACTATAGTATACGCCAGAGTAAGCTATACAGGCAATATCATTTAACTGTTTACTTTGTTTTTGATCTTTAGACATGTATTGATGCTTTATATGTATGTAGCGTATTAAATTGTAGCCTCAGTGGATTTTCTTACATTTTCGAAGTATTTATATTGTATGATTACAATCGTCTTTTTTCAAACACTGGGTGTTCTTTGTGTAGACATGACTGTACAAGTCCATAATTTATAGCACTTTTATCGGTCAGTGGTAAAGCGATACACTGGATTGTTACGGACCGTTGGCTCGATCCCCGGCGATGACGCGAGGCACCCATATCGTTGATTGTGATCAACTTCTAATATGAGTTATGTATACGCTCTTACCGACAATTTGAAACGCATATTTTGCCGTTACAGAATATGCTAGTTATTTCTCTGTAACAGGTTCGCGAGTCCTTGTATACTTATGTCTTCAATACAAAGTCATTTAACTCCTCACACTGTGCAGATAATTGCATGATTTTTCTTCTGAGCTCATATTTGTCAAAGTTATCCGAGCCAGCAACATTCCTTTCGGAAGATGGTGATTTCGGATACACTTGTACGTTTTCCTTACTCGTGCTGGGACTGTCGCTATGAGGAGATGAACTACGTACATATGTGTTTCCGTTTCTGAGATCATCTGCTCGGGTCATTGATAATTCTGCCGATATATGTGCTTGTTTTCGATTGGCTCCCCTGGGGAAACCATAACCTTCATGGCTCATTTGGTAGGACATGAAACGATAAGGAAACTGCCCACTCTGATCATACGGGTGGACATTTTGCATTTTGTGCAAACCTTCGATCATAAGCTGACGGTCGCTTCCATTGTGTTCCATGTGAACATGCTGCTTACCGCCAGTCGACCATATAACACCATCGGATGAATGGTTAAATGGTACATGATGCCCATATTCGCTGCTCTCAGTGCAGTGTTTTTCATCCTCATGGTCCGACAAGTGGGGACTATTGTTTGTGCCTCGACTCTCATAGTTCGCAATGGCGCAGCTATCAAGGCTTTTCTTTTTACTTTGCGTACCTTCTGAAGATTCCCTTAAGTTCTCTGCCTTTCCGTTTGAAGAACGTGACTCACCAAACTCTTGCAAACAAACCAGTCTTTCTTGGTTTGTTAATATCGAATGTTCTGGAGGAATACCGTATTTCGTTTTCAGTAAGAACATTTCCTTATTTAGGAGCGCATTTTCTTTCTCGAGTTTATCAATTTTTGTTCGTATATCGGACTCGAGACGTCGTCTGCTTTCTCGAGAACGTTTCGCGGCTATGTTGTTCTTTTTCCGTTTTACCCAATACGTTTCGTCTTTAAGGGCCTCGGGAACTAATCTCTTCGCATGTCGAGCCTGAGTTGTTCCCCATAGTGAGTTATTCTGGTGTTTGTCGTTCCACTGCGCAAACCCATTTGTTGCTTTTTCCTGTTCTCCTTCCGACATGTTGTTTTTATTCTTTCGAAGATCACAATTGGAAATTCACCTACGAACAAAGAAATGTGTTATTGTGGTTTTAAATTTGTATACATATATTTCATAAAAGAGAGAATCAGTCATTATAAATATAATACATGTACATGTAAAAGCATACACGACACACGTGGAGGGATGCCGAACTTTTAGACTTTTTTTCTTTTATACGGAAGCTAGCCATGTTTGCTACGTTATACCATCCAAGGATGATAGCATTAGAATCGGTCTCTGTAGCAGCCATTTAGAGGTGTTTTCACACGATGTACATATATAATTTGTTCTGTGATTCGCTCGCCAAACATGATTGATGCACAGCGATTGGTACTTGCTGGCTGTGGTTCAACATAGAATTGCGGGGGAGGCGGGGGCATTGTTTTCTCAAAAATGATCTTTGATAAAGTCAGAGAGTTCCGAACGTACATGTATTTTACAAGGTTATTTGAAGCTATTCAATGTGCGGTGCCGCTGTTTGTTTTGTGACGGAATCTTGCGCAAAGGGAATGTTTAACTGTTTTTATCAAATGAAATGTTTTACAATGCACATGTCATACAAGATAAAATGGATCATTAAACACAACAGAAATATTATTATGCTCATACCTAGCTGCTGAGGACTTGATGTGACGAGTGCGCGATACCGATGGTATACGAAAGCAGCCGATGAGTCTTCTATGTTTACGATTTTCCCCGCGATTTTGTATTGTTTTTCTTTAAAATAAGTCATCAGCATATGCATAAAACAGGATTCAGCCTTTC
Source organism: Mimachlamys varia (assembly GCA_947623455.1). Taxonomy (NCBI): domain Eukaryota; kingdom Metazoa; phylum Mollusca; class Bivalvia; order Pectinida; family Pectinidae; genus Mimachlamys; species Mimachlamys varia. The sequence goes on from OX392534.1 coordinate 35,807,887, forward strand.
CTTTTTTTATGCTTTTTGGAAAGCTAATATTTGTTTCAACTTAATAGCATTTATTTCGAATGATTAGAACATGTCTAGCGCTTTCATAACATCATATGTAGTCCATGTATCGACTACTTAGGTTAGTAAGCCTTTGTTTTGTTGTTTATAATCGACCAAAATGCATTTCCGTTTGATTTTATTATGATTTTAGTAGTTTCACATGGTAGCATCTATGTTTATATGAGGTCAGCATCCTTCTTAACAACCATTAAAAGAGAAATAAATAAACTTTAAATCAAACGTCATTTGTCAGCACTCAGAAGCGTCGCAAACGAGATTGACATGTTACAAATACAATGGATTATTTTACTAAAGATGTCAGCCTTAATGTTATAACTAAATAATTAATTTTCCGTTGATTGTATGCAGAATACGGCTTTCTGATTGGTTGAGATTTTCTTTTCATACATCTATGAAAAAAAATTCCGAAAATCGCACGAAAAATGTGACGTCACAATGCGGCAATTGACGTTGCGTATTGATTTGTAAAAAAGAATCTGTTATTAGATCAGTCAAATTGTACATAAACATGTTTTAAATTTGAAAAATAAGTTTCAAAAATTTATTATAAGCGTTGATGTCAATTATTTTTTAGTTTCATAGGGTTATAATTAATTTTTCATTGATTGTATGCAGAATGCGGCTTTCTAATTGGTTGAGATTTTCTTTTCATATATCTATGAAAAAAAAATCCGAAAACGCACGAAAAATGTGACGTCATAATGCGGCAATTGACGTTGCGTATTGATTTGTAAAAAAGAATCCGTTGTTAGATCAGTCAAATTGTACATAAACATGTTTATAAATAAGTTTAAAAAATTAATAATTAAGTGTTGATGTCAATTAGTTTTTTAGTTTCATAGGGTTATGAAACAGATTTTGCTTGCAAACTTTCGTAAGAATCCGCAACGTGGATTCATACTGTTTGCAAACAAATTTTTTTTCATACCCAAATGAAACTAAAAAAAATGGTCATCAATGCTTAAATGTATCTAAAGTTTGTTCTGGAATTGTTTAATAACTAATGAGCAAGTTGAATATATTCTCATTACATACATGTACATAAGTTCCTATTTTAATCGAAGTCTTTAAAAAAGACTCATTTCAAGTTTTGACATTTAATGTGGCTACAGCGTCATTAAGGGGGTTTGTTGAATCTATGAATACAAGATATATTACTTATTCGATAGCTGTGACCTTGAAAGAAGGCCAACTCGATTTACATGTATTTGAGAAAACATCTTAGAACTTTATACCGATGTATATACTGCCCAGATAGCAAAACTCTGGGCTTTCTGGTTTTTCAGAAATATATTTTTAAAGTAAAGTTTACGCCGGACGCACGACGGATGACGGACGACGCATCACAATATATAAAATCTGGCCCTTCGAGCAGATGAACTATAATGCGTGACTACATGTATCTTAAAAGAATACATGTAACTTAGATGAAATACGTATACCTTAGATGAATACATGTAACTTAGATGAATACGTATATCTTAGATGAATACATATATGTAACGTAGATGAAAACGTATAACTTGGATGAATACATGTAACTTAGATGAATACATGTAACTTAATTAGATGAATACATGTAACTTAATTAGATGAATTCGTATATCTCAGATGAATACGTGTATCTTAGATGAATGCAGAAAATTATTAAAACGATTATGAAAACGAATTTAACAAATTTTCATGTGACGCATTTGTATATTGAATATATTTCGCAATTTATTGGACATATGTGATATATGTATAAATTATATCAATGAGTGATCATTCATTTCATATATTATCTTAACATATATATTTATATATATAAGTAATTTATACTTACCAAGCACGTAAATACATCTAATTCTCTTGTAAGGTTTCCCTGTGAACCGCACACTGGCAATACATATATATTACTGAGCACACATGTTTCACACTCGAGATATATATATACCAGGTACACGTGTGTACTTACACCAGTGTCTGGTCAGCGAATCCTGGGAAACGCCAAGCTGCAGGGCACCTCTGACCGCAATACAGGTGTATCAATAAATTTTATTCCTGATTAGCTAATTCCACCTGAACTCACATTACACTGTGTGTAATCACACGAGTCCGACTATTTAGCAGGCTGACCACGAGTTACATAAAGTGTTTATTATATAAATTATCTAAGCTAATAGATTACGTATGATCCAGGGTAACGAGATTTTGCGTAACCTGCTGAAGCTGACAGACACACGCGCGCGAGGACTGTTTTGTAACAACTTAACCAGTGAGAGTCACAATTGTTTCATAAGCTGTCAGTCTTGTCAAAATAAGTGATAATTGCAAGGTCATATCTAGATTGCCGTATAGTATGATAACGTAAAATGTCCAATGTTGCAGGCTAGGAGTCGGGTCTTTAATCTAGTAACAAAGCCATAAATCTATTCTACTCACAAGGACCGGTTTTTGATCTAGTCATAACGTCAGGTCTTTATTCTAGTCACAAGGTCGGGTCTTTATTCTAGTCACAAGGTCGAGTCTTTATTTTAGTCACAAGGTCGGGTCTTTATTCTAATCACAAGGTCGGGTCTTCATTCTAGTCACAAGGTTGGGTCTTTATTCTAATCACAAGGTCGAGTCTTTATTCTAGTCACAAGGTCGGGACTTTATTCTAGTTACAAGGTCGGGTCTTCATTCTAGTCACAAGGTCGGGACTTTATTCTAATCACAATGTCGGGTCTTTATTCTAGTCACAAGGTCGGGCCTTTATTCTAGTTACAAGGTCGAGTCTTTATCCTAATCACAAGGTCGGGTCTTTATTCTATTCACAAGGTTGGGTCTTTATTCTAGTCTTAAGGTCGGGTCTTTATTCTAGTCACAAGAACGAGTCTTTATTCTAATCACAAGGTCGGGACTTTATTCTAGTCACAAGGTCGGGTCTTTATTCTAGTCACAAGGTCGGGCCTTTTTTCTAGTCACAAGGTCGGGACTTTATTCTAATCACAAGGTCGAGTCCTTATTCTAGTCACAAGGTCGGGTCTTTATTCTAGTCACAAGGTCGGGTCTCCATTCTAGTCACAAGGTCGGGTCTTTATTCTAGTCACAAGGTTGGGTCTTTATTCTAGTCACAAGGTCGGGTCTTCATTCTAGTCTTAAGGTCGGGTCTTTATTCTAGTCACAAGAACGAGTCTTTATTCTTATCACAAGGTCGGGACTTTATTCTAGTCACAAGGTCGGGTCTTTATTCTAGTCACAAGGTCGGGCCTTTTTTCTAGTCACAAGGTCGGGACTTTATTCTAATCACAAGGTCGAGTCCTTATTCTAGTCACAAGGTCGGGTCTTTATTCTAGTCACAAGGTCGGGTCTCCATTCTAGTCACAAGGTCGGGTCTTTATTCTAGTCACAAGGTTGGGTCTTTATTCTAGTCACAAGGTCGGGTCTTCATTCTAGTCTTAAGGTCGGGTCTTTATTCTAGTCACAAGAACGAGTCTTTATTCTTATCACAAGGTCGGGACTTTATTCTAGTCACAAGGTCGGGTCTTTATTCTAGTCACAAGGTCGGGCCTTTTTTCTAGTCAAAAGGTCGGGACTTTATTCTAATCACAAGGTCGAGTCCTTATTCTAGTCACAAGGTCGGGTCTTTATTCTAGTAACAAGGTCGGGTCTCCATTCTAGTCACAAGGTCGGGTCTTTATTCTAGTCACAAGGTCGGGTCTTTATTCTAGTCACAAGGTCGGGTCTTCATTCTAGTCACAAGGTCGGGTCTTTATTCTAGTCACAAGGTCGGGTCTCCATTCTAGTCACAAGGTCGGGTCTTTATTCTAGTCACAAGGTTGGGTCTTTATTCTTGTCACAAGGTTGGGTCTTTATTCTAGTCACAAGGTCGGGTCTTTCTTCTAATCACAAGAGCGAGTCTTTATTCTAGTCACAAGGTTGTGACGTTATTCTAGTCACAAGGTCGGGTCTTTATTCTAGTCACAAGGTCGGGTCTTTATTATAGTCACAAGGTCGGGTCTTTACTCTGGTCACTAGGCCGAGTCTTTATTCTAGTCACAAGGTCGAGTCTTTATTCTAATCACAAGGTCGGGTCTTCATTCTAGTCACAAGGTCGGGTCTTTATTCTAGTCACAAGGTCGGGTCTTTATTCTAGTCACTAGGCCGAGTCTTTATTCTAGTCACAAGGTCGAGTCTTTATTCTAATCACAATGTCGGGTCTTTATTCTAGTCACAAGGTAAGGTCCTTATTTTAGTCACAACGGGTCTCTATTCTAGTCAGTTTAGTAACAGACGAAGGCCCTGTCACGTGAAATACATATAACGCAGTCAGTGTATACAAACGGTCGTATATATCATACTATCATGTTCCGGCGTCTCCTGATTAAAAATACGACAAAACAAATGCGAATATAAGACGATAAAATATTTAATTAATGAATATCATGTTTACATTTGAATAAATAGAAAATTCAAATTAAACTTCAGCTATGATTGAGTCCATAATTAATCTTTGTCTTATTTAGATGTCTTTGACGAGTCTCAGCGGGGCCGTCTTTTCTGGTGGGCTATCTAACAGTTGATATTTCGCTGGCCGTACCCCAATGTCTATGATCCTCAAAACACCGATGGTGAAATTGTTGTCAATCATTAACCGAACGTCACATTTTGCATTTTTTTGCGATTATTTTCCATGTCTTTCGTCAATTCGGTGCATATATATACAAATATACACTTTTGCGAGATTGAGGAGTTCCAGACAAATATTAAAGGCGTAGCAATAGGAAGTTATTTTGCAGAGGAACCGGATGTGGTAGAAGGCAGAAGAGGTGGAAGCAAAGGTCTGGCCCCAGCCGGAGGTGGAGTTGGAGGTGGTGGTGGCGGACACGGATAAATTGGGTCATTGTCCCTGATCCAACACACTCCTCTCATGTCCCGTTTCCAGTGGGGGAAGGTGAACAAAATCTTCAATCCACGTGGTGGTGGATCAACTCCCAAGCGGTAATACTTCTTGCCAAGGGGAACTTGTGGTGGTATATCTTTCATTTCTTCTTCGTCCATGTAAGGATGGATTTTTGGTGATCTGTGACGTTTCAGAAAAGCAAAACATCCCATGATTGAAGACTAGAGAAAATTTGCGTGTGTTTGTTGACATTCAGCTTGATATCAATTATGACGTCATAGTTTCTGGGTAGATACAGCTTATATTATGACGTCACAAAACTTTCCTTTAAATCTCGTCTTGACGTGATTTGGTCCATTGAATAGGATAAAAGTAACAAAAACTTGTAATACCTTTTCCCCTCTTTTAGTCTTCGCCCCCAAAACTATTCATAACTCTGGTTTGGGTATCTCTATTCCAGGCATTTACCAAATGCTTGAACCAAAGGTTGGTCACAAGCATCACTGGAGCAGAAGATGGGCAAATACACGGTCAGACGGCCGGGGTTCAAACACCGAGCCCTCCAAACATCGGTCGGACACTCTAGCAATTGAGCTACACGGAGGCCGACGATCGACGTAGTCCAGTTCTGCTACCTTCCTCTTGGTTTTTTTCAATATGAAGTTCTTTACCCCAATGACAAATATTTGCAACCATGGTCGGGTATTTCCTTGTCAAGCATGCAATACTTGAAGACAGGGTTGGCGGCAAGCTCGCGAGTTTTATCTTTAAACGGGACAGGAAAAGCTACATGCCATGACCGGAATTCCAACCTGCGTGTTCACCCAATTGTAGTCGGTCATACTACATATTCATTTAATTACCTGTTCGCCGACGATTAACCGAGTTCAGTTCCGCTTCTCACTGCGCACTTTTTGTTAGGGCAGGGATAAGAGCAACGTCGGAAACCCACGGTACACTTCTCTGACGTTTGCATCGTTGGGTTTCCGACGATGACGCAAACGTCAGAGAAGTGTACTGTGGGGTTCCGACGATGGGATAAGAGAGGATTGTGCTTCATGATTGAAGTTTGATCTGAAGTAAATCTTAAGTAAATTACGTTCTACAGAAATTATAGATATTGTTTACATCTGGACATGCATTTTGTAAGGTAGTCTTAAGGGCTAATTAAAGATCCGCTAAATATTGTGGTTGCTAGTTGCTGGTCCCCCTTTTTCTCGTTACCGCTTTTTCTTAGTGCTAGATAGCTCATCCTGATATTTCACATGTACATGTAGGTTACCCTTGGTCCGTGATTGCGCAGTCAAATTCAAACTGATTTGAAAAACAATATGGCCGAAAGGCAGCCATCTTGGATTTGATATTTATAGTTTGTTACCGGTAATTCTTAAACACGAATTTCAAATGTCATATGCAGGTTTTTCCCTGGCCCGTAGTTGTACAGCATCCCATTTTCGGACTGATCCGAAAACGACATGGCCGGCAGATGGTCATCTTTGATTTTGATAGTAATAGTTTGTCATCGTTATTTCTTGACAAGTACTGGACGGATCATTTTCAAATTTCACATAAAGGTCACCCCCCCCCCCCCCACCTTGGTCCATAGTTCTGTATTATTCCCTTTTACAAACTGATCAGAAAAAAAAATAATATGGCCGACAGGCAGCCATCTCTGATTTTGAGAGTAATAGTTTGTTACCATAATTTCTTGCCAAGTACTAGATGGATCCCCTCGATCCTATGCATTGTAAATGAGGTAATTATAATTATACCCCCACCCCCGCGCAGCGAAGTTAGAGGGGGGGGGGGTATACTGGAATCAGGTTGTCCGACACAACGATATACCGGCTACTCCTCCTAAACTTCTGAGGGAATTTCAACAAAACTGGGTTGCAATAATCCTTATACATTGGAGATGTGCGTAATCTATATATCATGGTATGCCATGGTAACCAGGTCACTATACTACATAGGAATGTTAGAGACCATAAGTAATGATCATGCAGGGTACTTTTCTGCAGATATTTTGGTTGCTATGGCAACCAGGTCAAAATTCCCAAATTCTTGTTGAACACTAATTTGTCAGCGTAACTCCATCTTAACCTATGAACAAATTTAAATGAAACTACACAGATATGTAAGGTGTAGATATGCACGCAGATTATTTTTCTAACATGAGTTTAGGTTGCCGTGGTAACCAGCTCATATAAACAGGTTTTTGTTGGAATCTTTTGACTAGAAAATTCCTCCTAATCCGTGAACCAAATTCAATGAAGTTTCACATAAATGTTATGGACCATGTGTACATATGCATACAGATTATTTTATGCAGATTTTTGGTTGCCATGGTAACCAGGTCACTATTGACTGGAAAAATGTTCCTAAACCTGTGAACAAATCTCAATGAAACTACATAGAGATGTTAAAGACGACGTGTAGATGTATCTGCCGATACACATTTTAGTTAGCCGTTGGTGTACAGTTCTAGCTAGTGAGTGGGGGGGACAAATCCTTGAAAGCCAGGGGTTACATCACCTACACTCTCTACACCCCTGTCATGGCAAAATTGATGTACATCAAAAGAATCTCGTGGTCACATAATGGTAAAACATTACAGGCTTTAAAGTCGGTTGCGGTTTCTACACAGCATAGCGAATGGTCAGTTTTTTTTACATCTAAGCGTGCCTTCAGTCCACGAGATTCTTTTGATGTACATCTTAGGGTCGAACTAGTCTTTTTGTCTCATCAACAATGATGGTGCACACAGAGCCTTCAGTTTTGCCATGACATAATCCAGGGGTAACCCCTGGATATCGAGGATGACAAGATTTCTACACTAAACCTTCGATTTAATACAAGAGGCCCAATGGGCCTGCATCGCTCACCTGGTATCAATCTCTGACTTATATTATAGTGTAACCCTTAAGTCTCCCAAAATTGTTACTGTAAGACATTTAGATGAACATGTTCAGATTTAAACATATTTTACCCCTGTGACCTTATAAGACAACATCATTTTCATTTTCAAATTTTGTTTCGCTTCATCCCAGGATGCTACTAGCCAAATATCATGTCTCTAGGCATTTGGGTTTATCAGAAGAAGTCGCTGAAAGCTTTTAACCGATTTGACCACTGTGACCTTTATATGGGTCAAGCTCATTTTCCTTCCCAAAGTTTGTCAAGCTTCATCCAAGGAACCTTTCAGCCAAATATCATGCTTCTTGGGCTTTCGGTATTTCAGAAGAAGTCGTTTAAATGTTTTAACAGCTTACCCCTGTGACCTTGAATATAGGTCAAGGTCATTTCTTTTCGCAAACTTTGTTGGGCTTCATCCAAGGAACCATTCAGCCAAATACCATGTTTCTTGGGGTTTTGGTATTTCAGAAGAAGTCGTTTAAAGGTTTTAACAGATTTGACCCCTGTGACCTTGAATATAGGTCCAGGTCATTTCTTTTCGCAAACTTTGTCGGGCTTCATCCAAGGAACCTTTAAGCCAAATATCATACTTCTAGGGCTCTTGGTACTTCAGAAGAAGTCGTTTAACGGTTTTAACAGATTTGACCCCTGTGACCTTGAATATAAGTCAAGGTCATTTCTTTTCGCAAACTTTGTCGGGCTTCGTCCAAGGAACCTTTCAGCCAAATATCATGCTTCTGGGAATTTTGGTACTTCAGAAGAAGTCATTTAAAGGTTTTAACAGATTTGACCCCTGTGACCTTGAATATAAGTCAAGGTCATTTCTTTTCGCAAACTTTGTCGGGCTTCATCCAAGGAACATTTTAGCTAAATACCATGTTTCTAGGGCTTTTGGTATTTCAGGAGAAGTCGTTTAAAGGTTTTAACAGATTTGACCCTGACCTTGAATATAGGTCAAGGTCATTTCTTTTTGCAAACTTTGTTGGGCTTCATCCAAGGAATATTTCAGCCAAATATCATACTTCTAGGGATTTTGGTTTATTAGAAGAAGTCGTTTAAAGGTAAAAATAGATTTAACCTCACTGTGACCTTGAATATTGGTCAAGGTCATTTCTTTTCGCAAACTTTATCTAGCTTCATCCAAGGAAGCTACTGGTCAAATATGAGGTCTCTATGCCTGACGGTATTTTAGAAGAAGTTGTTTGAAGGTTTTGACATTTTTGACCCCTGTGACCTTGAAATTAGGTCAAAGTGATTTTTTTTCGCAAACTTTGTTCAGCTCCTTCCAAGAAAGCTACCAGCCAAATTTCATGTCACTAAGCCTTTCAGTATTTTAGAAGAAGTCGTTTAAAGGAAAAAGTTGACGGACGCAGGATGGACGGAAGGACGGACGGACGGACGACGGACGATGCACCATCACATAAGCTCACTTGGCCCTTCGGGCCAGGTGAGCTAATAATATTATAGGCTACTTCCATGATGTTAGAGGGTTTAACACGACGAGAAACTTTTCACAGTCATCACTTATTCACCAATACAATCTGGTGGACAAAATAAGAACTTTTGTAGGTGTAGTTAGGTGTGCAGAGGGTGAAAGTAACCCCATGGATTATTGAGAATGTAGCACCCTGTGTAATCTGAAGCACAGGGACCTGAGAATTTGTTACAGCTAGTTTTGGACCTAAACTTGGTCCAATGGTCATAAAGGCTACATGTAGTGGATGTGATCCCCCCCCCAACAGTGTAAAATTACTCCAAACACCTTAGTTTAGGACCAAAACTAGCTGTAACAAATGTTCAGGTACCTGTGGTCTGTAGCTAACGGTTCTGCCTATGTGATTAGCCTAAATGCATGTATATAGGGTTGCTGGTGGATGATCATCTGCTAGCAACACTATATATATTTAGGCCAATCAGATATTCAGAACCTTTAGCTTCAGACTACACCTTGTAGGACATATTGTTATGAAGATTAAGTATAAAAAAAAAACATTTAATGAGTATCTAGAATTCAAATATACGTCTAGCACTATAAGAATTTTACTTACTTTCCAAAAACCTTCTTTTTTTAAGTTACAGTTCAGGGCCCGTATTCATGAAACCGTTCTCATGCTCAAGCACGAATTTCTTGCTTAAACCTTATTTCGTGTTCTGGCTATAAATTATTTTAAAAATCTAACTTTGTCAAAGTTTTTGAAAAAAGTTCAAGAGACATGAAGCCAAGAGATGTTTTCAACATTTACATTGACTTTTTGACTCTTCGACATGATTAAGAAGAGTTTCAAGAAAGCTGGCTTGAGCACAGAGTCCATGCTTGAGCATGAGAACGGTTTCATGAATACAGGCCCTGGTAGTGGAAAGACAAAGTTGCCATGAAATTTCAAAACTATAATGGAATACAGCTAGGACAAGCACCACTGATGAGTTCAGTCAACAAAGTTTTCTTATTTGTTTTTATTTTCAGATTTTACCATTTATTTTAATATCACAAGTTGAGTTAGTATTACCAATTTAACTTTAAAACATAATTTTATGAATTAAAATTTAACTTTAAAACATAATTTTATGAATTAAATTGCAATTCATATATATGCTTAATGACATTTTATGGTAAAATATACTGTGTGTAAAAGCATTCCTCCATGTTCCACTTGTTAATGAAAGAAATATCCAATTCCGGCAAACAGAATTGACAGCAATACCAAGAAGTAAATGACCAAAAACAAACAATTATGAATGTTTGGATGTTTATCAATGTCTAATTCATGAAGTTCCATTTTTGATATCAGCATCAATCATATCACTGATGTCTTTGATCTCAAATCCGAATTTCGAATCCACCTCCAATGTTTTTGCCACAGTCAAACCTTTACATTAATTTTGTTTTTCTGGAATATTCTAATGAAACGGAAGGAAGAGTAGTTTTTTATTGACACTTGGTATGAAGTTTGGTCTTTTTCCATTGAATTTGCTTTTTCGATGAAGAGTCTTGGAGCCAAACTGTTTTAATTGACACTTTTAGAAATCTGTAGCAGGAAAATTTTCATCATTGATACAGTCAGATCGTTTCTCCACTCTTCAGGACGGGTCTGTTGAGAATAATCTTTGTCGTATAAAACAGGCTAATTTCTGTTAGTAATCACAGTTTCTGATAGTTCTGTATGGAATATTTCCTGTCAAACAGTCAGATTCTTTTAGTAATCACAGTTTATAACGGTAATATTATCTTGTCATAAGGTCAGATTTTTTTGTTATTCACAGTTTCTGATTGGTCTAGCACGGGAAGAATTCCTCATCATATAGAGGTCAATCATTTTTGGTAATCCAGACCTCGTGATGGGTCTCTCAGATTAATCACTATTATGCAATCAGACTTTTAAGTAATCACAGTTTATAATGATAATATTCTCTGTCATACGGTCCGACTTTTTTGTGATTCACAGTTTCTGATTGGTCTAACACAGGAAACATTCTCCATAATAGAGTTCCATTGTTTTTTTTTTAGTAATCTAGATATCGTGATCGGTCTGTCAGAAATATTCTGTCATAAAATACAGCCAGACTTTTACTTTTAATCCAGTTTCTTATAGTCCTGTAAGAATTATTCTCCATCATACGGTCAGACTTTTTGTGATGTAATTCACGGTTTCAGATTGGTTTAACATGGGAGACATTCTCCATAGAGCTCAATCTTTTTTGTAATCCACACCTAGTAACGGGTCTGTCGGGAATATTCTCTATCATAAAATACAGTCAGATTTTTATTTGTAATCCAGTTTCTGATAGTTCTGTAAGAATTCTCCGTTATACAGTCAAATCTTTTTTGTAATCCACACTTCGTGACGGGTCGGTCGGGAATATTCTCTGACATTGTGTCATTAACCTCTTCAGTGCCTGTTTAAAACACAAAACAAGACATCAAAAATAAAGACATGCATGCATTTTATCTGAAGACCAAACACATGCTGAGCAAATTAAGCATATCTCAAAAAACTGAAATATATTTTAAATACATTTCATACTTTGCTCAAATGTTTTGATAAAACCAATTATCAATCTTTTGATGACTCAATCACCCTAAATGGTTGTTTTAACGTCATGAGCTTTAAAACTGAAATTTTCTAAATATTTGAAATTTCCATAAATTTTCATAAATGAAATATGATTTCCTCTATTAAAGACATCAAAGACAGAAGTATGCTCAATTATAGAAGATTTGACCTAATTTTTTTATCTTATTGAAATATGCCAGTCCTCATAATACCCCTTGCAAATTTCTTTGCTACCTGATATTATTTTCATTGGTTTACAAAGTTCTGGACAGTAGAAAAGTTTAGAAAAGCATTTAACACATAATTAAATGAAGTTTCCTTTAATAAAAACTGTAATGCTTTCCTATTGAGATTTTAATGTTAATGAATTTATTTTTGGAATGTTGATGAAACTTGGGCCAGACATGATAAAATAAATTTACGTCATACTTCAAAACCATTCATAATATTGAAATACAAAATTAGACAAATAAATCTTGAAATCTTCATCTTATGATAAGTTGTTATGAAACATCTACCAGGATGTAAAATTTCTTTACATTTTCTGTGTCAAGAAATACTGACCTGGATGTATTTTCTCTGTGTTTCGTCGTTAAGCACATGGGCTACGTTCCTAGAGGAGATTTTTTCTCGACCTGTACGTGCGTGGATTCCCACCATGGTTACACCAATAGGCCAAGGTGCATTGCCGATTGCCATTTCTAAGTATGCATCATTTGCCTGGAGAGATAGCATATTTTTTATATATACATTTATTGTTACATTCCTTTTGTTTGGCTTAAAATCAAAGAGAAATTATGTTTAAATCTATTGCTGAAATAATGTAATCTTTTACCATCCTCCAATTTTTTCAAAAAAATATTAAACAATGATGACAAAGGTTTTATTTTTTTGTGAGATTGATTTAAGCTAGTAGCAGCATTTATCTTGAACTCTATAATTATTTGTATATTTCATAAATATAGGCCTACTGAAATCTCAAAATTGTAGATAGACATAGTCTAAGGAAAAAATACAATGTGAAAGTAATTATATCCAAACAATGTATATTACATGTATGTATTTCATTTGCATTTGAAATATTAAGGGTGATAAATCCAATTTTACCTTGATATAATCTCTGTCCATTAAGAATTTTATAATATCCACCATGCATTCTAAAATATCTTCATCTGTTTTCTGGAAAAAAATAATTGTTATATTAGATATTGCTTTAACATGTTACTCTGATTTTTCGTTTCTTTGTTAGAAAGTTGGACTTTTCCCTCCTTTTTTCTCTCTCTCTTTCATTTATGTATATAATCTTAGTTCTATGAATTTCTCTTGAAAATTAATAATAGTTGAAAGAATGTTTCTTGTTTTCAGGGGAGAATAAGTTGACATCAATATTTGATTAACAGGCCTCAGTTTCATGAACGTTTCTTAATTTAAGGATTCCTTAAACCGATGCTTTCCTATGGAGATTCTTGATTAATTTAAACATATTTTAATAATTCCAATTATTATTGAACAATAAAGATATGTTTAAACCAATCAATAATCTCGATAGAAAAGCATTACAGTAGGTAAGGAAAGTTCATTACATTAAGTATCTCCCCAATGGTCTCTGTAATGCTTTTCTATGGGAAATTTAAGTGAAGGACCATTGGTGTCCATACATATTGAGAAAAAAGTTGTTCCTTAAAATCACCCATGACAACAAGAAGCTATACCTTCTGCATTACATCAAACATTAACCAAGATATATTGATAGAAATGTAGACTCACAAGCCTAAAGCAGAAGGAAGGGGGACGCCAGGCTTAAGTACGTCACAGATGAAACAAGAAAGACGTAGTCCTTTGATTTTCAAATCTCAATACAAACTTGTAGATAATATTACAAATCGGTCACACAACATACATCTGTTATTGTAATTTTATTGACTTTAAAATATACAAACACACCATAGTATATTGAAGATGTTTCTATACTTCTAAGAAGATTTTTTTATCAAAAGGTTTTTTTTCATTACAGCAAAAATTTGAAGTACATATGCATGTAGCGGATCTAGACTGGGTCAATCATCGGCGACCATATAGCTCCATTATTTGAGCGCCTGTCTAGAGTTTGGAAGGTCTCAGGTTCAAACCCCAGTCTGGCTGTGCATTTTTCCTCTCCTGTTACATTTTGTTCCTGTGATCAAACCTTGTTTCAAGTACTGGGTGCATACTTAGCAAGGGGATACCCGAACCTGGGTTGTAAATTGTGATGTCTTCAGGGTCTAAGACTTTGTAAAAGGAAGAAGGAGCGTAGCGGGTCTATACCGGGTCAATCATTGGCGACCAGATAGCTTAATTGGTTGAGTGTCTGTCTAGAGTTCCGAAGGTCCCGAGTTCGAACCCCGGTCTGGCCATGCATTTTCGCTCTCCTGTTACATGCATATGACAATTTTTTCCAATTCCCAACTTTTAAATAAATCAAACTCCAGTAAGATATGACCTTGACCTATGTAATACGTAGTATGTGTCACTTACCTTGTGTTTCAGACTCCGAAACAGTGGTTTGAGGTAGGACACTGTTTGTGAGTGGATGGCGCTAGCCTCTTTTCCTGTCCTTGATCTCTTGTTTTCTTCATCTCGAAAGTTAAGATCATCACCCCACTTCTTTAAGATGAACTAACGGAATAAGATAAGAGGTTGGTTAAACATGAGGGCTAATTTTCAGGTTAACAACTATTTCAAACACATATCCTGTTGTTTAACTTTAAAAGGGGAGAGAAAATATGAATTGCTACATAATTTACTTAAGAAGAAGAATAAAATAACTTACCTTTAAAAATCGTAAAATTATTTCTTGATCTCTGTCACTGCCATTTTTCCCAATTTCATCACTCATTTTCTGAAATTTTAAAACATTGTTAATAAATACCAAGTCTTGATTCAATTAAACTTATCAATATCAATATTTTTTGTATCTAACACAACAAATCAACTAGTATTAACTGTGGTAAATAGAGTACCCCAATGCTATTGTCTTGGTGTAACATTTAGGCATGTCATTTTTCACAGGACTGTCTCAACTTTCGAGTTATCTCCCCTTACATAAACTTCATGAGGAGTGTAGAAATAAATACCAACTTTTATGTATTTAAAAAAAAAGAAGACAGTTTTCTGCCATCTGTAATATTGTGTAGTTGAAGACAATGCATTCCTCTTTATAGCATGTTGCATTTGTCAGACAAAAACAAAACATGATATTAATAGGTACGTGACATTAAGAGAAACATATTTTTCCACTAAATCTAGTGCATTTCCGATCTCCATGGCTAAAAGTAAGCTATTAAATGTACAAATCATGGCTAAAAGTAAGCTATTAAATGTACAAATGAAGATGTTTTGATTTATAGATAACAATATTTCATTAAAAATCATTTTTTGCTGTTTCTAATTTCTATGCAATATTTTGTACAAGTTGTATCTGAAAGCAATGGAAATGACCTAATTTTCTGGATATTTTATGTGATTGGTTATAAAACATGATATTCAGAGGAATTCACCTAAAATACATGATATTAACCAAATAAAATTACATAGACTATTTAGAGGGGAAAATGGTGATTTAGAAAAACATGATATCAAGAGGAATGTGGTATTAACAGTAGTGATATTAAGTGGAATCTATGGTATTTCAAAAGTTCCTATATGCCAGATCAATACAAACTGATCATGTAACCAGAGGATAAGTTTTGAAATTTAGAAAGTGTTGATCAATTGAATTATGAGGTGTACATTGGGAGCAATGTACATACAATCTGAATCCTGAAACTCTCGTTCGACCTTCACCTTTATGTCTTCCTCCGTCGTTCCGTCGTCTCGCACAGCTACGTTATTGGAAGACTTTCCTGACCCGGCGTTGATTATTTCATTGATAAACTCCTGATCAACCCTGTCCATGGCTGCTTTGAAATCGTTTTCATAACCTTCACCCTAAATGTGTGAAAAATTATGATAAAATAGCAAAAGTTAAGATACAGTATTATAACTTAAAGCTGACTGAGAACTGAGAAAAATATCTGATGCCAAGGATTGGCCCCAGTTGAAACTATTTCATATTACACATACCGGGTAATATGAAATAGTTTCAACTGGGGCCAATCCTTAGCAGTTTATTTCAAGTTAATCAGAAGAGGACTTAATAAGTTTTAAGAACCTAAGTCAAATCCTTTTTGTCTTTTTGTCATTTATTTTTTGAAGGCAAAGAAAATATGTTTAAATCAATTAGCAGTTTACATGCAAAAATGTTCTTCCCAACCGCTATATTTCAAAATAAAACAGAAAAAGTCAGAAAAAGAAACCTGATGTTGTCTGAAATCAGTTGAGGTGTTAATAAAGTTGTTTGTATGCAGTGATTTTTTTTTTAACTCACCTTGATCTGAAATAAGCTACAAGTACAAACAAACAGGACAAGCATTTTTTCCTAGAAACAGGTTGAAAACTTACCTTTTTGATATCTGGGTCCAGCATCTCCACCTTTTTAAGTCTCTGAAATGTTTCATAGTCATTTTCCCCAAATAATCTGATCGGTTCATTCCTTTCTCTCAAACGCCGGACAACCTAGATCAAACAACAGATTATTATCAATTAAAGTATTTTGTGCTGTGACACTTAAACCTGTGTAGCAGGCAATCTGATAAAAATCATATCTTGATCTCTGCCCTTCCGTACACTTCTCTCTGCCATGGAAGTTTACGGAACGGCATGGAAATCAAGTTATGATTTTATTCAGATAGGTGTATAGTGAGTATCATAAAACACAATACTGTCCCATAATCTAAGTTGGTCACCTTCGTATCCAGGTTTACTTCTGAGAAATACTGAATATCTAATTATAAACATTGAGGATACTATTCCGCTAAACCTTTTTTGAACTTCTAACCACCAAAACACTTCAATGGAATCGAAGCTCAATTGAAGCAATTGTCCAGAATCCACTACATAAGACACTATCTAATCATCTATTCGTGTTTTCCCAAGTCAAAGAAAGATTTTCTTTGGTCAGGAAAAATGTCAATTTTCATCATTTCTTTATTGACCTTGAAGTGCTTGCGAGGGTCTCACAAAGGCCCCCTTCAGTATTTAAAATCAACATGTTAATGATATTAATTCATTTATGATTTGTGAATGTGATTGGGTAAACCATATGAGATAAGAAGTTATATTGCGGAAATGAAAATGTCAACAAGGAATTGATAAAAATTGACATGTCTCATCCAAGACACACATGAAAATGAGCATGCATGAATAAGAAATTTTCAATTAACATTAAACAGCTTTAATTACGTATTTGCCAAAATCAGCAGGCCTTTGAAGAAACTTGGCCCAAAATCTTCCTCAGGATTTGCAGTGAAAAAAGACTTCCTGAAGTCCAAAACAGGTAAAATTTGAAATGTTCCCATTTTTTTCTGAGAATCTGACACTATGAAAACCTGTCATAATTCTTATTACAAAACATCAGCACTGTAATACAAATGCTGAATGCCTCTAAAGAAATTTGCCCCAAAATTAAAGCTTAAACGCATGGATAGACAAACAGGGTAATTCAAGTACACACATCCCACCCCCCAATTTTGTTGCAGGGTAAAATAACTTTGTTGTTAGGGTATAGTTACTTTGTTGCAAGGATATATAACTATGCTGCTGGTAAGGCCACTGATATCTTTGCTAGCCAAGGCCTACAATCCAATACGGTTGGGTCTACCTACCTATTGCTACTCTCCATGAGCAAGTAGCTCCAACCCTAAATTGGTTTGTGAAAACAAGTTGAAGTAATTATAAAAGATTTTCTTATAGATGCTCACCTCTTTCCTCGGAAGCTGTGGTACTTTTTCTTCCTCATCTTTTGTTTTGCCTTCTTCCTTGTTTGCTTCATCCTGAATAGAATATCAAAGACATAATTAAATCAAGTTATAAAAAAGAAGCATGAACTTCGATAGCTTATTTTATTAGTACATGTAGTACAGTGCACTCCTCTTTTTGTACAATTGTACAATTTGTATCTGAAATCAATGGAAATGACATCATTTTCTGAATATTTTATGTAATTGGTTAAAAAAACATGATATTAAGAGGAATTCATCTCCAAATACATGATATTAACCAAATAAAATTACATAGATTATATGGAGAGAAAAATGGTGCTTGGGAAAAACATAATATAAAGAGGAATGTGATATTAACATGGGGTGATATTAAGTGGATTCCACTGTAATTAGTTCCTGCTGATCTTTGACATAATATGTTCACTCTGTGTTATTTAAAATGATGACTGCTGGTCTTGATTTATTTGACTAGATCTATATAGGGTACCACATATTAAAGTAGATTTGTGTAAAATCTGGTAGAGTAATTGACATATATAGGGTACCACACCTATGCAGTAATTGACATAGGGTACTACACCTGTGCAATGATTGGCATAGGGTATCACACCTGTGCAGTAATTTACACAGGGTACAACATCTGTGCAGTTATTTACATAGGGTACCACACCTATGCAGTAATTGACACTGGGTACCACACCTGTACAGTAATTTACATAAGGTACCACACCTGTACAGTAATTGACATATAGGGTACCACACCTGTACAGTAATTGACATAAGGTATCACACCTGTGCAGTAATTTGCATAGGGTACCACACCTGTGTAGTAATTTACACAGGGTACCACATCTGTGGTAATTTACATAGGGTACCACACCTGTACAGTAATTAACATGGGATACCACACCTGTGCAGTAATTTACATAGGTATCACATCTGTACAGTAATTTACACAGGGTACCACAACTGTGCAATATTAACACAGGGTACCACAGATGTGCAGTAATATACACAGGGTACCACACCTTTGCAGTAATTGACATAGGGTACCACATCTGCAGTAATTTACACAGGGTACCACACCTGTACAGTAATTACACAGGGTACCACACCTGTGCAGTAATTTACACCGGGTACCACACATGTGCAGTAATTGACACAGGGTACCACACCTGTGCAGTAATTTATACATGGTACCATACCTGTGCAGTAATTTATACATGGTACCACACCTGTACAGTAATTTACACAGGGTAAAACACCTGTGCAGTAATTTACACAAGGTACCACACCTGTGCAGTAATTGACATAGGGTAACTGGTCACACCTGTGCAGTAATTGACATAGGGTACAACACCCGTGCAATGATAGACACAGGGTACCACACCTGCGCAGTTATTTACATAGGAATAAAAATATACCACACCTGTGATGATGACTGCTGATCTTTGTTAAGCTGTTGATGTCTTTTCCAATATTCCTCTTCTTGTTTTGCTGCCAGATCCCCACGTTTGAAATATTTCTTGTTGGGTGCCTGAAACAATATACATATATTATGCATTTGTTTTTCTGCATTTGAATAAAGAAAAAAAAGATTACCGGTAGATAAACACATCATAAGCATAAATATAGGTTTAATTCAAATAAATATATTTATTTTAAAATGAATTAATTAATCCACTTGTGCAGTATTTCAGTGGTTAGTAAATAATTGACTGACGAACAAGGCCATCACATCTATAATTATATTACATGTATGTCAATGGTGGTTTCTGTAAATGTACATTATTCTACCTCTTCTGTCTAAAGTTGTCTTATTGTAATTGATCTGTATACAGAAGAAAGGGAAAATGTAACAGTCAGACCAAGATTTAAATCAGAGAAGTCATGTACATGTATACAACACTTTTGGCTTTATATGTCTCTGATTAAACCCAGGATCTTTTTTTTTTTGCCTAGGCTACATGTTCATGTACATATATATACATGTAAGTGTAGATCTGAAAGGTTCTGATTATCTGATCCGATCCAAAATATATTGCCCCCATATATATTGCTTATGATGTAGTCAATGGGGAACCAATTCAAGTCAGTGATAATTTGTCAATTATGGAAAAAAAATAGACAACAGAATATATATTTTTTGGTGCACAAATGTACCTTGTTGCACTACTTATTCCACGATAAATGAAATTTTATAACATATCTTTAACATCTTCATCTGGATTGACATGTTATAAGAAATGAATAACACAAATCTAGCAATAGTCAGCAGTTTAGTAACATGTGCCAGATTTTCCAGAGGTCAGTCTCGGTCCAAATCTGTGCCTGGTGTTTTCGCTCCAGGTTCAACTGGTTCAACCCGTAGTGCGAATGCATATGTACCATATGCGAAAAAGATGAAGCCCTTTTTAGTTACAAGAGTTTAAAAGGACTTTATTTCACATTATTACCCATATGAGTAACAAAATTGTTACTGAAACGGGTAACTGTTATCCAAATGCAGGACTATTATCCATATGCGTCGTTGTACATGTGCCCAACTTAAATAAGATCTAGAGTTGACGAATTACCATTATATCCTTATTTGTCTCTAGCTGTCGCTTTTTGCGTTCAATTTCTGCTTTTAAGCTTTTCAAATCCATCTTGCAGGCTGCGTAATGCGTATTGTTGTTTTTCTGATAATCAGTGTCAATTTTGTTTTTAATTCAGCATGCGAATTAAAGCCCGATGCAAACATCTTTGTGAGGCAGATCTATGGACCCAAAATATGGGGCGTTTTCATTTAGGCAGTTGAACCGATTTAGCAAATACTATTTTGTCAGTTTTTCATAAATTCCCATGTAATTTAAGACACATAAAAGTCTATTTATCTCTGATAATTTCACTTATAAAAATATAAGTAACTTTCTAATGTATCTATATTTCATTTATGGAAATTTTACGTAACTGTGTAAATTTATTTACCATTACATTCGGCACAACTGCATAAAGGAAAGCTTTCCACAATACAAAATGGAGACATCAGTCGGCTACTTGGCCATTATAATAGGAAGTCTATATGTGAATGTGGCGTTGTCCTATGATATAACGGTCGCTACTTGTAATCTATGGAATGTCATGTTTAACTGGAACGTTCGAAAATACAGAATAGCTCAAATGGTAGGAAATGTGATGCGTGATCATTTAAAATCAAATTATCAAAACATACATGTAACGTCTTAGGATTGCCTCCCTTGCATTAAGTTAACCATGCATGTGTCATCATTTGATTTTATATGTTTGTTTTCACAAATGTTAATGCACACGCTTTCATATTTTTGCCATTTATGGCATATTTTTAATATTTTTTTTGAAGTACCAATTATAAGATGTGCAATATAAACATTTTTTTAAAGTGACTGTGGCAGACAAGTGCAGTGGGTTATCTCCCCTGATGTATTTGTTTTATAATATTCACAATTTACATGTCATGAGCATTGCTGATACATGTATATATGGTGAATTAATTTATTCATCATTGAAATTTCTTAATGAACTTGTACATGTACTCCAATCAAAAATTTAAATGCATCTTTCAGGGGTGAATGCATTTGGATGTGCATTATTAATTTTACATATAGTCACTGCCTACATCATATGATAAAAGAACATGATTATTATCTCATTTTTTCAGCTTATGGATGTTTAGATAGAGAGATTTTATAAAAATTATAAAGAGTGAAATTGGAGACCCACTAGCTATTACATGTAACATAAAAATATAATTCTTTATTTTATATATATGTGCACATATATATTATATGATCTTATTGTAAAACATGTCAGTATGCAATGATGTATTTTATATTTTCTGTTTTCTTTTATAATAGATAAATGATGCAAAGCCTGATGTGGTGGCTTTCCAGGAAGTCAGATTTCACGCAAATGAGGGCGGAAACCAGATAATGGAACTCCAGGAATTATTACCGGACTACAAGTGGAGACTGTTTCGCGAAGCCAACAATGTTCAGAAACCTAAGGGAGCTCACTGGCTTGGCTGGGAGAAAGAAGGTCAATTTAATGTTCTGCCAGTCTTCAAAAAGAATTATCTGTTGCAAAAATATATCTAAAACCTTAATGAAAAACTAAATCTGAATAAGCCGATTTTTCTACAATACAGATACAATATGTTTAGCTTCAGATTATTATTGCTGGGCTATTGGTTAAAAGTCATAACCAATCATTGGTTTGTAATTGGAAATAGCAAACTGATCAATGATTGATTGCATAACATTTTATAAGTCTGAATACCCAAGTACATGTATAGTGAGAATATATATACTACATAACATCAATGGATAATGTTGCTATCCAAACACTGGGTTTCTTTTTTTATACAGTTAAGTCAATCATATGTTAAAAATCATGAGAATATGACTATTTATACATCTTTTTTTACATAAAAAAAACTCTGCTTATATCGATAATGGCTTTTGCAATCGATAATCGGAATGTGAAAGGGAAAAACAATCAATTTTCAATTATAATCCTTCATCATGATCAGATTGATTGTTCAGATTTATATTGTTCAGTCTACAGTGATCGATTCAATCTACAATTATTTTTCATTGGTACTTTTCATTGGTATTGCTAAAAATAATGGGTCCCACAATATTAAATTCAACCATTTTCATAAATTCAATGGTTCCTTTCAAAATTCTATTGGTACAGGATGTGGGGTGCACATGAAGATTAATCACTAGTCGTAAACTAGGAACAGTCACGAAATTATATCACAATTGTTTCTTGCATAGCGTTGGAGAAGTGTACCGTGGGTTTCCGACGATAGCTATATACTTCATAATTGTAATGGGCTTGAATACTCAGATAAACTGACAGAGAGTTCCTTGCCGTACATTAAATTTCCTTTCTTTACAACCAGCATTTATGCATGGTAATGTAACCAGCTATAGGTTGGGGCATTTATGTCTCAAAGATTTCTAGTTACTATCAAATTAATTTTCAAAGTTGTAAGGTAATTGTCAGTATACAATATAAGTCTATCAAAGGAAAATTCAATTTTATCCTGAATTGAATGATTCCATACATGAAGGTGTTAGCCTCTGAAATCTCAAACGAGGGAGATCTCCATCATTCCACCTTTCCAATGCAGTGAGTGAGAAAGAGTGTGAATGAGACTGAAACCGCAATGCTCATTTTATTGAAATTTCAGTTTTTATATATCAAAATAACTCTACAAAGTATTCATTTGATACAGACATGATAGTTATGGTCATTACACGTACCCTGTAGTAATTGGGGTATCATTTGACCACAGGATGTAGACTTTGAGTTTGAGTTTGAACTTAAATGAGAGATATTTTCAAGGGAGATTGGTTAAATTTAGTCAAAATGGGGGAGTCTCCCTCCTAATGAGAGAGAGGTAATGGGTATGTGATATTCATTCTTTGCTAACTTGTTTACTTCAGGAATAGGGATCCTGAGTCGGAAGCCGATTACCTTGTTTTCCACACACACTCTGCCTGGTGTACCGGGCCCTGACACCAATAACCGTGTCCTGATAATCGCTAAAATCTTCGTCAGTCCCGAGATTTCTGTCCAGGTCGCTGCTCTGCATCTGTCGTACGACCGCCGTCAACAATGTGGCAACACCAAGTCTGTCATAGAACTCATACGAGGTAAGTGTATGTTTGGTATGACCGCCGTCAACAATGTGGCAACACCAAGTCTGTCATAGAACTCATACGAGGTAAGTGTATGTTTGGTATGACCGCCGTCAACAATATGGCAACTTACTGCAAGTAAGTGTATATTTGGTAGGTATATTACAGGTATATATGTACACATAGGTGTCAACCTCTGAAACCTCCAATGAGGGAGATCTCCCTCTTTCCATATTTCAAATTAGGGAGAAAGTGTGTGAAATGCGACTGAAAGTGCATTGCTCAATTTGTCTTTTCTGTATTATGTATCAAAATAACTTCACAAAGTATTTATTTCATACCAGCCCACCTATTATGGTCATTACAAAAATCCTGCAGTTACTAGGATCTCATTTGACCAAAGGACATAGATTTCGAGTTTGTGTGAGTTTGGACTTAAATGGGGAAGATGTCGAGGGAGACTGGTAAATTTTGGTCAAAATGAGGGAGGGTTGACAGGTTTGTATACATGGTAATTATATTAGGATAGCATGCACTTGGCCTGCAAAATCACAGTCTACCACAGCAGGAATCATCAATCAGGTTGATCTGAAGTCGTTAGATAATAATGTGTTCCATTTGGCCAGTTTAGTTTGATGCTCAATGCCATGGCAGGCCTCACCAACCCAATATATAAGTTAGAAAAACAACATTTCAGAATTTGAAGAGTTCTTATAAGGAAATATGTACAAATTTCCAGCAGTGGGTGTTTATCCCAATTCTGACAGACTTGCAATTGCTGTCCTCTAAAATGAAAGATTTGAAAAAAAAAAACACTGGCAAAAACATAAATATTACATTGGAGATAATTAAACCAGTAATTTTTATGCTCTGAGTAAAAGCTATTCTCTTTTCATGTTAATCAATTGGAAATTGCAACCTAACAAATATTTTAGTTAAATATCATGTGAAACGGAATATTTTTATATTATCTGCGATACAGTATTACTGTACCTGTCTAAACCGGAAAGCACAGGGACCAAAAGTTTTGGCTGGTTCACTAAAGTGTCTGATTTATAGAGGTAGGATATAAGTTCAGAGGGGAGTACTTGGACTAAATGGTAAGACCAGAATAAACAGAACTTCGGTTTAGACAGAGGCCAGTTTTGAAAAGTTATACTGTATATAGCATCTGCTTAAAGAGGTCCTAAATTCATGGGGTCGCCCATGTTGATATTTAGTATGTTCTACATATAAATATAAAAGTAAATATCCATTTAATGTTTCTATAAATAAATTGTTTTCCTTGGTATGTTTTTTATTCAGATCAAGAAAGTTCATCCGAAAATCTACGTAGTATTGTCTTGGGTGATTTCAACACATACAATGACTTTGATTGGCCGGTTAAGCTGTTTACACTACCCAATCAGAAGACACTGTCGGAGTGTCAGATACAAGACGAAAAGTTCCTGAGTCTGAAGGGAAGATCCCCCTGGAGTGATGTTTGGGAAATGGTTGGACATCCTAGTAGTGGTCGGACATTCAGTAATATGGTATGTTGGGCTTCAGAAATACATTCAGTATATATATTATACAGTGGATTCCATTAAATATTACCCCTGTTAATATCACATTCCTCTTTATATCATGTTTTTCCCAATCAACCATGTTTCTCTCTATATAATCTATGTAATTTTATCTGGTTAATATCTAGGATTTTGAGGTGAATTCCTCTTAATATCACATTTTTCTAACCAATCACATAAAATGTCCAGAAAATGATGTCATTTCCATTAATTTCAGATACAACTTGTACAAGATATTGCAAAGAAAATTAAAAAAAAAACTAAAAAAAATGAAATAATGTTATCTATAGATTGAAAAATCTTCATATATAATTTGAATAGCTTATTTTACTTATGGGGATTGGAAATGCACTAGATTCAGTGGGAAAAAAATCATGTTTCTCTTAATGTCACATTTCTGTTAGTATCATGTTTTTGTCTGACATAATATGAGGAATGCACTCTAATTACTTACACTTTTTAAAACAAAAAACCTAGATAGAGATCTACCTCCTGAGCATAACTTCCAAACAGTTGAGATTCTTATCCATAGCCTATAGCCATGGGAGTAAGAGACACAATCATCATATTAGAATTCAATTGACACTGGGTTATGGTCCAAACCTATAACCATACCGTATATATACAAATCTTTTTAAAACAAGAACCCAGGGGACTTAACTCCTGAGAATATCCTAAGAATCCAAACAATTGAGATTCTTACCCATAACGTAACTATACATTCAATTGGTTGGCATTAAGAGACCACAATCATAATATTAGAATTGACACTGGGTTATAGCCTCACTCCATAACCATATATGTATGTTGGGCATAAAGTGGTGAACACAATCATGATATTGAATTGACTTTTGGGTCTGACCCCAGCTCTAAGAATGTAATCTGCTGGTCATAACTTTGAAATGTGTTGATACTCTCTGCATAACCATATAGCATTGCTCGGCATAAAAGTGAGCACTATACAGGCCCATAGTTTAAGGCCCTTTGGGCCTCTTGTAAATATTATATCATGTGATCCAGCTAATGAAAATTCCAAGAACAGACTGCTGTTATATAGGGATTGAACGGCTAGGGCTTCATGGTTCATATGGATGTCACCGATTTGCATTCATACCAGCATGAAAATTAAAACAACGCCATTCAATCTACATATATTTACATTTTTGCTATTGAACAATTGTTTAATTCAATTTCTTATTTCTTAAAAAACTGGTTATTTAACTGTGTTTGTTATTGGTCCGTCCTTTAAACAAAAAAGGCAGAACAGCCATGATTTGAGTAAAATTGTTGCCAATAATTTACTGTAGTCAATTGAGCGTTTGACGTGGGGGCATTCTCCATATTATCCGATGTGGAGCGGCAAGACTCACATTGAACAAGACTAATATATTATGTCATAAGTATTTCACATGAAAGGATGTATTCATACTGTATTCATGCTATGTTCATAGTTCAGTGTTTGTTGTTTTCAGTTGGTATATTCATATAGAGAAGAAACAATCAGAATGTTTTGGCTATCTCTCTGTTATGCTGAATTCTCATTTTTATTTTCCAGCCAACTCCTGGGTATGAAAGTAGACCAGATCGCATTTTAGCAACGTCAAATTTCAAACCACAAGGTGTACACCTCCAAGGAAACGGTACAATTTACAAATCACGCTACTACCAAAGGATTGTAACAGAGAGGCTCCGCACTCTGCTTCACTCGTCCTACCTATCGTGGTATGGTGTTACAGGGTATCCCTGTTTCCATGACTGTGGCCCCCGTGGGTACTGTCGTTGTGGGGTGTGTGTAAGGGGAGATAATCCAAGGGGTACAACATGTACGCTACCAAATTGTGAGGAATGTTCGAGTCTTGTTTTTTTCTTCATTGTTATATTTGTAATTCTAAATATTTTAACAGTTATTCATCTATTTTACGCTGTCGTCTGTCTGCTCATAAGCGGAGCTGATTTTAAAGGCGAAGCTGTTTTCGCGATCTTAGGATGCAACTGTTGTCTGTGTAATCCAGATAATTTCAAACCTCTGAATTTCAACAGTCGGAAATTCCGATTATTTCGTGGTCTGAGAAAATGGCCATTTTTCCGACTTCCACCATATGTCTTATTTTTTACATCAGTGATAGCATCCATTTCACTCTTGACTGTTGGATGGTGGAATTTTGAGCGGAGTCTGGAAACTGTCTATTCAATAATGGATGAAGAACTCTTTCCTTCAGACCATCTTATGGTTATTGCAAAACTAGACATTACAATATTTTCTTGATTTTTGGATTTTGCTGGCGTACAATTACCAATTTCTTCACCTGTAGTTAATTTGGGGACTATATGTTACAGAGAGTATCGAATGATAATGTGTTTCAGTTATGCAAGGGGCAACTTTGTCAAAGGCCCAATATACGCATCTTCTGGGAATTTTCGTGATTTTGAAAAACTTTGAAAAAAATCCAGTTGATAACCATGCAAAAAGTAAGGGTAAAACGAAGTAAACCTGAGCGGTTATTACCGAGAAAATCATTGACAGAAAATTCCAAAGAATTCAAAATAAGTAAATCGTGGACCACTAAAACAACAAGCCGAAGTTAGACAATGACAGTCCAAAATGGAAGCAAGGTTTACAAATACAGTGTTTCAACTGCTGCTGTACTGATACCCACGTAAGAATTCATCTTGGATATTACTGATATCAGTTAATCTTAATTAAATCTATAAATAATATAAGACTCTTTCATATGTGTGTATATAGGATA
This sequence comes from Mimachlamys varia, assembly GCA_947623455.1. Taxonomy (NCBI): domain Eukaryota; kingdom Metazoa; phylum Mollusca; class Bivalvia; order Pectinida; family Pectinidae; genus Mimachlamys; species Mimachlamys varia. Next base: position 35,835,627 of record OX392534.1, read on the forward strand.
GGGATATTTCACCCGAGGGGTCACAAAATGTGGTGAAACCTGAGGCTTGCCGAGGGTTTTACCACATTTTGTGATCCCCAGGGTGGAATATCCCTACCCTACATACACACATAAAGAAAGAGTCTTTTTCTCTCATATCAACTACCCGAATAAGCTCAAAAACCATGAAAATATGTTTAAACAGGCTACCATTTTGAAATTTCAACTTTTTCCTTGAGCTTTTTTGACGATAACGAATTAGACAGCGAGTTTTAGCGTACCCTTTGTTCTCGTCGTTTTCTCTTTCCGGCATCAGAGTTTACCGTATACGTGACGTCACGTCATTGTTGAGCCATTGTGACGTCACGTCGCGTGAAATGCTATGTAAGATAGATTTGTCTTACATAGCTTTCTTACATGGGCAACCTCTATCCAACATGCGAGATATGAGAGAAAATAAGTTATCAGGCTTGATTTTTGCTTCATTTTTTGCCAAGAGTTATGTGTATTGGGCGTTTAATGTGGATAAGCCAGATTGTTTACTTTTAAATGTAATTTTTTTTTTCAAGGACAAAGTCTGTCAAACCTCGTATATGTTATTAAATGAAACTTTGAAAATCTTATATATAAAAATGACAGAAAGCAACACTAGGAGCATGTTCACTCATGCAGAGCACCCAGTTTTTCCATTTTTAAATGTGACATTTCTGGTTATAAATTCTGGCAAACCTATGAATGTTAATTAATACAGGCCTTGCAAGACAAAAAAAAGGTTATCAGTTAGCTAAGATATTGGCTCAACGTTAAAACAAATTGATTGGTTGTAGCAGATATTGTGCATATTAAATTAGATATTCATTTTCTCTGCTGAAGTATATGTTATTAAAAATCAAGGCTCAATCCCTTTTTTACCGGTAAGACATTTTTGATGGAGTATTGTTTTTACTGATCTCTTTATATCAGTGTTGTAAAGTTAAGATTAATGTTGTAAAATTATACTAATGTTTAACAGTTTTTACTGATATTGTAATTTCTTTTACAAAATAGTATTGAAAATATACCTACATCTACATGTATTTATTATGAATATGTGTAGATTTGTTGTGCTATTAACTGAACTGCTGATTACATTCCAAAGACATAAACTGGATTCCATATTAGTTTTATTATTGTTATTGTTGTTGACAAGATGTGTTTGTGAGATTATGGTGTGGTGCAGCATTTTCCATTTACTCTATTTATACAGCTTCATCTTAAGAATTATAGAACCTAGTGTCATGATACATTTGTTTTGTAGCTACATAAATATCAAACAGAATAGGATATAGTTTCTTCATATAAATGAACAATGACATTTCTTTACGGTTACAAAGGGTCAAATGTGGTACACATTACTAATGAAATTTGAAAAACTAATTTCAGGTGGAATTTGAAAAACAAATTTCAGGTGGAATGTGAAAAAAAAATTTCAGGTGGAATTTGAACAGTGCAAACTAAGGAAACCACTCACTAGCGGGTCCAGAGGGGGGTTCTGGTGTGAGACGCCCCCCCCCCCCCACACACACACACACACATTTCGCCGAGGAGGAACATTTTTACCGTTGTATCATTGAAAAAGCATCAGCTGGACCCTCCCCTTTCCAAAATCCTGCATCCGCATCTGCCACCAATGGTTTAGAATGTTATGAAGACTAGACATCAACTTTCCAACATCTTGATGCAACTTATATCTCTTTAAGTAGACAGCATTGCCTGGATTTAGTCCAATTGCATGGTTCTTGGACCTACTTTCTCTCAAAGATATGCTTTGAACACTACTGGTATTTATGACAGTGTGATTTGAATTTGATGGACTTGTATTTGTTGTATTACTTTCAAAATCAGATTGAGATTCAAGTAAATGTGAAAGACTTAACTTTGGCAGTTGGTTAGGTTTTAAAAAAACTGAAAAAATATTTGCAGCATTATACATAGTTAGAATTCTGGTATTACATGTATGTTTCTGGTAGCTCTGTTGTTTTTGTTTTGATTAATAATAAATTAATAAATATGAAACAACTTAATTTTTTCTGGCTTATTTTCCTTCAGAAGTAGCATAATGCTTATGGATATGTAATAATATATGTGTTAAACTCCTCCCATCATAGGCATGTATTGGTTAAACCTGTCTCCACATCTGAAAAAGACAAGGAAACGGAAAGAAACAGTCATATCTAGAGAAAAGATGTACACTAAATACTCATGTAAATTTCGCACCGAAACTGACACACATCTGTTTTCAACGTAATTGGCGCACCACCATATTTTGTTTGGATCTGAAGTTTCTTTTGAAAAAGTGCGTAGATTACACAAGTTTTTACGGTAATCAAAGTTACTGAAAAAAATGACGAAGGACAGAAAACTCTGTATTATCTACGAATCTATTAGAGCGTCTATATTAGCGGTTGAGTTTTTTTCTAATATGTCGTTGTGTAGGGTATTAGGTCCCGTTATGGAAATATAAAGACTGGTGTTTAGGGATGTACCACCAAAAGGAAATATTGGGAAGTAATATCCTTACCAACCTAAGCGTTTGTGTCCTATACCATATTCTACGCGAAAATCATTGTCCACAAACCTGGATTAGTTAGCTAATAATACACACGTTTCTATGTGTAAAGAAAGTTATTTGTGAAGAAATAGCTCGGACAGTTCTGTCTGGACCGAAATTGTTCTTGTACAGTATATATCTTGACTAACGAGGTTCCATTGTTTTCCGAAGTAAAACTGCCTAGGTAACCGAACTTCAATGTAGACATAACCAACGGGTACGAACTTCATTGAAGACGCAATTAACGGGTCCGGATTAACGAACTTTATTTTAGACATATTCAAGGGGTCCAGACTAAGTTCGTCGGGTCTGGGCTAACGAATTTAATTGTAGACGGAATAAACGGGTCCTGATTAACGAATTTAATTAAAGACGGAATTAATAGGTCCGGATAAACAAATCTAGTATAGACGAAATTAACGGGTCCGGATTAACGTATTTAATTGTAGACGGAATCAACGGGTCCGGACTAACGAATTTAATTGTAGACGGAATTAATGGGTCCGGATTAACAGGGTTGAACTAACTTATCCACACTAAAGAACATCAATACTGTCAACGGACTCAACATGTCCGGACTAAAAACCTCCACTATATACGGAATTTATCATCGTCGTATACCCACGGTTGATCTCGCTTCGCTTACTCACTGTGATGAGTAAGTACTATTTTAATAAGCAAAGCGAAATCAACAGTGTTTATCCGACGATGGGAATGTATGTGTCCGGGCTAAGGAACTTCATTTTAACCGGAATAAACGTATCGAGACTAAGGAAATTCACGTTAGACGGAAGCAGCATGTCCGGATTAACGAACCACTCTGTAAACAGAATAAACATCTCCGAACCTAGAAACTTTATTTTAAACAAAACTAACAATAAACGTGTTATGACTAAAGAAAATCATTGTAAACATGATAAACGCGTCCAAATTAAAAAAAAAAGGGGGGGGGGCGGCGGCGGCTTATATTACATGAAATTAACGTTTACGAATTTTCACGTTTCGCTGTAAATGTAATTAGCATACCCGAACTAAATAACTTCAATTCACACGGAATTTACCAGTCAAACTTAATAACTTTGCTGTGTGTCCGGATTGTAAAGGTACCGTCATTTTATAAATAATATACATCTAGTTCACCCACCCACCACCACGATACGTCGGAAATGACTGCCTGAACAGAATGTTTCTTGTTTTATTGTACTAGTTGTCAATCAATTATCACAAGTTAATTGAACTTAAGCCATACAATTGAAACTATACACATTAATTTGATGTAAACTCCTTTGAATTAAAGGATAATGATTGATCTGCCTTTCATTACAGACGAGGGGCTATGTCCTACGTAAATAGAAAATCAATACAAACTTAGACAACGGACATACTATATCGATCAGCTATCAGACAACGGACATACTATATCGATCAGCTATCAGACAACGGACATACTATATCGATCAGCTATCAGACAACGGACATATTATATCGATCAGCTATCAGACAACGGACATATTATATCGATCAGCTATCAGACAACGGATATATTATATCGATCAGCTATCAGACAACGGACATATTATATCGATCAGCTGATCAAAACTAACCTCTCTTATTGGACATAAATTATCCTCTCTTATCCGACACCCTGTTGGACAAATTGCTAAGATACCTTCCTTATCTGACACCATGTGACCACGTATTGTATTTGCCTTGTCAAACACCTGGGAACACGATAAACGGTCAATACTTACCGCTTTATTGCAATCCCTGTGGGAAGTTGCATGTCTAAGTCAGTTTTCATAAGAAATGCGATTTCAGACTTTTGTCAAATTAATTAAGAAGCCAATTTAAACAGGTTTTCCTTGTTTAAAGTACACTTTGTTAAAACCGATGACGTGGTCACACCATGCCTACAAGATACTCGACCCAGATATATATTATGGCCGAGATAGTATTGTATATTTAGAGCTCTATGCTTCCCATTCATAATCAGACAAAGCCGCGAAATTAAAAGCCCGTGAAAATTTCCGGTTCTACAGAATACAATAAAAGTACACACGACCCCGTTTTTGGCGGGACAATGCTATGCACAGATCAGCCGTAGATAGCTGTGATGACAACTCAACCAGGATCAAGGATGCTGCGCCCCTGGAGCACTCTCATCTCATCAATTAACCAATAAATATTTTGTTTCGTCTGTAGATAAATGGTGGTATCCCTTATAGTTATGGGCTAACGGTCTCCTCCATTAGTAATTAAGATACGCTTTACGGAAAAATCGATAAAAACCAGTGAACCTTTGCAGCCAAATGTAATGAATTAAATATGTAAATATATTGAGTTATAAGTGATCGCGTCTAATGTTCCCAATCAATTTCATTCTTTTCATGTTCATCGTTTATAAATAATTGTGGCGCAAACTCGCTCAACCAGGCCGGAAGTTGGCGCTATCTATGACGTCACAGACGGCGCGCTTAGTTACCACCCGATCCAACAGTTAGTGACATGCATGCTGACAAGATGTTGTGCTCAGATCTCCCGCGAAGTTAGCTATAAATTCTGAAGTAAACAATGACGAAAAAGCAGAAGGCAAGAGTTGATGCTCCGATTATTGAGGATAGGCATTTGGAAGCTTCAAAGTCTCAAAATGCTGACAGAGCGAAGAAAATACGTAAGTAATAAGTACATTTTTCTGTTGTAATTTTTACCTTATTTTACAGGGCCCTGTATGTGTATCATTGTAATCGATTTTTCACATAAAAACAAGCCGATTTATTTGGTAGATGAAGCTAAAAATGAAGGATTTTGATTTGTCTTTAATAAATATATATATTTTTTTCATTTTTTTCCCCCTGACACCAATATTTTTTATAAGAATATCATTTTTAAAACAAACTTCATTTTTCTTGCATGTGTTTTTAATTAAGGTTCGTCAAATATATGACATGGTTTGTTAATTAACAAATATGTAGTAGTAATTTTAACAAATATGAAAAGTCAATTGCTATTTGTATTTCAAATAAACATGGCTATATAAATTTGGATTTCACGCGCTCTGGTCACACTGTACATGTATGGAAGCGATAGGTTAATGAAAGTAGTTATAGTCTGTATTCATATCAACGAATTAGTATCGCCACGTAGTGTATTGGAACGTATAGGTAGCTGACATGGACTATTAAATATTAATGTCATTATTAGGATGACTGAGATAGAAATAGGACAAAATGTCATGATACACATAAGTGGCATGAAAACACTGGCTGTTAAACTGCATTTGTTTTCTTTTATTGCATCAAAACTGAAAACTGAAATGAATTATAAAGATAGAACCTTATCGTTCGAAATTTGCAGGTAAAAGCCACAATTACACCTTTGAGAAGTCTTGTGTAAACTCTTGTTAAACCTGCGTCATAAAAGGTTATAAATTACTGATAGTTAAATTATAAGTCCAACCTGAGCACAGACGTAACACGGTGATTATTTACAACTCTGGCCATTATAAACACATTGGGGTACGTAAATTCATGACAATTTTATTAAGTTCAAAATGACCCCGTAGATACGTCAAGTTCATGTAGCTTTGATTACGTCGGCACAGTTGAAAAAAGGAGAGGAGACGTACCGTAAATGTTTCGTTAAACAGTACTGCTTATTACGCTGAGCAGTCCTAACCACAGGGACCTGAGAATTGTTACAGCTAGTTTTGGACCTAAAATAGGGTGTTTGAGTAATTTTACACATTTGGAGGGGTTAAGATCAATTTTCGATAAAAATGCCCCCTCAATGGTCCAAAACTAGCTGTAACAAATTCTCAGGTCCCTGTGGTCCTAACATTGTAATGCGATCGTTCGGAAATGCGCCTCTTGTGGCCAATACCTTATTTAGTAATGGCACATTATTAATGCAATATTGACGCATTTTACTGTTAAAATACTGACTTCATTTTGTTTTTACCTCATTTCAGTACCATCTTTTGACACAGCATTGTAGCTTTGTTGAAACATCGTGGCATATCAGCGCATTTTTAATCGAAGAGGATTTTGAAACGCATTTAGTGTAAAATTGTTCTAGAGACCGCCATTCAAGTCCAAAAGTTAACGTACCAAATTCTCAGATCCCTGTTTTCTGAGGTAAAACCATGCAATTAGATTATCTATCTAAGTCCGTGGGTAAAACGCATCATTGTCACACAATGACACACTGGTATCGCTAAAACTAAAGAGCTTTGGCCATTTATTGTGATAATAATAAATAATCTGTCTGTGTATAGTTTTCTCAATCAAACGACTGTCTTGGTCATCAAATACTCCAGAACCTATATACTCGTATCTCACTTTCGGTTTTTATGATGGACATCAATATCATTACATGATCATCATATGTGCGTTGTTCTACATCAAATACGTAGCTTGACGTCATAGGGCAAATATTTCATTTCGTATATCTATACACCTTAAGCACTGAATATTTCCCCATTAAATTCAGATTCTGTCAACAAGGATATCAGTCTTCTTGTTTTTCTTTTCTTCTTCTTTTTCCTTTTCTGTCTTTATTAAAATTTTTGCATCATTATCAGTTTCAATAGAATACATGACAGGTAACCCGATTGCGTATGTATACATGCATGTACATGTTATCCGATATATTTATGAAAGGGATTCTTTTATAATTTAACCTACTTCCAGGTAAAAATCAATTGTTACGTGAGGTCATGGTAAACCAGGTTAATTGGCTTTGTTGTACAGGTGTGTCTAGTCGTACTTGTCAATACGAACTTGCATAAATATGCAATAAAGACGGCGTAAAACTGGGGAGCGGGAAATAACAGAGAAATCACGGTCATTAACGAAGCCATTTAAATGTCAATAAACGATTTTGTAATACGGAGTACACTAACTTGATTTACAGTGTGTCCCTAGTGGGCGGACGGTTATGGAAAGCCAACAGTGTCAACATTCTAACTGCTTATTTTCTCATTCTTGCTTGCTATTCTTATAATGCTTAAGTTTCATTTCAATTCCTAATTTCTTATTTTTACCTGCTACTCCTGAATTCCTAATGCGTATTTTTCAAGCATTATAGCGCGGGATTGCAAGAGTCATATGAATCACAGTTGCTTGAATGTATGTGGAGCCTCCCATTACAGTAATGTACATTATGTGAGACACTCAAGCAACTGTGTGTGAATTTGCCGTTTCCCACTAAGTCTAAACCATTGTACAATGTGATTTTTATGATTAAAAATTTTGATTATATTTGTAGACGTTGGTATCAAAAATTGTTTTTAGGGTATCCTTCGGTGTTCTATACCACATATATGTGAGACCAAAGTTAAAGAAAACTGGCGATCTGTTAAAAGTAGGATAAAACTTGACCAAACATTTGTACATGATGACATGAAACATGATGAATTTGGTCATGTCTCTAAAGCTAATTCCAAGTATTTATTCACTGTTAGCTTTACAGATTGATCTTAATAACTTAACCGAATGAAATAATTTCGTTTTTATTCATTTCAATTTCAGCGACCCGAAATGCCATGGGGGAATATATTGTACCGGTCGGAGGAAAAGCACTTACATCGCTAGGTAAGTGAACTGATTCCAAACATTATTGAACCCTCCGAGAGTGAACTTCCAAACAGACTTAGGTAGGTAAAGGTATGATATTCTACCAATCTGATGAAAATCATATCTTGATCTCCGCGCCGTTCCGTATAGAGGAAATCCCATAGGGGGTCACGTCCCGATGACCTGTTGTATTAGCCGATCAAATTACTACTGTCAGAATCTTGACAGTGAAGTTTTGAGGCGACAAGGCTTGCATAATAGCATTTGTCTATTTAGTCATTTCGTCACCAGAAAGTTAATGTGGAATACTGTGACGAAATGACTTGCTGCAAGATGACAGGTTATTGGGAAATTATTTTGGTGTAAAGAGGCGACAATGTGACCTTTTATGGGATGTTGTCAGATACTTGTAACACGGAGTGAGAACACGAGATATGATATTTTAACCGTACACATTAGAAAGATGAGATTAGCTTTTCAGCGCAAACGCTTGCAGATATGAATATGCTTAATTTGGCTGACTGGTTTCCTTTTTCGTCTTCAAGAAAACTCAAAGGGAAAGTGACATTTCAAAATGGTTGCGAGTCGAAACGCATTTTCATGGTTTCCTAGACTTCTCTGATAGTTTGAATGAAAAGGAAAACACTTTTTCATGAACAAAACTGTAAGATATGTAAGATAAATCCTCGGGATTTTAAAATTTGAAAAGATCCTGTGGTCGAATGTCCATAAAAATTCTTACACTCCTGGTCATGACAGAGCCGTAAGGATCGTACCGAAAGTACACATATTGTTTGAATAAGTGCCATTTGCTAGGTAAATTAACTTAACCGTTTGAGAATATACAAGCGCCAACATCGCTAGGTATGTACACCTATTGTAGAGGAGAGAGTGGTTGCAGACAGTACCCCTTCGTTTTATTTAAAAAAAAGCATTACTAAAACTAGGACACCTGATCGGAATTCCATTTAATTAACCGACTAATGAAAAACTCAAATAGAGCCACATTTTACATTTTGAAGAGGGTAAAAATCACCAATAGCTAGTAATAAATTAATTAACGCTGCCTTTTCCAAACATTTCATCTTCAAAATTTAATTTGTCCCATTTTATGTACACCTATCATCTTTAACCGAGAGTACGCGTAAGGAATGGACTTGTTTAGACAATAGATATCAAATATTTTGGGGTTTTTTTCGTCTAAGTCAAGCTAACTTACCGTTATACGTACATTTTTCGTGTCAGATTTTATACTGTCTTTCACTAGACTCTATATATCCTATTTTGTTATCGGACATCTTTTCCCCACTTAATGGTAATTTTACAAACATTCATTTAACTTTGATGTTCAAATATGAAGATATAATCTGTTTAAAGTCGTATTTTTTAGTCACATTGTCGGAAAATAAATGGCAGGGATGTTACAACGTTTGGGTGTTGATCTAAATTTCACGACCCACTTAAAACATTTAACATCTTTCTATTATGGTATAACGGTTTTTTACAGAACATAAAAACAATAATTGATTGGTAAATGTTTTACACGTAAAGTCCCTTTTTAATTGGTCCCTTGGTTATGTTCCTGTTTTGCAATTCAATATATAAGTGGTAGTCCTATATTATTTCTTACGATAATACGGAACACATAGACTGACATTTAATCAAACCTAGCGGTTGTGTTTTTTTTCATATACTCATTTCCCTGGGTTTTATTAAAGAGTATATTTAATAGCTTTCATTTAAGATCTTTATTTCATTGACATGGAAGGATATGTCAATGTTTTCTCCACAAGTTAGAACTTTTAAAACATATTTTCAATTTATAATGATTAGGGCAAGGGGAGGTATATATTCCAGATAAAAAATTGAAGCAAAACTGGACCACCTTGCGGTATTCCTTCATATATAAGCTAAACGCCCTTATTTCTATACAACCTTGTGACATTCTTCCATTATTTATTATTAATATATAAATTATTACAGTACACATATTTGTATTTCTTGTTACACTATAAGGATATTTTACTTTTTGTATATAGGACGTTTTTACAATAAGTTTTTACAATGAGTTTTTACGATGAATTATAATTACATGTGGCAGCCGTATACCGTTTACTAGTCAGACACTACAGAACTCTTCAAGGCCCAATATACGTAATTTTCAGCAAAACCTGAAGCAAAAATCAAGTCTAATAACTTTTTATATTTATAGATTTAGTTAAGATTAACTGATATCAGCAATATTCAAGATGAATTCTTGCACGGTTACTGGTACATCAGCAGTTGAAATTCGGTATTTGTAAACGCGCGTCCATTTTGAACTGTCCTCTGACTTCGGTTTGTTGTTGAAGTGGGCCCGACCTGAATTGTTTTCAATTCTTTGAATTTTTCTGTCAAGAGTTTCTTGATAGTTACCGCTCAGGTTTACTTCGTTATAGGCTTATTTTTGCATGGTAAACAATTGGATTTTTTTCCCAGATTTTTTCAAAATAACGAAAAATTTCCTGGAGTTAGGTATATTGGGGCTTTAATAGAATCAATGTGTAAAAACGTGTTTTGCTATCAATCTTTTTATTGCTTTATTGTATATTTTTGCTCTTTTTTTTCTTATGGTGTGACTTTTGAAATGAAGCATCACTTTGGTGATCTCTCTGAATGGTATATAAAAATAAAAAAGTTATCTCTCCTGGTTATATCTAATTTTATTATCATTAGTAGAGAAATTAATTTCTTTTAAGTTTTAAGTATTTACGTAAAAATTATCGATTAATTTATGACTGATACCCTATTGTATGGAATGCCATAAACACATATGTAACAATTTGCGCAGGTACGATTTTGGGGTTGATAAATCTAAAAAACAAAGATATATGATGTTTATACAAATTCTCTAAATTTCCGACATAAATCTCTGTCATCAAATTGCCCCTGGGGCAAGTTTTCAAAGGGTGATTAGCTTAATCACTTTTAACGACATTTTTCAAACATAGATAATTCTGTCAATATACAAGGTTAAAGGTTATAATTTTACAAGTAAATTAATACTATTAGATATTTGATGCCTTCAAAGTTGTAACTAAATGTATGGTTTCATTTTTAATTTACAGGATGACTACAATTTGCACTAACCCCTGATTGGGCTAATCATCCTTTGAACAACTTGGCCCAGGTCACGGAATTAATCTTTTAAACGCCCTTAAATCAAAACCATATAATTATATGTCATTAAATAAATGTTTTCTTTAAAGAATGGTTTGAATTGGTGAAGCTATCTGTATTTGAGTTGAATGAAGATAATCAATATGAAAACATTCGGCCTAGAAACTTATATTTTACTGCTATATAGAGCTTTCATAAGATGTACAGTCAACTTTATTTTCTACTGACTATTATTATAGCTATATATATATGCATACATTCAGTAACTAGTGAGTACAGAAATATGTAAAACACCTTTACGATGCAATTTTTCATTTTTTTTTTTGCGACCCTGAAATGTTATCTACAGTACGCTTCCATAAAAACACTAAACGTATATACATATTGCTTAAAGCACTTTATTTCCCTGTTAATTAAATCGAAAAACATTTTTCTAATATTTAAAACCAGTCAAAGACCTGTTTTAACAATTTTAATTAGCGAAAAAAAGCTTTAAAAAGTTCAATTAAATGAAATGTTTAAAAGAATAAACAAAAATAGAATAAAAATCTTAATTGAATCAAGTTTTTTTAAAAGTGTCATCATACAATGTTTCAAACGGTACCCCGTTCAAACAAACAAACAAATGACAGACATCCAATTTCAATTAACCATTCATGTGTATTGGATTTTCCATTACTAATTAAGATGATTACCTGTTTACGCATGAGTGATTTTCCAACGGTACGGTAATGGAATACCCAATACACCTGATGGTGTGCGATCAGCCAAAGTATACAGGTAGGTATACAATCACCAGGTAGATATATACCTGATAATGATGTTGTGTCGATCAACCTTCACCTCATTAACCTCACCTGTGTGTTAATTAACGCCAGGTAATCATACACCTGTCCTATAATTTTTTCCCTATTACCTGTCTCGATCATTACACAAAGGACCATGTGGTGTTCAATTTCATATGTACGTACAAATGTTTTTTGTAATCATTTTTAAGGATACTTGTACCATAATGACAAAAAACTGTTACTCCATATAACTGTTTTTCAAGCACAGCTATAGCATTGTAAAATCATGTAATTTTGAAACGACAAACGTAACAAGCGACACACTTTTACCAGAAAAATGAATAGAAAAATAAAATGATGGGCAAACCTGTTGTGAAACCCTGGACGTCATGTTGTTACACTCTAACTCTAATGAACTCATTCATCCATGACATGTTATAATGGACTATTCTATCTTTTGAATTGGAAGAATTCAAATGTGTCTTCGGGGGAGAATTAGTTAACCAAGTTATCTTGAGGGAAATGTACCTTAATTAATTCACCCCTGAAATGTCATAATGAACTATCCCAATCTTTGAACTGGAAAAATTGAAATGTGTCTTCAGGGGTGAATGAGTTAAAACGAAACCAATTTGGATAAAAAACAACCATTGGACAAGCATCCTTAATGCTTTAAAGTCATTGTAACATCAGTGTTTATGTGTTAAACTTTGAAAATTTGCCCAGCCGTTATGGCAGGCATTTTAAAATCTCAAATTACAATACTGTATAATATATATGAGTATGATTTGACGCTGTTTGGGTATCTACTGATAATATGTGATTATGTATAATATCATTTTGTGACTGTTCTGCCTGCACTTCAATATATAGGTAAGCGTTTTCCTTTTCTTTTGTCAAGAATGTATGTTTCATTTTGGTACATGCAACATTTTCAATTATCAAATTATTCAACTGTCACTAAAATAATAGCCGATTAGTTAAATTAAGCAGAGGTATTTATATATATAAACTTTAGCAATTTTTCCTTGATGTACCTGGCTATAACAGATCTAAACCCAGTCAGAACGTAAAGGAACCCAGACTACAGGTGATAGGGAACAATAATAATTTTTTTTGAAAGCAGATTCAAACGTATTCCAAGATAGATAGATTGAAGTAGAGAAATCTATATTGTCCTTCAAAGTGATTTATGGGTACTAAATTTCAATTTCAATTAATGTCCCCAAAAAAGGATTTAGAAGGATTATGATTAAAAGGAATACGTTCATAAACCTTTATGTAAGTATATGTGGTAAATTTCAAACACATCGATGCATTGCCATTTGGTAATTGTTGTCTAATTTAAGAATATGACCTTTGGACGTTCATAGCAAACAGGTATTCTCTCTTTTGATCTCAACTTCATCTACGTGCCATTAAATTGAACTTTAAGTCATTACATATTACTTTGACCTTTCCAGGTAACCCTGCCCCTGGACCAGCCAACTACTGTCCCCATGTAGGACTAACCCGAAGTTCGGCACCTCAGTATTCCATAGTAGGCAGACACAGGGCCAAGAGTAATGGTAAGTGTATACGTATGGTTTCTTCTCCAAATTGTTGTCTAAATCCACCATCCCAAATATACCAGTTTCTATGTTTTCTACAGTTGATACTTGTGTGTTTGGTCCATTCTTCAATTTACATTGATGTCTGTATCTATATCTTCCCATCCATTCTAACTCTCGATATCCATGAGTTTGACTCACCTTCGCTCTCTACATACCTGGAATTTGTCATAGCCACACTGAATGCTCTGTTGTGTTCCAAATTGATAATGAGATAAGAAGACTTGCTCGATTATTTGATGTACATCTTCAATCTTTATAGGAAAGCTATCACCCCAGTGATTGGTCAGGATTTATTTACCTGAAATCAATCTAACAGCTGTCGTTTTGCCTTTAATTTTGCTATGACATATATTAGGATGAAGGGAGTATAGATGAGAGTAACCCCTGGATATCGAGGATGATCCTAACGCTACCTTCCACGTTTCCTACAATTACTATATATGCCTCGGTCCATGGTATTCAAACATTTTATACATACAGTGAAACCTCGCTTAAAGACCACCTCGCTATTAAGACCACTTCATTTCAGTCTCTAAAACATCTTCTATATATCTTTGAATTTTAAGCTTCACTATTTAAACCACCTCAATATTAAGACCACCTCAATATTAAGACAACCTAAATATTAAGACCACCTCCCTATTAAGACCAGTTTTGAAAAGTCCCAAATACCACTTCTGCACTAAGTTTCACCTCACTACTCAGACCACCGACCAATCACAAAGTCACCTGGTGTGTATTCCACTGTGTACATCTGTAAAGTGTCAAATCAGTAAGTTGTATTTTGGTGTCAAATTGGCTAATCAGTTACAATTACTGTGTGTTAAACATTATAAAGCCTATATATTTGGTAATGGACTATGAAAACAGGTCAAACGGTGAATTTCAGAGAAAGCTGTCTGCATGTAGTACAACTTTTATCCTTGACCCATTCGAAAATTTACATATACCAGAGCATATATGGTCAAATGTAGCTACTGCATATAAGGAAACATGAAGACACATTTGCACTCTACCAAATCAAAGGTTGGAAAAGATTTTTATGAGTTTCAGGGGTGATTGCCCCCAAATCCTACCCCTCCCTGTGCTGTGGGGAGGAGTTCTGAAGGATCTAAATAAAAAAGAATTACACTGCATCATACAGATGTTTCGTCCTTCTAGGACTCGTCTGTGATGCTGACGAAAGCGTTTAGATTTAAGCATGGAATTCATGCTTGAACATGTAGGTAAAGGGTTTTATAAATACAGGCCGTGGTGGATTTTCACTTCGGTATTTTTGTAAGAGTTTGTGACACTACCTCTTTCCTTTATGTTTCCTCATAACCTATTTTTCCCCGCATTGCTTTCAATTTCCTTATGTTGCATTTCCCTTTTTTGTTTTCTTAATGAACAATCTGGGTAATATTTTTAGTTGGCAAAGGAATACCCGGTCCTTCGGATTACACAACTACTGGTGATCTGATCTGGAAGAAGAAAAACTCCACATTGAAAAGCCGTGGCAAGAGCTTCTTTGATGAGGAAGCTGCACGGAGTTGTACGGGGATTGGACCTGCTAAATATAATGTAGAACACAAGCTTGGTAAAGATGGACCAAAATACAGCATCGCCCACAAACAACCTCCGGTGATCTACACCGGGCCCCCAAACAGCAAAGTACAACCTGCCGACACCCACGGTAAGTCTATACAAAGTACAGCCTGCTGACACCCACAATATGTATCTATTACTAATTACTAATTTTAAAACATTCCCTTGGTAAAGTACACCTTTTTTAACGATTTCGTACAGCAATTAAGACTTTCCTGTATATTGATTGCTACAGCAAGCCTTATGGGTGCGCCCATTTTTATCCTTGTGCATGATTATACACAAAAATTGAGTGCACGCCAAAATAAGTATATTTACAATAACTTTGCAAAGTATAAGTTTAAATGTCAACCTGTTAATTTCAGTGTGGATTAAAAAATGTGATTTTATAAAATACATCAAAACCTATGGTTTCGTGATGACTGAAACTGTATGACATCTGATGATGTAACCTATCTCAACTATATGGTACTGGTTAACCAGAAAGAATTCTACTACACTGTATACATACATATTTTTGCGGTAATATTATTTCAGCGATTTTCATGCTTATCACATTTTATGATTGCACTAATTACATTTTCTGTATTGCATGCTACAGCAAGTATTGTAAGGGCATATGCAAACTCATCATTGTGTTTTTCTGCTGAATTTGGAAGTGCACTACAAAATTTGAAAGTGCGACATTTTTAATATATATATTTATATATATAAGCTAGGCCCTGCAGCTGTATTGTTTGCAATTGTTTACAGTTAAGAGAAAGGAAAAGTGACAATATTTAATATTGGACTGGATAATAAAGAACTGTTTCTAATGAACTTTCAATAGCACATGTAGCTTATTTCCATTCTGCCTGTTTCAGGGTTCCAGACTCCTGGCCCGAACTACCGACCAAATTCAAGCTACTGGAAACGTGGTCACGAAAAATCGTTTGGTTCTGCCAGAAACATTAGCTACACAGAAAACCGACTTAACCCAGGTTTGAAAACCAGAAAATGGGATAGCATTGGAATTAATATACATCTCAAAAATTTCACTAGCAATATATCAATGGCCACAGATCATATACTTGTTCCTGCAATTAAAAAGATATTTACAATTTTAAAGGTATGAGTAGGTATCCTTGGTGAACTCCTTTGTAAAATCTTCTCAAATGCTGATTATTTTAAGGAATGAAATTGATTTCAAACCACAGTTGGATAGCAAATATTTGCTAAATAATACATTAATTTTGTATATTTGGAAAAAAAAGTTGTTAAATTTCAACACGTTTATGTTGCAATTTTCACTGATATGAACTTATGATGTAGTAATTTTATGCTCTTTACAAAATCATTTCTTCTTTAATATTATTTGAATAGTGCCTGACGTTTTCAGTTTGAATAGGAAAAAACACTAGGGGCATATGTACCACCTAATTCAATACAATGTATATGTGCTTTATATTAGAAGTATTTCCCTTACTCTAAAAATACGTTAAAATTACTGTCTAATTGAATTTAAACTGAGAGAAGTAAATACTAATGAAATCCTTAGTACACCATTGTCAATGGGAAATATCAAAGATTTAAAAAGACTTTTTTGAGCAACAATAATTTGGCATATATATGTACCCTTAACCCTTTCACTGCTAATAAAGTATATTAATTTTGTACTACAGTAGTAACATACTAATACTTGTAACACTGTAGGTCCAGGAGACTACTGTATCAAGGACCCTCCCGCTGGTGTGTCTTACTCCTTCGGATCCAAACTCCCGCCAGCTCCAAGTGTTAAGAGAGGTAAGTAGCAAAATATAAACCAAACTTCAAATAAATAGATAAATAAAAAGAATAAAAGAAAAAAACTAAATAAAGGAAAATAACTTAACATTCATGATTTGTCAATATTAAACAAATGAAATTCAAATGGAGATCCAACGTGAGTGCAGATGATCGGTTTTGAATTGAGTGGTTTCTTCATGCCGGTGTCATGCTGAGTGACAATGGTATGTATACTCCAAAAATAAAAAATGATTATTTTCTTATTAATAAAAAAATGTTTGCATAATTGAAAAAAAAAAAAATCATTAAATATATTTTGGTCATGATTAATGGAGGTCATAACTGAATTAATAAAGTGATAAGGTATTTTCTTTGATTCTGATACAAAGCTTTAAATTTAATTTACAGACGGAACAAATTGGCTACCGGGTAATGAAATTGAACATCCCCGTAATTGGTGATGCTTAAGTATGAAGTATTGTGATTTATATACATATTTACTTTCTATTGATAACTATATGTTCTTTGTAATATATATATATACGACTGATTTTCCTTTTCTCATCAGCAACATATACAGAGAGCCCAGGACCAGGGGCGTATAATCTTGGAACCACCATAGGAAAAGCTACATCGGTTACAATATCTGGAAAGGCTAAGGAGATTGACTTAGGAGGTATGTAGGGGAAATAACTCACGTTATCTTTATAAATAATGGGAAATTGATAATGAAGAAAGATTTGAATAACCATTAATAATGTGTTTTATGTTCATTTCACTAGATCAACTGTACGTTCATATATCAGACCTAGTAATACTATTCTTTCTGTTAGCTTCTGTATTTTGAAACGATGTGAATATCAATACCTTCAGTAACATGATGACTGGCTATCCAAGCTAGTTGTGTTCTCTTACGTATCAACGATTTACCTATTGACATGGCAACTTCAACCTGTTCTTGAATTTTATATGTTGCCATTGAGTTAAACTCATTGCCATGGCAACTGATAGTTTACCTTGATAACTGACATACCTAACTGACAAAGGTGTTAACCTCTGAAACCTCCAATGAAGGAAATCTCCCTCATTCCACATTTCCAATGAGAGAGAAGGTGCGTGGAATAAGACTGAAACTGCGTAATGGTCAATTTGTCTTTCCCTTTTTATGTACCAAATTAACTTCAGAAAGCATTCATTTGATTCAGACACACATGTTATGACCATTTCACACACCCTATAATAATTTAAGGAGATCTTTTGACAACAGTTTTACTTAAATATGAGGGATTTTTTGAACGAGATTGATAACTTATTGTTAAAATGAGGGAGTTTCCCACCAAATAAGGGAGGATTAACAGGTATGACTTCAATGGTTTCTAAAACATTGCCAAGGAGACAAGTTTATTGCCATGGCAACAAACATACTATTGCAGTGGTGACTTCAGGGTACATATTGACTTGAACCAGCACCTTATATATTATATACCGGTATATATATGTGTTTCCCGTGAAGTGTCCTCAATAGATGGTAATTGGTTCTGTACATCACACAACTTTTCCGTTGTAATCTCTGTATACATATACTCTAATCTGTTGCCTAGATGGCTGATCTTTTTCTATGCTACAGTATTCCAGGGACCCTCTCCTGCGACATATTACCTGCGCAACTCTATGAAATTCAGTAACAAGCCTATCAGTTTGGCCTATCGCTGGTTTGGACGCGATGGTAAGTGTAGGATCCAGCATCCTCATCTTTTATGCGCCAATGATTACAAACACATTTTTACAATCAATTTAATTACAGATACAAATTTACAAGTTTTACAAGAATGTCGATAGACCGAACATCAGTTCAGCGTTCATTCAACCCGAAATCGGCTTATCATGGAGGTATTAATCCAAAGGTGTTCGAGAACACGCCTGGACCCAATGCCTACAATATTCACACAACTGTAGGCACTTCGATAGCTGTCGGTCTTACGGGAGACCGAAAGAAAACCTATACGCCAGTTAAGAAAGGGTCAACATTTTTGGTACCAAGGGATCTGGATGTTACTCCAGGACCAAACGCCTACAACCTTCAGGACAATAAAGGACTGGGAAAGACCGGATTCGCAGCTAGTTTTAAGGGATTCCGTGTGGATCCCTTCAAGCCTAATGTTGACCCTCTGGACGTGAACCCGCATTATCATGGATTTTGGGAGGCTAAGAATGCATTCAAGTATGCCCCTGTGCCACCAAAACCACCAAAAGATGGTTTCACACTCAAAGGTGATCGAAGACATCCATTTAATGAAGCTAAGGGAACAAACGCTGTTTTTCTGTTGCCACAGTTGGTGGATTCCAACCCAGGACCAGGTGCTTATGACATCGCTCCACTTTGGGGGAGACGTGCATTGGAAACGGCATTACTTGGGAAATCCAAGGTTTACAAAACAAGCCAGAGACCTTTTATATCAAATGACATGTTTGTGAGAGTGCGTCATCGTTCACGTGACGATCCCGAGGAGTCCAAGAGACCTGCTGCCGCAAAAAGCTGGCCCGGTCGTCGAGGTTACATTCCTTCCCAACTGGAGGAAGAGTATACCCAGAGATTAGGCAAACTAAAGAAATCCTCTCAGCCTGGTGTTTCGCTGAAGGGCAGACGACTCAATTCGTTATTCGGAGGTATTGATTAAGCATGCGACACTGATAATGGCTGGCCGATTCATCCTGCATGTGCTTATTAATAAACGCTGATATGATTTGTTGTATTTGGTTGTTAGGTGTGCAGATGTATTTTGTAAAAAGGTTGTACATGTGTTATGATAATGAAGAAGCAGTATTTTGAAATTTTAGTATACACATTGTACTGAAATTGCCTATCTTTCCTACCTTTTATTAAAAAAATGTTAAACACATTAAGTTAAAAAAAAGAACTGTACATTCTAAACAAATCTATAATTGTGACTACAATAGTATTTTCCCCCAGACCAATTCCTTTTGATGGGCATTCATGAACTATTCCCCTGTTTGGTGTGCTTTGAACTTAATTTTCATCATATATCTATATTGAAGTATTGAAAATAATTGATTTTGTAATATGAGTTGCATTGACAAATTAAGATTGTTTGAAGATATTTATGCATGTTGAATTTAAATCATGACTCACCAAAGTTTTTCATTTGTTCCCAACATTGACATTTTAACAACAACATATTCATATTGATGTTGAAATAACCTGCTTTATAAACTGAAATTTACCAGTACATATAAACTGCCTACATCAGAGGAAATTTCACTCTTTTGACAATGTGAAACTTGAATGATTACGCTTCCCGTTCATACCATTATTAGAATCAGATTTGAATGTTAACAGCAAATATCTGTAGAATTTGTTTATTTTGTAAAATATATATCATCCTATACATTAAAACCTCAGGTATATGTTTATTATCTGACTGGATTCATTTTGGGAAGTTGTTTATTGCAAACATAACTATATTTGCAATTTATAAATGTACAGATAGATTTGTATATATCTTGTGAATCCTGTTACAGAGCCCAGAACTCCTGGACCGGCAGACTACACTGTGTCAAAGAAAGATCTGAGAACTAATCCAATCTATTCTAATAGGCAGCAAACAAAGCCGTCCTTCCCCGACTCCCTCAACTACACATCTAAAGGTAAGACGGTCCCTAACTGCCCCTAGAGTCCCTCATTACCCAAATTACTTGTATACCCCCGTCCCATCATCCCACTTCAACATTTCTGATAGCAATCTTCAATTCTCTATCTACATGTCAACCCCCATCCCACTTCATCATTTAATGCCACCTTTCTCTCTCTTAACCTAGCAACCTACAGTATCGCTACATGCCATCCGTCCAGACTATTATACCCTTCCTTCCCAGCCTATAATATCCTAATACTCAAATTAATCCCTTTCCTACAATAATCTACCTTGTCTACAACACCCATCAGGCCTTCAAACACCTACCCCCTCTATATTATACCTTATCAAACATCTTCCTAGTCCCAGTCCCAGCCACGAACGGACCTGTCTAAATACAAACATTTATAAACATTATAATCAACTAGTACACCACCACAGTAGGAATGTGTTGTTTGTTCTAATGTTATGTGTTGTTTAGTGAAGTACTGTCTGTTGGTTTCTTACAGAAGAGGGAGATCTCCCTGGGCCAGGAAGTTACAACTTGTCCAAAAACTTTGTGAAAAATGACTCTCCGGCATATTCAATGCGCCAAAAGATCAGAGACCATGAAAGTAAGTTGAAGCGTCGAATCATATTCAAAATGTTACTGTACTTGTTGAGAATATTCCAATTCAGACATTTAAATGTTTTGACTTGGCGAAAGATTTCGAGAACTGAACACAGTATTTCATTTACTCATGTCAAATAATGGATACATTACATTAAATAACTCAAATTAAATAAATATTCACACAAAATTTCTGACAATATTGTGAAAAATATGAGATTTGTTTTCAACACATTTGGCAATTTATGAGTATCGGTGCAAACTTACTATAGCAGTTTTGCTGCACATTGTCACATATCAAATTCAAAATTTCCTCATTTTATAAAACAAGAATCTTACTCTATAATTAATTTATTTAATTGACAGCTGAAAACCCCGCCCCCAACTCTTACAAGGCGGAACAGAACGACACAGTACCTGGTGGTCGTAAGGCGCCCTCCTTCTCCATGGGCAGACGCTTTGAAGTCCCTGACAGTAGGTGTCATCAGGATGGACGTTATATATAATATTTCTCTCAAACATTTAATTGGAAGTAGTCAAATTACCGGAATGAAAAGCCTGCAATTATTTAATCAAATTAAAATTACATTGCACTTTTGATTTTAGCTTAAAGAAAGTTTAATTTTGATTTAATTTACATAATAAAAATCAGCGTTTACCTTAATCAAGAAAAAACAACAACATTTTATCTACATTTTGTCAATTAAGTATAGACTTGTCCTTTAAGGTACAGTAAATACAGTATATATAATCGTGGAAAAATCTTCTGTTAAAGGCAAGGTTAGCCCAGGGCCAGCAGCATATACGCCGGGACTAGCGGAATCTACACCAAAATACACGATGACAAGTCGGCCTAGGAGTAACAGACGTAAGTTTATGTTTTAGCAAAATTCAGATGATAAGGGAAGCTAAAACCAGAGTAGTGTCAAACCCACTTGTAATTCAGCTTTGCATCAATAGTTACTGCTATTTACAAGGGAGTTGATGAGTGATGGGCTAGTGTCCAAGAGCAAAACACTACACAATATGGAGCGAGGACAAATATTTTGTCACCAACTGAATGGGTCATTTACTTTTGAGACTTATTATCTAAAAAAATAACATTGATGTATAGAGGTGCATGTAAAAGTAATTGGCTTATTACCATGCATTTTGAAATAGCTTTTTCCTTCCATCCAAGGGAGTCATAACACAAAAAGTCAAAAACATGATTTCAAAACATGCCAACTAAGTAAGACAGACGGTTATTATTTATATCCAGGGGGAGGTAACCCAGCTGCAAATGCTTACAAGTTGCCGTCCGCCTTTGGTCAGGCCAGTGCTGCCACGCTGAAGAGTCGAGCGAGTCCTTACGTGTACTCAGGATTTCGTACCACCAAAATCACAGAGGAAGTAACCTCGATTTAGGTCTGGGCACACAGGAACAGGGGAGATAACTGTTACATATTGGAATAAATTTGTGTAACTGAATATCTAAATATGCTATTTACCTTGCGGACATTATCATTTTGATTCCCTCAGGAGAACAAAAATACTTATTATTGAAATTACTAAATTTCTATGAATTAAAAATTTATTTCAATTACTTTTTTTCTTTGGTAATCATTTGCTTTTTCTTGATTCATCATTTTGAAAAATGTATGCAATACATACCATCAGCTAGGTGTTGGATTTATTTGGGTTTTGAAGAACATTTATTACGTTTTTTCAGAAGTTATATAAATCATGTTAATTTGAAATGTTAAATCATGCTTAAATTCATTGTAGTTTTAATTATTTAAACAATTTATTTATAGTTTTGTCATTTTGGGAGATAAAACGTACAGCATGCAGTTAGTTTGATGGAATGATCTTGAATACAAGTTATGGGAAATGTGCAAGAATGGTTTATTTAAGAGTGTTTGTGTTGCTTTATGATATGATAAAATTGATTTAGAAAATACTACATGTTGAAAACATGTCATTGTACTGGTGGTGAATTAGACGGTAAATTTTCGTTACAGAACTTCTATCTTTATTACTGTCCTTAATGAAGAGAAATTTAGCATTTTAATGTGATAAAAAAAGTCGGTTTTGTTTGTTTCTGTAACAGTCTTTTGTAAAAAATACTGTAGATTGTATCGGCAGATCGGTGACATAAGGATTTTTTTAACAAGTCTCAATTAACGGCAAAAGTAGACTTATTGAAATTTCTGTTTTCTACAATGTAGCTGTGATATTTTATAGACGTGTGAAAAACAGTTTTGTAAATAGTTTTTACTTGTTTCTTCCTCTCATGAAACATGGGATGATTCATAAAATCTTGTTTCTTGCCATTTAGCAAGTATTACAGAATCTGACATTCCTTTTACCGAGTAGTGCACGTCTTACAGTGTATTCTGTAAACTTCTTGAAGTTAAATGTCATTGCCAAGAAGTGATGCATATCTGTTTCGCTATACTCATGAGTGGTCTGGAAGTATTTCATAGTTTAACTTGAATAAATCGTCTGTAACCCTCTGACGTTGAAAACGTCAGAGCCGTGTATAGTGCGTTTACGACGATAACTTTGATCATGTGATAAGGTATCCCGACACAGGAGATAAAGTAATCACTCTCATCATCTCCAATTTGTGAGCATGGCAATCATGTACATGTGTATTTTATTGTGCTAAATAATAAAATATTGCAATTTGAAGAACATGTTGTTATTATGTTTGTCCTAGGATAATAAATGGGTCCTGCTCTTCCATTTGTTTCTAAAAAATAATGCAAATATTTTCACCAACCAAATTAGAGTTAATAGGTGCAATGAAACATTTCAAGAGTCTGATATTGATGCACGTTGAGTATAAAGTTCTGAGCCAAGTGTCCAAATCACATGCTGAGTGATTTTAACCTATTTCATAAGTGCTAACGGTTAAATAATAATGAAATTTTGCTACCACAAGCCCTTGAGTTGTGGGTTTGATGCCTATTTAGGACAGCTACCAGGTGCTGGCTGTTAGGTCATTAAATTAGATGAGACTGAAGGATCATGACCTAACTTAAACAAAAGACTCAGTATCGCTCACCTGAATACATTGGTATTTAGGTAATCATGGTTACATATTTTCCAAAAAGATCCATTCAGTACTTTGGTCAAAATTTGGTCAAAATCCGTTTTAACTTTTTGACAAGTAGTGATTTCAGAGCCTTTACCTCTATTTCCCCTTTTGGGCCCCGCCCCTTTGGCCCCTAGGATCTCAGAGTCATCATTTATGCAAAATCTGTTCCCCTTCCTCAAGGATGTTTCTGACAAAATTTGGACAAAATCCATTTATAACTTTATGACTAAACGCAATTTAAATGAATTACCTCTATTTCCTCTATTTGACCCTGCCCCTCTGGCTCTTTTGGATTCAGGGTCACCATTTATGCAAAATCTGTTTCCCTTCCCCCCAAGGATGTTTCTGACCATATTTGGGCAAAATCCATTTATAACAGACCAGTAGCAATTTAAAGGAATTACCTATATTTACACTGTTTGGCCCCACCCCTCTGGCCCCATGAGGGTCAGAGTCATCATTTGTGCAAAATCTGTTCCCCTTCCCCAAGGATGTTTCTGACCAAATTTGGTTAAAATCCCATCAGAACTTTATGACTAGTAAAGAAAAATCTTCGAGGATTTGAGGACCGAAAATGGTACTTGCAGGCCGAAAGTGTGATCATCGGCCTGAGTGTGATCATCGTTCAGGACCTTTTTGGAGTGCAATATTTTAGAGACCGACAATGCAACGAAGCTCTTGTTGCGTGATGTTTTTAAGAAAGTCTGTTTCTAGGATTTCGTGCAGAAGTCGGATGGCTATCGGCAATACACATGCAGATAGAATGTGGTCCTTAAACGTCGATCACAGTTTACCGACCTGGGCATACAGACAAGTTAAATATTTCATAGAAAACTCCATCGTCGGATACCCACGGTTGATCTCGCTTCGCTAACTCACTCGAAGCGAGATCAACCGTGGGTATCCGACGATGAGAAAACTCCAGACGGAGGGAAATGTTGTTTCCTGAGCTCTCTATATATCAACAGCAGTAGATACCGACATTCGAATATGGTATTAATGTTTACCAATACTTTAAGGACCGAAAGCAGTATACCTTTTGGAGTGCAATATTTTAGAGACCGACAACCCAACGAAGTTCTTGTGCCTACGATTTCGTGCAGAAGTCCGATGGCTATTGGCAATACATACCAAGATATAATGTGGTCTCCTAATGCAGAATGTCGGTCCTTAAATTTCGATAACAGTTTTCCGACCTGGGCATACAGACAAGTAAAACAATTCACAGCAAACACCAGACGAAGGGGAATGTTGTTTCTTGTGCTCTCTATTTCAAGTGATTCACCTTGTAGGACTTGGGTTGGTCGATAATTGTTCTTCAGGTAGTTCATGTTTGAGTTTATTTCGGTCCTTCAAATTGGATCACAATATATTGACCTGGGTAGGTCGGTGATATGTGATCCAACTTTAAGGACCGAAGATAATCTTATGCTAAACTCAATGTAAATTGTTATTTTTCATTATTTTGTAAAGTTCTTTTGACATGATGCATGTAATAGTAGTCTGTTCAATGTCCTGTGAGGATAGCTTCATTACGCTAGAAAAAGATTGACGGATGTGTCAACAATTGCCATCTTTTTTCTTCTTGGAGTTTGTCGTCTCTCTTTGGTATAAAATTGATGGACATGACATGAATTGACATCAAGTAAGATTTTGAGATGATACTACAATAATTACGTGTTCTGCTGGAAGTTCATGTTTTAGTTAATTTCGGTCGTAAAATTGGGATCACAAAATAACGACCTGGCTAGGCCGATAATGTGTGATCCGATTTTAAGGAGCGAAATTAACTCATGTTCAATTCGATGTTAACTTTTTATTTTTAATCCTTTTCGAAAGTTCTTTGGACAGAATGCATAGACTGCTGATTTTCCTTGGATGAGAGCTTCATGCGATTATAAATATGCTGACGCATGTCAAAAAATGACCTTTTTCTTCTACATGGAGTTAGAGGTTTCTTTTTGGTATAAAATTGCCAAACCTTATGCAAATAAACCTCCCGTACGGTTTTGTGACGATACACTAATAATTAATATTGTGCAAGTAATTCATGTATTAGCTTATTTCGGTCCTTAAATTTGGATCACAATATATCGACTTGTAACCGATAATTCGTAATCGAGTTTTAGGACCGGAATTTGCTTGTTCCATAAATTTTCTATTTATGAATATTTGCCAACAATCTTTTGTAAGGATACACAGAATTGTCCCTTTTTACATTAATTAACTTTTGTTTAAAGTATATGTCAATCTTGTGTGATAGGAATAAAATTTACAGGTCGATAATTTGTGATCCAATTTTTAGGACCCACAATAATTTAAAGTGTAACATTATTAATTATGAATGATTTCAAACGATCTTTTGATACGCGATACATAATAGAGAAATGCACTTTTCTTACAGACGATATCTAACAGGACTGCTTATGTCGACCTGACCGCCAGGTGTAGAGCTAGGGTTATGGGCACAAATATTGTGATCCGACTTCAAGGACCGAAACTATTAACTCGCCAGTGACGGTTTCAATTAACGGTATATCCAAGTGGTTTCGGCATAATTTTGACGATACTGAGTCAATGTAATGTTGTATGCAGTTTGGTGGTAATGCTATAATATTTAGGAGTTTTAAACCACGATTGTGAAAAAGTCAAAATGGGTCTTAAAATCTGGATCACAAAATATCGACCTGCAGGCCGATATTTTGTGATCCAATTTTCAGGACCCAAACAGCTCTGCAAAGATTTGCTGATTTCTTTTTTTATTTATCGTTATTTTTAAAAGATCTTTTGACACAATGTTGAGAAAAGCACAACGCACATTTTAATGCACAAAAAAATAATGTTCTATTGATTGAGAAGTGATAGGATCGAGGTTATGCGACAGAGGTCTCTTTTAGCTGTAAACATATCTCTCTTCCGTTTTAAAATTACGGCAATGATACAAGAAGACGCTGTATGTAGTTTTGCTGCGATAGTGTAAAAAATAAAATAAGGATATTATACCGATTTATCTAACCTGCCTATTTCGGTCCCTAAAACTGGATCACGATTTATCGACCTTAAGGCCGATATATCGTGATCCGACTTTAAGGACCGAAAAAAAGTTTCACTGAAATGGTTATTAATATTTTATCTCTTGATATATTCGAAAGATCTTTTGATATGATGTAAGGAATATCACAATATATGATATATGCACCACATGTTTGTAAGCAAAATATTAAAAGATGAGAAGGATACGATTAAAATTGGCCAATTCTAGAGAAAAAACTCAAGTGAGCGAACTTTTTATTGAGGGACCGAAAGTGGTCAAACATTTTTTTGGCCAAAGTTTGTAGAAACGTGTGTAGATTTAGAAACATGAATAAGAATTGTTTTCCGCGTATTTTGATGCCATGTAGAAGTCTGAGGGTCATACACTTTCTTCAAAATGGGTCCCGACAGGTGGCCAAAATGTGATCATCGACCTGACCGACCACAACATAGAAAATATCCAAAAGAAGGATAAGTATCGATCTCTGCTTTTGACAGGAGTTGCACAGGACCCATGTCAAACATTCAGCATAAAATCAAGGAAATCCAACAATAAACATTTTAAATATATTGGATTTAGAAAATGTCGAGATTTATGTTCGGTTTCAGGTATAGGGTGCAGATGATGGGGTACTCAACTTACCCATCATATTCCCCAAGTCGTAGGATGATTTTTAAATGATATATTAATTAGTGAACTAGATACCAAACATCTCGTTTCAATGAGTTACAACGTTTTAAACCGGATTTTGGAGCTCCTAGCTGTACCCATCTGGGAGATGGCAAATTTGGGTCCTGGCGGCCTATGTTCAGCCAAAGGTCCAAAATCTCGGCATATGTCACCGTATAACCAACGAACACTGTTCGGAGCATCTTTCGTCCTATTCCGGAATTTTTATTTGTGATAGAAAAAATGGCAGAGTCCCCATGCCAATATTTTGTGAGCAGACTTTTCAGGAAGTAGCAATTTAAAGGAAAAGTTGACGGACGCCGCGCAATGGCATAACAAGCTCACGGGCCCTTTATAAATTCTGAATCCAATAACCACAAGTCGTGTGACCTGTTTCTACCACTATGTCAGTCGGAAGAAACTGGAGAGAACCGCGGACTAGGATTTAACAAAACGTATAATCTCGTCTATATTACCGCCATGTGGTGACGACGTCAACAATCGACGACGTCGAAAACAATCAGCAAGTGACTTTGCTCCGGTCAAAGTTCATCATGACAGCCAATCAAAATGTATTTAGAGTTTATTCCACGTGTGGTATAAACAGAAATGTTATTCAACAGTTGCAATGATTATTTAATACCCTTAGAGTTGAATAACAGCCACCTTTTATGGTAAAAACTATTTTCCCCTTTATGTTTTCATGAACGACATCTGTTTATACCCTTGATAAATAAGTTAATTTTTTTTAGGTATTTATGGTAACTATAATTAATTTGGAGCAAAAAACATGACACATAAGTCACAAAGACAACAACAGAAAACAAAAACATGAATTTTTGTTTTAATTTTTTCTCCATTTTTTTCTTCCATTTTTACTAAATGCACATCAACAAAACTTAAAGGAGTGATCAGTATGATATATATTATACTTCATATAATTCATAATTAACGAATGAATCAAAAAATAAATAAAACATGTTTAGAGTTAAGAGAAGGAAGGGAAAGAGTAGCTACAATATCTATAGGTGTACATTGGTAACAGCCACAACACCAAGGGGCAGTCACAACAATCTTGTGATGTCACTTGGTGTTAAAGGTCAAAAAGGTTAAAGTTATAAAGGTCAAGATGGACATTTTATAGTATATGATACAATAAAATGATAATAAAGAGAAGATCAAAGCTGACAAAATGAATGGGGCAAAATACATTTAATATCTATCAATGTATTTTGTCAATGTTAGTAATAAAAGCAAGTTCATGAAAAAAAAGCTAGGGTCAAATTCAGATACTTGGTTATGTCTACAATCCACCATTTGTATGAGAGAATAGTTAACTTTATGAAGTGACAATCTTCTTAACATCCTAGATATCCAGGAGTAACGATCACCTACGCTCTCTACACCCCCGGAATATGTCATGAAAAAACTGAAGGCTCCATGTGCGCCACATATTGTTAATGAGGCAAGAAGACTGGCTCAACCCTTTGATGAACATTAAAAGAATCTTGAGGTCACATAACGGTAAAAAATGACAGGCTTTGAAGTTTGCTGCGGCTCCATTGTAATCTTCAAAGGACAGGCATGCACTCTAGTGATTGATCAGTTTTTTTTTACCTGAGCATGCCTTCAGTTTTGCCATATGACATATTCCATGGGTTTAGACAGCATATATGTGATCCTAACCCTGAATATTGAGGATGTTTTCTTTACTGCTATACGGTCTTTTTGTAAAGAAAAGTTGCCTTGAACAAAAGATTCTTTTGAAGAGGAAAATAGAATGATTGCAAAACATTTTGAAAACATAATCTTATCCTTCAAAGCTTTAGCATGATTTAATCATGCAGTACTGTATTATCTTAACAGGAAACTTGAATTTATATATGTATCATTATTACGAGAAATATGGGCAATCATGTAGCTAATTTCTATTTAAAACAAAGAAATCTTCCCTTGCACTCAGGCATCAAGTAATTATTATAACAAAATCAATTTCCCGAAAAATAACAAAAAGCACACTGTACTTGATGAAATAAATATATATGTGCCAAAAACAACTCTCCTTCAATCATTCATACTGTTATGAATGTCATTAGAAAGTTGTCCCGCAACAAAAACCATCAACCAACCCGATTTCAAAAACAAAATACATACAATGTATCAGCTATGCCACGAAGCAATAGCGGAGACAAGAATAATAAATAGACTTTGCTTTCACATCTGGATCTCAACAATTAACAAATATTACAAACTTTCAGCAATACAGAGACTTTTGTTGGGCCTTTTTTCTGTTGAAGTCATTCAACCTGAAACTCACTACAGTCAGACCTCGGTATCTTGAAGTTGGCAAGACATGATAAAACTTTCAGTTATCTGAGCATTTGAGTTAGGCAAATTTGAACATTTAGTGTGAAGTCTAGCCTGGGTCAAGTGAATTCTTAGCGTGAAGTCTGGCCGTGGTCAACAAAATATTTTGAATTAAATTGGATCTTCCAGTTACACAAGTACAAGATTGTGAGGTTCAACTGTATTTTAACTTTTGAATTTAAATTGGATCTTCCAGTTACACAAGTTCGAGAAAGTGAGGTTCAACTGTATTCTTATTTTTGAATTTGAAGAGTTCAAATGTATCTGCAGAGATAAATGACTGAAAGCAAATATCAATGACATGCTGATTTACAGGTCAATCTCATCAGTGCAACACTCTCTTATCAAGCATGTAAAATTACTTCAAGAACAAGCTTAAGGCAATTCTAGCAAGCAAATGGTATTAACTTTTAAATAAGCTTTCACAAATATCTAATGTTATGAATCATTTAGATTTTAAATTAACAAAAATTTAATGGGAAAATTCTCTCCCTATTTTTTCAGTTATTTGGAATTGATTCAATGATTTGTTGAAAATTGTTAATTTATAATCGTCATGTTTTTTTTTGGAAATTCATTCCAACAATTAACTGACATATGATTATTAATCTAATCTACTAAAATTATACCCAGCATACCACAATTACAACTATTGAATCACGAAATTGATAATCTACAAACCACTACAACTATCATAGAATACTAAACGGTAAATCATAGGTGTCACAACCTGAAATAGACACAGGTTCAAATGTTCCATGTATCACGATCAATGTTTAACAAGTTCACCCCTGGAATTTCATAATGGCCTATTCCAACCATTAAATTGGAAGAGTACAAATGAGTTAACAGATCCTGTATCCCTAAACAAATGAAACATATTTCGGATAAAATCTTATGAATTTGTTTTAAACTCATTCACCCCAGAAGACACATTTGGAATCTTCCAATCCACTGGTTGGAATAGCTCATTATGAAATTTCAGGGTTGAAAGAGTTAAAACACCAACTGTACTGCAATAGAAATGTACAATGAAAACTGACTTCACTTTCAATACATGTGTTCACAGTACTAGAATTAACGATACATGTATTAAGGAATACCCCATACATAGAAAAGTAAGACGGAACCAGAAAACAATTTCAGAATTATAATAATGATACCTGGTAATAATTGTTTTCACCGGCCATAAACATTCTCATGATAAAGAATTTTTGAGAATTTATATAAAGCACTGTCCAAAATCACTAGACTCTTATATGATATCATATCAAAAAACAATTCTAACTTCAACAATCTGAAGCTACAATCATTAACATGGAATGACAATTGAGTAATTTTTTTAAACATAACTTGAAATTTTCTATTTAGATAAATTGCATTTTGGTAAATATATTAGTAGAAGCAAATTCACTTCTAATAAAATTTGTACTTCATACACATATTCATTATATTTTTTTATCTTTCAATTATATTTAGAACACTATTCTTTCATCAACATATTGATATCAAACACATAACTGATATTGACATATTCTAATATCTTTGCCTCTGTGTCAGCCAGGTGGAAAAAAAATTATATGAAGAAAAGTCATCAATTTGGTGTTACTCAGATTAAGATAAACAATTCTGTTTCATGAATATTTATGTTAGCAAACCAGATTTAGTTTATATAAGAAGTAAAAGTTTTGCTTTTGCGAGAGTATAGGATAGTTTGAATTTGATATTTTATATATATTATTTATTAAGCATATTAAAATGATCCAAATACACTATCCTGGTGATTACCATCTATACCTGCAGCTGATAAATGGCAGGGACAGCAGAGTTCTTAGTAAAAATGGGGCAAAATGGGAAAAGGCAAAAAAAAAAAAAAGGACCACGATGCTACATAAGCATACTGTAAAAGTGAATTTTTTTGCGGTGTAGAAATTTTTCGCTAATTTCCCTGGCATTGAATCTCCGTGAATATATCCACACGTGAACATATTCAACAATATTAAAACTCTACAGTGTGTAATATTATTATAGGTACATAGTACAAAACAGCAGGACTGCAGAGCGGAAATTTCCACATTGCGTACAGTTTGGACGCAAAAAATTCCACCCACAAAAATATTGACTTTTACAGTATTCGTTTAAATCTTCAGTGAGAAAATACACGTTATATGAACAGGCAACGTCATGAATTTTTAATATTTTTTTCCAATATGTTATTGATATAGGATGAAAAAGAAGTATATATAGTGTATCTGTAATATAATTGAAGGAAAATGTAATGCTGAAATTTACATAAGAAACTTAAGCAGTACAAATAAAACGATAAATACATATGGCACTAAGTCAATCGTGTCAAGTGATCATTTAAAAAGAAATCACACAAATATGAAAAATAATACATTTGTCCATGATACATAATTATTACATGTTAATTCTTTGGCAATTTGATACAGTTTTCAGCTCTTTCAATAATCTTTGATTGTATTGTTATAACTGAAACACAGGGGTGTGTGTATTGAATTTTACCATAAGTAACGTTTTACCTATCATAATTAAGCTTGGATGGAGTGTTTACATATTTCAAATCCTCATCTAAAATACTGTAACAGTTCTTGATCAGGAAACACTGCGCAATGGGATGATCATGATTTCTAATACAACATAAATCCTTAAGTACTCTTATCCTAATCAGATATTCCTATGTCACATTATTTTGAATTATATTAACACAAGTCCCTGTGTTAGCAACTCACTGAGCCAAGTTATTGAAATTGATTTTTTGTCAATTATTTCTTCATCAATTATCTTTATTTTTGTGAACAAAATAAACCTCATTTCAAAATTCTTCACATATACCTTGTAATTTTTGAATTTTTACACAATTAAATTAATCTGATTTTTTTTTATATCATTGACAGTTTATTTTCAACAAAGATGCTGAGAAAGATAGAAAATTAATACAAACAATATTTATTTACCATTAGTATTAATTTATTACAATCTCTGGAATGTCAACTCACTGAAATATTGAAATAAGGGATCTGAATAAAAAATAACTTATATTTTAAATAAAAGGTTCCAACAGATTTTTTTCAACAAAATGTGTTGTAACAGAATATACATGTATATAACTAATATACATTCTATGATTTAGTGCATTAATTTGCCAAAAAGGAATTTTTGGCATATGATGTACCTTATTACTTAATATCTTTTAAAATTTGATATGAAAACAAATTATCTTAAAGAGGGCACTGATATGTTTTCTTCAAATTTAGATTTCTTTTTCAGGGTAAGGATGTTGAAGGAATACCCAATTTAACAAATCTACAAATATCTGTAGCATAAACAGCATACAGCGTCTCTTATGACTAAAACACACATTACAAATTATTGTATTCCAAAAGATTCTTATTTCAATCAATTAGTGAATACTTACTTTGATTTCTCAAAGAATTTTGTAATTTTACTTCATTTTCATCACCTTATAATAAATACATAATGATTTAGAATCTGAATTAATCATATATATTACTATCATTTCATCAATCTTATTCTGACAATATTAACTTCAGTGCTTTAAAAGACTTCCTATCACATTTGTCTTCAAACTTGTGAAGTTAAATAATAAAACCTCATAAACAGTGGCATTCATATATAATTATATATTTATATTATAATCTCACAATTACTGACTTGTAGTGAGGTTAGTATGTAGTTGTATAGACCCTGTAAATGTACCACAAACCGATTGGCTGTGAAGGTTAATATGACATTCCTGGTAAACACAAAGTACAAACTTACAACAGACGACCATAAAGAGTTTTACAATATGAAACTTTCATACAATTTGTGTCACGATAAAAGTGCTTGAGGCGGGAGATATCTGAATCAATGATATCTTGGTGTAATAACGGACCAAACAAAACAAAAGTCATTCTATCTTGGACATGTGACATCTCTCGTCCAATCATATATATATTCAATTTTATGGCAGTCATACAATATTTTGTATGAAGAATTGATTGTATGTTGAATCTATATAATTCATCAATGACTTTTAAGTCAATTTATACATTATCTTTCGCACTATAGTCAAAAGTTAGACATTTTATCGCACTATAGTCAAAAGTTTGACATTTAATCCATGTAAATAGTCACATGTTCATTTACAAGTGTTACATCATACAGAGAATATCTTCAAAAAACATCCCGACCAATGCACTATTTTACCATTCCATTTTAACCCACCTAGTAGGTACTGGTAAGTTATGGCAAGATTTCCAGCTTGTTTAAGATTTTGTAAGTTTGAAGGGGAATTCATCCGGATCTTCAACTCAGAATTCCAATTTCCAGAACTCAAGTTTCCATTCCATTCTCTGTGGCACAAACATCTGAATTTGTGCTCCGTGAGCTCAAATGTCCGAATCCACATCCATTTGGCAAAAGTCTTTAACGACGTGCTCATTTTTTTCAATCTATGACTTTTGAAGTGCTCAAACAGTTGAATCCTCATTAATTTGAACCCAAACATCTGAATCCAAATTCTTTGATCCAAAATATCTGGAGCCATCCTTTGTGAGCCGAAATATCCGAAGCTAATCTCTGTGAGCCCAAATATCTGGAGTCATTCTCTGCGAGCCCAAATATCTGGAGCCATTCTCTGTGAGCCCAAATATCCATGAACCCAAACATTTGAGAGTCCTATGTGAGATGATTGGAGCCTTTACATGGCATTATGACATCACTTCCCTGAGCCCAAGCTTACAAAAACTAAAGTCAATGTTTGTTTATCGCACTGTGGACTTAGAAAACACTTAAAATTCTAGAAAGTCCTTAAGTAATGTCTGTCTTCTCTTCTCAGCTATGTCCATTTGGTTTTCTAGATCCTGCAAGGAAAGGATATTGATAGAATGAATACTGGAGATGAAGAACACATTAAAGGTATTTCTGCAAACTTGAGACTGGTGCTGCCTATTGATATGAGAAAGTAAAATAAAACAAAAAGGCCAAGGAGCCTGAACGGTCACCTACACACCAAACTTACGAGTAATCAAAATTTTGGCCACATTTAAATTTGAATACATGTTTAGCCTCTCAATGGAGGCAGTTGTATTCATCGGGTCATACTACATCATTCTATGTTCACACTTACCCCTCTATCAGTGATCTCAGCACGCTCTATTTTCCAAGACAGATTCTCCACCTCAGCTTCCAGCTGAGCTTGTTGATATTCAAACTGAAATAAAAGGAGATCAAAGTTAGGCCAATATTATCTAAGAAAGTTTAATATTGAAATTGATGGTGAAAATCCTATCCTCACTTTTAAATCTGAATCATTATTTCAAACAATCAACTAGGACTGAGTGATATATTGTCTCACCTTTGGCACACTTTGACTGTGATGTGCAGGCAGTCACCCATGTAACTACTGACAACGCTCACCGTTGCTCAACTATTGTGAGCAGGTCCCAGGGTTATACTGCATGACTGGAAAAGCTAGCTTGCCAGTAAGGCAGTATTTCCCTTTTATATACCTAGCTGGACATTACATTATTCCCCTCTCTGCGAAGTCTCATCCTGAGACTTGCCCTGGGAATCAGTAGGTCCTTCTCTGTATCAATGATCCTTCCCAAACCACAGGGAACTGCCTTACATCATAACACAGAATCCCACCGCTGCCACCAAATGTAAAATGCAGGCGGTCACCCATCCAACTACAGACCATGCTCACATTGCTTAACTGTCGTGAGCGGATTCCTGGGTTATACCGCATGACTGGAAAAGCTAGCTTGCCAGTAAGGCAGTATTTCCCCTTCATATACCTGGCTGGATATTACATGACCATCAATACACATGTGGAGTATATATGATGGTAGGGTATTTACAGGTACAGAGAAACTAACTTTGACGTTGCCCCCTCTCACTGCCCCCTGCAGCCATTTTCCTACTTGCCCCCTGCCATATATTTGCTGCTATGTCATTCTACTTCTTGAGCAAATAGTGCCACCCGAGTCAAACTTAAGTCATGGAACAATGAATCCAGCATTTGATACATGGTTTGGGATGTACTATTCAGAGGTGACCATATTCACCCATGAAGATTTGGCAGTCTGACAGGGACGTAAACAAATCATTGATAAGTGACAGTCAGATTCAGGTTAGGTAGAGAGATATTTCACTTAAAGGCCAAATATACGTAACTTTCGGCAAAACTTGAAGCGAAAATCAAGCCTAATAACTTATTTTATTGAAAGATTTACTAAAGATTAACTGATATCAGCAATATTCAATATTCTTACGCAGTTACCAGTAAAGCAGCAGCTGAAACGTCCTATTTGTAGCACACGTCCATATTGAACTCTGTTCGGCTTATTGTTGAAGTGGGCAACACCTGAATTATTTTCAATTTTTTTGATTTTTTGGTCAAGAGTTTCTTGTTAGTTACTGCTCAGGTTTACTTTATTCTAGACTTATTTTTGCATGGTTATCAACTGGATTTTTTTCATTATTTTTCAGAATCCTGAAAAATTTCCTGAAGTAATGTATATTGGGCCTTTAAACATGAACTTTCAATACTCTGGACATTACCATATTATACTTTTCAGTCAAAGTCGTCCATTTTATTTTACACTTATCTATTCAATTAAAAGTGATTTAATTTAAAAGAATATGGTATTCATGAATGGATTTTAAAAATATTTTCTAGTTCAAAATAGGTGCAAAACATTTGGCGCAAGTTATAAGCAACTTATGAAGTCATCTCCTATTAACAAATTATTTCCAGTGATGACGAAAGCAATATTTGTAATAGTTCATAATAAAACTTCTGTGGTGAAGGAGTCAAACATCAGATCTAAATTGTCCTTTATCCTTCACTGATTTTCAAATGACACATCTCACACCGAGGAAGGACAGCTATAGCAGATACTAACCAACTGTTTCCGGGCTGTTTTTTCCATATAGTATGCGTAGGGATATGTATATTGGAGGGTGTAGCGACACTGTCAACAAACAAACAAACAAACAATGATTATTCTCTCAAACAGGCAGTGGAAAACGTCTAAAGGAGACTTTGAAAATTTTGTCATACCAGTAAATGAAACAAAAGACATGTTGAAGTGGAAAAGTCCTGATTCAAAATTTATGTCATAATTTCTTTAAAATGTGAGCAAAATAGTATAGTCTCCTTTGTGATTTCTGTAAAATTTGATCATTCCAAAAATAGCAACCTTTTAATTAAGTCAAACAACAAATTTAAACTATTTATTTTCCTTTTCAAGAACATTAAAGACAAAATAATGCCAAATTTCATGACCCTTTTATCTAAAGTACGGTAATAGTAATGCCAACAGTTCTCTCCCCTGAGTTGTCGTCGTACCTTCTTGAGCAGGACTGCAGCATCAAGTAGATATTGCCAGTCGATCCATGTGCCAGAGTTGTTCATCACTTTCTCCTGAATACGAGTGGTTATTTTACACAGAGTTTGTTCCTCCAACTTTAGACTCTTGGCATGATTCTCATACTGTTTAAAAAGGAAAAATAAATTACAAAATATCACTCTGATTAAAAGTAAATCGCAAGGATCACAAAATATCACTCTAAAGTATTCGCAAGGATCACAAAATATCACTCTAAAAGTATTTGCAACGATATAATTTTCATGATTTCACTGGTAAAAAATGTGTTTTCAAAAATATGATCTGCAGAAAAATGAAAATGACAGGCATTAAAATGAGCCACAGAATGAATTCATTAAAAGTAAGAATGTCATGAGAAAGTACATCTGTGGTTATTATTAAGAGTTTAATGATGAGCAAAATGCCATGAAAATTTTATTCTTTCAAATGTTTATAGATTGCAAAAATATCTATGTTTTCATTTTTTTTTTTAATTTTGAGTCAAAATTAAAATTTGAGATATAGCATGCATACAGTGCATATAGAGCTTGTGTTTAGGTTTAGGTTT
Organism: Mimachlamys varia; assembly: GCA_947623455.1. Lineage (NCBI taxonomy): Eukaryota > Metazoa > Mollusca > Bivalvia > Pectinida > Pectinidae > Mimachlamys > Mimachlamys varia. Next base: position 35,874,066 of record OX392534.1, read on the forward strand.
CTTTATTACTTCTCCACACTGTTTAGAAATAGTTACAGTGTGTTTATATCTTAACTTAAGATTGATTTGTCATATTATCTGGTCCGGTAGGGGAATCAAACCCCGGTCGTCTTGGTGCAATCCCTTGCACCACCCGACCACCCTTGTTAAGTTTTGATATGCGTTTCTAAATAAATGTAAACAAAAGATAGGAAGCATATTGGGAAATTTGACATTTTTTTTCCCATTAAAAATACAAATATAGAATTCCAATGTTTACCCGTTCAAAGTAGAAGAGGTACTTCTTTAAGGCCTCCCTGGCTTGAGCATGGACTGACTCATTGGCAATGTTAGGATTCTCCTTGTACCGGCTACACTCGTAATACTCGCTTCCGTGGGTCCTCCAGTCTGACGGGGACGTAAACAAATCATTGATAAGTCAGATTCAGATTAGGGAGAGAGATATTTCACTTAAACATGAACTTTTAATACTCTAGACATTGCAATATTCTACTTTTCAGTCAAAGTCTTCCATTTTATTAGCACTCTCTTCAATTAAAAGTGGATTAATCTAAAAGATTATGGTATTCATGCCTTGATTTTAAAATTATTTTATGGTTCAAATTAAAATAGGTAGAAAGGATTTGGCAACTTTTGAAGTCATCTCTTATTAACAAATTAGTTCAAGTGGTGACAAAAGCAATAAATTTTAAATTCAATTACACGTTAATTGTAATAAATATATAAGTTATCAAAAGATTGAAGTATTACTGCATGAGAAGCTGCAGAAGACAGCTGGCACCCAATAAAGAAATTACAAGCAATTTCAAATGGTGCTCACTATTTATACAATCAGAATCTTGAACTAAACTGATGCTGAAGCAATCATCATCAAGAGAGCTACACTGATGTAATATTCTTGAATCTCAGATAGAGATTATCTCATTTCATTTCCCAAACTCAATTATTCTATCTTGTCCAATCTGTCTTGTTTGTACAGTAAAACCCCGTTATATCGCCCCCCGTTATACCACCAAACCCGCTTATCGCCATGAATTTATTCAGAACGGATTTCTATCCACGTTGATGCACCCGTTTTACCGCCAAACTTGCCTATCGCCATCCGCCATAATATTTCTAGAACAAATGGTTAAAATAACACTATCATGACCTCGTTAAAATCGCCAAATTGAGGTCAGAAGGACGCGTTGAGATGTTATTGTTACGTGACTGACTGCCGACTGACAGCGTGTACACACATGGAATCAATGAACCATGGCTATTCCTTTGTTGTCTTTCTACTGGTAAGTTTCGCAAGTTATGATGAAAACAATATCATGAAACCATTCAAAAACATCCCTATACTCCTCATCATCAAAGGCCGACTCGATGCCGGCATTTTCCATCCAAGTTCGTGTGAAGGAAATCTCCGAGAGTATTTTTATCAGCCAATCAAATTACGCAGAATTACATGTTTGGAAGATGTCATCATTTCCGTATTAGACTCGCAGCAAAACGGGGTCATTCTCGTATTTGTTTTCGGACAGTAGGCCGTGATAAGCAGTCAGAGCGGTAGGTCTGCATCGCGGAATATGCCGCGATAGCAAGATAAGGGATACATGTATATTTATGTACAATTCGATGCAATATTGTAATATGAATGAATTTTTTTAAGAAAACAATTTCTGAAGTTAATTTTGATCTTCAAAGTTTACAGTTGTTATTGAAACACTTGTTATAAGGTTTGGACGGCAAACTCGGGTTTGATTGTCTTACCCGATATACCGCCAAACTTGTTATATCGCCAAAATCGCTGAGAACAGAAGGTGGCGATATAACGAGGTTTTACTGTATATACAATGTACCTACCTCCTAAACACATCCAACAGAAGTCATTCTTGCATTTTGTACATTGCTGTGAAAACAAATACAAACGTAAGATTTTTAAAGAGTCAATACACATATTCAATAAAAATTTGTTTGCAAACTGTATGAATCTGCACAGCGGATTCTTACAAAAGTTTGCAAGCAAAATTATTTTCATAACCCTATGAAACTAAAAAATAATTGACATCAAAGCTTATAATTAATTTTTGAAACTTATTTTAAAATTTAAAACATGTTAATGTACAATTTGACTGATCTAACAACGGATACATACAATCAATGGAAAATTAATTATAACAGTCTGTTAAAGATTATTGTGTCACTTAATAACACAAGAAAACTACAATACCAAGTGAAATTATAACAAAATAAAAAAAAATCTAATTTCACTAATTTTTCAGATAAATTTTGAAACAAAACCTTGGAAGATTTTAAGCAACCTTATTGTTCAAAATGCTTTTATTATGTTTTACCATGTTATAGTCATACTAGCAATTCTTCTGTATACAATACAAAACATACTGAGGGACACATCTGCATTTCTCCCCATGAGACAGTGATATACAAACTCCAGATTCGTGACATTTGTGTATTATCCCTGGTATAAGACAGGGGAATCTGAACAACTGTTTGTCTTCAGGTCAATATTGCAATGAAGTCACATCCATAGTATGTTTGTATCTCATGAAAATACCACTTGTATTTGACAGTGAAAAGAAAATACCACTCTCCACTTCAGAAAAAGGGCAAACAAATCTCAACCCCTCGGGATATTACTAAAAGTCAGGCCTAATGTTTGGCCCTCAGGCTTAAGCTTGTCCTTTGCGAATCTTATCCCTTTGGTTGAGATTTTTCTATCAAACCCCACAAGGTGGGGAAATTTGTGGGGAAATTTGATGTTAACGTCAACTATTTCTGAGATTTATCCCTGAATTTAAAACTTATAGAACTGTCATTCCAGGTAGGCAAATAAAGTTTCAGCCAAAATGAATCCCAGGTTCATCATTGACACTAAAACGATGGTCCATGGTCCAACATGGCCGATCGACCTAACCACAGACAGACGGTGACTCTGGTGGGATTATACTTACCACATGATTACAGCCTCCATTTTTCTCAATACAAACATGACATTTTGGACACTACAAAATTAAAACAAAGAAGTGTTAGCAGTTAATGCAGCAACTGAATACTGAGTGTTCAAAGATATATAACCATTTTCTTCTGCAGCAAACATTAAATTTCAACATTAAAATGTATATTTTAGATTAAGTTTAACAAAATAAAAGTGCAAAAATATCAAAGCTGTCAAATTGAATACAACAACTATCCTCTAGTTTGAATATTGATTAGTAAACACTACAGGTATTACTTTAAGTTTTCTTAAAACAAGGATTATTCCTATTTAAATGGATCCAGTATAAGCTATTCTTTCCCCTAATACAAAATGTAGTGAAATCTGAAGTTGAATTCAGGATGTGCTAGGCCAGACTTACATCTTTAGTGTGAGCACTGATGTAGTTGGCAGTTTCTGAGTCATCAGCACACTTCGTGAGCCACTTCCTGATAGTGGCACAGTCTGTTGGGGCATGATAGTCAATGCCACATCCAAAGCTGAAACAGATCAATTCCACATTTAATATCAGCAATGGCTTATACATGTTACATTACATAACAAACCCGTTCAGTCATGTCATATGGCAATGTCATAAAAATGGTATAACACACGTGTAATAACACTATTGTGATGTCAAAAACAAATGATGTCTTTATGACGTCATATGATTGTCTCAGTAGTGAAAATCGTACTGTCACAGAAGAAATTTGCCTTTATTATAGCGAATTAATGTGAGAGTTTTTGTGAATTAAGATTATTTGTTTATACATTTAAATACAGATTTGTGTTTTAACTAAAAGTACATTTTCTGATGTTTAAACTTTAAAAAAAATTGATGACACCCCAGTCTAAATTAAACCCACTATATTTCAACTTTTTCTAAATACCTTCTTTTTTAAGTACCTACAATGTAAATCAGAAAACCTGATTGTCTCCTTCTAGACAAACTCACCAAAATATGGTTTTACACTGGGCACAGTCGACTTTTTTAGACCTTGTATCTTTGGCTCTGACCACATTGGAACAATTTGGCCCGGGACAGAATCTCAGCTGAGGATGCGTCTGTAAAATAGGAAAGTGAACTGTACATGTGCAGCATAAGAAAATCAACGATTTTCATTTTTATCACAGCAAATCAAATACCTTTCTTTCATTTATTTGTTATATGCATGTAAACCTTCTGTAATCAAACAGTAGTAACAAACACCCTGTTTTGTCTATATCTCATAATATAAACAAGTGAAAACACCTTATACCTATCTAGTGATCAATTTACAATTTATTTCCATGAGTCTTTTTTGTCAATATTGCAGAAAACTATGGGTCCCATTATGTTAAATTGAAGTATTTCCAGAATTTCTATGAGTCCATTCATAATTTTATGAGTACTGGACTCGGGACTTGCATGTCGATTGATCACTTCCTATCAGGAATGGTAACTCACATTGACAAGATCCAGGAAAGACAACTTTGTGTACTTGTCGCGGAGTTCTGGTTTTGACAGTGACCGGCACAGGAAATCCTCAGGTACCAAGATGTGGCAATTGTTCTCCATACACTCAATACCTGTATAATGTAATTAGTTATCTATATAAGGTGAAATACTGTAATGTAATATTTATTTAATGCAACTAATCATTTACATTTTGTGAAATATACAATTCAATCTATAGACATTTAATAAAGGTCTGTATAATGTATTTTTTTTTCTTTATATACACTGTCAGGTGAAATAATGCATAATCAGTCATTTCACATTTAGTTTAATATGCGATACATTCTACAGACACTTGATACCTGTGTAACATATATATTTAGTCATTTATACATGTAAATGATCGTGAGGTGAAACGTTTTTTTTTTTTAGAAACATATATTATAAGTACCCAGGTAAGTGCATAAGATAACCCATCCTCAATATCCAGGAGTAACACTCACTTTTTCTCTCTGCACCCCTAGAACATATACGAGCAAAACTGAAGGCTAAGTGTATTGAAACCGAGATGTACAGTATATCAAAAGAATATTGTGGCCATGTAACAATAAAACTTAATACTAGCTTTGAATTCAAAGTTTGGTGTTGCCCTTTGCCATCTTCAAAGGACAGGTATATAATTACATGTTTTATCAGCCAAGGGATCCTCATTTTGTTTAAACCTCTGAGACCAACAAATAGTTTAACTGTGTGTCTTCAAATTTGCTATTCCAGGAGTGCAGAAAGTGAATGTAACCCCTCGAGTACCAATAATTAAAGAAAACTATTCCAGTCCAATTATTAGCTAGATTGTTGTATAAAGAGTACCTGAGGTGACTCCCTGTAGAATCTGTACTTGGAAGTAGTTGTCCCAGCACTCTCTACAGAATACATGGCCACAACTAAGGTGACAGAAGTGATCCGACGACAGCTTTCTACAACACACTGAACATGTGTTCTGTACGCCCAGTGGTGCACTCTGTGGGGAAAATAATATAAATATTTCATATTGATGTGACGACAGCTTTCTACAACACACTGAAAATGTGTTCTGTATGCCCAGTGGAGCACTCTGTGGGAAAATGATATAAATATTTCATATTGATGTGACGACAGCTTTCTACAACACACTGAAAATGTGTTCTGTATGCCCAGTGGAGCACTCTGTGGGAAAATGATATAAATATTTCATATTGATGTGACGACAGCTTTCTACAACACACTGAAAATGTGTTCTGTATGCCCAGTGGAGCACTCTGTGGGGAAAATAATAGAAAGATTTTATATTGATGCGACAACAGCTTTCTACAACACATTGAACATGTGTTCTGTACGCCGAGTGGTGCACTCTGTGGGGAAAATAATAGAAATATTCTATATTGATGCGACAACAGCTTTCTATAACTACTGAACATGTGTTCTGTACGCCGAGTGGTGCACTATGTGGGGAAAATAAAATAAATATTTTATATTGATGTGACGAAAGCTTTCTACAACACACTGAACATGTGTTCTGTACGCCCAGTGGTGCACTCTGTGGGGAAAATAATATAAATATTTCATATTGATGTGACGACAGCTTTCACAACACACTGAAAATGTGTTCTGTATGCCCAGTGGAGCACTCTGTGGGAAAATGATATAAATATTTCATATTGATGTGACGACAGCTTTCTACAACACACTGAAAATGTGTTCTGTATGCCCAGTGGAGCACTCTGTGGGAAAATGATATAAATATTTCATATTGATGTGACGACAGCTTTCTACAACACACTGAAAATGTGTTCTGTATGCCCAGTGGAGCACTCTGCGGGGAAAATAATAGAAAGATTTTATATTGATGCGACAACAGCTTTCTACAACACATTGAACATGTGTTCTGTACGCCGAGTGGTGCACTCTGTGGGGAAAATAATAGAAATATTCTATATTGATGCGACAACAGCTTTCTATAACTACTGAAAATGTGTTCTGTACGCCGAGTGGTGCACTATGTGGGGAAAATAAAATAAATATTTTATATTGATGTGACGAAAGCTTTCTACAACACAATGAACATGAGTTCTGTACGCCCAGTGATGCACTCTGTGGGGAGAGTAATAGAAATATTTTATATTGATCCGACGACAGCTTTCTACAACACACTGAACATGAGTTCTGTACGCCGAGTGGTGCACTCTGTGGGGAAATAATACAAGGTAACATAAGAGTGGTTAGTATGAAAAACTAATTTTGTAAGAACACATGCAGCAACTGATTAACGAAAGTTGAAATAATTTAGCTATAAAATAAGTTAACATTTGAATTTACAGTTGGAATTACATCATTTCATGAAAGAAGAGCAATGTTTTGTTGAATTTCATAAATACTTATTCCCTTAGATAAAATTCAGCCAATGACAAATAAAATCTGTCAGCTTTTCAAAATGATATATTATAAACATTATCTTTTATATCCCCAAAACAGTTCACCATGTAAAATTCAGCTTTTTGCTACTACTCAAAACCATACACATTTTACATACCCACAAATATTGAGACTGAAATTGTCAGGGAAAATGTGGCATCGTTCTCTTTGAACGAGGATTTAAAATTGAACATGTATTATAGATGCAAAATGTACAATGTATGTTCACAATACATGTACTTTAATTACCTCACAGAAATTGTAAGAAAGTAAATACATAGTTATAAATTTCTTATTTACCTTGTATTTAACAGCGGGGGTAATTTTGGAATCTACTAGGAACTTTGCAGGATCTTTCTTGTATCTGTAAATGGAAATCAATTAATGAAACCCTTAAAGCATATGAAAGCATTGATTGTTTGAGAACATTTAAATCTACTAATTTTCAATTTAGTTTCCTGACAAAGCTTTTTCTGGACTTATAAAACAATGACAAAACATGCAGAAAAAGATCTCAGAAGTTTTTCAGTAAAGTTAAATATCAGGCTTGGTATATTGAACCTTAAACTGGGAACTGGATAAGTTCTATGACTAGCATTTACCATGATTTTTAACATTAGTAATGAGAACTTAATAAGTTCTTTGACAAACATTAGTCCAACTTTCCATGATTTTCAATCTAAATAATGAGAACTGGATAAGTTCTATGACGAGCATTAGTTCTCACCTTTCCACAGTTTTTAATCTAAATAATGAGAACTAGAGATTTTTCTGAAGTTCTTTGACGAGCTTTAGTTCTCACCTTTCCATAATAAATTCTTTCTTCCATTGATGTACCTGAAGCAGCATTTTGGCTAGGTGTGGATCCACCTTCAAATACAGGAATAAACAGTGATTATGATAAGTAAATAATTGATATCAAAGTTGAACTTTCAACACAATCAATTAGGGTGACAGAGGGGTCAGTTGGTGTTGAAATGTCTGACACTTTAATATTTACATCACTTGTGTAGAATGTAAGAAAAATGTAAAACTTCAATATTTTGTTAACATACGAATCTTAAAGAAGATACAAGTTAATGATTGTCTGCTTTTAGTACTAGTGTTCTCATTATATAAAATAAAAGCTGGTTGCCAGACAAAAGTAACATTTTCATTCCCTATCACACTATGTTTATAACGAAATAATATCCTTCGTGCCCAAGTTTTTTTTATCAGCATATTTTACTGTATTTAGCTTTGAACCAGCTATAATAATGATACAAGTTACCATATGTGGTTATTAAATAAATATGCAAAATAATTATCAGTGATTATACATGTACATGTATATCAAATGATATTTGGAAAACTACTATTGACATTGACCCATACAAATGTATATGAAATGATATAGATATATACCGGTATACATGTATGTAATAATCACATACACACATGTACATAGAAAGACCTTGTAAATTACCTTGGTAGAGTCTCATCCACGTTTGCATGAGATTGTAAAATCATTTGAACAAAAAGTACCGGTACATTACCTTGAGACAGCTACATAAAACTTCTACATCTTCATTGAGCAATCTTTCAACATCTTCAACTTTCAATAGTTCATATTCAAAATATTCTGGGTCATCAGTCTTCTTTGGCCTGTCAATGTCAAGGTCATCTGTGTCGTTATCATAGTAACCACAAAAATCCTCATCGTCTTCGTCCATGTGATCGGACTGATCATAGTCGGAATCGTTATCGGAATCCTGACTCTTCATCTCTGCAGACATTTCTGTCTTCTCCCACACAGCACGCTATGTATACACCACCAGCTTCACTGAAACATAATAAACACAACAATAATTTCAAATCTGAGGAGAAATCATGAGCTACAAATTCAACTGAAAGAGAAATGCAAGATATAGAAAAAAGTCACTGGTTTTATTTAATGTCCTTAACAGATATAAGAACATGTCTCCATGTGTTTAGTTTGGTTAAAATCTGTTTAAAGTCCTATTATATAATTAATAGCTATTGACATAAAACTGCTAATTAAATAGGGATTGAAAGTCATTATTTTAACTTTCATAGTGCTATGAAAGGTCAGCCGTTACATCTATATTGAATGAAGTCCGCTAGGCTGACCTTTCATAGCACTATGAAAGTTTTAAAAATAACTTACAATCCATATCTTGACATATTTACTATAGAAAAATTGCTCAACTTTATTTATATTTTTTCCAATTAATTGTTTATTACTTGCATATATGTATTTGTGTTATCAACTTATAAATTAATTGATTATACATGTACATTTGAACATCACTTCTCATTCATAAATAGCTATCAAAAGCTATATGTATATATGTGCCAGGTTTTGAAGGTGCCGTGGACATGACCACCAGCTGGCTTATAGGCAGTACTAGTACTGGTATTTATAACGGCCTCACATACACCTGCAACCCAGTGGTGGAGGGCTAGCTAGTGGTAGCTGAAAATCAACTGAATGTAATCAACCACCTGGCCATAGGCAGTACTGGTACTGGTAACTGCCTCACATACACCTGCAACCCAGTGGTGGAGGGCTAGTGGTAGCTGAATATCAACTGATTATAATTAACCACCAGGCCATAGGCAGTACTAGTACAGGTATACGTAACTGCCTTACATACACCTGCAACCCAGTGGTGGAGGGCTAGTGGTAGCTGAATATCAATTGAATGTAACCACCTGGACATAGGCAGTACTAGTACTGGTAACTGCCTCACATACACCTGCAACCCAGGCCAGTTGTGGAGGGCTATATAGTGGTAGCTGAATATATAACAACTGAATGTATAACCACGTGCACCAGCTGGCCATGGCCACTGGTCTGTGGCATAAGATGTTTACATAGCCTCTAGCTGACTCAAGTGTGGGGATTACCAACCAATGCAAACCCAACACAAGAAGAATGTTTTTCTTGTGCCACGTACAGCCTGCCATTAATATTATATACATGTATGGGTTACATACATTGGAATTTTTTTTTTGCATTGTGTTTGATGCTTAAAATACTCACAACCTGAACAATTATTGTGATATATATACATGTACAGAAGTTCAATTTGTTAATTGATATTGAGAACTGATTTTGTGGTTTTCCATCCAAGTAATTATAACCAGCTGACTGTTGAAGACAGACAATTAATGCAACCTCTTTAAAATTGTGCATCATGAATATTATTATTTTGTTTTAAAAACAATGAAATCCTGATGCACCTTATTAAGTGAATGGTTCACGAAATAGAAACAATTATTGTATTTATAGTGAAACAGAGGAGGTAAAATGCACGGCCAGACCGGGTTTGGACCCGGGACCTTCCAAACTCTAGACTGACGCTCAACCAATTGAGCTATTGTAGATCTGGTCGCCGACGATCGACCCAGTCTAGATCCACTTCATTTTGCCATCCTTAACAAAGATGATTTACAACACAGGTTTGAGTATCCCCTTGCTAAAGGATATGCATCCAGTACCGGGGTTTGAAGCCGGGGCTTTCCGATATCTAGATGGACGCTATAGCGCTCAACCAATTGAGCCATCTGGTCGCTGATGATCAACCCGTTCTAGATCCGCTACAATAGTATTGACAGTATATAGGCCTATATGACAATAGTGATGACATCATCAGCCAAGTCATACATTGAAATGTACAAGTGTAATGCCACACCTATAAATTAAAGGACGTTTTAAAAGAACAGAATATATCATTTACTTAATAAATGATACAAAAGAATCTATAAAATTACAATAGACTTTAAATAAAAATGTTTTAATTATAAGGAAAATCGACACACTCTAGATCTAGAGATCTGTAAACAGCTGACAGCCTGACTTACACGTACATATGCATGTGCAAATACAAATAATGGATCTGTAACTGAGGGAAATCAAGAATGGTAATGCAATATATAGCGAAAACTGTAAGGAAATGATATTCAAGGAAAATTATTTTATGGCTAGTTGTTGTAATCACAGCATGCATGTTGCAATCGATCCCTGACCTTTCGCTTTCAATAATCTACGTACGTATACGTATTTCTTCAATACAACACACGTGCTTGAAATATGGATTTTCCCGTAAAAGGAAAACTAAAATATATCTCTAATTATAAATGTACCGGCTGAATATATATATAGTTCAATGCAAACAATTTCATTTCGTGTTGAACAAATAGATATCCTGTTCATAGCAACATCGCATGCGTAATTTTTCGGTGAAGACCCCATGGGCATAAGATTTTATGAATATGATTTTTACCATAAATCCGACAACTAAAAAGGCAGATTTTTTAAACATGAATACATCAGACATTGGTTTACCTTTCCTGTGTCGAAATTGTCTGCTAAGGTGTTCAAATTTTAAGCTAAACAAAACCAATTGTGCCACTGCCAAATAATAACAAACAGACAAAGATTTCCTTCCAAACCGGAAGTGACGTCTATAGAAAATTACCAGCATTATCGCTAAAGCGCTTTGTGACAGAAACCGCGAAATTGAAACGCATGAGAGATCTCCATATAGTACAGCTACATGTAGTTGGGGAAGTTGCATGCTGATCAGACGTCAACAGGTGAAGTTCTGCAGCAAAATTTAACTGTTACTCCTCTTTTCTGAATTATTTTCTGAGTATTGTGGTCTCAACAAAACAACCATGATGCCACATGTCATGTGTAGTTGTGATGTCACTTGTAAATTGAACTTCTTTACCATAAGCACTTTCTATTTACTTCTGCTGTACTGTTTCAGTAGCCTACTGAAACAGTATACGTACGTATACGTACAGCACAAGTAAATGAGTAGGCCTAGTCGTTTTTGGCTTGATTTGTTTCTAGTGAATTGTAAATATATAACTTACATCCAAATTTCACTAACTGTTCATTTTTTTAAATTTGGGTGTTAATCTTGAATTACTATAATAGCTGCAATATACATGTATGCCCTAGTCAGTAAAGCTCTTATTTTTCTCTCTTTTCGTACAGATCTAGAGAATATTCAATTTCTTTTTAATTTTATATCAACATTTTTTTATTCTTAGGTCATATGAGACAAAGTCTTTTGTCCGTTGTCATGCATGCTTCATTTCCATAAACAAATTTACATTTTCAACTTCATTTCAAAACCCCTGAACCAATTTGAATGCAATTTGGCAAGAACATTCCCTGGCAAAACATACACCAATTAAATTGTATGTTAAGTTATAATTATGTATAAGGTGACAGTACCCAAATCGGATCAGTACCCAAATCGGATCACTTTTTTTTTTAAAATACTTCTAAATCAACAACAGTGTCAACAGATTAATTATAACAACAATATAGTCTTAGAATAGATAGTACCACACCATTTTATGTCCACATATTATTAGTTTTTTAGTTTAAAGAGTAACTGTAGTGCAAAACCATCTTTTGTGTATGGAAAGATTGCTAAATAGTAAGTGAGATAATTCACACGAAAAATTTTTTTTTGTAAAAATTACGAAGTTTTGACCATTTTTCTAAATTTCACACCTGAAGGCAAATCAGAAAATCCCCGATTTGGCCATACGACCGGAAGTGACGTCACAACGGTGACCGCACTGATAGACTTGTGTAGTCATTATATTAAAATTATATGAATCGTATCACGATTTGTTATTTGTATAGAGTCTTCTATTCAAGAATATGACACTTATTATATATCAAGGTTGTATGGAGTTAATTAATGACCCTACTGATAATTCCAAGGTGTTGTATGCCCCAGGGGGCCGTGATTAGTGGTGAGGGGGGGGGGGGGGGGGGGGGGGTCGGGAGTTCCAAAGGTGTGCGGCACACGTGGTCATGATCACTCGACCATAAATCAATTACCGCCGGACTCGCTAACATGATTAACAGGTTATTAACATGCACTTGATATGATTAGGTATTAATTTTCTCATATTTTATTTCATATATCACCGCTAAAACGGCGTGTGTATTCACTGATGGTCACGTTGATTACATGCACATATCAGCAGGAACTGATCGTAACACCTTTTAAAATGCACGCTGAAAATTTTTAATGCATGTCGGTCGGCTGTATAAATACAAAACTACTTAGAAACAACCTCAAACAAACAGATAAGGAAACAAATATTTGTGTTGCTTTAGACTACGGACTTAGCCCAATCTAATTCCGTGTATAGACTCAAAGATTCAAAGAAGAACAGTTAGTATAACGTCATATAGAACGACAAGACCAGCCTTTTTATACGTACAGTACGATGTACGTATATTGGAAAATGAAAATATATAACTTTTATCAATGCTTTCGACCTGTATAAACTGTTTTGACGGGTATCACATTTCGACTTCTTTTATATCCTTATATATGTTTGAGAAATTATAGGTGTGTATTAAAGTTAACAGCTTTCTATCCATTGATAATTTATTTATGTCTATGCAGTATAAAAAAAAAACATTTCAAATCGTGAATATTGTAAAATAAATAGAATATGAGCGAAATCCTGATGTTACCTGTCTTCAGGCACATACATGTACATCGAAATAGAAATCAAGAACAATGTATTTCGAATTCTGTTTGAGAAAAAATAAGATTAGATCTTTGAAAACCCCTGCGTTTTACTGACAAGAAATGAACATGGAACATCTTTTGAAAATAATATGAGAAGATTTCTTAATTGGTTTTAATCACAGGCATTTGTGGCCAGGAGAATAGTCATCTAAATATATAGATAATTTGCAAAATATTAATAATTAAAATAAAATATAAAAACTGACTTAAACAATTTTCTTTTTATGTTATTAATCATCTAAAACCATAATGAATGTAATTGCCAATTTTCAGCTTGATACGTCAAGCGGTTAAATTTCACAAAAAAAAAGAGTGTCTGATAGTCGATTTTTTTGTTAAATTAAACCGCTTGACGTATTAAGCTGAAATTTGGCAACTATTTTCAATACGGTTTTAGATGATTAATAACATAAAAAGAAAATTTGAAAATTCAGTTTTTATATTTTATTTTAATTACCATATTTCGCTATGTTATCTATATATTTAGATGGCTATTCTCCTGGCCACAAGTGCCTGTGGTTTTAATCCGCATTTTATTCATTTATGTTAAAAATAAAATATGAAAAAACTGTGATACAGACATACCAGGGACGTATATGTGCATATACGTCCCTGAGACATATCAAGCAAGTTTTCAACAGAACTTTTCTCGTTGAATAGAAGAGTCAAACTCGAAATTAAAAAAGTGTCATATACTGTGTGAGTTGACGGTGGGTTACGGAGATTTCAAAAGATACATGTGCACTCGATAGTCTATGTTCCAGTCGAGAACTAACTACAGATTTAGAGTACACATTTTGAAGTTACAAAGAGGGGATAATAACCGCAACGTACTCAACTATTACAATTTAGTTAACTTTGATAGCCCCCCCCCCCCCCACCCCTCTCCAATGTTAATTACTTCCTATTTGAGTAACAAGTTACGTGTGTAGTTATCGAACTGACCAGGTAGATTATCCCGCTAATCTGATTACGTAATATAATATAATGGACACTAACATGAGATGTACAATACTCAAAGGTATTATTTATGGAAACGGATTAATATAAGTTATTTTTAAAACTTGTTTCCGGATCCTATTCCTGCATATTCTCTGTCTATAATGTTGTATATATACTGTTGGAATGAAATAAAGTTTATATTAAAGGTATTATTATAAGAGTCACTCTTGAATCATTGGATAAATGATATGTATAACTGACATTATAAATGACACAGAGTATTACAATATGATAGCGCATATCAGGGACGTATATGTGACGTCCCTGCGCATATATATATGGGTCCATTAAATTAATTTGAACAATCAATAAACACTATATTTATGAAAGAATCAAAATAATGTTATTTCAATGACGATTTCAGATTATTCTCCCGACCCTCATATTATGGTGCGTCCCTTAATTTCATTGTATAATACATTTTGAATCATTAATCAACCAGACGTACATATTACTATTATATATAGAGAGACATAGGACCCAATTTCTTGTGTTCCCGTTGTGACGTCACCAATACGTGTGCACAACTTTTAGCGGTTCGCGATACGCTTAATTAGCGTGTGGCAAAACAGGTAAAAAACCAAACTTCAACCTGTCGTAACTTTGTAACCGGTCGGCCGATTTCGATGCGGTTTTCGACAATGTATTAATGCCGACACAACGAGTCTGATCATTTCAGTTTCTATTTGCACTACAGTTACTCTTTAAATATGCCATTAAACATTATTGAAGCTAAAAACTTTGCGTTTTGTTAAGTTTCTGAAAAAAATGGCGCGTGCAACGACTATGCATTCTGTTTTGAAATATAAAAATAAATCCACCCGATAGAATACTTGTTTTCATATAAATTCTAAAGGACATCATTAAATGTTGATATGCTACAACAAAAATATTAATTTGAAATGTAAAATACTGCAATTTCAAGTCTTGATCCGATTTGGGTCCTCAAATTCGCAAAATCTCGAACCACTGATTGGGGACGTCAGAGCGTTCTATAAATATCTAAAGTGAACCTCGAGTGCTATTTTCATTTGTAAGAACACCCATCGATGTTCTTCTTTTGACACAACCATTAATGGATATAATTCATCCTCAGATTTTTTAATGAATGAATAAAATGATGGTTTGGTGATCCCATTTGGGTACTGTCACCTTCTGCATTAATTGTCCTAACACCCTAGGTAGCAGATTACAGAACAATTACTAATTTCTGGAAAACATATGAGGCCCAATTGTCCGTGAAACATAAACACATACATAAAGTTTATAAATATATAAATATTTTTGCAAACAGCATTGTATCTACAACCCATAGAAAGGATCGAATGAGAAGTATATAAACTTATATTTTGTATGTTTGTCACGGTTACCACATAATAAAATACTGAAAAATGCCAAAAAAACACCACTTTTTCTGACCCAAAATTTGACCGCACCAATAGGATTTTTTTCTTAAGTTCTATCTAAAACTAAAGATTACATACCGGGTACTTGGTTGCAAAATTATCTGTGTCCAAGCAAAGGTCGTTTGTTTAGATTTTTCGCTACTTTCCCCTCATGTGCTGTTATCGAAATTTCACTTTCTGTAAATTAAAGCTAGCTTTTCACGTGTAGACACCTGTTTCTGAAAGGCCAACATTTTAATCTCTAACCCATTTTTTTCGTTTTTTTTTTTTTCATAAATGTGAAGTCCACTTTATCATGCTTATTAAAAGCCAATTTTACTCACTTTTTTTTAGATTTTGATAGGCATAATATTATAGGGTTATTCATTGTACAAAAGTATTACCATTGGCCACACAATCCTACTGTACACTGCCACGTTCTATTTCTTAAAATTTAATAAAAACCTTTAAGATGTCTGGAAAATGACACAATGAACAAAACGATGTATTCATTTCCTTTCTTCCTTGAATAGTAACTGAGTAAAATGAATTTCCCTGACAGGTGAATTTTTACCAATTCTGCTCTCAGACTATCAATAAAGGGAGGTAATCTAAAAAATAAAAACTTCAATAAGTTTGTAGTTTTCATTAATAAAATTCAATTATGGGTGAAATTAGATGCTTTGAGATCATATGCATGTGAAAAACAAAAAAGTTTAGTGATAATGTTATGTTTTTGCCTTATTTTATGACATCGTAATTACTGTGATGTCATCAAAACTGTAACATCATCAACGGGTATGTATGACATCATCATTACTTACTGAGATCAAAATGGCCACCAGGAAACCCATCACAACAACACTCTGGCAACAGACACATGTCCCCTAGCCGACGAACACTGCGAAAATGTCAGATATAATGAAGTAACAGACAAAAATACCAAAGTAACATATATTGTGCTTCTTTTTTCTTCACCGAGAAATGACAGAGACTCTCAGAAGATGTGAAAATCATCAAATTTCACTCAAAACTCATTTTCTGCATCTGTCATTTTGGAAAATCAAGTGTAAAGACACAACAACAAAAGATATTGGCACTTAAGTACATAAAATTCAGGTGACTGTTAAGGCCAACGGACCTCTTGTTAAAATGAGTTTGGCACTTGCCATATTGCTTTTCATACTATGAAGGTTGATTCTGTAATTTAAATAGATATCTAGGTTAGCATTATATACCATCAGGATAAGAAAAATTTACATATGAATTAAAATGTTACAACAAGTAAAAACTGAAGAGTTTAAGCCAAGGGATTGACAACCAATTCAATAAGTCCTATTTGTTGTGTAATATAACTTCTGTTTTATCGACATCACATACAAAGGCTGCATTCACTATACCGGTTCAAACGGCACTGGAGGTACAGAAATAATCCATGATATATGAATAATATTTTACAGAGTTACAGCCCTTTGACTAAAAACAAATTCCAATATTTCATAGATTTCATTCATTATCTCAGTAACTGTTGCATATGTAATATGCTGAAATGGTATAAACATCATTGATATATCATGATCAACAAACAGTGATTTTGTTTGCCCTGTTTTACAGTCAATATAAGGCTCTTTTTCCCAGTCCAAATTTTTGCTATTTTCCCAAAATTCAAGAATTTTTTCTTTTCCTAATTTATCAGAAATCCTGATTTTCCCCAATTGAATAAGGCACAGACTGCTGTAAAAATCACTGACAAAGTAGGTCAAGTTCTGGTTTGGTTTGGCCCCTTGGTCCCTTGGCCTTGGACTTAAACATTTCCAATATCTCACATTTCCCATTCATTAGTTTATACCTGCAAAGGATTCACGTATTACACTCAAATTTGGTATACTGATACATCATTCAACATTTAAATATCTAGGTCAAGTTCTGATTTGGTTACGATTGAATAATTTTTAACAAGATATCTGCCCCTTATATCGCAGATTTAGTAATTCCCAGTTTTGATTTGAGCATGATTAAGATATGGCCATCAGGGGCTGCAAGTGTCAAATGCTGGACCAAAGACCATAAACTTTAATTAATGGGCCTTGGACTTATGTTTTTTGTCATTTGCTACCAGTAAGACTTGTATCGCTTGGTGATTGAACACTTCTTAATGTTCATTTGCTTAAATTTCAGATGGTGTAAGTTGTATATTCGTGTGATGTTCAGCGTGCTTGGTAAAGTTGTGAACTACTTCTGGACAGAGGAGGAAGAGGATGGTAACCATGGTAATGATAATCTGATCACTTCTCAAACAAATGGAAATGTCGCTCCAAAAAATGAAAATTCATCTGATTCCTCCGTGAAAAGCAAAAACATTGACGGGAAAGTCACTCACCTTTATAACACTCATGGACTTATAGACAACGAAATCTACTTCTCTTTTGATGCAATTCAAGGAGAACAAATTCCAGTCGTAGGTGATCATGTGACTGGTGTTGCCAAGCAACAACACAGAGATGGAGGCTGGCATGCAGAACAGGTGATCCTTTGTTCGAACTTTTGGGATCAAGAAGGGAATGATGTTGAGGAGGTTGATCCTTCTGAACCTGATGCTGTTGTAGGTATTGTATCACATTTTAAAGGGACAGAAGGCTATATCAACGATTACATCCATTTCACCTTTCAAAAGACTGATATTGGAGAAAATAATTTCTTTCCCTGTAACGGAGACTATGTCACGGCAGATATTGCAAAAAATAGTGCAGGTAAAATAGAAGGTCGTAACGTTCAGCCTGTACGAGTTGAGGAGCGAGAGGGTAAGGTCACGGGAGCACTGCAGAACCACGGGTACATAGAGGGAGAAATCTTCTTCAGCTATGATGTATGTAGGGAAGGCTGGCGTCCTAAACAATGGGACAGGATCAAAGTGGTTGCCGTGGAGAGTCTCCAGGGCAGAAACAGTTGGCGTGCCATCAGTGTAGAGCCTGTTACAACGGCCTTTACTCCCAGGTATGTGTTCTGTAATTCAATATGAAATCAGTAGAAATAGATTTTATTTAGGCCAAACAAATAATATTTGCTGTTTCTGGTTACTCTTCCTATACAGCTAATATTTTCTGCCTAGACCTTAAACCTTTCTGGGCAATGTTCAAAGAAGCACTTTTAAAGTTAAGATCTTTTTCCATTTAAAATTATTTGTTTGAATATAACTTTTAGCTCACCTATCTACCTGAAGGGCAAGGGACCAAACTTATACAATAGGCAAAATAGATTTTTAAACCAGAATTTTGATAGCATGACTCAGAGGTTAAAAAGGTATTAACAACAGACAGCTTCAAAGGGAAACTGTTAACGGAAGGATATTATTGTAGTCAAGTCAGTTTTACATAATTTCAACTATATGAAATATTCATCTAGCTATCGGTGCGACCCTAATATTTTGTAAAACATTTACAAAAATATATTCCAATTTCAGTAAATTGTGTCCTTGTTTGTTTATTTGTAGTGCTAAATTTCTAGTCAGCCCTACAAGGTCTTCCTTCCTTGAGGACCTACAGCGAGACAAGAATGGAATAGTGGTTTCCATGAAAAATGACTGTGGCAATGTGAAAATTGGAGAAACAAAGAAAATGGTGATATGGATTGAAAATAAGGGGAATTCACCGCAATTATTCCAGAGATGTCACTTTCCTGCTGAAGCAACACAACTACGAGTGGATAATGTGAAATTAATGAGAGAACACAATGCCATGATGACTAGGGGTAATCAGACTGTAACAGGGGAGATAACTCTGTACCCTGCAGCCTCTCTCTATATAAACATCGCCCTGGAACCCAGGTATGTTAAAAATCACTGGATTGTAATGGAAAGCATTGTTCTATTATGTATTCAGATATAATGTAATGCTTTATCTATAACTTAGAGAACAGGTGTTCACAACTGTGTGGAAAATTAATTACATTGATCTATTATAAGAGTCAGGGTGTCAAGTAATTGAAAGCATGTAATATTTTGTAACCCCCCCAACCAAAAAAACTAGAAACCCCCCCCCCCAAAAACCAACAAAAAAACATTGTATTGTAGTCAATAATATCTGGAGTGCTAGCTAGTTAGGGTAAATTTTGGTACAGACAATATATGGGTAAATTTAATCTTCTTAAATCTTGAAAGAGCCTGGGTGATACTATTTGGTCAGTGGGTTCATATTGGAATTTGTTTATGAAAACTACCTTATACATTGACCTTCAGGCCGAAAACAATTCCAACCAACCCTTGATTTTACTGTCTACCCTAGATATCTTATCCCCTTATAAAAAAAGTCAGGAAAATTAATTGAAAAAAGTTGGAAATACTTTTGGCACATCACTGTATATTTTGAGTCAAATTTAATAGTTTGTTACTGAAAGTGTCAGCTTTTCTCTATTATATTGAATTGCATGTAGCGGATCTAGACAAGTTTAACCATCGGCAACCAGATAGCTCAATTGGTTGAGGGTCCGTCTAGAATTTGGAAGGTCTTGGGTTTGAACCCTGGTCTGGCTGTGTATTTTTTCCTCTCCTGTTACAGAATTAAGATATTGTGTTTGTTTACCTCTCAGATCTGTTGGCCTTGAGAAGCAGTTGCTGATCTTCACGTTTAAAGACTTTCGTATTGGGCGATACATAACGGCTAACATCCAGGACCCGTACAGCACCCTTGTGACTACCGGTCCTCAGAATCAGCAGCAGAAAAGGAATGCTATGTCTCGGTATAGAACATCGGTTAACACCCCAGGAGGCTGGACTGTCCCCGGGGAAAAACCTTCCAGGTAGAGTGTATCTAACAATATTTCACAAGTGTTTCTTAAAGTGCTGAAACAGCAATGCAAAGTGATGTGTTTGGAGTTCACTTAGTTTAGAGTAGTGTTCTTTGGTACTTTGGATCTAAAATACTTTGCACTCACTTTTCAAGGCTGAGCACAATAGTTTTAATCTCATCTCAACAAAGTTTAGGGAGCTTTTGCTATACCCCTGGGTGTCAGTGTCGGCCACAATAGGTGAAGAAGAATGGTTGAGGTGAGTTGTGAGGTGACTATAAGTCTACATCCACCAAATTTTTATTATTTAAATATAAATAACACATGCTAGGTTTTGGATGCAGGATTTGACCTACTTTTGCCGCTTTTAGGACTTAGTGAGTATTGTTAAGAAGAATGGTTGAGGCGAGTTGTGAGGTGACTATACGTCCTACATCAACCAAACTTACATGGCTGATGTATCTAAGAATATTCCTATCTACCTGAGTCTCAATCTGACTACCAGTATGATCCAATATTGTCACTGGATCCAAACAAACAATGTTGGCTGGATATTTGTTGTAGTTGTATTATAATGTAATTGTGATTATATCTAGGTGTATATCATTTAAGATCATGTCTGGCATGGTTACATGGTTTTGAAATGATGTACATTGTATTACGTTATTGTACTGTAATTTCCATGACAGAGTGGGTTGGCGGAAGTTGTACCTACCGAGTCGTCTGCCGATGTTCCCCGTCCCAGAGAGACTGCGTGACTGTATCCTAGACGAGGATGACCTGGAGGCCGTAGTTCCTGTTGTGGAGGAGGTAGTTTAGTATTTATTTATTTAAATATTTCAGAATTCAAAAGGTTATTTAAACCCATGATCAAGTATCAAAATCTTTTCATGCAATAGCATGTATTATTTTTAGCTCGCCTGGCCCAATCGAAGGGCACCTCATGATCATCCGTCCTGCATCCATTAATTTTTCCTTTAAACAACTTCTTCTGAAATACCAACAAAGTTTGCAAAAAAAAAAAAAACAATAAAAAAAACTTGACCTCCTTTCAAGGTCACAGGAGTCAAATATATCAAAACATTCACATGATTTCTTCTGAAATACTGAAAGGCCTAGTGACATGATATTTGGCTGGTAGCTTTCTTGGAAGTAGAGGAGCACATTTTTAAGCCTCTCTTGACAGAGCCAAGCGGCTTATTGTTTTTGTCTCGGGTGTAGACAAAAGTCTGGTGTTCCAATTTCCATTGTATCTGTGCGCACGCATGCTCTGTATCTGTTACGTCACAATTAATCATGCTCTGTGGTGAAGTATCGTCCTTCAACAAGAATTCACATTTTGTGACAAAGCTGATAAATAAAGCTGGTATGTAAGAAAGCTTTCTTACTTACGTTTACAATTATCCTTATGCGGTGAGAGGCTTTGATGTCATACTGACATAATTTTAGTTTGAGTGAAAAGGATCTTGGCATATACTTTCAATGCCACAGGTTTCAAATACATGTTGAAATTTTTAAAATCTTATAACTTGTTCTTTTAAATGACTTTAAATCATAGATTTTAGACCACTAAGACTACGATTGTGAAATTCATACCTGGTGAAAGATGTAGGCCCAATTGTTAATGAAATCTTGTTGAATATATGGATTCATTAGGTCGTAATTTTCTATTAAATACATCCAAGTTATTCTGCCTTTTTTTGTAAACCAGTTAGATATTGCCATTAATGTAAAACCTTATGTTACAGGAGCTGGGCTATGAGAATTACACTGCCAGATTTAAAGCCCTACTACACCTTGAGGAGATTCAGATGGACATTGACATCAGAGAATTTGATCTGGAACGGGTATTTATCCACATTTATTGCATTTTACCAGTGAATAATGAATTATTTGTTCTTTAAAATGTGAAATTTTTCGCTGGTATGATCAAGACTCACATGTTCTGTAATACCAAATTTTTTTCATGAGTGTGGATAAAATTTGAGATCTTTCATTTGTGTTGCACACTTGTAAAAGACAAGGAAATATTAGGCATGACAAAGCTGGTTAGATATATTCAGTATTACTGAAGTTACTTATAAGAAATTCTGTATTTCATCAGAAGCAGATACTTGACATTGGGCCCCTATAAAATTAGGGTTACTCACGTGCGTGTCCATTAGGGGAAAGAAAAGAAAACAATTGTGTTCAGTTTTCCCATTTTACAAAACTTGGAATCTTCAGCTTCTCAGATTGGTCCTTATTAACACAGCCTTAATGGTTTATTGATATATCTTACAGGTGACCTTCAGACCTATACGTGAATTTTTGGCACTGAAGGTTCCTGGTTTGGCAGAAGGTCGTCCATCCATCCTGATTGGAGACAAAATCATCGTCACAGATCCTGGGGACTCCAACGGACCAGCCTATGAGGGATACGTCCATGAGGTAAGATGAATTTTTTTGTTTTATCTGAATATATTTGAAATATTATTAAAAAAAAACACCTTATGTTCAGTTTCTGGGATCAATAGAACTCCTCCCCAAAGTGCAAAGGGCTGCCTTTCAGTTTTAAAAAAGTCAAAAGTCAAGGTCACTCACTTTAAATAAATTTCAATGTTTAAGATTAAGGTCACTCTTTAATGCTAAAAATAAAAGTTTATTTTCCTTAAAAAAGCTTGATAATGATTTTGGTGGTCAGTTTCAAACATCCATGATGGCTTCCTTACTCCTGGTGATTTCTTTGGACTAATTAGGGCCCCGCATCGAGAGATGCGGGTGCCCTATAGTAATCAGGTTGTCCGTCTGTCCGTCTGTCTGTCTGTCCGTCCGTCTGTCCGTTTTTTGTCTTCTGCACAAAAATGTTTGCAGGAGATGCAGGATTTGGATCAAATTGGAACTGATGATTCCTCATTCATCCTAGATCACATGTGTAGTATTTCATACAAATCGGATTCAAAATGGCTGTTAGGCGGCCATATTGGATTTTAACATTAACATGAAAATACTGAATCTTTGCTGTTTTTAACTGTTCACTAATCGATTATGCAAAGTAGTGAACAAATAAACCAAGAGTTAACTGACAATGATCAAACTCATAGTTCAAGGTCACAAGTTCAAAGGTCAACGGTCAAGGTTATCCTGGATAGGCTACAAAATGCCAGGTAATCGACCCTTTTGGATTTTAGCTGTCAAAACAGTTTTGACATTTTCCTATCAATGAATGATCTTGTTTATAATTGTTTTCTAACACTTATAAATTTAACATCACTGTACAATAACTCTAAAATACCAATATTGTGTCGCCTCCGACGGATGTCGGAAAGGCGGCACATAGGGGTTACTTTTCCGACGGCGGCGGCGGCGGCGTCAACAATGTTAAAGTTTTGCGTTTAGCTCTGTTTCTGACAAAGTTACATCAACCAAACTTCTATCATAGATGAAGCATGGGTAGTAGAGCCTACTGTGCTAAAAAAATTCCTGGATTTCTGCTTTTTTGGGGTAAAAATCTCAAATTTCTGGAATTTCAATGTTAAAGTTTTGCGTTTAGCTCTTGCATATAAGGCTGTTTTTGACTAAGTATAAAAGCTACATTAACCAAACCTCAATCATAGATGAAGCATGGGAAGGAGAGCCTTCTGGGCTAAAAAAATTCTTGGATTTCTGCTTTTTGGGGGTAAAAATCTCAAATTTCTGGAATTACAACGTTAAAGTTTTGCGTTTAGCTGTTGAATATTAGGCTGTTTCCGACTAAGTATAAAAGCTACAGCAACCAAACTTGGTATGTAGGTGTATTATGACTCAATACACACTATCGCACCTTCCGTTTTATGATTCAACAAAATGGCCGCCATTTCCTTGCCACTGATTGGTCAAAATTTAGATATTCTCCAATTTCACTCAAAATTGGTATGTAGGTGTTTTATGACTCTACGAACACTATCCCAATTTCTGTTTCATGATTCAACAAAATACCCGCCATTTCCTTGCCACTGATTGGTCGAAATTTAGATATTGTCCGATTTCACTCAAAATTGGTATGTAGGTGTGTTAGGACTCTACAAACACTATCGCAACTTCTGTTTCATGATTCAACAAATTGGGCGCTATTTCCTTGCCACTGATTGGTCAAAATTTTGATATTGTCCGATTTCACTCAAAATAGGTATATAGGTGTATTATGACTCTACAAACACTATCGCAATTTCTGTTTCATGATTCAGCAAATTGGCTATTATTTCCTGGCCTCTGATTGGTCAAAATTTTGATATTGTCCGATTTCACTCAAACTTGGTATGTAGGTGTATTAGTACTCTACAAAATCTATCGCAATTTCCGTTTCACGATTCAACAAAATGGACACCATTTCTTTGCCACTGACTGGTCATAATTTCAATATTGTCCGATTTCGATCAAATTAGGTATATAGTGAATTATGTCTCTACGAACACTATCACTATTGACATAGCGGGAAAGGCGACACATATAATTACGCGTAATTCTTGTTCATTGGAGCATCAGACATATTGCGGGGCCCTTTCTGATGTATCAGTGTTCTAGTTATATATACAATTGTCATGTATAATTAGTTTAAGATCTAAATAATGGTTATCAATACTTAAGTACATACATGTATTAATAGGGTACATGTTCCATTCAATAGCTTTATATGTTAGTTAATGTGTAGAGATGGCTGTAGGAATATGTGGTCTGGTTTGGCGTTTTTCTGTTTAACATCCTATAAGCAGCATGTATATGTCAGGTTATAGTGCTAGAGGAAAACTGGAGTTCCCGTAGAATAAACAACCTATGGCCAGTACCTGACGACTTCCCCATGAAGGCCTCGAACCTCCGACCTAGAGGTGGAGGTCTAGTGGTAGCAGAATGTCAGACTCCTTTACTACCTAACCACTGAGGCTCCTTTGGATTCTGTATTTTTGCTGTATAAATATGTTCTGAGTTTTGTTGTTGTTTTGATGTATATAAACCTAACTATGTTGTTTAGCTGATGAGTGAAGATGTCCTGTTGAAGTTCAATCAGAATTTCCACCTAACAAACAACGGCAAAGATTTCAATGTTGTCTTCACCTTCAATAGGTAAGTTGTTCTTCTTCATAATTTAAAAATTTCTACTGATAATTGTTTTACAAAACAAGTAAAGCTTTTTCATATATCACAGTGGAATTTGTGTGGTGATGACATATTCTCTGCTAATTGTGATATACCTAATGTGATATGCCAAAAATTTACGCATGAATGAATATGAAGACAATGTTGATTTTAAATTTGCTTAAAAAAGCCAATCTTATAATTACACCAGTGTCCCTAGACTTTCAAACTCACCTTTTGTTTTCAAGGAAAGAGGAAACAAGCACTAATAAAAAATTTATAAAAAGTTCCCTACGTTACACTGATATGAGTCTTTTAGCCTATCAGAAGTTCCGTTCAAGGGAAACAAAAACAATTTTTCATGGAAACTTTTCCCTGACTGTACTTCAGCATTGAAATATATTGATATTGTCTCTATGGTCGGTATATAAATGACAGCTTTGCAGGCAAACTTCATATCATTTATCGTCTCTTAACTCGCACATCTCCCAGGTTAGTTTCTATAGTGGCTTTGCCATGCAAATGGAAATATATGGATATATTATACCTCATTCATGTAAGTGCCTATACCATTCTATAGTTGCTCTGGTCAATATTTTCGTATATTGGCCCTGAGTCAAGGACTATGGGCCGACGCTCTATATTTTGACGTCATAATTACTGGATGACATTATACAATGTAATGACGTCATTATTCCAGACAATGAGCAAAATACATATGGCATCTGACCTAACGGTCTGTTTTTATTGCATATTATAATGTGGTCGTGTTGGGTTGATTCGTTATAATATAACAAATATTGCATGTCACTTCAGGCAATATGGGAGTTTATGGACAGCTGGTCAGTCACCCAAAAGTATGTATATGGACCAAAGCGAAGCTGAAGTCCATATACATATTTTTGGGTGACTGACCAGTCCATAAACTCCAATATTGCCCTCAGTGCCATGCATTATTTGTTAAATATTAAGCACAAACCTTTTGTGTTTTTGTATCCACACAACTTACTTATTAAGTTGACTATGGTAAGTCTTCTCTCTTAAAAATCTTAGATGTCACTTCTGTTTCCAGGGCATCACTAAGGCGATGTCACCAGGCAGTGACCTTTGCTGTGAATTTGGGAGAAAATGGTAAGTGAGGAAACCTTGGTATTGTGGAGTTTTATCATTTTATACTAACAGAAATGTTATTGTGATAGACTGTAATTTAGAATTTAGGAATTGTATGCATACTATGATTTATACTGCAGATATAATCTGTATACTGTGACAGTAACTGCTAGATATGTAAATGAACAGATGCTGGACAGTACATGTAATTATTATACCCCCCCGCAACGAAGTTAGGGGGGGTATACTGGAATCAGCTTGTCTGTCCGTCTGTCTGTCCGTCTGTCTGTCCATCTGTCCGTCTGTCTGTCCGTCAGTCCGTCTGTCCGTAGAAAAATGTTGTCCGGACAACTCCTCCTAAACTACTGGATCGATTTCAATAAAACTTGGCAGTATTGTTGGGGACCATGTGTAGATGTGCATGCAGGGTTTCGTTTGTCAAAATTTTGGTTGCCATGGTAACCAGGTCACTATACACAGGTTTCCATAATAAAATGTTGTCCGGACAACTCCTCCTAAACTTCTCGATCGATTTCAATAAAACTTGGCAGTATTGTTGGGGACCATGTGTAGATGTGCATGCAGGGTTTTGTTTGTCAAAATTTTGGTTGCCATGGTAACCAGGTCACTATACACAGGTTTCCATCATAAAATGTTGTCCGGACAACTCCTCCTAAACTACTCGATCGATTTCAATAAAACTTGGCAGTATTGTTGGGGACCATGTGTAGATGTGCATGCAGAGTTTCGTTTGTCAAAATTTTGTTTGGTTGCCATGGTAATGAGGTGACTATACACAGGTTTCCGTAATAACGTGTTGTCCGGACAACTTCCTATAAACCACTGGATGGAGTTTAATGAAACTTGGCAGTATTGTTGGGGACCATGTGTAGATGTGCATGCAGAGTTTTGTTTGTCAAAATTTTGGTTGCCATGGTAACCAGGTCACTATACACAGGTTTCCATTATAATGTGTTGTCCGGACAACTCCTCCTAAACTACTGGATCAATTTCAGTGAAACTTGGCAGTATTGTTGGGGACCATGTATAGATTTGCATACAGGGTTTTGTTTGTCAAAATTTTGGTTGCCATGGTAACCAGGTCACTATACACAGGTTTCCATAATAAAATGTTGTCCGGACAACTCCTCCTAAACTACTCGATCGATTTCAATAAAACTTGGCAGTATTGTTGGGGACCATGTGTAGATGTGCATGCAGAGTTTCGTTTGTCAAAATTTTGGTTGCCATGGTAATGAGGTGACTATACACAGGTTTCCGTAATAACATGATGTCTGGACAACTTCTTCTAAACTACTGGGTCATTTTCAATGAAACTTCGCAGTAAGTAATGTTGAGGATTACTATACACAGGTTAAAATTTGTCCGTTCGGCTTTTAAAATTCTGCTGACTGTTGACATTATATAATGCATGTTATATACAACTTGTACTACATCATGTTTTTTTCAAAAACATGTCAGACACCTCTAATAAGAGGTAGCGGGGGGGTATTAGTCAGCCATCGGCTTACAGTTCTAGTTAGTAACTGTAACCATTGTGTACATAGTAAATAATGTGATGCATAGCCAACTGTCAAGGTTAACTGCTTATTTTTTGTTTGATTTGTAAAACCAAATAATATAATCTATCGGTTCATGATCCAAGGCATCAAATCCACCGTCAATATTCTGTATCATCGTCCTTTCTTTTGGCCGAGATGAATCTCTGTATTTCACTGACCACCGGTTGGTACACTTAACTACACTGATTTGATGTTGGTGTCCTAACCTGTCTACTACTTTTACCAGGGTTTTATAAAATTGGAATTCATTAAGAGGAGACATGGTGGTCTAGTGTTAGGTCGCTGGGCTTGTGATCGAAGGGTTGTGAGTTCGAGTCCCGGCCACGGCACTTGTATTGTGTCCTTGAGCAAGACTCTTTACTCCACTTGTTCCAGTCTACTCAGTCGTAAATAAGTATGTGGTTGCATTTTTTGGCAGTGCTAGAAATGGTAGAATGCTAGCTGCATGTGAGCGCCGAATTGGCAGCATCGGTAATATATATATATATATATACTCGTCAGGGAGTTGAGAACGAAATTGGCTGGTTGTTATAATGCCCTATAAACACGGATAATAATTTGTGAACCATTTTGAGATGACCTACAGGTTATGATAAAGCGGTATATAAGAACCTCAAATTATTATAATCATAAGAGAAATATATTTTACTGTATTTTAATTTTAGTGCTGTTTCCAGCAGCTCTGTTACCAAAGTTGTCTCGGTTGTTGACTTCAAGCAAGAGCAGAGCCAGCGTAGTTCCTCTAAACTCTCAGAAGTGTGCATCCAAAAAGACGCAAGTGATGACCTACTACAACCAGCGACTGAACGATCAACAGAAGGCCGCTGTGACCCGAATCCTACAGGGACAGTGTCGCCCCCTACCTTACATCTTGTTTGGACCTCCAGGTAAAAAAACTGGCAGCAATATATGCAAATAATTTCCCTGTTTTACATGCATTCATTCAGTTTGCAATTCAATTTTTCTTTCATACCTGCATGAAGCTAAAAAATATCTTATCAAAGCTTAAATATATGCAATAATGTTATGCATATAGTATGACTGTAAATTAAAGGTAATGCACAAATATTTCAGAATAGATTTAAATATACATGTTTATAAAAGTTCAAATTTGAATTATGATGATGAAACGACTGTTTACGGTAGGTAGATACTATGTGTTCATTTGATTTTGAGAAACTACCATTTAGATTTCTAATCTAAATGGTAGAATAATGGATGAATGCATGACTTATTGATCTAGCTATCTTTTATATAGTTTTGATTTTTCAGGTAGACACTTTTCCATACCATACTAAAATTGTTTATGTATGAGACTTCAAATCATGAATATTGATATTTGTATTTCTCAGGGACAGGAAAGACTATGACCATTGTAGAAACTATTATTCAAGTCCTGAAGAAGATGCCGTCGAGTCGGGTCCTGGCCTGTACACCGTCTAACAGTGCAGCAGATCTTATAGTATGTATATTGAGAGAGCGTACACTTATCAGTAATCAACTTATTGTATTTTGTGAAAGATGGAGATACTAGCCAGGTGGTATAGGACAACTAGTTAGCGCCTGATAAGGCAGCTCCTGTGAACTCCTCAGAATTTTATATGATAGAACTGTATGTGTTAATTGTATTTATTGTATGTAATGTAAAGCGCTTTAGAGTGGCTTATGTTAGCTAGATAGGGCGCTATATCAAATGTTGTATATTATTATTATTATCATTATTAAAGTTTATTTATAAAAATAATGTAATAGTCAAGAAATTGAAACAATGTACACTACAGCAAAATTATATAGGGCAAGGAAGTAATAGCCAAATTATATATATAAACTATACTTATTTTATAATTATACCCCAACATAGGTAAATTGGGTATATAGTAATCAATTTGTCTATGCATACAGCTGTATGTACGGCTTTGTATACATGTTGATCTGTGCATGCACGTGTCCGTCCGTGATAACATTGTCTCCTCATGAAAAGCTAGACAAATTTAGTTCATATTCACACTATACATTATTAAAGCAATTCACTCTCATGCTCTACACCCTTTCTTGGTGGTCATTGGTCAAGGTTAAAGGTCAAAGGTACCTTTGACCACTTTCAAAATAAAAAGGTTTATGTACATGAACAAGCACGCAGACAATCTGATGATCCTCTTAATAGATTAACCTTTTGATAGATTTAGATCAGAAGAAAAAGATAGGAAGTGGGGGTATATCTGTAATAGGATGAGGAAAAGTGATGAAGTTAGTGCCGTCGCTGGGGCGTGAACCCATGACCTTGGCTCTCCAGCCCAATGCTCTACCGACTGAGCTAAAAGGACATTCCCTACAGCTAACGCTTGTAAGGCATCCTCATCAATGCACATCTTTTACATATCTATGTGAGCCCCTGTTCTCTTTGTCCTAATTTATGTACAAAGAAACTGTGATAAAGAAACATTCTCTTCATAACTACCAACATTTCTTGCAACAGGCATTTTAAGGGAGATAACTCTTCGATTAATTTGAATTAGCTGAATTTACAATGTTTTTTTTTATTGGCAAGACAAGTTTTGATTAAGACATTCTTTTTCATTTGCAATCAAGTTTTAGAGAACAATATCCCTACATGTAGGGCTGTAAAAATGACAATAAATAACTACACACAGTATAAAACTGATATCAGATGGTGCATAGATACCATATATGACAGAATCATACTTTAAGCTATATTCCAGCTTTGAGTAAAAATAGTAACTCAAATTGTATATATCTAAAGTACAGATATTCAGGCAGGAATTTTAGCAGTGATTTTAAATAGTTTACTTTCTCTAAGTTTCCAGTAAATCAAAGGAACTCGTTCTAGTTGGGAAAAGAAAGTTGAGGAGGGTTTGTAAAGAAGTCAACACTGACACAAACTCAGAATCTACATCCTGTGGTCAAATGATATCCTAGTAACTGCAGGGTGTGTGTAATGACCATAACAGGTGTGTCTAAATCAAATGAATACTTTTTGGTGCATAAGAAAGAAAATACAAATTGAGCAATGCAATTCTAATATACAAAATGTAAGTAAGATTAAACACTGAACATTAATGTTGCTAGGCTGAGAGGATACATGGAAGCGGACAAGTGAAAACATCTGACATGGTGCGACTTAACGCTGCCCAGAGAAATGAGGAGGTCAGTATATGTAGTACATGCTGAAGTTTGAAGCAGAGATTATCCCCCCAAGCTGTGAACTTAGAGCCACTAGTCTACCTGTTATTTTGTCAAACAGCAATAGAAATTTTATAAAAAGCATTGTGTTTATTGCACTAAATAAATATTAATTTACTTCAATAGAACGTATTGCTTGTTACCATTATTTATACATATTTATTGTAAACACTTATTAAACATTTTCTCTTCCATTTTGAAAACCAAATTGCAGTTTTTGAAAGGCCAGTTACTGTGATGGTTTGCAGGGTTTTCCCTGACTCGCAAAAACCTGCATTATGACTTCTAAAATTGTCAAAGGACTCCCAAAATTAATAAAGTTTTACTCTAAATTAAGGGTGATGGGAGTTCCAGGACTCCTAAATTTATTAAATTTGAGTATCACAGGGAAGCCCTGGTTTGTTTATGATCATCCAAAAGTAACTTTTTGGTGAATAGTCATGGCTATTGCAATTTGTGTCATTTTCAGACTGTTCCTGATTGTGTGCGGCCATACTGTTGCTATGGAGATAACCTTGACCTTGCCAGCCACTATCGAGTGGTCATCAGTACATGTGCTTCTGCTGGAATACTCTACACCCTTGGTATCAAGGCTGGACACTTCTCGCATGTGTTTGTAGATGAGGTTAGTTGTCGTTTCTCGCATGTGTTTGTAGTTGAGGTTAGTTGTCATTTCTCGCATGTGTTTGTAGATGAGGTTAGTTGTCATTTCTCGCATGTGTTTGTAGATGAGGTTAGTTGTCATTTCTCGCATGTGTTTGTAGTGAGGCTAGTTGTCATTTTTTCCCACATGTGTTTGTAGTTGAGGTAAGTTGTCATTTCTCAAATGTGTTTGTAAATGAGGTTAGTTGTAATTTCTCGCATGTGTTTGTAGACGAAGTTAGTTGTCATTTTTTCACAATTTTGTAGATGAAGCTAGTTGTCACTATTCTCAATTTTTGTTTTTTTACATTAAAGGTAACTTGTTTACACATCATGATCACCCTATACTTCAGTATCTATCTTACATAACACAATTTTCGTTGGTATTCTCATATTATTGATCTGCTTAAGGCTTATTATTTAAACTTTTTGAAAGGAGGGACATCCGACTTAGTTTAAATAAATGAGTGGACGTACATCCAAAGTCACTTGTTGAAAATATAAGAAACTTCTAAAAAGTAATTATAATGTGGTCTGTAATGTTTTTTGCCATGTAAGAAGAGGACTGAATTAGAAAACTGTTTCTATATGTTTACAGGCTGGCCAAGCAACAGAACCAGAATGTATGATCCCCTGTGGGATGGTGGCTGGAGCAGACGGTCAGGTAATAATAATCATGTATATCTAGTCAATGTCAGGTGATCATATGTAGCGGAACTAGACCGGGTGGATCATCGGCGACCAGAAAGCTCAATTGGTTGAGCATCCATCTTGTGTTCAGAAGGTCCCGGGTTCGAACCCTAGTCTGGCCAAGCATTTTTCCTCTCCTGTTTCATTTGGTGCCGTGACCAAACTTTGTTTCAAATACTGGGTGCATACTTAGCAAGAGGATACCCGAACCTGGGTTGTAAATTGTGATGTCTTCGGGTCAGTGTCAGATAATCATATACAATGCATGTAAAACTAATCGATGTCATGTACTTAAGAATATATTTGTGTCAGTTGTTTCAAATGGTTAGTTTTATGGAACACATTTAGCTGTTATTTGGTGTTATGATAAATTTTACTGTGTACTTAATTTTAATGTACATCAATATCAGAGGCTCAATTGAATAATGTCACATATCCGCTTTTTAAAATGTGTCTCAAAACCTATATTTACAAGATGTCAGAATTCTTAATTAAGTCTCCAGTTTAATAAACACAAAGCCTAAGATATAATTATACAGTGCACTCCTCTTTATATCATGTTGCATTTGTCAGACAAAAACATGACATTAACAGGAATGTGACATTAAGAGAAACATGTTTTTTCCACTAAATCTAGTGCATTTCTAATCTCCATGACTAAAAGTAGGATAGTCAATGTACATATGAAGATGTTTCAATCTGTAGTTTAATAACATTCTTTCATCAAAAGTCCCATTTTTGGGGGGTTATTTTTTATTTTCTATGCAATATTTTGTACAAGTTGTATCTGAAATCAATGGAAATGACATCATTTTCTGAATATTTTATGTGATTGGTTTTAAAAAACATGATATTTAGAGGAATTCACCTCAAAATACATGATATTAACCAAATAAAAGTACATAGATTATATAGAGGGAAAAATGGTGCTTTAGAAAGAGGAATGTGATATTAACAGGGGTGATATTAAGTGGAATCCACTGCATTAAGATATACAAGGTCAAACTTAATGCCTATAAGTTTATCACCAGATTTCTTCTACTCGATCAGCTGTACTGAACTAAACAACAACTCAGTCTGTCTGACTTATCGTTGTAGATTGTCCTGGCGGGAGACCCAATGCAGCTTGGACCTGTCCTACGATCCAAACATTCGAGGAAGTTTGGTCTGGAACTCTCCTTTCTTGAGAGGCTGATAAACATGCCTCTCTACCAGAGGAATGAAAGCATGTTTGCAGACCATGGTTGTTATGACCCTCTGCTGGTAAATTAATCAATTTCATTTTCTGATTGTTTCATCCTCTGCTGGTCAATTTATCGATTTCATTTTCTGATTGTTATGACCCTCTGCTGGTAAATTCATTGATTTCATTTTCTGATTGTTTCATCCTCTGCTGGTAAATTCATTGATTTCATTTTCTGATTGTTTCATCCTCTGCTGGTAAATTCATTGATTTCATTTTCTGATTGTTTCATCCTCTGCTGGTCAATTCATTGATTTCATTTTCTGGTCGTTATGACCCTCTGCTGGTAAATTCATCCATTTCATTTTCTGATTGACTCGACCCTCTGCTGGTAAATTCATCAATTTGACATTTTATAAATGTAAGAATGTTGGAAATTCTGATGTAGTTTAAGAGATTGTGTAAGAGTAGTTGTGACCAGTTCTTTATAACCAGTAACCATGCACATGTCTCTTTCGAGCAATTCTTTTAATGAAAGAATGAAAACAGGTCGCTGTCCTTAGTTACAATACATTAATGAAGGAGTACTTTTGTAGGATGAAGCAGTTATTAGACCAAGTGATGTAAAAGTACATTTTGCACCGAAACATTTAATCTGTAAAGTACATGTATTATTACTGTGTTCAGTAATTGCAGATTAATAAGGGTTTTAGCCTGTCTGCTTGATTTATTTAACAACAATTATGAAACAAGTTATCCAACTTATATTAATCACCCTTGTTGGCCCGGATGTCATTATGCGAGGGGTTTCATTGTGTGAGGAAACCGGTACCCACGTGATTGGGCAGGTGACCCCCATACCTTTTCACAATCACGTCCAGTCGGGGACTTGAACCCCAGTCGCCTTGGTGAAAGGCAAGTGCGCTATCCACTGCACCACCGGACCACCCAAACATTTATAAATAGATATGTTCTAAGACTGACATGTGTTCAATCTGCTAGAAGATTCCTACTATGACCCATGCTCAGTTGAAAAGTCTACCCTGGTAGAATGTATTAAATCATTTTTCTGTTGTTTTTTTTTATCCGATTTAGGTGACCAAGTTAGTTGATAATTACCGATCCCACCAAGCGATTCTGTCGCTGTCATCTCAGCTGTTCTACCACGCAGAGCTACGGGAGCAGGCAGACAGACGGGTGACGCATGCCTTGTGTGACTGGCACATGCTGACCCACAAAGGCTTTCCAGTCCTCTTCCACGGGGTCAGGGTAAGTCCTGCACAATTTCAGTTTTGTGTTACATCCCTTGTGGTTTTTATGAATGAGTTTGAACATTGGGTTTATAGCTTCAAAGATTGTATGGAAATATATAAATGTGGCATAACAGGAGATCGTAGTTTCAAGCCGAGTATTTTTGAAATTCTTGGTGTAATTTGTTTGTGTTACATGGCTGCATGGGTTGGATTTATAAAATCATGTGAACAGTTTTATCCCTGGCATGGTTCGCTTCCATCACTGACTTACTTTGTTAAGTAATTTGACAACTGTTACAAAACCAAATCAACTGGTTCGGACCTTTTGGCCTGGTGGTAATGTCCTGGCTCCATAACCTAGAGGTATCAGGTTCACACTTGGCTTAATTTTTGTCTCACTAGTTTCATTTCTGCTCTTTGTTGTAAAATACTGTTTATTTCCCAGGTCGGAATGTTTGTATTAATAAGAAACCATGTCTGGGTGTGTGCATGTATGTATTATTAATGTATTAATTATCACAATGATAATTTCTTAAATATAATTACAGCCCTTGGTACCCAATTAAATGTTACGTCGTGACGAATCTGTTTGCTTTGTATGCCAACTTCAGGTTCTATAAAAATGTCACATTTCGTAACACAACTTTTACAACATTTTGATATTGAGATGACATCAATGTTTTTGAAGGGTGAAGATGCTCGTGAAGGTGATAGTCCATCTTGGTTCAATCCAGCAGAAACTGTTCAGGTGGTGAGGTACCTACAGGGACTGATGAGGGACGAGAAACATCAGGTAGCCGCCGAAGATGTGGGAGTGATCACGCCCTACAGAAAACAGGTATAGCCAGAAACTGTATATATCTTGCTGACATTTTCAAGTTGTGTGTAATTTAGATTGACCATCAAGTAATTTTTTTTTATTTTTTTTTATTTTTTTATTTTTCACACATTTTTACAACCACAATACATAAACAAATAGACTCACACCCTCACATTCACTCTTTACATATATGGCATCATCATCATCATCATCATATCATCATCACATCATCATCATCATCACCATCATCATCATCATCATCATCATCATCATCATCATCATCACCACATCATCACCATAATCATCATCATCATCATCACCACATCATCATCATCATCATCATCACCATAATCATCATCACCACATCATCACCATAATCATCATCATCATCATCATCATCATCATCATCATCATCACCATAATCATCATCACCACATCATCACCATATCATCATCATCATCATCATCATCATCATCACCATAATCATCATCACCATAATCATCATCACCATAATCATCATCATCATCATCATCACCACATCATCATCATCATCATCATCATCATCATCATCATCACCACAACATCATCATCACCACATCACCATCATCGTCATCATCGTCATTATCACCACATCATCATCATCATCATCATCATAATCCACCACATCATTATCATCATCATCATCACATCACAGCATCATCATCATCATCATCATCACCACATCATCTTCATCGTCACCATATCATCATCGTCATCATCATCATCATCATCATCGCCACAATTCATCATCACCACAACATCATCATCATCATCACATATATCTTCATTTTCACAACACATATTAGCATTAGTAAAGACATCATCATTATCATCACATGTCATCATCTTACATAACATCATCATCATCGTCATCCATACATGTATCATCTTCATTATGACATGCATATATACAACATATATAAATATCATTATCCCCACATATATCATCATCATCATAATCCTCATACCGTGCTGTCATCATCAACTTCATTATTGTCATATTGTGATCTGATCATGAGATCATTACCACTAAGATGATCATCATCACATTCATCACCATCATGACACCATTAACTGTCATCATCATCATTATAATTGTCATGCTTACACACTACATTACACTCATACACAACACTCACACGATCATACAAAAAAACTAAGATAAAAAGAAAACAAAAAGGGAAAGAGAAACACAGAAATGAGAGGGGGGAAAAATAGAGAGAGGGAGAGAGAAGGGGACAGAAAGGGGGTAGAGGGGGGGAGAGAGACTGGGCTAGGATCATATATTGATAAGAGAATGACCTAAATATTAAAGAGTTTGTGTGTAAATGTATATATTAAAAACAAAAACAAGCGATCAGGGGATGTTGAAAAATCAAAAAATCAAAAAGGATCAGGGGGAACTGGCCATTGATAGCATGAAAGTCATAGTGATATACCTCCCTACCTACATTCAAAAGCAGTATAAAAAATATCAATGTTATCTTACCTTAATTGCCTTCACCAAAATCTAATAATTTTTTCCATTTTTTCCATTCTTTTTCAAACTTGTCTTGAGCAAAATCTCCGTGACTGTTGGCAATACATCTCTGAATAGCGTAATATTCTTTAATATATTTAACTAGGACATTAATGTTTAACATTTTATGGAGGCACCTTGTCTTGTATATATATTGTTTAATGATAATTAAGATAACATTATCAAAATTTTTTTTCCCATTTTTTCCTACCAGTTGGGGTAGCATTATTTTTAACTAAAATGTCATAGAAGTCTTTTGTCCCCTTTATCTTTTTTAAAAAAGTTTCAACATTACTAGGTATAAAGGGGTGCATTATTGCACTTCTATTAGAATCATTCATACATGTAGATAAATATTTTTTTATTATGGATAGGACACCGTGATATTGAAGAAAATTTGTACAGTCAATTTGATATGCTTGAATGAATTCTTGAAAAGTATAAAAAGTTTGAGAGTCAACATCTTTAACTAAGTCATTTATTATAATCACCCCCTTATTGTACCATGATCTGTAAAATACAGATTTTCTACCAATAGTTAAACTTGTATTGTACCACAGTGGTGTTTTCCAAATACAGCTGTTTTTGATTTTTCTTACCTCATCTGTCTTATTGAATCTTGTCCATGCTTTAAAAACATCTATCCAAAAATTATTTTTACATTTATTTTGACACACTGAAATATATTCTTCTCCACAAGTTGAAAGCATGTGCATATCAGTATATAATTTCATGATAGATTGCCATTTACCTGACCTGTGATACAACCTCCTTATCCATCCAAGTTTTAATGAATCTATAAACGCTCTTGTATTAACCATTTTAAGCCCCCCGTCACAATATGTTTGAACTATAACATTTCTCTTGACTTTATCAACTTTACTATTCCATAAAAATCCAAAAAGTAATGAATTTAATTTAGTAAAAAAATTGTCATCAGGATCTGGTAATGAAATAAATAAATGATTAAATTGAGGTATCATTAAGGACTTTATCAGAGATATTCTACCAATTGGAGTAAGAGATCTTCTGCTCCATGTCTTAATGAGATTCTTCAATTTAGTTAATTTCTTATCAAAATTCAGTTTTGGAATCTCATGTAGATTTATGCTAAATTCTATTCCAAGAAGTGTAAATTTTGTCTTTCCCCATTGTAAATTTAAATCTGGTAAGAAAGTATCTCCACTATGACTTTTACTTCCAATCCAAACTACCTGTGTTTTATCATTGTTAATTTTTAAACCTGATATTTTAGCAAAACTATTCAGCTCGTCTACAGATTCTTTCAGAGATCTTTCCGTGCCATCCAATATAAGAGATGTATCATCGGCATACTGGGAAATGAGAATAGGAGTGTTACCAATATCTATACCCTTAATATATTTATTGTGTCTTATCCGTATACCTAGTATTTCTACACATAGTAAGAAAATATATGGAGATATTGGGTCACCTTGGCGACAGCCCCTTTTTACCTTAAGAAATGATGATAAATTACCCCCTTGATTAATAGCTGAAGTGATATTGGTATGAAAAACTTTAACCCAATTTCTAATATCAAGACCAAAATTGAAAAAAAATTAAAACTTTGTCAATAAAATGCCAAGACACCGAATCAAAAGCTTTTTCAAAATCAATCATTAATAACATTCCTGGAATATTGTATTCATCAGCATACTGCATAATATCATATATTACTCTGGTATTCTCTCCTATGTATCTACCTGAAATAAATCCTGTCTGATCATCCCTTATTAACTTTTCTAAAACTGTTTTCAATCTACCTGCTATAGAGCCCGAGGCTATTTTATAAACAATATTTAGTAGAGAGATGGGTCTCCAGTTTTTAATAAAATGTCTTGGCTTGTCACCCTTAGGAATACATGTAATGATACCTTGTTTTTGTGTACATGATAATTCCCCCTTCCTGAATCCACAATTTATTGACCTAACTATAAGATTCCCCAAGTATTTCCAAAAACACTTAAAAAATTCAGCAGTAAATCCATCCGAGCCAGGGCTTTTATTATTTTTCATATTTTTTAGAGTTATAGCTGCTTCTTCCAAAGTAATTTCTCCTTCTAAACATTCACAATCATTTTTATCTAATTTTGAAACATTACATGTATTAAGAAATTCAGCTAAATCAGTATCATCAATTTCATTTTTTTCATCATATAGCTCCTCATAAAATAGGCGTACTTCTTCGAGAATATCCTGCTGCTGTGTAATTGTAATGTTATTTTCTTTTTGTAATTTTGGTATCATTTTTGAGGTATAGTTTCTATTTTCCAAATTAAAAAAATATTTTGTTGGCTTTTCTCCTTCTTCTTGCCATTTAACTCTAGATCTAATTATACTTCCTTTAATCTTCCTCAGACGAATATTTTCCAACTCCTTTTTCTTACTTTCTAAATCCTCAAGATTTACCTGTTCTTGCTCTTCCATATTTTGTATTACTTGTATAAGATCATGTTCAGAAGCAGTTTGTTGTTTCTTCCTATAAGATGCATATGAAATACTTTTGCCTCTTATTTCTATTAAAAGTGTTTCCAAAAATAGCTGATCATCAATTATAAACTGTATTTCTCTATCTGGAATGTTAATCACAGCAGCAGGATTGTATACAGGAAGAGAGTACAGCAGTTTCACGTCTAAGATAGTTTGCTTTATCATTTCAAGATAGTCTTTCTCATATAAAAGAGAACAATTAAATTTCCATAAACCTTTTCCCCGTTTAAATTCATTAAATCTTAAATCAAGTGTTGGGAAAGAGTGATCCGATCTGTAGCCAGACTCAATTGTTGATTTATTAGCACTGGATAGTAAATTTTCTGAGATAAGAAAAAAATCTAGCCTAGCCTGTTTTACTGGAGTTTTTCTCCTCCATGTAAATCTTCTACAATCATGATGCAATTCTCTAAATATATCAATTAGCCCATAGTTTTCTATTAATTCTATAACTTTTTCTCTGGCATTTTTGTTGTTAATATTTACATAATTTCTATCATAATCTAACTCAGGATTCACAACAAGATTAAAATCTCCACAAATAATATATTTATCATTTTCAAATTCATCTATTGTGGCAGCTAGCATATCGTAAAAACTTGGAGTGTCTATATTAGGACCATATAGTGTAATCAACGTAATACTTGAACCCTCTATTTCAATATCGAGTGCTAAAAAATTACCATTCAAATCTTTCTTATTCTTTTTTACCTTAACTTCGAAATTATTATTGATCAGGATAGCTACACCTCTGGCATTAGACTTAAAAGAATTAAAATAGCAGTCAAAACCCCACTCGTTTCTAATAATATTCTGGTTTTCCACAGTAAAGTGTGTATCTTGTAAGCAGTAGATATTATAATTTTTCCGTCGTAAGTATGAAAAGACATCTTTCCTTTTAATTTTGTCCCCGAGACCCTGACAGTTTGCCGAGAGAATCGTTACACCCTCCATTGCTCACCGATACCATAAAGCAGTAGTACATACATGATATCTAACCCAGACATGAAATATAGAGAAAAGAAGGAAAGGAAAGTAATAAAAAACATTTCAATATGGTCAAGAATCGAAGACCACTGTCAACTCACGTACAATCCTGTTTCATTCCGTAGACGAAAAAATTCATAACACGAGGAAGATTAGAAATCAAACCGGAAGTAGTATACTAACTATAGGAACGTTAACCGTAAAAGTTCCGGAATAAGAACGGACTAACTAACAAAAAGGTGCAGAAGGAAAGGGGGGGGGGGGGGGGGGGAATCCGGAATTGCTTATATTGTCTAACAGCGAGAATATATCTTATACTTAATCACATATATTTTTTAATTATATGCTATATAATTTTCTATCTCGAAATTTACATTAAAAACAACGTATTTTCCTTCATAAAAGTAGACAAAAGAGTACAGCAACAAAACAAAAAAGTTTTACACTTCACATCAATATTGCGTTTTTTATAATAAAAAAAAGGACAAAAAAGCTTACCTAAATGCATGAATAAATGATCCATGTATTCCGAACGCAACGAAAGAAATTCACCATAGATACACTGAATGAACACATTTTACACATGTATAGTCAGATCGGTAAACCAGAGCGGTCCATCTCTGGCGGTACTTCATAAAGTACCTAAGTCACTTACCGATTTTAACTAACACTTCTAATGGAAATTTGCATCGTTCAACAAATAATCCTCCTCAAGTGGCATACCATACAACAGTTTTCTCTTCTTATCGTTCTTTAGAACAGCAAACAGTTTCCCGTCAATACTATACGTATTTTTCACACAACCAAGTCTGTATGCCTCTTTTAGTCTCTGCTGGTTGACTCTAGTCAGGTCTTCAAAAACAGTGTATCCACTAGATTTCAGTGTTCTCCGTGCCTTCAGGATCTCGTGCTTTTTTCTCCGATGTGTGAATTTCACAATAATATTTCGAGGTTTTTCTCCTGAGAATTTTCCAAGTCGATGTGCAATGTTAATATCAGCCTCGCACAACGGAACTTTCAGTTTGTTCTGCACAAAGTCGACAACTTTTAAAACACATTCCTCTACTGTTTCTCGGGCCGATGAATCGGGTAGTCCCATAATCCGTAAAGAATCCTTTCTGCCGTGTTGTTCTAGGTCGTTTAGTTTCCCCTCGGACTCTGTCTGCGACTGTTGAAGTTCTCTTATCTGGTGTTCTCGTTTTCTAGTTCGAAAATTTTTCCTTCCAACCTGTCGATGAGGTCTTGGTTCTCGGTTCTAATATATCCTCTCTAAGTACTCCATCAAGTAATTAATATAATGGTCGATCTCTTTTGTTTTCCTCTGTAGTGAAGCAAAGTATGAAAAACTACCTGCATTGATTGGACATGTGAGGGCATCTATATATATTAGTTAATAGCCGAACCGATTATCGTAGGAAAAGCAGGGAAAGGGAATCTTATACATGCATAGGTTTAAATAAAACAGTTTTAGTTTGAAAATAGTAAAATTTTAATGCATAACAGTAATTGTTGCTTGTGACATATACCTTCAACTTAAATTTGCCCTATCTTCACAAGGCGAAAAGAGCAAAAATTAAACGGGGACGAAAATTACCAGGTTATACAGTAAATGACTAATTTTTCACCAAACAGGTTCTTTTTATTAATTAGACAACTTTTATCATTTCTGAGGTGGAGAAGATTCGGCTGCTGATTGACAAGCTTGGGATGGACATGGTTAAGGTTGGATCAGTGGAGGAATTCCAAGGTCAGGAGAGACCGGTCATCATCATATCTACGGTCAGTGTTTAAGATAATAAAGCCGCTGCTGATTTACGTGGTCAAGAACGGCCGCTCAATAAATCTTTTGTCTTAAGTGTTGGTGAAATCATGTAATCAATTCATCTCATTTTGAATACTTTTCAATTAGGGCAAGGAAATATTGCAAAACCTGTAAGATATAATTATATGGAGCAAGTTTTATCACTTCGATCAATCTTTCTTAAAACCATTTTTAAAGAATTTGTGGTGAAAATAAAATATGCCTTGAAATATTGTATATAACAATGTTTGAGAATAACTTAAGGAAGGATATATTTGTTAAGATCTGCTTAATTTGTGTTAGAGGATGCCTCATCCAAACATGTGCACACTACACGACACATTTTCAAAGCATTCAAAATTAAAGAATTATTGTTTCTGCATTACATAGGTGCGGTCCAATGAACGTCTGATAGGATTCGACATGAAGCATGCCCTGGGTTTCCTGAGCAATCCTAAAAGGTTCAATGTAGCCATCTCCCGAGCCCAATGTCTCCTCATTATCATTGGCAACCCGTTCGTTCTGTCACAGGTACATATACGCATATATATATATATGTAACCCAGTGTCCATACTTAGGGGTAAACACAGATCATCTTTATATCCAGTGTCCATACTTAGGGGTAAACACAGATCATCTTTATATCCAGTGTCCATACTTACCCGGTAAGGAAAAAACCCAGAGAAAATCATTGTCATGAAAGGCGCTTAAGGTCTATAGAATCTTTGACTCATTACGTTTATATATCCTGTGCTATTTTTATTGAATGATTTAAGAAATGAGAGGAAAATATTTCTGTCAAGTTCATTCCTATTTTTGCTTGATATTAAGTCCAAAGATGTGTAACACGTTCATGGCACAGGTCTGGTATTTTGAATTTTCGGTAGGTCAGTAATTAGTAAGTATTGTCAAATGCCCAATACTGATAGCTTTACATGATTATTAACTACTATAAGCAGGTGTGTTGCGTATTTCATTCAATATTGTCCTCCAAAGGTCACGGTCTAAAACTTTGGGTAATTCATATGTCTACTCCATAGTTGCTAACCACTATTAGATGATTTACAGTGCATGATTGTTATCCAGTCTTAAATTATTCACAGTACAATCTCATTAGATCATATTGACCTTGACGTAAAGAGCAAAAGTAAAAATAACAACAAACAAAAGAACATCACATCAATTTTCAGGCTAATATTTTACCTCTCTTAATTGCTTAACATTTTTATGACATCTTAAAGCAAAGTTGATAGTAGTTAAATAAGGTATTAACTGACCAAATGTCAAGGTCATCGTGTCAAAGGTCAAGTCAAAGTTTACATCTGGGAACTTTTAAATAAGGGTCCCGACATGTCAGTGTTTTTTGTTTAACTTTGTATGCAACGAATGGTTGTTCATCTGTATTTCTGTTATTATTCCGGAGCATTATTGACATGTTTCGGCTATCGGGGAGCATTCATCAGAACAACCAATAATCTATAATTGTGGACTGATGTGGCCTTAGGAAGTTTAGGGATTCATATTTACCTATATCAGATTGGCCTTATGTAGACTCGATGATAATTTTGGTACTCTAATAGATTCTTTACATATTGACTTTATG
This sequence comes from Mimachlamys varia, assembly GCA_947623455.1. NCBI lineage: Eukaryota > Metazoa > Mollusca > Bivalvia > Pectinida > Pectinidae > Mimachlamys > Mimachlamys varia. Next base: position 35,918,716 of record OX392534.1, read on the forward strand.
TTGCCACAGCAGGGCTCATAGAAATGGTTTCCATCTCCATGTCATATAGTTTTATACATACATTCAGTAAACTGACTTTCACATCACGCAGTACACAGCTTGAATATATGATTTAACTGATTGTTATATATCCACAGGACAAGTACTGGCAGACATTGATACACTACTGTATAGAAAACCAGGCCTACACTGGGTGTGACCTTCCTGACCTCTCACAACTGGAGGAGGTCAGAGGTCAAGAACCTATCGATCGCCCTGGAGATGTTAAGGACACATTAAAGGGAGATGTGAGCTGAGGTAGTGTGGAATTTTATTTCCTGAGGTGGAGTGAATTCACAGACATCATGGACCAATTTTTTACTTCAGGAAAAAGTGAATGAATGTTTCAACAGAGAGCCTAGTAAGTTGTGATAACTTGTGCATCATCCTTTTTAATGTTGAATGTTTCGGTAGAGAAGGCCTAGTAAGTCGCGAGATCTTTGGATTTCATGTTTCTGTAAAGGGCCTAGTATGTTGTTGAGAGGGTCTAGTAAGTTCTGAGAACCTGGGATTTAATGTTTCAGTAGAGGGCCTGCTAAGTTGTGATAACTTGGTATTGAATGTTTCAGTAGAGGGTCTAGTAAGTTGTGATAATTTGGTATTGAATGTTTCAGTAGAGGGCCTAGTAAGTTGTGAGAACGTGGAATTGAATGTTTCAGTAGAGGGCCTAGTAAGTTGTGAGAACTTAGGATTGAATGTTTCAGTAGAGGGCCTGCTAAGTTGTGAGAACTTGGGATTGAATGTTTCAGTAGAGGGCCTAGTAAGTTGTGATAACTTGGTATTGAATGTTTCAGTAGAGGGCCTGCTAAGTTGTGATAACTTGGTATTGAATGTTTCAGTAGAGGGCCTAGTAAGTTGTGAGAACTTGGGATTGAATGTTTCAGTAGAGGGCCTAGTAAGTTGTGATAACTTGGGATTGAATGTTTCAGTAGAGGGCCTGCTAAGTTGTGAGAACGTGGGATTGAATGTTTCAGTAGAGGGTCTAGTAAGTTGTGATAACTTGGGATTGAATGTTTCAGTAGAGGGCCTAGTAAGTTGTGAGAACGTGGAATTGAATGTTTCAGTAGAGGGCCTAGTAAGTTGTGAGAACTTGGTATTGAATGTTTCAGTAGAGAGCCTAGTAAGTTGTGATAACTTGGTATTGAATGTTTCAGTAGAGGGTCTAGTGTGTTGTGATAACTTGGTATTGAATGTTTCAGTAGAGGGCCTGCTAAGTTGTGATGACTTGGTATTGAATGTTTCAGTAGAGGGCCTAGTAAGTTGTGATAACTTGGTATTGAATGTTTCAGTAGAGGGTCTAGTAAGTTGTGATAACTTGGTATTGAATGTTTCAGTAGAGGGTCTAGTAAGTTGTGATAACTTGGTATTGAATGTTTCAGTAGAGGGCCTAGTAAGTTGTGAGAACGTGGAATTGAATGTTTCAGTAGAGGGCCTAGTAAGTTGTGATAACTTGGGATTGAATGTTTCAGTAGAGGGTATAGTAAGTTGTGATAACTTGGTATTGAATGTTTCAGTAGAGGGCCTAGTAAGTTGTGATAACTTGGTATTGAATGTTTCAGTAGAGGGCCTGCTAAATTGTGAGAACTTGGGATTGAATCTTTCAGTAGAGGGCCTGCTAAGTTGTGAGAACTTGGGATTGAATGTTTCAGTAGAGGGCCTGCTAAATTGTGAGAACTTGGGATTGAAATGTTTCAGTAGAGGGCCTGCTAAGTTGTGATAACTTGGGATTGAATGTTTCAGTAGAGGGCCTAGTAAGTTGTGATAACTTGGTATTGAATGTTTCAGTAGAGGGCCTAGTAAGTTGTGATAACTTGGTATTAAACGTTTCAGTAGAGGGCCTAGTAAGTTGTGATAACTTGGTATTGAATGATTCAGTAGAGGGCCTGCTAAGTTGTGATAACTTGGTATGGAATGTTTCAGTAGAGGGTCTAGTAAGTTGTGATAACTTGGTATTGAATGTTTCAGTAGAGGGCCTAGTAAGTTGTGATAACTTGGTATTGAATGTTTCAGTAGAGGGCCTAGTAAGTTGTGATAACTTGATATTGAATGTTTCAGTAGAGGGCCTAGTAAGTTGTGAGAACGTGGGATTGAATGTTTCAGTAGAGGGCCTGCTAAGTTCTGAGAACGTGGGATTGAATGTTTCAGTAGAGGGTCTAGTAAGTTGTGAGAACGTGGTATTGAATGTTTCAGTAGAGGGCCTAGTAAGTTGTGATAACTTGGTATTGAATGTTTCAGTAGAGGGCCTAGTAAGTTGTGATAACTTGGTATTGAATGTTTCAGTAGAGGGTCTAGTAAGTTGTGATAACTTGGTATTGAATGTTTCAGTAGAGGGCCTAGTAAGTTGTGATAACTTGGTATTGAATGTTTCAGTAGAGGGCCTAGTAAGTTGTGATAACTTGGTATTGAAGGTTTCAGTAGAGGGCCTGCTAAGTTGTGATAACTTGGTATTGAATGTTTCAGTAGAGGGCCTAGTAAGTTGTGAGAACTTGGGATTGAATGTTTCAGTAGAGGGTATAGTAAGTTGTGATAACTTGGTATTGAATGTTTCAGTAGAGAGTCTAGTTAGTTGTGAGAATTTGGGATTGAATGTTTCAGTAGAGGGTCTAGTTAGTTGTGAGAACTTGGGATTGAATGTTTCAGTAGAGGGCCTAGTAAGTTGTGAGAACTTGGGATTGAATGTTTCAGTAGAGGGCCTAGTAAGTTGTGATAACTTGGGATTGAATGTTTCAGTAGAGGGCCTGCTAAGTTGTGAGAACGTGGGATTGAATGTTTCAGTAGAGGGTCTAGTAAGTTGTGATAACTTGGGATTGAATGTTTCAGTAGAGGGCCTAGTAAGTTGTGAGAACTTGGGATTGAATGTTTCAGTAGAGGGTCTAGTAAGTTGTGAAAACGTGGGATTGAATGTTTCAGTAGAGGGCCTAGTAAGTTGGGAGAACTTGTGCCTCGTCATTTTAATGTTGAATTTTCAATAGAGGGCCTAGTAAGTCGTAAAAACTTGTGCCTTATCCCTTTATTGTTAATCAATAAAATAGTTCTGATTTACAGCAAGTACTAGAGCAATGTCAGAATAACAAGGAAATCTGACGACATTATTTTATCTTAAATGTATTTTTTATGTGATAACTATGAAACAGAAATACATGAAAATTTATTTGTATAACAAAATGATGTGTGCTAGTTTCATAATGTCCTTTTTATCAGATTCATGAAAAATATCATGTTTTCTCTGAAGGAATGTTAAAGTATTGTTTTTGTTTTAAGTAGGATATACTGTAGGAGTCGTGCTGTGATCGTGATCGTGATCTATGATGCTTTATGAGACAATAGACACACAACACAGAGTACTACATGTATATGGAGATTTTATTGGTCCTCCAACTTTTACTTTTTTGTAAATACGACAAAAAAGACAAGCTATTTTACTACAAATATGCTGCACAATACAACAACATGGAATATGTCAATAATTCCTGATTTGATGCTAGTTAGATACAAGATACAAAAAAATGTATTTTGCTTTGTGTATTTTGACAAGCAACATTAGCACCGCAGAGACATTTTTACAACATTTTATTTAAAGGTTTGAAATCAAGAACTCTTAATTAAAAACTTGCACACTAAGGTGAGTTTATACAATTTACACTCTGAAATAGATTTTTAAATGAAACATTACATTTTATCTTACAAAACATTTGGTATTTTAGAATGTTGGAGATTTCTTTAAAGAAATACCCATTTTCATATGTAGTTCATACACTCCAGTGATGATAATAATATAGACAATGAAGAGAGAAAGTTGTGTTCATTTAGTAGTGATCATATGTGTCCTCAAGAATTGATTGGTTAAGTATTCCAGAGAGATTTTCTAGTGGATGGGTTATTTGTAGGTAAATGTTAAAAGGATGTTTGACAGATTTTGAGGTACAAATGTACTTGTGAGATTGATTCCAAGAAAAATGAAATGGATGCAAAAATGAATGTTTTTTGTTATGTGGTCTGAATTGCATTTTATTTGAATTGTTAATTTCAAGTTGAAAATAAAGTACAAAGAGAGCCTTTTGATGTGTATGTTTTTAAACCCCCACCCCACCCCCAATATATAGGTGAGATTATTCTGCAACTTTTCATTTTCAGTAGAATGGTATAAGTAGGAAATGGTATGGGATCGACTAGCTTTTCCATTTCGTTGAGGTCAAAAATGATTTTGAAATCAAGAAGAAAGGTCACTAGAAACCTAGATTTTGTATTTAACGTAATCCAAGTTATTTGAAAGTTATTTGAACTGATGAATTGTTGACCCAGTCTCGCATTAAAATCACACACTGAACTCGCCAATAGTCGACAGACTGCACATGTCGCATTCGCATTTGGCGAGGACACCTCTTAGACACTCGTTATGGATGGGGAGACTTACCCGGTCGTGATGTCTCCTCCCGGAGTCCGACCACACCGAACAATTACTGAGTTCATCCGAGTCATTTTTTTCACCAAACGTGTAAATGTTTTCGTACATTTGGTTATTTACATCTATACTTATACGAGACAAGGAGGAACCTTTGCCAGAATCTACATTCAAGCTCTGCAGTCTTGGCTTTGAAATTGGACCACTTTCTATCGTCACTTCTGCCTGTTCCACAGAGCGAACAAGATCTTTCAACTCGCGGAATTTATCTGTATTATGCAGCTGTTCCATCATTTCTAAACACTGTTTTGAAACCTCCGACGTGGCATTGTCTTCATAATGAACTTTTAATAAGAACCTTTCAAACTCGTCAAACAAATGATAGTCAAATGCTGATAATAGGTTAATAATGGAGTGTTTTTTCGACGAACCGCTGAAGTGTAAAGTTACAATTTTGCACAATGTTTGAGAAGATGGTTGAAGTAGTTCTAGTAATGCATTTGTCAAATCAGTTTTTGGTGTCATTAACGTTCGACCGACTTTATGGCTACTTTCTATTTCCTCAAACAATGACAGTAGTCTCTGAGAAAGAATAACAATCACAACATCAAAGGTTGCCATAATCTTTTCGACGTTTCGGAAGCTTTTTGATTCTTTGCCCAGGACATCGATGCTGATACTATCAACACTGCATCTACAGTAGGTCTCCAGACAATGACTCAGGCATTCCACCGAATGTCTGTGGATACTGCTATCATAAACCGCCAGTATCAGGACTTTTCTTCTGCTCAACTTAGACTTCAGGAGAAATTCTGAAACGATAAAACATAAAGCACTCTATTGTGGATTGGTATTTAGCATGAACTATCCAGATCAGGTACATGTACCAGATCCAAGCCAGGTTGGTATTGTTATTTCAGGTTTCCGCTATATAGGACGGATTAAAATGTCCATTATTGAAATATTTAAAGTTGCATTACAATGACGTGAAGTTTTAGTCATGTTAACACGATACCTGGACCGTTTTCGTTTTCCCTGCAGGTAGGTCGTATACGAATCTGTATTAGCTGCCCCCATTGCATGATCGTAGAAGGCGACTAAAATTGGGATCTTGTTAATATCTTTTCCATTCTATTTCTAAACAACTTTCTCCTTCTTTATGTCTCCCTTGATAAAACCTCACTCTTGGCCTTTTGTTGAGCGTTCGCCCATGTGAGGAAACCTATGGGTTTTCTCCCCAGGCCGAGACATATCAGAGTCTCTAACAATGGTAGCTATTACCCCCTGCTTGACGCTCAGCATTATGTGAGTGGAACGACTGGTTCGTCCGTTGTCAGTATAATGTGACCGTTTGGGTGTTCTGCTTGGGGCCTTCGGTAGTATACTTCAGTGTGGTAGCACTTTAAATCGGTAAAAGATCCTGACTATCGCAAGAAGGCTTATATGAACATACCGAGCCTCCCAAATACACACGCTTTCAACACACACCCACATCGCATACACCGAGAGGCCGTCCTTAAATGACCTGGCTGTTAATATCACAAGACGTAAAAGCAACCAACCAGCCAACCAACAAAACGTTTTCATTTATTAAATTAGGTCGGACTTAGTAATCTATTAAGAATTTCAGGCGAGCCTTGAGTTTGCAGTTCTGCCAAGACTTTTACCGAATACGTTACATTTAAAAGCGGACAAACCGCTTGTTTCTGCATAAACGAAAACGGCCCAGACCAAGACATTCATTCGACTTGTTAACTACTTCAACGTAGGAATAATCAAGGAGGAAATAAAACCTCGAGTGAAACAGTATAACAAAGAAAATCAATGAATCTGAAAATATTTCAAAAGCCTACCGATGGACCGCTAGATATTCAACAAGTTAACTTACGTGGTGCATTAAAGTTATACAATCGCTACATTAATAAAACTTTTCATGAGTGAATTTTCAGGTCATTTAGTAACTGATGCAATCATTTTATCGTTTCTCAACAATAATGTTTAAAGCCAGAAATGATACAATCGCTTTTTGATTGGTGGGTTATAGAAACTCCACCTTTGAAACCTAATTGACTTAAACCTTGCCAAATCTTTTAATTTCACTTTCAGATATTTTGACGATGTGTTGTCTATAACCAACAAGAAGTTTGCTGACATTGTCGATCGTATATACCCTTCTGAACTTGAAATAAAGGACACAACAGACTCTTCTACATCAGCTGCTTACCTCGATCTCTACTTAAACTAAGACCAACATGGACAGCGTACTACTAAGCTATACGATAAACGTGATGATTTCAATTTTCCGGTCGTTAACTTTCCATTTCTTGATAGTAACATCCCTGCTTCTCCAATCTATGATGTTTACATGTCGCAGTTGATTCGGTATTCCAGGGCTTGCTCTAAATATCGGGATTTTCGTGATCGATGTCGACTGCTGACAAACAAACTAAGAACACAATGATTCGAGAGATGCAGGTTGATCAGAACTATGGGCAAGATTTATGGTCGCCATCTTTGTCTCATTGAGAAATATTCTGTATCTTTAAGTGATATGAAGATGGACGTTTTTGAGTATACTCATAAGTGTGTTTACTTGTTGTGATTGACAATGATACTCGGTTCTCATTTTGAGAACTTGATGTTTACTTGGATGTGACAAAGATTTACATGGTGGGTGTCGTCGATGAAGCAGAAGACGCTTACTCTTCCAGAACACCTGGTCTTATTCTCCTGTACTTTTGCAAGGGTGTCCATGTAAATCTTTCCTTTGTTCATATTTTGCCCCTGGTTATATCGATTTTGAGTTTGGATTATTATTATGTTAACGCTTCGGTATTCTCTTATTTATTTTGTATAGAAACGTTATGGTTAGTATTTGAACTAAAATGACTTGTAAACTAGAGAAATGGTATGAATACTTTATTATGTACACTTAACGTTGAAACCAGAGAAACTTTAAGAATTTGTATATTAATGAAATAATGCTGAAAATAAAGAAACTGAATTATTGTCATAACTTACTTAAAACTGAATAAATATGATTTTTTTTTTGTATTATCTAAGCTTGACGTTGAAACTATAGAAACTGCCATGTTGGTTAATTGTCTCAAATAAACGATAAGATTTAAGAATTTTTATCAATGCCAACTTCCGGTTCCAATACTTACTCCGAATTTGTTGCTGACGCACAATCACAATGATAAAGAGTACTATGACGACTATACATCCACTCAGTGCCCCCAGCAATGTAGCGAGAGGGAAATCGTTACTGTCCGTGTTTGTCTGCCCGAGAACGGAACGCGCTGACACCATCTCCGGATGCTCTGACACCGTCTCGGAATGTAAAACATCTACTGTAACCGCTAAATAGATAAATGAAAACACCAACGTGAACGTTAGACAAACATTGTTGCACATATACGATTTAGTAATCCGTTACAGCATTATGCCTAACTTGAACTTCACTGCACCATACAGCTGTTTCGATAGTAGGGGACAAGACAAATCGTAGTCAAAATTGCTCCAAACTTCTTTTAATATAGAATGGTAGGTCATTTACAACTTATTTATGGGATTTTCAAAAAGTTGAGGAGTGCAGTGTACAACAGTTAAACAATCACACATAGGCATCCGAAATATGGTATATTTTCTTCCTTGCTAGACCACAAATTATCAGTAAAAGTAACTTTTCATTTATCCAGACGTCCAAAGGCACTTGTTTGGTCCTGTCTTCCTCTAAGCATAGCCACCCAATGACAACGAACGGCTAGCACATGGTTGACGGCAACCTTTATGGTTCATACAGAAGATGAAAAGCGCTTGAATTTGGGGTCAGTGCTGAAAAAGTGCTTGAATTTGAGGTCAGTGCTAGAAAAGTGTTTGAATTTGGGTTCAGTGCTGGAATTCGCTCACAAATGCTTAAAAAGTGTTGGAATTCATACATACTAGATGTAGAATGCTCTTTTTCAGATTTATATTTTAAAAAAAACCCAATAAACATCAATAAAAAAATTTAAAAGATTAAAGTTGTCAATTAAACCACTTTTCCTTGCAAATTTGTACAAACAAAATTATACCTTGAAAATTAAGAAAAGTGCTGAAAAAGTGTCAAATGAATTTTGATATGAAAAATATGTATGAACCACGTGTCCTTATTAATGTTTTAAAATATGTATAGTTTTAGGTGATCTGACCCGACATCGGGGGGTCAGGATGACCTATAAGCCATCGTACTCCGTCAGCCGTCGTGTGCTGTCCGTCGTGCAAAACTTTTTTCGCATTTTAAATCATCAAGTTCCAACAATGTAAATGAGCTGAAACTTGTCAGGAATGATTTTGCGATAGTCCTGACCAAGTGTCAGTGTTACAATTGTTCTTTCTTTGTCATTAGGTTTTCTCACGGCGTCATGATGTAGTTACCTTCATCATCGTCAGAAACTTACCTTCTTCTAGGTCCTTCATTGAGTAAGTAATCCGATTTGTACCACACTGACCGTAGCACTGGCGTAGGTAGGTGTTGCCATAGTAGCATAAACAGCGAGTGGGATCGAGAGGATACAGATCTTGAGGAGTAAACTGTTGTAAATAAAATGGAAGTTAAACATTATTTTACGATGATCAGACGCGTGTTGAAATATGAATAAAGATAACTCCTAACTTTTCAACAACTAACGACATTAAGGGCAGATTTTTTGTTTAAACATTTAGGTTTTGAATGATGTGAACGTGACGACCACCATTAACACTCCAGGTAGCGACTTGTCTGGTTGTTTTAAGCTTGGGCTTATCCATGAGAGTGTGGGGTAACTTAATGTATAAAGCATGGGGGGAGCAAAAATACCAGAGTATGGAGGATGTGTTAAGACTTGAGTATTAAGGGTGCATTAAGGTCTGGGTAAGAAATATGTTAAGACTTGAGTATGAAGGATGCGTTAAGACTTCAATAAGGAGGATGCGTTGAGTTTTGAATAAGAAGGATGCGTTACCACTTGAAAAAAGGAGGATGTGTTAAAGCTTGAATAAGAAGGATGCGTTTAGACTTGAATAAGGAGAACGCGTTAAAGCTTGAATCAGAAGGACGCGTTTAGACTTGAATAAGAAGGGTGCGTTTAGACTTGAATAAGGAGAACGCGTTAAAGCTTGAATCAGAAGGACGCGTTTAGACTTTAATAAAAGATATGCGTTAGGACTTGAATAAGAAAGACGCGTTAAAACGTGAGACTTGAATGAAAGAGATGCGTTAACATTTGAATAAGAATGATGCGTTAAAACTTGGATATTGAGGGTGCGTTAAAACTCGAGTTATAAAGATATGATAAGACTTGAGTATGAAGGATGCATAAGATTTGAATAAGAAGGGTGTGGTCAGACTTAAATAAGGATGATGCGTTAAGACTTAAATAAGGAGGATGCATTGCGACTTGAAGAAGGAGGATGCGTTGAGACTTGAAGAAGGAGGATGCGTTAAGACTTGAAGAAGGAGGATGCGTTGAGACTTGAAGAATGAGGATGCGTTAAGACTTGAAGAATGAGGATGCGTTGAGACTTGAAGAATGAGGATGCGTTGAGACTTGAAGAAGGAGGATGCGTTGAGACTTGAAGAAGGAGGATGCGTTGAGACTTGAAGAATGAGGATGCGTTGAGACTTGAAGAATGAGGATGCGTTGAGACTTGAGTATGAAAGATGCGTTATGACTTAAAAACTTGAATCAGGCGGATGCATTAAGACTTGAATAAGAAGGATGCGTTAAGACTTGAATAAGAAGGATGCGTTAAGACTTGAATAAGGAGGATGCGTTAAGACTTGAATAAGAATGATGCGTTAAGACTTGAATAAGAAGGATGCGTTAAGACTATGATGCTTTCCTTGCTGTGCATCCTTTATGTGTCATAGCCAAATCGGAGACACTCGACTAGTATTTTGATCGGTCTCAGGTAAAAAATGAACACTAACCAATTTTTTTAGGATATTTCTCCAATTTAATCGTTACCGCGATATTATTTTGATGTACATCAGATGATTCTGCAAGGAAGACGTCTGTGATACATATGTTATCCTTCAACAATATCAATTCAGTTTTATATATAATGCTTCACGTTTGATCTGCACTTACCATAAAACAGTAATTACCGGCGGTCAAATTGTAAAATGTCACATCGTTCTGAAAAGAGAATTACACTATCTCATTGTGTATTGAAAGTTTTAAAAATATATCTTTTTGTTGACAGGTCATTAAAAGTGGTCAATATTCTATTTTGAATCACATTAGATTCCACATATCTCACACGTTTTTTCGACACGATGAGCAAAACACTTGGACGATTTAACGATGCAATGCCCAAAATAAAGAATTATTTTCATCTTCCAATGGGGAAGAGAGCCGAAACCTTCGGTTATAAAACTATTCTGTGGTATATTTTATGGAAACATAGTTTTTTTAGGCCCCATAACACTTGTGCCACGTCCATCAAGACCACACTACGTCCTGAAATTTTGATGAACGTGAAGAGGACGTGGTCCGAATCGAATAAAATTTCACTTTTCATGTTCCTTATACATCCTTACCAAGTCCTGTCCAGATTTTCACTACGTCCATCACGTCTTCAATTAGTACATTTCTTACTACGCGTATCTTCACATCCCTACCAGGTCAAACACGTCTTCATGCAGATCGTAAATACTGCGGTCTGACTACGTCCATGAAGACTCTTCTCCGCTCTTGCCACGCGCTTATCACGTTCTCGTTACATATTCATTGAGGTTGACGTCACCCCGTGTGCTGGACTTTTGCTGTCATTGGATGCCTAAATTTGAATCCAATGACAGCGTAAGGCCTCCGCGTGCAGTGACGTCAACCTCAATGAATATGTAAATAAGTGGCCGGTAAGCTGCCGAAAACTTTGAGACACGGAAATTTTGCGTGTTTTTGGAGAAAATGGAGATTATTTCTACGGGAGGAGGAAACATTTGACTTGCATTTAGGAGGTTTATAAAACGAAAATTATCCATCTTTCCAACAGTACTAAGCGTTATTTCGTACCTCAACTAGAAATGTGATTTTTGATGCAAGAAAGGTAGGTGGGGTCGATTTTGATCTTTGACCCCCCAAATGTGTAGAATTACTCTAAACACCCTATTTTAGGTCCAAAACTAGCTGTAACAAATGAGTAGAACCTAGCGCAGACGCAGCGAGGACCGAATGCAAACGTGGCGAACACTTGACGAGCGCAGTAAGAACCTAGTGGGTCTTCAGCATCGTAGTTGGGACCGGGCTCAAACCTGGAAGGGTCGTAGTAAGAACTTTATAAGCGTAGCGAGGACGTAATAAGGACGTATAGTAAGAACCCACTACAGTTGGACTACGTCCATGAAGCTCCTACAAGGTTCTAGTTACGTCCTTACTGTGTCATTACCGGGCTAGCACTACGCTCTATTTCCGCCACGTCATCGCCACGTTTTGAGCATGCTCAAAGTCCGGACACGTCCATGAAGACCTTGTCACGTCCTAACAGGTCCTTACCACGTCCTTACTACGTCCTTACTACGCGCAAAATGTTCTCGTCACGTCCTGGAACGTCCTGACAGGATATGGATGACGTAGTGCGGGCGTGGCCTTAGTGTGATGGGGGTATGAGGGTTTTCATGGACGGGCATACTACTGACATTATCACAAGGCCTTGCTCGATTTTTTTCTGCCATATTTTGTGATACTGAATTCCCATGATAAATTTTGTATGATAAGACTTTGGAAAACTGAAAAGTCTTCAATTCATGTGTCTATGGAATCAAACATACAATGAAGTGATGAACTAAAGTGAACATAAAACTGTCCCCTATGACCTTATATGACAGGTTTATCCTCTATATTTTACATAAGCACAGGATTCTGTGCCAGTAATGATTTAGGTATATCATACCGACTGAATATGGACTGTAGCGATGGCTGGTTCTTGGTTGTCACAACTGTCCACCAGACATTCTACCACGTAATCATCCGGACCGGATTTATCGGAAGAAAAGATAATCTTCAGAACCCGCGGAGATATCTGGACTACAACGAAGTCAGTGTCCTTTGTCACGTGATTCCAGTCTACAACAAATATATATAAAGATTCAGTAAAGCTGAATTTATTAAGAAACTAATTTTGCATATCATTAGCATCCTATTATTAGTACGATACTTGATGTGGTTAAACGCATCAAATATACAGCTAGTCATCCTCTATATCCAGGGGTTACGACTTACGATCACCTTCGCTCTCTACACCCTTGGAATATTTGATGGCAAAACTGAAGGCACGCTCAGGTAAAATCCTGACCAATCTCTAGGCTGCATGCCTGCCCCTTTGAAGATTACAGAGGAGCTGCAACCGACTTCAAAGCCATGTGACCTCAAGATTCTATTGATGTACATCAAATGGTCGAATCAGCCTTCTTACCTCATCAACAGGGTGGCAAACACGGAGCTTTCATTTTGTCATGTAACCCAACCCCTGGATATCGAGGATGACAGCTAGTATTCTCACTGAGTTCCCCATATGCCATGGGCATTTCTTGATGTCCTTAGCTTCAAAGTAGGATTCATATAAAGATATCTGTTACACAACCGATGTATGTTTTATGCAAGATTTCGATTACTAGTTTAGTATATTCTCTGTCACTCTAATCAGATAAGTGGCCCGAAAAGCGTACGAGTTGTCCATGAAGTCGAAGTCGATTTCGGCACCGCCGTGAACCACTGTATACACTAGCATTGTAATTGTAACGAATTAACTTAATACAGCCACGCCTTGTTTAATAATGAGCCATAGATCTAGATGAGAGAGAGTCTATGAACCCCCTCATCTCGATTTTGCAACATCGGGTTAGCTCTAAATATTTACTTAGATGCTATATTCGCTCTGACCATTGTTCAGGAGAGGAATCCATTTTGATGTGGAAATTACTATTAATTGCTATTGTAAATAACGAGCCAGTTTTGCAATTGAAACGGTTAAACCAGGGATGTCACGATCACTGAGGTCGAAGACAGAATCATCATTGTTATGTGTCCCAAAATCTCATACTGTGACCTATGGAAACCGGTGTTTTGGGAAAGTTTCGGCCACGTTGTGGAATAGATTACCATCCGCTATCCGAAAAACAAATACTCTTGCCAAATTCAAGAAACTTCTGAAGACGTACCTTTTCACGTCTGCATATTAGGGACAACTTAGACGTCATGTATATACTGACATTTGTTTACCTACAGTAGATGTAGTACGTATTTATATGCAATTTTTTTTATATTATCACATTAGCTTAGATTGTAATAACTTCTTTATTTATGCAGTGTAAGTATCAAATTATTATCTCCATGTTGTGAAGCGCTTTAGAGTAATTTTACAAATTATATAGAGCGCTATATAAATGTTGTATATTATTATTATTATGTATATGTTAGATACATCCCTGGTTAAACTAAGGAGACAAATTGTTTATACAGTTATCAGATGGAGAAAAGTGATTTTTTTAACGACTAATTTTTTTTCGAGCGAAAACATTTTTAAATAGTTCTAGGTATTTTCCTATCTTTAGTTAGCTCTATTTTCAATCACTTGGCATATGTATCGACAAAATATATATTTTAATGGTTTACTTACTTCTGGGTTCCGTAATAAGTGGGTGTATATATACTTCGTCTTCCTCCATGACGCTATCGGCAATCCACGTTGACAAGTTCAACTATGAAAAAAATGCCATTTACTTCAGTTTAATAAATATCAGATTTACTTGCTAAACGTTTATCATGGAAAAACGTATTGTTTATAGGGCCAAAATTTTACTGATCACTCTTGTTGGCCCGGATGTAAGCGCGCTGAAGAAGATGGTCACACCGGAGTACCCGGAGAAACCTTACTGTGTGATTGGGAAGTCTACCACATACATCGTATTATGATTCTAAGAAAATGTTGCCTTTACAGGAGTTGTGACATCTCGAGGTAGAAAGTATATAATCAAACTAAAAAGGTGGGCGTAACTAAGTACTGATCTAATTACATTTTGAATGCTTAGGTAATACATAAAGGGAAATCTAACACAGCGCTGTTCTTTAGACGGTTGTGTAAACTTACCACAAACGGGAAGCTGCTGTGCTCCACATCCTCCAATAGAAGTACCCTCCACAGCTTAGAATTCTCAATGCAAAACCCGTCGATAGTTGTATCTGCAGAGAGAAAAGAACAAACTCGGGCCATTGAAATGTCCATGGTTACAGAAGAATGGAAATAAATGGTCAAAATAATCGATGTTTTCGCAATGAATCTTAAAAGTTGTTATCTTCAAATCTGCTTCTTAGCATTATCTAAAGACCATTACTTCTCAAAATATGAATAGCTTTATTTCAAAATAAGAAGAAATTAAATCTCTTAAAGTAGTATGTTTTAATGAATGAAAGTTTAAACTGTTTAGCCTATGAACTATAACAGTGAACAGGTAATTTCGAGGTCTTAAAGGCTAAAGCTTTGTTTAGACGGAAGTCGTTATTCGTGCAAATAAATTAATGTGATATATACAAGAATTCCAAAATGAAAAAAAATCTTCAGAAGTTAAAATGGTCACATACAGGCAGGAAATATAAACGTTTAAAATTATTAAAAAAAAATGAAGAAAAAAAATCATCAACTGTTTGCAAATATTTTCAAAAAGAAGAAAAGGAAGAAAAATCAACAGTTGTGTAAACAATTCTTAAGGTTAATCACATTCTTTGAATACTGTGTACATAAGGAATATTTGCATTAGAATAGTTTTATCGAATACGGTCTTCAGCACAGCGGGAGATTGGCGATTAAGTTTTTTCTCGTCTTGTTTAAGAGCAAAATAAACAAAATAAAGACGCACTAACCGTTAAACCTGAAGGTCCAGCTGGCCAAAGTTCCATTCTCCGATCGGACTTGGTTGTACTTTTGTGGAAAGTCATCCAGGCAGAAATAATCAGACTCGGGAAGATGAGAATCTTTAATAGAAATTAATCGCATTTATTCAGTTGTGTATATAATTTGCGATTTTGTTCCTGGAACTAATTTAAGAGTGTGAAAATAGAGGTTACACAACGATTGGTTGTTGGATATGGAATTTAATTCACTCGGGTTTTTTTTACAAAAGACACGAGCTTAAGCGAGTGTCTGATGTAACTTTAAAAAAATAATTAACGATAGTGAAATAAATTCCATATCTAATAACCGCCAGTCGTGGGACCATCTGTTCCTACCACAATAATATTAATTCGCCAGTTGCACTCTTTTCTGGAATGAACCGCGGACTGTTTGCACGATAACACATAATCTCGCATGTGTTCCCGCCGAGGTGTGACGACGTCAACAATCGATGACGACGTCAACAATTCGCACGTTGCGATGAACCACATGCTTTCCGGTCAAAGTTCAACCTCTAAACAAATCAAAAGTCCAGAAGGTCATATACCACTAGTATATAACATATACATGTATTTATCCAAAAGTCGGCACGTTTATACAATGGTCTGAGAGTGGAATAACACATGGTATTGTGGTAGGAATTACCCACTTCACCGAGAACTGCCAACAACTTTTAGTGCCTCATCAATCAGCACGGTTGTTAGGTGTTTTAATCTTAAAAGTCAACAAGACTATTTACTGTTGGCTGACAAAGGGCCTTGGGAAGGTAAAATAATCCATTGTTTCTATTTTGGGAAACATATCAGCAGAAAATAGTCTATGTATTTACATAAGCGTCACGTGCTCTCCAGTTTTGTGCAAAAGTACACGTCTAAATCAAACTCTCATTGCAACATTTAATAGGTAAACTTGTACTTTAGCACTTAGCGCTTTCCATCAACGAGAATAAAATTATACGGCAATTTTCTCGTTTACGGAAAGTTCCTCGACACTTAAATGTATCAAGCTGTTGGGAATAAAATACAGATGATATTTTGTGTTTTCCTGTAAGTTATATCATATGTATACGAGATTAAGCCAAAATTAAGCCTGATTTAGGATTTAAGGTTGTGCATATCAGCAATATCAATCACGTGACAATTTCTTTGAGGATAACTTGTTCACACCTTTTAAACATTTACAATGTATAGATCTATACGCCAACCAGAGAGCAACCCATGTTTGTTCTATATCATACATTGTAGTCCTAAATATGTCTGAATTTAAAGGTAATACTTGGGTCAAAAAGATCTGTTTTGATTATATGATATGGTAATATAAAATCAACGGAAATGTCTATATAAAAATCTGAGTCAGCAATCCGAACTCAAAAAGTACAAGAGAATAAGACCAGGTGTTCCGGGACAGTACGCGTCTTCTGCTTCATTGATGTCACCCCCATGTGTAAATCCATGCCAGATTCAAGTGAATGTCATGGCATCAAAGTGAGAACAGAGGCATACTCCATATCATACAACGGATGTATGTGCTTGTGCCGCAAGCTTGTTTGTCAGCAGCGGATATCATCTATCATCAAACTCTTGATATTCAGAGCAAGCCCTAGAATAACGATGTTACTATCAAGAAAGGGAAAGTTTATGATAGGAAAAATCGAAATCGTACAGTTTAGTAGTAAATTGCCCGTTTTGGATAGAATTGATGTAGAAGAGTATGTTGTTTCCTTGATTTCAAGTTCAGACGGGTATAAACGATTGACTAGGTCAGCAAACTTTTGTTGTTTATTGACAACACATCGTCGATATACCTGTAAGTGAAGGATTTGGCAAGGTTTTTGTTTCCTGTCCTGATAAGCCCCTCGACAATTTTAACCTCGTATGAAAACAGAAACAAGTCAGCCAAGAGTAGGGCACTGCCAAAATCAAGTTATTCTTTTCGTACAAATAATCGCGAGGGATTCCATTCGTGATTGACTCTCTTTGCATATTAACGCGATAAACAAAAATCGTACAAAGGAAAAAATTAAAAGATATATTCCGGCTATTATCACAATTTAAGCGTGAGGCATGAATAAAGAAGGGGCCGCAAAGCGTGGCATTATCCCTCGCGTCCCATTGGTGGTATAAGGATATATCAAACTGACGGTAAGTTTATATCTTTATGTAGATGTTCAATGTTGATGTATTTGAATAATATACATTTGTATTGTCCTAGAACTAGTAGTCACAAGAAATTGAAACAATAGCAGAATTGAAGTTATAATAAAAATGGAGCATTTTTATTAAAGGCAAAGATGCATAATTCCTTTATAGATTCCCCGACCGGACGGGAAAAGGTATGGGGTCACCTGCCCAACCACGGGGGTTTTCTCTGGGTACTCCGGTTTCCTCCAACAATAAGACCCCTCGCGCGCACACGGGCTAGGCACTGACCTATGTAACTTAGAGAGGTAAACAAATCATCTGACAATTATTTCGTAAGTTACATAGGTCCGTGCCTAGTCCCTGTGCTCGTACGCTAACATCCGGGCCAACAAGAATGATAAATATAAGTTGGGTAACTTGTTTCATAATTGTTGTAAAATAAATAAATTTTATGTCATATATATATTTGGATAAGGAGCTGTGCATGTAATTTCTATACACATGCTTTGTATAATATCATATGTTGGTAAAACGAACATCAAAACAGTTGTGATTATGCCGTGGAACGTTTAGATAACAGGTATTGTACTGTATTGAACAAAGTTGTTTACATGTCGCAGTTGACTCGATATTCTAGGGCTTGCTCTAGGTATCGTGATTTTCGTGATCGATGTCGACTGCTGACAAACAAGCTAACAACACAAGGATTCGAGAGATGCAGGTTGATCAGAACTATGGGCAAGTTTTATGGTCACATCTTTGTCTCATTGAGAAATATTCTGAATCTTTAAGTGATATGAAGATGGACGTTTTTGATTATGCTAATTATTGTGTTTACTTGTTGTCATTGACAATGATACTACGGTTCTTATTTTGAGTACTTGATGTTTACTTGGATGTGACAAAGATTTACATGGCGGGTATCGTGGATGAAGCAGTAGACGCTTACTCTTCCGGAACACCTGGTCTTATTCTTTCGTGCTTTTACGAGAGTCTCCATGTAAATATTTCTTTTGTTCCTATTTTACCTCTTAAAAAAAGTTTAATCGATTTTGAGTTTGGATTATGGCTTTGTTGACGCTTTGGTATTCTCTGATTTTTTTTCTTCCTGTACGATCCCTCATTATGAGAGCATTCTTTCCCAAGCAAACCAAATTTCTTGTAATTCGCTTTAATCACACCGTTAACAATGGATAAGTAAGATATAAACATTCCAAACAGAATTTTGCTCGATCTCAAGCGATATCTTGCTGCTTAAATTAATTGACGCACTAAATATTGAAATAAGCAACATACGACATGTTCAGACCAATAAACAACCTATAGCATAAATATGAGTTTGACCTTTAATCTGATAATTTTGAGATTTGCTCAGTTATTGTTATATATGAGAAACAATGAGAGATCGACGGCATCACCTTGACTTCCACCTTTGTTGCGCAGAAAGTAATTGTTTTAATTTATTGCATTTCACTCCTTCACCTTTGACCATTTTATCTGAAAATGTATAGGAGTCATCTTCAACATATGACCAATTCACATAGGAAATATCATAACAATCAAGAGAAGGGTTTTTAAGATATTGATAGGAAAATCCCTTTGGCGGACGGACGGATCCCAATTTAATACAGTACTGTATCCCCCGCAAACGCGTTTCGCCGGGGATAATACGACGTTTGCAGATAACGCTGTGATGAAGTATTAAAACTAATCGTTTAATCCAATATACCTTGTATTTTATCTTGTCATGCGATGTCGTAAAATATACTTCACATCGCAAAAATGTTAACACCTTATAACGCCAGATCTACACACACGTCCCCCTGCCAATAATATTGTCTACACTTCCTCGTGAATACCTAACCAAGTCACGCCCCAACACCGGACAAAGTCGCCGGACATGAAAAAAGTCCCTTAATCTCTCAGATCAGAACATTTAAATGCAGACAAATCACTCTCTACGTGTTGAAAAGATAGCACGGCTGTGTTAATGGTTTTATATTCGCTGGTGGAGTATTAACTAAATCATTTTAGAGTGCCAGGCTCTCTTGTCTAAACTGTGTTATCTGACATTCGTGTCGTTCTTTATTACATTGATGGTCTCCCACTAAGCATCCTCGATATCCAGGGGTTACGATCACCTATGTAATCTACACCCCTGGAATATATCATGGCAAAATTGAAAGCTCCCGGGTCTGCCACCTAGCGGTCGGTGTGCGTTGTGTCCCTTTGAATCACGTAATCACCGACCAATCAAAACTGCGTGTAACAAAACGGCATCTCCAATGAATGTAAACAAGGAAGAACATCTCATTCGGTTGATCTATGAAAAATTCAAGCTTGATCAAATTAGACAGCATCAGGAAACGGCGATCGACGCACTGAGTCCTTGCCGTAAATGTGTCGTTGAAGATTGTTCTTCTCTGTTTTACTGGTAAAGATCCAGTCGACACTGTGCCATGATTGTTTACATTTTTTTCTGTCCCATAAGAAGAGCGCGTGATCAAATGTAAGGTGCGCTCTGATTGGACGCAGCCAGACCTAGCTGCATCCAATGAAAATTCTCGTCGCGGGATTTACGAAATGTGGTCTATATATGCCAAGGGTGAAGATGAGTGTGCGGATCGTAACCCTTGGCTAGCGAAGATGATATAGACCACATTTCGTAAATCCCGCGACGAGAATTTTCATTGGATGCAGCTAGGTCTGGCTGCGTCCAATCAGAGCGCACCTTACATGTGATCACGCGCTCTTCTTATGGGACAGAAAAAATGTAAACAAAAACGGCACAGTGTCGACTAGCTGTGTCATGGATCTTTACCAGTAAAACAGAGAAGAACAATCTTCAACGACACATTTACGGCAAAGACTCAGTGCGTCGATCGCCGTTTCCTGATGCTGTCTAATTTGATCAAGCTTGAATTTTTCATAGATCAACCGAATGAGATGTTCTTCCTTGTTTACATTCATTGGAGATGCCGTTTTGTTACACGCAGTTTTGATTGGTCGGTGATTACGTGATTCAAAGGGACACAACGCACACCGACCGCTAGGTGGCAGACCCGGGAGCTTTCAATTTTGCCATGATATATTCCAGGGGTGTAGATTACATAGGTGATCGTAACCCCTGGATATCGAGGATGGGTCTATATATGCCAAGGTGAAGATGAGTGTGCGGATCGTAACCCTTGGCTAGCGAAGATTCCCACAAAGGGACAGCAATGGAAACGCACGCCATTTCACAGAACGAACATACAAATTGTAGATTTTTAAAAATATGAACTACTACATAATAAAATGGTTCTACTCTAATAAATCCAATGGTCATATTTCCAAATAATACTTATTTCACTTTCGTACTGATCAAAATCTTCGTGAAATAAATGGGATGGAAAAGGACAAAGCGATCCGATTTACTATGTTTTTAACGGTCAATATATGATCCAGGGTCAGCATGCAAAGACGAAATATGAGCATGAATTCCATATGATTTCAAAATAATATTCATAAAGGACACCATGTTCAATTCAATTTCGTTGCATTTTACATCCAAATAACATTTGGTGGATCGAGCTGCAAATCATACAAACATACAAACACACATATAAACAAACATATAAACAAACATACAAACAAACATATAAACAAACATATAAACAAACATACAAACACACATATAAACAAACATACAAACACACATATAAACAAACATACAAACACACATATAAACAAACATACAAACACACATATAAACAAACATACAAACACACATATAAACAAACATACAAACACACATATAAAAGATACGTGCATATACACTGCCATCCAAAAGTTTCGTTACAAACGTTGTGTACATATTAAGCCATTAGCCAACAAAAAATGAACACAACTGATGCAATTTCCTATTAGTCCACTTATCAGTGACAATTGGCATTTTATTTCAAAAATACTTACGTCCAGGAAGTTGCAAGGGAGGGTCAAGGGAGGGTTCTATTTTTTGATAATGTTCAAAAAAGAATAAAAATGGTTATTCTTTCGTTTGCACAATTAAATGGAACTAATACAATGGGATCTACTGTCAAAAATATAAGAAAGAAATATATTGTGAACTGTATGTATTTAAAACGTGAAATTGCAAAAATATAGGATTTTGAGGATTTAATTGTATCAAAAACCATACATACATGTAGTTGAAAAATAACAAAACATCGTAGGTAGTTAACTATAGCATAAAAATACGAATAGTAATACAAACTTCAAAATAGGTTTTTGCTCAATTTCAAAGCGTTTGCAGAAAAGATGTATCAGAACTTTTGGATGGCAGTGTATAATATTGAATAAACTTAAGCACACTGCAAGCCTTCAGGACCTTCCTCAGTTCAAACGACTTTTTAATGAAGAGGCCAATATCATGCAAAAACCCACCGATCCACGGTCGGTACCTGGCAACTGCCAAATGTGGGTTCGAACTCGCAACCGAGAAGTGGAGGGCTAAAGGTAGAATGTCGGGACACCTTAACCACTCGACAACAGCGGTCCCTATTAGGGATTTACGCCCCTTCTGCTGATAGCACTGGCTAGTTTATATGCAGAGAAGTCTCAATTTCTTATCAACTATTTGTTTATTCGACAATAAGTGATCTACAGTATCGTTCGAAGTTAAACGTCTATCATAATGAGCCTACTGCATTCGGCAATAAATGCAAAATGGTTTGTTGAAATTTGAAAAAAAATGTATACGTGTATATGGATGTATACAGGTGTAGGTGTGCATGTGTTTTGGTTTTGTCTGTGTGTACATGTATGTGTATGCATGTGGTTGAACACGCATATGTTACATGTGTATGATAGTGTGATGTAGTTTGCTCATTTATACAGGCATTCATTCAAACTAAGCTACCAATTATCGAATATATGGTTGAACCTCGTCCACTCGAACCTGTGTAACTCGGGACCCCAATTTATTAGAACTGTTTTGTCAGCCCCGGCTAGACTTCACATTAAACATTAAAGTTCGCCTGGTTCAAATACTCGGAAGTTTTTTCGTCGCCCCGTCGACTTTGAGATAACGAGGTTCGACCCTATATTATCTATAGTTTTACCCTATCTCTGATGTTTACTTTGATTTGTCCCTTTTCTCTTCTATGCTTCTCTATACTTCCATTCAGTCTATCCTTTTCCCAACTCTATTCTAAACATATCCTGCTCCTTGCGCTCAGTACGTCAGAAACGTAAGTTAAACGTCCATCATTATGAGCCTACTGTATTCGACAATAAATGGTCTACAGTATCATTGAAGTTAAACGTCTATCATTATGAGCCTACTGTATTCAACAATAAATGTTCTACAGTATCGTTTGAGGTTAAACGTCCATCATTATGAGCCTACTGTATTCAACAATAAATGTTCTACAGTATCGTTTGAGGTTAAACGTCCATCATTATGAGCCTACTGTATTCAACAATAAATGTTCTACAGTATCATTGAAGTTAAACGTCTATCATTATGAGTATACTGTATTCAACAATAAATGTTCTACAGTATCGTTTGAGGTGAAACGTCTATCATTATGAGCCTACTGTATTCAACAATAAATGTTCTACAGTATCATTGAAGTTAAACGTCTATCATTATGAGCCTACTGTATTCAACAATAAATGTTCTACAGTATCGTTTCAGGTTAAACGTCTATCATTATGAGCCTACTGTATTCAACAATAAATGGTCTACAGTATCATTGAAGTTAAACGTCCATCATTATGAGCCTACTGTATTCAACAATAAATGTTCTACAGTATCATTGAAGTTAAACGTCTATCATTATGAGTATACTGTATTCAACAATAAATGTTCTACAGTATCGTTTGAGGTGAAACGTCTATCATTATGAGCCTACTGTATTCAACAATAAATGTTCTACAGTATCATTGAAGTTAAACGTCTATCATTATGAGCCTACTGTATTCAACAATAAATGTTCTACAGTATCGTTTCAGGTTAAACGTCTATCATTATGAGCCTACTGTATTCAACAATAAATGGTCTACAGTATCGTTTGAGGTTAAACGTCCATCATTATGAGCCTACTGTATTCAACAATAAATGTTCTACAGTATCGTTTCAGGTTAAACGTCCATCATTATGAGCCTAATGCATTCAACAATAAATGTTCTACAGTATCGTTTCAGGTTAAACGTCTATCATTATGAGCCTAATGCATTCAACAATAAATGTTCTACAGTATCGTTTGAGGTTAAACGTCTATCATTATGAGCCTAATGCATTCAACAATAAATGTTCTACAGTATCGTTTGAGGTTAAACTTCCATCATTATGAGCCCATTACGTTACTTTAAAAAAGGAACATTATATTTACAATCTCGACGTTTACTATTTCCTAAATTAAAAGCAAATATTTGAACGGTAGAAAGTAGATTGGCGAAGGTAATTACAATTTACATTAAGAAAACTGTTATACGTAACTGTGGTATTCTGCCTTTCAAGTAAGAAATGTACATGTAACTACGTAGATGTAACCATATCACAAAACAGGGAGGTTTTTAAAATGATGTCGTTACCCCGAATTAACGGCACATATTGTGATCATTGTTTTCTGTTACATTTAAGTGTAGTTCCTGTTGTGGCCTTTATTTCATATTTAGTAAATGTTATGGTCTCTATCCAACGAATCTATTTATCAGGGGTGCGCATCACTTAATATTTAATTTAAAAAAAAATATGATTTAAAAATAAAAAAAAAAAAATCTAGAAATCGTTTTTTCTTCTTACAACCAAGCGACCCACGTCCCCGTTATCCGTTTTGGGATATCGATTTATTTTTTTATTGTTTTTCGACTTTTTGAGAAAAAATGCAAACTTAATGCTGGACTTGTAAGATGGTTTAAGAAGAATTATCCGGATACAATTGTAATCGTGCCTTTGGTGAAAATGAAAGTCGGGGTTATCTGTTCCAGATCCACAACGAAAGGGAGATTTGTTATCTAGACTGAGGCACCCGGTGACCAGAATTACTCAGAAAGGAAAGAAACTGGGACACCTACAAACAAAAGTTGAGCTATAAGGGAGGACTTACCATCGATGATGTCGTACTCTATACAGGGAACTTGGGGCTGAAACAAAAATTAAATAAACAATATTGCAACATCTTTGCTGATGCATCACCAGAATTATATTGTTTATGCACATTCACGATATGGTAAAGGTTCAATGGTAAATATCTTGCGAAATATTCGTTCTTTTCAAGTTAAATATTCATTCTAAAAATATCACATATTACGGTACATTTTTCATTTTTGAAATTCTTTCATCGTTCATATGGAAGGGCGAACAATTCTAATAAAAAATATATGATTAATTGTTTTTAGAGACTATAACTGATCGGCTCAACTGAGGAAGACACACTCCAAATAAGACAAGAGACCCCACCCCAGTTGCTTGAGTTTCTGTCAGTAAAAATATAGGCCTATATGATATAAGGAGCCGCCAATTACAAAATAATGGGTGGCTCTTTGTTATACATCTTTTTTATTATTTACAGACAGAAACTCAAGCAACTGTGTCCCACAATAGAGGGATCATGTTTAAGGAATATTTTCTGCGATAATACTTAAGACGTTAAACATAAATAAAAAAATAGTGTGACATTTTGATGTCACTAGAAAGACTGACTGTAGAACAAACACCAGGTTAGACAGAGTAGGCCTATCCCTTAAGATAAATGTACAAAAAAAATGTTGACAATTTTTTTTCCATCCTTGACCCCAGAGAAATTAGCGTCACAAGAATTTTCACCTGGGTCTGAAGATGGCATTTTTTGTGGGCACAGGAAGAAGGAATGGAATAAATGCTGTGTCAACAGACTTGGTACCTACACATATAACTGGTTCGTACATCTAACATTATGTAACCTCGAGCTCCCTAATACAGTTACACTACATACCTCGTCTGATACAAGTAACACTGTCTGTCGAGTGCATGTCAAAAATTGTATATTTATAATACCATGAACAGCGTCATCATCTGACGATATATGCGGATGACGTCAATGTCTGGATATATGTGTGAATTGATATCGCTCTTTACTCAATTAACAAATAAAACAGAATAAAACTAGTTCCGAGACCGTCGTTCATACACAGTAAACCTTCTGATATTATGGCCGTCGTTTGAACTGAGTAAACCCTTGATATAATGCCCTATGATTATACATAGTAAACCCTCGATATAATGCTCTATGCTTACATATAGTAAACCCTCTATATAATGCCATATGATTATATATAGTAAACCCTCGATAAAATAAACATAGTAATCCTCGATATAATGCCCTATGCTTATATATAGTAAACCCTCGATATAATGTCCTATGATTAAACATAGTAATCCTCGATATAATGTCCTGTGGTTATACATTGTAAACCCTCAATATAATGTCCTGGGATGATACATAGTAAACCCTCGATATAATGTCCTGGGATTATACATAGTAAACCCTCGATATAATACCCAATGATTATATAGTAAACCCTCGATATAATGCCCTATGATTATATATAGTAAACCCTCGATATAATGCCCTATGATTAAACATAGTAATCCTCGATATAATGCCCTATGATTATACATAGTGAGCCTCGATATAATGCCTTATTGTTATACATAGTAAACCCTCGATATAATGCCCTATGATAAAACATAATAACCCTCGATATTATGCCCTATGGTTATACATAGTAAACCCTCGATATAATGTCCTATGATTATACATCGTAAACCCTCGATATTATGCCCTATGGTTGTATATAGTAAACCCTTGATATACTGTCCTGTAATTATACATAGTAGACCCTCGATATATTGTCATATGATTGTACATAGCAGACCTCGATTTAATGCCAATTTGTTATACAAAGTAAAACCTCGACACAATGCCATCGTCTTATTGTAAATGTACAGGCCATATTGTATACAGGGATTGTAGAGGTCATACTATATACAGAGAGTGTAGAGGTCATACCATTTACAGGCAGCGTAGAGGTCATACTGTATATGGGGAGCGTAGAGGTCATACTGTATATAGGGAGTGTAGAGGTCATACTGTATATAGAGAGCGTAGAGGTCATACTGTATACAGGGAGCGTAGAGGTCATACTGTATATAGGGAGCGTAGAGGTCATACTGTATATAGGGAGCGTAGAAGTCATACTGTATACAGGGAGCGTAGAGATCATACTGTATACAGAAAGTGTAGAGGTCATACTTTATATAGGGAACGTAGAGGTCATACTGTTTACAGGGAGCGTAGAGGTCATACTGTATATAGGGAGCGTAGAGGTCATACTGTATACAGGGAGCGTAGAGGTCATACTGTATACAGGGAGCGTAGAGGTCATACTGTATACAGGGAGCGTAGAGGTCATACTGTATATAGGGAGCGTAGAGGTCATACTGTATACAGGGAGCGTAGATGTCATACTGTTACAGGGAGCGTAGAGGTCATATTGTATACATAAAGTGTAGAGGTCATATTGTATACAGGGAGCGTAGATGTCATACTGTATACAGGGAGCGTAGAGGTCATACTGTATACAGGGAGCGTAGAGGTCATACTATATACAGGGAGCGTAGAGGTCATACTGTATACAGTGAGCGTAGATGTCATACTGTATACAGGGAGCGTAGAGGTCATACTGTATACATGGAGCGTAGATGTCATACTGTATACGGAAAGTGTGGAGGTCATATTGTATACATGAAGTATAGAGGTTACACTGTAAACAGGAAGTGGGGTTTACTATGTATAACCATGAGGCATTATATTGAGGTTTACTATGAATAACCATAGGGCATAATATCGAGGGTTTACTATGTATAATCATAGGGCATTATATAGAGGTTTAATATGAATAACCATAGGGCATAATATCGAGGGTTTACTATGAATAACCATAGGGCATAATATCGAGGGTTTACTATGTATAATCATAGGGCATTATATAGAGGTTTAATATGAATAACCATAGGGCATAATATCGAGGGTTTACGATGTATAATCATAGGGCATTATATTGAGGTTTACTATGAATAACCATAGGGCATAATATCGAGGGTTTACTATGAATAACCATAGGGCATAATGTCGAGGGTTTACTATGTATAACCAAAGGGCATTATATCGAGGTTTACTATGAATAACCATAGGGCATAATATCGAGATTTACTATGTATAACCATAGGGCATTATATCGAGGTTTACTATGAATAACCATAGGGCATAATATCGAGGGTTTACTATGTATAATGATAGGGCATTATATCGAGGTTTACTATGAATAACCATAGGGCATAATATCGAGGGTTTACTATGTATAACAATAGGACATTATATCGAGGGTTTACTATGAATAACCATAGGGCATAATATCGAGGGTTTACTATGAATAACTATAGGGCATAATATCGAGATTTACTATGTATAACCATAGGGCATAATATCGAGATTTACTATGTATAACAATAGGAAATTATATCGAGGGTTTACTATGAATAACCATAGGGCATAATATCGAGGGTTTACTATGAATAACCATAGGGCATAATATCGAGATTTACTATGTATAACCATAGGGCATTATATCGAGGTTTACTATGAATAACCATAGGGCATAATATCGAGGGTTTACTATGTATAATGATAGGGCATTATATCGAGGTTTACTATGAATAACCATAGGGCATAATATCGAGGGTTTACTATGTATAACAATAGGACATTATATCGAGGGTTTACTATGTATAATGATAGGGCATTATATCGAGGTTTACTATGAATAACCATAGGGCATAATATCGAGGGTTTACTATGTATAACAATAGGACATTATATCGAGGGTTTACTATGTATAATGATAGGGCATTATATCGAGGTTTACTATGAATAACCATAGGGCATAATATCGAGGGTTTACTATGTATAACAATAGGACATTATATCGAGGGTTTACTATGAATAACCATAGGGCATAATATCGAGGGTTTACTATGAATAAGCATAGAGCATTGTATCGGGGTTTACTATGAATAATCATAGGGCATTATATCGAGGTTTACTATGTATAATCATAGGGCATTATATCGAGGGTTTACTATGAATAATCATAGGGCATTATATCGAGGTTTACTATGTATAACAATAGGACATTATATCGAGGGTTTACTATGAATAATCATAGGGCATTATATCGAGGTTTACTATGTATAATCATAGGACATAATATCGAGGTTCACTATGTATTACCATAGGGCATTATATCGAGGGTTTACATGGGTCAAATTAATCGATCCCCACTTTTATATGAACACATACCTCAGTTGAACAGTTCAAAGAACTTGGATATAAAGTTGAGGCCGAGACTAGGTGTATTCCAATCATCAAGACTTGAATCCATGACGTTCGGTACATTCTTCGTGATTGATATTCGCCCGATTTTCTTCTGATCGATAATCGTCCGATTATCGCCTCCTGCGCACAGAAGAATGAATGAAAATATAATCTGTTACTACTTTGTTGATTTGTCAAAGAAAAGATAAGCTCGCACCAGGAAGTATTTTTAACAGTATAAAGAAATCAGTAGGTCAAATATCTTTAGCGAATTGCTCCTTAATCAAAACATACATAAGCAAATACGGAACACCTCTAGATACGCTATTTCACTTAACACATAACAAAAATGGCATTGTTTTCTTTTAAAGATGCTTATAACATAATTTAACAATCGAACAGTGCTTTCGTTTAAACTCACCTGGTCTGTAGTAACGTAACTGGTCTGTAGTAGAGTATCAGTATACGTTAGGGTCACGTACAGCGAGATAAAGATATGCCTTGCCTTTAGCATTATAGCTAGACCGCCTACATTTACACAAACACTCGGTGCATGTAGTTTTGTTTGGCTATGGGAAAGAGTATCTGCGTCCTTTTTATCTGGTGAAGCGTCGATCAGGATTGGTCAATGGCATCGATCATTTACGACGGTCAATCCACTCGAGGAGCATGTCACCGTCGAAGCTAAATTTACAAACAACACAAATAGAAGATGGTTTTTAATTTGTGTTCTCATTTCATCAATAGTGTTCATTTAATACGTCAGAGATATAAAATTAATATATCGATGGGATAAATTCATATTGTGATTATGAAACAATGAGCAAGTACTATCACTTTTGCACAGTTTGAACGCAGTAGGGGAAATGACGTATATCACGACCTGGTCTCAAATATATGTAGGTTACCTCCCTTGTTCTATTTGCACCGAAAAGGGACGGGCATTACAATATGATTTTAAAAAGTTGCGTATTGAAAGCGTAAAAAACCGGTATGGCCAATATAAAATAAAATTTGAATCTAAAATGCAGAAAAAAGGACGAAGCAAAATTGAATTTCTTGCAGATTACAGAAAGTTGAGATTTCTAATTTAGCTTACCTTTTCCTAGGGAGATATTTAAATGTTACCAGTTTGATAAAACTCTTGTCTTTCACAAATTGTCAATATCAAAGGTGACGTTTCTCAAAGTATGACTTACGTCCCCTTGTAGGATTGTGAATTAATCAATTTTGTGCAGGACACAAAGACTGGGGCAAACCTAAGCCCTTAAATATGCTGTTGTAAGCTCAGATACCTTTCAGCATTAAAGAGGCAATTTAGTGAACCCACATTTTTCAAAAACAACTAGAATGATAAATACCTATATTCAGACAAAGGAATCCGTACTGTTCTAATGCAAAACCATTTTTTTCTGCGAAAACGAAAAAAAAAAAAAAGCTACCCGTTAGCTTTTATTTCATTCTTTTTTAAATTCTCGTTGATAAGGATAATTTTTATCATGCATGGTTTCAACAGGTTTGCCTAGCAGTTAATTGTATGACCTCATTCCAAAGCGACAAAAACTAGATTACGCCAGATCAAAATGTTGACATTACAATTCACTTGATAATTTTAAAAACCAATTTCCGGCGCAATTACGTCAGAAACGGCGAGACAATATTTTACAATCATGGAATTTAGCACTTTTAAACGTCAATATAATATCAAATTTAACTGAGATTTATGAATTTTCTGATAGTTTTAAAATTTTAAACAAATGCATGACTAGTCAAAAAACCTGTTAGATCTATTTGAATTTTTGTAAAAAACAAACTCTGGCTTCAGAATTTTTTTTTCAAATTTTTCTGATAAATGGCGGTGATAAATGTGAGTTAGGATGTAATTCCGAACCTTGGTTTAATACCTTGGCGTTATCTAAGTGTGTGTTCTTTAAACTCCTGGCCAATATTTACATCCAGTTATTGGATTCAAAGTCCAAGGTTATCGCATGAAATATCAATATGTTACAAATAATTTAAAACCGTCTGAACTTGTTTGAAGTATTCTAATTAATTCTAATATATGAAGTAAAAATACAAATATTTTCGATCGAAGAGGAAGTGTTGTTCGTTCATTCAAATTGGCAACCAAAACACTCGGTAGGGATAACATGCTCTTTATAAATATTATAAGCTGTCGATATTATCACACGGGCCGTTTTCGCTTATCACGATCTAAACGATTGGGACGGTTGTGCCAAAGTTGTCCGTTTATGAGATAACTTTGGACCCAATGTGGGTCCAGTTGTTCAAAAGATGATTATCTGAATCACTATTTAACGACATTTTTCAAACTTGAATAATTCTGTTAATATCCAAGGTAAACTCTTAGTATTCATTTTTGCATGTAAATTGACACGATTAGATATTTGATATCTGCAAAAGCTGTAACTAAATCTGTGGTTTCATTTGTAAGTTGTAGGATTAGCTTAATCACTGATTAAGCTAATCACCCAACTGGGTCCAGATACTTACATGTATTAAACAAGCCTTGATCAAACCTACCAAGCCTTGAACAAGCCTTGAACAAACCTGGCCAAACCTTGAACAAGCCTTGAACAAACCTGGCCAAACCTTGAACAAGCCTTGAACAAACCTGGCCAAACCTTGAACAAGCCTTGAACAAACCTGGTCAAACCTTGACCAAGCCTTGAACAAACCTGGTCAAACCTTGAACAAGCCTTGAACAAACCTGGCCAAACCTTGAACAAGCCTTGAACAAACCTGGCCAAACCTTGACCAAGCCTTGAACAAACCTGGCGAAACCTTGACCAAGCCTTGAACAAACCTGGCCAAACCTTGAACAAGCCTTGAACAAACCTGGCCAAACCTTGACCAAGCCTTGACCAAGCCTTGCAAAGTCTGCATTAACATGTACTGGTCCGGATCCGTCATGCTTTATTTAACAAATATTGCATGGCACTGAGGGCAATATGGGAGTTTATAAACTGGATAGTCACCAAATATTTTTGTGTGAGTGACCAGTCCATAAACTCCCATATTGCCCGAAGTGATATGCAATATTTGTTATATTATACCGAGTCTACCGAATACGGCCACATAATATGCAATTAAAACAAACAATAAGGTTAGACGCCATTTTGCTCATTGTTTGAAATAATGACGTCACTTCATGTCTATAACATCCTGCAATTATGACTTCAAATATACAGTTACGTGCCAAAAGTCTTTCATTTTTTTTTTATTTTGCTAATTATTCTTTGTATTTCCAACTTTTTTCAATGAATTTTCCTGACTTCGTTTATGGATGGATTTTGACAATTTTTTGTCATTTGGTACAGAAATACAATGTATACAAGGTTTCCTCTCATAATTTTATTTAATTTTCCGTTGTGTATTTATCGAGCTATACAGAATTATTTACACTGCTAATTTCCATATGACGCCATTTTCTCTATATAACGTTACCAAAATGACGTCAAATGGCGTCCCGAAAATTGAATGTTGTAAAAATATTATGATTTCTCTAGTTATACATAACGAAAAACAGTGAAAATATTATGAGATGAAACAGGAACAATTTTCTATAAGTACACAAAATTTTATTAAAAATGATCCATAAACGAAGTCAGGAAAATTCATTGAAAAAAGTTGGAAATACAAAGAAGATATAGCAAAATAAAAAAAAAATTGAAAGACTTTTGGCACGTAACTGTATATAGCGTCGGCCCGTAGTCCTTGACTCCGGGCCAATATACTAACATATTGACCGGAGAAGCTACTAAAATCGTATAGGCACTTAAATGAATGAGGTATAATATTTATCTAGTATGGCCCTCTTAAGAGGGCACTATTGCGTCATAGTATGGTCAAGGGCTAGAAAAGTGCCTGAGCCGAAGGCGAGCACACTATCTCAACACGAGACAATACTATGAGGCAGTAGTGCCCTCTCAACAGGGCCATTATGGGTTTAGTACATCACCCTTTATTTTAAATACATATGTATGCAGCAAAACTCGTTTTATTGTGATAGACCATTGCCAGCATTGGGTCGTTTCCAGAGTCAGCCATTTTCAAGCAGAACAGAGGTGCGTTCGGTAGCGAGAACGTTCGCGAACGTTTTGGCCGTTTGATCAAAAAGTGCACTGTTTGCAGTAAACGCTTGCAAACCATCCGGATCACCCGCGAACTCATTTAAGGGGTAACTCACCAGAAAACCAAGATGGCGGAGTGGTTGCAAAGGGGTTTGTAAGATGAATGATGCATATAGATTCCGTCTCTTTTCATAAGCATCATTAATCTTACAAATCCCTGTGTCGTGAATGATGTAAGCCTACCTCAAATGATGATTTTGTCATTCTAAAATGACTCTTGAATTCTACCAAACCAACCGTGTTGGGTTCTTGCTATCATGTTTTAGTACCAATATGTAAAACAGTATTGGTTGATCTTAAAACTGCTGCTGACACATTTGTAAACGAACTTAAGTTTACGGTGTCGTCTGCCACCTCGTCCAAAATCAATATTCTGATTACGTCCTCTATATCAGCGGCAATATTAAAAACGTTTTTCGCGAGCGCCACTTTCAGTGATCACAAAACGTTCGCCAACAAATAGCTCGCTAACGTTCTCGCTACCGAACGCACCTCAGGAGCACGACGTTATAATGACGTAACTAAATAGTGACGTCTTAATAGATTCACGTTGAACATCGTACCTTTGATAGTGCCCGGTTGAGCGCTCCATGTGTGTAGCCAATGGGAAGTCAGTATTCAGTCACGTGATGTACTATATTCGATTAGTACATCACGTGACTAAATGCTGTCTTCTAATTGGCTATACACATGGGTACTATGAAGTGATAGTGCCCACTCACCCGGGCACTATCAAATTTGGTGCGATGTTCAACGTGAATCTATTATGACGTCACTATTAAATTACGTCACTATAACGTCATGCTACTATTCTGCTAGAAAATGGCTGACTCTCGAAACGACTCGAAGCTGGCCATGGTATAGCACAACAAAACGAGACTTTTTGTATACGTGTGTATTTAAATTGAAGGGTGATGTACTAAACCCATCGTGATGAGATAGTGCCCTCGCATTCGGCTCAGGCACTATTCCATCCCTCGACAATACTTTGAGGCAATATTGCCCTCTCAACAAGGCAATAATAGATAAATATAGCCCGGTATACGAATTAAGTAACCCCCACCTCTCGTCAACTGAGAACGGCCGCAAGGCCTTAATTGCGGACGTATAATCGTCAAAATTAAACCCAATCCCCAACCCCAACCTAGAGAAATATATTGTTATCAGTTTTATACCAGACAAGGGGAGGTAATCTTTAGTTATATATCAAGATAAAGGTTCGATTGATTTGTTCAGACAAGTGTCCCGATTTAGGTACATAACCCCACTCTATATCATACCATTGAGCAAACATATATTGATCACAGCGACCTGAGAACTTCAAACAGCTAAATGTTGATCTAAACTTATTGTGTTTAGAGCAATTTTTCACATTTTGGGGGTTTGATTCAACTCTAGAAAAAACTCAAGTGAAGAAAAGTATTTATGTTTACGGATTGTTACATATGGATGCAATTATGGATTTTTATTTACGTTTTATGTCAGACTAGTAACTGAGCTACAATGACCTAGACTTTCAGTGTAGGTGAAATACATTTGTACGTAGCAATTTCTTTTCTATCTGTTGATACATGTACTTGAATATGAATATGATCATTGATGTGTTCGCAGAGAAAAATATATTTTTTTTTAGTAAATCTTTATTGATAAGACAAGGTATTTCATATTATAATATTTACATTCTGTGTTGCCTTTGCCTATATATCTTACTAAACCAAATTGTAATATATGACACTGTATACTACAATTTGCAATCCACATCACCTGACGTTATTTCTGACGCCATGTTGGACTATGTTATATCAAAGCTTAGCACTCCGCCTCATATAGCATGTATGATGGCTTTGAATCAATCGCTCCGATGACACTGATTGAAATCAGGTCATTGTGACGTCATTTCTAACGCCATGTTGGACTACGTTACGTCAACGCTTTGCACTCCGCCTCAGATAACATAAGTAATGGCTTTGAGTCAATAGCTCAGATGATATTGATTTAAATCAGATTCTTCCAGTAAAGAAACACATATGGAAAAATGATGAACGTTTACCGACGTTATCCCAAAGATATAGACACAGGCAAATTTTAAAATTACCGTAAATGTAAATATAAGCATTGAACTGTTACCAGATGTAGTATACAGTCGATATGAATACAATTTGGGGGACAGATAAATAATCATGTCGCCCTAACGGGCGACATTTTATTTATCTGTCACCCTAATTGTATTCATATGGACTGTATACTACATCTGGTAACAGTTCAATGCTTAAATATTTACACCACTCCCTTCTTGAGCTTAGTAAACCCCGACTGCGAATAAATTACCATATACGCAATGAAAAAAGGCTCGGCGGATTGATATTTCTTCATATATGGCGTCGTTCCCGCTTCAGAATATTAACTATTAGCTGACGGTCATTGCTTGCTTCCTTCAAGATTTTGAATCATGGAATATATATGGAATCCATTCTTTTTTATTATACAATAATCTGGTTCTGGTAAACTTTTTTTGATTCCAATGATGCACATTCGAAATTCTTGGACGGTAACGCAAACATGGCGGCGCCCTGCAGTTTTGACGTCCAACGTCGGACCGCGTCACAACAAGATCACTGTGTCAATGCGTGAACATAACGACCGTTATAAATAAGGAAATAAATTCGAAATGCTAGTAATATTATTTAAAACCAAATTTACAAATGATGTTTTGAAGAAAAATAATGTTGCTCACTGTGTATTTTCTTAACTTACCAATATATTGATGAAATTCGATGGGACTATATTATTTTAGCAACCACGGCCATCGTAGTTACCATCGTAGCAACTCGCTTCGAATATTTTTTTCTTCGTTTATCGCTTAAAAATTAATAATGATGTAAATATAAGGATTGTACCTCATTTTTACTGCGTATACGGTAGTATGTCCGCAGTTTGCAACGAACATATTCTATGGTGCGCGTTAGCGCTCCATAGAGAATATGTTCGTTGCAAACTGTGGGCATACTACCGTATACGCAGTAGAAATGAGGTACAATCCTTATGAATTGATATGCTGCTGAAGCAAAAACATTTTAAATCTGTCATACTTCCCCTTGATATATTCTACACAGTCTGTCTAATAAAAAGGGTGTTCTTAATATATATGTAATACGTTCAAGGAGGGGGTCATTTCGTCCTCATTAGCATATCCCTTAGAATTTGATCCCATAAGCAGTTAAAACCAAGGTTTTAGTGCTAAAAACCATATAAAACGCATGCAAGATATGACGGATGATATCATGTGCCATACAAAGGAATGCTCAATAATATGATTTTATAGATATATTTCTAAATGTCACTTATTGACATTTTTCTTCTTCAAATAAGACCTTTAAGGTAAAACACGTTACTTTATTTATTCTTAAATTTTAACAAAACATCATAAACAATACAAACTCCCTCGTTAGGCCATGAATTAATACCTTTGGGTACATCTCAACGATTTTAGGTACATTTTGTGTAATTGTCACACTGGTACAGTCACTTCATCGTCTGTATATTATCTATAATAAACCAATTTTAGTACATTATGTTTTGCCCACGGGTAGAGGCAGACTACTTTACTGAGGCAATGCCTCACGGTAGAAACACAAATCACAACTGTATTGTTGGTGGTCGGTTGGCGTAGTGGATAGCACACTTGCCTTTCACCAAGGCGGCCGGGGTTCGATTCCCCGATCGGACATGGATAGGTTTAGAGACACCTGCCCCGATCACGCGAGTTTTTTCCGAGTATGCCCCAATAATACCATCAGCGCTAATATAAGTAAAAATAACTTGTTTTTGTAGCTTTTGGAAAAAAACACACTCTTATTAGTTTGTTATTAAGGTTGTATTTACCAAGATGACAACATTTAAAACGTGCCAAAATAAAACGGTCGTTAAAATTGTATCGGAATTAATCATGTGTTGGTCGTTTAAATAATAAAAAGTCTGGTAGAAATCTGCTAAGAAATGAAGTCGCATGAACGGTGATAAACTTTTCACCAAAGAATAGTACATGTAACGATGACTTTGATATTGGTACTAAGGCTGAATGATTTTTCTTAGAGCAATATTTCAATCTTGCACACCTGACTTAAACATGTAAGTAGTGTTCGACAATGTATTGGCTTATGACATGTTAACTGAGTATTATATAAAAAAAAAGTTCATCATATTACATGTCCCTTAAGTTGTTATCGGCTCACTTCGGCTAATTCCGATGTAGGTGCGGAATATGCCGAGTTGTGACGAGCGTTTTTCGGTTGTATGGAGTTGTCTCCACATTATACTTTCGGTATTTCCACGAGTTCATGTTTTTTTGCCCACGATGTGATCAAGTTGTGAAAAAAATGTTTAAATTATCTTCACATTCGTGCTAACGGTTATCGATCTTTTTTTAAAACAGTTCACTATATGGCAGACTTAAGAATATAAACAGTGTTGTGTTTGTGTTATCATGTCACAACTTTTGACATCCTATTTGATTTTGTCATCTTCAATATTTACACAGCAAAATATTATCTTATCTTGAGTACGTTTGACAGATTAAATCAGGTCAACTTTGTTGAGTGTATTTCTATATCTAGTGGTTGAAGTAGCCGTTCATTGCAAGCCTCGCCCCAAACATCTCGTGTACAATTCTATATAGAGGATTATTCTCAAGAAATGGAGGCCGGATTTTCCGTAATGTCGGCTTTTATTTTAGTGTTCCTTTGTGTCGCCATAAAACAGGTAAAATTTGTTTATTTTTATAAGTACAGATGTACCTAGCTTGATTGGACTATAAACAAAATACTGGTTAGTTATGTTTACAATCTCTTTGGCAACGAAACTTAACATTATATAAGCGCACATGGTTATCAAAAAGTGTACTAGCTAGGAACCTTAAAATATAATCGTGTTACATCAAAAAGAAATTGACTTCAATTTCAGATAGATTGCAATTCAATATTTTCAATCATAAAAGAGGTTTCTCAAAATAAAGAAATCTTTACAAGAATCATCAATGTACTCTCTGCCAGAGATTCTCTAGCACCTATATGTGTTTGGAGGCAGAACAAAGAGAAACATCTCGTCTGTTTAGTTGTTCGTGCAGACGTTTTTAAAAGTGAGTGTACCGTTTACAAAGAACAAATGCACTTTATAATGCTTTTTTTTTGGAACGAAGTTTTCCTCAGTTTTGTTCATATCGATGCGGAGCGATTTAAAGTTTATTACGATCATTTTAAACCGATCTTATATGACCATTACCAGATACATGATACAACTTTATTTACCGTCGCATACATACATTGTTTAACAAAGAACATTAGCTCGTGCGAGCTATTATTGCGACAAACATAATTATGTATGTCAACAAAAGACAAAATTCACATACAACAAATACTGCATTTAGAGAGATCATGGGTAAGTTAAAATAATATTATAATAAAGTTCCTCATAAATTTACATAATTTAAAATAACACTTGTATTTATCACAGCAAATATCATTTTAAAAAATAGGGTTTATGTATACAATTTAAAAAAAATGTTTATCTAATCAGATGAAAATTAAGGTATCAATTGTTATCATGAATCTTTATTGTTGTTGTCTATCTGTTGATGTTGTATTTCGTAGAGGATAGCCATTCATAAATATATCGCTTTGTGACATTAAACTCATATTTTGCACGGAAGCTGATTAGTGGTACGAGATTGTTAAACTACTAACAGTAGCAGAGCTGGAATGGGTATATCGTCGGCGACCAGGGCTTGTATCCATGAAACCATTATCATGCTCAAGAATAGATTCTCTGCTCAAATCAGCTTTCTTTTAACTCTCCTTTATCATGTCGACGATCAACAAGTCAATTGTAAATTTTGAAAATGAAATTCGGCATTAAATCAATTAGTTGTATGTATACCAAGACTTTAATTGCCAAAGCCAAAGTACTTCAGAACCGAAAGAAGAACGGTATAATGAATACGAACCAAGATGGCTCAATTGGTTAAGCATTCGTCTAAAGTGCAGCAGGTCCCGGGTTCTAACCCCGGTCTGGCCGTGCCTTTGTGACCAATCCTTGTTTCAAGCATTCGGTATGTTGTATGCAAGGAGGATTTGCGAATAGTTGTGTCTATGGAGGCGAAGACTCAGACATACGAGGGGGAAACGTCGGCGACCAGTTGTTGATCAATAGGTTGAGTATCCGTCAAGATTTTCGAAGGTTCTTGGTTCGAACTCCGGTCTGGACACATGCTATATACAAATCAGTGTTAACGATACCTGCATGCGGTTGATAAATGTTGATCACAGATACATTGCATATGCAGTTACGAGCAGACTATTCTTTTCACGAATGTGTTGAACTATTTTCATATTTCCTTCCCAAATGTCACTCGGGATTATTCGAATAACATGTATAAGGGGAAGTAACTCTGATTAAATGTAGAAAATGTAACTATATTAACAATCTGATTGTTTCTTCTCTATATGAATATACCAACTAAAAACAAACATTAGACTTTGATTACAGCATGAATACAATATGAATACATTCATTCTCATGAATTAGGCCTACTTATAACGTAATATATTGATCTTGCTCAATGCGAGTCTTGTTGTCCCGCTTCGGATAAAATGGAGAACGCCCCAGCGTCAAACGCTCAAATGATTACGGTTAATTATTGGCGCCATTTTGATTCAAATCAGGGCTGTTCTGTCAATGTCATTTAAAGGACGACACAAAAACAAATGCAGTAAATTACAAAAGTTTTCAAGAAATAGTAAATGAATTTTAAAAACTGTTCTATAGTTAAAATGTAAATATATGAATTGAACGGTGGTTTTTATTAATTTTCATGCCGGTATGAATGCAAAACGGTTACATCCATATTGACCATATAATGTGTTCAGCCCTATGGATGTAACCAATTTTCATTCATACCGGCATGAATATTAAAAACCCGCTGTTCAATCACTATATAATCTTACTTCATAACATCAAATGTAATATCAATTTACATTTCTTTATGGGTTTATTGATATTGTCCTACATTGACGGGTACAAATTTACGCGGAGACCATTGAAAAGTACTAGATAATAAAACCAGACGTTCCGGGAGAGTAAGCGTCTTCTGCTTCATGGACGACAACTGCCATGTGAATCTTGGTCTAACAGTATCCAAGTAAATTATGTCACGTTCTCAAAACCAAAAGGGAACCGTCCGTAACCGAGATTTGTTTTTTCGTTCATAATCCCGTTGGCCATTTCACTTTGCCGCAAACAGGTCGTGTCTTTCCGCACTTTTCATGTTTAAGTACTTTCTTTGATAATATTTGTTTCTAGGTTACATCGGAAACTATCCTGTCCGTCAATGTGCTCGAACTCTCTAATCCACAAAATCTGGTGGCCACTGATTCCAGGGGCGCCGTGTGTTGTGGTTATGGCGAGACGCCGGGGGTATTCGGGTGCAAGGCCAGCTGTGACGTCACGATCGAAATTTGCTACTTGTAAATATTGAATTAAATATGCATGTAAATTGTTTACATAATGAGTATGAAAACAGTCTTTTTTAATAATTCCTTGTTTCCACTGTACTTGTACACAATTTAAAGTCAAATATTTATTTAAAATATATATATTAATGAAAATAAGAGATGGAAACGGTTATTTACTAACACTCAAGTTAACTGAGCATTTCTGATAAAATCTAAACCTTTCAATACTGAATGCCCCTCAGAAACTGGACTCGACATGTTTCATTTCAGAGATACCACTTCCACTTCTTGTGTACAGAGATTTACAAGCAATGTCATTCCCGGAGGACTTGGTCAAACCAATTTCGGTTCACCCATGGGGAACCTGTCTAACCCTGTTGTACTTCATATTCCAGCTTGGACGGTAAGTACGAAAATACCTGGGCAACCTTTTCCTCATGATATTACCACCCACAACTATGTTATCAGTCTGTCTTGCCGTCCGCTGTGAAAAAAAAATTGTCCGGACAACTCCCTGGAAACCTATGGACCGATTTCAAAGAAACTACACAGGAATGTTAGAGACTATGTATAAATGTGCATGCAGTTTTGTTTTTTTTTCCTGGCGAAATTTTGGTTAATCTTAACTAAATTTTTGTATACTAAAAGTTATTAGAGGCGTGCTTTTCGCTTTAAGTTTTGCCGAAAGTAACGTTTATTGGGCCTTTAAATATATTTTGGTTGTCATGGTAACCAGGTCACTATACATCATATACGAATCGATTACAAAGGAGTGGGGGGGGGGGGGGGGGGGGGGGTGGTGGGTTAGTCAGTAAAAGCTTCAGTTTAAAATTCTGCAATTAAATCTCATTCTTAAATGCTATTTATTCGTACCATTGTAAATTGTTTATTTACTTTATCAATTTATCAGCCTCGTTTCCATCTTTCTCATCATGTCTCAATGTAACAGCTTCCTTATCATTTATCCCTTTGAATGACAGCCTCGTTTTCACACAGCCTTGTTGTTATTTACCCTTTTGAGTGACCGTCTCGTTTTCACACAGCCTCGTTGTAATTTAAACTTTTGAGTGACCGTCTCGTTTTCACACAGCCTCGTTGTAATTTAAACTTTTGAGTGACCGTCTCGTTTTCACACAGCCTCGTTCCAGATATCGTATTACTGCGTACGAAGGACATAACTTTCACAACATCATTAGTCAGGTTGTGGTTCAACCTAATGCCAAGGATATCGCCCCTGACGAGTTACACGCCGCAAATCACCATGCTGGAATGATGTACTTTCGTACAGGTGCAACGTAAGTTCATTTTATCTATAATATATCTAACAGTGTCTTCAGCATTACCAAATATTCACTAGTGAAAAATAACATATTTCTCACTAGTGAAAAATATCATTTATTACATTTTTGCCTGTGAAATATAGAAAATTGTCAAACTGATAAAACTTATATTTTCACTGCAGTGATGAGCAGTGAAAATATATAAGATTTTGCAGTGAAAATATAAGGCTTTTTCAGTGTAACGTGAAAAAGTGACCCGGCATAAAAAAACTCGGTTATTTCGACTAGAATTTTCTGTTTAAGCTTCTGTCATTATTCGATAAATTTATTTGGAGGAGTAGACTAAGAAAGCTATCAACTGTATGCCTTAAATAATTTTTAAGGTTTTAGATGGATCTTCAAATACAATTCTTAAACATGTTAAATATTTACAAAGTTGCAAATATTAAATATTCTATGATTTACACATTTGGAGAATAAAATGATACTCCATGCATCAAGAAGCCGTTTTGGTTGTTTTGATAATGTGTTTCTTTTGTCGCCCATTGTAACATTTCACTTTTAATGACTACTTATCTAGAACTGCTAAACGGATTTTGAGTTTTTGGCGAGGAATATCCATTGACAAATAAGATTGGCCGAGACATACTTTAGTATTTTCAATTCCTCGGGTTCACTTTTTTCGACTGTTGTTTCCATGTTTCTGCCACGTAACATTGTAAAATGATATTGTAGTCACTCAGATACGATCGTAAGAGTAGACGGATCGACAATACAGGTTCGATTGGCCTCAAGGGACGCCAAATTAAGTTTTAGGATAAAGTGAAAAGGGAGACTACTTTGAATAAGTAATGCTGTAATATTTAAATGAATTTTCGTTAATTCCTATTTGATATCCACTTCATCGTTGTAAAATTGAATGGTTTCAGTATACTTCATACATTTTTTCTGCTGGAATTTTTGAAATCAAAACACGTAGTTACATTTATATGCTGAATGAATATCATGCCACTTTCTCGATTTTTTTTGAGTGTGTGAAAACATTCACATTCAGTAGTGATTTTCGTATTTTTCATGTTTTATTTTACGTTTTACACTCGGTGGAAAGGCCCTAAATCTTTGAATTAGGAATAAAATAATTTATCAAATATTATTTTGAAATTGAATTTTGATTTTGCAGTATATCGACAGACTACAAGATATTCCAGTGTCGTGCCGACCACTCCCTTCACCAAATGTGCAACACCCATGGTAGCGTGGTTTGTATCGATCCCTATTACGGCCCGAACTGCTCCCAACAATGTAACATACTGCCAGCCAATGGTGCTATACGGGGAACTTGTATCCAAGGAGTCGGCCCAGTATGTCAGAAAGGTACCGAAATATGGTTTCTATAATGTCCTTTAGTTATGGATGAGATTCTGCTTTTCTTATTTGAAAAATGTAGTGTCCGAAAAAAAAAACCCAACGAAAAAAACGAACCAAAAACAAAAACAAAAAACACAGACCTGTCTCCAATTTTCCTTTTGCTTGTTTTTAATTTGAAATACAACTGACTTGTATATATTTGTTTCCAGGCTGGAGTGGTTCACATTGCACAATACCAGATGTTTGTTCAATCAATCAGTGTAAAAATGGCGGCCAATGTTTGACTGATCCCAGCATTCCGGTGTACGGCTTCCGGTGCGCATGCCCGAAAGTTTGGTTTGGACAATTTTGTGACCAGTTCGACACCTGCGCTTACCACTCCTGCAATAACGGAAATTGTACCAACGACAACACGCATGCTCACGGTTACCGCTGTGATTGTCATAGTGGATGGGTTGGTGACGTGTGTGACATTGACACCAACGAATGCTTATTTCCAGGAGCTTGTTCTGACCGTGGCACGTGTCACAATTTGGCGGGAACATACTCGTGCTCGTGTGAAGCTGGATGGTCTGGAAAAACC
The DNA here is from genome assembly GCA_947623455.1 of Mimachlamys varia. Lineage (NCBI taxonomy): Eukaryota > Metazoa > Mollusca > Bivalvia > Pectinida > Pectinidae > Mimachlamys > Mimachlamys varia. The sequence continues at coordinate 35,962,504 of OX392534.1, forward strand.
TGTGACACAAGTCTCTGTCCTACTGGTAAATAAAAGAATAGTGATGACATCATATGTGTATATAATTGATTGGTGGGAAGTAATTTAGTAGAGCGTTCATATGAACCACTGATATTTTAAGTGCGAATTCCAGCCAGACCCGTTGCAATGTCTGAATGGTACTCATTTAATCCTTGTTCACATGAAAAAAAAAGGGGGGGGGGGGGGGGGGCTAGGGATAAAATTAAAATAAATGAAAACCTTAGTCGATCAAAATATTTCAAAATTCAGATAAATTTCAGGCAACGTTTTTCTATTTATCTTTATAAGTGACAGTTCTATCTCTAAATTGCCCATGCGGTTATTTTATATAAGGTATAGAAAACAACATACGATAAGATAATCATACATTAATTTAAAGTTAATTTGGAAGAATCACATCAAATGAAGACTTAATTAAATTGACGTTGTGTTGATTTTTTGTTGCTAAAGGTTACATTGGGGCTAATTGTACCACCATTACAAGCTGTGATAACAACGGGTTCAAGGTTCTGTCGGCGACTGGGGTAATCTGCCAGTGCCCGTACGGGTGGACAGGAGCTAGGTGTGAAATAGACGAGGACGAGTGCGCCGACTCGACCACATGCCAGAACAACGGCACGTGCATAAATCGACCGGGATCGTTCATTTGCGCATGTCAAATGGGTTGGAAGGGCCACCGATGTGAATCAGATATAAATGAATGTATGGCTAACCCTTGTATGCACGGGACTTGTAACAACAGCTTAGGAAGCTACCAGTGCATATGCGAAAAGGGTTGGATGGGGTTACACTGTGAAACTGATATTGACGAATGTGAGCACACGATTTGTCAAAATAACGGCACGTGTATCAATTACGAGGGGAATTTTCACTGTAAGTGCCCGGATGGCTATGGCGGCGGGCTTTGCGAGTACGATATTGACGAGTGCGCTAACGTAACGTGTTTAAACTTCGGTGTTTGTTCGGACCTTGTGAACGACTTTGTGTGTATGTGCCCTCTCGGTTACACCGGCAAGCTATGTGAAACTGACATTGATGAATGTGCGAGTAATCCATGTGTACATGGCAACTGTACTGACGAAATCGCGAAGTATAACTGTCGCTGTAAACAGGGATGGAGTGGTACGAATTGTGATACGGATGTCAATGAATGTACCTTTTCCCCATGCGAAAATGGAGCAACTTGTACAAATAACCCCGGAAGTTACCGATGCGCGTGCATTGTAGGATTTGTTGGTACACAATGTGAAATCAACATTGATGACTGTGCTGGTTCTCCCTGCATGAATAATGGAACATGCATAGACGCTGTCAATGATTATAACTGTAACTGTTACGGTCAGTTTACCGGAAAACGTTGTGACGTATACAATTTCTGTGCATACAGTCCGTGTCATCACGGCCAGTGCGTTGTAACCGATAACACCCCGAACTGTCTGTGTGACGTAGGCTGGGAAGGCGTGGCTTGCACCTATGATATCGACGAGTGTGCGCAATCGTCACCTTGTTCAAACGGAACAACATGCGTCAATACAGCCGGAAGTTACGAATGCGATTCATGTAACAACACAATGTGTGGTGTCAACGGCACGTGCTCCATGTTGAATAATGTCCCGACCTGCACCTGTGGATATGGATGGACAGGCCCCTACTGTTCCCAGGAGGATTTCTGTATCGGTAACCCGTGCAGCAGCCATCTTGAATGTGTCAACACTTTTGATGGTTACACGTGTCACCATCACCATGGTAAAGACCTATGTGACGCCATGCCATGTGAAAACGGCGGGACCTGTGAGTTCCATTCTCGCTACACTCCTCCCAGCTTCGAGTGCCATTGCGCTAGCGGCTGGACGGATCCTACTTGCACCACTGATATTGATGAATGTGTTTCCAAACCCTGTGCTGCTGACCACGCATGCGTCAATACTGATGGGGGATTTGCATGCGTGAAACACACTGTGAAACGTTCAAGCTTGGGTTTGTATATTTCACAGTTATATATAATAAATCTTTGAAGGCGTCGATGGTGTGGATAAAATAAAGCCGAACATTTCGTTCCAGTCTGCAATTTCTACTGGTTTCCCTGTTAAAAGAAGTTTCGATTTGGTACTGATCTACCTGGCTAGTAGGGTTTTTTTTTTATTGAAAAGCGGGAGTAGTATTAGCGGAAATAGTATCATAATTATGGGAAGTTCAGTACAGTATCATTATATTGGCATTTTACCTTGATTACCCCTATTAGCTTGGAATTTGTAGGGAAGCAAGCTCAACGAAACTCCTTTTGGTTATAAGCTCTTGAATAATACTTAATGCTCGCAAATAGCAAATCTGTAGAGGAGCAAAGCACTCGGAGAAGGTTAACGCCGAGAGAGAGGAAGTTGAATAAAAGACTCCAAGAGCGACTTAAAAAAGATTCAAATATAGACAAGGCTGACCTTCAGCTGAATTATTTATAGGTAATGCATAGCTTTGTAAGCTGCAAATACTTTAAAACAAATGTTCATTTATTTTGTATGTTATTCCAATTCACTTGACAGTAGATACCGTTAAATGACTGTTTTTCCACCATACCGAGCTAACCGGGTTTACCAACTCAATTATCTTGGATTAAATAGGTACAGTTTGTGTTTAAAAGTAAACACCAACTCCAACTAAGATTTTTAGATGTTCAGTCTATTAGGAATATCTCTAAATTGACAGAGGGGGATTCTGGAACTGTTATGTTGGAAGTAGACCACGTCATACAAAAGTCTGACGTCACTGACCTCCGTGACCTTCTCACGACCTTGATATGTGGGAATGGATGTGGAGCCAAACACTGCACGGTGGATATCAGTAACTATACTGTCCAGTCTAGGTAAGTATTGGTCACTCAGAATACAGGTCACGGTTTTATCAACGTTCCTTAACTTAAGGAAAGTTCCTTATTAAAGGATTTTCTCCTTAACTTCTGTAATGCCTTTCCTATGGAGATTTTTAATTAAGGAGTTTTGTTAAGTTAAAGAACATTGATGAAACCAGGGCCAGGTCATGGTTTCATAGTAGATTGGTCTAGGTAAGGTAATCCATTGATTATGCAAGTAAACAAAGTGTCTTGTACATGCGAATATGTTGCTTTTGCATTGTAAATGACCGACAAGAAATAAACTCAACACAGTGCCAAATTTAGGATGAAGTTTATGGACTGTCGCCCACAATACCCCGGGGTTACGCTAGCTGTCGCTCCACACCCCTTGCATATGGCTTAGCAAACATTTAACATTCAGTATGCAGTACCTCTTGTTGACGAGGAGGGAAGACCAGTTTGGTAACATTTCTCTATGTGTTAATGATATTAGAACAAGATATAAAGGAAACAAGCGAATTACAGGTAGAGTAGTTAAATATATCAGTTAGATGCCCTGTGTTTATTTGTTTTGCTTGTTTGTTTGTTTTTGTTTGGGGGAGGGGGGTATTTACGGCAAATACCGAATAAAATTATCAGTGATTTGACAAAACGCAAAATGATTTTGTGCGAAACCTTTATCTCCTTAATCAACTTCAACCAACCAAACATTTGAAAACAAAATACCGCTCAAAAATATAGTATGTGACACCATCAATTTTCCGTTTTTTGATTATGTGCTCTTTTCAGGCATATACGTCAATGTGTTATCTTTCTTTAAAAATGTAAGAATGTTCACGATTTTTTGTGGATTTACAGTATACCGCAAACGTCATGTTTTTTTTTGCATAAACTGCTACCGTATAACCCACGAAAGAATTGTGGTTACCCCTCAGTTTACTTATTTTGCATATATTTTTCTTTTCACAGGTATGCAAGGTCGACCTTAAACATCCTTGCCATGTGTGGTGATGACGTCATCAATGACGAGACGATGCATGACGTGCTTGGAAAAGCATTTAAGATAATCAACTAAAACTGAACAGCGTGACCCATGCTGATTTCACATACAGAAAATGCAGAATAAAAGTATTTTCTTTATTCACATTAAAACTGGTGTTTTTGTTCATTTTTCTTGGAACACAGCAAAAGCTCAGATTAAATATACTGACGAAGATAAAGTACGAATGATTGAATTTTTGTTGATATTTGAGGAACGATTTCCCAGGAAACAAACTGTGCCCCACTCTCAGCTGACTTGTGTTTGCTTTCATACGAGACTGAATTGTTGAAGATCTATTTAGGACAGGTAAAAAGAACAAAAAAATCAAGCGCCAAAGATTTTAATTTCGCTTCCAGATATATCGACTATGTGTTTGCTGACCACGTTGTTCGTATATACCCTTCTAAACTTGAAAGAAAGGAAACAACTGACTCTTCCGCATCAACTGCTTACCTCGATGTATATTAAAAAATCAGAGAACACCAAAGCCATAAGCCTTACTCAAACTCGATTACACTAGAGGCAATATAGGAACAAAGTTAATATTCACATGAAGACTCTCGTAAAAGCACAAGATAATAAGACCAGGTGTTCCGGAAGAGTAAGCGTTTTCTGCGTTATCGACGACACCCGCCATGTAAGCATTAAACTATGAGATACATGGACAGCTCTAAGCTATATACGATACGTGACGATTTCATTTTTCCGAACGCGAACTTTCCCTGTCTCCCCAATCTATGTTGTTTAGGTGTTACAGTTGATTCATTATTCTAGGGCTTGCGCTAAATATCAAGATTTGCGTGATAGATGTCGATTGCTGCTGAACAATCTTACTGCACAGGTATTCGAGAGATACCGGTTGATCATTACTATGATCCATATTTGCCTCATTTGGAATATTTTGAATTTTACTGTAACATGAAGATGGACGTTTTTGAGTATCCTCATTAATGCACTTACCTGTTATGATTGAGAATAATGACTCGTTCCCACTTTGAGGACTTGCTGTTTACTTCGATGTGACAAAGATTTATATAACGAGTGTCATCTATGAAGCAGAAGACACTTACTCTTCCGGAACACATGTGAAGTAAATTTTGTTTTCAGCAGTCGACGTGTATCCCAAAAACTTGATATTTAGAGCCAAGCCAATCAGTCCAACAGAACTAGACTAGTCCTGGTAGCAGAGAATGCATGTATATGCTTCCAGACGTCTGACAATCTTTATCTTTGCATTTAATCAAATGTTATGCTGCAGTCATAGAAGATATATAATCAGTAATTATTATAATTGTATATTGAAATATAATGAATATCAAGAATTGCATAATATAGACAGGATAACAAACGCTACATCGTATTCAGTTGTAACATTTAATATACAGACAATATCAGATGATGAGAAATGGGCAACTTCGAAATACATCTATATAATTAATAATAATACTGGATGATAAACAATTTCTTTTGACGAATGATAAAATCCATATAAGATAAATAAGCAAATTCTTTGTAACACGAATTGATAAACAAAAATGACCACTGTATAATTTGAAAAACACACCTGATGTGAGTGTACAATAATGTCTTACACCAAACATTTGTGCAGGCTAGCATTACGATATATAAACAACCCTGTTATTTCCTACATTTATTCTTGCATCTAAGCTTTTTTAATTAATTCATTAAGAGGGGGTACTATTGTCACCCAAATAAACCAAAGTTTCTGGAATTAACATCGTCTACAAACAGGTGTGTGTTAAGAAATATTGCTGCTTTCATTTATAAAGCGAATGAAATACAAAATAATTATTTGTCCAATTAAGAGTTACGTCCGCCCTGATGTCGGATAATTAGCAATGAAATTCATAATGTCACTTTTTGCTGTATATATTTGTGAAATGCATTGAATTTTAGAATATACAATGTATATGCATTGTATTTATGGCACAAATACATGTATGTCTATTGCTAAATAAAGAATTATGAATTATAATTGTAACAAAGATAATACTTATTATTACCTCCACCAGGAGTCGAAACGGAACATCTAGCTACTTATCTTACACTCAACCGATCGACCTAAAGAGAAGATCTCTCTATCCAAGCGGTATATTGCAGCTAGTATTTACCAGGGTTACATACTCCCACTCCAGGAAAGAACCGGGGGTCATTAGGATTCCTTTGCAAGTATCCCTTGTCCATGTTATATCCGGGTCCCTACGGATCCACCATATGTCATTATTATTTTAATGCCTCCACCAGGAGTCGAACCCGGAACCCTCGCTACTAGTCTTACACTCAACCGATCGAGCTGAAGAGAAGATCTCTGTAGCCGAGCGGTATATTGCAAAATTAATAAGAGAATACCGAAGCGTTAACATTGCAGCTAGTACTTACCAGGGTAACATAATGACGAAAGACTTTATTTAGGGTCGATGACACTTTGGGGCGCAATACTCTTCCTCCAAATGGTCGCCATTATCAATGCCACCCATTTAAAATAATTATCAAAGTTAGGCATTGAGAGTTACATAGAATAAAATAATGGAATGTGGATACAGTAGTAAGATTGGTCGAAGGGTCAACACTCCGGCCTTCCATGCAGGCGGCCGGAGTTCAATCCACGTATTCGTCATACCCATGGAACATTCAGAGAAAGTGTTTTCTCCTGCCCACACAACTCCAACAACCCAGGTGGAGTATAAAATGGTCTGGGGTGGGCGTTGCAGTATCTGTGCAGTAGCATTCAAGTGAGGTGGCACTCTAAAAGATGCTGTTGGAAACGCGGTCCCACTTCAAACAGAACACAATTTATCTCCAGCACACACGCATGCATAAACACACATAGGGAGATATTGGCCAGGTGGTATAGGACAAGTAGTTCTGCGAACTCCTCAGAATTGTATATGATAGAAATGTATTTGTTTTTAACTGTATTGATTGCATTAGAATGGCATATCTATGTACTGTAAAGCGCTTTAGAGTAGCTTATGTTAGCTTTATCTAATGTTGTATATTATGATTATTATCATGAAGATACTAATTCTATACTAATAAAACTTCCAGATAGTGATAATCTCATGTTATAAAATTTGACATATGCCTCTTGCATTCAAGTTGGTAGGTTTTGGTACTGGTTTTCATTGTCTTGTAACCCATTCCAAAGTGTTGGGCCATTGAATAAAAATGAATTCCTAAATTTCTTAGGGTTTTTGTTTGGGAATGGCATATTTTCCCCAGGAGATGCCCTGATCTTTCTATCATGGATACTAGAAATTAAGATATTACAGTCCAAGTATATCGGACAAAGTTTGTTGATAACTTAAAACATCAAAATACATCCATTGTTATGCATTCTTTTACTAAAAGGTAACCATTTTAGCTTTTTTAAAGTCTTCAGTTGGTACAGAGTCATATGTATCTAAGATTATACGGAACACATTTTTTGAAACCTTTCCAATATGTTAACTGATATTAGAGAACATTGTCCCTAGATTATGGAACAATGATTAAAGTCAGGTAAAATAAAACAGTTTAAAAGGGTTATTCTGGATGAGATAAGTAAACACATTTTCCCCAACATAATAGACATATTTTAAAATTGATCTATTTTCATGCCATCTTGACATGTTTGATCCATGTAAGAGTGTCATCTATACACACCAAGTAGTTTTCCATGTCTAACATGTTCCAATTTCAAAATGTCGGACTCAATACATAATCCACGTGTAATGATCTGGCTTTTCTGTATTCACACTGCATAGAGTGGAGAGGCATGATATAATATATGTAAATTATAAGCAACCACTGCAACAATTGAATATAGATGCCTTACAATGACTCCTCTTTCAGCATGTTTATATTTTTCATCTCGATATTGCTATGATCCAGTTGAACACACAGTAAATGATATTATATTACAATGTATATTATCCCAAACATAAAGCTTTTCTTGAAAGGCCCTAAATATCAAGCGACTTCATCTATCAATTGGAATGCGAATGTTAAGATTCAGCATACCACAAAACTTTCCAGTGTACATAGATATCGGTTTTATTAGCTTAACAGAGTTGACAATATTGGATTCTTATAATATGTTTCGGTTCTAGCAAACATTGCAGAGTACCATAGGTATAGTGATATATCAATAACATCAAATCATTTCATAACAGAATTATTCATAACATTTATACTGGGTTAACTATCCACCACATACAAATCGTTTCATAGAACTGTCATGTTTCGATCATCTCTTTCAAAGTGTGTCATGTAATATCTTTTCAACGTTTTTCTTGTCAACGACGTCGTCTCCACAGAATGTCTGTATACTGAGGGTTGAATTGCCGAAACTGCAATAAATAAGATACAGGAGCATTGTTGACTTTGATTTTCTTACACAATTCATGAAATTAAGAACAGGGTTGAAAGTCATAGTGTACTTAAGTGTATATCGCTTGTAAGAAAAACGTTCTTGATCATCGTCGGAAACCCACGGTACACTTCTTTGACGCTTGCATACCGTGGGCTAAAATAGATTGAAATCTTCGTTTCCCCGAATAGAAGTTTATGCGGAGATTTCGACCAATCAGAATGGTCGTTTCTTGTAACACTCTGTTAGATCATTTTACCTTTACCATGGTCAGCATATTTCTGTAGGCATGACGCCGATGTCGATCTCCGTATAGTAGGACCTTCTATTTTAATCACAATCGACACAATTATAACACAATCGACAAGTTTTGTTGTCAGGTGGTGCTACAAATTAAACGGGATACCCCGACTGGATGTAGTCACGAATTAAAGTTTTGATAAGATTGGCTACTATTTTAGTACGAAAACGAGGGTTTCCATCTATTCTGGCTCACGGTATGCAAGCGCCAGAGAAGTGTACCGTGGGTTTCAGACAATGGTTCTTGATATTTTATCTATCATTAATTAATTACTTCAGTCGCATAATTGATAGAAAGAAGCAATAAGTAGTTTGTTACGAATGCTAGACAGTTTTTCTTGACGTGTTACGAAACGTGACGTCTTATAGAATCTGACGTAACAGACCAAACAGATTCGCCACGACGTAGCATTTAATCATGTATCAGGAGCCTTAATTAAAACATCATCTTACATAATAATAATAATTAGCTCGTATTTGGACCAATTTCTAAATGAAATACATTTTCTGAAGGCAAAAGTAATTCTAAGAAGGAAAATCAAGGCCTCAGTTGTGTCAATGAACCGAAAAGTACCTTAAAACGGCATTTTCCGCTAAATTTGGTGTTCGCCTGCTCAAATTCGCCGCCGCCATTTGACTTATTATAGGAATCTCAACATGGTACGACGTGAAACATTTTTTATATTTTTTTAACCTTAACAGTTTAGATTATCAAACAATAACAGATTTATTTGATATCAAGATTTATTACATAGCACACCAGTACGATAGTTATATTTTTATTATCGTTATCTATGTTGAAAAAACATTTCTTATGTTTTTTTGCGAATCGGCACGGAACCGGGAGCAGGATATTGGTCACATGATTCGAAAAAAATCACATGATTGCTCGTATAAAAATAGAACAGGAAAGCGCAAATGTCAGGTAGCCGCGGTAAACAATATTGGCTGACGAAAACAGAATCACAAGACTTGACAAGAAAGAAGCTGAAAGAGACTATTGAAAGATCGGAGCAGATGCATCTGATCAACAAAAAGAAATACGACACAATCAAAGAAGTCAAAGAGCATGGTTTGACGGACGAAGTGTTGTTGAGTTGACAATGCTTTCGGAAAACAAAAACGTACTGTACAGCTGATACGTTTACGAAAATACATGCATCATTCACGTACACTGTAAGATTATGTTCGGTAAAGCTTGTTATAAAAATATCATTGTAATAATTGTAAACATCCCGACATGGGAAATAAACAGTATATTACAACAAGGAGCATGAAATGAAACTAGTGAGACGAGCCGGGCGCGAACCCGAGACCTCTAGGTTATGGAGCCAGGACGTTCCCACTAGTCCAAAAGGTCCGAACCAGTTGACCTGGTTTCTAATTTCCTGATATCGTTATGCAAGGTCGTGTCTCCACGTAACATACGTCATATTTAAAATTATTATTATTGTGACGCCAGGTTTTTTGACGTCATACCTACACTTTATCAATGTGACGCAAACAAAACAAATTGTTGACACAAAGCAAACATTTACATAATAATAAATGACCCAATGGATACAGCTATCAGTTATACCACGTGATATATATTCCAAACAAAACTTCAGTACATTCGATGAAACTTTTTCCCATGGATTATATAAAGAATAACATAAGTATTACAAAAATACGAAAAGCACGGAAGAAAACAAAACAAACCTGATATCGGAATGGAATCCGAGAAGATGTACTAACACAGGTTTTGTTGGGCACAGTCGTAGAGTCAGTACATCTTTTATCTGTTGGCTTACACTGACTATGTTTTCCTTTGTTAAAACAGAAGAGATGCTTACAAGAGCTCCGCCTGAAATCGAAAATACAGGTCGGTAACACATACTCAATACAGAATGGAATCAACAGCTTCGCTATATAAATTGTATGTATCTTGTTTACACTAAACGTTATAAGACATACTATCGTAATTAAAACTTCATAAAACTACTGTTAAACTGGAAAAATTCCACCTCGTTTTTCTTTCACGCTTTCGGCAAAAAAAAAAAAAGAAAATGAAAAGGCGAATTTAAGACAGGGCAAATATGTTTCCAAACATAGGCTGGCGTCTTATATTACATGGACGATGATGACCCGAATTTGCGAGGGCGAATTCAAGACGGGGCAAATTTAAATAATAAATGGTCGAATTGGCAAAAACAAGAAGACAATATTTGCTTTTCAGACAGAAAAAAACTTGTTACCGTCTGAGAAAAAGCTTGTTACCGTCTGAGAAAAATCTTGTTACCGTCTGAGAAAAAGCTTGTTACCGTCTGAGAAAAAGCTTGTTACCGACTGAGAAAAAAGCTTGTTACCGTCTGAAAAAGCTTGTTACCTTCTGTTTGTGTTGGCTTCATTGGTCTAATTCTTATAGCTGGTCTCTGACGACCCCTTCTGTCCTCGTGCTGGTTATCTTTGCACGTGAAACCCCCGGGTAAGTTGACACAAGAAAGTGGGGCGGGACACGGATTCCTCTCACATTCATTGACATCTTCATCGCATATCGCACCATTCCAGCCCCCAACACAGTAACAGACGGCGTTGTCCCCTACCATCTCACAGATTGCATTATTCAAACAGGGGGTCGGGTCACATTTGTTCATTGTGACGTTACACAGTGATCCAGTCCTTCCCGGTGGACATTTGCATATGAATGATGTGTTTGAAGGAAGACATGTACTTCCGCTATAACAGGGGTTGTTAATGCAGAATTCTTTTGTCATACAATCATGTCCCCGCCAACCGTTCTGACACACACACTTGTAACTTAAATGTCCGTTAACACAAGCAGAGTTACTGTTACAAGGGTCAGACAAGCAATGATCAGCTATGTTGCAGGTGTCACCCATCCAACCGCTGGCACATGTACAAATGTAAGCTGTAGAATTGTTGGTACATGTTCCGCCATTTAAACATGGCTGACTGGCACAAGAGTCTAACTCGTCACACATATCACCCTTAAACCCAATTGGACATCGGCAAGTAAACATGTGACCGTCTTGTTGACAAACACCGCCATTCTTACACGGCATCCGACTACAGACATCATGAACATAGTGACAATAATACCCATCCGAAAAAGCCTCACATCGTTTGAAGTGACCGCAAGGGTTATCGAGGCAGGCGTCGGTAACCGAGCAGTCAGGGCCCGTCCAGCCTTGCTCACACTTACACATAGGCTCTTCATCAAGATCCTGGTAAATACAGGTCCCATTGTTCTGACAGACAGTGTGCTCACATGAAAGACAAGTGTAGCTACCAAAGTTGTTAATACATTTGTGCCCAGATGGACAGACAGATCTGTCACATTCGTTGATGTCTGTTTCACAGGTGAATCCTGTCCAGCCAGGCTCACAGCTACAGTGGAAACCTGCTGTCGTGGTGGTACATTGTCCATTACGACAAGGGGAATAGGCGCATATATTTAACATTTCACAATTTGTGCCAACATACTCAAAAGGACAATGACATTGATATGTGTTTCCAATTTCCGTGCAGGTGCCGTGATTGAGGCATGGTTGAGAAGTACATAACAAGTCCGTAACAACACAACTCCTCTGTCCGTTAGATTGGACTGGACAGGACAGATTACAGCTCGGACCGTAATATGCCTGCCGACACTGAGGACGTCCGGTATTGTCACAGGTACCGTGGCCATCCGGAACTGAACAATACACGTCACACGAAGGTCCGTAGTAATTACTGTCACAGTGTAGCGTTCCATTGTGGTCACAGACCTTGTGACCTGTAGGCATACACGACACGTTACAGAAGAACCCATAAAAGTTGTGGTCACACACCAACTGCCCACTGACGTCACAGTTACCGTGGTCGGTTGGTAGGCAATACGTTGCACACGTAGATCCAAAGTACCCAGTATCACAGACGAGGTGAGTACCGTTACAGTGGCCATGCTGTAGATGGGGACATACCTGGTTACAACAAGGACCATAATAGTCCTTCGTACAAATTAGAGTCCCTTCGCTATTCCGTATAAAACGGGTTATTATGCTTGTGGTGCAGCGGGATTCACAATTATGTCCATAGAAGAAATCTTTACAGACTGACTTTCCAGTGCTGGTACAGTTTTTATTACCTATAGCCACACAGTAAACATTACAGCTTGGACCGTAATAGTTGTTTACACATTGAAGCTGTCCGTGATCGTCACATATTCTTGGCATAGTTGATACGCAGTGAACACCACACTGCGTTCCGTAATAGTTCGGCTGACATCGTAGAGTTCCGTTATTATCACATATCTTATGTCCGATGGGTACACAGTGTACATCACACTTGGGTCCGTAGTAGCTATTATTGCATATCAAATGTCCAAGATTGTCACAAGTTCCGTGGTCAGTAGGTACACAGATCCTGGTACAGTGTGGTCCGTAGTGGTTCGTCTCACAAACAAGGCGACCATCTTGATTACACACGCGATGCTGTTCGGGTTGTGGTGTACACTTTTCTCGGAACACCTCGTAATCCAACGTCAGTCTTAACAAAATACAAATTTTATTTGTTACCATTTATGATGTTTAGATATGAAATGAAATGAAGCCTGAAAAATAAATATAATTACTTGAGGATAAATATAAATAAATATAAATTTTATTTATTTTACAACAATTATGAAACAAGTTATCCAACTTATATAAATCACTCTTGTTGGCCCGGATATTAGCGCGCGAGGGGTCTTATTGTGGGAGGAAACCGGAGTACCCGGAGAAAAACCCACAGGGTCGGACAGGTGACCCCATACCTTTTCACGTCTGGAGGATAGAGGATAGAAAACTTCGCGTTTCGTTTTTCAATCGTTGTTTTTATTTTATTTTTTTTTTCAAACGGAACGAATAATATATACGAAAGGTCAAGTAAATAAATTTAGGTAATTAAAAAGTAAACAACATCTTTTTCCGTAAACAACATAATGAGAAGCTCGAGTGAAAATATTCTAGTATATGTATAATTTAGTCTGCTGGTACTTAAAAATGTTTGCATGTATGTATGCATATGCATGCATGTGAGGGTGCATGAGGATGTGTGTGTGTGAGCGTGCATGAGTATATGTGCATGCAGGTGCGTCATGCATTTAAATATGTATGTGTATTATCTATGTATTGTGTATATTATATGTTAAATGTCTAAATGTTTGTACCACCGTTTGTTTCTTGAGGAGAGGACTTAAATAGGCTATGCCTGCTGTCCGATCCTTTTGTCAATTTACTTGTCAATAAAATTTCATGAAATGAAAAATTGAATAATTCAAAGTTTCAAAGGAGTTCTTATGTATTTGATAAATTAGAATTATATGTGAGGATAATAAACACTTACACAGCCCCTGTGTTGTAATACTTCTTTGTGACCTGTCTGACATCCTGGCCTTCTGCTGTTATACTTGTATTGGGCAGGAATGGCATTACCTCGAAGGAACCTATCAGATGGGAGGCCTGACCGTCACCATAGAACACCACCTGGAACCTATATCTCGGCTTGGAGTGAAAACAAGTTAAATATAAGGTTTTGTATACATAAACATACAGTGTACCCTCGACCCACCGCCACCCTCGCGTACTGCCACCTAAACCTCTAGAACGGATTTCTCTCCTATATAATTCCCTCGTTAAGTTTGCCACCCTCGCATACCGCCATACCCTTTAAAATACAAACGTCCCGAATCGCTATATATTGCCCTCGACGATAACGACATATTATTCTGTTTTTGTAGATCGAGGAAAACTTTAGTGTTCCATTTGGAATGGCATTCAGCAAAAGCAGATCAATAACTATTTTCAGATATAAATTTGTGCCAATGTAGATCCATATGACGATATAATACTAAGTTTGTTTTTATTAAAATGTTGGAAATGCAATCTATTATGCAATTTAATTCATGGTTTAATTTTCATAATTCGATACTACCGCCACCCTCGTTATACCGCCATAATTGCTGTGGACGAAAGGTGGCGATATAACGAGGGTACAATGTACATTGTATATATGTTCCAGTAATACGCATATTACGAGCATATGTTTCTTAAAGGTGATAAAAACCCTATTTCATTTTCTCAACTTTTTTATTTTTCGGTGCATTATGTATCATATTATCCTTGTGTATAATAAAAATTATTTTCGAAACACGAAAATAACGAAAATTTGCAAATTTTGTAACTGACATCAACAATTTCAGATAGTCTACACGTCAGCATGAGCTATCGTTCTTGAACGGGAAAAACTGTGACGTCATTTGCGACGATCGCGACCACCTGTTTCAAGCCATGCACGCCAAACTGGTTAGAACCGGAGCGAGGAAATTTTAAAAGTTATCTACTTTGTATGTTTTATTTATATTTTGACACTAAATTTGGCGGCTTTTTTAGAATTTAATGGTTAATGACCTTTAAGATCCAGCACATGATAATGGACCATACCTCCCATATTCCATACTAGATCCTCTTAAACACAATTAGAGTATAATGTAGTTTAGTGGACATTTGGTTTAGAAAAGCTAATAATCAAAAGGGCTTTATCGCCAACTAGTCATCATTGCAGCGTAAAGGGAAAGAATACCGTTACCGTTATTTCCTGTATAATTAAAGATATATATAAACTTATCAATGATATTTTATGTTTACAAATAGCGTAGATCTAAAAGTTGATAAAAGCGGAAACATTTAACAACGTATAGCACGCATTTTTTAATAATTTGTTAAACAAATCCACATATAGTCCGCACCGGCAGATAGTCCGCATTATGCATCTTCTGATGTAAACAATCGTATAGCCCGCGGGCAATACACAGAAAATTACGGTATACTTTTTGCAAAGTAAGGCAGAATGGGTATTGCCATTTTTGCTAGTGAATATAATTGACATATTGCATATCAAAAATTGAAATGCATGGATTTACGCTTTAGAATTGTCAGTTTGCTGTTTATCAGTTTGACATGTCATTTAAATGATGTACTTAATTCATTGTCAAGCATTTATTCATAACATTGTTTAAATTTTAAGCAAAAAATAGAAATAGTATAAAAAATATTAGTATATTGAAGAAAAATCAACTTACCGACCATGTTGGAAAATGAAGAAGAATAGGATTGGTGAGATTTCCGACCGTCGATCCAAAAGTGGTATTGCGTTTACCAGAATAGTCCGTAGTACTTTTTATTGTCTTAGAGCATAAGTTCAAAAAACTTTTCCTGTGTGGTCGGATAAAATAAAAATGACAGATAAGGAACACGTGTAAGATGTTATTTTAAGTAACTGAAAATACATAAAAAATAAATAAGTAAAATAGCATACTGAAAAATGACGTAACACACACATATGCTGCACCTTTTAAATTTAGTTAAAGATACAGTATGCCGGCAAAATTGAATTAAACTGCATCACACAGCTGTTTCGTCCTCCTAGGACTCTTCAGTGTTGCTATGGGCCAAAAGTTGGGAATCCAAAATTTCTAAAATAATATAGAAACAGAAGGCTCAGGTGCGTAAAACTCCTTTAATTTATGAATTTAGAAGTATGATTAAACTAGTTCTATATGCTTTTTAAATCGTGCACTACGAGTTATGCTAAAGCAATACAGGTCTCTTACCGGTCGGGGCAAGTAACGATTTATAAAGAATCCAACTATACAACAATGAAACCCCAACTTGTTAGATATGGTAAGGTCATTTTTAAGTGCTTGGATCTTGATCTGGGTCGTTTAAGTAATGAAGCCAATAGAGTTTTGAAAATGATTAATAAAAGTAATTAAGACCTTTTTCGTACAAACCTAAAACACGAAATTGTTTGCGATGTTATATGTTAGTATGTTAAGTTTGATCAAAATGTCTCAAGGAATGAGGTCACTCTAACATTAATTATATCTATAATTAATAATTTGACCTCGCATGTTTATATTCCTTTACAAGAATGTACATTTAAGAAATCATTTGTATGTTTACCGAAAACAGATTTGGGCGGCTGGATGGCATACCGGTGAACAGGTGCTACTTGGTGTTGAACAAGGACAGGAAGGTATGTATAGGGTCCGCAGTGTTATCTTTAGAGTGAAACCTGTAACGGCCTTCAAATAAAAAAAAATGTTAGCAAGACACGATCTCTAATGATATTTCTAAGATCCACGTGATAATCAAAGGAGCCAAGGTAACGTCCGACTCATTTTAATTCAAGCCCGTTCTTGGATGTTTGTCAGCATGCCATAATATTTGTAAATTATATCACTTTCCCTGTAAAGAATTCTTATGGCTGAACGGGCACCGCCATTGGGCGAGTTCGGACAGGCAGTTTATTAATTTGATTTGGTTTATTTTTGTTTTACGTCCTATTAACATCTATTCCACCGAATTGTTTTCAGAATGACTTCACTACAGCTGAGGAATCTACAACATATTTTAGCAATCAATAGTATCTTCTAAAACTGAAATTAAATTTTAGATAATGTTATCCTTTACTGTAGAATAATCTAGTTTAAGTTATATTGATCTTCCGTATCATATGTATAATAGTACATTTAGGCCTTCATCATACCAGTTTACCATTTATTGGACGACGGAGAAGGTGGACAGAAGGGAAGAGTCTCAACATACCTGAGGAATCGTAGCCGAACTCTCATTACAGCTTGAGCCCACAAACGGGGGATCACAACGTAGATACCCATTAGTGTCACAGTGCCCATTGGATGGCGGAGGGATACATTTTGTGTCACAATTTGGTCCATAGTAATACTGATCGCATCTCAGTGTCCCGTTAGAGTCACAGTGTCCATTGGAAGACGGAGTTATACATTGTTTATTGCAATTTAGTCCATAGTAAGACGAATCACAACTTACTGTTCCATTGGAGTCACAGTGTCCATGGGATTGCGGGGTGATGCATTGTCTTTCACAAAGTCGGCCATAGTAAGACGGGTTACAGACTAACGTACCGTTCCTATCGCAGTGTCCATTACGTGTCGGTTCACACCTCCTGTCACAGTGCTGACCATAATAGTGTGATGCACACACAAGGTTTCCGTGTGAGTCACATACTCTGTTTGTAGCAGAGTCCGGGCTACACAGCTGTTGATGATACACCTTGTATGTTATATGGAGGCTGCAGGTTTGAAGTATACAACAATGATGAACATTATAATATATTTTGTTCTCCAGAAAATGTCATTTTATTTCTATTGAAATCTAAAATATTAAAATAAATTATTAAATCAGATTGATAATTTGTAAAACAGAAATTAAATACGTCACATACTTCTGAAATTCATAAACAATGGTATATATTGATGAATTTGCCATACTCAGATTTAGATACGGCTAAATCGTAGTTTGTATGGTATCGCTTGTAATACTCACGAGGCATGCGTTTTGTGGTCCTGAAATGATGTTTTCTCGTGTACTCTGGCTGTACTTAGACTTGTGTCGACTCTAGTGAGATAAGGAAACAGGTCGAATATCCCGATGGATCGTGTTTGTTCGATATCTTCAAACGCTTTAACTGTAAACCCCGAATAAATCTAGAGTAAAACAGAAAACAAAAACTGAAGATATTAACGTTAAGCAGCAACAACGCTTCCTTTTTTTCATTAAAAACCGACAATATAAGACATTTATATCAATCATTGTAAGACATTGTAAGACAGATATTGAGAAACATCAATAAGTTAAATCAATATGTTGTATTTTCTACACTGAATCAATCCCTGGTGAAAAGAACGTCGATAGTTGCAATATTTTAGACTAACAAACGTGTTGTCAAATCTCTTTCAGTTGGTATATAAAGTGATTTGTCGGAGTAGAGTGTGGAGATTACAAATGTACCGTGGCTGGAGTGTTAAATACACAATGATACACCTTTGATTGTAGATCGATGACACATACATATTTCAATAGAGTTCCGTCTCGTTTCAAGGCTATATTGTTCCGGTACAACCAATACATCAATGTTAATGAAAACATTAGCGTGATAAATTACCTGTAGTGTATTTCTTCATTTAACAAAAATTAAATAAGCAAGACAAATCATGCTTAAAATTATGTTTATTATTTGTAAACAAACGTACCGTCCATTGTTGCATTTGAAAGGTAACTGGGTTGGAGAGATTGCCGATACTGGAGGTGAAATGGATGCTTAGCTGTCCCTGGATACGGGTGCTGGTCTGTGTCTGCTGGAACGGATCATGTTTTGTCGGTCTGAAATTCAAAAAGATGAACTAATTCATGTATGCTCTTTTAAAAACAAATATTTATTTAAAGTTTTCAGTCTAAAATATTTCTGGAATAAATTTTATGATTAATTTTTAAGCAAATATCCCTTATGATGTAAAACTTATTGAACAAGTAAAAATAAGTTATTTCATATTGTTTTTGTTGTTATTAAGTTTCACGTAAACAAAAACCATACCTGTCCCTTAATTTAAGTTTGTTGAAATGAAATTGTATTATCAAATATTCAAAATACATGTTTCTCAGCTATTCAATGTAACTATTGTCAACACTCCATTATAGTTTCAGAATACTTATCTGGCTCTGCTTGCCTTGAGAACTATAATTACGGCTTAACAATCAAGGACAAAGACTGTTTTAAAAACGAACTATCATATACTTTTATAAAGATTTGATATCTCACCTGTAACAGACCTGCAGTACGGCATTACAAGGATCACGACACCGGTTATTGACTTTGGCAGCGTTGTTACAGCATAGGAGGGAGTTGTTGGTTGTGTAAACTTCGTTGTTTGGTATGTACAGGGATACTAGGTTTACCGACAGTATGGTTCCCGCATTCACCTAAATAAATTTCGAAGAACAAAACAGCCATATCAACGTGGTAGATATCAGCTACAGTGTACATCTACATAGTTATATTACAACAATGATTTGATAATTGGTCTATCGGAACTACATTAATTAGATAAGTATTATTATTAACAAGAATTCCAACTTTCTGACGCCTTGGAACTTTTTGTCAAGCTGTATCTATTTTAGTATGGTCGTTTAAAAGTGATTATAGTACCCTAGTTAACTTATAATTGTTATAAATAGTACCTTTCCATTCCACTTTTGGACATTTTCTATGTACTCTCTTTTCGGAAGGTTCTTTCTTTTGTTGCTGCATGATCTAGCTAAAATCCTCTCATTATTGTTTTTTTAAGTTGCTTATGTTCGTACAGAAATCATTTTCATCATAGGATGAAACTGTAAAATCTTATTCTTTATTCATAGATATCATTGACTATATATATTGATAGATTTGGTATTGAAAACATGTAAGAGCAGAGTAATTGTTTAATCGATCAACTTGATAAACACACAATAAACAACTTTTGATTATTTTCAGCATGAATTAATTACATTCCTGTTAATGAACATGATGATGAACTTGTTCACAAGCGATTCTGAAGAGTCAAACGACCAAGACTATAATTGTACGTGTCATGTCAAGTTTTGACAAATTATTTTCGATTTTAATCCAAATGTTGTTGCATAAATAATAACAACAGTCAGAATAAAATAGAAAACAGAAATTTAGCTTGGTCGAAAAAAAACATTCATGAATACTATGTGTACATGTACCGCTTTAAAAGGTTTGTATAACTATCAAAATATGTGTTCTTTCCTACATGTGTATCAAATATAAAAATAAACTTTTGATACTTAGATACTGTTTATTTAATATTGCAGCATGCTTTCGCTAAAAATGTTAACCTTTCCCTATTCAGATTTCACCAAATAGTTTGTAGAATTTATACAAGTTTTATATTTTTATCCTATACTTTACAGACTTTCGTTAAGCTTTAAAAATAGGTCAATTAAATTATTATTGTCGATTTATATTAGGATAATGGAGCTAAACCTCTAGCTGTATCGTGGCGGACGAGTACAAAGTACAGCCTGTGTTACGTCATTGTAGTGTATCAATACGCAGTGACACGGTCATCTGTGGTGTGCAAATATGACAGTTCATTTGGTTAATGTGTTCAAGTAAAGGCAAGACTTTATCAACTACCGAATAATTCACTTCTCTGCATTCACGTTTGTATAATATTTGTTTTATACTTTGATTCCGTTAATGCAATGTTTAATTTATACATATTCTTCAACTTTGAAGTAAGATAGCATGTTAAACCCGTACGGTAAGGTAGCCGTTCTTGCTATGAATTGTGATAAAATAACAATTATTAATTACTATTAATGTACCTTCTTCTTGACACAGAATCATGTACATTTCATGGAGAAGAGCTAGAGTACCTGCATCCCTTTTCTATAGTTACTGCAACTAGCAAAATATGCCAGATGATGACCAAACTAATACGGGAGAAAAAACTTGAACATCCTTGTACACTTACCAAAGAAACCATCATGAGGACACCGGAAATGGCGGACGTGCCCATCTTGCAAATGATCAAAGTTAGATAATACAGTATACATAAGGTGTATATCTCGTAAAAGTTTATCTGATTGTGGGCTATTTTTACATGTTTATCATATCTGATAAACGGTACGAATATGGGGACTTGCTAGTAGATAAATGTATAGTTCTGTGTATAAACAGCATTGATATAAATATGTTACATGTAACACAATGAGTAACATTTGGAGACCTGGACTGTACATTTTATGTTATCACCTCAGTGAACCCGCGGTAAAGTTGTTACCGAAAACAAGTATTTAGGGCAAAATAGTTTATCTTGAAAATGCTTTTTGTATTTAGCATTTATTTTATCCTTCAGATAATTAGAAAGAAAATGTTGAGTGTTTTATGCTATTACTAGTAACTAGATGTTTAAAAATTCGAGTGAATGAATCATAGATGAAAGACATACTCATATATGTTTTAAAAATATGTTTAACATGTCCCTTTTATAATACTCAAAACGATAGATTATTAAAAGTGCAAAGCATTTAGAACAGTACCAAAATGTCGAATTTCATACGAATATACTCCTTAAGATTGCTTCTTGTCCTTAATCTCATGCGCTATTGTTTAAGGACGCACACAACTAAATAATTTACTATATGTTACAAGTAAGTTAATAAGTTTAATACTTGAAGTTCAACATTAGTGATAACTGTCTAGATTCACAGATACATACATGCTGCAAAAGCCATGTCATTGGGAATTTCGTCATTACAGGCGTCTGCTTCAAACAACCGGAAATTTACGTGTCAAACCAGCGCAATGGGACGGGACACCTTCCGACATTTGACCCCAAATATATAAATCCGCCATCACATATCAAAATCTACAAAAAGAACATATTTGTGTAAAGTTAAATATCTACAGATTTCATTCAATGCAGAGCAATGCAATTACCTATTCAATTTACTCAGGAGAACTGTACTTAGCCGAATCAAATTTTCAATAGGGACTGCAATCGCATGGAACACTTGGTGATTGCTGACGTGTTATATATATATAGCCGGGAGGGGCCGCTGTGGTCGAGTGGTTAAGGTGTTCCGACATTTTACCACTAGCCCTCCACCTCTGGGTTGCGAGTTCGAATCCCATGTGGGGGAGTTGCCAGGTACTGACCGTAGGTCGGTGGTTTTTCTCCGGGTACTTCGGCTTTGCTCCACCTCCAAAACCTGGAACGTACTTAAATTACGCTGGCTGTTAATAGTACGTAAAACAAAATAAACCAAACCAAATACATGTACACAAAGTTCACTTAATTGACATGTGATTTAGTTGTGTGAGTCTTTTAGCAACTGTACTTTGTTAAGTTGTGTGAGTCCTTAAGAGATTTATTTTGTTTAGTTGTATGAGTCCTTAAGAGACTGTACTTTGTTTTGTTGTGTGGGTCCTTAAGAGACTGTACTTTGTTTAGTTGTGTGTGTCCTCAAGCGACAGTGCTTTGTTTAGTTGAGTGAGTCCTTAAAGAGGCATCACGGTAAAACTATATTTTTTTATGCTTATTTAGAGATATTGTATATATGAATTAACTGTATAATCTTGTGGAAAAGTAATGGGTGATTTACGCTGAAATATGTTCTCAAAAACTTTAATTAATAATTAAAAAAGGGAATCACTATTCGTTGATCAACGATTTGGACATGTAAATTTTTTTGCGTCACATATGATAACGCATGCGCATAACAAGCTACATCGGTAAACAAAAAATGGCGATCCGTGTGACCTACATGTAACTACATAGCGAAAAGTGGCCGAATGGTCAAACTTTGGCGTAAGGATTATATTACGGAAGCATAACGAGGGATGGGAAGTATTCAAGGGAGAAACTAACAGCCCAATTATTTGCATGTTACAGTTTTCTTCTGGATAGCCGGTGACACAGATTTGATTTGGTTTTGGGGCCTCCCAAGGGATAACTCTTTAGTTCCTCTGTTACATGAAATGCGTGTGCATTCCCTTTATAATATTCCAGTAAAACGGCATTATTGAATTATATTGCTGAAGAGAAAGACCTTTTCACATACAAGAAAAGAAAAACCGTATGGGGGGGGGGGGGGGGGTTTACGTTGTAAAACGCCGGTATAGGTGCGATTGAGTTACATACAGATACAATTTGGACAAAATGAATAAATTTATGTCATCATGTGCGGATAAAAAATGCTTTTCATACCTTATCTATAAAATATGGATTGTACAAATATTATCGGGTTCGGACCCCGGTATTGAATTTGATATGAATCAAAATATATGCATTATGTAAGTGAAGTCATTAATTTAAAAAAAAAAAAAAACAAAAAAAAAAATCATATACACTCTGTACATGTATGTCCCATGTCTGCAGTTGTGTTGAAAATATTAACGAACCTTTAAATTTATATAAAAAAAAGTAAAATGAAAACGGAGTTATCATAACATATATAAATGGATTAAGTATTGGACAATTATCTTCTCGAAAAGTTCCAAAATTGATATATATGTAATCAGGGACGTTTATGTGAGACATATACGTCCCTGATGTAATACATGAATTCTACATGTTTAGTGCGTGGTGCGTCATATGAATGCACGGACTTCCGTGATACATAATTGTAAGTGTTAAAGTATGTTGACGCTGAAAGTTGGATAGATTTTAGATAAATATATAGATAGTCCGAAGAAAAATCTTCAAGACATCGAGCTGTATAAAAAAAATCGGAATCATTTCATTTTATTTTTGTACTTTTCAATGCAGGCACACCTTTTGTGAAATGGTTCTAAATGATGCAGAGATGTCGACATAAATTTCTTCATATGAATATCGTGTGTAATTAACGTCTGATTATTAATGTGAATGTGATTCAATAAATTTATACACGGACTTGGGTCTGGTTCATCATCGGACCTATACATTACGCGTCCCCTTCCTTTGGGCCCCTCGTCGACTTGCGACAAAATAGTCACGTGGTTGACGCGTGATCAGCGCTATTTTTATCGGGCTTTCCCGAGGAATGCAATTTTGCAAGTGGCTAATAAACACATTTTGAGTGGACTTTGAATGTTGAAATAACAGGAAAATGTATCTGGTAGTGCAAACAGCATGTACATTCAAGAACTTCATTGTAGACTTCCCCGGGATGCCCCTTTAAGCGACAGTACTTTAATTAGTTGTGTGTGTCCTTAAGAGACAGTACTTTGTTTAGTTGTGTGTGTCCTTAAGAGACAGTACTTTAATTAGTTGAGTGTGTCCTTAAGAGACTGTGCTTTGTTTAGTTGTGTGAGTCCTTAAGAGACAGTACTTTAATTAGTTGTGTGGGTCCTTAAGAGACAGTATTTTGTTTAGTTGTGTGTGTCCTTAAGAGACAGTACTTTGTTTAGTTGTGTGTGTCCTTAAGAGACTGTGCTTTGTTTAGTTGTGTGTGTCCTTAAGAGACAGTGCTTTGTTTAGTTGTGCGAGTCCTTAAGAGACAGTAATTTAATTAGTTGTGTGTGTCCTTAAGAGACTGTGCTTTGTTTAGTTGTGTGAGTCCTTAAGAGACTGCACTTTGTTTAGTTGTGTGGGTCCTTAAGAGACTGTACATTGTTTAGTTGTGTGTGTCCTTAAGAGACAGTACTTTGTTTAGTTGTGTGAGTCCTTAAGAGACTGTGCTTTTTGTTAGTTGTGTGAGTCCTTAAGAGACTGTACTTTGTTTAGTTGTGTGGGTCCTTAAGAGACTGTGCTTTTTTCTAGTTGTGTGAGTCCTTAAGAGACTGTACTTTGTTTAGTTGTGTGGGTCCTTAAGAGACTGTACTTTGTTTAGTTGTGTGGGTCCTTAAGAGACGGTACTTTGTTTAGCTGTGTGGGTCCTTAAGAGACAGTACTTTGTTTAGTTGTGTGAGTCCTTAAGAGACTGTACTTTGTTTAGTTGTGTGGGTCCTTAAGAGACAGTACTTTGTTTAGTTGTGTGAGTCCTTAAGAGACTGTGCTTTTTGTTAGTTGTGTGAGTCCTTAAGAGACTGTACTTTGTTTAGTTGTGTGGGTCCTTAAGAGACTGTGCTTTTTTCTAGTTGTGTGAGTCCTTAAGAGACTGTACTTTGTTTAGTTGTGTGGGTCCTTAAGAGACTGTACTTTGTTTAGTTGTGTGGGTCCTTAAGAGACGGTACTTTGTTTAGCTGTGTGGGTCCTTAAGAGACAGTACTTTGTTTAGTTGTGTGAGTCCTTAAGAGACTGTACTTTGTTTAGTTGTGTGGGTCCTTAAGAGACAGTATTTTGTTTAGTTGTGTGAGTCCTTAAGAGACTGTGCTTTTTGTTAGTTGTGTGAGTCCTTAAGAGACTGTACTTTGTTTAGTTGTGTGGGTCCTTAAGAGACTGTGCTTTTTTCTAGTTGTGTGAGTCCTTAAGAGACTGTACTTTGTTTAGTTGTGTGGGTCCTTAAGAGACTGTACTTTGTTTAGTTGTGTGTGTCCTTAAGAGACGGTACTTTGTTTAGCTGTGTGGGTCCTTAAGAGACTTATTTTGTTTAGTTGTCTTCTGTTTTTATCAGATGTTTGTGAACTACTGGTTAGCATACTGGCCAGCTGTCACAAAGGATTATATCACCTGCTATTACCTTTTTGCCTGTGAAATATGAAAAAATATCAAACTGATAAAATTTATATTTTCAAATATTTATATTTTCAAATACTTTCACGTGTGCTACGTACTCGTAAAAATACATACTCGTAAAAATGTATATATATTAAAAAAAAATCTGCCATACGAGTGAAATATATTTGATCTTAAACGACACACCATTGAATAACCTCAATATATACTATGCAATTTGTCAGGAGTACACAATATCTGTAATCATTATATCCCTTGCACTATCTATTTTCACGAGCAATACCTATACATACAATGAAATCATTAGGAAGAGATTTATTAAGGATAGTGTCAATATGAGACGTGTATCAACTGTGGTTCCTCTGGGTACTGGTAGACTTACTAGACTTACCTGGAACAACTGTACTTTTTGGGATGATAAAAGTGTTCACTCTTCAGGCAAAAAAGAAAACAGTAACTTCGGATGCAACTTTCACGATTTATATTCTATCCGATAAAATCATTTTACTATGCAATGGGCTGATGCCAGACAAATGTACATACTACTATGGACATTTATTCATATATGTAGTGTATGCCCGTCATAGGTGTGTATCACATCTTTCAGAATTATTAGCAAACATCTTATTTTATATTGGCTTATCAGTCATCTCATGTATGGAAATCATTCTCTAAACTTATATACATAATAATTTCATGTCGCAGTTGATTTGATATTCTAGAGCTTGCTCTAAATATCGTGATTTTCGTGATCGATGTCGACTGCTGACAAACAAACTAACGAGAGATGCAGGCTGATAAAAACTATGGCAATTTTTATGGTCGCCATGTTTGTCTCATTGAAGAACAATCCGTATATAACATTTTATTATTGTAAGTGACAAATATTTACATGGTGTCGTCGATGAAGCAGAAGACACTTACCCTTCCGGAACACCTGGTCTTATTCTCTTGTACTTTTACAAGGGTCTCCATGAAAATATTTCCTCTGTTCATATTTTGGCCCTGGTTTAATCGATTTTGAGTAAGGATAATGGTTTTGTTAATGCTTCGGAATTCTCTAATTAAGAATAGTAATAGATATACAGTATACCGAAAATATGACACTGAATCATACAGGTGTTTCGTACTTCTAGGAAAGTTGTCCATTTCTCATATGATAATATTTTGAGCTCATTATATAGATCGTTTTATGCTTTTTATACGAGTATATTTACATTTGCTCCACAAACTTACATCACGCCCTACCGAACTTTATTCAATTTGTCATTGATAGCAATGTGTGTTATAGGACTGTAACAACTTTTGCTAAAAGATTCATTGCTTAAATGAAAGCAAATGTTCTCGAGACGTTACGTGTTGTTTACTTATGACGATATATATCAACCTTGTTCAAGGAGAGTGATCTTGTCTCTACTTTTCGAATAGCATGGAAAAACAACACTGCGCCACACGGTGTAAAACATCGGTGTCAATTTGATTTAAATCAGGGATATTTGGTCAATGTCGTTTCAATGGCGAAGCAAATAAAAAAGCAGGTTAAAACTTCATTATTGTAAAAATAAAACGGAACATTTATTCTACGGTAAAAAAAGCAGTAAACATGTACGGATTGAAAGTCATTTTTTTTAACTTTCACCGGGCAATGAAAGTTCAGCGGTTATATATATATTTACTAAAACATGAAGCCCTATCGGGCAATATGCATATAACCGCCGAACTTACATATCGCTTTACAAGTCATAAACAAAGATTTTATATTTCTATACTAATATTTCTTTCAGTCAGGCTTTTATATTCATTATCTTAATAGTATTAAACTCATTTTATTTTTATCTAAACATCCAAAGAACAAATGCTTAACACTAACTTATGATCATGGTCGACTTGAATGCCCTGGTAGTCGTTACATTGTTACTGCATGTTCATTGAGCTGATTAAATGACATGTTCCAATATAAAGTCCAGATCTTCAAATATCAATCATTTTGTTAAAACATATATCAAGGTTATTTTGTGCGGAAAGAGAATTTAATCAGGTGTCTCTATCGGTGACGATTACCAGATAAAACAGATATATAAAAATGACAGATAATCTGTTTATCTTTTACTTGATACACAACTCACGTATATTGTACTATTACATAAACCTGGACCAAATGCAGGATGGGGACGTTGGTCATCGTATCCGTCCTCATAGTCTTTTCCACGGTAGGTTTACATCGGTGTTAAATATACATGTCTTTTATTTTACAACAATTACGAAATAAGTTATTCAACTTCTACCAATCACTCTTATTGGCCCGGACATTAGCCTTGGTGAAAGGCAAGGCGCTATCCACTGAACCACCCGATCACGAAGTGCATAGATGTTCATAATTTTTTTTTCTTGTTATAGTTTCGGGACCATCCATTCAATGTTTGCTAATTGCAGCAATACAACTTTATGGACGATAGTTTGAAATAGAAGCAAAGGTTCTGTTTGGACTGAAACATGCTTTTCTTAGATTTTATAATCTATCCACCGGTGTATGATTGATATTTTGTAATTGTTTACGAATAAACTAGCTTAATTAATGAACTAAAATCGAAACTGGTTAATGTATATCGTATACGTGATTAACATATCCGTAAAATAACTTCATATCGTGAATATGTTTATTGTTTTTTTTATGTTTTGAAGTTCATAATGTGAAAAAGTAGAGATTTGGAAATCTAAAAATCCTAGAATATTTTAAGCAAACATATTTGATGCTATTGACTTTATTAAGGTTGGCTATGAATGTAGAAATAAATATCAAGTAGAACAAGTTGTTGTGATTAAAAGTGATAAGTAGAATAAATTTGAGAATAATTATTACATTTTCAGAATTATTATTTCACCTCGGTCTTGTATCTCATATTTTGTAAACGCGATTGCAGAGACGTGATTTCATAATATGCGTGCAACTTATAGTATGTTACTGTTGTTTATATTCTCTGATTCAAAGCCCTACGGCCAGGCATAGCTAACACAAACATGAAGTCTTTCTTATACATTGTAAGCATTTAGTATTCTTTATCCCGTTAAATAATTTCATTTCATACATATAATATAAATAAATCATAATTAGATCATGGTTTGAACTAATGGCGCGATACATTGTTTATGTCATTTTCATTACCAGCTATGACCAACTATTACAGACTTATTTTTTCTCAAATATGCTCTTACTTATCGCGGAGTTAGAAATACACTACTGCAAAAAAAAAGGACAAAGTTGGATTTTCAGATTTTCAGGAAATTACGTTACATCCTGATCTAATGATCAAAACAAAACATAATAATTTTATGATTTACTCATTCTCATTTGTAATGCTTTAGGAAGGAGGGAGAGAGAGAGAGAGGGCGAAAGAGAGAGAGGGAGTGGGTGGGGGGAGAGGGGAAGGGGATGGGAGAAGTTGAGGAGACAACATAAGTGGCGATGCGTCCGCAAGTGTCCATTAACAACTACATAACGTATAGTAATTTTTTAATTGTTAAAGTTAAGTAATAACATATGTTAACATCTGGTCTTATTCTTTGGTACTTTTTCAAGGATATCCGTTGAGTTAATTTTTTAGTTCATATTTTGCCCTTAGGTTAATCGATTTTGATTTCCGATTATGGTTGTGGGCGCCTTGGTATTTTCTGGTGTTTTTTTTTGTAATACGACTAGTCAGACAGAGTATCTTTACATATAGCTGGCCTTCAGGCCTTCATCAGGATACAGGTCATCATGTAAGATGGACAAGTGTTTGTTATAGATTCAAAATCAGCCCCATCGGAATGTATGATACTGAAAACCTACTTTTTGGTGGTCACTCAGGGTCTTTCGCATTATCAAATTTTCGTAGATTAGAGTATCGGTGTAGTGGCCTCCCAATAAGGAGACACTACATATTTTACAATATTCAAATATATTTGTACACACGAAGTATAGCACAATTGTAAAAGTAAAATAAAAGTCTTCCAGATATGACTTCCGCTAAAATATATACGGTTAGAAAATTTCGTCGAGTTTAACTTCCCATCAGAGATGACTTACATGTAGCACACATATGCTGCGCCTTTTTAGTTTAGTAATAGATGCAATATGCCAAAACAAAACTGTATAATATAGCTGGTTTGTCCTCATGGGACTCTTCATGGATGTTAGGGGCCAAAAGGGGAATCAAAAATTTCTACACTTATGTAGGAACAGAAGGGTCAGGTGCGTAAAACCCCTTAAATTTTTAACTTCTGATGCTGGTGTTTTATATCATGATAATCGAGGATAAAGGACATTTATATGTTGAATTTATTTCTTGTGTTTCGCAAAAATATAATTAACAAAACGTGTCTTCAACACCTTTAAAGTTTAGGGTAGATTCTGCAACAATATTGTCGGTGAACCTCATATCTCTGTACAATCCAAACAACGAAGTCTACACAAGCAACAACCACAACCATCTATGTTGTAACAACGCTGGCGACAAAAGACAAGGCTGTAACTTACCTTGTAATGCAGTTCTGCAAGTTTGTTACAGGTAAGGTTCTCATTCAATGGAGATGATTTTTTGCAGTATCATTAAGAAAGGACGACATCTGTTTCACAATTTTTTTAAATCACATGACGCCAAAGGTGTTTTCTGTGACGGTCAATTTAGACTGGCCTTAAGATGATATAGGAAATAATATTTTTCCGATTGTACATGTATTTGTTGTTTACTTACGGATGAAGTGATGATATAAAAAACACGAAAGATGCTTGAACTTATATTTAATTATTATGTGAAAGTGTCAGTACAAAAAAATAAAATAAAAAGAAACAAACATTAAACAAAAACACAAAGATAAATAAGCTATTTCGTCGAACGATGGATTTTCTCACACTTCACATGTTCATTCCCATTTTATCAAGTAAACGATAAGCCTGCCTTTTACCAGGGTAGGGAAAAGAAAGCTCACACACACTTTTATTCTAAAACGTCATTTTCGCGTCATCACTTTATGCAGTGTTGCCAGAGTAACGTCACAGATTTTGTTACGCATTACATCTACCATTGATGATGGCGTAATGCTCACCATGACAGTTAATTTTACTCTAGGAAAGTTTGGGGACACTATATTCAATCATCCCTGTAACATGTAGATACAAGGGGTGATGAATTATATTAATCTTTCATAAAACATTCAATAATAGACAGACTATGATAACGACTTACTTCCCTTTTGAAAAGCAGAGAGTTCTATCAAAGCTCTATCATGAATTTTGCGCTTAACGAACTTCCCCTCCTTGATAACTTCAATTGTATCTTCCTGAATTGTTTGCATTAAGCCGCAGCTAAGTTTATGATATTCTGCTACGATTAGATCTTCACCTCTTTGCATCTTTAAAAAAGAAAGAAAAGAAATAATGATAAACAAATCTTATTGTAACATTTTGAGTTACGATTATCGTAGAAGCAATCGTAAATCATTTTCATGAGAGCGTAGACGTAAGTAAAACTGATACTCGTCACAAAATTCTTATGATGTTTTTCTTTATGAACTCAATACTCTCCAGCAAGGATATTTATTTAATTTGCGCGTGCATTTTACACATGCTTCCGGTTTTACGATCATCTTTGAAACAGACAACGATCTTATTGTTCAATGTAAGCTGAAGAAACATAACATGAATATCATTATTTTAATGAGAATGTTAAATAAATCTATCGAAAAAGGACATAAATTAATTGATCATCTAACCCTGTGATACAAGTTTTGGTCATTTTTTTTTCTTTTTGCAAAGTTACAGCAATGTTGACCGGCTCGATATCAGTAAATACCACTTTTAAACCACCATAGTACATGAACCTATCAAAATATAAAAAAAGTTGTTACTTTGTCATATTCATTTCGGGGCGAAGGTCGGTGAGTGTTTGTTTGATTGTGTTAAATACTGATATGTAAATACATTTTGAAGTACGCAGGTATTCGAAATACTTACAGGGGATAGCATCCTGTATAGTTAGGATGACTAGAATTGGTAATTTTGCTATTTATTTGACCTTTAATTTTGATGATTTCTTATTGAATATTAGACCGAGAAATCATGGCCCATGCCAGCAGACTGAGACCAGTACCAGTATTCAAGGACAACTGAGTATCCATTTCACCTCCAGTATCGGCAATCTGTCTAACCCAGTCTTGTTCCACATACAACACTGGACGGTATGTTTGTTAGGATAAATATCCTAATTTCAGGAAAACTGTTTTTGTTTTGTAGTTATTTGTTTTATGAATGCATTTTTAATTGCAATCTCAATCTAATTTTTTACCACGGATAACGAACCGTTTTGAGCCGACCTGCGATTGTATTGTTATTATTTAAATTAATATTTTCAGAATGAAAATCGTTAGAATACACCTTTTTCTGATAAATGCAGAATTAAAAAAAGAAAAGAAATATACAAGATATTTGTTTCAGAATGTATTTAATTCCTAAATGACATCACAGATCCTACAAACACTCATAATTTGCTTGATATTCTGTTTGTGCAGCAAATATGCAATTCATGAAGCAATATTAGGCATTGTTCAGACGCTCTTAACAACAGGTGTAGATTGAGTTGTCAATGAATCATCATGGCATCAACGAAAGAATTTCTTTTCACTAAGGCAGTATTTCTCGATGTATGAAAGATTATTTTGGTGGAAGTTGTCCATGGTTTTGACAATGTTTCTTTGTGTCTAGATAAAGGTGGGGAGTGCTCCGAAAATTTAACAGCACCAGTTTGTCTTAACTATTGGAATTACTTCTGTGCTCTTTATTAGATTATCCGAGCAATATATTTCGACAAAAAAAAAAGGACAAAAGTATAATTAACTGGCTTGCTTTTGTTTAAAAAATTGAAGTATATGGTGTAGTTCCATGTATTACATGATTCCCACTTTTAAGTTCTTTTAGAACTTTTTTGGTCACTGAAGAGTTCTAGAAGGACGAAACAGCTGTATGATGTAGTTTATTTCGGCATACGGTAGATCTATTACTAAATCTAAATGGGGCATTACATGGGTGTTTTTAATTTTCATCTTATTATTTGCTATTGTTGATTTTCAGATATATTCAGGATTTACGGTAACAGCTTTTGAAGACCATATACACACAAGAATCATTGGTACATTTGATATGTTTCCTTATATAAGTAACGCCGACACAAGTATAAGTACCGCCAGTGTGCATGAGAAAAGGTCACTTTTTGACACAGAAAATCATGCGTCGTGAGTACTACAAGAAAGTTTATATTTGTTATAGATGTGTTATAGTTACAAGTTCTGGTTTATTTAAACCAAAACATGCAATATTACCTTTATAAGACATGAATAACTGTATTCTTGAACACTACAATAGTCGTATAGAATATATATTAATGCAATTAAAAATATATGTGTTCTTTAAATTGATGAAGATTAACACAGTTGATTTTCCGATCGGGCTAATGCAATGTTTGAATCTGTTTTAACATTTTGCTAAAATCAGCTGACAATGCTATTATCCTGTTTTGTTTCTCACTCATATTTGATTTTAGTCTCCATGTAACCTACAAGGTGTATCATCAACAGCTGTGTAGCCCGGACTCTGCTACAAACAGAGTGTGTGACTCACACGGAAACCTCGTGTGTGTTCCGCACTATTATGGTCAGCACTGTGACAGGAAGTGTGAACCGACACGTAATGGACACTGCGATAGCAACGGTACGTTAGTCTGTGACCCGTCTTACTATGGTCGACAATGTGAAAGACAATGTATCCCTCCGCCAACTCATGGACATTGCGATACTAACGGGACACTGATATGTGACCAGTTTTACTATGGACTACATTGTAACAAACACTGTATCCCTCCGCCAAGCCATGGACACTGTGATAGCGACGGAACATTGGGATGTGACCAATTTTACTATGGACTACTGTGTGACAAACACTGTATCCCTCCGCCAAGCCATGGACACTGTGATGCTAACGGAACCTTAAGATGTGACCAGTTTTACTATGGACTACAATGTAACAAACAATGTATCCCTCCGCCATTCCATGGACACTGTGATACTAACGGAGACCTTCAATGTGATAAGTCTTACTATGGACCTCTATGTGACAAACAGTGTATCACCACTCAACTCTCTCATGGGCGATGTGAAAATAACGGTACTTTAATATGTGACAAATATTATTATGGATCACTTTGTGACAAACAATGTATCACTCCGCCTTCCCATGGACACTGTGATGCTTACGGGACTTTAAAGTGTGATCTGTCTTACTACGGACTCCTTTGTGACAAACACTGTATCACTCCGCTCCATGGACAATGCAAGGCAAACGGGACTTTACAGTGTAATAAAAATTACTATGGACTACTTTGTGACAGACAATGTATAACTCCGCCTGCCCATAGACACTGTGATGTTAATGGAACTGTGATATGTGATTTGACTTACTATGGACTACTTTGTGACAGACGTTGTATTCCTCCACCTTCTCATGGTCATTGTGATGCTAACGGAACACTTCTTTGTGATCCGATGTTTTCCGGTTCAAAATGCCATCAGAGTAGTGCCATCAAAAATCCGCAGGTAGGTGATTCTCCAAAAACACAAAACAGAATAATCACTTTTTAATACATTAAAAATTATTCAGATGTTTTTATTCTTTCACAAAAATCTCAATTTTTAACAATTTCATCGGCTGCTGCGTCATATAGACAAAATAATGGAATATCAAAGATTCCAGTTAATTTAAACTTAATTTATTTCACAACAATTAAAAACAAGTTAACTAACTTATATTAATCTTTTTTGTTGGCCGGGATGTTAGCGCAGATTCGGAACTTCACATAATGCTAGACAACATGGGAGGAAACTTTATTTCAGAGTCGAAACTTCACATAATGCTAGATAACGTGGGAGGGTACTTTTATTTCAGAGTCGGAACTTCACATAATGCTAGACAACGTGGGAGGAAACTTTTATTTCAGAGTCGGAACTTCACATAATGCTAGACAACGTGGGAGGAAACTTTTATTTCAGAGTCGGAACTTCACATAATGCTAGACAACGTAGGAGGAAACTTTTATTTCAGAGTCGGAACTTCACATAATGCTAGACAACGTGGGAGGAAACTTTTATTTCAGAGTTGGTACTTCAATCTGATACATTTACATGTACTGTATACACAATCAACTTCTTTAGAGAAAGTTGATGAATAATTTTAATTAGTCAAGTTTTTAAAGTCGCAATCCTGATTCTATTGAAAGGTAATATGTATCCTTGTTCGACATGAAAATGAATGTTTTTGAATATGCTCATTGGTATTCATACTAATCATGATTGAAGATATATTTTAGTTCTCACTACATTGTATGTTAAACTTCATTTTCATGAACATCCTTCCTTTGTTCATATTATGCCCCTGGTTTAATCGATTTTGAGTTCGGATTAGGATTTCGTTAACGCTTCGGTATTCTCTAATTTATTTTTCTAAAGGTGAGAAGATGATTATTATAAATGTCAAAAGAAATAACGCGCAAACATTTAATCTGATTTCTACTAGCAAGGAAGTAAAACATGTTTTAATATCCGATAACATAACTTTAAGATGTTCTAAAATAAATGACAGAGTTCATGTACATTAATATGTAAAAAGTTAATTAATGTGGATTATTACATTTGGTAAAATTATGCTGTATATATTAGTTCAAATTGTTTGACCGAGTAAACAACTTATCGGTCAAAAGTGATTGTCAGTCAGCAGTTATTTAATTTCCAGCTGTTTGACAGGTCTAACTTATATGATTAATAACATTCGGGAAAATATGCCATATACGATCAAAATTCACTGGAGATAACACACTTGATATATACGATAAGTCGGATAACGCATAACCTTAAAAATCATGTCAATGTCAGCACGATGATAAGTACAGTTGTATATCAAATTTTTCTGATTAACCATTTGTTGAAAATGACTTTTGCAAGGAATGCCTGATACTAGGTCGAAACGTTTGGGAGGTTTAATTTTGATATTCATGTAGTCAACTACGAAAGATTTCATTTAAACTGAAGAGCAACAATTGTCTGTATTATTTACTTTTGTCTTCTGGAAAATGTGCAGAGAGACGTTTGTACACCGTTAGTTTGTTTTATATATACATAGACGTAAACACCTGTCGTAGGTTATTCGTTGTTTACGCCTTTGATCAGGTTTCCATTCTGTATGCTTTCTGCTCGTGGACAAACTGATGTCACAGAGTTTCGTAAAGTGAAAGTTAATGGAAACTTTAGGATTTAGGATTACTGTCGTGATCTCCATGGAAAATATTCTTCTTTATTTAGTAGAATATAGACCGACATTTCTTGTTCCGTTTATGAGTGTACCTTTTTTGTTAATTCCCATTGTTTTCAGTTTGAATACGTGTCATTAAATCGTTTTGACCTACGGGATGACACGGAGTAATCGTGGGGACGTTCACTTGCGGTTTAAAGCCATATAACTATATTGTAATCGTAGAAATCCTATATTAGTAAACACTAGACACATGTATCATTCTTATTTGTTACCTTTGTTTTCGTGGTTCAATAACAATAAAAAAATCGCGAATATTAGCGAACAACGAATATTTGATATGATACAGTATATAGTATTGATGGCGCCGTGAAAAGAAAATAGAACACCTTGACTGATTATCTTTTCAATTTCCGAGGTGCCTATAGAAAAAAAATTTCAATGAGGATGTTCTACCTTGATATTACACCAAAGGTATACATACATGATCTAGATAAAGGGCATTGCTAACCTGATTTGTTCTGAACAGGCGTTTAACATATCACCTATTTATATATTTAAAGTTATAAAGATAAATGACAGCGATATTTGTAATTGTCTAAAGTATATGCTACAGTGTATTGATATTTTAAAAACATTATCTGGGTTTCTATTGCTCAATTCATTGATTAATAGAACAATAGCCATTAATCTGCAAAATATATCAGATCATGCTTGATTCAATAGAGAACAAAGAAAATCTAATGTATCTTCGTAATGGGCGCAATTTTCTTTTATTCTTGAAATACACCCCTGACACCCGCCCCCCCAAAAAAAACAAAACCCCCCAAAAAACCTCAAGATAATGTTTATATCAATCAGTACATACAATTGAACCATTTTCGTCTTGCCTGTTAGTGCGGATATGTTTTAAATATGAAAATCATTGTTTGATTTTAGTTTTTACTTTGCACAACGTCCTATTGACTATTAATGTTATTAAAGGTTAACATGATAAGTTGACTTAAAAACTTCCGCATCTTTCTTCACGCTTCACAATACTAGGCTAAGTATCTAAATATGTCTTTGCTGCTGATAGCTCTAACATCGTTTCATGTATGATGGCGTTAATTGGTGTCAATACACCCATGTTCCTCTATATAGATAGAATAATTAATAGTTTTTGGGTTAAACCTCCGATAGGAAAGTTGTTGGTAAGTTAAATTTACTTTCTAGATCTTAAGTTCAATTTTATTTCTAAAAGCGTAATCTTTTGTTATTTTCCTGGTTGTGTCTTGATAAAAGAAATGCCCCCTATGCAAATCTTGGCCCAGTTTTTCAAAGGATGATTAGCTTAGTCGCAATTTAACGACATTTTTCAAGCTTTAATAATTCTTTCAATAAACAAGGTAATATCTTCGAAGTTTGCATGTAAAATGTCACTGTTAGAAATTTGAAATTTACAAAGTTGTAACGAAATCTAAGATATCATTTTGAAGTTACAGAAAAATTAAAATGTGCGCTAATCACTGATTAAGCTAATCACCTTTTGAACAACCGGGCCCTGGCCAGCTTATATTGGGCACTCTGCATGAATTATTTCCTTGCTTGATAAAACCATTCATGAAGATAATGGGATATAACTGTTAGATTAGCCTTTTGACCTAATATATATATAACAATAGAGTTTGAAAGAGACATCGGTGGGCCCTATCCGTACCGTATTCGAGATAATGGGTATGACGATATATATAAGCCTATTATCTGATAAGCCATCACCAGTAAAATCAAACTATCATATAAACAATTAGCTCGCACGTCAACACTTACCATCATCGCGATGGGGACGCTTATTGTCGTCTCCATCCTCCTTATGATCACAACGGTAAGTATAGAAATTCCTGCGTATTATCCGCACCGGTGTATAGCCCGGGGGAAGTAAATTTAGGACTTTTTGATGTTTTTGTGAAATACGCACTGGGATATTAATCGCGGGTAATACGCGAATGTGTCCTAGAAAGTCCCAGTGTACTTCGTATGAGACTTTGTGATTTTATGTCTTGAATGTTGCAAATCAGAGACATATTTTGAAAATATTACTGTTTATTTTGTTAATACATAATTATGTTTATGTGTATAATTAAAGCCATACATAAACATATCACAGCATATTGTGTTTACAAATAGCGTAGATTAACATGTTGATACAACTGGAAACGTTTAATAACGTAAAACCCGCATTTCGTTAATAATTTAGTAAAAGAAATCAACAAATAGTCCGCATCGGCAGATAGCCCACACAAGGCATCTTCTGATGTAAAAAAATCGTATAGCCCGCGGGCAATACGCAGGAAATTACGGTATGTTAATGTTGTATATATGAAGAATGGAATCTTGTCTCTGGCCTTCAGGAACACAATGTAAAATACAATAATTATTTCAATACTCGTAGTAATATAAGCATGACTGCTAATGCTAAAAATTATACATTTCATGTTTTTGTTTCTGCTTGAATGTGGTCAGAGTGATGAAGATGACAGGGATAAAATATAAAGATAGAGACATATTTCGTTTTATATATAAATCTCAATTATGCAAAGCTGACCGTGAAGTATATAAATGAATCAGGCTTATCTATTATATATAATACTTCGACTGCAATACATTTCCGTAGTGAACCTTTCAATATATTTTAGCTTATATAACATTATACTTGATTTTAGAATTTAATGTATCACCTGAAAAGTATTAAAATAATATTTTACTTGGGATATTTGATCACAAAATTAGCTAAGATAAGTTTATTTCTGGTTCAGAAGTATATTAAAACTACATAAATATATTTTTCAAATAGTTCCACCCTGTTTAAATATATACACATTGGCGTCTTTGATTCAATCCTGCTTTGTAATTTAAGAAAAGTTCTTGATTTTTCAAGTGAATGTCTAGCTTATTTTTAAGAGAACGTACACGCATTTCTAATAGAGGTTGTTCAGGAAATTCGTTCCAAATTGTCAATGTGTTTTGCCTAAAAACCGGATACTCCGGTTTCCTCCCACAAAAAGACCTCTCACGTGCTTACGTCCAGGCCAAAAAGAGTGATTTATAAACGTTTGATAATTTGTTTCCATAATTATTGTAAAATGAATAAAGTTTGTTTATATATATTATCTTTTGTAAAGATAGATTATATATGAAAAAGTAGAGGAAAAATGCACGGCCAGACCGGGATTCGAACCCGGGACCTTCGGAACTCTAGACGGACGCTCAACCAACTGAGCTATCTGGTCGCCGACGATCGACCCGGTCTAGATCCGTTACATTCCTCCCTCCTTTAACAAAGTCTTCGACCCCGAAGACATCATGATTTACAACCCAGGTTCGGGTATCCCCTTGCTAAGTATGCACCCAATACTTGAAACAAGGTTTGGTCTCATGCACCAAATGTAACAGGAGAGGAAAAATGCACTTATATACGTTTTTGAATATCATTTATTTAGGTGAATGCGGGAACCATACTGTCGGTGAACTTAGTATCCCTGTACATACCAAACAACGAAGTGTACACAAACAACAACCGCCTCCTATGTTGTAACAACGCTGCCAAAGTAAACAACCGGTGTCGTGATCCTTGTAATGCCGTGCTGCAGGTCTGTTACAGGTGAGATATTGAATTGATACGAAAGTTTGTTATGGTCATAGTTTTGTTTTATTTGTCGTCGATTTTCCAAGCCATAGCTTTATTTCGCAAACCATAATTCCATTATCAATCAAGAACAAGAATCGAGTGTTAAAAATATTAACAATGAACATCTGAGAAACATGTACTTTTATTAATTGCATTTTAAACTGCAAATGCATTTCAACCAACTTAAAATTAACTAAAGGAAAGATATGTTTTATTTATCTTTACTTGAAATGTCCTGAAATGACAAAAAAAAAAAAAACCTTATTCCTACCTGTTCAATAAGTCAAGTGCTACAGCATTAGGCATTATCACTAAAATTTGCATCATAAATTAATTCGAGAAACATTTTAAAACCAAACATGTGATAGATATTCTAAAGAAAAAGGAGAAAACAAAAAATTATGTTTCAAAAATGCATAGTTTCGATTTACCTGTTTAATCCGTTTGAATTTCAGACCGACAAAACATGATCCGTGCCAGCAGACACAGACCAGCACCCGTATCAAGGGACAACTGAGTATCCACTTCACATCCAGTATCGGCAATCTCTCCAACCCAGTTACTTTCCAAATGCAACAATGGACGGTACGTTTGTTCAAAGATAACAAATTTAAGTCTCTGCATACTCCTATCATATTTATATTTGTTAGAAATACTTTGTTACAATAACATGCATTGATATGTTTTTTGCCAGAAGAAGAATTTTGACAGGGATATGTTTTGCTAATTTGCGTATTTGAAAAAAGTACGTTACATGTATTAATCTCCTGTGGCACTTGTACCGTCAACATTATGGTTGAATTCGACTTGTATATTGATGTCTCAGCTGAAGAATATTTTCCTAAAATGAAACTAAACATCAACTAAGTATGGATTTGTAATCGATCTACAATCAACGGTGTATTGCTATATCTTAAACACCCCAACCACAGTATAATTGTAATGTCTCAAATCACTTTATATACCATCTGAAAAAGATTTGACAACTCTTTTGTTAGTTTGAAAATATAATAACTATCGACGTTCTTCTCACCAGGGACTGATCCTGTGTAGAAAATACAATAGACTGATATATCTTATTGACGTTTCTATATATCCAGCTTTGAGGTTTAATCAAATCTAAATTGAACATATGTTTCAATAATTGATTTAAAAATGGCACCATATAATATGTGTATAATACAACGGATTTTTGTTTTTCATCTATTTTACTTCAGATTTATTCAGGGTTTACAGTAAAAGCGTTTGAAGATATCGAACAAACACGATCCATCGGGATATTCGACCTGTTTCCTTATCTCACTAGAGTCGACACAAGTCTAAGTACCGCCAGAGTACACGAGAAAACATCATTTCAGGACCACAAAACGCATGCCTCGTGAGTATTACAGGCGATACACGACACTTTTGTCACTCGTGTTAAATCTTGCTGATTGTGACAAATGCATCAGCTGATGATATTGATTAATCGTATATGAATTTCGGAAGGTTGTAACCTAATTAGCTATCATTACTAATAACCTGTAATATGAACACTTGCTTTCCAAAGATTAAAAGATCTAGATAACATTTTTTATTTCATAGTTGATAATGGCTTATGCTTTCCGATGATCGATGTAAAAAGAAACTTTTTTTCTGGTAAACAAATTAAAAATGTTCGTTATTGTTGAATAAAGATCACGTAACACACACATATGCTTCACATCTTAAATTTAGTAATAGATACAGTAATTACAACTTGCAGTCTCCATGTAACCTACAAGGTGTATCATCAACAGCTGTGTAGCCCGGACTCGGCTACAAACAGAGTGTGTGACTCACACGGAAACCTTGTGTGTGCACCGCACTATTATGGTCAGCACTGTGACAGGAAGTGTGAACCGACCCGTAATGGACACTGTGATAGCAACGGTACGTTAGTCTGTAACCCGTCTTACTTTGGCGGACAATGTGAAAGACAATGTATCACCCCGCAATCCCATGGACACTGCGACTCCAACGGGACAATTAAGTGTGATCCATCTTACTTTGGACAAAATTGCAACAGACGATGCATTTCCCCGCCTTCCCATGGACACTGTGACTCTAACGGGACAATTAAGTGTGATCCATCTTACTATGGACCAAATTGTAACAAACAATGCATTTCCCCGCCATCTAATGGACACTGTGACATTAACGGGACACTGAGATGCGATCAGTATTACTATGGACCAAAATGTGACAAAAAATGTATTCCTCCGCCATCCAATGGGCACTGTGACACTGATGGGGTTCTACGTTGTGATCCTCCGTTTGCAGGTTCAAGCTGTAATGAGAGTTCGGCTACAACAATTCCTCAGGTATGTTGGAATTGACCTCTCCCCTCGTCTCTCCTCCCACTTCATCCGAGAAAAAATCAATTATGCTGAAACCATACATGTCCTTTAAGACAGATTAATTTATTCAATGAGTACATTTGCTAAAAGGTCTATCCTGTTTAGAACTTACTCATGATTGCTTGAGTTCAATGTGAGTTATTGCCATACACAGAGGTTGACATATGAGATGTCTCAAAATCATTTAAGTTACAGTAAAATCAGTTTTCATATGGCGACAAAAACCAGTGATAGGTGTTCAAAACTGATAGCTTTCGTCGTTCACAGAGGTTTTTTTTAATGGAATTTTGGAAATATTTCTATAATGGTTTTACCCGGTGGCAATTAAATCAAATATTCCTATAATGTACATGTACGCATACAACCACGCATTATAAGAAAACACGAAACGATATATAAATTTTCTACATGACTGATCGTTCAGTTATGCTATAAAGCCATGTCATAACATGGTATTACACGAAGTCATGTGTAATAGCATCATTGTGACGTCATCAACAAAGGACGCTTTGATGACTTCATCTGGTTATCTCAGTAGTGAAAAAAGAAATATCACAGTAGAAATTGCCTTTCTTTTAAAGAAATGAATGAATTTGAGAGTTTTGGTTGTTTATGTTCTCATGAATATAAGTAATGTGGTTAATATAATCTTACACTCAATAGAATGTAATATGTAATATATTAAACTCGTTAAATATTGTAATATGTGATTTGCCCAAAGGCTCGTAACATATTAGGTTTTGAAGGCGTTTAATATATAGCATTGACACTAATATACACATATATCATGGGTGTCTGTGCAATAGTCCAGAATATTTGACACGAGGTGCTGGTAATCGACAGATGTTCTATTGTACGAGGCCGAAGGCCGAGTCCAAAAGAAC
This sequence comes from Mimachlamys varia, assembly GCA_947623455.1. Classification (NCBI taxonomy): domain Eukaryota; kingdom Metazoa; phylum Mollusca; class Bivalvia; order Pectinida; family Pectinidae; genus Mimachlamys; species Mimachlamys varia. The sequence goes on from OX392534.1 coordinate 36,005,354, forward strand.
ATCGGTCGATTACCAGTACCGATTGTAAAATGTAAATGTTATATGCTCTATAGACAATAGACCCACAGACATCTGAGATAAATCCATGGGTAATACTCTGCATGACAGTGAAAGTGACAATAAACCCTGCATAAAGTGCAGATATCGTATCAAATCGGTGGTAACTATGTCACAATAGGGTACAAATGTCGACTTTAATCAGTCGATTTCACCCGTGATAACCTGTCGTGACAATGGCGACGTTCGGGAGTGGGGTAGTTATCAGCCGATGTAACGAATTGTGTCAGTATAGACGTGCCTTAAGTGGACGGGGCCAAAACAAAGATGACCCAGACAATATCAGTTTGTTTACTTAATACTTTCCTTGTCAACACGGTAAGTTGAAGTATTTGTCACTGATAAACATTTATGAAAGTTCGCCCTAATACACATGTATGTATTTTATAGTCATTTTTGTTAAACTGGCATCATTGATATATAATGGGTTCAGATATGGAAATTTTTATATTCAATTTCGCGTTTTCACATGAAAATATTATTTCGCGGCGATTTAATTTCGCGATAAATACGGTCATAAATCCTATGTACAGTACAGTTGCATACCTCTGATTGAAACTGTTGCTCGGCAATTAATTTACGCGAATTTTAATCAACCGCAAAATACGCGAAAATTAATCCCACGTGACATTAAGTTGTTTTACAGTAGAACAATATCAATATATCTTAAAATGTACTCTGATTTGGACTATTTAAATATTTTCCAGCGTTGCCGGAAATTAGTTAATAAGAATGCAAACAAATGTATTTATAATTTTGAAGAGAAGTTGGGAAACATCTTTAACATGTATGCTATGTTTTTCTTTTATCATCAATATTTGAGGTATTTTCCAAATACACCGTGCGTAACTATTTGTAAGAACCTAAGTTTGTCCTTGTAAGATTATGTGGTGCAGCTCATTGTTATTGTCGATCAGGTAAGCGATCTATTGTCGCGTTGATGATATGGGAGTTCGTTATCCACATAACCAACAAACCAATTGATAAGATCATCGTAGTTTTAATCATTGATCTAGAAACAATAGCACTATCACCATTAAGATAAACAAACAATAGGATGTATGTTCGTTTGTTTGTTTGTAAAGTATGTCGGCATTTATTTGTTGATTCGAAGGTAGGCATAGCTTTAATGGAAGATCTAATGGAAAATATTGGATGAAGGCAAAACGTCTCTAAGTCCATATCACAAAACATACAAAATAAACTTGTCTCTGACATAATTGCACACAGAGTATACACTCAATGGAATTATTAGTCAGTAATCATTATAAATATTGTCCTTAATGTGATCATGTAACAATATCTCGAAATCTCTGGTATCTCCGCATTTACGACATAATCTGGCCGAGTTCGCGCGTCAATTTTAGTGGCTGTAGTCTAACTACAGTACGATCGTACTCACTTTAGTTTGTGCTTTTACGCATGTATATAGAAACAAAAGGTAGACAGTACGCATGTCTAGCGACTATAGTACAAGCTACCGATTTCCGTTAGTCGGATTAGAGCAACTAGCAGTCGTCTGCGCATGCGTGATTATTTGAGAGCAAGGCAGTGATTGGTTGACGTTAAAACGCATGTGTAAACACATTAAATGCAATAGCCCTAATATAGTAAATAGTCGACGCTCGAGCTCGGCCTCTGTTCCAGTCATCTTCTACCCTAAAACTGCAGAGTTAATAATGTACAGTTATTCATTACCTGATACGCCGTTACAAATTTATAACAGTAAATTGATAAATAAACCAAACAAAAATTTAGTTTTTCTACTTTTAATGTTTTTTTTTGGAGCTTTATATCATATATGTCTAATATTCGATAAAATGTGATGTACACTGTAAAACAAATCCGTCTTACTATAACAGAAAAATGCGTTATAATCAAAATTATATCAATCTATCAAGTTATATGATTTGTGTTTTTGATTAATAGTACTGTATTATTTTTTATATTTGACATAATTTATCTAAATATTGAGTGTTTGTTTGGAAAGAGGCGTATAGGTCATCCTACCCTGATGCTTATTCTTACAAACACATTTTAATATTTTACTAGTGTCATAACTAACTACAGGACTGTTGAGAGCGTCTCAATTTTTTTTATCAAGATTGATGTCTAACCTATAAATCACTGACATTATTAAAAATGGATAAAAAAATTTACACGCAAATCCTTGAAAACATACAAAACAATAAGACCACTTGTTGTGGAAGAGTAAGCGTGTCATGCTTCATTGACGAAAACAACCATTTATGTAAGTCTTTGTCACATACAAGTAAACGTCAAGCCATCAAAGTGAAAACCTAGTCGTCATTTTCGATCCCATCAAGTAAGTACACTAATGAGCATATGCAAATCGTCCACCTTCATATCATACGAGGATACAACATATTTCTCAATGAGACCAAGTTTGCGACCATGAAATTTGCTCAAAGTCGTCATCAACTTGCATCTCTCAAATTTCCGTATCATACGTTTGCTTGTCAGCAGCCGAAGTATCTCTCGAATATATTGATATTTGCACCTTTTAAATTTAGTAATAGATACAGCATGCCGAATAAATTAATAAAACTGCATTATAAAGCTGTTTCGTCCTCCTAGGACTCTTCAGTGATGCTAGGGGCCAAAAGTGGGGAAACCAAAAATTTCTAAACTAATGTAGAAGCAGAATGGTCAGGTGCGTAAAACCCCTTAAATTTATGAATTTAGAAGTAAAATTAAACTTGTTCGGTATAATTTCCAATCGTGTACTACAAAACTTATATGTTAGTCTACAACTAGCTTACATACGGTCCTACCTTGGCATTACCTGTAAAATATGTGCATGATATTTATGTTTGTGATTAAACTAATTCCGTATGCACTGTAATTTCAAATCGTGTATTACGAATATGAAACAACCAAGGAAGTGAACCTATAAATGTCTTATGTCTGTTGTCCAATCAAATATCATTCTGGACAGAACAGCTAATCTATGATAAACGAAAACGCTGACGGTTAATTATAAAAGTAAACAAAAATGTTTTTTTTCAAATAAGTCATTGTCAAATAATATTCATATGCTAACCTTTTCTTATATTCAAAGGCCGTTGCAGAATTCACTCTAAAGATAACACTGCGGACTTTATACATTCCTGCCTGTCCTTGTACAACAACAAGTAGCACCTGTTCACCGGTATGCCATCCAGCCGCCCAAATCTGTTTCAGGTAAACATATCAATAAGATTTGTTTTAATGTGTAGTTATGACAGGAATCTCTACGGAACATTGTTGTTAATTTCTTATATCTTCATGTATGTGAGTATAACAAAAGTTTTTTCATGATTGCGGAACTCGAGGTAAAAATTGCTCTCCCTTCCGGAACTTATAGACCTAGTATCTTGTACTTTTTCAATGGTCTTTCCCTTGATCAGGGGATGCCTGTACTTTTTCTCTCCGCTATCCGTTTTGTGTGCGTTCTAGTATGAAACACTGGAAGTTGTAAGTGCCTCAGCAGACTCATCCTGAAGGGACTTTAAGGACTAGGTACAGGACAATTCAATATGGCGGAGGTGTTTTTACCAAATCATGTTATTTTATTTAATACTGCATAATACATGACCAAAATAGACCACAAAGTACATTTTGTGATGGAGAATCGATAATTTCAACCATATTATGGTACTTTTGATGGATTTTCTGATATTTTGTGTTATATGTTTAACAACGCGTGCACGTTTGCAGAATACTGCGAAAGATAATAAAAACAATGAATATCAGTTTTTGTTACTTTATTATACACAGAATGATAGACATAGAGCATTCGATTTTTGAAATTGAAAGAATTGTCAACAAAGTTTAATTTATTTTGTATAAATTCCGATGGAATTCGTATATATAATACACTTCCGCGTGGATTGGACAGTATTGACTCACTGATTATACCGATTCGTTCTCGGCTTCGCACCTGTCAAACATCGCTAGCATAAACTGTTGCCACCGTAAACATGTGTGGCAGTTGAGGCACATGAGTATCAAAATACATTACTCAAACTTAATTAGTAATTAGGTAACCGTATCGTAATGTAAATTACGTTATGTTGGTGTTACTATTTTAATTTTATACATTTATTTGACACGAAACTTACATTTACATGACAAATGACCTATTTAATAAAAAATAATGCCCCTAAATTGCCTCCACGAGATACAGGTAACTACTTGTACTTGAACTGAAAACAGCATGCAATTGACGACATTTTTTAGAGAGGGTACCTGTGTATTTCTCCCTGATACTCTGATTTACAGAATAATATCGAAATTTTAACACTGGGTTATCATTCTATAAACATTGCAGTAACTTTGTATTATTTTTTTGAAATGTTTCAAATAACTATATGAAAAATATTTGCGCTCTCCCATTTCGATATTATTTACTGAATATTGTTTTCCTAAGTACAGAGTTTTTTAATTTTGGGAGCTGAACTGCATTTTATATCAATATTTAACATAATGGGATAAAGCTTATGCCATGTATTGGAAGGAAACATTAAAATTTCAATATTACCATTTTCATCTAGGTAACAACCAATATGGCTGTACCAAGTCCTTAATCAAACTGCACGTGCATCCAAATGACTATAACATCGTAGAACAGTCTGAATTTCAGGTTTGTAGGGCCAAGGTCACCATAACTATTTATATAATCATTGTCAGAACTTGTGGTGACTGGTAGGGGACCTGTATTGCCTAAACATAGCTACATGTAAGTATTGGGGCACGGTGGTCAAGAGGTAGGACGCTGGGCTCGTTATTGAAGGGTTGCGAGTGCGAGTCCCGGCCACGCCATCCTTGCATCATTAATTTGCAGAATGCTAGCTGTGAGCGCCGAAATGGCAGCACCGGTTGTATGTTCCCCGGGGAGTTGAGCACGATATTGTTTAGTCGCTAAGGCCCTATAACCACGGATGATAAGTTTTGTTTTAAAATTACAGAAGAATCAACTTCAAATATTTTATTTTACGTGTTCTTGGTTTTATCATGTTCATTTTATCCAACCACACAGGAAAAGTTCTTTGAACTTATGCTCTAAGACAATAAAAGGTACTACGGACTATTCTGGTAAACAACATACCACTTTTGGATCGACAGTCGGAAATCTCACCAATCCTATTCTTCTTCACTTTCCAACGTGGTCGGTAAGTTGTTTTTTTCTATAATATATTAATATCTTATTTCATTTCTTTGACACTATTTCTAGCTGTCATGTCTATTCAAAATGTAAACAACGCTATCAGTTAATTTTAAATGATGAATTATGTATATTCTTTTAATTACATGTCAAACTGATAAAACAATGCATCAAATTAACTTTTTCAAAGTATAGACACATGCATTTTAATCTCGGAAAATGGAAAAAATCTGTTAAATATCTACATTTGAAAACTCTGGAAAGATCCCTTCTGTCTTGATATATGCAAACTTGTGGATTATCAGATGTTTAATATATTATCCTGTTTAGTTATCACTGCAAGTATTTCTTGCTGTTTATATCTATAAATCCCTATGGATTACAAATGTTTCCATGGTATACACTAGAGTATACACTGCATGTACTTACCTTTATATTAACAAAAATTCTATATATATATTGTATTTTCACTCCAAGCCGAGATATAGGTTCCAGGTCGTGTTCTATGGTGACGGTCAGGCCTCCCATCTGATAGGTTCCTTCGAGGTTATGCCATTCCTGCCCAACACAAGTATAACAACAGAAGGCCAGGACGTCAGACAGGTCACAAAGAAGTATTACAACACAGGGGCTGTGTAAGTATCTGCAGTGATATAACCAATCACAACAACAAATATTTATCAATTATGGACCTTTGATGAGGTCAATATGGTTTTATACCAACCTAGTAGAATCAAATATTGACCTCGAGCTTCGCCTTCGGTCAATATGTTACATTCTACCAAGTCGGTAAAACACCATAATGACCGAATCAAAGGTCCTTAATTTTTATATAAGATATGAAACTTGTTTGCAAAAGACTGAAGTTGCATTACATTCGATCTATCTTGATAAGGCATGATATTTACAGTGAAACCTATAACGTCACAATGAGTATGACGTCACAAACGCAATATTGACTCGGTGTATCTAAAAGTAGAAACTTCAGGTCATTAGAACAAAATATGGTCCTCCACGTGACAATATTTTAGCCAATGAGAATTGAAGAAAGTTGGAACATACCTAATAGATAAGTGTATGATTCTTGAATAACGAAAGAGATGTGACCTAAGTCTTTTACAAATCAGTCGCAATATAAGGATATTTAATGAAATGGTAGTAAGGCAATGTATTTTAATCTTAATAAAAAAATAAGTTTTTTTTATTAAATCCTCAGTAACTTTTGAGTACCCAACGTTCAAAACTACACACTGAGAATTTTCACTGTTCACTTGTGTAATCGACTTTGAGTTTAGAATATGATTTTATTGACGCTTTGGAATTCTCTGATACTTCTTACTTATTGCGAGAAGTTAAAAATCCTTCTGTTACTTTTAAATGGCTTAACGGTGTTTCCTAACCTTTTGTATTATGTATTATGCGATACCATCGCTTTTATATAATGTTTTACCTGGGGCTGAGTCCCACGGTCATGACATTGAATTTTCATGCGTCAATACAGATGTAATCATTAATCAACTATATGACTTTTGAAAAATAGCAAATGAGTTTCTATTCATATTTTATCAAGATTGACGTTAGATTATGAGGTGTTCCGAGAACTGTGTACACCAAAGCCCGAACAGCATCGTGTGTGTAATCAAGATGGTCGCCTTGTTTGTGAGACGGATCACTACGGACCACACTGTGATAGGATCTGTGTACCTACAGACCACGGTACCTGTGACAATCTTGGACATTTTATATGTAATAATAGCTACTACGGACCCAAGTGTGATGTACACTGTGTACCCGTCGGACATAAGATATGTGATAATAACGGAACTCTACGATGTCAGCCGAACTATTACGGAACGCAGTGCGCTGTTCACTGCGTATCAACTATGCACGGAAGATGTGACGATCACGGAAAACTTCAATGTGTTAACAACTATTACGGTCCAAGCTGTAATGTTTACTGTGTGGCTATAGGTAATAAAAACTGTACCAGCACTGGAAAGTTAGTCTGTAAAGATTTCTTCCATGGACATAATTGTGAATCCCGCTGCACCACAAGCATAATAAGCCATTTTATACGGAATAACGAAGGGACTCTAATTTGCACGAAGGACTATTATGGTCCTTGTTGTAACCAAGTATGTCCCCATCTACAGCATGGCCACTGTAACGGTACTCACCTCGTCTGTGATACGGGGTACTTTGGATCTACGTGTGCAACACATTGCCTACCAACCGACCACGGTAACTGTGACGTCAGTGGGCAGTTGGTGTGTGACCACAACTTTTATGGGTTCTTCTGTAACGTGTCGTGTATGCCTACAGGTCACAAAGTTTGTGACAACAATGGAACGCTACACTGTGACAGTAATTACTACGGACCTTCGTGTGACGTGTATTGTTCAGTTCCGGATGGCCACGGTACCTGTGACAATACCGGACGACCTCAATGTGGGCAGGCATATTACGGCCCGAGCTGTAACCAGTCCTGTCCTGTCCAATCAAAAGGACATTGCATTTCAAACGGAACTATAGTTTGTGACAAAAACTATTTTGGACCTTTATGCGGTACATTTTGTGAGGTTCCTAATGAGCAGCATGGTTTTTGTGATGGTAACGGCAAAGAGCATTGTAATGGTCGATTTTACGGTGAAAACTGTACCAGAACGTGTCATGTAGAGGCGAATGGACATTGCCTCTTTAACGGAACGATAGTTTGTGATCAGTCGTATTACGGCCCCACGTGTAACATACAGTGCACGTCAGTGCTACACGGAACGTGTGATGATACTGGCACTTTACGTTGTCATACAAATTTCTACGGGGCTAAATGTGACCGTAACTGCGTCTCAATGAACCACGGCGCTTGTTCCGATGAAGGTATACTTGTCTGTGACCTAACATACTACGGTACCGCTTGTGATGTCAAATGTGTCAATGAAACACATGGAACATGTGACGTCACTGGCAACCTTCAGTGTGACGGGAATTATTATGGATCCACTTGTGAAACGTATTGTAAATCCACACAGCACGGAAACTGTTCGGACAACGGAACCTTAGAATGCAACGACAACTTCTATGGGACAGACTGTGAAGTCCATTGCATCGACACGCCAAACGGGCGTTGTAACAAAAATGGCACTCTTGTGTGCTATCAACACTTCTATGGTACACAATGCAAAACGTTCTGTAATGCTACGGAGCATGCAACTTGCGACATAAATGGAACATTAAAATGTAATCAAAATTACTATGGTTCAGCATGTAACATATTCTGCAAGAATACAGAACATGGCTTATGCAATATAAGTGGAAACCTGGTTTGTAACTCAAATTTTTACGGACCATCCTGTGCGACATTCTGCAATGCTACTGTTCATGGATATTGCGACAACAATGGAAGTCTCGTATGTAGTTCAGATTTTTATGGAGACAATTGCGAAATTTTCTGTAATAGCACTAGTCACGGATCGTGCATTCATAATGGAACTCTTGTATGCGACTCTTATTACTATGGTTTGAACTGCGAAGTTTCTTGTAGCAATACACAACACGGTACCTGCGATCAAAATGGAACAATTGTATGCGACACTGGTTACTATGGTTTGAGCTGCGAAGTTTCTTGTAGCAATACACAACACGGTACCTGTAATCAAAATGGAACTCTTGTTTGCGACTCTGGTTACTATGGTTTGAACTGCAAAGTTTCTTGTAGCAATACACAACACGGTACCTGCGATCAAAATGGAACTCTTGTATGTGACTCTGGTTACTCTGGTTTTGACTGCGAAGTTTCTTGTAGCAATACACAACACGGTACCTGCGATCAAAATGGAACTCTTGTATGTGACTCTGGTTACTATGGTTTTGACTGCGAAGTTTCTTGTAGCAATACACAACACGGTACCTGCGATCAAAATGGAATTCTCGTTTGTGACCCAGGTTTTTATGGGTCAAATTGTGACATTGCTTGCATGAATACGTTACATGGATCTTGCAATAACAACGGAACTCTTGTTTGTGAAATAAGTTTCTATGGGTCGAAGTGTGGCATTCCTTGCAACAACACAGCACATGGAACGTGCGACATTAATGGAACACTTGTTTGCAAGAATGGTTTCTTCGGTGTCAAATGTGATGTTTCTTGTAACAAAACACAGCATGGAGATTGCAACCAAAGCGGAATCCTTATTTGCAAAAATGGTTTCTTCGGTGTCAAATGTGATGTTTCTTGTAACAACACACAGCATGGAACTTGCGATGAACATGGTATCCTCAAATGTGATAGCAACTTTTATGGAGCAGATTGTTCAACACTATGTTACAATACCTCCAATAGTCACTGCACCGCAAATGGTACAGTGGAATGCAACTACGGATATTATGGACCAGACTGTGACGTCATATGTATTGATGTAGATCATGGTCGCTGTGATGTAAATGGTTCTCTTGTTTGTGACGACGATTTCTTTGGAGTAAATTGCTCGGAGAAATGCAGCATTAATGATATTGGAGGCATCAAGAATGGACGTTGTAAGACCGGTTTCGGACCTCTGTGTAATCCAGGTAAGGAAACTTTTATTTTATACCAAATTTTGAATTGTTCATAGTTTAGATATGGGAAGGGTATTGCAAATAAATGTCATATTGCAATGTGTTACAATGTACCTTTATTACAGTGTAGGTTGTTTGTGGGGTTTAAAATAAATTTAAAGTAAATAAATAAATTTTTCCTATTTTTTTTTTTTCATTTCATTACAATGCATAGATAACAAAATAAGATAAAATCCCAAAACAAGCGACAAAACTTCGACACGTTTAAGTTATGTGTATCCTGAGTGCAAAACAAACGTTTCAGGAACGACATTGTTGAAAGTTTTAATATACTTTAAGACTCGTTGCATTAAGAAAATTAAAAACAAGAGTTTTGATATGCTGTTCATGATTTAACCTACTTGTAAAACAACTCAAGTGTTTTATGACTTTAATATATTTATGATGTAGAAAGATTACAACAAACGTTATGTAAACCAGTTTCGTGATCACAGTAATCTTTGAGACGATATTAGTAATCCAAATATCTGTTTATCTATCTGAACCCCTGCTCATTTTGATTTACCTGTATTTGTTCTTCCTTAGATTTTTTTTAACTCAAAACATCTGCAATTAAGGATTGGCTGTCATATTTTTTCACATTCCTTGTGTAACATGCATTTGCGCACCTATATATTAAACTGAGCGCGCTAGTGAACCTTGTTAAATATGTAGGTGCGCCAATGTATGTTACACACCAATGAATTTCAGGACTATCACACTCAATGCTTATGATAAAAGCTTTCGTTAATCAACATAAAGTTGATGGAGATATATATTATTGCATTAGAGTTATAGTAAGTTTCAAAGTCATGATAAATCCGCAGAGAGAACAGCCAACAGTTGACTGTAGTGCAGTCCAGTTTCCAACGCTACAATTATGACGTCAAAAGCACGATGACGTCACAATGCCCTAATGTATATTGGAAAATAACATACATATGTACATTTGACACAGTACATGTAGCTTCGTCTAATCCCTGTGCAGAGGAAATGTAATTATTTAAAATTACACAATTTAACAACTTACTATATATTTTAAATCCTAATTAATATTTGTAAGAACAGTGCATAAGTTATGTAATATTGATATTATTATGCTTGCTTTTTTTTCTCATCAAGGATTTACGGGGCAACACTGTGGCCAGAATATCGATGAATGCATCAACATCACGTGCTATAACGGTGGTAGTTGTATTGATGGGAATAATTCCTACACCTGTTCGTGTGTCAACAGTTATTCTGGATCTCACTGTGAGATTGACATAGACAAATGTAGAAGTAACCCTTGTTTCAACAGCGGAACTTGTGTAAACAATAACGATGATTTTTCCTGCGCATGCGTGAATGGATGGACCGGAAATGCTTGTGGCATTAATATCGATGATTGCATCAATGTAATGTGTAGGAATAATGGCACATGTGTGGATGAGATAGGAACATATGTTTGTCATTGTGAGGCAAGTTACACGGGCAAGTTATGCGAAACAAAGATATACGACCCTTGTGCATCCTCGCCGTGTAGTAATGGCGGAAGTTGCCACGCGTCCCATGGCCGATACATTTGCTCCTGCCCGGATGGCTTCATGGGACCTGTATGTAATTCTGTTTCTTTTCTCGTAACATCAGACTTGTCAGAATTGTCGACCGCAACTTTCTCAAACCACCACAGTACGGATACTCTACAACTTCATTCATCGTACACACCAAACATAGAACTGAGTCCGACAACTTTGTCACCAGAAAGCTCTCGGCATCAATCAAGTTATGTTTTTGTATCATCTAGGCCGTCTGCAAACCATGTGATTTCAAGTTACAACGAACCTGAATTCATTCAAACTTCAAGAAATGGTCCATTAAGTACAATTATATACACTGCGTCATCAAAGCTTTACCTTGATTCGGATTCCATTGTGTCATCTTTTAGTACCAATATTCTGCCAACTATCACAGTAAGTTCATTTGAAGAAACGACAGAAAATATACCTGAATCATTCACTTCTACAAGCGAAACGGTGTATCCATCTTCCTTAATTGGTACCGTGACTAGTACCCCTAATATAATTAGTAGTACGGAAGTAATTGGGGCCGTGACCAGCAGCTATAGTGTGAAAAGCTCCCAGCGCCACTCCAATAGTTTGTCGTCTGCCTACCACGTGACATCAAGTTATTACGAGCCAGAACCCACTCCAACTTCAAGAAAAGGTCCATCAAGTTCACATATACACACCGTGCCATCAAATAGTTATCTTGATTCGGTTTCCGTTTCTCCAAAATATTCGACAAACACCATTGTGCCATCTTTAAGTCACAATATTCTACCAACTACCACTGCCAGTTCATTTGGAAAAACGACAGAAAATACACCTGGAATGTTGACTTCTAGAAGTGCCACGTCGTATCCATCCTTCACAATTGGTGCCCTGACCAGTACCCGAAATATAATTCGTACTACGGAAGTAAATATTATCCCAACCCCAACGGAGAGTATAACTCCTTTGGAAACAACACAAGGTGCGTATAGCCGATATCTTAGCATGTATATTTTGAACGTAAATATAAGGAATAATGTTTTCATACATATAGATCTTCATTCACGTTCACAATGTACTGATCACCCAATATCTTGACAAAAAGACGGTAAAAATGGAAACTAGTCCCGAATGGAATACAATTTGTTTCCCTTAACATATTTTTGTGGTCATTATTTAAATTTGTTTTTAATTTTAAAATTTTCACAGATGGTACGACTTACACATCAATCCAGCTAAACTTTGATGGAATCATCGACAAAACCTCACTCCCAAAGGTCTACAATGCATTGACGACAATATTGTCTTCGAACTTGTGTTCTGGGTCAAAGGTCTTTGTGAAAGAACAGAGGACCGAAGAAAGGGATAAAGGGTATGTACACTGATAGTAAGGCTTTAATTCCTTAACAGTATATATTATGGTCATAACAATTTTCTACAAGAAAACAAGGAATACATAATGATATTGAACATACATGTAATTGCAGCATTACGTATCAGTACTGATACACTGAAAACAACTTTGACTATATCATTCTTGGTGCGCTATGATTTAAGTGGCTGCGATGGCCCAGTGGTTGAGGTGTCCCAACATTCTACCACTAGCTCTCCAACTGTGAGTTGCAAGTTCGAATCCCACGTGTGGGAGTTGCTAGGTACTGTTCGTAGGTCGGTGGTTTTTCTCTGGGTACTCCGGCTTTCCTCCACCTCAAAATCTGACACGTCCTTGAATGACCCTTGCTGTTAATAGGACGTAAAACAAATAACCCAAACCAAGAGCTATGGTTTAAAATTATCTATATATATATATATCATATTCATAATTATCTGTAATTAATTCAGATGTTTTGATAACAAGTAATGTGTATATTGTAGCAACAATGCAGTTAATATTTATTACTTCGACACTGTTATACCGACGTTATATTAATTAAGAAAATAAAAGTATATTTTCAGCATAACTATGAGCGATTAAGCGATATCTTGCCCACGTGTAAGTGAACGATACAACATATATACATGTAGTGTTCGTGTGTTTAAGCCATACATTAATTCGTTTAGCTGTAATACATTTTGGTATTTCATACAAACACGAAACGACCACCATTTATGGATCGATATAACTTTAAGATCTAACACAATTTCTTGCCATACATCAAATTCTTACATTCAATTTTTCTCACTAGAAAAAGACAATCGACCTTGACCCTGTCTGTCTCGTGCTTTGGAAAGTCCCTCAGCACGAGAGATATCTACGAGGAAGTATACAAAGCTCCAGATACCACCTTCCCGCTCCCGCTGATAAACACCCACCAACATACCACCAACCCACCATCACAGAAATCAGACGTAAGACAGTAATTAAGATCTCCGTAAATTATTAAAATCCGATAAGAATCTCGAATCCAATATTTTTTCAAGGTTTAAAGCACATTTGCAATTTCTTTCAATTCATTTTTGTAATGAAGTGGTGATGTTGTGCAAATCAAACCTTATGAATATTTAAAATAAGGAAAAACAAATTAAGTACATAGTGTTGTCACAAAAATTAAATTTAGCGTTTTGATCTAAGTGTTCATAATTTGACAAATATTTACAAATCGCCAATATGTGTTAATTTTCAAAAGCTGATAACTTTTCCTTTTTACTGTACATTAAATTTATCAACGTTTTACAGAAATACTTCTGATTGTCAAAACAATAATATTTGCATATTATAATGAAATACAATCAAATCCCATTAATTCGACCATTTTAATCACAGAACTGGCTGGAAAGCAACTGGAAAATTCTACTTGGTGCGTCTTTGGGTGCGACTGTAATTTTAATAGTCATCGTTGGCATACAGCTTGGAAAACGGTGAGTACAATTTCGTATCCCTAGAACTTAAGGGGCTAGTTCACATTGTACGTGACGAAAACTGTTCTTTTAAACGTTATGCAGTGCTCACGTTATTGTATTTTATTTTATCAGACAAGTTATTGCTCATAAAGCAAAATAAATAAAAATACATTTTGTAGATAGAAAGCCATATACAAAAAATATTTCTCTTTAGACACAGTTCCAACTACAGTGGACTCTCGATAAACCGAACACCTTCGTTCCCATCGAAACTCGTCCGGATAACGCGTTTTCTAGACTCCCGAGTTTTGGATTGGCGAGTACAAATAACGTTACGGAAAACCGTTTCCGTGTATATCATTCCGAATTCTGAGATTTCCGAACTATCGACGTCTGGATTATCGCGGGTTCACTGTATCTTTACATCGATTTTGATAGAAATATTAAGACTTGTAAAATGATATATACAATTAGGTAATATCTGGTCCAAGTACATTTTATTTACAAAAAAAAAGTCTATGAAACTTTGTTTTGCAATTTGTATAAAATAATTTATTTAGTATTTCTTTAATAATCATCTGTATAGTCTTAATGAAGATATACCTACATTTAATATTTTTATTATATTCTTTTTTGAAGGTCAAAACGACGGTACATGCAAGAATCGCAGAATGTCGGAGAAAACATTAACAATGTGCATACGAACCCTATGTATGTAGAATCGGAACATGTGGTGAAATTACACGAGTTTGAATACGACGCGTGATATATATATATCTTACCCTTCACAAAATGTTGCTCAAAAGAAAAAAACATTTATATATTGACAAAATAAAATCAATGACACCTTGTTGAACATAAGCGAAATCATAGAGAATTTGTGTTTGGAAGGTCAAAAAAGGATTTCGCAATATGTGAGAGCGTAAGTGAGCGTAACCCCTTGATATCGAGGTGTAGAGAGTGTAGGTGAGCGTAACCCCTTGATATCGAGGTGTAGAGAGCGTTAGTGAGCGTAAGCCCTGGATATCAAGGATGTAGAGAGGGTAGGTGAGCGTAACCCCTTGATATCGAGGTGAAGAGAGTGTAGGTGAGCGTAGCCCCTTGATATCGAGGTGTAGAGAGCGTAGGTGAGCGTAACCCTTGGATATCGAGATGTAGTGAGCGTAACCCTTGGAAATCGAGGTGTAGAGAGTGTATGTGAGCGTAACACCTAGATATTGAGGTGTAGAGAGCGTAACCACTGGATATTGAGGTGTAGAGAGCGTTAGTGAGCGTAACCCCTGGATATCGAGGTGTAGAGAGCGTTAGTGAGCGTAACCCCTGGATATCGAGGTGTAGAGAGTGTATGTGAGCGTAACACCTAGATATTGAGGTGTAGAGAGCGTAAATGAGCGTAACTTTGAGTCACAGTGGTCTAGGGGTAGGGCGAAGGTGAGCGTAAGTGAGCGTAATCTCTTGATATCGAGTATGAGAGTGGACAGAAAGAAAGCGAATACATGTGTTCAACCTTTCGAATTGTTAGGATAAACATTATCTTCTTCCTGACGAATACTTATTATTCACATGTGTACAATAATTTCAATGTTAAGTCACTGTTATATATCCTTCATATTTAATATATATATGATATATCTAAGCATAGTTAAATATCATTTTCATTGACTCATTTTTGGTGATTTGTTTAAAATGTAATTTAAATATAGCTTTTATATCAAGAAGGTACTTTCCCTCGTTACTGAACTGTTACTTCCATCATCAGCCCGCAAAAAAGGTTTTACATTTATTATTTTATTAATGTCGATGCTGTTACTTTATACGAGCAAGTTAAGGGTCGTTTAGAAATACATATATAGATATACATTGTATCTTATATACTGATACCATGTCAAAAAATACTGTGGAAGTATTCCCGCAGTCGGTAGCGAACCATCCTCGATATCCTGTTGTTACGCTCACGTACGCTCCCTACACCCCTGGAATATGTCATGGCAAAAGTGAAGGCTCCGTATGCACCAACTTTGTTGATGAGACAAGAAGACTAGTTCAATCCTTTGATGTATATCAAAAGAATGTCGTGGTCGCATAACGGTAAAATATGACAAGTTGCTTGAGGTTCCTTTTTAATCTTCAAAGTACAGGCAAGCATCATAACGATTGGTCAGGATTTTTTTTACCTGAGATAGCTTTCAGTTTTGCTATGACACGTTCCAGGGGTGAAGAGATCGAAGGTGATCGCAGCTCCTGGATATCGAAGATTTGTGTACTGAAAAAGCGTGTATGTAATGATTTTTTGATAAAAGGTTTACCAAAGACATTTTCAGCCGTGAAGATGATATAGATAATATGAATAATAAAGTGACAATTCGCGGAAATCAATAAATTAAATATCAAAAGGTGCATTTCATTTCCTTATATTTACATTTGTGCTGCAACCCACTATATGAACATTACCAGCAAAAATGCCTTTTATAAAAGTATGAAAGCAATGGGTATAAGCCTCCTCTATCTACTGAATTAAACAAAGTCTACACAAATACTTCATTTGGCCGACTAGCCTGCCGTGTCGCGTACAGTAGCCGGGTTTTATTATGATTATGCATTTTGGAAGCAAATTTACAAATGTAACACATGTGTGTATACGCACAAAACCAACTACCTCACTTCCGCACTTTTCAAGATTCAAGGCTATAATTATTGCAAAACCTAAAATTAAAGATCTAGTCCTGGGCTAAAAACCAGAGATAAAAACATCCTTCTTTTTCAACTTTGAAGTATGCATATGAAAATACTCTGGAAAACCTTGAACTGATCTGCGATGGACAAAGTACTGACACAATAACAGTATCCCTAATCCCTACAAGATGTACATCGTAAGCTCCGTTATATACGGTTACCTGAACAAAATTAAATTTGTATAAAGATATATCTCAGTACATTGCGAACTTAAAAACTTTGGTGTTTACTGTACCGCTGGACAGCTAGATAATGATATTTCACCCTACCACGATGCCCGACTCAATCTGAGTCACGTGACATATTTCACGTACGGAGCGAGTAGCACGAGCCGTTTATACAACATTTTCCCGGCTTATACTACCGAAACGCGGGAAAATTTAAGTATAAGCCTCCTCTATCTACTGAATTAAACAAAGTCTACACAAATACTTCATTTGGCCGACTAGCCTGCCGTGTCGCGTAGAACCGCAACAATTGGGGGTTCCGTACGAAACTGGAGCCAAATAGCGAAGCCTACAGCTTTAGGACCTGGACACGCCTAACCTTTTATCCACCGTGTCCACCACATAACCGTCCTTACTACCCTCGCTCTTCCAGCGTCCGTGTCTCTTCCAACACCTCTCGTTCACACTCGAATTAGCGGCCGCGCTAGCACCGCCTGATCTCAGAGAATGCAAACCAAGATTAAGATTTGTTCCGACTAGACGTAATCTGCTGAGAATCGTTTCTCTGGCTCTCGTGTAACTCAAACGTTTGTTTTTGTAAACTAACTTGCAAATATCCTTTGACCTAAAAATTGGACGAAAAATATAAAACTCGCTATCAAGTACAATGCCGGATAGCTCCATGTATTTCTGAAACATCTGGTAAGGACAGGCTAACGTATGGCCTTTGCTAATGAGAACTTCATTACCGTTTCTATATTGATCGGTTTTGCTTTTAGCAATGTACAATAATAAATGATCATCGCGAACTTTAATATCGACACCGCGCAATGCACTGACTTCGTCGTATCTCAAAAAAACCTGCAAAACTCAACAGTATCATACACAAATCTCTGATAACAAGTAAATCGCTTGAATCTTTGAACATATCGCACAAACTAACAAGCATTTCCACACTCACTGGATCTTTTTTACAAACTGCTGGCCTAGCAATTCTGCGGGCCGACTCCTGAAGATTTGATACAAAAGCATTTTTTGTGGGATCAATAAAATTATTAAGATCATGAGCCCATTTGATCCCGTAAATGGCAGAATTAACAGAGTGATAAGAACAGTTATTGTCCAGTAAATGCGTTATATATAACGCCACGTGTATGGGCTGTGCCGGTAAGGAACTGAAACCATGTCCCTTGATGAAAGATTCCCACCTTCTGAAACTGTAGTAATATGCCTTGGTCGTATTGTCACTTTTTGATTGTAGTAGGAAATGTGCCATCCTTCCGGATAAATTGCCCAACATGCTGTCACCCGCGACTCCACTTCCGGTTACGGCCGCTGTCACATTCGTACGTAGATCTAGGCCTGAATGATGAAAACAAAGCCTAATTAGATACAAAGTAGAGCTATGAATCTAAATTTCTGTGAATTCCTACCGAATATACCGTTATTGCCTCTCCCTTTGTGGGTGAAACCTTCTCCTTTGAAGTATACTTTGTGTTTGAAAACTCCGTTACTAATACACTGTTCTACTTTAGGCCAATATGCTGCAGATTTCCATTCTGGAATTATTAATACCCCCTTTGCCTTTTCAGATTCTATCTTCTGAATAGTATTGGCTATCAAACTTGGTGGGGGAACCAACCAGCTGAACTCTGAACTCCATCTAAAAGCAAATGCGTTTATTCCCGAGGTCCCGGGACACCAAAACCTAGAATAGAATTTTTCGCACTTTCTGTTGTAATCACATGCAAACCAATCGACGGTGAATTCACCAAATAGAAATGACAACTTTCTATATACCCATGTTTGTACACCCCAATCATCACAATCACTCTGCCGACTCAAATCGTCGGCGATACAGTTTTCCTCTCTAGGAATCCATTTCGGGCATATGTGTATGTCCGCCAAATGGCATGTACTTACGATATCGCTGGCGATTTCGTGCAAGTGTTCTTTACGACTCCCTATTGAGAGAATAGTCTGCACATTTTTGTTATCCGTGTTTAATTCCACCGACTTACCTGTCAATAGCGGCAAGTTGTGTTTAACAACTCTATTAACTGCTTCCATCTCTCTCCAAGTTGAACTAGCATACTTTTCTATATCATTCCATGTCCCAAACATGCCCTGCTTACCGCTATAAAAACCATCGCCGTTAGCTAAATAGCCACCGTAACCCTCAAATGAGGCATCAGTGAACAACGTCACGTCAAACGTTGTGTCTGTCAAATGACTAATCTTTGAACCCTCTTCGTTCATTATCAGAATGTTTTCCCGCCAAAAATCGATTTCGCTTTCAGCTTGCTTAGTTACAACAATCGCTGAATTCCACGACAATCTTTCCATAACACAACTATTCATACTGCGTGTATGGAAACGAGCCCTATCCCCCAAAACCGCATGGGTTGAAATTAACTGTCCAACGATGGACGCCAGAAAACGAACGCTGACTGTGCGTTTCCCTGCGCTCAACTGAGCCTTGATGTGCCCCAAACACTGAGTGACCTTTTGCATACGCTCAGGTGATACATGTAACCTGTTAGTCTTTGTGTCCCATATGAAACCTAACCACTGTAGTCTCTGTACGGGTATCCATGTACACTTTTCTTCGGCTATTAGAAAACCGAGGCTTATCAGGTCAGAGCGCACCTGCTCACTGATTTCTCGTACCGACTCGACAGACTTACCTCCCCCTAGCCCGTCGTCCAAATACATCAGTATGTTTAAACCATTCGTTCGCCAGTATTTAACCACTTCTTTTGTTACTTTTGTGAAGATATGCCCGGCTGTACTTATACCAAAAGGCAGCACATTGAATACATATAACTTACCTTGCCAACTGAACCCTAGAAATGTGCAATGTGGCGGATAAATCATGATATGATGATAAGCAGATTTGAGGTCGAAGCTAAATAAAAAATCGCCCTCGCCAAAAATACCTCTTGCTACTTCAGCGTCCTCGTACTTAAAACGAAATTGAAACAAATGTGGATTGATATGTCTGCAGTCAAGTACTAACCTTAGCTTGCCCTTTTTGTTACAAGCCACTGTCAAAGGGTTTACTACCTCAGGTTGTTCTGTAACCAGGGAAACGCATCCTTTTTTAACCAAATTTTGTATTTCTTGTGTAACAAACTCGGCATTATCCTTAGCCGATTTATTATTGTCTAAAACAGTACTTACCGGGGTGGTTTTCAACGGTATTTTATAGCCCTCTTTTATTACCGAGAGAATATGATCATTTTGTGAGATTTTCTCCCATTGTTTTACATGGGCCAACAGCCTACCTACTGGCGTCGTCACTGCGTCGCCCTCGACGGCTTTTCTTACAGTATTCAAATGAATGAAAGAAACATTACTTATCTTATCGTTTGTAGGCCTTGCTCCCTTGGGACACTCCCCTTTCCAATGCCCCTGGTCTCCACAATTGAAACATCTTCCCGGTTTCCTCAGTGGTGCGGCCCTCGTGCTGTTGTCTGTATCCCCGTTCCCGGACCTCTGTTGGTTTTGTGGTCGAAACGCCGAGTTGTATGGTCGCCTTTCGTTCTGACGCTTTTGTCGTTCCGCCTTAATTTTTCTGTCTGCTCGTGATTGAGCCTTGATAATCTTTCTTTCGTCGTCGCTGTCGTCAGCCAAGGGATTTGTCTCATACTCGCTAACGGCGAGCCAACCAGCGTCGGACGAATCCGCTAATTTAATCAGCTTTTGTCGGTGAGACACTAATTGGATACCTTGCTCGACCTTTTCCATCAGGCTTGGTGCGTTTACGTCGTTCATAGAGGAAACAATAGTCCCAACTTCCTTGAATTTGTTCAAAACACCCACGTTGTGTTTGTGTTGTTCCTCGTTTCCTCGCTTTTTGAATTTGTGTTCCCCGCTAAATGTGTCCACCAGCCGCGCATTTTGTGATGACATGGACTGAAATAAGTTCTTCATTTCACCCATAATTAAAATCTGTGATTCAGAAATCGCTGCTGTGATTTGGGCTTGAACGCCCGAGTTTGAATCCATGTTTACTGTACCGCTGGACAGCTAGATAATGATATTTCACCCTACCACGATGCCCGACTCAATCTGAGTCACGTGACATATTTCACGTACGGAGCGAGTAGCACGAGCCGTTTATACAACATTTTCCCGGCTTATACTACCGAAACGCGGGAAAATTTAATTCTCGAGACGTAGCACGTGATTTCATTATGACGTCATAGATCAAGCTTGTTCAACGAGAGTCTTGTCGCGTCGCTTCGAATAACATGGCCTTGCGTCAAACGCTCAAATGACTAATTTTCATCATTGGCGCCAATTTTATTCAAGCTGGGCTGTTCCGCCCATGTCGTTTAAATGGCGACACATATACAAACGCAGGTAATAAACTATTAATTGGAAAAAAATATCAATAAAGTTAAGCAATTGTTCTATAGCAAAAATGTAAATATATGGATTGAAAGTAAAGTTCTAGCGGGCTTCATTCAATATGGATGTAACGGCTGACCTTTCATAGCACTATGAAAGTTAAACAAATGACTTTCAATCCGTATATATTAACAGAAATGTCTACAATACAAACTAATTGAAAAAAAAGGAAAAATGTTGATTATAATATAATTATGACATTTATGAGAGCTTGGGCGGTTTTACCGCCATTTTTTGAAAAGTTAAATAACATAATACAGTCAAACCTCGTTATTTCAAAGTCTTCAGGACCACGAAAAGAACTTCGAGTTATCCAAGTATTCAAGTGAATTCGAATTCTTATTGTGAAGTCTGGCCGAGGCTGACATAATACTTCGAATTAAACCGGGTCTTCGGGTTATACAAGTTCGAGATAACGAGATTCAATTATAGAATATACAAGAACGATGGATCGCTGATATTTCCTACAAGAACAATAACGGTGATAACAGCAGATATGCAGGAATGGCTTTTGGTTGTCATGGAAACGTTCTCCATCCTCTATACCATCATCGACATCCAGGGTTTACGCTCACATAAACCTTTTCTAAACACCATAATGGTGTCATAGCAAATCTGAAGGCACAGACATTGCATTTTGGGTTTGTTTCAGATTCATAAACTTGATCGATCGTTAGGACTAAACATTTCGTTACATATTCATTAGGTTGACGTCACTGCACGCGGAGGCCTTACGCTGTCAATGGATGGCGGTTTTCCTTTAAATTCAGCCATCATATGACAGCAAAAGACCAGCACGCGGGGTGACGTCAACCTAATGAATATGTAACGAAATGGCCTGCAAGCCGCCAAGAACTTTGGGACACGGAAATTTTGCGTGATTTTGGAGGAAATGGAGATTATTTCTGCGGAAGGAGGATACTTTTGACTTGCATTTAGGAGGTTTATAAAATAAAAATTATCCATCTTTCCAACGGTACCAAGCGTTTTTTCGTACCTCAACTAGAAATGTGATTTTTGATGCAAGAAAGGTAGGTGGGGTCGACTTTTCGATCTGGAAAGCTTTCCATCCTTTAGCTTTTATGACCATTGAGGGGGGCATTTTTATCGAAAATTGATCTTAACCCCCAAATGTGTAAAATTACTATAAACACCATATTTTAGGTCCAATTTAGCTGTAACAAATTCTCAGGTCCCTGTGGTTATAATTTAAGAAATAAATTCGACTTTCTAGAGATATTATTTAATACCAAATTTACATATGATGTTATGATGAAAAATAGTGTTGTTAACTGTGTATTTTCTAAATCTACCAATATATTGATGAAATCCAATAGAACTATATTATATGTATCTTAGCAACCACGGCCATCATAGTTACATATGTACCATCTTAGCAACCCGCTTCGAATGTTTTTTTTTCCGTATAGCACTTGGAAATTAATAATGGTGTAAATATGAGGATTGTACCTCATTTTGACTGCGTATACGGTAGTATTATTGTAGTTTATGGCATGACGCCCTGGGGAAACATCAAGTTGGCAGTGAGAGGATATTATAAAACAACCATCTTCTTTGATTTCCAAAATTTTACTAACTTATTTACAGGAGAGCTCCACAAAGGGAAACAAGTCAAACAACAAAATGATACACACGTGGATGGTATATATATATATAACATCCCCCCGGCAAAACAAAAATTGGTCCCCAATTTTCAAAATAAACTATCAAGGTGTGTAAATGACAATCAAATAAAGTAACGTATTGTATAAGTGACTGACTGTCGACTCAAAAAATAATTCAAACTTAATCGCAACTTATTCTAATTTAAATGTCTGTAGTATTAATCATCTTAAAACTATATTGTTTAGGCAACATCACTGTCATCAGTCTACATTACTGAACAAAACTATGATTTGCATGTAAGAATACACACCGTTACGTTTAACAGTTTATTTGAAAGACTTTAATTCGGATGATGAAATATAGGGTATTGCACTGGCATCAATGTCATCATTGCACTTCCTACTTTTAAAACTGTCATATTATAATAGATATTTACTGAGGTGTCCCCGTGTGATAAAGAGTTCTTGTACTTTTCCCATCATGGACAGACACTTTACATTTACTAGATTTCCCTGTAAGGAATGCGTAGAGGTCCTTGGAATCAATGACACACGTATCATCGGGTTTAAACATGGAAGTATTTGTGAAAACGTCACAAGCAGCCTGTGTCCCTGGATGAGTTGATGCTGTCGGAATTTTGCGATCTGGAATACACACTTTCTTAACAATAGTTGTCTCAGTTGCTCTCGGATGCTGGGCCCCACAACAAAAATCTGATTTGTTACACTTTACACTAGCAGCTGGAGGAGGTCTCACTATGTCTACAGAATTACACTGTGTCATCACTGAAATATTACTGGTAGTGTTCATAGACGAGTCCTCTGTCTGTGTCATCACCGTGGATTTCTGTGAAATAGCTGATGATTCCTGTTCGTTTAAAGTACATGTGTCGGAACTTTCACTCCTATTCTCTGAACTTTTCTTTATGTGATGAATCCTTCACTTCTCAGCCCGTTGTCTGTCATGTCTTTTCTGAGAAGGAGATTTAGCTTTCTTCGAATGACGTACTTTCTTACTAGTGGTTGATTTACTGGGGTCGGATTTTGAATGGCATACACGTCTGGTAACCTTAACAGGTTTTTCCCATGAGAGGTGTAGAGACACTGCTTCCTCACTATCTTGCAGGGAAAACGAAAATTTCAATGTCGAAAAATCCAAATTGTATGTCTCTAAAATCCGTAATACACTAGGCGGAATCATTGTGAATAAGTGTCTTCAGGTAAAACAGTTACATGTATATTAATGGAATGTCATATTTACAGTTGAGTTGGCTTACAGATCTCTCATCATGTCCGCCACCTCAACACCACGTGGATGGCACGTGGGTGGCAACACGATACCAATCAGTCTGTTTTATCACATATTCACAAACAAATTTAAATGAGACGGTCCAAAATGGTTACATACTAGTTCGTTTTTTAGATTCTCCACCATGTTGTAGTTTATGGCATGACGCCCTGGGGAAACATCAAGTTGGCAGTGAGAGGATATTATAAAACAACCATCTTCTTTGATTTCCAAAATTTTACTAACTTATTTACAGGAGAGCTCCACAAAGGGAAACAAGTCAAACAACAAAATGATACACACGTGGATGGTATATGTTTTGGATAAGATATCAACAGCTCTCTTGCTTAAAGAGTATTTAGCGTTGTCCCCATTCGGATAACATTTATTACTACTGGTCCGAAGAGGATATGGGTGAGGAATGTACCGTTGTTCTACTGACCTAAAAGGAGGCTCCCTCCAGGTCGAGGTATGGATATCCTGTTGGGCGGGATAATGGGGGCCTCTTGGTGGGTCGGTGGCGGAGCGATGGGATGGCGAGTTTTGCCTATCGTGAAGGCAGGTGCGACTCCCACGTGATCCATTGTGAGCAGGTCACTGTCCTCGCCCACCATCCACCCTACCCGACATTCCAATATAAACTAATTTGCATAAATTTCTCTTATAGTTACCTCCCCTGTCACTGTGAACGTAGGGTATACGTTTTCTCCCTTGTGCAGCAATTATCTTCCCTGTGCAAGGGTAAAGTTCAACTAGCTAGACGGACAGACACCTAGACTGAAATGATTAGCATTTTGATTTAAGTATCATATAGTTAGGCTTATTTTAATGGAGGAGTTTTTTGAATTTCCGAAACACCGTGTCAGTGAACAAATATTAATTATCGTCTTAAACGAATACAAAGATACCGGATATGTTTTTAAAACAAGGTAATTGTGACAGTCGTGTTCTACACGGGTTGTCACGTGAACACATTTCCCTTACCTGAATTGTCTTACAGATTCCGTGTACGTGGTAGAGTAGAAATAGTTATAGCTGTTAGCCGGAAAATTAAAACGGATCATATTTATATATAAGTACATCTAATTAATACACAAGTTCCACTCGCTTCAAAATATGCAACGGAAGTGGAATTAATGTGATTTAAATGAAAATTTCGGTCATAAAATAAAAGTATACGAGCACATCGTAAAATTGATATTGCCATCATAAAGAAGTTCAGTTAAACAATATTTCTTTTTTATTCTTCTCTAATCAGTATTTATATACAGACATGTTTTACAATTTGGGATGAGAAATGCACTGAAGGAACGTTACAAATATTAAAAAAAAGAAATAAACGAGGGCTTGCAACTTGAACATAGAAATACTTGAAGATTAATATAATGTGCGCATTATACTGATGTTTTTCTGTCTACAAAAATGAATTTGGGTTAAGATCAATGTACCTTCTTCAAAAGAAACCATGCTGTTTGTTCGCAGATATAACTACTAATTATAACTTATCTTCCGCTTAAGAACTTTGGAATCAGATACAAAATGACTAAAATTACCATTTTTTATATTTACCTACATACGTGAAAATAATCTAGAGCCGGGGGGGGGGGGGGGGGGCAGTCTTGATTAGGAGTACAGTAACAATGCTGCTAATCACCATTGTCTCAATCAATATTATCACTCACTGTTATTATTTGTATGGGTTTGGTGTTAATGATTTGTGCAAATTAAAAGAGATGTTATTTACATTTTGTCACTACCGCGAGGACACAGTATAGTCCAATAAACGAGAGAGGAGAGGGTATAATAACAGCTTCCTATAAATGCTAACTGGCCTTTACAAATTACTACACAATATAATATTAAAACTGTTTCAAATGTGAAAATTTCTGGATTTTTTTCGTCTGAAACTTATTCGCTAGCGTTTAATTTCAAGCATCGTGCAATTATTGTGAAACCTAGAAAATTTGGGTTAAGAACAGCGAAAGAAAAACGAATAAAAGCAATCGTCCGTCAGTGAAACCTTTTCAAGATAAATTCCGTGTTTTTGATCTTATTGGAAGCGAATATAATGTAGGGGAGATAATCCAAGTTATATCAATATATAAACCGTTATTTTTTCATTTTGTTACAACTCATGGACATTGATTTGGTGACAGAAATCTTTAACAAAAATGATAGAAATTATAAGTAATCCGGAAATCAATTAAATCACGAAATACCTTGATAAACATGTGGCAGCGTCTTTTAAACGAATCAAAGTAAAAATACATGCTCTGAAAAACGTACAAATAAGCAAAATCTACCATGACGACTATCTTCAATAATGTTCATTTGTACAACGTTATCGAAATATTACTTACGAATACGCCCCGATAGTTGTCGTAGCACTAGTAAGCATATGGATATTGTTGTTTGAAAGCGAGACATACATTTTCGCCCCTGACCCGGCCGCCATCTTGAAAAGTCCGATCCATCGCATGCTCACGAGAGTGAGAAGTACAGAAACATTATGAGCAATATTTAGCTGCAGGACCCCTACTTTTAAAGTTATTGTTATATTCATTTGTTATTTCAGTCATGTCCATATCTACATGTATACATACTCAATCAGAGACATTAATGAAATACAATTTGTATATACGTCTCCGTTTCATTATACATGTATGTGATCGATTTGAATTAGACAGTAATAAAACGGACTGTCTTACGCAAACCCAACCACCCCTGCGCCCTCCATCCTTCCTTCATTATCAAAAATATGTTTATGAAACAAAACTACAATTTTATTAAATATGCTTATCATTCAATGTACATCTGGTAATATTTTGAGTCTCAATGCTTCTAATGAAGATATTTGATAAATTTTGAAAGCAGAAAGAAATACAAGACACAAGTTAAAAATAAGCCTATAGACATTCTCCTTATCCTTACGCAACAGTTACATGTAAATTCTCGTATCATTACGAATTATATCAGCGAAAATATCATCGACGAATAAGTGGCATGAAGAGAGTGGAAATGGAAAGAAACAAATGGAGAGACGCAATGAAGGTATGACGTCATAATGAGACTCCACACAATTAGCATCCGGTATTTATGACGTCATTGTTAGTTACATGGACAACCATCCTAACTCTAAGTAGCGCGCTTTCTTCGGAGCAGAAAACAATCTTTCAAAGTCTTGACGTGTCGAAGAAGAAAGACACAGCAAAGGAAGAAAATATCAAGTGGATATATACATATAAAACGACATTCATCAGAGAAAACAATGAACGAGGTAGGTATTTGATAATATTACAGAACAATATAGTATATTCCGGTACATGGACAATGTATGTTTCTCTATACCGGGGCCAGCCTGTGTTTATTATATCAAAGTTCTTACTCAGTTCACAGGGGCTTGGCACGGACCTATGTCACTATGAAATGATTGTCAGATAGTTATTTAACCTCTCTCGAATGCGACTCCTCCCACTACTATATATATGCGACATAGGGTGGCTGATTCTGCCATTTCGCCTTTTCGCATAATTTTTTTACGCAACGGCGGGTTTTTGCCTTGTAAATTTTCCTCGAAAAGGCGAAAAGGCGAGAAAATGAACACGAAAAGGCGAGAAAATGAACCCGAAAAGGCGCCGTTTATTGATGTAAAAATCTCGCCTTTTCGTGTAGCTTATCAAGCCGGTTTTCGCCTTCTTCATTTACAAGAATAAAAGGCGCCCTTTGTGTTCATTTTCTCGCCTTTTCGTGTTCATTTTCTCGCCGTTTTGCCTTTTGCGTAAAATTTACAAGGCGAAAACCCGCCGAACAACGGGTTTTCGCGTAAAAATTTATGCGAAAAGGCGAGATGGCAGAAATCAGCCACCATAGTGACAGGTTGTCCCAAGCTTGTCACAGCTATATGGTAGTGGGAGGAGTCACATTCGAGAGAGGTTAAATAATTATCTGACATATTGACATAGGTCCGTGCGAAGCCCCTGTGACTCGGTTACATATGTTCTGTGGTCATACACTGTACATTGCTTGCGTCTGATTGCATGTTTGAAGGAGATATGACGTTCTCCTTTAGGCTGTTACACCCTTAAACCGTTCTTGTTATAATACATGTGGGTAAAGGAATAGTGATAAAGATGGTGCCGTCGCTGGGGCTCGAACCGGCGACCCTTTTGTTTCCAAGCCCGATGCTCTACTGCTGAGATAAAGTGAAATTCCCTACAGCTCACACTTGCAAGGCAACCTAATTAATGCACATCCTTTACATTATTGCGAAGTGGTTTCTTCTCAGGTTTATCCTTATTTTTTTCTTTGGGAATAGTATTAAAACTGGGCAAATGTAGCACGTGCAATTAGCTGACGGTATCACACATAAGTAAAATTGAAAAATAAGTTAATTCTTCTTTTCTTCTTTCTATCCATCAGATTTATAAGCAACGGATTGATCAGTCTCAAACACATCATGGTGACGTCAGAAAGAGTCGAAATTGTGATACGGTAAATTATTGCACCCAGACGACATACGAGGGAAACCGCAGCTCCATTTTCGGAAGCATCTTTTCAACAGCAAAAACAAGATACGATTCTCAAAAACCCACAGTTGCCAGATGGAACTCCGTGTATGGAGAGGACTGCAATGTAAATGTGACGACATACCGTAGAGAGGTAAGGACACACGAAAATAATGACAAGATCGAACTTATATCTCACGGGCACGAAAGGAACTATTACGAAAATAACTCATTGGGGGAAATATACAGGAACAATGGGTTTAAATGTAAGCACAGTAGTTCAGCAAGCTATGGACACAGCCAGAAGTCAACAACCAATTCTGATGGTCTTGTTGCTATCAACATTTCAAACAGGGATCAAGCGGTGTCCAACGGATACAAGCCAGCACCCGTCAACATTGCTAGTTACTATGGTAACCAGAGTGTGGCTCTGTATGACGTTCAAAATACCACAGGACAATATAAAACTTACTTTGACCAGGGGGTCAAATGGACATCATCGAGAGATGTTAATTATCCGGATTCGTCCCAGAGACATCATTTCAGCGACACAACATGGGCAACAAGACCCAGTAACTATAGTAACGAAATCTTACCTTATGGAACTGAAGGATCATCATCTTACAATCTTCAACACTCTGGTTCAGTCTACAGACAACATTACGAGGAAGAAAATCAAACCAATGGCGGACACCGTACAATGCTGTCCTACAAGCAACAAAACTCTCTTTCAAAGGTAAAGATTTGTGATACTGTCGATCGGATACATTTCTTCAATTAATATTTAGTATTAAAAATGAGAAGTATAAACCAGAAATATAGTACGTATGTAAAGTGAGTATAACTTTACAAACACCTGTGTGTCGTTTGTAAAACGAAAAGGGCGGTATCCTTCCCAACAATGTTCTGATTATTTCATATGAAAGTGGAATATACAGTAAAATCTTGTTTCCTGAAGATTTCGAAGATTTAACAAAAGTGTCTTTCTTTTTACAGCCGACTCAGATCAATGACCTCATATCAAGAAAACGCAAGCTTGATGGCGAAAACCCGGGTTCTCTATCAAACCAAGAAATCAACAACAATGACGTACCCACAGACACACCTAAAGTTGACAAGCGCGCCCTCTATAGCAAATTCCGTGTGGTTAAGAGAAAAGAACAATCGCAAACGTTCTGCGAAATTTCAAAAGTCAAACCAACCCTGTTGCGATTCAAACTCGGAGATCAAACAATCGTAGATGTCAATAACGAGGATGGCTTACCAAAACACACAAAAAGGGCAAAGGTTGTTTCGACTGTGACCCCAGTGAAAGAAAACGAGGCTGAGGCCACCATTGGTAACATCGAGTTCATCACTCTTGACAACATGAAGGTTGTCCGCCGGAAGCTGGAGGTGATACAGCTTGTTAGGCAGGAAGAGGAGCGACAGGAAAGGTTAAAGGCCGAGGCCGAGGTCAAAGCAAAGGTGAAGGTCAATGCCAAAGCAAGAATGAGGTCAAACAAAAAGCACAAGGATCGTCGCCATAGTCACGTGTAAAAGATATCGGATCACCCGAAGCACCAGTTGTTGTCAGGAAATATGAGTCCGTTAAAGATTATGACTGGAAGGCCAAGTCTAACAAACAGTTGTTACCGGAAGTCCAAGTCCGATAAATGTTTTGCTTTCAGACATTTCGGTACAGAACATTGTTTGTATCACTTTCATGTTGACATTTAAAGGAAAACCTTTCAATTTATAGTTATATTTTATATAAGCTTATTTCTAGATTCCATTGAGAGCTAAAAGTAACCATAGTTCATAAGGCTATAATCTAGTTGATCAATTTGATATACCTTGTTATGTTTTTGAAGTTGATAAAATATTTTACTTGAAATCTTATTTTGCTTTTGTTTATGTTGCTGTTTATGTGGTTATGTCAAAGTTGTTTTGAAAAAAAAAATCATAAAACATGCACAAGTTGTTCGGGAAAAGATGATAATACAAATGTATTGAATTATACAGAGGTTTTGGTTCCTGATTAATTCTCCTTTCGGATTGGATCGACGGACTTCATATTATAACTGCACGTGTATGGCATTCTTTTCACCACCCGTCAAATAAGAGATACTTTAAGATCACCTCATCTCTAAGTAATTGGCAGTTCAAGTTTACAGCAGCAAGTTTGGGAATTACGATGTACTTAAACACTGAATCAACGTCTGTATGACGTTCCAGTATTTTCTTACGTTAAAATAACATTATATATCAGGATTATTTTTTTATCGATGTCGTTCATCTCTTCAGTGTCAAATCAATCTTGGCATATCGTTAAGGTGCGCATGGTAATATTTGCATTAAAGAGGAGATAAATCGATTTGATTAATAATATAGATTTTGAAAACTGGAGAGCTGATTTGTTTGGAATTGATGCGGTCTTAGCAAAATGTGATGACCAGGATTCGTACATACTTAGTTTCTCAACAGAAGCAGGTGACTTCTGATATGCGATTTTTTAAATTACATGATTTAATGTACTTGATATGCTGTTTTTTATATTTATTAATGAAGTGGTTTTTTTCGGTCGAATACGCACGTCTTGCACAGATGTTACCGTGTGCAATTTAAGGGAAGCAACTCTTCCTGTCTTGTGCATTTTAGGTAACAAATCTTACTGGAACTGTAACGACAGATGGTAATTTAGACCTTCATAATAATAATTCTAGGTTTTTACATACCGTTTTATTACAATATAATGTAGTTCGTCTGAAGTTGTAAAATGACTCAAATTGTCGACAGGCAGTTTCACAACGAACATAAAAAATATCACAAATTATTTTGCGTTGTTATATGCCATTTGCAACCAGACTGTACTACCTAAGCTGCCGTTTCGAGATTCACAGTTAGCATTGAACAATTCTAGTACTACCCAACCACGTACTCATTTATGTAGCTACGTAAACTGGAACAAGCGGAGTAAAGCATCTTGTTTATAAAACACAACACAGTCCATTCCGTGACTCGAACTCACAACCCGGTGTCATCTGACACCACTCGTCATCATATGAAAATATGTAAAATTTTCACGCCATAACAAACACAATACGAATCATTGTAATAATTGTTTCTTAACCCTTTTCGGTTTACCATCAATTTACCCCACTTCTTACCAAATCCAGTGACACTATCTCATTTATCTTGAATTCATCATCCTTCCGAGTGACTTTAAATCATTCTACCTAGTGTGATAATCTATAATTCTATCTTAAGCCCATGAATCTTTATTTACATACGTACCAATGTAATTTGCAAGACCTACCACACCGTCACGTCAACAACATGGTCTGAAATAGATCACTAGTATTGCTCTAAAATGTCATCCTCGATTTTCAGGGGTTACGTTCACCTACGCTCTCTACACTGTGCAGAAAGAGTGGATGAGCGTAACCCCAGGATATCGTGGACGCTAAAACGTATTTTTTTTACTTTAACTATCACCAATATAGCAACGGTTGAGAATAGGAAACAAAATGAAGGCTTATTCAATATTTATCAAGTCGTGCTTTAAAATGTCTATCTCTGTGCATTAAAGTGTGCTTAAATATGACTTTTCTTTACGACAAACCCTTACTCGACAAAGCAAAATGATATACAATTGCATAATTATACTACCTTATCAAATTAATTATATGTACGTGTACTATAACTGAGCTTTGTTCATTAATAGTGTTTATATTGACTGCTACCTGTATTCGCTTAATATATTAACCTGATAATGAAGACATGCGGCCACAATATACACTGACACAATGTGTAGATCACGCTATTTATA
This sequence comes from Mimachlamys varia, assembly GCA_947623455.1. Lineage (NCBI taxonomy): Eukaryota > Metazoa > Mollusca > Bivalvia > Pectinida > Pectinidae > Mimachlamys > Mimachlamys varia. The sequence continues at coordinate 36,038,089 of OX392534.1, forward strand.
TCTTAGTAAGATTCAATTTGTCACTGAATACCCTTGAGATCCTTGACGTGATATTAACAAGTTCACGGCTACATACAGCTCCATTGATATAATAAACCACCGCGTACCGTCAATAACGATTACCCCCACACACTTGGGTAGTAATACACAAAACAACATTACTCAAAATGGGGATAATTTCGTAAAATTATATACATATATAATGTTACAAAATGAAACCATATCCCATTAAATTGAAGTAAGTTTATGCGAGTGTCAAATACAGGTTAAATATCAACGGTCATTATTTTCATTAAACTCGTTTCAGATTTTGATGTTATCACATACCAAGGCCGAATGTTATAGCTTATAAGCATGGATTTTTCTTTTATAGGCCTTTGCTGACAATTTATGTATGGCCAATCGAAGAGTGTCATTTCTTGAAGATGGAAAAAAATAGTAAGAAGCATTCTTAGTTTTTTGTTCTATGATGCATTTCCCGTTCCCTTGCAAAAAAATGAGATTTTGTTTTGTCGAAATTCGATTTGTATTTGTCCCAGAACCACTTATGAGTAACTCGAGACCAAAGACAACTAATCATGATAGTGTCGTCAACTGATAATACTGGCACCTATCAATAACGGAGATACATGTACATGGTTTGACCATACACACCTGTACATGGTTTGACCATACACACCTGTACATGGTTTGACCATACACACCTGTAAATGGTTTGACCACACACATACCTGTACATGGTTTGACCACACACACCTGTACATGGTTTGACCACACGCACCTGTACATGGTTTGACCACACATACCTGTACATGGTTTGACCACACATACCTGTACATGGTTTGACCACACATACCTGTACATGGTTTGACCACACACACCTGTACATGGTTTGACCACACGCACCTGTACATGGTTTGACCACACACATGTACATGGTTTGACCAACACATACCTGTAAATGGTTTGACCACACACATGTACATGGTTTGACCAACACATACCTGTACATGGTTTGACCACACATACCTGTACATGGTTTGACCACACACACCTGTACATAGTTTGACCTACACATACCTGTATGGCCAATCGAAGAGTGTCATTTCTTGAAGATGGAAAAAAATAGTAAGAAGCATTCTTAGTTTTTTGTTCTCTGATGCATTTCCCGCTCCCTTGCAAAAAAATGAGATTTTTTTTTGTTGAAATTCGATTTGTATTTGTCCCAGAACCACTTATGAGTAACTCGAGACCAAAGACAACTAATCATGATAGTGTCGTCAACTGATAATACTGGCACCTATCAATAACGGAGATACATGTACATGGTTTGACCATACACACCTGTACATGGTTTGACCATACACACCTGTACATGGTTTGACCATACACACCTGTAAATGGTTTGACCACACACATACCTGTACATGGTTTGACCACTCACACCTGTACATGGTTTGACCACACACACCTGTACATGGTTGGACTATACACACCTGTACATGGTTTGACCACACACACCTGTACATGGTTGGACTATACATACCTGTACATGGTTTGACCACACACACCTGTACATGGTTTGACCACACACACCTGTACATGGTTTGACCACACATACCTGTACATGGTTTGACCACACACACCTGTACATGGTTTGACCACACACACCTGTACATGGTTTGACCACACACACCTGTACATGGTTGGAATATACATACCTGTACATGGTTTGACCATACACACCTGTACATGGTTTGACCACACGCATCTGTACATGGTTGGAATATACATACCTGTACATGGTTTGACCATACACACCTGTACATGGTTTGACCACACGCATCTGTACATGGTTGGAATATACATACCTGTACATGGTTTGACCATACACACCTGTACATGGTTTGACCACACATACCTGTACATGGTTTGACCACACACATACCTGTACATGGTTTGACCACACACATACCTGTACATGGTTTGACCACACACACCTGTACATGGTTTGACCACACACACCTGTATATGGTTTGACCATACACACCTGTACATGGTTTGACCACACGCATCTGTACATGGTTTGACAACACACTTGTACATGGTTTGACCACACATACCTGTACATGGTTTGACCTTTACACAACCCTACCTGTATTTAGTTTAACGCCACTGTCCTGTTTATTGTTTGACTGCAATTACCTGCATTAAGATAATCTGTATATAGACTGACTGCATTAAACTGTACACGTATGAAGTTTGACTGCACTTACCTGGTATACTGCACTGTCCTGTAAATAATGTAAATAATTTGACTGCAATTAGCTATACAGTGTTTATAATTTGACCACATTAATACAACCTGTATATAGTTTGACTGCACTATTATAACCTGTTTAAATATGTAGTTTGACTCACTAACCTGTATATAGTTTGACTGCATCAAGAGGTACATCATTTGGCAAAAAAACAATAACATTGTACTGATGTATACATGGTCTAATTAAACTTAGCTTTACATGGTTAGATGGATATTTTCTATCACCTGTACATTATTTAATTGATTCCTGCTCACAACATGCAGTAAGGCAATAAATGTATCAATGTTAAATATGCCCCGTCAAATTTATTTCATCAATGAAAATGAACATCAAATAGATTAAAGTATATATTTGCTTCAATGACCTTATACTCAAATAATCCAAATAGAGAAAAAACGTAAACACGTTTCTTGCATTTATGACATTTTGACAGGTCTAAAAATATCCGATAGAAATATTCCGTGAATGAACTATTGAACTTTGACACTTTCGTGATCCTGTACGTTAATGATGTAGGTCTAAATGTATCGTGTGTATATTCCATTAAAAACTCATTAAATAAATTTTGATACGATCCTCGCATTATTGGCTTACCTCAGAAACATATTTAATGATGTATACACGAACTTCATGCAAATGATAATAAAAAATAATCGATTTATTTTTTTTCTTCACGGAAATAGCTTTAATTTAATGAACACTACAAGATGAATAAACCTTAATTCCAGGTAATCTCTATCACTAAATTCTCGTTTTATGAATGGGATCTTGCGTTTTTGTCGCTGCAGTACACGAATGTTATGTAATTCTTTCTATTAATGCATTTTATATTGATTATATGACATGATATATCCTAACCCGCCATTACCCACACATGCGTACGTGCTTTTGATAACGAATTGTTGCGCTCGATAAATCTTAATCGTGTTTTACAACATTAAATAGAAAGAGATTGAGCATTCTATAACTGTTACATGTATGTTAGTCAAGATAAATTTGTCACGGACGGGGGCCGCGATGGCAGAGTGCTTAAGATACCTCTAGCTCTCCACCTCCGGACTGCGAGTTCGAAACCCACGTGGGGCAGTTGCCAGGTATATTGACCGTAGGTCGGTGGGGTTTTCTTCGGGTACTCAGGCTTTCCTCCACCTCCAAAACTAGTCACGTCCTCAAATGATCCTGGATGATATTAGAACGTAAAACAAAATAAACCAAACCAGCCATGAATGAACTTTAGCAAAGAACTTAATTATGAATCCAAAATTTTGTATAAAGATTGCACAATACATAGAAGGTACCTATTGAATTAAAACCCGTTGTCCAGTTTTCTTTTTGTCTACATCTCGGCGACCGTGCTACTGTTAACATCCCAGACATGTGTTTATGCTACTGACAAAGGAATATTTACGACAGGTAGGTATTTGACTTTGACGACAATGTTTGACCTTGGATTTTATCAGAAGGTGATGTTTTGATTGTACTGTTTGTGCTGGGAAGCGCGTCTTACAGACTTATATATATATAGCACTGAGCTCTAGTTACACCCCACTTATACGATAACACGAACGCCAACGCGGAGTTGATCTGATTATTAAGCTCAGCTTTTTGAAATGCTCACAATACGTAACCCTTATAATCAACACTAGGAATTTAAAATGTAATTTCACAGTTTTTTTTCGAGATGTTGAATTTAAAACTAATTTGCGATATTTCAAAGCTTAATTGACATGCATTTTTATTTAAATATAAATACAGTATTGTATTGTTGAATAATGTATTGCTTAATGTTGGTCGGCAACTAAAAACACGCATAATACATTAATGTAACCGGACCTAGACATAGGTGTTCAAAGTAAAAAAAAAACCTGTACCAAAGCGTCAACAAATCCACAATCAGATTTCATAATCGATTAAACCAGGGCCAACAGATGATCAAAGGAATGATTCGCACGACGACCCTTGGAAAAGTACAAGACAATAAGACCAGGTGTTCCTCAAGAGTTTGCGTCTTATGCTTCATCGACGACACCCGCCATGTAAATCTTGGTTAGATCCTAGTAAATGTCATGGTCTCAAAGTGAGTACAGAGGCACACTTCTCAATCACAACAAGCAGGTGACTTTGTGATTTAAATATTTTGAATATTGGAAATCAGAGACATATGATGGAAATATCTTGTTTATTTTGTTAAAATATATGTTTATGTGTATGTATAAACTTATCATTGCATATTTTTTTTTAAAATAGCGTGTATCTAACTGTTGAAACAACTGGAAACATTTAATAATGATAGCCCGTACTATTTTTTGATAATTCGCAGATAGTCTGCATCAGGCATCTTCTGATGTAAAAAAAATGTATAGCCCGCGGGCAATACACAGGAAATTACAGCAGATGACATCTATCACGAATATTTCGATATCCAGAGAGATCCCTGAAATAAGGAATCAACTTCGACATGTCAACTCCATAGGATGGAGAAGCGGGGATGTTACTACGCGTATCAAGAAATGGAAAGTTCACAATCGAAATCGTCACGTTTACGGTACAGCTTAGTAGTAAGCTGCCCATGTTGTTCATCGTTTAAGTAAAGATAGAGGTTAGAAGCTGATGAAGAAGACTCTGTTGGGTTCGATTACAAGTTCAGAATGGTTCTGTACTTTTGTACAGCAAACCTCTTGGTGTTTATTGACAATACATCGTTGATATACCTGAAAGTGAAAGTGACAACTTTGGCAAAGTTTTTCTTACCTGTCCTGATATGCATAAGTAATTATATAAGCTCTTCGAAAAATTCAGCCTCATACATGTATGCAAAAGAGTCAGTCAAAAGAGTGGCACGATTTGTTCTAATTGGAAAATATTTTTTATATTTTACATGTTTAAGTTAAGTTACATGTTTCAGTGTTAAGATGGACTTTCAGTTAAACATCATCCAAAGAATTAAAGCTCTCGGCGCCGGAAAGTCGACCCCATATTACCTGCTTCAATCTGAAACAACATTACTGGGTTTGCTAAGTACTGTTAGAAATATGAATATTTTTTTTTTCTTTTAAAAGCCTCCTACATGCATATAAAAAGTATTTTCCCTACGCGGAAACGACAAATCAGGAAAAACTATGAATACTCCGCAGTTCAACATTAACACACGGAAGACATATTATACATCATGTTTTATATCAGAATGTTACGACTATCAAGAAGATATGAAACATCCATGTTCAATATTCCCGTACTTGTAAATGTCATAATTCGGACACCTAACTCTGTTTAAGACAATCTTTAGACCGACATACATTTCGTATTTTATGTTCTTTATATTTTTTGTCCTTTTCGATTACGAGAAAAACCACCTAGGCAGGTACAAAATTAATATATGAGGACGTGGCCTCCTTTCGGAGCTAGGATGACTGGAGTTTTTGTGTAAATGTAGTAAATCATTTTTTTTTTTCTGGTAATTTAATCCGTTTCGCTGTATTCGTAAGCATGGGCTATTTTATTACAATGTGTATTTGACATTAATAAAGTATCAACTTCTGTACACAATGAAAACATCTTGGATTGGTGAATATTTTGTGAATAACAGTTCAAAAATGAACAAATAAATGACTAATTAAAATCGAAACAACTTGTCATAATGTTGACAATGCTTATAATAGGTGAGAAATTCAATAATAGGTGAGAAATTCAAGATAACATTTAATACTGATATATGATCAAGCACAATTATCTGATACTTCAAATTTTCTAATTATATAAAAATACGTTTATACCTGTCTAAGGCTTAAACACGATTTTTTATCTTGTTCAATTGAAAGGTATGTTATCGGACTAGATCTTCAACCACAAATATATACGAGATCAAATATACGATAATATTTCAATTTTAAGCGAAATACAAGTATCTACATGCTGTCAAACATTGTAAATATAAAAATACTGTGTGTATATCAGTAATGAATATACCGCTGTTATAAAGGGCAAAATACATTGTATTTGAATCTGTAGTATTCAATTCATATATATTTACATTTGCTCTGCATTGCCACTATATAACACTACCAAGGTCAGTTCCGTGTTATGAGACCATACCACTGGAGTGGTTATTATGACGTCATTACAATTGTGACGTCATAATCTGTAAAGATAAGCATCAAACAGCATTCTGTTCCGTGTTACGGTCCTATAACACGGAACAGAATTGCAGACAAAATGAATAACGCGCGTTAGCGCGTTATGATTATTTGTCTGCAATCCTGTTATGCACTCCAGCTGTAAGGGATCGGCCCATTTATGTAATAAGCACTCATTTCATAAGTTGGTGTCTGTAGTATAACATCTTTATTGTATAAAAATGTGTTTAATAAGTTGTTAAAGTTTAACTACCTCTCCTTCCAATATCCATGGTTTTATATTGTAAACAGACGTTAAGGACTAAAGTAATACAGCAATTTGACTGGGATACGTAAGGATGGAAATTTCACGGGTTAAACACTCAGAACCAGAAAACAAAAGTCAAAGTTGATAAAATGAACTTTCGTTGATTGATGGTAGTATATTTTAACGGACAAAATGAACTGATGTACTCAATTTTTTTTTATTTTATAGGACGTTATGAATATATGCATCAATAGCTTATTGAATAGGTATTATATTTTATGTAAAATTATAACTGTTAAGAGATCGTATTACATCGTTAACAAATATGTAACGTACGTAGTGTGATTCTACTACATTGTACTTTCTGTGAGCATGCTGTAATATTTACTTATATATATATAATTACATTCTTTTTACCATGTCATTCAGAGTATATTACGTAAGTGATTATGTATACAATCTTATTCTAGATTAGAGTTGGGGGTACGCCTTGTATTCATAATATACGTCACGAACGATTTTGAATTCTGGAGAGCAAAAAAACACACGCCTAACGTCTTAAGTTAAACACCTTTTAGAATACAGAGTTATGCATTACAAGTTTTCGTACCAATCCGTGTACGTCGGTCCTCGGTCTACTGTACCCTATACCTAAAACCCGTGGACATTTATGTATTCAGTTCATGTTTTACTATGTAAAATTATGCCAGTTAACTTCGAGTGGTTCTTCTAAAAAAATAATAATAATGAAATGAAACCAACAAAGTTTATAAAAATATTTTGGTTTAATATTCATATATAACGCTGTGTGTATAAATACAATGTATATATTGAATAGCAGAATGCAGCAATGTACGAAAACATTGATAGTTATATAACAGTTAGTTCCGGGTTAAACAGGTAGATATCAGTCTGTATATCAAAAACTTCGGGGTCACTAAAGTGCTTGAAGACAGATCTAGAGGTAGAAAGGGCTTGATAAACAGGGAGAGGCTGTCAATAGATATTGCAGAAAATATATAGTGTTGTATGAAACACATAGGAGGTAATACCAAGCACTACAGAATCAAAGGTACAGGTAAATTATTAATGACGTAATAAAACGTACAGGTGAGGTTATAGGAATGTGTCCAGTCCGATAAGTACAGTAGATTATTGATTTTGAATTGTTATTCTCTAGCTGTGTAGCTACCCTGGAATGTTTCTTATTAAGACGATAACGTTCCAAATGTTTATGGGTATATTATATGTAAGTATGTAAGAATTATCAGAACACGGTATGCAATTTGATTAAAATTTCTATATAATAGGACGAAACAAAATCAGAGAATACTGAAACGTCATCAAAACTATAATCCGAACTCAAAATTGATTAAACTAGGAGAAATATGAACAAAGGAAATATTCACTTGAATTGATAACCCTTGAAAAAGTACATGAGAATAAGACCAGATGTTCCTGAAGAGTTTGGAATTATGTATAACTAAATATTTTATAGAAAATAAATCCTGTACATATCTCGCTAAAATGTATATAAATATATATAAAATCTCTTAAAGGCCCAATATACGTAACATCTGGAAATAATTCGTCATTCTGATAAAAAAAACATTGAAAAAAGCGCCTTCGTGGATAAACATGAAGAAATACATCTTGTAATTCTGTATAAAAACTCCTCGTTTCAATGTTAGATGTTATTGCATTTTGAGAAAGAACCAGAACATAGTATTATTAGATACATGTTTTATAGTAATCGTTATGTACAAATAGTAATAAGATATTTATTTGGCCTATGCTTTACAATGCTACTGAGTATATCTCCAAAAGAGGCGTACATTTTATATCATCAGGATAAGCATTTTGTGTCAAAGCAAAATAACAGTCATAATGCAAGATATTCTATGCTTTACTCTCAATATAGTATGGATATCATTTCCAGAACTGAATATATAACGTAAAAACCGCAATAAGGTTAAAAAAATCAAAACAGACTTAAATAAAATAAAAATAGTCAATAAGAAAAACAGATTATATATCATACATTTACAGACATTTAATCTGATCTGATGTTTACTAAAGCATAGATGTATAATATGTTGGCGTTTTTCATCCCATGCTAATCCTATTCGTAATTGAATAGGTAAATATTTCTTTAATTAGCGTTATAATTTCATTTGAGGAGTTTCTATAACACTATAAACCTTATTTTCAAATCAGTAGTTTCCTGCAGTAATTGAACGAGAACATAATGACAGAGCTTAGTTAGCTTGCAAAAAGGAAAAGAATCGTTATATTATTTGTAATTTTATGTTTTTGGTAAGATGACTAATCCGGCCAAGCGTGACGAAACAGAGGAATTTGTCCAATCTTGACGGTCTGTTCAGACACAAGCCTATTGAACCAATCTGGGCCAACAATACACAGCTTCAAAGAGAGTTATTAAATATCTTTTACTGCTGGATAATGGCCGATCAAACAGTAAATTATCGGCTGGGATTACATCACGCTTTTCAATAAATTTACCATTGTAAAAGGTTAGTCAGATAAACTTGACATTCAATACGTTTCTCAGTCAGACAATACTCACAAATTCAATTGCACATTTTTTCATGTTAATCATTCATTACATTACATTACTCTAAATGAAGTAAATATTCGGTTAGTCTGCTAAATTTTCCAAAAGGATAAACACTGGCCAATTAATTTAAAGTTTACATGAAAATAATATCGTATTACTTATACTCAAAAGTTAAAGAATTTTTTAACATTTAATAGAAAGAATACAATTTCATGTAAACTTGATTGCAAATTAGGCAAAAAAATGCCTAAAATGGGTTACTCTCGACATGTGACTTTATCGAGAAATTAAATAGTTATTTAATATATTTACGATCAGAACTCGCCAGGAATATTTAATTTTAGTGTATCAATCGTTTTCACGCTGTGGTATCCTTTAAATTGCCACAGGAAGGACGTTCTGTATTTAACCTGGCGTTACTGACACACTGTCATATTCGACCAAAATGTACAGATGTATACATTTGATACCGGTAAAGTCAGGTTCCACTTCAGTTAATATCACATCTACCTTATCACAGTAACACATCTTTAAATCACAGATCCAGTAATTGCATTCATGCCGTAGAATTATTCAAACGTCTCAATGACTTAATAAGGATTCAATGTGCATTTTTGACGCTTTGGAGAGAATTTTGAAAGTGTAAAACCACTCAATAACATATCGCCTTCATCACTTTTATAGTCTATATACCGTGCGCTCGCATACGTGAAATCACTTTATACGTTGTATGGATTTTCTTCAAACGTTCAATTACAATGTATATATATTTAGTTCATCACATTTAAGAATTACAGCATTCTTTATATTCGCTTACTAAAACTAAGCAGTATATCACTATCACATATAAGTCCAGGTTGAACTTGATCTTGATTTCTGGTAGAAATGATGGATATTCCTACGCGGGTTGGGTGTTCCGAAGTCCAAAGATGCAGCCCCCATGGCCGATCTCGACCACACTGACCGCGCCTCTGACGGGCTCAACTTGAGGACGTCATTCCGTCCTCCTCGCGGTGAAGTTTCCTCTAATCTATCCATAAAGCTCTTATTGACTTCATCCCACTGTTTACATACCACGTCAAGCTTTGGTGTCGTGGCAGCTCCACGGAAACCATGGTGATTTGGCTTGTGTCTTTCTTCCTCGGGTCCTCTGATTATTGTATTATTATGGGTGTCCAATTTCGGGTGGTTCAATATCACGCTAATACTCCTGTCGTCCAGACTTACCGACCCCTTGCCTTCCTTTGGTTTATGATTCTTACAGTATATTTGTGTGTCGCTTTTATCGTTGAAATTTTGGAAGTAGTTTTTGACAGTTAGTGCAGAACCACATGTACAACAACGAAAACACTGCTTATGGAAAAGGACCTTTCGGATTGGGCCTACCTTGTCTAGCTGGTAGACTGTTTTACCACATTTAAAGCACGCGTCCTCGTCAGTCTGGTAGGTAAAAGCGTATGACATGTAATCTGGTGGTGAGGTAGTGGAAGAACTACGACTTCTCGACATCGGTGACCTGTCTCCTACGGGTGACAAAGCAGGCACAGTTGGTGATGAAACCTGCATGACAGATTTTGAACGTTTTAAAGTCGACTTTGGCTTGAAGTCCAAATCTTTGATCTTAGGCCTGGTGGCCTTTCTAGTCAGGGCAGTAATGTCCGTCAGTACTTGGAACTCATTTTTGGGTTTAATGGTTTCTTCTTCACCTTCAGGGGTAGGAGGAGGGGGGATTTTTGGCACATCCACAGATATGAATTTGTAAGTTTTGCATTCTACATCTTCCACTGGTTCATGTTCCTCAGCCTTACCCCTAACCAAAGGTCGCGAGAAAGATCTTGCTGCACGCGTGACATCTCGGAGTTTGATAGCCTCCACGGTTGTCTCGTCAAGTGACGTCATATTTTGTGACGTCACAGACGAATCAAAAGGTTTTAATTCCGCTGGAATCGGACAGCTTTGAGTGCGAAGGTGGGGTCTAACTGGAACAATCTGCCGTCTCGTGACTGTTAAAGAGGTCAAAGGTCGTTCCGTATAGTTTTCCCCGTGTTGTACAGGTTTAATAATATCCTCCTCGTTTAATGACAGTTTATGAGTATCCGAGACACACTCGTGATTGTCCGGCATCGCGGAATCATAACTCAAATCCATTTCACTTGAATAGTTACTATCGTTAGATTCGACACCGTTTTCTTCAAATTTCGATGAAGATTCATCGTCTTTTCCATCTGTTAAACCCGTTCTATAACTTAGAAATGAATCATCATTGTTACTAAGATCAAAACCTTCGTCACTTTTATAATCTAAATACCTTGGTTCCGTTGTCATCGATGTCGTCATGTGAAAAACATCATCAATCTCTTCTTCGATCGGCTGCCATGTCTTAAGGGTCTTAACCGGAACATCCTTGGGACACTTGGCTTTCCAAACCATCGATAATGGTCCAAGCACATCCTCTTCCTCACCTGCCATTTTGTAGACTTGTCTACACACACAAACAAATCAAAATATATTCCTGGTGGGACAAAACATTCCTATAATATTAACTTGTTTAGCAATCCACTGAACGCCAATCCTTTTAAAGTTAAATAAATCCAATACGTTAACCCTTTGCACTTCTGTTCTCAAACCGTTGATCCGTCGTTCATACGATTAGTCCGACGTTAAAGTTGACAGTGTAGGTATTTGTAGGACTGGCTGTATATACCTAATCCATCTAGTAACAGCAGGTGCACAGGTCCTAATACCCACTATGATAAAGCCACGCTACTGCCAATATATGTATATACGGGTAGAATGAATATGTCCTCCTGCTTACTGGTTAATTTGATCTTGCGTCAATATACACTTTCTGTATACATACTGTATATAAATATATTCTCATGTACAGCAGGTAAAGGTAAGGGAACTTGTATGGGCAAGTTAGCAGCACCGGCAAATATAGGCTTCCTCTCTCAGGTATATCTGATGTGTATCGGGCCGTATAACGTAGCGTTATTCACTTACGTTTCTATAATGTCACTAGATCTGTTATTCTTTCGTGACCAGAAACGTGTATTGTTCTTACTAACAATCCACACTGTGAAACCATTATCAACACAGTTGTTTGTCAGATATGAATGAACACCCCTGGATAATTATTAATCCACTCTCGATCGATGTATGAAAACGTAGAGTATTATTATCCAGCAAAATAATATTTTCGTATAGTTCGATCTATGGTACACTTTGAAACAGATACGGTCTGTGCTGTAGTGCACTTTCTTGTGTTGTTGGCAAACTGTTTATCCGTACTTGATCTACATAGACTGTCCGATAGGAAAACATTTGTGTATTCTACTGTATTCTGTATTTAACAGGTATACTTAGAGATATTCCGATACCATTGTTCCGCGATCCTTCCAGTCAATATGTAGTATTATGGTAAAAGTCTAAATGCTACAATGAACGGAATGCCTTTTGCTTACAGACATTATGATCACTTGTAAAAATACCACAAGTCGAATGTATACATGATATATTTGATTTTTTAAATAACCACAATCTCATGTGTGTACACAGGCTTCGATTAGCACCAGTTTCACGTTTACGCGTAAACATAAGCTTAACCTTTGTACACGTACAAATAGGTACTGAGAATGCGGCTGTATTCACATTTAAATGTGCACGTGTACGAGTGCGTACACGTTCTGTAGATTTATATACAGATATTGTTGCAACCTCGTGGGAATACAGACGCACACATACACAAACAAATAAAAATATTTGTCTGTTAGGTAACGTAGGGGGTATTCTTTAAAATGCTAATGAATGGTGTTATCAGCTCGAGAGACTCTTCAGAATTGCTTTTAAATCATGCTACAGAGGAATTCCTAACATTTCATGTTCTATACATGTGTCCACAGAGCCCTGTAGTGACCGCCAGGTGTTTCTTCAGCACAGCACTGTCTGCCTATGCGGGCAGGAGCCAATGTTTATTTCAAAATCGATAATATTTACTGCGGGCTTTGCTTTCCAAAGCCTTATCACCATTTCTCAGGGTTATCAAGGTGGATAACAGTCATTCAAATAATATTTCAATCAAAATTTAATTACGTCTCAACATTTCGACTTTAAGTGGGTGATTAAAAGTCGTTGACATCGAATTTGTGATATATCCTGATTGATAAAATGTCACCGTGCTGGTGTTGTCGATAACGAAATTTTAAGCTAATTATACACATACAACCTGTCTATGGTACAGAAAATCGATCGATAAACATTTGTGTACTACATAGCCAGCTATGATCACCTGGACGAGATATAGACGTTTGAGCGGGTATCTCAATAGGTATGTGTAACTCTTCACATAACTAACGGAATCGAACAAAGCCTGTCGTCTGCTCATTGTAATGGCCGCCGATGATACTGATAAGAGGTCAATACACAGCTCAGCAATTAATGGTTACATTTCCCTATCGCTGGTGACCATCGTGTTCCTACTTGTAGCTATGTATAATTTACATTTAGTCAAAGTATTGACAGCTTGGGAGGGAACTTAAGCCAATAAACACATGTTCTATTTTCTTGAAAGTAAGATGAGTTGAACAACTATATTGAATGAATATCACATTGATTAAAATAACCTTCAAGAAAAAAGTGTAAATGAACTTGCAGTTTTGTAATGTATTGTATTTTGTAATGTTATTTTAAATAAATAAAATAAAGTAATAGATGTATGCAAGTTGAGGATACTATTGTGATTATAACAGAAATTGTATAACTGTCAAAATGTCATGCATTATGCATATTAATAACAACAGACACTATCTGCTATAGGAACAATGAAAGGACCAAAACATACAATAATGATTTATACTTTCGTTCTCGTTTATATTCGGGACGCTCATTTTTACGAGATGGAATATATTGCCAATTTATCAATATTCAGTTATCTAAGAGATTTATTAGTAAAGCCACCAATATTTACGAAGTTCAAACGGAAGTCATGCCATCATAAATGGTAGGAATATAAAGTTTCAAAGCACATACATTTACTCAAAACTACACATTTATTTTGTCCCTTGTTAAGATGCAATACACAGGTACATTGCAAACAATGGAGGGTTTAATTTGCGAGTCAAGTACATGATTATAAACAAATAAAAAAGACCTGATGTTTTAGTAGAATTTTTATTAATAAACATTAGCAGTAGCAAATATTGTTTCTGAAATTAATTGAAAAAAAAATAAAATATTTAAAAATTTAAATCAAAACTAATTTTAAAAAAAACCCAACGTAGAAAAGTGTAGTTTGTTTCATTATATATAATACATTGTACCTCAGGTTTTGACAGAAAACATTTAGACATACGATTTTCTAGATATGAATGAACAACACAGTCACTGGTTAGATCTGACTTCAGCCAAAAACGCGAGTTAAAAAAGAGATCGACATCAGTGCCTATCATGTAGCCTGCCAATATGGTAGTGCCAATATATTGTAAAAGGTGTAACTCAAATCGATGATAGCAATCTAGATGACAAAACTGAAATTGAAGTATACATACTGTACATCAAATGCTTTCAGTCTGACTGAAAACATAAGCTCAGATAATGTAAATATTATACAGGCACAGACAATCTGTTTCATGTATTCTGTAAGACTTATAACATTAATAAAGGGCTTGTACAGTAAGTAGTGTGTGTTTTGTACATTTTATACAGGTTCAGGTCTGTATATACATGTATACTATGTGATGGTTTCATCACTTTTCCTTAAAAGGAAAACAATATGGAAATAGTTTGTAATACTTATGCCAAGACCAATGATGACGTAATCCTATGAACAATGATGATGACATGAACCTGTAAAACATACCTTAAAAGTCAAAACATTTGATATATTATCATTATACAACGGTACACAAACTAAAATCTATGAACTGACTCGAATTTCATGAACGTAATTCCCGTGAGAAAGCATTGCAAACTTTCCCCTTAACTTAAGATTTCCCCTTTATTTCTAAAATGTTTTCCTATCGCGGTTTTTAAGTTAAAGAACGTTCATGAAACTGGAGCTTAATATGTGTGACCAACGACAACTATAGACATGTATATACGTACTGTTATCGCTTGTTTTACTGGGATATTTTGTTACCAATTGGTTCTCAATATTTGTGTGACAAGAAACGGAACATAAACACAATCAAACGTTATAAAGTAATTGAGAATTGGTGTGACAAGACATTCCCGACTCTTGACCTCACCTCTAACTGATTCTGTCGACGTGTGTTGTTTGTGTTATGTTTAAATAGACTGTCAGTCTAAGTCAGAAGGGTGGACATCATATACTTGACGTATTTCTATCATTTACCGCGGTCACTTCTCAAATACAACAGACCCTTTCATTAGAATATAAGGTACCATGTATATCTCAAGAAGGCCAAAGTCCTTGATCAACACACAATGTAAACCTATATTTATATTAAGCAGGTAACTTTACTGTAAGAAGCCCTTACTGGAGATAAATTAACTTTCCAAATACGGTTATTAAACGGAAATGTTACGCTAAACTTTCCCGTATTACCATATAATGTTGCTTGTTTTAGAAATAAATAGATCTTTTTAATACTTACTCTCCTGAAACTTATAGTTCTATACTTCTTACATACTTAACCTCATTATTGATATTCATGAATTCATTATACCAGCTAGTAGAAAGACATTCAAATATTCTACCAAATACTGATATTTCTGAAAACTATTATTTATGATATTCAAGGTATATATACAGTATTATTCAATGAAGGCAGAGAACACATTAAGATTTTTTTTTCAGGTCTTTGAACATTTTCTATATTTTGAAGTCCCTATCGACTGTTAATGTGTTGCAAAATAAAAATAATTTGCAGTGCTGTATTTGAACTAATAAAGTTTCAAAGGCAACCAAATATACAGATAAGTTGGACATTTAAAATGATTAAGAAATATTTTAGATGATTGATTCGGACCCCTAAGTCAACATATGAAACTGAATTCATTCCTTAGGCTACTCCGCTATCATAACTCTATACAGACGACATATACATTTTTCTGTCGTAATGTATACCTTATGTGTATCAGATATCTCATATTGAATTAAATAAATTTATTTTTGTTTTGGCGTCATCCAGGAAGGAAACCTTGGAAACCAGTAAACACTTCATACAAAAGGAATACCGTCGCCCAGTGTGTACTTATGCCAGAACATTTAAAAGAAATATGATACGAACTATTTTTTTGTGTAACTGGATTTTCTACAATTTTTTACTGACAAACCAAGTGAGTATAACCTATTTGAAATTTAAACCTACCACACCTGTATCTATATAAAGTGTAAATGGTTGGGGTGAACAGGTAGCGTCCCTTTTGGAACGCCTGTTTGGACCCAGAAATAGTTTAATAAGTGTCATATTTATGGATATGCAAATAACACATGCATCTTTTTGTTTATTGAGATATATGAACTCATTAGAAATCCAGAACAGGCAACACATACATAAACTAAATCAATGCAATCAGCAATAGAATCGTAATTGACGTCTGTTTATCAAAATGCAAGGAAGACATTCATTTCAAACGTATTTATATTAAAAACTGTAACATCACGTCTTGTGCGGTTGTTACACGTCTCGAGTTAGTGAAAATGAAACTGAACGTAAAATGATAAAATGAGTTAAAGTTACATCCAATGCATAACAGAAATAAAGGAAGAAAATTGATCATAGTGACACACGTCTGATTTTCTAATCATCAAAAATTTTATCCATTTGCTTCTGTTCATTTCCCCGGCTTCTAGATTTCTAAATACAAGACTAAAACCAAAGTCCAACCAAGGTATCAAGCATGCTTTTAAATAGACAACTTATTTTTCTGAAGAAGATTTCCAAACCGTTTCCTCCCTCTCATCTAAACTTCATTAAGTTCATAACATTTCTAATGAATAACGTTTTCATTATCTTATTTAAAAGCTGTATTTTGAATTGAAATTATTCAGTAATTAACTATCCTTAAACCATCAGTTGACATGTTTACGTCTCATCTAAAACAACATTTTTCAATCTGTTTAATTATAATATCAAACAAAAGTGAAGTCTGATTTATTGTTAATCGTAGGAACCAAGAATCTCGAATGACAGTTCTGTGCAGGTGTGAAATCACAAGTACAGGTAGATGGGTGTAAGTACACCTGAAATACGGTACCACATAGTGAATCTGACACTACACGGGTATGTTAAAGTTTTATTGTCAATAAAAACAGACGAAGCGCGTCACAAAACAAATACAATAACGGATTAGATAAGAAAACATATTAAAAAGATAAGAAATATAAGAAATTGAAAGCGACCATTCACAATGGAATAGATCAGTATCTACAATTACCTCCAAATTACCCCAGTCTAAGTGGCTGTAGTGTATTAAGTAACAGTTTCCTTTTGTTGGAAATATCCTTTTAAAGTTCAAGTACGGATTAACTCGTACAAGCTAGCGATGTGTGAGAGATCTAGTACATAATCGACTAACCATTTATAGGAGAAGAGATTGGACCGATAACACCTGTTCACTTGACCATTGGTCAGTCGGTCAATGCATTGACAGCTTTATATGATTTGACTGGCTACCAACCCCCAAGTTTTTATGGAAAATTTCTCCAGTTTCAAACTTAGAAATAAGATATTGCAGTGATCAAACTTATTGAGTAATTTTTTTCTGAAAATATGATATCGGTACACTATTCTAGAGACGGTGGTCATGACAAGAGAGTGTTCAAATAGATAGTAATTTTGAAGTGGTGGATTCTCATGCATTATCTTTATAAACATATTCATAACAGGGTTCCATAACTTCAGAGTTTCTACCATTTCGTCTGATACAAATAAATATCAAAATCTACACACTACTAACTATACTTGTACCATATTCAATGTAAACAGTTACGTTATATTATTATATATATTGTCTTGATCAAATATATCAAAGGAATAAAAGTTTTGCACTTGTATAATGATATACTAACACTGTAAATTTTAAGATTTGAATACCCATGTATTTAACGTTTCCAACAAATAGACATGTACAATGTTATTTATCACACATACCATTCGTTGACAGCAAGCATGAAACAATTTTCATAAGGACGGGCAGTTTAACAAACTTCGATATTTTGAACTATAGAGATAATCTTTTTAAACATTTGTACAATTTGTACATTGCAATGTATAAATGTAACCCCTGATAAGATGATGTCCGAAAGGCTGTATGAGGCATAGTGTTGATGAGCAGGCGTATCAAACCATATACAGGCATTGTAATAGCGTTTTGTCAAAGAAATGCGACATGGTGTTTATCATAAGATTTAAGAGAACTATTACACACAACTGCAGCTAATTACTTAAATGAAAAACAAACTTTCAAATATAATGCATTGAAACTCTAACTTTTAATTTCCGACACAATGTATAGCTATATGCTGCTCTGTATCGTAAATTCATCTACAAGACAAGTGTCTAAAGATGAATTATAACTCGGCAGTATACGCTAACAATGCTTAGTTTACACGTATTTGTCACAGAAACGTGTGATCTCTTCGATAATTTCTGAAAATGTTATCACTTTCCATAGAAACAGCGTAGCTTATACCCGTGAGAAAATTGTGCATTTCAGTAAAGCCATTCATTGACGAGACTCTAAATTATTACCGTGTCCTTTGATAAAATAAAAATGATGTTGGGTGTTCCAATAAATTAAATGCGCATCCATCAAGTGGAACATCTCTCGGTAATACGAGGCGCAGCAGTTTCTTAAATGATTTATTTTATAAGGTAAATATATATATATAAAGATTTGACATGTGATAGGCCTTTGTAAGCGATTTATTTTGCTACCCTAGGCCTGTATAACACATATTGGGTAGTAGTTATTAACGAAACTTGATGAATAGTTTTATCTGTAATCTAACATATTTCAGATACATCAAAATAGGCTGGTCTCATTTATGATGTCATACATGTACATGCTACATACAATATGGGTTTTGCTTTTTTGTACACATTCAATATTGAGCACAGAGCCTGACTTAGGGCCCTTGTAGACGCAAACTGCGTATTCTTTTCTGGACATCAAACCTGATAAACTTCAACCTTTCTGAAAGTGAATCCAATTCAGCATCTTCACGTTTAGTCCATTGTCTGGCATAATCTTCTACAGAGTCCATAATGATCTTGAAATTCACATTCAAATTGATAGAGGGGGTCTTGCGATACTTGGGACATTTCATGAAAAGCTCCCGTATTTTTTATCGATAATATTAAGATTACCAGTTACTATGTGTCCAGCTTGACCATAGCAATATGGAGATGTAGCTGATGAACAAACTGAAGGAGGAGTCATTCTAAGGTCATCTATATTCAATTATTGCATTCTGCTTATAATTGAAAAGCTTTGGTGCAATAGGTACAGAATAACCGTAGAAAAAAGGAGTATTTGTATATCGGAAGTTTGGTGATATATCATCTCGAACAGACGTTTTCTTGTGTAAGATATTGCTGATAACAAATATATCACTTGTATACATATTATGTTTGCCTTCCGTTGATTGATTTATATAATCTAGAAGCAAGTAATTATTATAATTATTCTGCTTGACACACTAGTAATCATCATTGTCAAACATAACTGGTATACCACAAGTACAGCATGATACAGTTTTGGAATAAAACATCCAAATAAGTTGATTTTTTTATTTATTTGTTTTTATTTATACTGTCGGCTTTGATTGACACCCGTTCTGTCTATAATGATCCACATAAACATGTAGGCAGCTGTTTTTATTGTTTTTAGTTTAATTATTTGCCTCTTTGTTTCTACATGTAGTTTTACCTTTTTATTTTCTACAATCTAAACAGTTAGCAATAAATATTACAGAAAAATCTCTGATTTATGATCTTGTCAACAAACGTGAATAATATTCTAAACTTATTAGGCATAAGAGTCAGTTTTGCTGATACCAGATGCAATTCATTTACTATTCGTTGGATTTGTTTATTTTTTTTATACTTATACGCGATAACGTCCATAAGAAATAAATATGATAATCCATAACATATCACTGATATATTTTTATAACGTCTTTTTCGATGTTTTAAGTGTGTTGTACAATATTCTTTATAAATTGGTGTACGCTTTTACCCTCTGCTATGAATAAGGTATACTGTTTTTCAAAGAACAGAAACGAAAAGCGACCATTAGTACGAGAACAGTTCTAGATCTCTCTTTTGGTGAGAAATCATGTGTTTTCTTTAATTCTGTAAATCCAGTTGATGACAGTTAAGTTTTTTTCCTTGATTCTTTTTTCTTCTTCTGTAGAAAATATCTAGCTGTTACGAGAAATGACAAGTCTATTTGACCCATCATTTGACCAATATAATGATGCGTTTTTCTTCACTATAAGACTGTTTATGGCATGCGTTGTGTTATAATAACTTTATGACATTATATATGTTCGTAATAAAATGTGTATAGCTGGGATGTAAGTATACGAAGGGACATAACTCTTACTACTTATTTTAATGTTTTTAGGCCACTATCTTCATACGAGACCGTGAGAGGGCGAAACATACTATCGGCGTGCTATACCATTTCACCTTTCTAAGTGCAAAAACATGTGTGTGTTTTATTATCTTTTAAAGGCCCAATATACGTAACTTTCGGCAAAACTTGAAGCGAAAATCAAGCCTAATAACTTATTATATTTATAGATTTAGTTAAGATGAATTCAAGATGAATTCTTCCGCGGTTACCGGTACAGCAGTAGTTGAAACTCGGTATTTGTAAACATGCGTCCATTTTGAACTGTCTTCTAACTTCGGCTTGTTGTTGAAGTGGGCCACACCTGAATTATTTTCAATTCTTTGGATTTTTCTGTCAAGAGTTTCTTGTTAGTTACCGCTTAGGTTTAATTCGTTTTAGACTTATTTTTGTATGGTTACCAACTTGATCTTTTTTATGATTTTTCAGAATCACGAAAAATTTCCTGAAGTTACGTATATTGGGCCTTTAAACGGACGCGATTTCCTTCAAAAATAAAAGGGAAGACATTTTTTTTTCCTTTTTGCAAAATACATAAGGCCGACAATAACATTTAACATATACCCATTGCTAATCACATTGTAAGACATCGTGTGTTATCTAGTGTCAAACCTGCTTATAGAAGATAGAATGAGAGTGTAAGTATTTTGATCACTTCAATTTCAAAAGATTTAAGATTTAAGAGGTTTATAGTTTTTATAGTTTGAGTATGCTGCAAGGTTTCCAACTTTGCCGATAATTGTTGTAAAAAAAAAAAATCAGAGAATACTAAATCGTCAACAAAACCATAATCCGAACTCAAAATCGATCAAACTAGAAGCAAAAAAGGAACAAATGAAATATTTAAATGGAGACCCTCGTAAACGTACAGAAGAGTAAGCGAAATGTAGGCGTTGGGATTTTGTTTTTGATGTATATATCCAAACGTTTATGGATAATACGCTTTTGATTTTCCTTTGGTATTTCTTTTTCATATATTGACATCTGTAACATACATATTTCTTCATTTCATGCTTGATTTCCTCTGAGGACACGCTCGCCAGAAATAGCCAAAAAACTGAATTCTCGCTCTGTAGAGATAATAAGATACTCAAAATTCTTAAAACAGTTTTTATATTTAATTTCGCGTTACATGTGTTACGCGGATTTAACAATATACAAGTTATGTATCTGTTATATTTAAATGTAATAACGAGTTACATTTTGCAATATAACGCGTTATTTTCGCGTTATATAACGCGAAACAGCATCTTGTTTCCCCCCCAAAAGTAAGCCCCATCAACTTTTGTACTGTCCTGCATTAACATCAAAATGTCTAAGTTAAAATCCAATCCTTTACTTACTAAATACAACGCATTTCAAGATCAACTATATGTATTAGTTGGTACGGTTGTTTTGATAAGGTAAGTTTCTATGTGCCCCGTAAATCTCTAGGTCGTTGTTTGCGGTACACTCTGATTAAATATCTTAAACAATTACCGAGGTGTCTCGTTCGCCGCCATTGCGTGTTTCGGTTAGGTGGTCAATCAGATTTGGTAGCTGATATACAATGCAATAATCAGGGCGTTAGGAAGCATTTGTGTTTATTTTTGACTGCGGGTTTAAATGCATATTTTAAAAGAGGAGGGAAGAGCGGTGTGTGTGTGGCACATAATCATGTACATGGGACCCAAAAATGTCCTTTTAGTGACGAATGTTAGTAGAACTAGGTCAAGCATGGTACAAATGTTTATAATGTTTATTATTAATGGGTTATTTGTGTAATCAAATTTCAATTATCTGCAAAAAATGTATATATCAAGTCTAAGAATTGAATGCTTATTCAATTGGATTTTCGATGATTTAAAACACAACAAACGACATCAACATTCTTATTTTTTTTTTTTTGTAAATATTACAATTTAAAAAAGAAACTTACAAAAAGCATTTCGAAAATGTCATTAGCTCTAAACTTGATGGTTGTTCTACATTAAATGTATCTGAACTGAAGAGACAAATAAATAAATAAATAAATCCAACGTGTAAATTATAATTATTAGAAAATTAGCCTAATTAGGTATTAAAAAGAACTGTTTTTGATGTACATGTACCGTGAACAATACTGTTTTACAAATAAAGTATGTAAGCTGTGACGTCACTAGACTCGGTATAATAAGGTATTGTATCCTATTGACTAGGGTGTGTTTGGCAGTACATATATACGTATGCAAAACAGCATGCTTTGTTCTTTAAACAGGACTAGCTATGTGATCTTAGCATTTAAATATCTTGTTTTGGAGATTTAACCTACGTTCTGGTGAACAAAACTTTACAAAAAAGTATGAAGAATTTCTGTTGGAGAAGAGGGATTGTGTTTGTGTGTATGTTAAGTTTTATAGGTAAGTATATTTCTATATATTAACATGTTTTAGTATTATCATGAATACGTTTGGTAGTGGTTAACCAACGAAATCCTACTTTATATACAGATGTAGCTCCGACGTCTTCTCAACCTCGAGGGATATACTAAATAATGTCTGTTCTGAATTTCTGTTGTAATAGTTTATTTCGTATACAGTTTTATAGAAGGTAGTTAAGATATTCTTCCCCTAATTTCCTAACCAGTTTAAATGGTCCTTACATGTATCAAATCTTGTACCAATTTATATTTTAATGTTACGCTTTATATTTAGACAATAACACTAGGATAGAGGGACAATGTACACGTACAATACGAAATTTAGAAAAGACAATATTACCTACATTTCATTTTCAGTAGACAGCAAAGGATCTCCTACTGTTTGTGTTAGGTTAGATTTTGTTTGTCCTATTTATTTTCATGTAATGTTCTTCTTCTCTTCTTCTTCCTCTTCTCTTCTTCTTCCTCTTCTTCTTTTTCTTCTTCTGCCTCTTCTTCTTATTCTTCTTCTTCCTCTTATTTTTTATCCTCCTCCTCCTCTTCTAATGCTGCACTGGAATATTCCTGAGATTCAAGAACTGTTAATTATTTTCAGATTTTTGTAGCTGTGGTGATCTTTGCTATAACAAGAAACATGAGAAGTATAACTACTGTAGCGGTTACTGTTGTGGAGACGGCGACCAGTGCTGTAACGTGTAAGATCTCTACATTTATTTTATCTATTAAAGTGTCTCACGTGATAAACACATACACTGCATAATTAAAATGTCCAGTCTAAACAGACTTCTGAGATACTATACACAAGTATGATCCATTATTAAAAATATATTAAGTGAAATATTTATTTAAAGGCCCAATAAAACGTACAATGTAGCTTCATGAAATTGTTCATGATTCTGAAAAATTCTGAAAAAAACAAGTTGATAACGATGCAAAAATAAGCCTAAAACGATAACCTGAGCGGTAACTAACAAGAAACTCTTGACATAAAAATCCAAAGAATTGAAAATAATTCAGGTGGGACCCACTTTAAAGGCCCAATATACGTAACTTTCGGCAAAACTTGAAGAGAAAATCAAGCCTAATAACTTTTTATATTTATAGATTTAGTTAAAATTAGCTGATATCAGTAATATTCAAGATGAATTCTTTCGCGGTTACCGGTACAGCAGCAGTCGAAACACGCTATTTGTAAACACGCGTCCATTTCGAACCGTCTTCTACCTTCGGTTTGTTGTTGAAGTGGGCCCCACCTGAACTATTTTCAATTCTTTGGATTTTTTTGTCAAGAGTTCTTTTTTAGTTACCGCTCAGGTTTACTTCGTTTTAGGCTTATTTTTGCATGATTATCAACTGGATTTTTCTTCAGAATTTTTCAGAATCGCGAAAAATTCCCTGAAGTTACGTATATTGGGCCTTTAACATCAAGCCGAAGTTAGAAGACAGTTCAAAATGGACGCATGTTTACAAATACGGAGTTTCAGCTGTTGCCGTACCGGTTACCGAAGAATTCATCTTGAATATTGATGATATCAGTTAATCTTAACTAAATATATAATAATAAAAAGTTATTAGGCTTGATTTTCGCTTCAAGTTTTGACGAAAGTTACGTATCTTAGGCCTTTAAAATTATGACTGATAAGACATTATATTGCTTTGCTTTCTGATCTTTCAACACAGTTATATACATAATTATATTAATATTAATAAAAGATTCCATTCTCTCAGTATCGTAACATAAAAAATGGTAATATGTCGTCCAAAAAAATATGTTATACTGGATAATTAGAACATAAAAACAAAATTAACAAACAAAAAGCTAGTTATATTAACTCAAATATTAAATCATGCTTTATAACTTACTTTGAACAGTTCACTACTAGATCAACAATAACACAGTCTGTCACTATAGGACATATTTTTTAAAATAATCGTTAAAAGTCCTTGCTTTCTCGAATGCATAGTATAATTCTTTTAAAATCACCGGCATAACACATGACCCACACAATGGGAACATGTCTACTTACTACGTAGAATGTTCTCGTATCGTCCCATCTAAACGCGAAGCATCCTTGATAGGCAGGGGTTACGACCACCTACGCTCTCTACACCCCTGGAATATGTCATGGCAAAACTGAAGGCTTTGTGACAACACATTGTTGATGGGGCAAGGAGACCGGTTTGACCCTTTGATGTACATCAATAGAATCACGTTGTCACATCACGGTAAAAATTGACAGACTTTGAGGTCGGCTGCGGCTCCTTTGTAATCTTCGGGACAGGCAGCCTAGCGATTGGTCAGGTTTTTTTTAACCGAGCGTACCTTTAGTTTTGCGATTTCATAATCCAGGGGTGGAGAGAGCGTAGGTGATCATAACCCCTGGATATCGAGGATGAACGCGAAGTGGCTCAGCTTGATATTATAATGTTTCTCTGTAAACTATGTGGGTCAGATCATGTTATCTAAGACTAAAATGTAAAAAGATAAAACATAAAAGAGGAATATATTTTGTTTAGTCAAAATAAGTTACAATAAGTACCAATATGTTTCAATCACACTTTTGACATCCAAGAAATCATAATTCTTAATCATCATATGCTTAACTTGGTCGTGAAATTTGCCCGTCCCTTATAAAATGAAAATTGCCAAACAAAAATGATTTTAGTACGAGTTGTCTTTCCTTTCTCGTACGATAGAGTTCATTTCATGATAATGTCTCTTGTCATTGAGTTCAAACCCAAAACAAAATCATAGTTTAAAATTTCTTTTATTTCATTTTAAGCAATTTATACAATAAACTAAATGACACTGGAAAATAGGAACAAGTGTCGCTCATTCTTCAAAGGGAATTAGATAAAAGTCATCCTTATTCAACATGAACACAGAACTCTAGGAAATTTTCAACCGAATGACAATAAGTAAATTAATGGTTTTAAATTTTGTTGGAAGATTATTATGATTTAAAAAAAAAAAACAAAAAAAAAAAAAAACAATGGTTCAACATTTTGCAAACATTAGTGTCATCACTAAAATAGCAGTATGGTAAAATTAATTTCTTAAAAATTAAATAAAAAAGTAGTGTAAAATGCAATGTCAATGTAAAATAATATGACATGATTGACATGATGCTAAAGTCATGAGCATTTCTTAACACACCGTATCATTGTGTCCAACTTCTACTGGTACCGTCCTACATGTAACACCACAAAGAAAGATGACTAAAACGATGAGTCAATCTCTACTTTGGGTCCTGTAGTCCTGTAGCGACCAAATACATGTAAAACATTCCTCTAAAACGTTGCTATCCGTGATTCGTAAATATAAAGGGGGAAACGCGAAATACATCTCCTGTAGTAGATATGCAGGCTTTCGTTTTTATGAGTATGATCCATGGTCACCATGGCGTCATTGATAAATATTTTGACCATATTTACCCTATCAAGCTTTATTAAGTTTGTCATCAATAGCAATGTCTGTTATAGGTCCTTCTACCACAATACCCTGTGTTATTCCACTCTCAGACCTTTGTATAAACGTGTTGACTGTTGGATAAATATGTTATATACTCGTAGTGGAATATGATCTTCCGGGCCGGAATTATGATTGGTTGAGAAGTTGAACTTTGACCGGGAACCTTGTGGTTCAATGCAACGTGTTGATTGTTGACGTCGTCACAATTTGGCGGGAATATATACGAAATGATGTGTATTTGTGCAAATATTCCACAGTTCACAGAAAACAACACTGCCACTGCGACTTATTATTATTGTGGTAGAAACAGGTCACAAGACTCGTAGTTACTGTTATTAGATATGGAATTTATTTCACTCTCGTTAACATTGTTTTTAAAAGTTACAAAAGACACTTGCTAAAGCTCGTGTCTTTTGTAACTTAAAAAAAAAAATAAACTCGAGTGAAATAATTTCCATATCCAACAACCACTCGTTGTGTAACCTCTATGTTACAACATTCATTACAAATGTTTATATTTTGATATAATATTGTGCTTTTCTTAGTTATGTCGAACAGATTTTGAACAGCAAATCAAGTGTAGACCACCATTAGAATTTATGACGTCACAATAACAAATGCTGACATTATAGTCCTTTAATAATATTTGCCATCATAATGCATTGCAATGGAGGGATGCAGAGCAAATGTAAATATAGTCCCATAACAACATTTACCGTCACAACCAATGCATTGCAAATATACCATGAAACGATACAGATCAAATGTAATTATTGGGTGAAAATGTGTTACAGAGACGTTGGAGGAATCGTGGCAGTGGTCGTAGCGGTAACAATAGGGGTCGCGGCCATTGTAGGGTTCGCCGTGTGTATATGTTATGTCCTCGCCAAGAAATCTCGAGTTAAGTCCGGATGGCGGACGACCGTTATCCATCCCGGACACCTCGACGACAGCATACACGAAACAACCACGGTTTGTGAGTATTTCTTCATGCATAACTTCAGCATTGAACTGCTTTCAGTTGGAATTCATAGGCCACATGAATGCCAACTGGTAAATTCATTAAAGCGCGCTAGCGCTTCATGTTGGATTTGCCTTTGTCTATTTGGAATTCACTTTGCCTATGAATGCCTACCAAAAGCAGTTCAATACTTATATTTTCCATTTTAAGAATCGTTTCATCTCATAAAAAAATAAATTCCTCTTAGTATTTCTCAGCGTGTATGCTTGTTTAATAAAATGAACAGCCATCGACCGGGGACGGTAAATCATATCCAGCGTAACAATTATGACGTCATAATAATGATGACGTCAACAATCGGTCCATGGCATTCACGGCCTTATGAATGCCAACTGAATTTGGTAGGGTCATATAGTGGCAATGTCATGCAATGGTAAATATACCCGTATATAAGATCAGTTTTAAAGCTGCAAAGTATCTAAATACATGTATATACTTGTTTTAATGGGTTAACGGTTTGTAAACTGTACATAAGCTTCATACTATTGACACCGGAAATTTCAATCATATACCTTAATTAGCTGCTACAGTGATGCAAATATTTATGAATCCTAATTTCCTAGTTAACGGTTAAACGTTAAATAAATGGTTCGGATATCGAATATTGACAACTCGGACTCATCGAAAGTGACCTGATATCACTAGAAATCCCCCCCCCCCCCCCCAAAAAAAAAGAAAACAAAGAATTTTATTATTTCCTCTCACACGTGTTACTCTTTCATATTTCAGCTTTCACCGCGACAGCATATCCAAGTTGCAACAACAAATACCAAAATGGCGTTTTTACATTCACGCTGCCGTCAAGTTTCCATCTAGCACGTGCGCACTCGCCCCTTTCTCCTATAATGTCCCCTTCAGTGTCATCCATACACACTCCTATGTCCCGTTTATCGTCCCCTTCGATCTCGTCCATCCACACTCCTCTGTCTCTCCCTCCAACTTCACCCAGTCCCTCCCCCTTGTCCTGTGCCACGCCCTCTCCGGTGCCACTCAGTCCACCTCCTCCGTATGTCGACGGATCAGACTCACCGCCCAAATACATCAGTGATTAGGATAATAATCTAAACAGGAAATGACGTCATACGAAACCGGATGTAGTGTTAACTGGTGTTGGGTAATGCTACGACGTGGTATGGTAGTGTGTCGTTTTGTCTGATTTCCTGGTGTTGTGTCATATAAATGATGTACATTTGTACAATGCTGCGAATCATGGTGCTATGTGTGAGAAAGTCAAATATGGAAACTGTTTCAACTTAATTAAGAATTTTTTGAAACGGTCAAAATTAACAACACGTTGCAATAATGTAAAAAAAAATTAGGATTATTTTGTATTTTTCATTGTTTTTTGTATTTTCGCCATTTCAACATTGTGTTATATCGGAAAACCGAAATCATGTTTGATATAGGTTTGTCATTTCAACATACAAGTTGTACATATATTTCAGGCTTTTGTTATAAACGATAAACCTGATAAACTGTATGAATATTTTAGTGGTTTTCTTCAGTAGATGTTCATGCAGCTGTCTATTTCAACATTCCTAAAACATTTTTACGCTATTGTTGTTGTTGTTGTTGATGGTGTTTTTAATCATTTTGCAATCTGATTTTTATGACACATTTTATTTTCATGATTATGCTGTCAAGTTTCACGGTATCAAGTCATATTCATCGCCAGACTTCAAGGTTTGCAATGAATATTGTTTATTTCGGGTTTGTGTTGTATCAATACGCTTGAAATTGTGACACGTGATGCATGGTATTTATAGTCCCATCAACGCCACAGCTCTCGAAAAGCCTACATAAGCGTATAGTGATAATACTATGCAAATGTAAATATTTCATTTTGATTCGTTGGTTAATGGTTTATGTATTAATACTTATTTATCATACTCATTCATTTATATTTTTTTCAATAATTTCATTTCTTATTTCCCGCTCTGAATTTCATTTTCTTGTATAAATTTTAAAAAAATGCGATAAAGGTATATACCATACCTGTACACCTAAAGATAATTCACATGATTGGCCTTGTCAAGCAGTTAATATATACCCATACAATAACGTGGTATCCCGCTTCTGTTTCTCATACAGCCATGATACTACACTTTTTGTAGATATGATACACATGTTGTTTGAGTTGTCATGTAAGGTCCTGGGCTGATATAACCAGGGCCAATAAATAGTTATCAATCCGGGCTGATTTCACTTCGTCCGGGTTCTCTTTACTCCGGATTTTAGTGTGATCCATGCATGAAGATACTTGAATTTTCAGGACAGATCATTTTCAGTTTTGTCAACCAAATAGTTAAAGGCCCAATATACGAAACTTCAGAAAAATTTTCAGAAAAATCTAGTTGATAACCATGCAAAACTAAGTCAAAAACGAAGTAAACCTGAGCGGTATCTTACAAGAAACTCTTGACAGAAAAATCCAAAGAATTGAAAATAATTCAGATGGGGCCCACTTCAACAACAAACAGATGTTAGAAGCTAGTTCAAAATGGACGCGTGTTTACAAATACCGAGTTTCAACTACTGCTGTGCCGGTAACCGCGTTAGAATTCATCTTAAATATTGCTGCTGATTTCAGTTAATCTTAACGTAATCTATGAATATTAAAAAGTTGTTAGGCTTGATTTTCGCTTCAAGTTTTGCCGTATATTGCGCCTTTAAGAAAGTGAGTACGAATATCAATCATGAATTCAGATAGTGCCTGATTCTGAAGTTTGGTCATAGCTAGCTTCGTCCGATAGCGTCGCTTTAAATTCTTATATGTTTTAACTGAAGTCGTTGGGAAGTCAAATTAATTTATTTTTGTTTTGTTTTTAAATTTTTAATAAAAAGTTATTATACACAATCTATGACTATTTTGACATCACACCTTTTTATTTTATGTTTGATGAAAGTGACATTTTATATGTACGCTGTATTTGGCATATGAGTATTCCGGTAATGTTATCGCACCATCTTTTATTGTAATATATTATTAATTAACAAATGTTTTATCACCCTCTGTGAGGGTTGCCATATCCATTTAATATACTGTAGTTGTTGAGTGTATTCTTGTAAGTGTGTAAGTGTATATTTAGTATAAACTTTATTTCATTCAATATACATCCTTTACATTCAATACAGTGAACCCACTTAGGGATGAATTGGATTCGGAAACAAGTGTATATTTGTTCATAAGTGTCAATCAAATAAGTCAATTTAACATTGTAATACTGTTTTTTGAACATCATCTTCGTATTTAATCACTGTTGTCACGGTAAACCCGTTTTTGTGTTTTTCCATGTGCCATACAGTATTTTTCTGTTTTTGAGAACGACCATGCTATGTACATACACTGTACAATATTGATCAGTAGGACTTTAACAATGAACAGGTTTTTTTTTATTGTAGCTGATTTCCCGTTGTCACCTTGACAGGACTCCATCTTGACAAAGGTGCGACAATGCGACAAGATAAACGCGACAACGCGACAAAAGTACGTTTACCCCTCCACCACGACAGAACTGGCGGGCTACTTTTGTCGCGTTGTCGCGATTGTGTACTGCATGCTTCCGTTACTGATCGTAAAGTTAATTTTGGATACACTTACTAAGTCTGTTTACAATAAAAAAAAATTTCAGTTATGCGTATTATTAATTGTGTAAGCTGTCATTAATTTGAACTATTGATTACTATGTAATCCACTACTAATGATCTTGCAGGTCCATCCTATGTAATTTATACCTGTATATGTATGATCTGTATAATAAAATGTGTCTATAAAATGAATGTCTCTAATCATTTTTGTTGGAGGGGGGGGGGGATCACATGACCTTGGTAAAAAATGTTCTTTTGTATCTATTTCACGACAAGAAGAGGCTCTTTCAGTACTTAGTTTCTTATCGATGCTACAGTATGTCAGTACTCGGATGTATTGTACATTTCCCATCATTTGTAAAATGTCTTCTTTGCTTTCAAGAGGCTATCGTGCACATAATAGGTTAAGAAAATTAATGAGTATCCAAGATTATTAGATTTGTAGAACCTATGCTACACAGTGGACTACCTGCTATTATAAAATAATTAATTTAATTATTAATTAGCCTGTAATTTAGCGGTAGCATCTAGATATTTTTACTTGTAAATACAAATAACAGAACATTGATCTGCTAGAAAGCGTTCAACGGCGAGCTATGAAATTACTACCAGGATTGAAGGACCTTTCGTACGAGGAACGATTGCGTCGCCTTAAACTCCCATCGTTACTACACGAAATATGGGGCGACATGAACGAAGTTTATTTTTTAATCTTGAGAGGATGCTATGAGGCAACAGCATCACACCGATTTCTGCCAATAAAGAAAGAGAGAATGACCCGGGGACATTCACTCAGCCTAGATAAATCAGAGAGCAGGCTGGTAATGAGGAAATATTCGTGGATAGTTGGACTACATTGTAGTTGAAGCAATAAACTTTTTCAGTTTTGAA
Organism: Mimachlamys varia; assembly: GCA_947623455.1. Taxonomy (NCBI): domain Eukaryota; kingdom Metazoa; phylum Mollusca; class Bivalvia; order Pectinida; family Pectinidae; genus Mimachlamys; species Mimachlamys varia. The sequence goes on from OX392534.1 coordinate 36,070,345, forward strand.
TACCGTTTGGACAAATTTTGGAGTAATATCACAACATAAACACGGTTGCATTTTCTCTTTAAATAGTATAATGACCATGATCTGAATAGTGAGGCAATTGCCGCCGAGGCCGATGCCCAGACATAAACTTTTTTCGATTTACAAATCATTTTCCAAATCTTCCAACTCGTAGGCCTACTTATCTCAAACTCCGATATTGGAAATCATAAAACGATCAGCTCCAAAATATTATCTCATGAGCAGCCACTCATAATAAACTAAGTTGTCCGGACAGTAGTAGTGGAAGGGGGGTAACTCTAAAACAAAATGCAAATGCAGCTGTAAGATTTCACACTTTTCTAATGGCTATTCCACCAATAAGATGATACTATCGTAAAAGAAACATACGCGTAGAATGCCGTAATGAAGAATATAGTAAATGGATTTTATTGTCATATAAATGCATCGCTTCATTTCCTGCTTCGCGTTGTATGGGATCTTAGCCAAATTTACTGAAATGAAAACCAAGTCGAGGTAAATGATCACGATATTGTTAAGATAGCGTTGCCCCCCCCCCCCCCCCCCCCCACACACACCTTTGATACCTTAAACCTAAGCGTCGAAACTTAATGTGATACATGTCTCAAACCACAAACAAAATCATCTCGGCTGGCTAGTTTTTTCACAATAACTGATAAATACAAAACCGTCTTTTCTTCTTATTCTTCTTCTTCTTATACCGTATATTGGTTTTTTAGCGTATGTCAAATTTAGCGTTTTCTGTACAAAATCACAGACAAGTTAGACTCTCGCATAAAAAGCCCCGATATACGGTATGTCATGCACTGGAATATGCAGTACATAGAAAATTATTATTTTTCATTCGTTTTGTTTTTGCAATGATAAAACGTTATGTATAAAGTTAAGGATTCAGAAGCTAGAGGGAAGATACGACAAAGGGAGGGGGACAGCTTTGGAGGCTTCAACTGTGTCAGCTAAGGTGGATGATTGGGGGAGGAGATACCACAGAGGATAGAAAGAAAATCGGTATGCGTCGTTAGATGTCATTTGAAGAGATAAGGATTGCGGAAAGAAGACCCGGCTCTTGTCTGGTGGAATAAGAGGAATATTACATGCATTTAAAATCATTATAAAATTATTTATAGAATATTAGCAGACTGGAGTATGTTCTGCATATCAGATGAGGAGGCCAGGGTAATATATGTGTTTTTGCATTTTGTTACAGAGCTGGTGTTATTAACCTTGCAGCACGGCGTTGGACTTTTTTTAGTATGATATTGATCCCATTTAGTATAACATTTTACATAGTAGCATCTCCTTTCTACTTGAGCCATTCTCAGAAGTGACGCATTCAAAGTCATCTGTGCCGCAAGAGTATGTCCGAACGAAATAAAAAACTCAGTATCTATGTTTCCTTGAAGAGGATACACTAATATTTGTTTGATCTTTGAATATATAGCTAGAGAATTGGTCAGCATCGTAATGGTAAAATGTACATGTTTTGAAGTCCAATCAGCTAAGCGACTAATAATTTACCTTACCTTTGACCAATGGCTAAGCATGTGCTCTCGATTGACGATATAATTACACGAATACATACACAGTGAACTTAAAAATGAGCGATTTCTCAGAAATTCTGAGCTGAGGTCGGAGCTGTAGTGAAAAACATTCAGTCAGGGATTTAATATCCAGTCACAAAAGTCATAGCAATTCAAAAATAAATAATGCCGCTTTCTGTGTTCATCAAATATAGCGTTCTAATTCTTTATTTGTTTAAAGAGGATTACAAACAGCCCTATGGCTACATGATGCTCTCCTCTACATATAAATCAATACAGTATTTACAAGACGTGAAGACATCACACGCTCTCTCACTCACACATACAAGCCATAACATAAAAAAATGAAGAGAAGAGGAAGGGAAAAGATAGACAAAAGAAAGAGGGGGGTGGGGGGGTGTTCAGCAGATGAAGTTAGAACCTTTTGGAGTCAATGATATATTGAAATACAGTGTCAAATATATTTTTGTTTGAGGAGTCGGTATTGATGTCAGAACCATATAATAGATTTTTTACATAGATATCAGGCATAAGTTTTACTATCAGATTTGGATTGACATTTGTAGCCAATTCTTCACAATTTTTTCGAAACAATTTCATACGACAGTTTTTATATTTTCAAATGTAATGATGATATTATATTTGTCGCTAGACAAAGTCAGTTTGTATAAGATAATCTATTTTTACACCAGTCGGAAGTCGCCAAAGTGCAAATATTTAGTTTGAAGAAAGAGGTTTCCTAAATGATCAGAAACGCAGTTTTTGTCAATCATGTACAAAACCGTAGAAGTATGATTTCTTGCTACGTTAATAATAATGATCCTAAAATTGAATTTACAGAAGATCGATTTCAGACAAAATAATCAATGTGACACGGTTTTGAAATATTGAAAAATGATTCAATTCGAGAAAGTCATAAAGAAAACCAACGATAAAGGAACATACCAAATAACACTTTCTGGTTTTCAATACATTTTATTTTGTTTCAAGTACATTTTCTTTATTTATCAAATTATGATGTCGACAATGCCATAGAATGTTACATAATGCGCATGAGCAATTCATAAACAATATAATAATTAAAACACAGTGAGCATGGCATGGCTACACGGGTTCACACTGGGAAGGAAGACGGAAGTATAATACGAGAAAGGGAGATCACTCGCAAAATAAAATTCGATGGGGGATAAATTCTTTTTTCATTAGCCTAGACCTCTTTGATCAATTTAACATACAGAACTTATAAAACCTCAAAATAAATCTAAATGCACAGATAAAAACACTTGTTATGAAAAGTCATACAAATGAAGGAATGTGATACATACATAACGTTTAGAGTAAGAATTTCGTTTTAAAACTCATTTTACTATAGATAGGTAGACAGCATTAAAATTAGGTTGACTTGTCGCTATAATATTAGTTATCATACGTGTGCCCAGCTCCCATTGTAAATTATTAACAATGAAATATGTATCAAACTTGACGATTATGGAATGCATACATACACATGAGGTTATCTCCCTTTACCATATGAAAAAAAGTTCACTCTATTTTATCACAATCAAGCTGTCCTATACTTATTAAATGTAGGTTGAGTTATGGAGCCAGTGGGTGGGGGTTATTATGACATAAATATGTATATATGCAAATGATGATAATATTGCTTATAGAGTGGTAAGTCATATACATGTACTTACAATACAATGGTAACATACCAAACACTTCTTTACTTCAGTCTGATTAGAAATGTTTAAATTAAATGTACATAGTATTACTTCAATACTAGTCAAACACTGCTGTCTATGATCGGTATTCACTGTGGTGAATTTCGGAGGAGTTGTCCTTCTTGAACCATTACCGCGCAGACTTTTGATCTCGTCGCACGCTCTCTTTTCATCCTGACATCTGAAACAGATCTAGATAATAGCACATGAGTGAATTACCTCCGTACTTCGTACCTTGATTTAGGGACGCGACAGCTTCTCTCTACTTGTTGTGGTAGTGGTGTTCCGTACACACACCACATTTACTACATAATCGGGTATTTTACAGCTCTTGTTCATTGTTCAGACATTTCATCCAAACGAAACGTTTAAACAGCATGTTCTTTTGATTCTTCAGCTTCTGTATCTGATTATTATTATCATTAACTCATTCACCCCTGAAATTGCCTATTGGATTATTCTTACAAAATGTACCTTTGAATTGGAAGAGTCCAAATGTGTATTTAGGGGTGAATATGTTAAACTTGTTCTTTGGAGTGACTAGCAAGAATTTATTTATACTCAAAGTCTCTACAGATCAATTAATATTGCTCATTTTTCTCGCGATAACATAAATGAATAAATAATATGTCTATTTTTATGATATATCATTTTCACAACCTACCTTCGGAAAACCCGGATATATCTTAATCAAGACACTCCATGTATGTACCTTGTCTAGTCCGAACTCTGTATAATCTGACAGTCTATATACATTATGACATCATACATATACCTTTTCTAGTTAGAACCTTATATAATCCGACAATCTATATACATCATCGCATCATACATGTACCTTGTCTAGTCCGAACCTTGTTTAATCCGACAATCTATATACATCATACATGTTTCTTGTCTAGTCCGAACCTTGTATAATCCGACAATCTATATACATCATACATGTTTCTTGTCTAGTCCGAACCTTGTATAATCCGACAATCTATATACATCATACATGTTTCTTGTCTAGTCCGAACCTTGTATAATCCGACAATCTATATACATCATACATGTTCCTTGTCTAGTCCGAACCTTGTATAATCCGATACTCTATATACATCATACATGTTCCTTGTCTAGTCCGAACCTTGTATAATCCGACAATCTATATACATCATACATGTTCCTTGTCTAGTCCGAATTCTGTGTAATCCGACAATCTATATACATTATGACATCATACATATACCTTGTCTAGTCCGAACTCTGTATAATCCGACAGTCTATATACATCATACGTATACCTTGTCTAATCCGAACTCTGTATAATCCGAGAGTCTATATACATTAAGACATCATACATGTACCTTGTCCAGTTCGAATTCTGTATAATTCCACAATCTATGTACATTATGACATCTTACATGTACCTTCCACATCCCCAAACTGTACATGTATCTCATCGATAAAGCCCTTTATTTATAGTGATATGATAATAATGATAATAATAAAAAAGAAACATATAAATGCACCATTCTGTATTTGTTGATAAATAATTTTAAAGGAATCCAAAAACGTGTTATCATAACGAAAATAATTATGACCATGTCCGATCTTTCATCGAAGAATTAATATACGAAACATACTTATCCAGCTGAATGCTGTCAAGATTGACTGCAATAGCAAAAATGTTTCCGGGATGGATTCAATCAACATCTGTGTCAGAAATTACTCACTGTAAATCATTTTGATTTCGCGAATATTTTATTTCGCGAGCTTACTTTTTTTAGACATATTGGCGAATGCATGTATTGATTTCGCGAACGTCTATCTAGAAGTGACGATTTCAGTAAAATAAATACGGGCACCTATACAGAAAGAACTAATCGCAAAGTATTTGTAATAAATCGCGATTGAATCTCCTCACGAATTAACGCGAAAATGAATACCTCGCGAAATATAAGTGAATTACAGAATAATGCATTTGGAAGGATTCAAAATGATTGTTCTTTGACACAAAAATCGATGCTTGCACTCGTTTTGAATAAATCTTTATGATAATGAAGCGGTATGGTCCTAATTCAAACGCATTATATCTTAATGCTGAGATACAGACTGTCTTTGTAGCCAGAAATTAAAGTGGTGCGCATTAATATTCGGCTCATACATTTGTATTAATTGATACCTTTCCGTGTTTGACAGGCTGAAAGAACAGCTAAAACACTCTTAGATTATCGACCGTATGCCGTCACATCTCTCCCACTCAAGTTTGCGTTTTGACTTATCTGGTATGTTTTATTGTCATACATGATTTTATGTTTAGGTCTAAGATGACGTTGTATGACTAATGTATCCCATAAACGTCACACCAAATAGAGTATAGATCATCATACCAAGACGAACCACAAAATACCATTTTCTTAAGAGTCATACACTTATTTTTAAGTCAATGTAATAAATATATCCCCTGCCTTCTTCAATAAGAATAACGATTTCCACAATAATATAAGACCCTTTTATGATGTAAGATAAGGCAATTCCACCTCAGGGCTTTACAGATTTGGTAAAACCCGATGCTTCGACAAGAGTTTTGCCAAATTTGAAAATCCCGAGGTTGAAATTTCCCTTTCTTACACTGTGTTAACATTATGTTAACATTGTATTTCGCTAAATGCACATGTTTTTCTATAAGTCCAGTTTCTGTGACGACGAACGTCGCCGTGGCTAACGCATCCGCCTTCTTTGGTCATGAAAGAGTTTTTTTCTCTCATTTCAACTTCAAAATTTAATGTACCTGCATAAGCTCAAAAAACCATGAAAAATACGTTTTCAACTGGCTGCCATTTTGAAAATATCGACTTTTTTCTTGCGAGTTTTTAACAAAGGCGAATCAGACAGCGAGATTAAGCAAACAACAGAAAAAATACATGTAATTTCAGATTTCTAATTTTAATTTCATCATGTTGCCCTTTTCTCTTTTCACTATCAGAATTTACTTTATTCGTAACGTCACGTCATTGTTGAGCCATTGTGACGTCACGTCGAGTGATATTCTATGTAACCTAGTGTTTAGTTACAAAGTATTCTTACATTGGTAAACTCTATCCAAAATGGCGAGATATGAGGGAAAATGCTAACATCTTTTTAGATCGTTTGTCTTCTGGATTCGAAATCGCTTTTACATTTAGACGTGCATGTTTTACGTACATGAACTCGATGCCCCACTGGTGAAGTGAATAATTCTACATTTAAATCGAAGATTTTGCGTCGCTTTGTGAATTTTTTAACTGAACATTTTCGTAGTTGTTATCAAAGATAAAAAAAAACATTCAAAAATACAAGAAAAGTAAATGAATCCAATATACATGTAAGCGCATTCAATTCGAATTCTGACATTCTTAAATTCTCTTTTCGGACGTCAATAAAAATCTTTTCTTATCCTTTCTCTATAATAAATACTTATTTTGTTATTTTGGTAAAAAAAAAGATCGTTACTTGGTATCTGTGTTCATAGTTTGGTACAGGTACATTGTACAAAGTGACGGTCACGTGTCAACAAGTCTCATGTCAACGAGTCACGTGTCCAACCTTCACACCCAGAAACATGTACATGAAAATGATGTACAGTACTGTAGACCGTGTCATGCTGTCATTTATGTTAAAACAGAACAATTTTGGAAAAAAAATGTGCAGATCAGTATAAAATAACTTGATAAAAAAAACAGGCTCTTACAGAAGATGTGTTAACATTGTATTTCACTAAATGTACATGTTTTCTTTTCTATTAGTCCAGTTTCTGTGACGACGAACGTCGCAGTGGTTAACGAATCGCCTTCTTTGAAGACAGGTACATTTGTACTGCGGGCGTTGGATTTTTTTGGTCACAAGTGTCAAAATATCTAATCACCTGACCGACCATATTGGCCCTCTTATAATACATACTCGCATTAAGACCACACGTACCCTGCCATAATGAGATTTTATGAACTAACGAAGGTCATTTTATGACAGTAGTTGTGGACATGTAATATTAAGATTAGAAAAACTACGGGAGACAACACTGTCTATACAACAAGACAAAACTGTAATAGGAAATTATTGCAGTTTCAGCCTCGATTGAGTGATTAACTTACATGCCATCTATTCTCCATCATACATGCGATATATGGATTAACAATCCATATCTTTAACTCTCGTCGTGGTTACCATTGTTAACGGTAATATTTATCATATTCCTACAATAATTGTTCCACGTTTCTTCGCAGAACACTGTTTATTGTTACAAACACGATTTTGATTAAAAAACATGAAAACACGGTATGCCATGTCTGTGGTTTTCAATCTTGCTCTTAATGATGCTTGATAAAATCGGATCTTCTATACTGTCGTGACAAATGTGAAAACATCCTTTTGACTAAGAATCACGGATTTGCATGCGACACGCCATGTTCGTTCCCGACACTTCATCAGAGTCGCCTTGGTGCTTTTTGACAGCTACGCATGCGCATTTGATCACTATCGATCACGTTGGGCACTTTAGATGAACTATATGGAAGATTCCAATCACATGTACGTGCTTGGAAAATTAGATTCGTTTCCATCTCGCTCCATCAATCTTTGGTAATCTACAAATATAATACAAACTAAATTAAATTTGGATAGCGTTTCTTCAAGTAATGGCATATGACATATATGGATCGGCCAATGCTTAACCAATAATAGAGAATACTTTTATCGTAACTTTGGTGTCGTGGCGGGTAAAAAAAATCCCAGCAACAACGTCAAAATGAAGAGAAAACAGTAAAAGTTTTTGTATACAAAATATAAATCTTTCTGTACCAAAGTACAGTCATAAAGGCCCAATATACATATATCGTAAGCAAAAATCAAGCCTAATAACTTATTATATTTATAGACTTAGTTAAGATTAACTGATATCAGCAATATTCAAGATGGATTCTTACGCGGTTATTGGTACAGCAGCAGTTGAAATTCGGTATTTGTAAACACGCGTCCATTTTGAACTGTCTTGTAACTTCGGCTTGTTGTTAAAGTGGGCTCCACCTGAATTATTTTCAATTCTAAGGATTTTTCTGTCAAGAGTTTCTTGTTAGTTTCTGCTCAGGTTTACTTCGTTTTAGACTTATTTTTGCATGGTAATCAACTGGATTGGTTTCATATTTTGTTCAGAATCCCGAGAAATTTCCAGAAGTTTACGTATATTGGGCCTTTAATATGAAAATGACGATACCCTTGATAGTGATTTTATGTCAAAACTATTAAAATATGTGTCACTTGCCTGCATTGACGTCAAATATGGAGCCTGGGTTCGCCGGGTTCGACTTCCGGCGCGTGCAGATGACGCACACCCCAATGACGAAGATAAGGATGCCCACACCAATGGCACTCCCGACAATCACTTCCGCTATCGTTGTGGCGTTCCTAGCAACAGAGGGAAAGTTCAAAGGGGCGTAATACAAGAGCCAGACAACATAAGGAAATTAAAATTCAATAAATACTATTTTATTCACACTTAAAAGTCATTTGGGAAATTCATTTAATGCACCGAATAGGGAGAAAAGCAGCACCGTTGCTATCTATATAAACATATATCCTGGTGGTTTCAAGAATAAAATTCAACCGGTACACACTAATCAATTTTATTTTTGTATACACCGACATACTGATTGGACTCTTGTGTGCGTAATTTACCATCCCCTTGTCGTTGTGTTCTATTTAATTCCTATCTACAGCCATGTAGTCGCCATCACAATCACGGTCCATCAGTTCGACGAAAACCCTAACCTAAAGTCTATTTTATCAGTCAATATCATCGACAGCTATTTTCTATTAAATTGCTTTATCAAACGCTTGTTGAACATTTTATGTAAAACAGACAAGACCACAATAAACTACCGTTGTCCCTGACAAACAAAATGCACTTACTCTTCGTTTTCAACGATATTTTTTTGGTTTTTTTTTAATTTTTTTTTTGTTTGACGGTCCAAATGTCCCTTTAACTAGAACCTACTTATATAGATAGCCTATTTAAAGTGTAAGGAGGGGGCCGGGACTTTCACTCCCAAACAGTTCTACATTTGGAACCGAATCATGTAGAAAGAACTACAATGCTAGACATAAACCTTATATACAAGCCTAGTACTTTTTAACGATTCTGCTGCAGTGCATATTTATTTTGTGATGATACCGTGCAGTGGCACATACTATTTATGACAACTGGCTTGGTGAAAAAAGTCTTTTATGGGATTAAAAAGTTGAAAGAGAAATCATAAACGATCAGTAGTTTAAAGACTTATAACCATTATAATTCATCAAGTTATGGTTCGTCCCGGATTGTCCCGGTCGCCGTGTCAAACAGTATTTAAGTTAAAGATGATGATTTACAAATAAATTGTTCCATGTAAGTTAAAAGAACGATTGAAGCAGGCATTGCAAGTAAAAAAAGTTATATTAATAACATTTTTTTTTTTGGTTTTCATATCGCTTCATCTGTTCCGATTATCGTTGCTATTAAGGAAGTGCAGACATTTTGGGTTTGCCCTTACGTATTACACACATACGTAACGAGTAAGGGTCTCGCTTGGTATAAAAAATGTTTTTCGTCTGCATGGTAACCGAACTACTCGGTAGTGCATCGTCGATGCCCCGTAGGTATGGCGTACGAATTATACCTCTTGCCCCAATTCAATAATCGTAAGTGGCGACTTTTAGGATCTTATCTTTTCCATTTTTCTTCTTCCTATTGTCTCCCTTGACACTACCTCACGTTTGGCCTTTAGTTGAGCGTTCGCCCCTGTGAGGAAGGCTATAGGTTCTGTTCCCATACCGAGACATACATGTACCAGAGTATCTAACAATGGTATACGTAGCTACATAAGTACAAATGTATTACTCCCCGATTGACGCTCAGCATTATGGGAGTTGAACGACTTGTTCTCCTGTTGTCATTATAAGATGACCTGGTTGGATGATCTTCTGGGGGCCTTCGGCAATACACTTCAGTGTGATAGCACTTTGAATCAAAAGTTCCGGACTATCACAAGAAGGTTTACAAGCACAAACCGCGGCCTCCTAAATGCAAATGCACCAAACACACGCATCCACATAGCATACAATGGGAGGTCGCAATTTTATCATCATGGCTGTTAATAGGACGTAAAATTCAAATTAAACAACGCCGAGTGGTTAAGGTGCCCCGACATTCTACCACTAGCCCTCCACCTCTTGGCCGCGGTAGCCGAGTGGTTAAGGTGTCTCGACATTCTACAACAGGGGGGGGGGGGGGACACCTCTGGGTTGCAAGTTCGAATGTTGGACAGATACCAGGTACTATCCATAGGTCGGTGGTTTTTCTCCGGGTTCTCTGGCTTTCTTCCACCTCCAAAACCTGGCACGTCCTTAAATGACACTGACTGTTAACCGAAACGATATTTACAAGGTGTACTACGTCCCACATCAGCCACCATACGAACCGGTAACCATTCTACAACTCACCGTCCTGCGATTTAACCCACCGCGCACCATGATCGGCCACCCATATCAAGAATCTGACGCAAAAAAACTTTGAAATATTGTCAAGACGTTTTAACATTTTGTACTAATTTTGTTTCAATATCAAATTTATCACACATCGCTCCGTGTGAACATGCTCTACTTGTGCAAAAGCTGAACGTGTACTCTTTACCAAGCAACTAGATTGTCGCTGTTTCCTTAGATACGACAATCGGAGAAGATTGCCGGTGGAGAGGGTCTCTAAACGAGAACATTTTTTTAAAGATAAATCTAAATTGAAAGCTTGTTTACTTGCTTTGTCATCTTTAAGGAAACTCATATAATTTCGGTTCAAACTGTTATAAGAATTGGACGTTCATACTTACAATGGACAGCAATAGCGGTAATCTTGATGTTCACAGCACCCCTTCTCACAGAAGGTCACGAGACCGTCGTTCATCGTGCAGTTATTGCCACACAGAGCGCACACTGAAACACACGTAATTCAAAAACACAATTAGATACTTGGTAATTATACCCAAAAGTGATATTGCAAAAGATAAAATTCAAAATACGGTAATATCTTGTTTTGTTGTTTCAGCGATGTGCTGGCTATATAATTCTGTTTGGAGAGGGTAAATCCCGGGAACATTTTAGCTGAACCTTGGTAACGTTGTAAAAAGTGAAACAATTAGCATTATACCGGGGTTTTGATGTTTGAAATAAATCGATGTTCAATTTTAAACTGCTTTAGAAATGTAAGCTGAAATATGAATTTTTGTTAGTAACGTTTTTTTTTATTCTAAAATGCCCATGCATGTTAATATGATTTGAGAGCATTTTGAACGCAAATTGCAAATCCAATTAATATGAATACACGTAGCTTAGTTGTACTCTTCAGCCATAAGATAATGTTTCTGTTCGTTGTGAGTTTGTGAAATATTGTGTGATGTTATTTTGTATGATACACTGTAAATATTGCACTTTTGTTTCTTGCCACTGATGAGTCGAAAGAATCAAAGTAAAAAAGCTCGAACATGGTTGATGGTTGTCATTCTTACAAAGGTTAAGACGAAGGATGTGTAGATATATTTTCTGTAACGACAAACAGTATTATTTACTACAGTAATAATATACGATACTACGATACCTTCCACAGTTGATGCAGTGTTACTTTGAAGTCGCGTTTGTGTATTACGGGCGCAATGAACACCACATACGCTGAACTGTGAGCCTCACACATGGGTTCAAAGACTGAATATTTCAAGATACGATATTCATTTATGACTGCAATGCTCCTACATGGATATATTAACGCGCATGGGCCATATGTGATTTCTACATGTATAAAACGTGTATGATTCTAGACCGTTCGCATTGTATAAGCCCTAGAGTTGTATCTAGTCCTTGTACAGTGAATATGTTAGTTTTATACCACATGATTCAGTTCTAGAAATACTCTAGCAGGTATGCCTTCTAAATTAGAGCACTCGCAGCATGTCACGGGTTTGCCGTTTTAATTGGTATCGATAAAGCTCAGTTTCCACACTGACGGTATCAATTAGAATTCCCAGATCTATTTCCAGACGATGTTAATTGTGATGGACCTCGTTCTAATCCAGTTGTTTTCTGACTCCTTTATAAGGGCGTCCCGATATTTCCGTCACTTTGTCGTTATGGTAACTGTAGATTCCACGCCCCCTCCCCTACCCCCTTCCCATGATCCCGACCCTCAGGCCGATGATAATGGACCGTAGTTAAAGGTAGAGCTCGCCGCATTAACGGTCTGATTCCCCTAGGTCGTTCCACGTTGTCTGATTTTTATAGTTTACTATATATTATACAATTCGTCTCCCTGGTTATTTTGGTAACCTTGTAGCTCCATTACGTGCTGGAAGCCAGCATACTCATCTACCTTAATTATCCAGTTATACTCATGGTTTTCTCCGAGTATTAAGTTTTTCTACGCCAAATGGAAAGCAGTTTCCACTATGTTTACCAACATGATTTTGTAATGTTCATTAAAGTTGTAAAATAATGGGTGTTAAAATTCTCAGAATAGCAACAGCAATTTCAGCAACACAATCAATGATGATTAGAAAGCATCTATATGATATGTTTAAATAACCAAACATGAACGTATCAGCGTCATTTTGACGCTTTTTTCATCTACATATGTAACATAAAGAATTATATGATACAAACATTTAGAAGACGTAACTCAACTAAAAGCTTGTCGCTGATTTCGGATGATGATTTGTACTTGTCTGTACTTCAGATAGTAAGAAAGTCATATATTTAGGTTTCTTATCCATGTGCATGTTTTAAACGAACATGTATCTTGAACTTATTTTCTTTAAATATTGAATTTATCATTCATAATGTGATTGCATGTTTATAACAGGACTATATTTGCCACATCAAATTCCCATTATCAATCCAGGTTTCATTTGGTTTGCCCTGGATTTTTATGTTTAATACACTGTTCGTGAACACAACTCACTCATCGGCAAAAACTTTTATTTAAAATTTGTACATGGTTTCATCTTTTGTCAAAGTAGCATGTAAGGTTTATATATGTAATATCTGAGTGATGCAACTCAGTCAGCTAGTATCAGTTGTACTGTAACAAGTTCGTGTTGTAAACACAAATTTGGAATGTATCTCAGATAAACCTAGTATTATAGGTAGGTATGGCAGTATATGTGTAAAGAAATATTAGAAATGCCAAAAATATAACGATTCTAAGACAATGGAAGATTTCATGCGCCAATATTGAGACATACACCAGATAATTTTCATTCTACACTTTATTCACAAGCACACGCACGGTGATAAAAAAACGTGAATACAACAAAGAGCGCAACTCGAGGGGAGTAACTCAGAAAGTCAAACTGTTAGGTAGCATACCACCAAACGGTGCTACCCTATATATTACAGGGTGGCGATTGTTCATTTTGAGCTGGTCTCTAGAAGGAATCGTTGGAGTGATTCAGAGAAAGCTTCCCAGTCAGCAATGTCATCAGATGGTAGTGCTAGAGCTTATCTCAAAAGTTTGACTTATAAAGACGGTTATAGTTCTGCTCATATCAGACATGATGTATTTTACAGGTGTGTACCCTCATGCGTAGAAACAGCTTAAAATGATGGTTTTTAGCAGAGAAATTATCTTGAAACTGAAACCTTATTAGAGTATGGCGATTGATTGAAGGTCTTTTCTAGGGAAGGTTGTCGTCATTATTATTTTGATTTCAGAGAGAAACGCTGATCAATTCATAGCAAGTATAGAAGACTTTGAAATGAGAAAACATATTTGCTTGAATCAAGGCTGGATCACAAGTATAAAGGTTTGGCAAAGCAAATTAGTTTTGACGTCACTATACGCGCTGTCCTTTTGCTGTCATTGGTGTCATTGTCATTGCTATGCCAACGTGGCAGGATAGCCGACGAAAACTTTGAGACACGGACATTTTGCGTGTTTTTGTAAGGAAATCGAGATTATTTCTCTGGAAGGAGGAGACATTTGACGTGCATTTAGGAGGTTTTTGAAATAAGAACTTTCAATCATTCCAACGGTACCAAGTGCTTTTCGTACCTCAACTAGAAATAGGATTTCTGATGCAAGAAATGTAGGTGGGGGTCGATTTTTCGACATCGAAAGCTTTCCACCCTTTAGCCTTTATGACCATTGAGGGGAGCATTTTTATCGAAAATTGATCTACACCCCCAAAAGCATAAAACTACTCTAAACACCCTAGTTTAAGTCCAAAACTAGCTATAACAAATTCCCAGGTCCCTGTTTACAAAACTACGTAACAGGATATTTCGTGACGTCATGCCTTTGTTTTTCCAATATCACGTCACGTTCGTTAAAAGGTGGGCAAGACAAAAAGAAATATCTTTCATCTCGGTGTGACCTTGGAATTGGGCTCTGTCATACATTTATATACACAAGAACATTAGAAAGAAATAGAAAGAAATGCCTACCCAATTCGCATCCTGAATAGTGCTGTCTTACGTAATCATGAAATCATGGTGTGCTCAGATTAAAACGTTACCAATAACTAGTATGCCTTTTTAAGATTACAAAGTAGCCACAACCTTGTCAAACCAGTATTATCTTGATTCATCTACAAAGTGGCGCACGTGGAGCCTTCATTTTTCAGGAACACCAAGTGGCTTTCGTACTTGGGGTGTAGAGAGCGTAGGCGAGCGTAACCCCTGGATATCAAGGATGCGGTTTATATATAGTTTTTGTCACACTTTACGGATTGAATCTGGAATATCTCCGTTACCAATCCTAACCTCATTCTGTCGAGAAAGCGTATAAAATATTCCCAGATGAATTCCTGGATTAAGCTATTAAAACTCTGCACGAAATAGAACATAATAAAATCGTGTCACAAGTTTAGCGGTTTAAGTCGTAATTGGCACAATAAACGTGGATCTCCTGAACAGTGTGGAGACATTTTAATTACACCAGTACCGACACACAAAGTCTTGTTAGCCGTGTTACCGATATAATTCAACAAAATGGCATATCATTGGTATATACGTCTAAACTCCAAACTATGTTTAGATGCATGTGTAGCAGTTTAAAACGATAAACGTTTAAAACGTAGTCCGAAGGGTCTAGATTATCTGATCCGCTAAAATAAAAGTCAAATTTCCTACTTATATAAAAACAAAAAGCGACCCGTCCATGAGTCGCTCACTCCGCCATGTTTTATATCATTCATTTTTTATCAATTCAAATGAGATAGCAATGGAAAGAACAGGATTGATATTTTTTTCTACTAAGGTAAATATAAAGTCAAAAAGTCACGTGACCGAGTCAGCAAAGGTCCATTATTAACTGTTTTTACCCAGTTCTCAAAAAATCAATCTGATTAAAATGCAGTTCCTTTTTTCATTCCGTTATATATGATCTAACAATATCCCATAAGAGGTCATGTTCTGATGACCTTTGTCGCCTCTTTACTTCACACTCTAGTAGAATCGTCTTCTTGATAACAGTTGACACTTCAGCAAGTCATTTCGTCACAACATGCCTATCAGTTTCTTGTGCCGAAATGACTAAATACACATGTAGGATTATTTACATTCAAAATTCTGGAAGCGGTAATTTGATAAGCTGATGCCAAAGTACACCAGAAAATGACCTCTATTGGGTGTTGTTAGTTCATGTGTATTTGGAGTGTTACGGAGCGGCAATGGATCTACATTTCAATCAGATTGCTGCAAAGTAATAGGATTCCATGCATCTATTTAAAAATGGCCACCATTAATGTCACGTGATCTGAATGTCCAGATATTGATCCGCCAGCTGCAACACCAATATTTAGCGAATCAGACAATCAGAACCCTTTATATATGACTGAAAATACGAAACTGAACGCATGTGAAGAAAAAAACTGATAAGAATTAAGTATTTAGTTAAGTTCAAAACGTTAGGCAATTTAGATAAGAGAGATGGGTGATGAAATTCAGGTCCTAGTCAACTGTCGTGTAAAATATTTCTTATCATATTTGAGATTAATATAAGAGATGTATAGCCCCTTTGTACTCTTGCCGCAATATTTGTCTTTAGTAGCAGATTTAGCCCAGGATGACATAACTTAGACTAGCCTCATGGTAATAAAACCTCGTGTCTCATTGACCTATATTCTTACCCGGAAAATCATTATATATCAAAAATCTAGAACTGTCACGATTTTTTATAGAATCGTTCGGAAATAACAAGAGCTAAATCAATTCCACGTCTTTCTATTATTAGATCTGGCGACCTTTTATTCTGTATTCTCCATTAGATTGTTATTCCCGTACGTTCTTTCTAAATATAACCCTTGTATAATTTTATTGTTATATATCCGGTTTAGGCGACTGTAAATAGTTTCAGCATTTTTTTCATAAAATAAGTCAACATATTGAATCAAATTGCGAAACATATATAAGAGTAACGCAGACGACAGAAAGAAAACGACTGATTTTTCTAATTCTTTTTTTGACTCTTTGAATTCATCTTTGTGTTTTCTAAAATAGAATGTAATCATACTTTATCACTGGATTGTCCTGTCAACCCAATCTCTCTATGCAGAGTTTTTGGACCGACAACTCAGGGAAGAGATTGCAAAAATAGAGATTTTTTAATTAATTCTAAACTAAATATGTTGTAGTGCCTATACTAATATTTTTGACGTTTAAATGTTTTGTGCAACAAAAAGGAACACTATCATTTTTTTACGTACATGTAACAGTCACATGATTACAAGCGTTTCCCTGACACACATACCAACGTTCAAGTATTCTACTTTTCTATTTTATCAATCTTGTTCAATGAGAGGTTTGTTCTTTCGCTTTTGATAACATGGAGGAACACCCCTGTGTCAAACACTTTAAAGTACATGTAACAGTGACAGGATTACAAGCGTGTCAATGACACAGACACAAACGTTCACGTGTTCTACTTTTCTATTACATCAATCTTGTTCAATGAGAGTTTCGTTTGTTCGCTTTTGATAAAACGCCTATGTGTCAAACATTTTAAAGTACATGTTTCAGTGACAGAATAACAAGCGCGTCACTGACACAGACATTAAAATGGTCTAGCCGGTGTGATATAACTGTAGCATATTTCATACGAAAAGTGTTGTTTGAGGATGCAAGCCGAGAAAAATAATTAAGGCCCACAGGAAACGGTACAAAATGGTAAACAGGAAAAAATCTCATTATATACACAGGTGGTAGGCAGAATAGGTCTAGATCTCAAACAGGAAGTTCCTGAACTGTTTCTTGGGAAATCATTACTTTGTTACGATGCTGTGTTCAAGGTTTGTTGTTTTTAGTACACAGTTAATCGCCTTGCCAATGTTCCGCCATCATATGACCTTCGCTACAATGTGACCCATACCAAGAAAATAAATGACCTGTTGCTATGGTTTCTCAATGTTACGCCACACAACAACAGCACAACCAGATCAGTTTAACATATTGCATCCTTGGTTGTTCAAAAGAAGTGTTTAATAGTAATGAGTAATGCAAAATCAATTTGCCCCTATCGGGAATTATATATGTAGCGACCCTTCGATCTCTAGTCGGACACCCAACCGCTATACAAAAGAGATATTCCTCCTAGCCGAGGCTTGTCTTGCGATCCGTACTTTCAATTTCCAAACTATTTCCGACCTGAGTAAATCGCTACACACTCACTTGGACATGGAATGACCACTAGTCACTCAGTGTATCGTAACACACCCACTTAGCCATGAAATAGCCAGTGGTCACTCAGTGTATCGTAACACACCCACTTAGCCATGGAATGACCAGTGGTAACTCAGTGTATCGTCACCATCAACTTAGCCATGGAATGACCAGTGGTCACTCAGCGTATCGTAACACACCCATTTAGCCATGTCCTAAAATTGGTCTGGTTTGTGCCCCAGTAGACCTGCATTAGCGAATCCAATTTGGTATAGATATTTTCTATTCTACTTGTTCAATCAAAGAGAGCGTGTCAATGCTATAGAATTATTGTAACGTCAATATTGGCCGAGGTAATATACCTACAGGAGCAGGCTGTCATTTTGTTCATTATTTCAAAGGAAGTAATATTCCTGTAATCACGAAAACGTTCTGTATATGGTAATGGCTGATAAACCCACGCTTAGCTCCGTGTAACAGTACTATTTATATCTCAAAGGATGTAGAACTTCACACGTGTTGCCGTTAATACTAAATGCTAATATCCCAAGCTGATTGTTCAACCAAACATCCAGAGCCTAGCGCAGTATACATTGTACGAAACCTTCATTAGCTAACGACAATGTCGATAATTCATAAAGAAGTCGAATTTCATATTTCCCCGACAGAATTGCAAAATCAGTCTGGTCATATCTTCCGGTCCATCCTTGTTTCCTGAAAATTAAAACTGATGTGAATTGCTATGTAGTTTGATATGTCATTAGGGTAATGATGATTTTAAGCAATAGACGTTATCGCAATAAAAACAACAACCGGAAATGATGGCGCAATTCCCGGATTTTCCACCTGCCGCGGAACATCCTTGGTCACTCCTTTCACGGTTTTGTATTACATGTAGGGCCACTGTAGAAATAGATTTATCATGTACATACAACATATTATCTCGTTCGTACAACTTATAAAATGAACCATTGTGTGATATCGATTACTGTATGAACCAGACCTTAAACTATATGTCCTAAGTTGTATGTACGAGACAGATTTATTTGTTAGTGGCCCTAATACGCCGTCAAGGCTATTTTTTCCAGTAGATTATAAATATGGCACTTTCTTTATTTTTGTCTTGCGTTTGAAGTGCATGTACCACCTATCTTCGATTTCTATCACATCACCCCCTGCGGATACTCATATATTTAAGTCGTTAAGGATTTACAGTTGTTGGATCGCACAACGTTACACGATGTGCGGTGTGCCCACGATGGGCGAACAATGTGTGCACAACTCTATATCCAAATCATGCCACTGTCCCTGTCAGTAATTAGCATTCATATTCATCTTTGGTAGAAACATTTAAAATGTTGGGAAAATGACGAATAGTTGTGTAAAAATGATCCAAGTCGGACATTACTCCCTTCAGAATTTTGGCGACTTGCATTACGCATTTATAGGATCCAATTAAACAGTACATAGTTTATAATTCAAAACTGATTCTTTATACTGGAATAGTTCAATACCTCTAAATCTATAATAACTAAGACTGAATGCATGTGGACCCAAATCAATACCTGCATATTCAGAGAACAAATTAAGTGCACATAGTTTGTGGTTAAAGTTGACGCCGCTTTTGACATTATCTGCTTTTGCTTTTGGCAAAGGAAGTTTTGATTAAAGAAAGTTAAATTCAATCTTTCTTGTTGTCTGATCGACGGAAAGAAAAGCCAGATAACTAGAGAAATTGCAAACCATATCTGACATATCAGTTTCTAAATATGTCCTTTCATTAAAGGTAGTTGCCTTGGGATTTGGATTATGACGTTATTTACACGACTCCTTGTCAATTTCTCAACGTATTGCTTCCAAATTTATCTATAAAATATTTTAGCAAAAAAAAACGTGATCCTCAAATCGTATATGTCGACGAAGACAAGTCTTATACAAATAGTAATTATTTGTGATACTTTTTTATGGGTTATTTTATTTTTGTCAATCCAGAGTGTCTCATAATCCCAATGTGTAATGGACGTCAGACTCGAGTGCTTGAATGTGTTGTTTTTACAGTAACTCCTTTTTAACTGTGTATTTGTATTGTGAATCTGATGTGTGACGATTTAATTAAAAACATGTTTGAATATGATTTCTACCACTAGAGATATAGATTTATTAGATGTAAAACTTGTTGCCGTATCAAATTTCAACAAATATGTCTTTCTTCACAAAATGAATTGTAATAGAAAAAAGGTGATACATTAGAGTTGTAAGAACACGACATGATGGACAGCTTGTACGTAGCGTGAGTTAATGTATTAACGCGGAATCTTGTTGTCAAAGATCGAAGTCAACGAGAAACGATGCATCACCATATAATTATACTGTACATTAATGTATGATAAAATCAAGAAAGCTTCTTCTCCAGATAACATCAACGTTTTGTAAAGTTATTTAGCATGTCGCCAACAGTATCGCATACATATGTATTACCTTATCTATGGTCACCCAATTCTGTATTTTCACCAAAAGTTGACCATGAGACAGCAAATATAGAAATTTAAAAAAAAAACATCACTATCAAGATATTAATATTATCATCTGAAGTGGATGCGGAAATAAGTATGATACATGGATAAAATGCATTTGATTCAGAGAAAAGCAAAAGGTCACGGCGAGGTGACTCTTGCAGGTTTTTCGAGAGTGGTTGCGAATAATTGGAGAAAGTTGAGTTCGTGAGTGCGACACGATAGGATACTCTTTTGTCTCGGCATGTAATTCAGATGAAAATAAATGATATAAAATTTAAATTGAAAATTCAAGTCGCTCCGAATTGCAAAATTTACGTTCAAAACACCTTTGATTAAAGTTTGCCCTCTTTTAACTTTTCCATCTTATTCTTCAATTTAAAATCGTAAAATATTGCTAACATATTTACAACTCGTCATACATCCTTAAGGCCCAATATACGTAACTTTCGGCAAAACTTGAAGCGAAAATCAAACCTAAATTTTTTTTTTATATTTATAGATTTAGTTAAGATTAACTGATATCAGCAATATTCAAGATGAATTCTTTCGCGGTTACCGGTACAGCAGCAGTTGAAGCTCGGTATTTGTAAACACGCGTCTTCTAACTTTGGCTTGTTGTTAAAGTGGGCCCAACCATAATTTTTTTAATGCTTTGGATTTTTCTGTCAAGAGTTTCTTGTTAGTTACCGCTCAGGTTTACTTCGTTTTAGGCTTATTTTTGCATGGTTATCCACTGGATTTTTTTTCAGAATTTTTCACAATCATGAAACATTTCCTGAAGTTACGTATATTTGACCTTTAAGTACAATATAAACTCATGTTTAGAAAGGAAAATACGGGGTCCGACCTCACAGCCGGCCCTTAAAGTCACCTATATCGTAGCAGTATACAATGGATATCCGGATGCATTCCACATATCACAATATTTTTTATAGAGAGAGAGAAAAAAGGAAGAAATGAATTTTCATCAGAACTTATACTCTCATATTTTGGACATGAAAATTCGTAGTTTCCAGAGGGAGAAAAAAAGCAACAAAAAACAAAAACAACATGTCTGGTTCAACGTACTGTGCTAGGGTCTGGACGGCAAATGATCAAATAACATTCATGGTGTTGCAGACTCCCCTTAGACCAATGGAACATGACAACATTATTTAGTTCAAGCGTTTATCTGGGGAAAACGAAACCGGAAGTAGTTAAAATTACCGTTCGTTTCCGTAGGAGACTCAATGGCGCCAAATCATTCTGCTGTTACCAGAATACCGTCTGTAACTATAGGTAGTAGATGACACGACGACACTCGATAAGTAAAACATAAAGAAATTCGTGTATAGATTTTCTTGAAACGTAGATATTTTTTATACATGTATGTTCTTTTTTTCTTTCTTTCGCTTTAACTTAAAATGTTACATAAGTATGGCAGTGTTTTCTGTGTTAAACATGGGTACGTTTTACGTATTGTCTTGTGCGCATGACTGTATGAATATTTACGGTAGCTAACAAATGCGATATATCTTCTATCTATCTTGAAATGCACTTAAATTTCAGTATTTCAGGTACGGGAATGAATAGTGAGAATTCCGCTTCAGAAACATGCCACCGATTTTTCTCTGGGTAATCCGGCTTTCCTCCATCTCCAAAAACCTGGTACGTCCTTAAAGGACCCCGACTGTTAATTGGACGTAAAACAAAAACAAACCAAACCAAATGTACCATTAGGACAAAACAGTCTAACGTAAACACATTGCTTTGCGAATTGGAAAAGACAATGCAAAAGATATTATTTTATTAAGGGGATAGGAATTTGAATTATCATTGGGACTGTTACAGCTATTTGACATCTATCTTATTATATAGGTCGCTTCTGTTGGAATTAAAGTGACCTGAATTAATTTCATTTCATATAATTTATATGTCGTTATGTCTGGTTTTAACAAGAAATAAAGTCGTTTATGTATGACGAGATGCTTTCTAGATATATAACGACAGTAGATAAATATTTCGATGTACTGAATATACGGCAAAGACACAAAATGTCATATAATCTTGTCATGTCAATGTACTTGTAACGAGAATTTTTCGTTTTACCGAAACAAAAGTCGATAAAACTATAGATGCTTAACTGTTATACAAAAAAGTGATTCTTCATCTACACTGGTTATATTCAACAAATTGGTATTAGACCGTGTTTGATGTTTCCCAATGTAACTTCTTTAACTGATTATAAGGTTTCAAGGCATTTTGTCGTCATGCAAGATTTATTATTGACAATAAATTAGAGAATACCAAAGCGTTAACAAAATCATAATACGAAATTCAAAATAACTTTAATCAGGGTCAAAGTATGAACAAAGATAAGATTTACATGGAGACCCTTGTAAAAGTGCAAGATAATTAGACCAGGTGTTCCGGAAGAGTAAGCGTCTTCTGCTTCATCGACGACACCCGACTATACATGTAAATCGAACGATCTCTCGGCTGAAAAAAACATATTTTTTTGGTCACAGAACCGACGAACAGGTAGACATCATCGCAGTCAAGGTCATTATGCTAATGTATAATAAAACAGTGTCAAGGTCAATACTTATTATCGTGTATATTTTAGATCAATGTCAAGGTCAAAACTTTAGTATGTATATCCTTAGTAAATGTCAGTAAACACGGCTTGTATTTCATAGGTCAATGTCAAGGTCAGTTAAGATGGCGTGTAAATTATAGGTCAATATCAGGGTCATTTAACACGACTTGCATACCACAGATCAATGTCAAGGTCACTTACCATGGTTGTATACCATAGGTCAAGGTCGAAGTCAATTTTTTAGTGTAAACATATACATGTACTTACTATTATCTCCAATAATATTTTCTAAAATACTACTTCACTATAGATCAAGATTGCGTTTTTTTTTGTATGATCAGCCATACCACTATGACGATATAGAGCCCTTGTACATACTCTTTTTTGTATGACCTCTGGTAGTGTGCTATCAATGTAATCAGGTAAAGGTATGATTGCATTTAATATTTGAACTTCATGTTCAAATTAATTTTTTTAATTTGTATGTTTGTTTTTGTTTTGCATTGATAATGTTTTTTTCTAAAAGATGTACACATTTTTGATACTATACGGGTTTATATCGCCCTTTTTAATGGTGGTTGCAGTTTTGTATACAACATACATTTATTTTCTTAAACCTCTTTAAACATGTTAAGCCAATCAAATGCCTCGATGTATTTTGTGAATTTCCATAACCAACTCTAAAGTGTATCACAATGCAGTGATTGAAAAACTCTCTTGGCGGATGTTGTCGAGCCGGTAGTAATTACCGAGCCGGGACCGGACCGGATTGGCGGCCAGGAGTGACATCTGCCCATTACAAGCTGACAAACTGCAGTGATCTGGAGGCGTTATCCCGCCAAACTTTCATCAGGATTGACATTTACACCGATTGACCAGTAATCAAGTCCCGGAGATGGGGCTAGATCTCCATTTGCTGGCCAAACCGCCATTAGCATGAATCGCATTTTTGATCGACCTCGTTATCTTGAGATGTAAACATTCCAAAATAACACCTTAAAAAGGCCAAATTAAAATAAAAATGTACCACTTTTTTGTTCCTTAGCTACTAAAGAACAAAAATGATAATATGAACTATATATAGCAGAATAACGAGTAAAGCGTCGATTAAAGCAAATATAGCAAAGCACGCGCTGGTGAAACAGAACATTTTCGAAATAACGATATATTAAACATTACCCTAGTCGTTTCACTAGTGAGAATCTGTTTATTTGATTGGTATAAAGACATCACGTGACTACCTCGTAAACCATTCTTTTTTCTCCGCTCTCGGTTCCGTATTTAGTCGCGTGATGTCACGATGCAGACGGCGAAATAAAAACATGACGAACTGTTTGCAGAAAAAAAGAAAACCTCCAAGCAATACATTTAGTGTCTATTTAAAGAAAAAGGGACAGGCTCAAGACTTTCAACAGTACGATAATATCAATCTGAATACTATGCTCTCCGACTTCTATTCAGAAGTTTTCCTCTGGCCCTAACACCAGACATTTTGACAGATAGATGTCTGGAAACAAATATAGTGTCGGGGCCAGGGCAAATTTAGGCTATTCCCAAGCGAGAAACATGGCTAATAAATCTAAGATTTCCAAGACAACGACAGAAAACGGCACTGGAAGGATAAATTTGTTCCCGCCAAATACGGATTTTTACACCGCCCCGTATCTCACCTATATACAAAGCATACAACTGATTATATATGATCTTTTTTTTTTTTAGGTTCAGAAAAATGTTTTAATTATATATGATCTACATGTCGAAATCATGAAGAATGTACAAATCTTGTAATATGTATGTTCTGTCAGAAACAAAGCCAATATATTCAGGCAGTATATCATGCTGTCTTGTTGAGAATTTAACACAGACAATATTCTCCTCTGAGGTGTTTCAATAAGATAGACCAATATCTTGAGATGGCGGTAAAGTGTGTTTTAGTAATGATACTTTACCGAGATCAGATATATATAATGTAGCAAGATTGTGGTGTGCGTCGGTAAAAAAAAAAAAAATATCGGGTAATATCTCATAGCTGCTACTCGTGTAATATAAACCGTACTTTATGATTTGATCGATTTTTATATTAGCTCGTTCGGAACTGTCGACTATTGTACTGTACGTCTATTTCCCTGACAGACTCGGTCTATAGATTTCCTACATATCAGATAGATACAGCGTCATCACTCCAAAAACAATGTTACACAGTGGAATAACCGCACGTGGAGACACACTTAACAGTCCTTGTTTACGTTCGTGCTAGATGAACAACAAAATATCCGTTTAATGATGTTCAATTCGTATCTATCTCACTCAGATGAATAAAATCATAGTTAGTAGTCGTTGATTTATCTTTATCAGCCGTTTTAAAAATCAGTGATATATATTTAAAACATATCGGATCCTTACAATGGTGATATGCAGTATTACTGCAACCAGGTGAGGTATTCCGAACGAAAACGACACATTACAGGTACATGGACAATATATAATGCACCAGTTTCCTTGTGATTAGAACGCCCGCTGTTATTTGAAATCTTTCCACAATTGAGGTTGTAATATGAATAGAGATATCAGTGAGAATAAAGAAGAAGAACGAAATTGCCAGATGATCGTGCTATACAGAGCACTATGTATTTACTTTCTGATTGTTTCCTCTCTATACTCAACTGAAAAACAACAAACACTCGCCCATAAAAACAAAATGGATACAGTATGGATACAAACATTCACGTGGTCTGCTTATTTATTAAACCAATCTTGCTCAATAAGAGTCTTGTTCCTTCACTTTGAATAACATGGAGAACGCCCCTGCGTCAAACGCTCAAATAACTATGGTCAAGTATAGGTGCCAATTTAATTCAAGTAGGGCTGTTCCGGCAATGTCGCTTTAAGGAAGACGCAAATACAACCGCTGTTCATGTATTTTTTTTCGAGAACAAATGAATATATGTAAGCAATTGTTCTTTAGAAAACAATGTAAACATAACGATTGAATGGAGATTATCAAATTTGCATAGAGGTACGAACGCAAATAGATTTCATCCCTATTAAACATGAAGCTCTATCTGGTTTCATACCATGCCATCATTGCGCAAAAAAAAAAAACCGCTGCTAATAAATGACACAATCATGAAATGTCTCATCTTTACAAAAACTAAGATAAAACAACACTTCTTATAATACATTAAATATGTGTAATTTTTGGGGTAGTAATTGGTCTTTCGTCACGAAAGGATTACCAAAGGGAGACTTTCAACCATTTAGGTTTTTTTTAACGAGAAAAAATGGTTCACCCCACCACATAATCATTGTCAATATATGAGGCATTTATGTTATATCCCAAAGGTGTTGGTGCGGTTCCTTTGTTTCATCTTGGCGGTAGGATTTGATGGTAGGATACTAGTTTTTAGCCTTCTAGTTGTATTTTTTAAAGTTTCAGAATTTTGTTACATTTATTAATTAACAGAACGTTATGATGGATCTCTATAAAGCCACAACCGTCTTAACTTATCTTTATATATATGTCCTCGACTTGTGATGACGTTAAGCTTCGATCAGGTCCACCGATATCCCCGTGTGTCACGATACTGGGTCAGATTCAGTCAGAAGGCAGATTTAGATGACTGACGTTTTTATTTTGAAATAAACAACACTTGACGTTGCCTTGACTGTAACAGTGAGTTACAGTTCTTGGTTTATTCCTATACAAGAAGTCATGTTTATCTTCTAGTACAAAACATACATTTCTCCTTACAACAGGCGGTAATTAGGGTATTTGTGTAACATATCGATCTCAAAAATATATTTTGTATACTGAAAGACAGAGGACTTCCGAAAGAAACCCGAAGAATTACCAGACAAATTACACTCGTGGACGTAAAATGTTCTAAATAAACCTACGATGGATGAGAGAGTTGGCCTTGGGGAGATTGATATCGAACAGGAGAGTCTCCCAAACAGCTAGAATCCCTATACGTGACGGATAAACGGTCTTTGTCGAACTTCATTCGGTATCACGGTGGACATATATAGGCCAACGAAATCTTCAAAATCAAACGAGTACACTCTCAATATCAATATTTCGTGTTGAGAAAATTTTTGATAATGAGACACTCACCTTCAGATTTCTAAAATGTTGAGAGTGTCCTGTTAAATGTAATGTAACTATCTGTATACACCAGACACTTTGACTAGTTTTGGAACGGACTCAGGGCCAACGGCCAGTTTTGTATACTTCAATTTTTTTTTGAAGTTTTAAGATAAATTTTCGAAGCTGTTGGTTTATCAATTTATTCAATTGAAAAAAAAAGAATACCCTAAAATCTCGATAATAAGCCGTGGCTTATTATCTTTTTTGGTAAGGCCTATTTTCAAGGCCGTCTAATTTTCGAAGTCATTTATCCCGTAAGGCAAGTAAGTCTTATTTACGAGACCGTCTTACTTTCGAAACCTACATGTACAATTGTAGGTACATGTTTATCAATTTATAGTGTTATTTTCATCATTCAACTTGACTTATTCATTTATCTGTATTGCTTCGTTTCACCTTGCTTAATTCAAAATCTACAATTGTTTATCTATCCCTCAATCCTTTAACTTATCCTTCCATTCACTATACCGGGTAATTCACCATCTAATCCTTCAAATCAGATTCAAATCCCCCCATAAGTTTACTTATCTATTTATGGTACCTTCCCTTCCTGGCAGTAAACCAACGATAAATCCACATGTAGGGTCAGTGAAAGGTCGTTGGAGCGATCGCAACATCTCGGGGAAATCCGGTAATCTTCGGATATCTATTCTGAATATTACCGGAAATTTCCCCGATCTGTTGCGATTAATGATAAGAGGTACAAAATTAATGCACCTCATGCGGTCCCATTGAGAAATGCGTGATTCTTGAATATATACAATGTACTAAAATTGACTGTACTGCCTTCACTACAACTGCGCTCTTTTATTGTCGTTAAATGTTGTTCTTCATTTTATGGTATCTCAATTGAAACCCGTCTACATAATATGCCGAATATGACCTACATGTGTGTGTTAGGTGGGCCTAACACCAAAAATCAGAGAATATCAAAGCGTCAACAAAACCATAATCCGTGAGCCACACTCAAAATCGATTAAACTAGAGGCAAAATATCTTAACAAAGGGAAGATTTACATGGAGACCCTTGCAGAAGTACAAGAGCACAAGACCAGGTGTTCCGGTAGAGAAAGCGTCTTCTGCTTACCTAATACCAAAACAAACACATATATATTTTTTACGTGTAAGTGCATACAATAACATGCATAATATTCTTGAAAAATAACTTTGAAATGACGTTATAAGTGTTAAAACTACTACATGTCTGTTCGACTTTAATCGTATAAACTGTGATTTCTAGGAAAACGTTCAGAAACGTTATACATGTATAGTCATCATTACGATCAGTTAACATCCTTTAAGCTGTATACAATTGTTTTAATGGCGAGACAATACAGCGTGGATCTCTCTATTGATTACGATACACCACAGCCTTATTTTTGCTCAACACACACGGGTATACACGATATTATCAAATATTCAAGTTTATTGCCATTTCCGCAGTTTAAAAAGCGAATTCAATATCGTTCAAGAGCTTTCATTGTTATGTCAATACAAATCTTACCAGATTGACAATAAAAGTGGCGAATCTGATCGTTCTGAGTCTTTAATCATAAGCGCCTCATGGAAATGGATGCAAGCAACGTCACTACAACGTTTGACGACTTATGACGTTGCTTGCTATGAACAAGATTGAACGACATTGGCTAGTAAGTGGATAACCTTGGAACGTGACTAAATGACATTGAAACGTGACTGAATGACCTTGAAACGTGACCGAAATACTCTATTTGGTTAAAGTAATATTAAATTAATCCCTAAATCCCAATTAATTAAATATTATATTTCAATGTATAGTCGAGTTATTGTATTTTTCGACGATTTTAAGAAAACTTTTGAATTAAGCTTTCAAGACGTTCTAGTTATGTGAATTATTGGCTTTTTAGGACTGTCGAAGTGTTTAAACTGATAAGATATCCAAACATTCCATCTTCGTTTTATTGTCTTTCTGTTTTAACTACTGTATCCGGTTTTTGAGTCTCATGCAGAGCCGAATGTCAAATTTTCAATCACTCTTTAATACCATACTAAAGTTTTCTTGTATATTTATTTGAAGATTTGAAAACTATTGTTTATTTCTTGACTTTTTTAAACCAATACTAGCAACTCTTGGCCGAGTGGTTAAGGTATTCCAACATTCTACCGCTAGCCCTCCACACCTGGGTTGCGATCTCGAATCCCACGTGGGACAGTTGCCAGATACTGACCGTGGGTCGGTGGTTTTTTGCCGGGTACTCCGGCTTTCCTCCACCTCAAATACCTGGCACGTCCTTAAATTATCCAGGCTACTAATAGGACGTAAAACAAAATAAACCAAAGAAAACCAAAATCAAGCATTAGAGTTCATCGGATACACTTGTAGTAGTATCCGAGTCTTCTATGGCGTACATTGTTCCCGACTATCTAGTTTTCCAGATGATTAGACTTCAGATGAATGACAAGTCGTCAAATTGTTTATCTTTTCCAGACACGTTTACGTAAAATTACTCAATATATCAGTCTTAGTTTTGCTATCCCTTCTATGTTTAATCTCTATCCGTGACAAGACCTAGACGTCTTAATGAAGGTCTGTTATGTAACGACTTTTGTCTACTTTAGGACTGTTCACCAAATCTGATATCAAAATACATAGTATGTACTACAGTTATGTAACAGTTATACAGTTTCAGGTAATGGCCAGGCATAGAATACACATACAAGGCACTGGATGGAACAGCTTCCCAGTACATAAGGGAGCTAGTTACCCTGTATCAACCGTCACGATTCCTGAGGTCGGAGACAGAATCATTGTTGTGTGTCCCAAAATCTCGTACTGTGACCTATGGAAACCGGTTTTCCGGGAGAGTTTCGACCACGTTGTGGAATAGCTTACCATCCGCTCTCAGGAAAACAAATACTCTGGCCAAATTCAAGAAACATTTGAAGACATATCTTTTCACGTCTGCATTTTAGGGTATCAACTTCGATGACATGTATATGATGACATTTGTTTATCTAGTTTCTGTATGCATTTTTATACAATCACATGTGAGTTTAGATTGTAATAACTTCTTTATTTATGCATTCTGAGTATCAACTTATTATCCACATGCTGTGAAGCGCTTTAGAGTAATTTTACAAATTATATACAGCGCTATATAAATATTGTATATCATTATTTTATTATTATGGTAAAATGTTCATTGTATGCCGTATTTCATCTGTTCCGATTATACATCATACACCTTCTGTTCAACACCATCCTCGATATCTAGAGGTTAAGCTCATCTACGCGCTCTACACTCCTGGAGACTAGTTTGACCCTTAGATTTGTGTATACAAAAAGAATATCGCGGTCACATAACGGTAACACATTGAAGTCGAGTGTCGCTT
Organism: Mimachlamys varia; assembly: GCA_947623455.1. Classification (NCBI taxonomy): domain Eukaryota; kingdom Metazoa; phylum Mollusca; class Bivalvia; order Pectinida; family Pectinidae; genus Mimachlamys; species Mimachlamys varia. The sequence continues at coordinate 36,100,935 of OX392534.1, forward strand.
CTTTCAAATCTTTGAAAAAGTAAGCATCTTACGACAAGGATTTTCCATGAAATACATACACGTATTTAAGCACAGAAGGCTGGGATTTCGGATAATTTATTGAAATAACAAGGTTAATAATGGTTAAAGTTAACTTGTTGAATAACAGTTAATGTCTTTTTTTCATATGTGAAGGAAAGCAATTTTTGGATTACTATTTATAATAATGCAGTAATGACAATGAACATTGTAACAAAGCAAAAATAGAGTACTGCTTGATTTTGAAATTGTTCTTCATTACAACGCCATAGAGGTCCGGTGTCATACAATGAAAATGCAAACTATGATTTCACTCAACATTGGGTAGAGTTTTTGACGTTTTGGCGCTCATGATCTGTTTGGAGTTTTTAATGTTTTAGAGTAAATAAACGGACGTTTTTATGTAATTGTTTCAAATTGGACTTCATTTATATTTCAGTTCTGAAACTGAAAATTGAACTACCGCTGTATTTCTTAACGTGCTTACACACTCGCTAAAACATTCAAATTACATGGTGGTTGTCGTTGGGGAGCATGCTAATTTGTTGTAAGTAATGGGTCATGATGATAAACTAGACTGAAACACGTTTTATCGAAGGAAAACAAAGATCTATGCTTCCCTTTATAGCTATCGCACGAACGGTAACAAGTTTATCATTCCGAAATGTAACACTTACATATACAACGGTTGCTTCGGTCAGACTGGTCTCAAAGGTTTTATTACTCATACAAGCATGCACTCCTGTAACTTCAGACGTCCCTAAAGAATGAAATATGACCAGGGAAACTAATTAACGAGAAGGAAATACGAGGTTGAAAGCAATTAGATCAACATTATCAAGGGGGATATGCTGATAAGGATACCATGACATAAGTCCAATGATTTATGTGTGCAATGTACCGTATGCGTGTTTGGATAAATTTTGAAAGCCGAAAGCGATAGAAAAAAATTCATGACCATGTCGGTAACGTGACTCCATGAGCTTTTCATAATGCTTTTCAAATATTAAATAAAACAAAAGTAAAATTAAAATAACAAACTGTAGATGTTTGAAGAGTACGTAACAAACACATATGTTGCACTTTGTTTTTAGTAATAAAATACAGTATGCCGAAAAAATATATCAAACTGCATCATACAGCTGTTTTGTCCTCCTAAGACTCTTCAGTGATGCTAGGGGCCCAAAGGTGAGAACCCAAAATTTCAAAACTAATGTAGAAGCAGAAGGGTCAGGTGTTTTTCACCATGTTCATCATGTTTTTCGTAACGTATACTAGACAACTTTCCCATATAAGAATTATCAGAGTAATAAGAGTAATAATAGTATAAGAGTAACTACCTGTCTCTCACAATGATATTTTCTGTTTGCGCTTTTTTATTTCAAAGGTATCTTTTTTTTTAAACGGTTTGAAATACTGTGTGAACGTCACATTTCCAACGCTTAGATCCTTTTGCGCTTGTTTACGCGCATGCGTACACCATAGTCCGGACGTCGGTAAAGGGCCGAGACAACATGTAAGGCATGGCTTGTTATTGCTCCCCTAATGACACCTGACATGGCGGGAAATCGAACGGTTGCTGTCGTCTGCGAAGTCCTCGTTTGTTTGTCGTTTGTACTCGAGTTGATGGGAATGAAATTCGACCTCGATCTGAGATGGGTTGTTACCGTATACGAGATTACTCCTCGGTGGTACCTTGGGAAATTACAACATTTGATCGCTTCTATAGAGCTCGGAATCTATTTCCGGTGTTTTGTGGATCGTTCTCTTTCGCAAATGGCGTAATCATTCTAGTGAAAATGCTTCAGAGCAGACTACATGGTTTTCACGTCGTTTCTTTTTTTAGACTAGATACTTTCTGAAAGTGAATAGGATTAAGGTCTTAAAACAGTCTATTCGCAAATCTCTTGTAATTATTTGAAGAATATGCGTTACCGAAACTATTTGATCTAACATTCACATCATAGTTTTGCACTACCGAAACTTGTTTTCCATTGAGATAGTACATACAGTTACGTGCCAGATAGAACCAATTTTTTGTCATTTTGTGCAGAAATATACAAGGTTTCCTTTCATAATATTTATTCAATTTTCCGTTGTGTATTTATGGAGCTATACAGAATAACCTACATTGTTAATTACCATGTGACGCCATTTCTCTATGACGTCAAAATGGCGTCCCGAAAATTTGATGTTGTAAATAAATTATGATTTCGCTAGATATACATAACGGATAACAGTGAAAATATTATGTGATGAAACAAGAAACAATTCTCCATAAGTACACAAAATTTCATTAAAAATGATCCATAAACGAAGTCAGGAAAATGCATTGAAAAAAGTTGGAAATACAAAGAATATATAGCAAAATAAAAAAAAAAAAAAAGACTTTTGGCACGTCACTGTTTATTTGGCATTCAGCGGACCCCATGTTAATAAACATTTTAGTTTTTGTGTACCAGTGTACATTTTGTATGTTGTTTTTTTTTCAAAATAACGATGATCTTTTTAAGTTGCTGTAAAGTAGTTTGCTCCCTCATCGATTAACTTAATTTACTATTATTACTATGGAGATGGAATTCGTTCTCACAATCCAACGTTTACCCACAGGATTTATCAGAACCGTGGCGATGTGATACGTACCGCCTATCGGAAACTAAATCATATGTCAATGACGCTAGAATATCCCAAGTAATTTAGATATAAGACTGGGGGATCAACGAATCAGAAACCATATTTGTCTGTGTGTCTGAACCAGGGACACTGACATTGAGGAATCAGTATGGGAAGATAAACAGTGACATTGTGGAAAGGCGATACGAGGTGAGCGCCATTCCTTTGCCTGCTGAATGAGACACGTTTGGTTTACAATTTGTCGGAATAAATACAGTGATACTATCGAAAGACGATGCTGCATGAATCAGGTCCGGTTGGCCAATTGTCATCCTCGATATCCAGGGGTAACACTCACCTACGCTATCTACCCCGAACCCCCATCCCCTACTCCCGACTCCCCACCCTGTGGAATATGAAGGCTCCATCTGCGCCACCTAGCTTCTTGTTGGTGTGACAAGGAGACTGTTTCGACCATTTGTTGTAATCAAAAGAATCCCTTGGTCACATAACGGTAAACAATTACAATATTTGAGACGGTTGCGGCTGTTTGTAATTTCCAAAGGCAGACATCAGCCTAGCAACTGGTCGTCTATTTTACCTGAGCGTATCTTCAGGGGTGCAGAGAGAGAAGGTTAGCGTGACCCTAAGTATCGAGGATGGTGAGTTGTAAGAATGGAAGGGTAATACTACGATGTCTGTGTTATGACACCATCCTATTTTGACACGATTTTGTCGCCAGTTTACAAAAGTCATAAATAATTTATACACGTTGTGAATTAGTTACTAGCTCCCTCTAATGCTAGATGAAAATCGGGATCTAGATATTTATCTGAAATATTCTTGGGAAAGCGGAAAAGAAAAGGCTGAATATCTTCCATAAGCAAATATGCCACAACAATGACTACCCATGGTGCTGAATACTTTCTTGTTTATTCCACCAGTTTCAAATATAATCACCGACTTTCTTTTTTCTGATCGCTTCAGAAATATAATGTTTCAATAATAGAACTTACATCTGATGTTCATTTCCACATGATTTCTATTAAGTCGAGCACAATCACTTTAATCACAAAGTGATACATATAGTCAGAGCCAAATCAAACACTCGGTTTGTCATCTCTACGGTGGCTGATAAGTATCATATTTACTTTCTCGCTTGATATCAAGTATTTGTCATCGAATAATCCAAAAGCTGATCTGAACTGTTTAATAATAAAATCGAGATGAAGGTTAATGAAATCAGTCCTAGATAGGAACATGTCCCCTCAGGGTTTCACCACCAAATACAAAATCAAGCAAGCGATTGGTGCGAGATCCCCTCTGTGGAATCACTGGTGCAGTCTTTACCCTTTTCCTCGGAACGCTTGAGAGACTTAAATGGATATGCATAACGTTTTATCAGGAAAGTACATTTAGCGTCCTAAGGTGGCCTGGTGTCCCGGAGAGCAAGGAAGATAACAAGCGACTGAATGATTGAATCACCACTGCACATACTTCATCGTGAGAAATTGAATTGTTGGATTTGACTGCCATGTAGTGCTCGTATATATAATAGTATAGCATCATCACGGGGGTTCTAGTTGTTATAATGACAACCGAAATGTAAAATAAAAAGAACAAAAATAACTAAAAGGCCCCTAAGGCGTTATATCTATTCAGATCCAGGTCGTAATGGATACTGAGTGGAAACCATGGATAAAAATAAAAGAAGATATATGGTGTACCAGAACGTAGGATGACTTTTAATAATTGACTCGATCCAAATGCAAATCTAGGTCAAATCCAGGTGATGTGACGTCCTCGAAACTGGACGATGACTATTATATTCATCAAACAAGCATGTACGATAAAATCCTTATTTAAGCTAAATGCTGAGAAATATTAACTGCAATAAAGGTTTTAATGAACAGATTCTAAGAAATTAAATACAATTACTGAACTGTTTTTGGCGTAAATAGGCAATATGAACTCCAACTAGACAACTGCAAATTCAACATGAAGCGATAGCTCGCTTCATTGAATTTGTCTTTGTCTAATTAGCATTTTTTTCGTCACAGAAGGCAACACATTGCAGACGATCTATTTTCTTTTTCTTTTTGTAAGTCCATTTTACTTCAACAGCCATTTTTGACGTGTCAGGTTTTCGTGGTTGCGGAAAGCCGGATCATCCGGAGAGAAGAAAAAAGACTTGCAACCTTTTTGTGGCGACGTCTGCGACACATTGGCTCCGAACCCGACGCTTGGCGGAGAGATAATAATCTTAACTCACCGAACGCGGGCCACACGATTTGTATTGAACACGTCAATAAAATTAGCCAGCTTTGATCTTAAAGCAGTCTTTTTATGGTATTAAAATTAAAAGTACACATACCCATGTCCATCAGTATTGACAGCTGTCAGCTCTTGGGGTGAATTTATCCAATAGCTAACTGTGAGGTATCGATTCTGTTTCGAGAAGATCTAAGAGTACACCGACATGTGGTTTGAGAGCATGATTTAGTCTTATACATGTATATCGAAAACGCTTCAACAAAAATTGGTACACTCTACTACCTAGGTCGTCTAAGATAAGTGCATGTAGGGAATTGACTGATTGTTGAGACGCTTGCCACGCAAAATACAAACAACATTTGTCGAATTCGTTCTAGCAACAAGCGCGTGTTCAAATCCAGAATAATATTTTTTTTAGCATTACCAATTCATAGAATGGGCAATTTAAGTTTGAATGGATGAATTTGTAAAATTCAAAGACAGTACAATACAGTATTAGTACGAGTGTGAGGTTTTGTTATCATTCTCCTTTCGGTCAGTTCGTCATTTATGTTATTGATGCTAAAAATTAACAAATCTTTTAGACAGAAGTAAACGCCTAATTTCCAATAAATCTACATCTAAAGAACAGATATATATATAAAGCCTGCATAGTCCAACGAAAGTAAATCATTTCCATTTTACCTTTCACTAGTATTACATTATGCGATGACTGACAGCACCCAAGTCATTTGAGTATTAAAACTACGATTTCAACGTACATGTATATTTTCATGTTCTTCACAAACAAAGCATTTGAACTCGGCAAATATTTGGGTTTGACCAAATGATTTGAAAATACCTCGGGTGGAATTTCCGAAGCTTACACACCTGGTCATGGAACAGTCTTATAAGTTTTTGACAGAATTTGCAATTGTGGCGCTATGATCAATGAGGGATAGTGGTTCAGTAAAAAAAAGAATATTTAATTGTTTACGTAAAGGTTGTAACTCCCCCAAAAATAGATTACTGTGTGGTGTGTATAAAGGGACAGACACAGAGGAAGTGATCAAAGTCATCACATGGATTACCACATGCACATTCATCTTAATTAAATAAATTTTCTCCACAAACGTTAAAGCTAAGAACAACAGCACGGTTTCTCAAACGACAATGGAGTATGTTAAGTTTACGAAAATCCCATTCCAGAAAGTGTGTTTTTTTTTGTTTAGTTTTGTCTTTTGTTTTTGTTTGTTTTAGATGAACTGAGTGTAGCAGAATTTCTTATACAGATATATCAAGGTCGTTCCACAGTTGTGTAGTTGATTGAAACAGGAACTGCGAAAAATTTCAAGCCGAAAATTGGGTTGTCTAAGATGATTAGAATTTCTCTGGTTATAACGAGAACTTTCTCCAATATTTTTCTGATAAGGTATTACACAAATATTTAAGAGCGGTACAATTTGAAATTGTAAAGAAAATGGATAATTTTCAGAATATCTAATACGTATTTCAGACAACAAAAGGTTTTTTTTCAATAATGGGAATGGAATTGTTTTTGTCTACCTCAGAATGACTGGAAATTGAAGAAAATGCATCTTTAAACAGTTCGCATGTTTCCATATATTCGTTCGTATGCAATTTCTCATAAAACAGTGGTGATTTATTAGAAGATCTATTAGCCTCAGATAGCAGTTAGGGGAACGGCTAACATGTGAAACCAATTCCAACCCATATCGGATGTTGAAATGAGCATATGTTTTACGAATTACAGTTGCCACATAGAAGTATCTTTTAAGTTATTGATCCTTTATATTTGTTTTATTTGTTTGTTGTTGTTTTAACACAAAAATGATAAACAAACTAGAAATGTCTATGAGACATAAATGTCTCAATATGAATACGTATGCGGAGTTTGATGACAATCGGATCAGTAATTATTTAAATAAGCTGGTTACATTACCATGGGACGGGACGGATATATGGGTAATGCCCCCCCCCCCCCCCCCCCCCCCCCCCCCCACATTTCATGACCGGGGGGGGGGGGCATTATATGAACTTAGTTGTGGATGAATAAGAAACAAGTGATATGCAGTATACAAAATGTATATATACATGTTATAGTTTGGCTTCATTTTGCTGTACGTCCTATTAACAGCCAGGCTCATTTAAGGACATGCCAGGTGTGGGTGTTGGAGGAAAGCCGGAGTACCAGGAGAAAAGCCATCGACCGACCTACGGGCAGTACCTGGCAACTGCCATACGTAAGCTTCGAACTCGCAACCCAAGTTAGAGGGCTAGTGTTAGGATGTCGGGACACCTTACACTGCAACCACTCGGCCACCGCAGTCTTTTATAAATTATAGTGAGACTACAAAAAGGGCAAATGAGACAGTATGATTAGTAGTGGCTTGATTAAAGAAAGTGGCAAATGAGATCAATTCAATTCATTTTATTTCCGTAAGTTGTACAACTTATAGGATACGCATACATGGTACATTCATCAGCAAAAGCTAAATTATCTACATTTTCAGCAACAATATAATCATGCATCCTTATCATCATCATCATCATCATCATCATGGGGAAAATACAAGTACAAACAAAACGAGAACCTTAATCGATTTGGAAAAAGTAGTTAGGTAAGACAAAAATAAAATTTAAGTACTCCTCCGTTTGTAGGCTTCAACGATAAATTTACCCAACATATTCAGTTCCTTGACATTGTGTGTATTTAATAGTTCGATAAGTTTGAATACAGATGGTTTTTGCCAGTAATATTTTTTAATATATTTTTTTCTTAGATCTTGATGACAAGGGCAAGTAAGTAGAAAATGAAATTCATCTTCTACTTCTACTAGATCACAGTTAATACAATATCTATTATTTCTTGTAATATTCTTGTACCTTCCCGTTTCTATTGACAGATTGTGAGCTGACATACGTAATTTGGTAATCATAATTCGACGTTGTTTTGGTATGGACTTTAATAAATAATATTGTAATGTCACATTATCTACCATGTTTCTATATAAATCACATTTACTTGAGATGGCCAAAGAGTTGAATAAAATTTGTTTTGCCTGATCCTCTATGCGCTGCTTAATAATGGGTAAAAGATAGATGTCGCTAGCTGCCTGTCTTATCCATATATATCCAAACCCCAATTCAAATAATTTATGTTTTATGAATAATAACCAATTTTGTTTTGGATTAACCTTCCAAGTTTCTTTCAATAACAAGTGATATGCTTCTTTTAGAATACAATTTTCACAGTTTAACAACTTAAACCAATATTTCAACATTCTATACGTCTGATTATTTGCCAAAGGAAGTCGCCCAAGCTCAAAATATACCATTGCATTACACGTTGATTTTTTAACACAGAGTATATTTTTGCAAAATTCTAAATGGACCCTTTCAATTTCAACTGCTTTATAACCACCCCATATTTCACAACCATAATAAAATATACTACTCACATATGTGTCAAAGAGGTGTAACATAGTTTTGATGTTTAAATGAATGTGTTTACATTTAGACCATAAGACAAAAAGGGCTTTACGACCTTGCTCTGCTACATGTTTAATCATAAAACTGAATTTGTTATTATATCTAAACAGAACCCCTAAATAACAGAACTGGTCAACAACTGAAATTGTGTTACCATTATATACCCAGCTTTCCGATTCTTTAATCTTGCCACTGTTTCTGAAAACAACAATTTTGGTTTTATCAATATTGACTGTTAATTTCCACTTATTCGAATACTCGTTAAGACTGTTCAAAAGGCTTTGTAGGCCTTCGACTGACTCAGAAAATAAAACTAAATCATCTGCATATAGAAGAAGAAATAAACTCAATTCACCAAAGTCGTAATGTGATGCACCACTTTCTATAAAGCTATTTTCAAAATCGTTTATAAACAAAGATGACATGGTCCGAGGTTGCTTGATTAACGAAACTGCAAAGTGATACACTGTACAACAGGATTAGAGGGAGACTGATACTATTAAATACGTAACAAAACACATTAAAAACAGGATTAATAGGGGAGACTGATACTATTAAATACGTAACAAAACACATTAAAAACAGGATTAATAGGAGAGACTGATACTATTAAATACGTAACAAAACACATTAAAAACAGGATTAATAGGAGAGACTGATACTATTAAATACGTAACAAAACGCATTAAAAACAGGATTAGTAGGGGAGACTGATACTATTAAATACGTAACAAAACACATTAAAAACAGGATTAGTAGGGGAGACTGATACTATTAAATACGTAACAAAACGCATTAAAAACAGGATTAGTAGGGGAGACTGATACTATTAAATACGTAACAAAACGCATTAAAAACAGGATTAGTAGGGGAGACTGATACTATTAAATACGTAACAAAACACATTAAAAACAGGATTAGTAGGAGAGACTGATACTATTAAATACGTAACAAAACACATTAAAAACAGGATTAGTAGGAGAGACTGATACTATTAAATACGTAACAAAACACATTAAAAACAGGATTAGTAGGGGAGACTGATACTATTAAATACGTAACAAAACACATTAAAAACAGGATTAGTAGGGGAGACTGATACTATTAAATACGTAACAAAACACATTAAAAACAGGATTAGTAGGAGAGACTGATACTATTAAATACGTAACAAAACACATTAAAAACAGGATTAGTAGGGGAGACTGATACTATTAAATACGTAACAAAACGCATTAAAAACAGGATTAGTAGGGGAGACTGATACTATTAAATACGTAACAAAACGCATTAAAAACAGGATTAGTAGGGGAGACTGATACTATTAAATACGTAACAAAACGCATTAAAAACAGGATTAGTAGGGGAGACTGATACTATTAAATACGTAACAAAACGCATTAAAAACAGGATTAGTAGGGGAGACTGATACTATTAAATACGTAACAAAACACATTAAAAACAGGATTAGTAGGGGAGACTGATACTATTAAATACGTAACAAAACACATTAAATACAGGATTAGTAGGGGAGACTGATACCATTAAATACGTAACAAAACACATTAAAAACAGGATTAGTAGGAGAGAGAGATACTATTAAATACGTAACAAAACACATTAAAACAGGATTAGTAGGGGAGACTGATACTATTAAATACGTAACAAAACACATTAAAACAGGATTAGTAGGGGAGACTGATACCATTAAATACGTAACAAAACACATTAAAAACAGGATTAGTAGGGGAGACTGATACTATTAAATACGTAACAAAACGCATTAAAAACAGGATTAGTAGGGGAGACTGATACTATTAAATACGTAACAAAACACATTAAAAACAGGATTAGTAGGGGAGACTGATACTATTAAATACGTAACAAAACGCATTAAAAACAGCATTAGTAGGGGAGACTGATACCATTAAATACGTAACAAAACGCATTAAAAACAGGATTAGTAGGGAGACTGATACCATTAAATACGTAACAAAACACATTAAAAACAGGATTAGTAGGGGAGACTGATACTATTAAATACGTAACAAAACACATTAAAAACAGGATTAGTAGGGGAGACTGATACTATTAAATACGTAACAAAACGCATTAAAAACAGGATTAGTAGGGGAGACTGATACCATTAAATACGTAACAAAACGCATTAAAAACAGGATTAGTAGGGGAGACTGATACCATTAAATACGTAACAAAACACATTAAAAACAGGATTAGTAGGGGAGACTGATACTATTAAATACGTAACAAAACGCATTAAAAACAGGATTAGTAGGGGAGACTGATACTATTAAATACGTAACAAAACGCATTAAAAACAGGATAAGTAGGGGAGACTGATACTATTAAATACGTAACAAAACACATTAAAAACAGGATTAGTAGGGGAGACTGATACTATTAAATACGTAACAAAACACATTAAAAACAGGATTAGTAAGGGAGACTGATACTATTAAATACGTAAAAAAACGCATTAAAAACAGGATTAGTAGGGGAGACTGATACTATTAAATACGTAACAAAACGCATTAAAAACAGAATAAGTAGGGGAGACTGATACTATTAAATACGTAACAAAACACATTAAAAACAGGATTAGTAGGGGAGACTGATACTATTAAATACGTAACAAAACACATTAAAAACAGGATTAGTAGGGGAGACTGATACCATTAAATACGTAACAAAACACATTAAAAACAGGATTAGTGGTGGCTTTTTTTATTGGGAGCGGGATAATGGTGGTTGGATGACTTGATGTGAAAACATAGACTTATTGCTAAATTCAGTTTTGTTTGTAAGCGTATATTTCATTTTATAGTCATCGTAAGAAGTAAATTGAGAGCAAGTTAAAGGTGGCCTGGTACAAACCTAGCGTGATCAATATCGCGAGATCTTCTTTATTGAAGGATCAATAGCCGTTTTTAATGCCGACTCATTTCTGGAGCTGGTTTAATTAAACACTGGAGGATGAATGGATCTTTTAGCGAATATATAAGGTATCGTTTTGATCTACCGGGGAGAGATAAGGTGATGTAACGGTCCTTCCTTTCCTCACTGACAGGCTGTTCATCTCGTTAACGTAATCAATACTCACAGCTGAAGGCATTCTCGAGATGAGGAACCCCGATTAGCAAAAGATATCGAAGAATTTTGTTTCTAATTTAGACATGCATTGTTTGCGTCTTGTATATAATTATGAATACAAAAATCAGGGAATACTGAAGCGCCAATAAAAATAATTCGAGCTCAGAATCGAATAAATTAGAGGTGAAATATTAACAAAGGAAAGATATGCACGTAAACCCGTTTCTGTTTCATTGACGACACCAGCCATTGTGCGAGACAAACGTGCAATGTCTTTAAGTCATGTCTTTAAGGCAAGATAATAAGACCAGGTGTTCCGGAAGAGTAAGCGTCTTCTGCTTCGTGAATACTATTAAGACACGCGTACTTCTTTAAGTTCAACATATGTTGTGTTTGCGTCGCATGAATTGTGAAAGTGAATAGATAAAAAATAGAAAAAAATGACTATACATTTTAAGCATATCTATCAAAGGGATCTTTTGTGCTCATTGAAATTTGTGATCAGCGAATTCTCTACTACTGCGATTTTGTTTAGGGGCCCTTTCAAACTTTTGTTTGTTTGTTTTAACACACTTTACATGTACATGGATACTTACCTATGTCAATATGTATGTATAAATTAGTAAAATATATATAAAACATTAACAATCGTTTTAAACACAAATCATTAAACAAAAATCAGAGAATACCAAAGCGTCAACAAAACCATAATCCGAACTCAAAATCAATTAAACTAGAGGCAAAATAGGTACAAAGTAAAGATGTACATCGAGACTCTCGTCAAAGTACACCAGAATAAGACCAGGTGTTCCGGAAGAGCAAGCGTCTTCTACTTTATCGACGACACCCGGAGCCTTTGAAAGACACTAAAACTGCTTAATATCTGTATTTAGTCGAGAATAATTTCAATTATTTAAGGAGTAACCACATTTTTTTAGGGTAATATGGTATATACTGAAAAAAATGTGTGTATTTGCATAAATCAGCGAAGCGGTTTATGCAAAAAAAGTGCACACAGTTTTTTCGGTAAATATCGTATAACCATCAAAAAAAATGTGGTCATTCCTTATAATTGCATTTCTAAAGATACGTATATAAGACATAAGTCTTATACAATGATTGCTTATTTATAATAACAAAAAATTGAATGGTTTGTCAAAATACACAAACATGTGAACCATGAACCAGAAGTTTGATACCGTGCCAAAAATTGCGGAATATGACGTCATCAGTTTTTGCGTTGTCTGATTTTTGATGTTATACGATATACAGTTGTAACCTGAAAAAGTTTAACATTGCGGGAATAGGCAAAATTGAATTATATATGTATAATAAGGTAATTTTGTATTTACTTAATAAAATTAGTACACTCCGGTCATTTCATAAGACGCTATCATGTCTACAATAAATTGCTACTAAGAAAACCGTGGTCGCTCTGATTGCTTCTGGACAAATCGATGGAACGTTTCTGATTGTCGACGAGTCGGTTGTAACGGACCATTATTAGAGTCTTTTCAGTGCTAATATCGTGGGGAGATTCGATTTATTATATCTAATGCAGTGCTTTACCATGCACTATCAATCATTTCCATTCAAAAATGTTATTCCTATAGAAGTCCTAACCAAGTGGACACGAACGTACATTCAACTAAGCTTACTATGTAGCTTTGCCCGTTGGTGGACCTGGGTTTGCTGTTACTAATTTCACATTGATGCCTTCCAAAAACTATCAAGAATTTTCGGAGATATCCTAAGCGGGCTGTTTTTCAAAAATAATACTTTCAAGATGAAAGTGACAATGTTCAATTCTTATATTGGAAACTTCATTCGTCGCTATCAATATTTTATATGAGTTTACCTACAGGCTAGAATACCGAGATATAATTTCCTGGTGAAATTTCTGGTTTTATCGCAAAAGGGTATATTTTGAAAGATATTTTCCCCCCAGCTTATTGCAGCCATTTTGAGCAAGACTTCCGGGAAACAGAATTTCGGAAAATAGATTGTCTTTTTACATAATGGGTTCAAAAGATATGTAATTCTGGATTATGAAATCCTTGATATCAATTGTTTTAATATCAAACTTGTAAATATATATTCAGTATATTTTACTTTGGATGCATAGCAGAAATGTTTTTTATTAATTCCATACACCCAAGATTAAACCCCATGTACAATCGCTTGATGTCCTACTGCCCTGCAGGTAGTGCATAAGAATATTACATCTGCTGTCCCCATTGCATGATCGTTAGATGCGACTAAATTTGGAATCTTATGTTTTTTCTTCTTTCTAAACAGTTTTCTCCATCCTAATGTCTCCCTTAACACTACCTCGTTTTTGGCCCTTAGTTCAACGTTCGCCCCTGTGAATGAGACTTTAGGCTCTTGTCCCCTGGCCGAGAAATATCAGAATGAATCTCACAAAATGGCTGTTACTAATTCCTGCTCGACGCTAAGCATCATTGGAGTCTAACGACTGGATCACCCGTTGTCAGTATAATGTGACCCAGCGGGATGTTCTGCCCGGGGCCTTCGACTGTAAACTGGTAGCACTTTAAATCGGCACAGGATCCAAACTATCGCAAGGAGATAAACACTAACATACCACATCCTCCTGAATACACATGTACTCAACACGCAATCCAATATTAGGAGACCGTCCTATTTGAAATTATACAAAACTAGTTTTATTTTACTTTTAAATTCAGAAATGAAAGGGGTTTTACGTACCTGACCCTTCTGCTTCTTGATTAGTTAAGAAATTTTGGATTCCAACCTTTTGGCCACTAGCATCACTGAAGAGTCCTAGGAGGACGAAACAGCTGTATGACGCAGTTTAATTAATTTTTTCGGCATGCCGTATCAATAACTAAATTTAAAAGGTGCAGCACATGTGTGTGTTACGTCATCTAAAATGACCCTAGCTGTTAGGGCGTAAAAACAATCAAACCAAAATCACTGTCCTATTATCAGCTACATGTATGTTGCGTACAAGTATGCGTTAACACATGTGTTCCGGTGGAAGGTTTTGACGGTGTGTTGGCCTTCCTGTGTTAGCGCCGTTCTGATAAAAAGTGCTATACATGCAAAATGTATCTCTGAAATGCTCTGCCGAAGGCTTTTGTTTAGCTTTGTTTATTTTATTTTACGTCCTATCAACAGCCAGGGTACTTTAAGACTCACCAGGTTTTGGAGGTGGAGGAAAGCCGGAGTACCCAGAGAAAAACCATCGACCTAGGGTCAGTACCTGGCAACTGCCCCAGTGGTTGAGGGCTAGTGATATAATGTTGGGAAATCTTTACCACTCGGCCACCGCGGCCCAGATGTGGAGAGCTAGTGGTAGAATGTCGGGACACTTTAACCACTCGGCCATCTCGGCCCCGAAGGCACCCGTGTCAGGTTTCAGCCCGGCCACATTAAACTGGGAAAGGGTTAAGCTGTTGTTGTCATTATACCAAATGCTGAGCGTTTATCAGGGTTAAACGACTGCATGCATATGTAACACTCTAAGGGCGTTGCCCCGGCCTTGGGAGAGAACCCGTTAACCTCCTCAACTTGGTGAGCTCTCAACATAAATCCAAAAGTGAAGTATATTGTGTTCCCAATAAAGGCGGTAGAAAATGAAGGATATATAGAAGAAGAAAGACCATGGCAGCAATACGAATTTAACCAAAATGTAGATTATTTTTGTAAATTGTATACACCTGATTGGGTTTACATTTGATCACTTAGTGGTTATTTCATAACATTGATGTTGTACTTCAAGTCACAGCATATAGTCAAGTCCTCTTTATAAGATGCTATCAATTGCCCCGTCAGATTGGTGTAAAACTTAATTTGATATGTTCTAGCTGGCAGGTCAAGGTTTGGCGTGTATAACATTTGGCTTATTCATTCCAATGCGAAAAAAAACATTCAAAATCAATCTAGATTAAGGTTATCTACAATACCATTCCATCTAGTGCGATCGAAAACTCTACTTGGAAGAACATTTATTTTATCATATAATCTAGGCACATTATCCTGTCCACTGTAGGGGGATACACGAGGGGAGTGGAGGGTGGGGGGTGTTGAAATTTCACCCTTATTCGCATATCTCGCAGAATATGATCCCATAAGCAGTTAAAACGAAGGTTCAAGGAAAAGATAATATCCTAAGTTACGTTACCATTTTAGAATATTGCCGACTTTAGAGTGATATCACACTTAAACACCACATTGAAGATACCCAGTACAGTATTCAACCTGGTCACGTTGTAGATGTAAGGTCAATATTCACAATACTTACAAATGTATCATATATAAATATGTGCTTATCAAAAATTGTCAGTACGAATATTGAATTGTCCATGTACAGTGACATCCTTGATATCCATGGGTTACGCTCACCTACGCTCTCTACACCCCTGAAATATGGCTAAATTGAAAGCTCCGTTTGCGCCACTTTGTTGATGAGGTACACTATCTCCAGTACAATCATTTGGTGTACATCAAAAGAATCTCGCTGTCACATTTTGGTAAAAATTACCATGATTCGAAGCCGTTTCCGGCTTCTATGTGATATCTTGAAAGGACAGGTATCAGCCTAGCGATTGATCAGTTTTTCTTACACGAGACAAATCAAATTGCTCTCTTCATGCCTACAGTTGTGACATGACATATTCCAGGGATGTAGGGAGCGTAGGTGGGCGTAACCCCTGGATATCGAGGATGGGGATGTAGAGAGCGTAGGTTGGCGTAACCCCTGGATATCGAGGATGTATCGGGGATGTATAGAGCGTAGGTGGGCGTAGATACCCCTGGATATCGAGGATGGTATAGTGACCTTAAACTTTATAATTAAAACCCGTGTTAACTGCCACTAAGTTCAACATTTATTCATTTTCCTAATACACTGATTGTCAAAGGGAATGCCTGAATGTCAAATGTTGATTACCTTTTACGCAGAACTCTCCAGATGAATAAATTCAACGGAAGTGAATTTTTCGTAGAAAATCAATATTGCAGACCAGCCCTATTCGTAATTAGCTGTCAAGGAACAACGACATCAGAAGTGGAGAACTTAAATCATCCAGTTTATTTAAACAATCGGGTACTATTTTGAATATTGACATTGCTATTAAGCTTGGCAGCTCCTAGTTGAAACTGACACTTGTCAGAATTAGATTGATCTGGCTTGTTTATGATGTAATCAAATTTCAATGCAAACCGTTTCTAATATCTTAATAGGTAAACAAACTAAAGTATCGTTTATTTTAATAATCTCTCGCGAGATTTGATAATGGACGCTCATGCATCACAAAACATGTCATTCTAATCGTTTCAAAGCTTTCCTTACGGAATACATTTTTTTAATTTCAACAACAAGCTATCCAATTTGGTCCTGGTTGTTAAAATTAGATGGCGCATAAAAAGTTTCCGATCTATATGAAGATCAGCCGAACTGATGATTCCATCCATTTTGGCTAAGGTTTCCGCACCAATCTTAGATACCGATTTAAAATAGTGTGGGCGTGATATCGTGTAGCGATAGTTATCATGTATCAATCTATTTGTTCTCCGTGCTATTATAATTAAATGATTAGATATTTCTTTCCTGTGGCATGGCTCTTTTATAATTTTATGAATAAATGTTGAATCCTCATTCAATATTGACACTGTTCAGGCTAATTTCGCAGAGGTCGATTTTCTTATTCTAGCAGTTTTGATCAAAAGAAGAAGATTTTTTTTATTTGTCAATTTGACCACTGTGGTTGAGTCAGGGTCTTTATTTTCATATCATCAAACTACAATCACATAGTTATAAGTCTCATCAGGATTTGAATGATATCCCCGTGTAAATGAAAAAATTATGCCCAATCTATAAATAAACTACAGGGTATAGTTAATTTGTCAACCTCCCCGGGGGCGAATGCATGGGTAACCCAATGCTAATTTTTCTTAACTTGACTCCTCAAGTCCCTTTGGGATATGTCTCGGTCTTGACTTACTTACTATTAGACTGCAATCATACGATAATAATTCTTATCATTTTTTAATTATTTCTCTTTGAAAATAAACGAATAACGCCGTCATATGGAGAAGACATTAAAAATGTATTCACAAGTTAAACATTTTCCTTGGTATTAAGAAACACCTGTTCCTTTTTATCTACTGTTACTATACAGCATAATTAGTGTGATGTTAACATGTTGATAATATGGTTTAATGTGTGTGTTGTAAACATGTTGACTGTGTTGTGCGGTTTGTCATATAAACATGTTTACTATATTGCATAACTTGTGTAGTGTAAACAATGTTGAGAATATTCTAGAAACCGAACGTGTTTACTTATTGATATGTAGAATTAATTTGAATGTTCTCTGTGTGTGGACATGTATGTTCTAGACTTGGAATAGTCTAGAATAAACTAGAAACTTAGAAGTATATATAAGCTCAGCTCTGCTTTGGTTGGTCAGCACTACCAAACACTGGGGATTATAATACATACACTTGTATTCATTAATCGGACACAGATTTACTCCATCATTTCACCTTGGATTAACGGATTAATTCATCAATTATTCTTGGACCTGGATACTGTGAACAGCGTTAAAAGGATTCATTGGACATTCTAATTCTTATTACACATAGAATATCGTGAGTACAATTTATTGTTATATTACGTAGGATATTATTGTATTTACCTGTAAATGTCATTTTGTCATTGTTAAAATAAATTGTTAAATTTTAGACGGGATTCATTTGTTTATTTTGTTGGCTGACCGTAACAGAAATTTGGGGGCTCGTCCGGGATTGATAGCATATTTGCTTTTATTTTGAAAAGTAAAGCCAGCAAAATTCGTCATGACATCTATTGTAGAAGAATTTTTACAATCGCCTGCCCAGGAAAAGTTTGAATCTTTGAAAAAATCAGAGTTGATTGAATTAGGACAAAAATTTGGGCTGTCAGTAAAAACGTCTATGAGAAAGCTTGAAATTAAAACCATTGTAGCAAAACATTTAGTTGATGAGGAAATGTTAGAATCTTATCAGTTTCCCTCAGAAGAGGCTGGGTTTTTTGGCTATCAGCTTGAACTAAGAAAGTTAGAAATTCAGGAAAGGAAAGAAAAGGAAGAAAGAGAAATTCAGGAAAGGAAAGAAAAGGAAGAAAGAGAAATGCAGGAAAGAGAAAGAGATGGGCAGTTTCAATTAGAAAAACTAAAGCTAGAACATGAAGCTAATATCAAACTGGCAGCTCAAGGTTCAGAAACTTCACTTGGTCAAAAAAGGACAGAATTTGATGCCGCGAAAAATATTAGGCTTGTACCTAAATTCATGGAAAATCTGTTGATAAATATTTTCCACAATTTGAGAAAGTTGCTGAAAATTTGAAATGGCCTCGTGCTGTTTGGCCTACAATGTTACAAAGTGTGCTCATTGGTAAGGCTGCTGAAGTTTACTCTGTACTCAGCATTGATAAAAGTTCTGATTATGACCAGGTGAAGGCCGCTATTTTAAAGGCATATGAATTAGTTCCTGAGGCTTACAGGCAGAAATTTAGAAATTACAAAAAAATTGACTCTCAGACTTATGTGGAATTTGCTAGAGAAAAAGAAGATTTGTTTGATCAGTGGTTAAGATCCAAAAAGATTGAGAAAAATTTTGACAATTTAAGACAGCTATTGTTGTTAGAAGAATTTAGGCAGTGTGTACCACAAGATTTGAGAACTCATTTAGATGATAGAGGTGTGAAAACTTTGAATGAGGCAGCAGTCATGTCAGATTCTTATGCTCTTACTCATAAGAAGAGTTTTTTGACAAAACAAGGTGGTAGTAGTTTTGTGAAAAATCAAAGTACTGCAAGTACTGAAAACAAAAGTAGTGCTCAGTCAACTCCCCAGTCAACCTCTCATGTAGGTTCTACTTCTGGTCAAAAATTTAATCGAAATTCCAGTTCAGTCGGTCCAGACTCACTTCCTACTTGTGTTTATTGTAAGAAAAGGGGTCATCTTATAGGTGATTGTTTTAAACTTCAAAGGAAGCGTGAGTTCGATAAAAATCCACAACCCCATGCTTGTGCCATTATGAAAAGTGACAGGAAGCCCTTTGTTAAGACTAGTTTTGAAAAACCTGATGTACAGGGTCACAAGTCCAGTTCTTTTGATTCTATGGAGGATTATAAGCCCTTTTTGTCTCAGGGATTTGTTTCACTTAATGAGTCTAGTGAACTCCAGCCTGTTAAGATTTTACGAGACACTGGTGCTGCTCAAACTTTGTTGTTAGAAGGTGTGTTGCCTCTGTCTGAGCAGACTTCTGTTTGTGGATCGGTTTTGCTACAGGGTGTGGAGTTAGGCGTCATTAATGCTCCCCTCCATCGTATTAACTTGAAGTCAGATTTAATCACTGGACCTGTTATCGTAGGTGTGCGGCCTACTCTTCCAGTTCAGGGCGTTTCCTTACTGTTAGGCAATAATTTAGCTGGGGGCAACGTTGTGGCTGATCCCGTGGTTTGTGATAAAGTTATGCCAGTTGATCAGACCATTGATGAAGACCAGGATTTATACCCATCATGTGCTGTAACCAGGGCTATGGCGAAGAAACAGCAGACAGATGCTGAAGGTCAAGTGTCTGCCCCTGACAGTACTAGTTGTGTTCCTGACATTGACCTTAGTGACACATTTTTATCACATTTTTATCACGAATGTACGACAACCATGTACCGGTGGACAACGTGTCTGACACCACCGTACAGGTCAGAAGCCAGAAGGATGGTTCCCTCTATAAGCCTCTGCCATTTGATAAAAACAAAGATACCTTAAGCAAGGAGCAGTTGCTTACTGAGCAGCTCAGAGATCCAGACATTATCCAGCTCAGTAAGAAGGCTCTCCCTCCAGATGAGGCGGCAAAGGTTCCAGAGTGCTTTTACATCGAAGAGGGTATTCGTATGAGGAAGTGGCGACCACCAGATGCATCTCCAGAGGAGGAGTGGCGAGTCGTTCACCAGATAGTTGTTCCTGTGTTGTATTGAGGGGACATTATGACTATAGCTCACGACACACCCTTAGCTGGTTATTTGGGCATAAATAAGACTTGTAGCAGGATTCTTAGTCATTTATATTGGCCTAAGCTTAGGAGTGATGTTTCAAAGTTTTGTAGAACATGTCATGTTTGTCAAATGGTTGGTAAACCAAATCAGAAAATACCGCCTGCTCCCCTGCAGCCTATCCCAGCTTTTGAAGAGCCATTTAGTATAGTGTTGGTTGATTGTGTAGGGCCTCTTCCTAAGACTAGGGCAGGAAACATGTATCTTCTTACTATCATGTGTGCATCTACACGTTTTCCTGAAGCAATTCCCCTTAGGAACATTAAGGCAAAGACTATAGTGAAGGCTCTTACTAAGTTTTTCTGTTTAGTAGGCATTCCTAAGGCTATTCAGTCTGATCAAGGTTCAAATTTCATGTCTGGGTTATTTCAGCAGGTTATGCATGAGTTAGGTATTAAGCAGTACAAGTCTAGTGATTACCACCCTGAATCCCAAGGGGCACTTGAACGTTTTCACCAGACCCTCAAGACTATGATGCGGACATTCTGTTTTCAGTATGGAAAAGATTGGAATGAGGGGGTTCATCTGTTGTTGTTTGCGGCTAGAGAAGCAGTTTAGGAATCTCTTAGATTCAGTCCCTTTGAGTTAGTGTTTGGCCACACAGTTAGGGGACCTTTGAGATTATTGAAGGAAAAATGGTTGACTGAGCCTACTAATGTGAATCTTTTAGACTATGTGTCTAGCTTTAAAGAGAGATTGCATAATGCATGTAAATTTGCTCAAGAAAACTTGAAAAGTTCACCAAGCAAAATGAAAATTTGGTATGATAAGAATGCCAGGAACAGAATTTTTAAGCCTGGTGACAAAGTTCTTGTATTTCTGCCAGTTCCTGGTCATCCTTTGCAAGCTAGATACTTTGGTCCATATGAGGTAGAAAGCAAACTTAGTGATTTGAACTATGTTGTTAGAACTCCAGATCGGCGTAAAGAAAAGAGAGTATGTCATTTGAATATGTTGAAAGAGTATGTTGAGAGAGGTGAACAAATTTTTGTAAAACCTGTTTCCATCTTAGCACATGCTAGTAATTCCTCCTTGAGTTGTGACCATGAAATCGATGACAATGTACATGTGGATGTTACCGAGAAAGACTTTATGCCAAGTGTACGTTTGAAGAATTCGGAAATACTGTCAAATCTGGATGTGAAACTGGGTCACCTAAACAAAAACCAGAAAAATGAAGTGGAAAATTTGATTCGAGATTATCCAAAAATATTTCCGGATGTTCCAGCCAAAACAAATGCAGCCTGCCATGACGTGGAAATTGGAGATGCTTCACCCATAAAACAACACCCATATCGGATGAATCCAATCAAATTACAATTTCTAAGGAAAGAGGTTCAGTACATGCTCGAGTATGACATTATTGAACGTAGCAATAGTGACTGGAGCTCTCCATGTGTTCTCGTTGGAAAGCAGGATGGTTCTTACCGGTTGTGTACAGACTTTAGAAAATTGAATGCTGTTACAAAAACTGACTCTTATCCAATCCCCAGAATCGATGACTGTATCGATAAAATTGGCAGTGCTAAGTTTGTTAGTAAGTTTGACCTATTGAAAGGTTATTGGCAGGTGCCTTTGACAGAGAGAGCCAAAGAAATCTCTGCTTTTGTCACTCCAGATGGATTATTCCAGTATAAAGTCATGCCATTTGGGATGAAAAACGCTCCAGCAACGTTTCAAAGGATGATTCATTCCCTAACCCAGGATCTGGATGGATGTGAAGCATACATTGATGACGTAATCATCTACAGTTCAACATGGGAGGAGCACATAAGGATTATGCGTGCTTTCTTCAAACGCCTCTCAAATGCCAACTTGACAGTCAATCTTGGAAAAAGTGAATTTTGTCGAGCAACCGTAGAATACTTGGGACATCAAATAGGTCAAGGACAGGTTAAACCTATCATGGCTAAGGTGGAAGCTATTGTTAAGTTCCCAATTCCTACGAAGAAAAAAGAATTAATGAGATTTTTGGGCATGGTTGGATTTTATCGAAAATTTTGTCCAAATTTTTCCACTGTTGTTGGCCCATTGACAGATCTTCTTCGTAAAGATGTAAAATTTAACTGGACAGGAAGTTGTGACAAGTCATTCAGTAAAGTTAAATCACTTTTGATCAGTGGTCCAGTTCTCTCTGCTCCAAACTATTCAAAACAGTTCAAACTTGCTGTCGATGCTAGTGATGTAGGAATTGGGGCTGTTTTGTTTCAAGATGATGATGAACATGTAGATAGACCTATTTGTTACTTTTCAAAGAAACTTAACAAATATCAGCAAAACTATTCTACCATTGAAAAAGAGTGTTTGGCATTGTTGTCAGCTTTACAACATTTTGATGTTTATCTCAGTATTACTTTACATCCAATTCTTGTTTTTACTGATCACAACCCTCTCACCTTTCTTCATAAGATGTCAAACAAAAATCAGAGACTGACAAGGTGGAGTTTGAATACAACATGACTGTTACTCATATCAAGTGTAGAGACAATGTTATTGCTGATGCTTTGTCTAGAGTAGGTTAGATGTTTATTCAATAAGACAGAGCAATTGTACATTTCATCTGCATATGTTGACAGTTATTATGTTTTATATCATTGTATTAATTACTAAAATTTTCATTGGCATTCAAATTTTTTTAAAGAGGGGAGGTGTTACTATACAGCATAATTAGTGTGATGCTAACATGTTGATAATATGGTTTAATTTGTGTGTTGTAAACATGTTGACTGTGTTGTGCGGTTTGTCATGTAAACATGTTTACTATATTGCATAACTTGTGTAGTGTAAACAATGTTGAGAATATTCTAGAAACCGAACGTGTTTACTTATTGATATGTAGAATTAATTTGAATGTTCTCTGTGTGTGGACATGTTCTAGACTTGGAATAGTCTAGAATAAACTAGAAACTTAGAAGTATATATAAGCTCAGCTCTGCTTTGGTTGGTCAGCACTACCAAACACTGGGGATTATAATACATACACTTGTATTCATTAATCGGACACAGATTTACTCCATCATTTCACCTTGGATTAACGGATTAATTCATCAATTATTCTTGGACCTGGATACTGTGAACAGCGTTAAAAGGATTCATTGGACATTCTAATTCTTATTACACATAGAATATCGTGAGTACAATTTATTGTTATATTACGTAGGATATTATTGTATTTACCTGTAAATGTTATTTTGTCATTGTTAAAATAAATTGTTCAATTTTAGACGGGATTCATTTGTTTATTTTGTTGGCTTTACCACGGTTTATTTCTGACCGTAACACTACGTCCCAATTATGCTTGATTAAATTTATACCGCTGGGTCAGTCAGTTGAAACAAAAATAAAACACGCCCTGCATTAACTGGGAGCAAACCGTAGGATTTTCAGCTGAATTGCAATGTTTTGTTATAGAATCATTTCATTTCATCATTTTTTTATTGACAGAAGATCTTAACAGTCAACGTGAATAACACAACAGGCAAAGTCTATATTAATTATCTCTCCACAAAATGGCCAGAATAAAGTTATTATATAATTCATTTATGATTCAAAATAATACATTTAGAAAAACTATCAAAATAATGTTTTCATATATAAGGCATTACATTTTCATATAGACGTTCTGTGTAAGTAACTAGATATTGACGCGATAAGGTTCAAAAGAACGTTCCTTCAAAAAGGATCTTTTACTAATCGCCTGAATTGAAGCTTTCATTAAAATTGTAATTATGAAAACAAAAAATCATTAAATCTAATACAATGTGTTTTCACAAATCGCTTGAAAGTGGTATCAGATTTGAGATTAACTACATGTAATACAATTTTCCTTTTACGAAATTCATGTCTAACCAATAGCGGTCTCCAATTTCTTCAAAATCATTTACGAAGTGTCATTTTAACTTTTATGTCACCGAAAGAAGAAATTTGGCACGAATACAGGATTCGGGTCTGTGTATTGGACGGTTTACCCAATACAAACCCTGACTAATTATGTTCTTTGCTGCTTTTAATCTTTAGAGAGAGAAGGAGTAAACAAAACTTCCCACTATTCTTTACAGAAAAAACCGTTTCTATAATCCAGTTATTAACTAATGATATCAATAATTGATTTCTTTGGTATCTGTTACCATTTTTTTTCGATAGATTGCTGAAGGGTATTTAATAGAAGGCAGGTGCTTCCACGCGGTATTTGTGTTATCAGCTAATCAATGGTTTGGATTTCGTCTGGAATTTAACAAATATCTCTAAAATCCGTATTGCAAATTTAGCTGAAGGGCATCTTGATATTTTTTATGTTATCGGAATAAATCACATAAAATGGAATCCCGCTCCCCAAATAGTGCTAATTAAAACAAATTGCAAAGGTGAGATTATTTTAGTTCAAAGGCTGGATTGAGTTTGAGGCTACGGAATTAAGATGAAGTAGAAAATTGGCCTTGGTAGTCCTCTAACGTTATATGTTATACACAAATTAGTATGCATGGGCGGAAAAGAGTGGATGATGACGAGGAGTGAGAGGAGGATGTGGTGGACGACGAGGTGGGAGAGAAGGAGGAGGACGACATAGAGGGATGGGTGAATTAGAGAAGAGGAGGAGGGGGAGGGAAGTGTGGATAAGAAAGGAGAGGAGGAGGCTGGATGGATAGATAAAAAGAAAGAGGACGACGACTAGAAAAGAACAACGAATTGGAGGACAACGACGACGAAATGGAGGAAGAGAGGGGTGGAGGCTTGGTGGATTGGGGGGATGGGGGGAAGAGCAATAGGAAGAGCAAAAAGAGAAAAAGGGCAAGGAAAAGAAGGGTGATGACGAGTAGGAGGGGGAGAACAATGACGAGGAGTAGTATCTAGGTCGTCGCTGTATTATGGTTTCTTTCTTATTCATAAATCACATGCTATCATTTCTTTTTCCATTTTAGTTTGTTTGTTTGTTTGTTTTTTTGACGAATCACATTGATGCATACATATGACATATTCTGTAATATGTACGTTAAAGGCCCAATAAACATAACTTTCGGCAAAACTTGAAGTGAAAATCAAGCCTTATAAGTCATTATATTTATAGATTTAGTTAAGATTAACTGATATCATCAATATTGAAGATGAATTCTTAGGCGGTTACCGGTACAGCAGCAGCTTAAATTCAGTATTTGTAAACACGCGTCCATTTTAAACAGTCTTCAAATTTCGGCTTGTTGTTGAAGTGGGCCACACCTGAATAATTTTCAGTTCTTTGGATTCAAAAAAGTCCAGAATTTACGTATATTGGGCCTTTAAATATAATTATGTACAGGGATTATAGGAAGATTAAACAAGTTAAAAGTCGTGTGTATTAAACTCGCTTTAGTTGTGCAGGATGGAAGGGTGAATTGGTTTTAACGTGATGGGATACTACTGTTCGGCCATTATAACTATGACAGTGAAGATTACAGTAATTTTGCGACGTCGCCTGAATTAGGATGTTTTGATAAATTCAAACACCATGCAGTACCGTACATTAACAACACATTACAATACCCGAAAGCAATGAAGCACGCTTGAAAAGAAACAAATTCTCTGTGTAGCTGTACAGTTTATTACCTTACCAATGTAGAGAGATAATAGTACGAGCCATGAAAGAATACCTTCTTCTTCACCTAATGCTCATTCACTTCCGGTACCTTTGGATTTGAAAATAGACCTATATTGAAATCATTCATAATGTGACCGAATGGATACTTAATGCACGTAAGATGCCTTCTGGATAATATTGTATTGTGGTAGCGCCAACATACCGCTTCTAACACACTCAGGATTTTTACATAACCACATTGACACATTAAATCTTAAAAAAGAAGATCCAATATTAAGATGTGTTTTTGGAATTTTTGGAACGCATTGATCTTAGCTTCCAACTCTCTTTATTTGGACAATAAAATTGACCGCGTTTTTCACTTGGGACAAACGTGCTTATATTGCAACCAATATGCTAGAGAGGTGAAATAGCATACACAAAATAAACAATCACACATATAATGTATGATAAGTAACAATGAACTAACGTCTTTCTCCAATGTGAAGAAGTCCCTGACTCAAATTTAATCAGAACCAACATTATATCACAATTAAAAATCATGGATGAAACAGACAGCAGTTAATCTAAGGTCATAATGTCATAGGTCACAACCTTCCGGTTTTAAAACAATGCTTTAGATTTGCTGTTACAGAACAAAAGCTTTAGATTGTTACAGAACAAAAGCTTTAGATTTGCTGTTACAGTTTAGCTCATAAAATTACCAACCTCTGGCATTAAAGCAAATCCATAAGACAACAAACGCACTAGATTTGCTGCTACATGAACGTACAATATACAGACATGAACGTACAATATACAGACATGAACGTACAATATACAGACATGAACGTACAATAAACAGACATGAACGTACAATATACAGACATGAACGTACAGACATGAACGTACAATATACAGACATGAACGTACAATATACAGACATGAACGTACAGACATGAACGTACAATATACAGACATGAACGTACAATATACAGACATGAACGTACAGACATGAACGTACAATATACAGACATGAACGTACAATATACAGACATGAACGTACAGACATGAACGTACAATATACAGACATGAACGTACAATATATACAGACATGAACGTACAGACATGAACGTACAATATATACAGACATGAACGTACAATATATACAAATATGGGCGTACAATATACAGACATGAACGTAAAATATACAGACATGAACGTACAGACATGAACGTACAATATATACAGACATGAACGTATAATATATACAGACATGAACGTACAATATACAGACATGAACGTACAATATACAGACATGAACGTACAATATATACAAATATGGGCGTACAATATACAGACATGAACGTAAAATATACAGACATGAACGTACAGACATGAACGTACAATATATACAGACATGAACGTATAATATATACAGACATGAACGTACAATATACAGACATGAACGTACAATATACAGACATGAACGTACAATATACAGACATGAACGTACAATATATACAGACATGAACGTACAATATATACAAATATGGACGTACAATATATACAGACATGAACGTACAATATATACAGACATGGACGTACAATATACAGACATGAACGTACAATATACAGACATGAACGTACAGACATGAACGTACAATATACAGACATGAACGTACAATATACAGACATGAACGTACAGACATGAACGTACAATATACAGACATGAACGTACAATATATACAGACATGAACGTACAGACATGAACGTACAATATATACAGACATGAACGTACAATATATACAAATATGGGCGTACAATATACAGACATGAACGTAAAATATACAGACATGAACGTACAGACATGAACGTACAATATATACAGACATGAACGTATAATATATACAGACATGAACGTACAATATACAGACATGAACGTACAATATACAGACATGAACGTACAATATATACAAATATGGGCGTACAATATACAGACATGAACGTAAAATATACAGACATGAACGTACAGACATGAACGTACAATATATACAGACATGAACGTATAATATATACAGACATGAACGTACAATATACAGACATGAACGTACAATATACAGACATGAACGTACAATATACAGACATGAACGTACAATATATACAGACATGAACGTACAATATATACAAATATGGACGTACAATATATACAGACATGAACGTACAATATATACAGACATGGACGTACAATATACAGACATGAACGTACAATATACAGACATGAACGTACAATATACAGACATGAACGTACAATATATACAGACATGAACGTACAATATATACAAATATGGACGTACAATATATACAGACATGAACGTACAATATATACAGACATGGACGTACAATATATACAGACATGAACGTACAATATATACAGACATGAACGTACAATATATACAGACATGAACGTACAATATATACAAATATGGGCGTACAATATACAGACATGAACGTAAAATATACAGACATGAACGTACAACCATGAACGTATAATATATACAGACATGAACGTACAATATACAGACATGAACGTACAATATACAGACATGAACGTACAATATACAGACATGAACGTACAATATATAAAGACATGAACGTACAATATATACAAATATGGACGTACAATATATACAGACATGAACGTACAATATATACAGACATGGACGTACAATATACAGACATGAACGTACAATATACAGACATGAACGTACAATATATACAGACATGAACGTACAGACATGAACGTACAATATATACAGACATGAACGTACAATATATACAAATATGGGCGTACAATATACAGACATGAACGTAAAATATACAGACATGAACGTACAGACATGAACGTACAATATATACAGACATGAACGTATAATATATACAGACATGAACGTACAATATACAGACATGAACGTACAATATACAGACATGAACGTACAATATACAGACATGAACGTACAATATATACAGACATAAACGTACAATATATACAAATATGGACGTACAATATATACAGACATGAACGTACAATATATACAGACATGGACGTACAATATACAGACATGAACGTACAATATACAGACATGAACGTACAATATACAGACATGAACGTACAATATATACAGACATGAACGTACAATATATACAAATATGGACGTAAAATATATACAAACATGAACGTATAATATATACAGACATGAACGTACAATATACAGACATGAACGTACAATATACAGACATGAACGTACAATATACAGACATGAACGTACAATATATACAGACATGAACGTACAATATATACAAATATGGACGTACAATATATACAGACATGAACGTACAATATATACAGACATGGACGTACAATATACAGACATGAACGTACAATATACAGACATGAACGTACAGACATGAACGTACAATATACAGACATGAACGTACAATATACAGACATGAACGTACAGACATGAACGTACAATATACAGACATGAACGTACAATATATACAGACATGAACGTACAGACATGAACGTACAATATATACAGACATGAACGTACAATATATACAAATATGGGCGTACAATATACAGACATGAACGTAAAATATACAGACATGAACGTACAGACATGAACGTACAATATATACAGACATGAACGTATAATATATACAGACATGAACGTACAATATACAGACATGAACGTACAATATACAGACATGAACGTACAATATATACAAATATGGGCGTACAATATACAGACATGAACGTAAAATATACAGACATGAACGTACAGACATGAACGTACAATATATACAGACATGAACGTATAATATATACAGACATGAACGTACAATATACAGACATGAACGTACAATATACAGACATGAACGTACAATATACAGACATGAACGTACAATATATACAGACATGAACGTACAATATATACAAATATGGACGTACAATATATACAGACATGAACGTACAATATATACAGACATGGACGTACAATATACAGACATGAACGTACAATATACAGACATGAACGTACAATATACAGACATGAACGTACAATATATACAGACATGAACGTACAATATATACAAATATGGACGTACAATATATACAGACATGAACGTACAATATATACAGACATGGACGTACAATATATACAGACATGAACGTACAATATATACAGACATGAACGTACAATATATACAGACATGAACGTACAATATATACAAATATGGGCGTACAATATACAGACATGAACGTAAAATATACAGACATGAACGTACAACCATGAACGTATAATATATACAGACATGAACGTACAATATACAGACATGAACGTACAATATACAGACATGAACGTACAATATACAGACATGAACGTACAATATATAAAGACATGAACGTACAATATATACAAATATGGACGTACAATATATACAGACATGAACGTACAATATATACAGACATGGACGTACAATATACAGACATGAACGTACAATATACAGACATGAACGTACAATATATACAGACATGAACGTACAGACATGAACGTACAATATATACAGACATGAACGTACAATATATACAAATATGGGCGTACAATATACAGACATGAACGTAAAATATACAGACATGAACGTACAGACATGAACGTACAATATATACAGACATGAACGTATAATATATACAGACATGAACGTACAATATACAGACATGAACGTACAATATACAGACATGAACGTACAATATACAGACATGAACGTACAATATATACAGACATAAACGTACAATATATACAAATATGGACGTACAATATATACAGACATGAACGTACAATATATACAGACATGGACGTACAATATACAGACATGAACGTACAATATACAGACATGAACGTACAATATACAGACATGAACGTACAATATATACAGACATGAACGTACAATATATACAAATATGGACGTACAATATATACAGACATGAACGTACAATATATACAGACATGGACGTACAATATATACAGACATGAACGTACAATATATACAGACATGAACGTACAATATATACAGACATGAACGTACAATATATACAGACATGAACGTACAATATATACAAATATGGACGTACAATATATACAGACATGAACGTACAATATATACAGACATGGACGTACAATATATACAGACATGAACGTACAATATATAAAGACATGAACGTACAATATATACAGACATGAACGTACAATATATACAGACATGGACGTACAATATATACAGACATGAACGTACAATATATACAGACATGAACGTACAATATATACAGACATGAACGTACAATATATGCAGACATGAACGTACAATATATACAAATATGGACGTACAATATATACAGACATTAACGTACAATATATACAGACATGGACGTACAATATATACAGACATGGACGTACAATATATACAGACATGGACGTACAATATATACAGACATGAACGTACAATATATACAGACATGAACGTACAATATATACTGACATGAACGTACAATATATACAGACATGGACGTACAATATACAGACATGAACGTACAATATATACAGACATGAACGTACAATATATACAGACATTAACGTACAATATAAACAAATATGGACGTACAATATATACAGACATGAACGTATAATATATACAGACATGAACGTACAATATATACAGACATGAACGTACAATATATACAGACATGGACGTACAATATATACAGACATGGACGTACAATATATATAGACATGAACGTACAATATATACAGACATGAACGTACAATATATACAGACATGGACGTACAATATATACAGACATGAACGTACAATATATACAGACATGAACGTACAATATATACAAATATGGACGTACAATATTCAGACATGAACGTACAGACATGAACGTACAGACATGAACGTACAATATATACAGACATGAACGTACAATATATACAGACATGAACGTACAATATATACAGACATGAACGTACAATATATACAGACATGGACGTACAATATATACAGACATGGACGTACAATATACAGACATGAACGTACAATATATACAGACATGGACGTACAATATACAGACATGAACGTACAATATACAGACATGGACGTACAATATATACAGACATGAACGTACAATATATACAGACATGAACGTACAATATATACAGACATGAACGTACAATATATACAGACATGGACGTACAATATATACAGACATGAACGTACAATATATACAGACTTGGACGTACAATATATACAGACATGGACGTACAATATACAGACATGAACGTACAATATATACAGACATGAACGTACAATATATACAAATATGGACGTACAATATACAGACATGAACGTACAGACATGAACGTACAATATATACAGACAGTAACGTACAATATACAGACATGGACGTACAATATATACAGACATGAACGTACAATATATACAGTTATGAACGTACAGACATGAACGTACAATATATACAGACATAAATGTACGATATACAGACATGAAAGTATAATAAACAGACAAGAAAGTATAATATACAGACATTGACGTACAATATACAGATATTACAGTAACGTACAATATACAGACATGAACGTACAATATACAAACATGAACGCACAATATACAGACATTGGCGTACACTATACAGGAATGAACGTACAGACATGAACGTACAATATACAGACATGAACGCACAGACATGAACGTACAATATCCATACATGAACGTACAATATACAGACATGAACGTACAATATCCATACATGAACGTACAATATACAGACATGAACGTACAATATACATACATGAACGTACAATATACAGACATGAACGTACAATATACATACATGAACGTACAATATACAGACATGGACGTTCGATTTACAGATATTACAGTAACGTACAATATACAGACATGAACGTACAATATACAGAAATGAACGTACAATATACAGACATGAACGTACAATATACAGACAAGAACGTACAATAAACAGACATGAACGTACAATATACAGATATGAACTTACAATATACAGACATGAACGTACAGACCTGAACGTACAATTTACAGACATGAACGTACAATATACAGACATGAACGTACAGACCTGAACGTACAATTTACAGACATGAACGTACAATATACAGACATGAACGTACAGACCTGAACGTACAATTTACAGACATGAACGTACAATATACAGATATGAACGTACGATATACAGACAAGAACGTACAATAAACTAACATGAACGTACAATATACAGATATGAACGTACAGACCTGAACGTACAATATACAGACATGAACGTACAGACCTGAACGTACAATATACAGACATGAACGTACAATATACATACATGAACGTACAATATACAGATATTACAGTAACCTACAATATACAGATATGAACGTTGAATATAGACATAAACGTACAACATACAGACATGAATGTACAATATACAGACATTAACTCACAATATACAGACATGAACGTACAAAAACAGACATGAACGTACAGACATGAACGTACAATATACAGACATGAACGTACAATATACATACATGAACGTACAATATACAGACATGAACGTACAATATACATACATGAACGTACAATATACAGACATGAACGTACAATATACATACATGAACGTACAATATACATACATGAACGTACAATATACATACATGAACGTATAATATACAGACATGAACGTACAATATACATACATGAACGTACAATATACATACATGAACGTACAATATACAGACATGAACGTACAATATACAAACATGAATGACAATATACAAACATGAAATTACAATATACATACATGAACGTACAATATACATACATGAACGTACAATATACAGACATGAACGTACAATATACAGACATGAACGTACAATATATACAGACATGAACTTACAATATATACAGACATGGACGTACAATATATACAGACATGAACGTACAATATATACAGACTTGGACGTACAATATATACAGACATGGACGTACAATATACAGACATGAACGTACAATATATTACATACATGAACGTACAATATACATACATGAACGTACAATATACAGACATGAACGTACAATATACAAACATGAATGACAATATACAAACATGAAATTACAATATACATACATGAACGTACAATATACATACATGAACGTACAATATACATACATGAACGTACAATATACAGACATGGACGTACAATATACAGACAAGAAAGATACCCGTGCTTTGTTTGCCGACCTTTTTGTTCCTGATAACTATCTCGTCATTCAACAAAGGTGCCAGACCGATCCAAGATAGCTACATATAGACGGCCAAGACGGGTCACCAAAATCACCAGGGAAACCAATTACAACGAGCAAAGTAGTTTTGAATTCAACTTGTCGAGTAGACGGTACACACTAATGAGGGACCCGTACAACGTTACGACACCAGCGACTCCGGAAACGTTTTCTCCACACCATAATCTTATTGTGTAGAATTTGAAATGACCCAACAGGAGACGTGGAGATCTGAATGAATAATATATAACATGTCTTTCGAAAATAGATCCCAGCTATATCGACCCCCAAAGACATCAAAAGGAGCCAGACCCAGCGTTTATCTCCCTTTTATGTATTCGCGTAGGAGTTGATCGTTTTTATCGGTAACAGTGGTCGGTCTGTTAAGTATATATTGTGCTCTAATACTAAGATATTAAGATATACAGTCATTGTATCCTTCTGTCATTTTTTTGCTGTTGTTTGTTTTCTTTTGTCCCTTAAACATTTCAAACACCATTATTTGAATACGTATTTACATAATGTCCATGGTCGCAGCTAATGGTTGGTTCTAGATAACGATATTTTCGTAATAGATTTCGGCTGCTGAAGAACAAAATTACGGCACAGGGATTCAAGAGATGCAAGTTGATGACTATTAGTAAATTGTATGGTCGCCATATTTGTCTCATTGAAACATATTCTTTATCCTCGTATGATATAGAGATTGACATTTTTTATGTATCTGTTACCAATTTGAGGACATGACATTTATTTGGACACAACCTTTAACATTGTGGGTGTCGTCGATGAAGCAGCTAGGATATGCTTACTTTTCCGAAACACCTGGTCTTGTATTTTTCAATTGTTTTCGTGTACATTTTTCTTTTATTAATATTATCCCCATAGTTTAATCGATTTTGAGTTCAGATTATATTTTTCTGGAGGGATCGGTATTCTCTGATTCATATTCATATTTTCTTTTTCATAAACTCACTTCACATTTCTAGCGAGTTCCAAACCCCACAAACAAACAAATAATCTTATCATGTAACACATGATCTATAAGAATCTTGATAAACGGTACAATTTACGAATAATATGTCAATCTCTCTGTTTGCAACTTGGTGTCTGAATGAAAAAAGGCTTCACTCCGAAATAGCAATAACCATCTCGTAAACAAATAATTGGATTCAGGTTGGTCGCAATATTTCAAAAGACACATAAACCGGAAGTTAAGTTTCAATTTCAAAGTACATTTAGGTCATTTTGCCAGCAGCCTTACAAGTTTTCCCCTAGGATATCAAAGAACTGATTTATAAGGGATAGCTTGCACTATGTGACTAGCAATGAAGCTATCGAGTTTTATTTATGTCTGGCTATAAATTGGTGGAGAGACTGGTACCACCTGCGCCTTGCGGAAACAAGACACACAACTCCTTCAGGTGACAATTTCAATGCACAATTATATTATCATCAAAGCGAAATATACATCTACGAAACAATGATTTCACAGGGAAATCATCAGTACAGTATTTAAACTCGCTTGTTTTGTTTCTCTTTGAAGATAAATATCCATGAAAATGTAATAGTTCCTAATGTAGCTTTAAAGGCCCAATATACGTAACTTCAGAGAAATTTTCTGGATTCGTGAAAAATTCTGAAAAGAAATCCAGTTGCTAACCATGCAAAAATAAGCCTAAAACTAAGTAAACCTGGGCGGTAACTAACAAGAATCTCTTGACAGAAAATTCCAAAGACTTGGAAATAACTCCGGTGGGGCCCACCTTAACAACAAACCAAAGTTCAAAATGGACGCTTGTTTACAAATACCGTGTTTCAACTGCTGCTGTACCGGTAACCGCGTAAGAATTCATCTTGAATATTGCTGATACAAATGTATCAGTTAATCTTAACTAAATATATAGATATAATAAATTATTAGGCCTGATTTTCGCTTCAAGTTTTGCCGAAGTTACGTATATTGGGCCTTTAATAGGGCTTTGCAAATTATACGTTTTTTTCAGAAGTAAGTCTTCTCAGAATTCAACCGAAAAAATGATATTGCAGTGCATATATAAAATCGAATAAAGAAATAAATTTCAATAGCAAAAAGAAAACAGTTGTATATGTTACATGCAGTAGGCAAATTATGTTACTTTCAATTTTCCATTCTTTTCTAGAAAGCAGACGCCTGGATATAAATGTTTGTTCCCTTTTAAGTGTTTTCGTCGGTCGTTTGGCTGTGGTTATTGAATATAAAATATTCATATTTCAGCTCCAAGAAAATAATTCTCAGTATTAGATTTTCGGAATTTCACTTTCTCACAGTATAGAATAAATGTAAAACAAATAAGTTCAATAATCTACTTGACATCGTGTAAAAGGAACATTAAAATAACTATTCCTGAAACTTCCAATGTGCTTTTTCCTGAATATTTCATATTGATATACATCATCTGTAGACCTGCAGAAAGATTCACGGGTTTGGCTGCAAAATGCGGACTTACCAAAGTTGTTCCTATATCCGTAAATGTAAGTTTTAAACAGTGTCATTATAAGGAGATGTTGTAATCAGGTGTCATTATAGCGAGACACCATTGTAACCAAGTGTCACAATAAACGTGTGCATTATAATATGCTGACATTGTAATAGGGCGACATTGTATCTACAGGCGCGGATGCAGGATTTTCGAAAGGAGTGAATCCAGCTGACGCTTTTTCAATGATACAACGGTAAAACTTTCAATTTTAAAGCTATAACAAATTTCCTTTGTCGAAAAGGGGGATGGAGGTCCAATATTTGATTCTACCAGGTTGGCATAGTACCATAATGACCTCAGCAAAGGTCCATAATTGATATATATCTATAGATTTAGTTAAGATTAACTGATATCAGCAATTTCAAGATGAATTATTATGCGGTTACCGGTGCAGCAGCAGTTGAAACTCGGTATCTGTAAACATGTATCCATTTTTGAATTGTCGTCTAACTTTGTTGTTGCATTGGTCCACACTTAAATTATTTTGAATTCTTTGGAATTTTCTATCAAGAGTTTCTTGGCAAAGAATGTTTACGTCGTTGTGGCCTTATTTTTGCATGGTTATCAACTGGATTTTCTTTTTCAGATTTTTTTCAAATCAGGAAAAATCCCCGAAGTTACGCACATTGGGCCTGAAATGTCCAGATTGGATTTGAACCGTGATATCTCTGTAGAAACAAGGAGAGCCAAAGGAAGAATCAGTGCTATCAGGTTTAAAAGGCAAAACTGATATAAATGTTTACAACACGGAACTTGTATAATTTTCTACTAAAGGATTCCAATTTAACCAAATTTTAGTCAACTGTAGGTCATGAATATTTAAAATAAAATGTAAATTACACGTACATGTAAGTAAGATTTAAAAGAAGGAAATTGCGTAATGTGGAAAAATTGACATATCTCTTTAGAGACAGGTAACAAAGGACAAAACGCACCATAGTGTGATTATCCAATTCCAAATGTCTGAAAATTAGCACCAGGAGATCTTGATATATACTTGTTCGTAGACTAGCATTGTATTCATCCTCCCTATATCTCCAGAGCGGTGGGAAACCAAGATAAGACATCGTAAGGGGAAACTTTCTTCGATTTGTTTCTACGTCTAATGTGAAAGGGTTATTTACACAAGAGACACATTTCTCTTTCTTTAAGAGAATTAGATGTAAATTACCCACGATTACCGTAAGAAATCCATTTCTTAAACAAACCAACGCGTAATTTAATTACATCACAAAATTGAACATTGCTTTAATTTCTCAAATGTGACCAAAATAAAGCTTACATATGTATATATTTTTTTTCGGAAGACTTCATTGTTATGCTGAGTCTGCGACAACCAACCTTGAAATAGAAATTCTAAACTTTTCATTATTTTCCTTAAATCGTATAGTGATTATTCGTGTCCTTTCAGACATGTCATTCTGAAGGAACAGAGACTTTTAATTATCATCAAAATGTCATTAAACTCCGGAAATCTATAAAAGTGGAAACAGATTATTTTACCGAGTATGTAGCACTACCGGGAACAGATAATTACTCTACACTCAGCCATTTATCAAATGAAAACTGATTACAAACAAGTGGTGAAAATTACAGTATAACAGAAATGGATTCATTTTATAAGATCAAAATAAAATATTTTACGTGTGCAGTAGTTCTTGTTTTTAAAATTGAGCGAATGACGCACTTCCGTCGACAATTTTCCTTGGGAAAATAAATCAACTTAAATATTATACAATAATGCAGGTCTCCACGTAAACTAATACCCATTCCTCGCAGAAAATTTAATTCATAATATTTTTTTTTATTGAAATATATTTGTCTGTGTTATTTTGTGTTGTACTTTCTTTTATCAATTTATTTTTGTCAGCAGGGTTGTTAAAACTCTGGAGTTTAATAAACCAGTTTTATTGTTGACATAAAAGTAGATTAAACTAAACCGGCAACACAGAAGATTATATAAACACAGTATAAAAACAAAATGAATTGAAAAATAGTAATTTCAATTTTTCTATAAGAAAATAAGTTTCGTTTAACACTTAACGAATTTTTGAGATTAGGTTAACATTACAATTGTCACAATATACTGAGACCCTGTCCCCAGGCAGAGACATCATCAAAATAAGGTTTGCCGATCTACATGTACAGTTAAATCAAGTTTAATTCGAAATTCTAATAATTCGGACTCCGATCATCTAGAACCCCGCTCCCTTTTCTCACTTCCTGGAAATATGCATACGGTCACGTGTAAATTGAGCTTAAAGAACAATATATTCTGTCAACTTCTATTTTTAACATACAACCTGTAATATCATCTGAGAGAGTTTGGGAGTATAGATAAGTTGAATGTTTTTAAATAAGATGTATTTAACATTAAAAATGAAGTGTCAGGAATGTTATAAATGATAAGATTAATGGTCGTCATCTTTGTCTTATTGAGAAATATTTTGTATCCTTTTGTGATATGAATATTGACGTTTTTGAGTATGTCCATTAGTGAGCTCACCTGTTGTGATTGAGAATGATGACTCGGTTCTCACTTTGAGGACTTGACATTTACTTGGTTCTGACGTAGATTTACATGACGGTTGTCGTAAATGAAGGATATACTTACGCTTAATCTTAAGGAACACCCGTTTTTATTATCTCGTACTTTGCAGTGGTCTCCATGTGAATCTTCCTTTCGTTTATGATTTGCCATAGTTTAATCGATTTTGAGTTCGGATTTTGGTTAATATGTTAACGCTTTGGTATTCTGAGATTTTTTTCTTCTGTTAAAAAAGTCACTTTTCCTTGTATAAGAGATTCCACGATATATAGAGAGAAATGAACGTGTTCGGACTAAGACGGTATCCCTGCAAGGATCTGAATTAACTAATAACAACTTTCTTAACTTAAGTTCTGTCACGTAATATTTAAATTAAGTACAGAAAAAATTGGTGATGTGTCCTAATTACTACAAACTCTATTCAGATGACAAACGATTTCCAAATTAAAGTTTTTATCTTCCATTGATATTGGAAAAGATATGATTTTTTCAAAACGTTTGAAGCTATGTAATAATCAATGAATGCTATACTCCACAGATCCGTCAGACCGTATTTCTAGAGTGTGGTGTTAAGTTAGAGGATTTTAGCAGAATAACCACGATTATCTTTTTTTTCCTTCAAATTTCTACAATAGTGCTAATAAATGCATTTTGCTGCTATAACATGATATTGTTTCATTTTTTATTACTTGATTTATATATGAAAGATTATACATAATCTTGTAAATGTACATTTATGTATTGATTTAGTTCAACACATGACACTTCCATGACGACCTCATCCTCGATATCCAGGGGTTACGATCACCTACGCTCTCTACACCCCTGGAATATGTCATGGAAAATTCCTCGTAGTCACATAACGGTAAAAACTGTCAGGCTTAGAAGTTCATCATCATCATCATCATCATCATCATCATCATCATCATCATCATCATCAGTTTTATATTATTTTTATTATGATTCAAAATGATCTGTCAAGGCCAGTTGACAACTGATAGGGTTCAAGGTCAGAGATATGGATCTTCTACACAAATGTTAATGCATCTGTTTAATCTTCAGCTGGATGTACATTTAAATTTCTATTTATATATGAATTAAAACATTTTTGGACATTTAATATCTAATGTTTACATATACAGAAGTGGTTGCCTTAGTGATGATCAGAATTATGCTATTCGTGGCTATGTTTAGGGATATGTAGAATCAACAAACATATTATGATAGGCGGATGGGT
Organism: Mimachlamys varia; assembly: GCA_947623455.1. Taxonomy (NCBI): domain Eukaryota; kingdom Metazoa; phylum Mollusca; class Bivalvia; order Pectinida; family Pectinidae; genus Mimachlamys; species Mimachlamys varia. Next base: position 36,141,834 of record OX392534.1, read on the forward strand.
GGTTGTATGGATGAATGTTTGAGTGTATACATGTATAATAATATTTACATTTGCTCTGCGTTGCCACTATATAACACTACCAAGGCCAGTTCCGTGTTATGAGACCAGAACACTTGAGTGGTTATTATGACGTCATTACGACTGTGACGTCATAATCATATCGTTGGAGATAGCTGGCCGACACTGGCTGTTGGCTGTTCCATTTATTAGGAATCTACCTTAAATTTTCAAAACAAATGTAGCATATACATATAAATTTATTACAAAAATCAAAAGAAAAATGTAAATATAAGCATTAAACAGCATTCTGTTCCGTGTTATGTTCCTATAACACGGAACAGGATTGCAGACAAATAATCAAAACTCGCTAACGCACGTTATTCACTTTGTCTGCAATTCTGTTCCGTGTTATAGGACCATAACACGGAACAGAATGCTGTTTAATTTATAATTATGGTACTTATGCATGCATGTATATATGTGTATGGATGTATGTGCGTGCAAGCGTGCATCCCATCTTTGTAGGTACATATCTTAAGCTTATTGCAATGCACATGTATATGCTAATGTTTGTGGTGTTCATGTACTTCTAGAAAGAAGGGATGTGTAGGCTTCGTCTGCCGGCCAATTACCTTCAAATCTTTTGATGGAATGAAATATTTTAAAATAAAAAAAAATCATCTAGTTTTAGTGCTTTTTATATTTTTAGATTAGGAATACATCAAAACTGTTCCAAAACCGTATCCCGTAGAACTGTAATCGACTCATAAATAGTTTAGCGACGTTACTCTAGCAGTCCTCACACGACTCCATTATCGAAAATGACAGCAAGATGGAATGCCTTTCCTTGTGTAATTTCTAGTGAAAGTAGCCTTAACTTGATGAGCCGGTGCATTCGTGAGGGCTACAGTTCAGGGGACTTAGCTTTTACCATCCTGATAATTGTTTTATAGAAACCACGCGGTCAATCAGGACATTTTATATCGACTCTATAGCATATAATATTAGAAATCATTGTTAGACTCCTTGGGGAAGCTTCATGAAATTACACTGGCAGGAGCACTTTGGCTGCCGCACCGCATTCTGCAGGATTTTAAGATATTAACGGGAACAAAATGTTTCATTCTCAAAGAATATCTTTGACTCCAAGAATTTTATTGTTTTAACTTTATGCATGGAAATAAAAATATCTCGTTTCAACTTTTGGCACTCAAACAATGACGGAAAGACGACATCGGTAGTACATGTATTATGTAGGCAGAAGTTATTAAATGTAGCTGGATGATGAGAGATGGGGGTCTCCACTAACTAGAACAAGATGGGGGGGGGACACATGTTTTAAGCTTTGAGGAAATAGAGGATATCTAACAGTGTTTTCAGTAATACCAGATTAATTTCACGAGTGGGGTTAATATTGTTCACGAGTGCGCAGCACGAGTGAAAAAATATCAAAATATTAGCGACACGAGTGAAATATATTCTGTCTTGTTGATGATGCGGTTAGATATTCTATTTATTACATTTTTATAGCAAAACTTACCAGGGCAGATTTTAAGTTTCCCCATTGTCATTTGTAAGCAGTATTTGGATTAGTCAAATCAGAAAAAGTGATAGTTTCACTAATAAAAAATATCATTTTAATAGAATGATTTTTTTTGTATATTTCTTTATTATCGAGGACGATTTGTCTACCGTCATGAAATGATGTCAAAATGAAAAACGGCTAAGCGGGGGACGATTTTAGTGATATGTAAGAATATCAAAAGAAAAGTATCGATTTGAGATCAAACTGAACGTCAGATAAATGTCCACGTATTAAAGCGTGGATGACGTGTAACACATTGGATTTGATAGTTTAAACTGATACTTTGCGCGATTCACATCGCAGACCCATTACCAGTATTCACTTTCATGGCCACGGGGTCCCCGGGGGTGGGGGAGACTTATCCAAGTGTTGTTACCATGGATACAATCATAATGAATTAAAAGCAGTTTTAACGAAAGAACACGTTATCCAAACATCATCGATCACTCAGAACAAACCTTTTTTTGATTGGTAAAATGGTGTATTCGGAACATACACGACTGATTTGAGATATGACTAACCGAAGTGTTCCGAGTGATTGCTTTGAATTAGTACAGCATTTTTGCGATCACGGCGAATTCGTAATTGTACAAGATACGGTTGGGAACAGAATAGATGCACGTGCTAATCACTGTCTTCTGTCTAGGCAACAGGGCGATACCTAACGAACTGTAACGTTATGTGAGTTTACTGGCTGCAAACTGAAAATTATGAAATGTTTAATACAGAGGACAAACACTCACAACATATTTTGTTGTATTCTTGAGCAAGATACTTTACTCCGTTTGTTCCAGTCTACTCAGCTGTAAGTGAGTGCGTGGTAGGGTAGTTTTAGAAAATGAAGAATGCTAGCTGTGAGCGCCGAAATGGCAGCACCGGTTGTATGCTCCAAAGAGAGATGAGAACAATATTGGCTGGTTGCTTAGGACCTATAAACACCGATAATAATTTTTTAATCGCTTTGAGACGACCAGTAGGTTGTGACAAAGCGGTATATCAGAACTAATATTAGACTCAATGCACTTGCTCTCCGTTTGTAATCAAACAGTTAGATGGATTGGGCACAAATTCTTCCAATTACTAAGCTCTCTCCAAATGTTCTACCTTCTGGTACATGTATTTGAAAGAAGGTCCTAATTCTTAATAAAACATATTGCTGTTATTGCTAATTATTTTACTAGAAATACTCGATATTGATGGACATTCACAAACGTCATATCCTGTTCGTGTTTTTTAGTTGAATAACGTAAATTTCTGGGAAGAAAAACAAGGTAAACATGGCAATATTCTGTATTTGCTTCGCTGTCATCGCTTCACAATTTTCTGATTCGATTGTTATGACAGTTTATTTTTATTCTTAATAATCTCTTCTGGAGATTATTGACGTTTCAACTTGACGTCATCTACCGGAAGTTGTTTGTACAATTAATTGTTCTGGTAACTTCCTGTCGCGAGCGTAGATCTCTGTATAACCATCTAGGTATCGATATCCGGTCAGTGTTTTATGTGTCTGGGTTAAATTGAGGTTGGTTCACTCAACAGCTGCCATTGTGTAATAAGTTACATTTCTTTGCCAAATTCTTATCCGTAAATTCACAAATAATCAAATACAGGTACGTTATACAAGTACACACTAATGGTCAATTGTCACATGTTAATTTTGAGTTAGACGAGGCTGATATAAATGCGGGCAATTACAACAGCAGACGAAAACCTTGGTAGCAGTCTTGTATGATACCCGTACCAATAACAGGAAAATCATAAGTACTATCTAGTATACATGGATGAAGAATCGGTGTCAGCCTGGTAATGCTAGTAGCTGTTTCTTTCTCAGCTCATTCGGTAGAGCGTAAAACAAACAGAGGTCCCATGGGTTCCACTCCTAGTGAAGGCATTGGAAATAATGACCTCAGTTATCTACTAAGATAACAATAGTAGCATAAACAACATCTTCGATATCCAGGGGTTACACTCACCCACGCTCTCTACACTGTTAACCGAAGAAAAGCTCTATACATATCACCCTTACTTAGGTATAGTATCAATGGGACAACAAGGAGTATAAACAACTAAGGACCCCCGAGTCCACCTGCGGTGGCCTTTCGACTTTATTCACGTGTTCGCGATGAGAAAATTGTTCTCACGACAAACCCTGAACCTACAGTGTGAAAACCTATAAATATCAGCTACTGTATCTTGTTGGAAATTACAAATGTTAATATCAGTAACAATAATATTATTTATTGGTGTTATTGTTTCTGTTACTATCAGTGACATAAAGGCATGTAACTGTTTCTATCAATATCAGTCACATTGTAAACTTGTAACTGTTTATGTAGCTATCAGTAACATTATAGGCGTGTTACTGTTTCTGTAACTATCAGTTACATTATAAACGTGTTACTGTTTCTGTAACTATCAGTAACATTATGATCATTTTACTGTTTCTGTAGCTATCGGTAACATTATAGACGTGTTACTGTTTCTGTAACTATCAGTAACATTATACACGTGTTACTGTTTCTGTAACTATCAGTAACATTATAAACGTTTAACTGTTTCTGTAACTATCAGTAACATTATAAACATGTTACTGTTTCTGTAACTATCAGTAACATTATCAACGTGTTACTGTTCTCTAACTATCAGTAACATTATAGACGTGTTACTGTTTCTGTAACTATGAGTAACATTATTAACATGTTACTGTTTCTGTAACTATCAGTAACATTATAAACATGTTACTGTTTCTGTAACTATCATTATCGTTGTAAACGTGTTACTGTTTCTGTGCCTATCAGTAACATTATCAGCGTGTTACTGTTTCTGAAACTATCAGTTACATTATATGGATCTTCATGTTTTAGACGCGATATTTGCTATGTGAGAGTTTTCTACTTACCCGCCAAAACCCCCAGCAATATTACAGCAGTGGATATAATCATGGTAAGCCCGTCCGTTCGTCCGCTATATCAGTAACATATATCCGTTGGAATTATAACTTTACACTGATAAAAACCACCATTTTTGTTATTTCAAAATTTGAAAACGTTTTCGACGTCCTTTTGTTACTTTCGTTTTCTCTTCATTGATGGAAATAATCCACTCTATGAATATTCCGTTTTTGAAAATTACGTTGACAATATTTTCATCTTGACCTTTTATTATAGTAGTTGATACATTATGTAGAGGTTCCGTATGCCAATTTCCGCATATTCGAGAATATTTTCCTCACATGTATATCCATAGAATGTATCACTTCATCCAAAAACTCACATATTAAACAAACTTTTGTTAAAATACGGGACGTTGGAAGTTCTGTTCTGAACAATACAGTACGTAGTCATCGAGAAATAAATACGGAAATAACCGGAAGTAAATTCTCAAAGCAAGGAAATCACTTTGTAAACTTCAACAGTAACGGAGAAAATAGCCGGAAATTGCTTTTCTCGTATGTCGCAAAATTGGATTAATAGCACTAGTCGGCGATTACGACATCCTTTACGACATGTGTCCGACAGAGGACCAAATAATCCACAATCGGTCGATATGCTCAAATCTGTCTAAAAGTGTTAGTGTATTGATCCAGGTTAGTGAAATAAATTATCCTATTTAATTTCTATGTGAAATATGAGATGCTGAAATATACACAATAATCGTCAATAAATTAAACGGTTTCTTCACAAAACGATGATAAATAACTAGGAACAATGTCAATAAGCGTTCGTAATGATTTTCCTCCTTTTATCAAAGCTGTGCCACGAAGTCCCTCCTTTTGACACCCTCATTAACTCAATACCTGTCTCCGCGAACTTTGTAACGATCACGTACTGCTCGTCAGCTAAGTTCTGACAAAGCTTTATCACAAAGTTCCCTGCCACTCTAGCGAGGCACCGTACATAACAATGGTACACGAGTCTACGGCAGAGAATCGATCCCGAACAGACTGCAGTTCGCGGCAGTTATCGCCAGTCTCCACCGATTTCTTTCATCCCGTTGAAGAATGGAATTACTTTACAAAACTTCCTTGTCAAAACGCGATCCTAAAATTAAACCAAAAGTGTCGTGAACATTATATCATGCTCTGAACGTATCGATGCACCAGTAACGCTGATGGGGTGATATTTGTATTTAACTGGAACATTCTAAGCTGTAAAACAGGTCTTATTGTGTTTACTTGAAACCGATAAAACAACCGAAATGTGATGAGATAATTATCATTATGCTGAAGTGTTTTCGACGTTTATACATAAATCAATTGTAGCATTTTTTATATATTTAAATGTCAACGGTTTGTTTGTTTAACCTTCAAATATTGATTGGTTTGTTTTCCTTTTGTTTGGCTATCGCTCAACACATATTGATATAAACAGATATACATGTATAATGAATAAGACAATATAAGGTATACTTATAAGTGGTTTGCGATAAAAGTACAATTATTGACATCGTTTGACGTCAACTGGAGTTTTGTAGAACCATGAACACAAGAGGAAGCACTGGGGCATAAGGCGTTGCTGAGGGTTAAATAAACTTTATTTTATCCACAAAAATCTGTTCAATAATTGAATTATATTTTTCTATTCTAAACATTAACATATTTGGTTTGTCTGAGAATACTATAACTTCCGATGTGGTGTAGTTTTAGTTGTTAAAGTACACAATGTACCAGCAGGAGTTTTTGATAGCTGTCGATGCTGAAATATCTGAGAATTCGTTACTGCTGTAATTGGACTTAAACTGAGCTGCTCAAAGTTATTTAAATGTCTGTTGGTTTATATCAATCAAATTAAATCGAAAGTGATCTTAACCTCTAAAACACGTATCATTAAAATGTATTCTGAACATTACGTCAATATATCATCAGGACTTTGCTGTATGTCGGTGAAGTAATTCGTCCCACCTATATACATATACGGAACCTTGTTGTTGCCACCAGTGAAACTATTTTATCTGACTGGCGGCAGATTAAGCTATTTTCATCATTTGCATTAACAGGTCTCCATACATGTACGTTCTAAAGTATATTAGTATAACAAAAGACTTGCGGTCGCTTCCGGTTCTTCAGGTTAACTCTATGTATCTGGTATATGAAACATGCAATGGAATTGGTGGTTGCACTTGAAGCATAATGGAATACATTAACATACATGCAGCAGTAATCCGTGTACCGGTCTTTTGTCGTACCTGTGAATCGAGATTGTCAAGAAAGCGACAGTATAAGCCAGCATTCTTCACCTGCCCTGTCAAGTCGTATATCAATTTACAGCTACAGACCTATACACTAACCACGCTTAGATCGTTAGCAACCAAGAACAAATCGCCGGGAATATCAAAGGACTTCAAAGCTGTTCTAGACTCTCTTAATGTCTACATAAGATGCGATCCGACACATTATTAAAGGGAAAATGGAGAGGATCTTAAAGTTAAAGGTTGCCAGGAAAATATCAAAAGAAATGTGTTTTTTATTTTACTGGTTGCCATAGAACCTGCGAATATTTTTATTTCTAGAAAAAAAACAAGGTTTTATCAAAAGACATTTAACCGAAAAGTATTCAATGACATTTCTAATTTTAAAAAATCGTAATATACATTCATCGAATGTAAAACACGTGTCGAAGACTATAAATTGTCTTTTAGTTATAGATGGGCGTCGATGATTTTTGTACATGTTGATTTATTACATAATTAAAAAAGCGCAGATGTCTCGTAATAATATTTCTACTTTCGGTCACTTTTTTATGCGACATGCTGTAAGCGGCTTAGAACTGTCAACCGAACTTATAAGCCGCTTTGACATGCATGTTACTGTTACATGGCGAATGTCTTTCACTTTCCTTTGAAGTGTCACCCGATTTAAACGCCATAGGTTGGAGAAGGAGGATGTTACTATCAAGAAAGGGAAAGTTCACGATCGGAAAATTTAAAACGTCAAGTTTATCATATACCAGTAGCTTAGTATAGAGCTGTCCATGATGTTTGCGACAAAAAGATATTTTTTATCATATTATAGAAGATAAATAAATTATTATCTTCTTTATTTCACTTTTCTATTGGATGATAATGTCAGGACGAAATCTTTAAGAAAAACACAATAGAAGCCACAATAGAAGTTCAGTATCCTTTTATGATATAACTCTTTGGAGTATTTTTATAGTAATGTTTGTTATCTTGGTTCTGACTTTGAGGACGTTACCTTGATAATAACGGTTGTCGCCGATGTAGCAGCAGACGCTTACCCTTTCGGAATACCTGGTCAAATTCTTTCGACTTTTTCAAAGGTTTTATATTTTCCCATTTTGAAACACAGATGTTACATAATTTGAAGTCTTCATAGTTTGAATAAGGCAAACATTACGATTGATGCTAATTTTTAAGATACTGTTGTAGTCATTGTGAGGTTATATTTCAGTATCCTTGAATTTGTGATTTGGCTGCGGTAAGGAACTGTGTTTTCGAGGAAGTATGCAGTTGTTGATATTTTTAAGAGAATATAAGTTAAAAGTAAGTTTTAATGTAAGCTTAAGTTAACATTTCTTTCTTTTTCTCTCATAAATACACATTCTCTGAAGGTGTATTTTAAAAATATGTTCATCAACAAACACAATGTCGAAGTTAAGAAAGCCAAGATAGGGCAGGGATTGAAAACGTTTATTTATAAATGGTCACCTCTCGTCTTAACCATGACGGTACCGGTAAAGTATATCATGCTTAATTTGTTTTCGATAACTCCAGTTCAAGAAGGAAACGTTTGTGTAAACGGCATTCATAGATATGACTTCTGCTTTGTGACGCGTCCACCATGTCAACCATGCGACGAATACTAAAGAAATAAATCTTCGAACAAGCGCTGTTACAAATGCTCCAGATCAAGAAGACAAACATTTGTCCAAACGGTATACCCGTATATGTTAGCCGCTTTGTGACGCGTTCATGTTTCGGGCAAATTGTCCACCATGCGACGAATACCAAAGAAATAAATCTTCGAACAAGCGCTGTTACAAATGCTCCAGATCAAGAAGACAAACATTTGTCCAAACGGTATACCCGTATATGTTAGCCGCTTTGTGACGCGTTCATGTTTCGGGCAAATTGTCCACCATGCGACGAATACCAAAGAAATAAATCTTCGAACAAGCGCTGTTACAAATGCTCCAGATCAAGACGAATACCGTTACCCGTGTATGTTAGCCGCTTTGTGACGCGTTCATGTTTCGGGCAAATTGTCCACCATGCGACGAATACCAAATAAATAAATCTTCAAACCAGCACTGTTACAAATGCTCCAGATCAAGAAGACAAACATTTGTGTAAACGGTGTATACACTGATACGATAGCCACTTTGTGACGCATTAATGTTTCGAAAAGATTGTCCACCATGAGACGAAAAGGAAAACCAGCAGTGTAACAAAACGTGTTTCAAATTGGGAGAGAGGGTAAGTGGTTGGGGTAACTATTGCCTTCAAATGCCATCCCATGCCGCAGGAATGTCGTTCTAAGTGCTTTTGGGCATGTTAGTTAATCAACTCAATTTTTACATCGTATCTTTGGCTGACAGGTGCTTCCTCTAATGAGGTATTCAATGTATAAAGAAAAACTGACAAGAAGGCGTCTTTTGCGTCATGAGAAGGAAGCCGATTCATCTTACCTTAAGGGAAAAAAATAAGACCGGAATGATTTTGATGTTTCAGAATAAAATTTGTTTTAAAAAAAATCTGTTATAGCTCAAATAAGACATATGAAGCTGAAATATTTTTTGTACGTGTATCTTTGAGTAATCATGGAATAAACTGAAGTTGTAGTAATATGTTATCAGACATTTTGTCGGTGAAATGGGAGAGCTTGACGTGAAATTGACTTTCGCTGCACGTCAATTGGAAAAATATTTGCACATCTTGTGATTTATGTTCTAAATTATATTGTTTAGTGTGTAAAACGTTTGGCTGATATTCAAAATAGTGTTATATACAGTAAATATTGAACGACGTAAGTTACAAAATGAGAATCCCTAATGTTTAAACAATTTTGATTTATCAATTTAATAAAATCTTGTTGTTTATTTTTTATGACTTTGTAATCTTATTCGAAAGCGTGTTCTATATTGTGGTTTAGTTCATGATGGTAAATATTTCTTCGTTGTTTGCTATTTCAAACGACATTTTCATTTGGTATTTTCAGATTAACTTATCTTTAACCAAGTTCATCAGCATGTTTCCCCTTTTTTCTAGTTTAGGGAAATATATCATCTCCTTGTATAGTGTACTGTAGATATACTACCTATTAATCAACCCTCGTTGCATTCATGAAGGTATGAACACGGTTTTGAGAGCATATCTTTTATGTATTTTTAGACACCGCGGAACAATCGATTAGAAACTATGGGGGAGGTGGCGCCGGCGAAATAAACCGTTACAAATAAAAATGTGATTTTGTCAGACTACCCAGAATCTATGATATTTAATTGATATTGAAAATTCATAAATATATTTCAAACGTAAGACATCTTTTTTTTGTCAGTATAGCATAAAAGAATTTCAAAAGTTTTCGAACATGAATCACAAAAACAAAAATTATAACTCATGTGAATACTTAGGATTGGGCCAAATTTTTAAGAACAAGTTCAAAAGAGGTTATGCGATGTGACCGTTTAGTTTTTATTTCTTTGTTATTTTATGAACTTTTTGTGGAAATTCAGGTCCAGTTTGGTATAACCGAAGGGTTATTAACTTAAGCCGCTGGAGAAAAAATAACCAAATTCCAGTTAAATGAAAATGTTTTGAATCGTCACTATGTTGGCGTTAAGATCTATCTCTAGCTGACTCTTGAATAGTAAACAGATATTGAATAATAGAAAACAGTCTCATAGTGTTTTGATCAATTGGATGTCTGATCCTAAGTTTGAAACTATGGGTAGATAAGCTAATAGTAAAATTCAGTAGAGAATGATTAGTTGGTTGGTTGGTTGGTCGGTTGATTGTTTTTCACCTCCTATTAACAACCAGGGTCACATTATACTTTTAGTGGGCGTACCAGTCGTTCCACTCCCAAGTAGAGCGTAAATCAGGGAGTAACAACTACTACCATTGTAAGAGACTCTGGTATGTCTCGGTCTGGGGATAGAACCCATAGTCTTCCTCACAGGGGCGAACACTCAACTAAAGGCCAAGAGTGAGGTTGTGGCAAGGGAGACATTAAAATATAGAAAGTTGTTTAGAAAGAATGGAAAAGATAATATCCCAAGTTTAGTCGCCTTCTACGATGATGCAATGGGGGAAGCAGGTACAGTTTTTACGCCTTACCTGCAGGGCAGTTCGGTAGAAAAAGTATCTGTAAAAACTAAAGGGCTTGTAGCTGCCAGTCTAGTCCGTCTCTTACACTGAAACTTAATAGCATGTTCAATTTATTACTAGCGGCTCATAGTACTGCTCCTTCTACTATATGATATAGTGAACACGTGTTGCAATGATAATGAATGAGGTCTCAATTTTGTTATTTAAACACTAATTAAGATACCATCACCAGTACACATGAACTTACAGCCCGCTCCTTCCCTACTGTACTAAATAAGCTGATAAAAACATCATCACCAGCATAAACGGGATTTTCGCCTCCTCACCCTCCCCCTCACCTATAAATAAGTGATTACCTCATAGTTTAAAGAGTGACTAGATCAGTCAACAATTTCAAGGGTTCGATATTTCACACGCACGTACCGGGTAGTACACATCTGTCGCGAGAGAGTAACCCTTGGAATTTGTAAATTGTCATTATCAATTGACGTAGCTCTCACCACATGTAAATATATCACAGGAGCAGTAGTAATCATGTATATCTTACCAATGCTCTTTAGGCATAGCTCGACACATCACGTCTCCCACTGTCGCCGAAAGTGAAAGGTTCTGTGTCATTTTACTTGGTTATGTTGGCTGTCCAGTAGGCGTCTTTCAATTACGTCATTTCTGTCATTACTGGAGGCGGTTGATATATAGCGTACACTGGGCGCATTACGAAAGAAAACAAAAACATCTTTTCACTTTGACTTCGCTATAATGAGCAAATACATGTACCTCTTTGAGTATTTGCGATGTTTAGTATTGTTTCAATTGCTGGGAGCTTTCAAATACTATACGTCTTCATTCGTGACCTTATTTTAGCATTTTCATAACTGTTGCATTATATGGTTATTTTATGAAACATATTCAACCATTTTGTGATGGTAGATACTCTTTGCAGAAAAACCATATTGCAAATGTAATAATATGACTTTCGTTCAATATCTGTTCATTTGATCCATATTCTCTTAAATTGACACTAAATACAAATAATTTATAATAGTAAAACATACTGTGAGCGGGGTCAGAAATACACTATAATGGCAGGGATAAACTATATTTAACATATTGATAAGGAAAGTGGTGTTAAAGATAAAAAAAAGAAATGAAGGAATAACTTTCGTGATTGTGGTAATTACTGAAGAGACTTGTTCTCACGAAAAACAAAAATCTAGCAAACAGGAGCAATTTGGAAAAAGAAGAAGAACGGGTTTCATACATGCACGAGACAAATATTCTCTTTTTTTATCATGGCATCAGTTTCTGTACTTTTCGGTACAGTATTAGTGGCAACATATCTCTATTTTATAATGCCATCCCACTGGCATGTTTTACGTACGGATAACATCATGATAGCTTGGCATATTTAGCCACACGATTCCGACAATAAAAACAAGAATCAAGTGAAGACACGATCTGTGCAAAACATGTGTGAAATGATATGAAAGTAAAGATAATGTATCATTTCAGGGAGTAGATAACACAATTTGTTTTTTGTTTCTGTTCTTCAAGTTCAGTGGTGCATAAATATCTAGAATGCCGTTTATATTTTGTTGTTCTCCAATTTGCACGTAGATTAAGTGATCTCATATCTGAATTTTTTTCCAACAGACTGTTGGCATTCCCATGGGAACAAATTGCGCCCAACTCTACGCTGACTTATTTTTGTTTTGTTTTCATACGAGGCTAAATTTATGGAAGAGTTTATTAGGACAGGTAGGAAAAACCTTGCCAAATCTTTAAATTTCACTTTTAGATATATCGACGATGTGTTGTCGATAAACAGCAAGACGTTCGCTGACCGCGTCGATCGTATATACCCTTCTGAACTTGAAATAAACGACACAACAGACTCTTCTACATCAGCCGCTTACCTCGATCTCTACTTAAACTTTGACCAACATGGGCAGCTAAATACTAAGCTATACGATACATAACGATTTCAATGTTCCGCTCATGGACTTTCCATTTCTTGATAGTAACATCCATGCTTCTCCAACCTATAGTGTTTACATATCGCAGTTGATTCATTATTCTAGGGCTTGCTTTATATATCGCAATTTTCGTGATCGATGCGACTGCTGACAAGCGAAATTACTACACTGGGATAAGAGAAATATAATTTGATCAAAGGTATGAGTTTTTTGGTCGCAATTTGTTTTCTCATTGAAAAATATACTGTAGCTTTGTGTGAAATGAAAAAAGACGTATTTGATTATGCTCATTAGTATGCTTCCTTCCTGTGATTGAGAATGATGACTCGGTTATCACTTTGAGGATTTCATTATCACTTTGATGTGATCATGATTTACGATGCGGATGTCGTCGATGAAGCAGAAGACGCTTACTCTTCCGGAACACCTGTTCTTTTTTTCTGTACTTTTAGATTTGTCAGCATGTAAATCTTTCTTTTTTCATATTTTGCCCGTAGTTTAGACGATTTTGAGTTCGAATCAGAGTTTTGTTGACGCTTGGGTATTTTCTATATTCACCTATAGAATGCTGTTAAAGGTTAAAGTCATGTTCAGTTTAGGCTTATTGACAAGGATGTTTTACTTGTATTCTCTTAAGGGCAGACGTACAACTTTATCAAGGAGTGGTTCTAACATGCACTTAAGGAACACCGGATGTCTAGTAGCGAAGTCAACCTCCATAACAGTATGTATATAATAAAAGGCCGTCTGATTTTTACGTTAGCTCTATTATATAGTAAATGTCTACAGCAGTAGGATTGAAAGTGTCTGTCATGAAAAAAAAATCATAAACACGTTTTAAATGAATGGTTAGCTTGTTCAGTATATTCCGATGCTCTACTGTAATATAAACCTTTATGATTTCTTGCAAACCTTCGTGTCAAAAATTATAAATGCTTCTTATTTGGAAAATGCTATAAATCCTTCTGAGGAGGTTGATGGTACAGTACTTTACTACTACAAAGCAAAAAATATGTGCTTTATTTTATTGTGTTCTATCAAAGTCGTATGACATGTCTCTTCATTATAAGTCCACCAGATCAATGCTATTTAGGGAATTTGGAAGTCAAATACTTTATTCAGACAGCGTCTTCATCCTGTAGAAGTATGTGTACTCTCTGCCATTTCAAATATCATTGTGTGTCAAAGGTAATCTTGATGTCTAGTTAGTCCAAAATCTCGATATCTTGCATGCAAATGCAAAATCTTAACAATATGGTTATGATAAGTTTAAGTTACTGTTTTTGTAGTTTAAGGCAACATTAGGTTTTCAAAAGCAAAGAATTATCAAGTGACATGATATTGCAGTTTACATGGAAAACGACGGACGGAACATCAAGTTGCCTTGTAATACCGTTTTGTAACATTGGTTATACATTAAAGTGTAAGTAAGTGTTGTGAACCGATATTCATGTGAATGTATGCTGAATGTATGCATTTGGCACGAAAAGTCATGAACTATATATATATTGTAGTTTAATTGGGATCATTCCCCATCCGATCCAGAAACGCAATTATTTCCTATATGTCACAACTTTTACTAATTGATAACTAAAACGTTGAAATTATTCTACGGTTAACGTTGTTATTGTTAATATCAATTAAATGATGGCATTCAATGTAAAAACGCTTATGCCAAATGTTTCTTTTATATTTCGAAAACTCCAATATCTGTACTTGTCGTTTTATTACTTGAATCCTTTATAATAACAAGTACTTATTGTAATGGGGGACCATAACAGAAGTCCCCAAAACCCAAGCAGTTCGCTTCGCAGAGCTGAAATACATTTACACACCGAACGATATTTAAATTTCAACCAATCCAAGCAAGAAAATGGCAGCCATTTTGTTGAATTGCGCAAAAAAAAGTTACGTAGTTGTTCGTAGAGCCATAACACAACTACATACAAAAGGAGGGATGCCAATTTTGGTCTTTCTGTGGCCTATTAGTGATGGGGCTAATATTTTGCAGGAAGATTATTTAAAGTCAGTTGCATATTGTATTATGTTCAAAACATCTAATTTTGTGTGGACTCATAGGAAATGTGGGGGTCAAAGTGGGGGGGGGGCAGTAAAATGAAAATTTTGTTTTTGACGTTCTCACGCACTGCAAAATATAGAAAAACTTTTGTTTCTGTTAAATAAGTAGCAGACTTGAAGATTGAAGTTGATCAAAAATAAGTAAAAAAACTCATAAAGTAGGTCTTTATGCAAATGCCTAATGCAACTGACCTTAAATTTACTTCCTGCAAAATTGAAGCCTTAACACTGATAGGCCGCAGAAAGGCCAAATTGGCACCCCTCTTTTAAACGAAATCGGGCATCTAAATATTAACCAATCAGAAGCCAGGAAATGGCGGCCATTTGTGGAATCACAAAACCAAAGTTATGATGATGTTTGTAGAGACATATCACACTTACATTGCCGATTTGAGCGAAATGGGACAATATCTAAATTTCGACCAATCAGAAGCCTCCTGTTGTCGGCCATTTTATTTAATCTAAAAATGGACTTCATCATTGTGTTCCTGATATCAGACAACACCTATAAACCAATTTCCATGGAAATTTGGAGAATATTGATTTTTTTTTTAACATTGACAATTCTTCACCTGGAGTCCGTCAGGAATACATATGCGAAGTTTCATTACTACATGTACATTATCAACCGCATAGGAATAACATGTATACCATATGTTTTCAGCAGTTATATACATAGTTTTATCCATTTGAATTTAGTAACACATTCTGTCAGAAACCAAACCTTGATCCCGAGTAATCTCTAGAAACAAAACCTCAAAGTCTGTATATTGTATCCAGGGACCATGTTATTTCGTGTTTGATCATCTCTCACGGGAACTTCTCTCTCATAACATTTTATTTTGAATCTTTCACGGTATAATTGATTTCACTTCCCACAGCACGTACATATAAGATTTACAGATCTATTCTGAGTATCATATATTCTCCCCAAGGACGTACAGCAACTCAAAAGGACGAAATTTTCCGACAGACGCCCAAACTTGACAGATTGCCCAGGCCGCTCGTATCAGTTACAGCTATATTCATTAATTCTTATTGATTACACTTACAGTTTGTGTACAGGGAGATTGTTAGCTGATAACGGAAAGTCTCCTGGCTAATTTGATGGCCAGTCTGGCAGCAGGCGAGCAAGCGGACATCCTTACTGACAGATGATGTACACCTCTATCGATACAGCCAAGGATATCACACGTTTTTGAACCGATTCCAGCAATCAAGTCATTACATTTTGCATCTTCTTTCGGAAGATATCGGCACATCGGTTAAACTATAACTTGAAAATAGATAAGGACAGGAAAGATTATATAAGAAGACACCGACAGAAAAGGGGAAGTAACAAAGCAGATGCACTTTCTAAGACTTTTTCGGAAAGTTCTGTTTGCTCGATGGAAAGATTCGAAGATGTTTTATTGGAATGATAGCTAATATTGTCACAAAAACAAATACTACCTAGTAGAGAGTTTGTTTGGCAAACCCTATACAAATTCTAAATTGTACCTGATGAGAGTCTGTTGGCCTCTCGAGGCAATTATAAATGTATCGTCTGACTTACCAAAACTACATCGAAGTTCATTAAGTATTTAAACCACAATGCATGGTTCATACCTTGTCTCAAATGTGCAACTTGTATTACTTGATTTTCACAAAATAATGATGCATTGTACTTCTATACGATATTAACAAAAATTGTAACAAAGTGGGTTTTATCGGGTTTACTGCTGAGGTGTACACAAACAGGCTTGAAATAAAACCCTAGACATACTTTCAATTAGTATAGCCGTGCCGATAGTAATTATTTAGCGGTAAACAGTTTGCACAGGGTTCATATGTGGTCGTACAGGGCAATGATCTAATATCATATTAAGATCTATTGAACATCTCCCACATGCTCGATCGACTGAAGGTGTCAAAATGTAAATGAATGCAGCCGTCTTCAGATCGATTTACATATAAGGTAAACTTGGGAAGGGATCGCACTTTGCACACGGCCCTTTACATTTTAGATTTTGAGAAGCATGAAAATGGGTACGAAATTGGGGACAGGACAGAGCGATATAGATCACAGAAATGGACGGACAAACAACAACTAACACCCGAAGGAACCGATGAATAAGCTTTAACCGACACCAGTTTGTCACTCTTTGTTACAAATACCGCAATTAAGCAACAGAAAGGTCCTCAATAAGAATTTAAAGAATATAAACATAACTTATAATCAAATCAATCGAAGCAAAAAAAAAAAAAACGCTTTCAAGGAAGAGAGTACATATTCTGCCATAGCACATGCAATATAAAAAGAACGCTTTTAGTAATAAATCTAGAGATGGGAAGTTTATATCTATTAGTCTGTATGTGTGTCGTAATTCCAACGTAAACATTTGTTACCGCTTGTTTCAGTAAATATTCAAATGTTATATTCTACCATATTCGTCCGTCTGTCTGTCCGTTTGCCACACTTCGTTTCCACGCAACAACAGCAGCAAATGATATCCGATTTCCTTGAAACTTCGTTACAAGGAAAAATGCCTTAAAGGGTTTTGGCCACGATTTTGAAAATCTTGTAAAAAGTGATTAAACTTGTAGCACATTTCAATAAATACTGATAGCCTATGAACGAGCATTCGATTTTGTTCCGGGATCTAGATATTGACAGTCAAAGTTGACCGCTCCCGACTGGCGAGAATTTTAATGAGCTGACCGGTCACGTGGTACATGTGACGTCATTGAAGCACAACTGACCGACTC
The DNA here is from genome assembly GCA_947623455.1 of Mimachlamys varia. Classification (NCBI taxonomy): domain Eukaryota; kingdom Metazoa; phylum Mollusca; class Bivalvia; order Pectinida; family Pectinidae; genus Mimachlamys; species Mimachlamys varia. Next base: position 36,159,513 of record OX392534.1, read on the forward strand.
AGGTAAACTGATCAGTGGTACATAGACGAAAAAAAGCTTAGTAGAAAAACGCCTATTGAATTCGACATGTAAGTCAATCTTGATTGTTGTTTAATTCTTTTGATTAATGAATAAAATATCTTGAAAAAAATATAGGTATGTACTTCTAAACTTAAGAAAGGAAATAGGAAATGCCGTTTAAAAACATCGTAATGTTAGTGTGTATTACACATCCGCCTCTTGCTAACAATAGTTCTTCTACAAAGGACCACGGAACCATAAGGTCTGTGAACGGACATTATGATTTTACAGACACGTTACATATTGGTTTTATAGATATATATAGTATATGAATACAGTTGCAACAGACACGCATAGAGCGGTTGTGAGTATATTACTGGACGGAGCCATTTTCTTGACATATCATTTTTTTTAAATTTATTGTATTGAAGTTGTGACTTTATTTAGCTGGAATTGAATTAATACACCATACACTGCTGATCGATTCATGAATATGTGTTCAAAGTTATACCCACAACATGTAAAATTCGCAAACATCAAATCTTCCTTGATTGCATATAAAGTGTGAGGTAATATACTACGTGTTTGATCTTGGTGATTTTAAAATCATGTGGTTTGCTAATACAAACTATTTACGCTGTACAATTAAACATTTTCGTAAGCACTTCAGAAGTATTATATATTATGACGTCAACAGTACAGTATGATTTGTTTAGATGATGAAGTAAATAAAACCACGGATTTAGATAAGTCCGTATTAAATAATAATATACAGAACAAGTATATATGGTAATAGTAAAGCACGTAAAATGGAATGCAAAAACTTTCATTCGTTCAAATTCAATTTTTGTCTAGTATAAATAAAGTTGACATTGTCACAAATAGATGTGAAAACATAACAGTCTGAATTATTTGTGTTAAATTGAAATGTTGTTTAAAATGTGGACTGAAATCGGTTTGCCAAAAATTAAAGGCTCTTCCCAACTTTTTTATTTCACTTGATTCAGTAACACACCAGTCTATATGTGTGGAATGATTAAATATGTTCCAAGGATTAAGTCTGTGGCCATGAAAAAAAACCCAAATAACATACGCTAATGAGTATTGAAACATATTAGAAAAGTGTTTTCCTACGATTACTGTATACGTTTTTACAACATCTCTTAGTCAACCAGTTTTGGGTTGAAGTGGTTGCAGTTTGAAACGATTACTCTTAATCCTAGCGCAGAAAAATACTGCGTCATATTCTTTAAATTGTACTGAAACAGAAACAGTAGTCTAAATATATGTGAAATTCAAACACGATAAATAAATGAATTTTGTTAGACTCACTCTAGTTGGTGATTTTCATTTAAACTAGTATTCAAATAATTGGACGAGTTTAAATCTTGTTTTTCATACAGTTTTCATAAATTGGACTGGAGAAGTTTTGGTTTATATCATAAAGTGAAAGTGTGTCACATTAACGCATCTACAATTCTTGGATCAGCCCCTGAGAATATATCATAAATCCAGGGACACATATATACGTCCTTGAAAAATCCATTAATCAAATGTTTATGTTGATATTTTAAAATATGCAATTATTCAAATAAAAACGCCATAGTATCAGCATCACCATTTTTACAAATATAATAAAACTTAAAAATTCAGAAACATCGTATGTATGTGATACATATACAGTTTAACCTAAATAACATCGTCAGGTTTTGCCAAGGCTACTAGCCTATAATGTTAAATACTGATAATATAGAGTTATATTCTGTTGAAAACGCCTATAAATTTTATAAAAAAGTTTTTCTTCCGACACTGGGGACGGCTAAGGATAAAAAGAATTATCTCACATATACGTCCCTGATAATTATAAGATCAAGACTACCCTTCGAATTCACGGCCATAACATTCACACCTCTTGGTAATTACAGGGTAATTAGTACACCTGCCACAACTCACAGGTAGGTACAAATGCCCTTTGGCTAGTATATGTATGACAGGTAAAGCTACAGGTAACTTACATAGCTGTAAAATCAGATTGTGTAAATTGAGTTACTGTCTCTAAGCTTGGAGTTACTGAGACGTCACGGTCTGGATTCGAATTTAATGCAGTTCATGCAAAAATCGGAATTAGATAGTTTATTTTTCTCTCAAGATCATTAATAACCATTAATAATTTTAACCACACAACATACATTAGTTGCTGTCATTACTTACACCAAGGAATAAGATAGTAAGTCCATACTTACACTTGCAGATAAGACATAAATATGTAATGGGAGTATCAGAATAGGTACAGGTATCGGATACGTTGTGCCTCAGTGACATCACACATCACGTGACCTAGAATCCCGGTCAAAATATGCATATTCACTAGGCTAATATAAATGGGGCGTGACCTGCCTGTCCATTTTCCAGACACCGAAGGAGACGGGGTATCGGTCACTACACGTATTGTGGCATCAGATAAGATTGAAATATGAAATTATGAAAAATCGTGGCCAAAACCCTTTAAGAACTCTATCAAGTTCCCTCGCCACTTCTGTCGGATGTGATGTGGTGGAGGTATGGTCCTTGATTAACGAAAAATGTCATTTTCTTACGTTTCCGTGCCATAACGGCAACAAATAATATCCGATTTTCTTGAAACTTGGTAATAAGTTTATTTGTCTAAAGGTCTCTGCCATGTTTAATCGCCACTTTTAGCGGACTTTATTTGGCGGAGAAATGGCCCCTTGATTAATGTTTCCTTGCGAACACGGCAACAAATATTTACCAATTTCTGTGCACAAGGATTTACTTTAGTGTCTACAGCTTGAAAATTACAAAAGCGTTTTACCAATAATATGATTACATCCTTACGAAAGGGGCAAAAGCGGGGGATATTAATTCTACAAATTAGTTTGTTTTGTTAACACCAACTCAAATTAAACGCAAAGGAGGACTTTCTGTCGAGTGCCGTCGAAACCCATTTGGGATACTTCGGGTGGTTTGTTAATAAAAGGTTCTGACCGTATCATGAAACTAACGAGAAAAAGATATTCATCAACAGTAAACATAAAAGAGATAATAATCGGGGAAAATCCTCTTAAGTGAGAGCTAGGCCATTACTACAGTGAAAGCGGACACATAAAGCCAACTATCGTTAGCTCTTTTAGAGCAGTTAAAAGCAGATGAGGATGTCAGCATTAAATGTGATACCATCAGAAGGGAAGATAACGGTTCAAATTGTTGTATACATGTAACATTAGTTATTCTACTAAGCGTCAGTGACATGCTGTTAAGCTCATTAAACCGAAGTACAATGGGTCTTATAAGTGCATACATGCCTCTTAAATTATACAGTCACTAATGCAATCTTACAAGTCTAAAAGAGAGCTCTGTCACTGTACTGTACCTAAATTGCCACTTCAAGAAGATTCCAGAATGAATTTTTTTTATTTCTTCATTCCAATAGGAATTAACACGACAAAGTATATATTGCATGCCTTCAATATGTTGGTTTCCTTGGTGCACTGTTATACGGTTCATTGTCAGCTATTAAAACATTGAAGTTTATCATAACTTGTAACGAATAAGCTTGTAAAAGTGGTAGATCTAAATAAATGTTTTATGTTTCTCTGTGTTCAATTATATTCGTAAAAAGTTTGCTTCAAAAACTGATTAATTTACATGTTGAAAAACACCCATCAGAAAGCGAAAATGGGGTACATTTGTTTCGTGATTTCACTTCACCTCACCCACGTGTGGGAATCTTGATTAAGCAAGTGCGTGGGTAAATGATATATGGCCAATTAAAATCATCTGGTTCACCCCAATCCCCTAAATTAGGCTTATTAACACAGGTACACGCCTTCCCCGATACATGACTGTCGTTTATGGCCCTGTGAATTTTATTGACCATCAATAAAGCTGATGTTTTGATGGGTATGATTGTAGGAACTGTTTTTGTTCCAGTAATTGGGTGCTGGATAACTTGGAGATGGAAGACGAACACACTAACGTTAAAGAATGCACAGCTGCAGTGATCACGAATGGTGTGGGCACATTGGCATCGTAAATACACATGTACTGATATTTCCGTTCATGGCAGTACTTTGCATCATGTCCTTGTATTACCGTTTATCGTTTTTTAGCGTATGCTATATTTCGCCTTTTCTATACAAAATCACAGGTTTTGAATTTAGCGTATTTTGATTTTAGCTACGATAGTTAATGTTAGCGCACGTATCATATATAATACAAGAAATGAATTATGAACAATTATTCTTATTGAAAATCCTCGCGTATTGCATCAAATGTTATCGCGAAGGATACAGTAACACCGCAATATGCCGCTGTAGGATCACTAAAGTTAAATCAGGTCGTTCTTTGAGGTTCCAACCATTTTACACCTAATGGTTTTATATTGTGCTGTATCCTCATACTGAATAATGAAACCAATTTTAGTGATATTTTATTTTTCGCGATGGAGTGCTGTCCCGAACATAGCGAAAATGTGACACTCGCTTAAATAACCCGATCTACGGTATATGAAGGTGAGCGTTTTTGAATATGCGCATTGGTGTGGTTGAGAATGATGACCATCTATAAGAGGTCCTTTGTGAACCATTTTGATATTAATATATTAAAATCATATTCATACTAGATGAATAAACAATGTCACAACGAACAGTGCATCTACACAAACTGAACTTTTTTCGCTAACATGCCGTTATAATTTACTGGAAAGAGCCCAACATTACTATCAAATGAAGCACAATATAATTCGGTTTGTCTGTTGGTACATGATACAAAAAATATCCACATATTTCTAGATAAAACTTGCAAATTGAACCATACATAATGCCACAGAAATTATGTATTGAAGAACGAGTATAAACAGCGGTAAATGCCGTTTGATGTATGAAGTAAACAACTGTAAAATCTTGATCTAGACATTCCATCTAGTCCCCGACGATAGAAAATTATACATTAGGTTTAAATGATACAACAAAACTCACACATTCCTCACCATCAAATGATTATTGAATAGTGCAGAATACTGCAGTAAACGAATGTAACGACAAAGTATGATATCGGCTAATATTTACATTCAGTATGCTTGAAAGCATTGGCGAAAATTATATTCATTTCTCATAACCACATAGCCTCTTCACATGCAAACAGTGTGTAGCAATACATTGAAAAATAGTTGTAGTTCCTGAACAACATAAATGATTATTTTTAAAGTAAAGATTTAAAAAAATATATATAAAACAAATTTTTAATTAAAAACAAAAATCCCTTGAAAATACAGTGACAACTAATACTGTCATGTTTAGATAAAATGTTATAAAATGCAAGCGTTCTGTACGGCCTTCGGAATTGTTCTTCTACCCGTGTTATTTTAAATAAATACGATCCATGTTCAAAACATAAAAATCACTCCAAAATTCTCACAGAATAAATGTTGTAGATAGAACTACAATTTGTTTCGGTTGTTGTTATGACGATTGCTAAGACCGTGTCACGAACCGTGTAACACTTTCCAGCGAAAACGGCTGTTCTCTCTCCGAAGTCACTCTCAGGTAAAAACTTGAAAAAAAATGCATTTTTTTTATTATGGTGTGAGTTAACACATAAAATAAAAAATAATCGTAATATAAATATAAGGAATGAAATTTATCTTTTCAACATTCATGAGGTCATAACAACATTGGCTTTCTTGGACATATTTACCATCAACCGCTAACGTGATTGATGGAATATGTCCAAGTAACAAACCCCACTGAAAATTTGTTTAGAAGCTATAAAAAATAAGTACAGTATGTATTATTTTGTATTCTGTATTTTCAAAACGCTTGATCTAAATAAAGCAATGTATGAATGTGTGTAATAAAAAGGTGCCCATGTCTAATGGAAAAAGTAATCACAAGCAGAAACGACTTCGACCTTAGCAATGTTCGAATAAAAATTGAAGGGTATGCATAGGTGTAACTGTTAAGCTTCCTTAGAATGAACAGTTCTCCGCTCGCGATGTATCTTCGTGTATATACGATATTTGTATCGAGGTCTGCACCAGTGCCCAGTGAGAATGACCTTGTATGATATAACATGTTAAAACTACACAATAATATAATGTAACAACGAAGATAAGACAGGAATGAGAGATGAGATGATACAATCAATATTTGATATAGAAGTTTGTATCCGCTACAAAATACTAGTAGACAGCATTTTATAAGATCGTCTGCTTATAAATATGGTTGGCCTTAAAAACAAATCACAGTTTTTTGTTGATCGATGTCTTTTTCATCTATGTGGGCCTCAGGCTGACCTCTCGACTACAGATCCTTTGATCAAGTATATCGGAAACATATGACAAGTTACTTCAGTCGACACCAGACATACCAGAGTCGTTATGTAGTAAAGCATAAACTCAATACGTGATATTAAAAAATCTAATTTAATCATAGCTACATGTTGTATGTATGATGGGTGTAGCATTTATGGAATAAAAAAGTCCGAGCGTACACATAAAAACCCCGTATACTCAATACTTGTTGTGAATGTCAAAAAAGGAGCCACTGAAAAATTACATCTATTAAACTTTAAATGTTTAAATACTAATAATTCTGTGACATTTAACATTAAGTAAAAAATACAGCGAGAAGCAGTGGGCTAGCCCTAAATTATGGTTTAATATCTTTCAGGCATCGCTTATCACTCCTAAACTCTTAGCTTTTCTACCATAACGCTCTCCGAGACAGAATATCATATCTATATTTTGGTTACATCCCACTTATTTTCATGCTCTGATGAAGAGTTAGTTTGTTCCATTCTACATGATTAAGCAAGAAGCCTTAAAGGTCTGTATCGCTCACCTGGATACATTGATATCCGGCTGGGTAACCATGGCAAATATTTTTCCAAAACGATCTCATAACCAGGGACAGACCCTTAGACCAATCATTGATGCATATCTTTATAAATTTAAGTTTGGTAAATGGGTGGGTATCTCAACAGTTTTCAACTGAAACTGAGAAACTAGATCCCTAGGGCTGTGGCCAGACTCCAACATAAATGCTAACATCATGATTGTGTCTCTTTCTTTATGCCCAGCAACTGTAGTTTTGGTTTGGATATCTCAACCGTTTAAACATTTTGACTCAAGAGGTAAATCTGCATAGGCGTAGCAGAATTTGAGGTCAAATATTTCAACATGATTTTGATCGTCTCTTTATGTCAAGCAACTGTATATATAGTTTTTGGGTGATTATCTCAATTGTTTAAAAGTTATGACTTAGTATTCAAGTGTGCAAGGGCGTGATGGACCTTGGGGTATCATCTAAATTCATGATTGTGATCGTCTCTTTATGCCCAGCAATTGTATATATAGTTTTGGGATGGGTATCCCAACCGCTTTAAAGTTATGACTCAGGAGGCAAGTCTGCAAGGGCGCGACAGACCCTGGCACCAAATCTAAAATCATGATTGTGATCTTCAATTATTACCCAGAAATTGTATACATAGTTTTGGAGTTGGATCTCAACGGTTTAAAAGCTGTGACTCAGAAAATCATACTAATCAATAGAATTAAGCCAAGAATGTATAGGATTATTAGTTTTGTCATGGAAATCCGTCCTTACAGGGTACGATATTTCAGGGTTATTTGATTTCGCGGAATTTTATTTGACTTCGAACATATCAACGAATAAAAATAACGAAGCAGTATATTTTCATTTAGTACGGATATGTTCGATAAAGACATGAGTAGTGTTCCATGTGGAATAGTGACCATGATCCATTTAGTGGCGAAAACAATTGCACAACGCAATAAGTACAACTCTTTTACATGTATTTAAGACCTGTAAGAATAGTTAATACATTTCAAGTTACAAGCAGACCATTATGTACCTGTTCTTGTCTTGTTCCTGTTCTTGTCTTGTTCCTGTTCTTGTCTTGTTCCTGTTCTTGTCTTGTTCTTGTTCTTGCGTCCACTCAATCCCCTTTGTCCTTCTTTCTTTTTGTTGTCGCTTTATGTTTGGGTTAGAATTTGTACGTATACCTTGATGTATTTTGATTTTTTTCAGAACCATAAGATTTATTGTTTGTATATTGTAAACTCATATTCGTCGCTTGTCGAAATGAAGTCTGTAGCATCCTATCAAAGAGTAGGCCCTAGTAGAAACCTTAGGGAAGATACCGAGAGAAAATTGAGACTGATTCTTGTCAATGACACAGGATATAGCGCAATATGGTTCAGTGTATCCTGTCGGAAAATGAAACTTCGATGTATTTCCGGCTTAAAGATGAAAAATAAATAAATAAGATATACAGAACACCACAGAGAGTTTAATAGCGAAGAACGAGTATAGTATGATATAAACAACTGTAAAATCCAAAGTTAAATCTGAAAGGATAATAAACTAGGTTCTGTAGATGGGGCACAGTAGTATTCAGTTAGACTGTCTGTTGTCGTAAATGATGGTGCAGAAAGCTACAGGAATTAGATTACCTCGGCTCAGTATTACGATCACCTTTAACCTCGACAAGTTCCAAGTCAAGTAGAAATACGACCCACATATAGCCAGTAATGTCACGAAATATTGATATGCATTTATACACATATAACGTCCTTGGAATTCAATGTCTACTCTCGAGACACATATATATCAATATCAGATGTGTAACGAGAGCTGAATTCCGAGAAAGGTAAGGGAATTTATTGTGTGCTATGTCAGGTAATTAAACAACATAGATAAGAGGAGAATGGGAAGTATACTGTTTATTATGCAACAGCCGTATATAAGATCGCCTGATTATAAATACCATTGGTGTATTAAAAACACCGCTTCGGTATTTTATTCTGATCGATGTCTGTTTCGCCTATTCAAACCATATGCTGACACCTCTCGACTACAGACCCTTTGATCTCGGGAGCATATGACAAGATACGCCAGTCGACGCCATGCATACCCGAGTCGTCCTGTAGTCTAGCACACAGTAATTATGTGATATGGATGAATTTGATTTAAGGATCACTATATATACTTTCCTCTGTAGCAAGATCTGTTTTATCAGTTTACTGATCATTGCTACATTAACCTTGTATAAGAAGAATTTCTATCAAGAAAATTGTACTGTTGACCAATATGTTCTTTTTATTCGTGATATTTCACTATATATCTAATTTATTTATTTCACAACAATCACGAAAATAGTTATCCAACTTATATTAATCACCCTTGTTAGCCCATATTTTTAGCGCGCTAGGGGTCTTATTGTGGGAAGGAACTGGAGTACCTGGAGAAAACCTACGTTGTCGGGTAGGTGTCCCCATACCTTTTCACGTCCGGTCTGGGAAAACAACCGCCGTGCTAAAAGGGACTGTGACCACCCATACTTCCCTGTTTTTATTCAGACTGGGTCACAATTCCGTACACTAGATACGTGATATTTAATAGCTTCATCTAGCGATCTTTATATTTCCTTTTCTCTGTGGCAACATCCCTGTTAATGCATTTCACTTGTCACAACTGACTGGTAAACCTGAGCCCGTATTTAGTTCCTGATTGGATAGATGGGTCATTCTGAACAATTCTATCTGTATATTTGTGATTCTTTGTTAACACTGACGATACCGACGTTTCACTGTCTACCATGTGATTAAAGATTGGGTCATTATATCACAGACTGTGGTGACTAACTTCTCAGATCTTATAAAAGAACCCGACGATTGCCACAAGGAAAGCAGGAAATACACGTTTTGTCATCTTCAGCGATTTGCGATACTCATGATTGTCTTCATTGATTTCAAGGAATCGAGATTGTCTTCAGTGATTTCCGAGGCTCACTATTGTCTCGTTTTTACCTTCCCTATACCGAGGTCTTGACAGCTGAACTTGTTTTGTCTTTTTCTTATGATTTACTTGGCTCTTTTTATTATTATTATTATTCTTGATTCGGATCGTTGGTTGTCGTCCTATACATATGCTTGGCGTTTGACTTTATTCGGTGACGTGTGGATTTTGTTGTTGTTGTTGTGTATCTTGTTTACAGCTTCAGTTTAGAACACTAGACGACAACATTATTGGTATGGTGTAATATTGCTTTTATACCTCCGATAGGAGAGAAGTGTTGAAATCTCCAAGAAGATACTAAGAGAATGTTGAGACTTTATAGTTGTCAACATGTGATCCATCTCAAGGGAACGCTATAACTACAGGATGGCGCGCACTATAAATTGGTTTCGTTTTATGATGTCGATAAGAATAAAACCCACACGTTCTCAGCTAAGAGATGATATTGAACCACATTGGGTACTATAGAGAGTAAACATATTTGTGACCCACTGTAAAAACAACCGCATTAAATCTTTCCACTGCAATGCTTCGTTTATATAGATATAATCCCCTTTAAATCACAGCAGTATTTTAACAAAAGCATATTCTCGTATTTTAATATGACGCTTTTAACATCCAATAGGTGAGTCGGCCTGAAATCAGTAAGATACAGAGACTGTTGACTTGCAATTGGCCGTTCACATGCATATGGGGCAAAACGTACTAGCGCTCAATATCATTTGGTCGTCGACGAAAAAACTAAGTTCCAAATCAAATGGAAATTGAATTATATCAAATGCTTTTGGAAAATTTAAGGATGCATATATCTGTGAGTAAAGAAACAGCTAAAATCAGCTTAGTTTGGAGACATTTTAAAGCGAAGGTTTTTGCAGATATTATGCTACACCTTATGAACTTTTGTCTTAAATCTGTATACATAAGACGAGAATAAACGGTGTAAAATCTGTCTATATAAGACGAGAATAAATGCTGTGTTAAATCTGTCTATATAAGACGAGAATAAATGCTGTGTTAAATCTGTCTAAATAAGACGAGAATAAATGGTGTTAAATCTGTCTATATAAGACGAGAATAAATGCTGTGTCAAATCTGTCTAAATAAGACGAGAATAAATGCTGTGTTAAATCTGTCGAAATAAGATGGGAATAAATTGTGTGCTAAATCTGGCAAAATAAGACGAGAATAAAATGTGTTAAATCTGTCTAAATAAGACGAGAATAAATGGTGTTAAATCTGTATAAATAAGACGAGAATAAATGGTGTTAATTCTGTCTAAATAAGATGGGAATAAATGATGTGTTAAATCTGTCTATATAAGACGAGAATAATAATGGTGTTAAATCTGTATAAATAAGACGAGAATAAATGGTGTTAAATCTGTCTAAATAAGACGAGAATAAATGGTGTTAAATCTGTCTAAATAAGACGGGAATAAATGGTGATAAATCTGTCTATATAAGACGAGAATGAATGGTGTTAAATCTGTCAAAATAAGACGAGAATAAATGGTGTTAAATCTGTCAAAATAAGACGAGAATAAATGGTGTTAAATCTGTCAAAATAAGACGAGAATAAATGGTGTTAAATCTGTCTAAATAAGACGAGAATAAATGGTGTTAAATCTGTCAAAATCACACGAGAATAAATGGTGTTTAATCTGTCTGCATAACACGAGAATAAATGGTGTTAAATCTGTCTATATAAGACGAGAATAAATGGTGTTAAATCTGTCAAAATAAGACGAGAATAAATGGTGTGTTAAATCTGTCTAAATAAGACGAGAATAAATGGTGTTAAATCTGTATAAATAAGACGAGAATAAATGGTGTTAAATCTGTCTACAAAAGACAAGAATAAATGGTGTTAACTCTGTCTAAATAAGACGAGAATAAATGGTGTTAATTCTGTCTAAATAAGACGAGAATAAATGGTGTTAATTCTGTCTAAATAAGACGAGAATAAATGGTGTTAATTCTGTCTAAATAAGACGAGAATAAATGGTGTTAATTCTGTCTAAATAAGACGACAATAAATGGTGTTAAATCTGTCTACAAAAGATGAGTGGAGTTCTAAATCTTTCCCCATTGTTTTATATTCAAGTTTATAATAAAATCACAATAGTGATAACCTAATGTAAGACCGTCTATTTATAAATATCTGTGAAATGTTGGCTGTCGGTCAGCGCCAAACACTGGGGTTGTATTGCTGATCGATGTTTGTTTTCGATAAAACAAAAACACGTCTAAAAGCCAGACTGATAGGCCTTGATGTCCAACAGACAGTGTCAGGGTTATTTATGATCAGATTAGTCCAGTCAACACTGGATAATTCAGATCTCCTTTACCACGCCAATCGATTCTTTGTTATATTGTTGAACCATTATTATTTAGACTGTGATGTTCAGTTTAGTCTTATTTATTAGCCTGAGTTTGCAAAATCTGGTGAATCTACTCCTAACTTCAGTGATTGTATTGGAGTGTGTAAGACTTCAATGAATGAATTTCATTTTCTGTCAAATATTGTAAAACGAAATATATTTTAGCTTATCACAGAACCAAAATTTAACATCCAAGAAATGCTATAAAATCTACATCACTTAGCATTCGATTTCAGACAAGGATACCCATGATATACCAATGCTAGGTAGGTCTAGGTCATCTTCGATATCCGGAGGTTACGATCACCTACGCTCTTTATACCCCTGGAAAATGTCATGGCAAAACTGAAGGCACGCTCAGGTAAAAACCCTGACCAATCGCTAGGCTGCATCCCTGTCCATTGAAGATTATAACGAAAAACCTGTCAATTTATTTTTACTGTTTTGTGACCACGAGATTCGTTTGATGTACATGTACATCAAGGGGTCAAACAAGTTTTCTTGTCTCATCAATAAGGTGGCGCACACGGATCCTTCAGTTTTTCCATGACATAGTCGAAGGGTGTAGAGAGCGTATGTGACCGTAACCCTGGATATCGAGGATGGGACAAGGATGTCCCATGATTAGCCTGTGTTAGAGATTCGACCTTAGACAAGGATGTCCAATGGTTTACCTGTGTTAGGGATTCGATCTTAAACAAGGATGTCCTATGGTTTACCTGTGTTAGAGATTCGATCTTAGACAAGGATGTCCCATGGTTTACCTGTGTTAGGGATTCGATCTTAGACAAGGATGTCCTATGGTTTACCTGTGTTAGAGATTCGACCTTAGACAAGGATGTCCCATGGTTTACCTGTGTTAGGGATTCGATCTTAGACAAGGATGTCCCATGGTTTACCTGTGTTAGAGATTCGACCTTAGACAAGGATGTCCCATGGTTTACCTGTGTTAGAGATTCGACCTTAGACAAGGATGTCCCATGGTTTACCTGTGTTAGGGATTCGATCTTAGACAAGGATGTCCCATGGTTTACCCGTGTTAGGGATTCGATCTTAGACAATGATGTCCAATTGTTTACCTGTGTTAGGGATTCGATCTTAGTCAAGGATGCCCCTTGGTTTACCTGTGTTAGGGATTCGATGTTAGACAATGATGTCGCATGCTTTAACCGTGTTAGGGATTCGATCTTAGACAAGAATGTCCCATGCTTTACCTGTGCTAGGGATTCGATCTAAGACAAGAATGTCCCATGGTTTACCCGTGTTAGGGATTCGATCTTAGACAAGGATGTCCCATGGTTTACCTTTGTTAGGGATTCGATCTTAGACAAGGATGTCGCATGACTTACCTGTGTTAGAGATTCGATCTTAGACAAGGATGTCCCATGGTTTACCTGTGTGAGGGATTCGATCTTAGACAAGGATGACCCAAGGTTTATCTGTGTTAGGGATTCGATCTTAGACAAGGATGTCGCATGATTTACCTGTGTGAGGGATTCGATCTTAAATAAGGATGACCCAAGGTTTATCTGTGTTAGAGATTCGATCTTAGACAAGGATGTTCTATGGTTTACCTGTGTTAGAGATTCGATCTTAGACAAGGATGTCCCATGGTTTACCTGTGTGAGGGATTCGATCTTAGACAAGGATGTCCCATGGTTTACCTGTGTGAGGGATTCGATCTTAGACAAGGATGACCCAAGGTTTACCTGTGTTAGGGATTCGATCTTAGACAAGGATGACCCAAGGTTTATCTGTGTTAAGGATTCGATCTTAGACAAGGATGTCCCATGATTTACCTATGTTAGGTACTCGATGTTTGACAAGGATGTCCCATGGTTTACTTGTGTTAGGGATTCAATCTTAGACAAGAATGTCCCATGGTTTACTTGTGTTAGGGATTCGATCTAAGACAAGGATGTCCCATGGTTTACCTGTGTTAGGGATTCGATATTAGACAAGGATGTCCCATGGTTTACTTGTGTTAGGGATTCGATCTTAGACAAGAATGTCCCATGGTTTACCTGTGTTAGGGATTCGATCTTAGACAAGGATGTCCCATGGTTTACCTGTGTTAGGGATTCGATCTTAGACAAGGATGTCCCATGGTTTACCTGTGTTAGGGATTCTATCTTAGACAAGGATGTCCAATGGTTTACCTGTGTTAGGGATTCCATCTTAGACAAGGATGTCCCATGGTTTATCTGTGTAGGGATTCTATCTTAGACAAGGATGTCCCATGGTTTACCTTTGCTAGGAATTCGATCTTAGACAAGGATGTCCCATGGTTTACTTGTGTTAGGGATTCGATCTTAGACAAGGATGTCCCATGGTTTACCTGTGTTAGGGATTCGATCTTAGACAAGGATGTCCCATGGTTTACCTGTGTTAAGGATTCGATGTTAGACAAGGATGTCCCATGGTTTACCTGTGTAAGGGATTCGATGTTAGACAAGGATGTCCCATGGTTTACCTGTGTTAGGGATTCGATATCAGACAATGATGTCCCATGGTTTACCTGTGTTAGAGATTCGATGTTAGACAAGGATGTCCCATGGTTTACCTGTGTTAGGGATTCGATATTAGACAAGGATGTCCCATGGTTTACCTGTGTTAGGGATTCGATCTTAGACAAGGATGTCCCATGGTTTACCTGTGTTAGGGATTCGATCTAAGACAAGGATGTCCCATGGTTTACCTGTGTTAGGGATTCGATATTAGACAAGGATGTCCCATGGTTTACTTGTGTTAGGGATTCGATCTTAGACAAGAATGTCCCATGGTTTACCTGTGTTAGGGATTCTATCTTAGACAAGGATGTCCCATGGTTTACCTGTGTTAGGGATTCGATCTTAGACAAGGATGTCCCATGGTTTACCTGTGTTAGGGATTCTATCTTAGACAAGGATGTCCAATGGTTTACCTGTGTTAGGGATTCCATCTTAGACAAGGATGTCCCATGGTTTATCTGTGTTAGGGATTCTATCTTAGACAAGGATGTCCCATGGTTTACCTTTGCTAGGAATTCGATCTTAGACAAGGATGTCCCATGGTTTACTTGTGTTAGGGATTCGATCTTAGACAAGGATGTCCCATGGTTTACCTGTGTTAGGGATTCGATCTTAGACAAGGATGTCCCATGGTTTACCTGTGTTAAGGATTCGATGTTAGACAAGGATGTCCCATGGTTTACCTGTGTAAGGGATTCGATGTTAGACAAGGATGTCCCATGGTTTACCTGTGTTAGGGATTCGATATCAGACAAGGATGTCCCATGGTTTACCTGTGTTAAGGATTCGATCTTAGACAAGGATGTCCCATGGTTTACCTGTGTTAGGGATTCCATCTTAGACAAGGATGTCCCATGGTTTATCTGTGTTAGGGATTCTATCTTAGACAAGGATGTCCCATGGTTTACCTGTGTAAGGGATTCGATGTTAGACAAGGATGTCCCATGGTTTACCTGTGTTAGGGATTCGATATCAGACAATGATGTCCCATGGTTTACCTGTGTTAGAGATTCGATGTTAGACAAGGATGTCCCATGGTTTACCTGTGTTAGGGATTCGATATTAGACAAGGATGTCCCATGGTTTACCTGTGTTAGGGATTCGATCTTAGACAAGGATGTCCCATGCTTTACCTGTGTTAGGGATTCGATATCAGACAAGGATGTCCCATGTTTTACCTGTGTTAGAGATTCGACCTTAGACAAGGATGTCCCATGGTTTACCTGTGTTAGGGATTCGATCTTAGACAAGGATGTCCTATGGTTTACCTGTGTTAGAGATTCGATCTTAGACAAGGATGTCCCATGGTTTACCTGTGTTAGGGATTCGATCTTAGACAAGGATGTCCTATGGTTTACCTGTGTTAGAGATTCGACCTTAGACAAGGATGTCCCATGTTTTACCTGTGTTAGGGATTCGATCTTAGACAAGGATGTCCCATGGTTTACCTGTGTTAGAGATTCGACCTTAGACAAGGATGTCCCATGGTTTACCTGTGTTAGAGATTCGACCTTAGACAAGGATGTCCCATGGTTTACCTGTGTTAGGGATTCGATCTTAGACAAGGATGTCCCATGGTTTACCCGTGTTAGGGATTCGATCTTAGACAATGATGTCCAATTGTTTACCTGTGTTAGGGATTCGATCTTAGTCAAGGATGCCCCTTGGTTTACCTGTGTTAGGGATTCGATGTTAGACAAGGATGTCGCATGCTTTAACCGTGTTAGGGATTCGATCTTAGACAAGAATGTCCCATGCTTTACCTGTGCTAGGGATTCGATCTAAGACAAGAATGTCCCATGGTTTACCCGTGTTAGGGATTCGATCTTAGACAAGGATGTCCCATGGTTTACCTGTGTTAGGGATTCTATCTTAGACAAGGATGTCCAATGGTTTACCTGTGTTAGGGATTCCATCTTAGACAAGGATGTCCCATGGTTTATCTGTGTTAGGGATTCTATCTTAGACAAGGATGTCCAATGGTTTACCTGTGTTAGGGATTCTATCTTAGACAAGGATGTCCCATGGTTTACTTGTGTTAGGGATTCGATCTTAGACAAGGATGTCCCATGGTTTACCTGAGTTAGGGATTCGATGTTAGACAAGGATGTCCCATGGTTTACCTGTGTTAAGGATTCGATGTTAGACAAGGATGTCCCATGGTTTACCTGTGTAAGGGATTCGATGTTAGACAAGGATGTCCCATGGTTTACCTGTGTTAGGGATTCGATATCAGACAATGATGTCCCATGGTTTATCTGTGTTAGAGATTCGATGTTAGACAAGGATGTCCCATGGTTTACCTGTGTTAGGGATTCGATATTAGACAAGGATGTCCCATGGTTTACCTGTGTTAGGGATTCGATCTTAGACAAGGATGTCCCATGGTTTACCTGTGTTAGGGATTCGATATTAGACAAGGATGTCCCATGGTGTACCTGTGTTAGTGATTTGATATTAGACAAGGATGTCCCATGTTTTACCTGTGTTAGGGATTCGATCTTAGACAAGGATGTCCCATGATTTACCTGTGTTAGGGATTCGATCTTAGACAATGATGTCCCATGATTTACCTGTGTTAGAGATTCGATGTTAGACAAGGACGTCCAATGGTTTACCTGTGTTAGGGATTCGATGTTAGACAAGGATGTCCCATGGTTTACCTGTGTTAGTGATTTGATATTAGACAAGGATGCCCCATTAGTTTACCTGTGTTAGGGATTCGATCTTAGACAAGGATGCCCCATGGTTTTCCTGTGTTAGTGATTCGATCTTAGACAAAGATGCCCCATGGTTTACTTGTGTTAGGGATTCGATCTTAGACAAGGATGCCCCATGGTTTTCCTGTGTTAGGGATTCGATCTTAGACAAAGATGCCCCATGGTTTTCCTGTGTTAGGGATTCGATCTTAGACAAAGATGCCCCATGGTTTTCCTGTGTTAGGGATTCGATCTTAGACAAAAATGCCCCATGCTTTTCCTGTGTTAGGGATTCGATCTTAGACAAGGATGTCCCATGATTTACCTATGTTAGGTACTCGATGTTAGACAAGGATGTCCCATGGTTTACTTGTGTTAGGGATTCAATCTTAGACAAGGATGTCCGATGGTTTACCTGTGTTAGGGATTCTATCTTAGACAAGGATGTCCCATGGTTTACCTGTGTTAGAGATTCGACCTTAGACAAGGATGTCCCATGATTTACCTGTGTTAGGGATTCTATCTTAGACAAGGATGTCCAATGGTTTACCTGTGTTAGGGATTCCATCTTAGACAAGGATGTCCCATGGTTTATCTGTGTTAGGGATTCTATCTTAGACAAGGATGTCCCATGGTTTACCTGTGTTAGGGGTTCGATATTAGACAAGGATGTCCCATGGTTTACCCGTGTTAGGGATTCGATCTTAGACAAGGATGTCCCATGATTTACCTGTGTTAGGGATTCGATCTTAGACAAGGATGTCCCATGGTTTACCTGTGTTAGGGATTCGATCTTAGACAAGGATGTCGTATGGTTTACATTTGCTAGGAATTCGATCTTAGACAAGGATGTCCCATGCTTTACCTTTGCTAGGAATTCGATCTTAGACAAGGATGTCCCATGGTTTACCTGTGTTAGAGATTCGATCTTAGACAAGAATGTCGCATGATTTACCTATGTTAGGGATTCGATCTTAGACAAGGATGTCCCCTTGTTAACCTGTGTTAGGGATTCGATCTTAGACAAGGATGTCCCATGATTTACCTGTGTTAGGGATTCGATCTTAGATAAGGATGTCCCATTGTTTACCCGTGTTAGGGATTCGATCTTAGACAAGGATGTCCCATGATTTACCCGTGTTAGGGATTCGATCGTAGACAAGGATTTCCCATGGTTTACCTGTGTTAGGGATACGATCTTAGACAAGGATGTCCCATTGTTTACCTGTGTTAGGGATTCGATCTTAGACAAGGATGTCCCATGGTTTACCTGTGTTAGGGATTCGACCTTAGACAAGGATGTCCCATGGTTTAACTGTGTTAGAGATTCGATCTTAGACAAGGATGTCCCATTGTTTACCTCTGTTAGGGATTCGACCTTAGACAAGGATGTCCCATGGTTTACCTGTGTTAGAGATCCGATGTTAGACAAGAATGTCCCATGATTTACCTGTGTTAGGGATTCGATCGTAGACAAGGATGTCCCATGGTTTACCTGTGTTAGGGATTCGATCTTAGACAAGGATGTCCCATGGTTTACCTGTGTTAGAGATTCGACCTTAGACAAGGATGTCGCATGGTTTACCTGTGTTAGGGATTCGATCTTAGACAAGGATGTCCCATGGTTTACCTGTGTTAGGGATTCGATCTTAGATAAGGATGTCGCATGGTTTACCTGTGTTAGAGATTCGACCTTAGACAATGATGTCCCATGGTTTACCTGTGTTAGAGATTCGATCTTAGACAAGGATGTCCCATGGTTTACCTGTGTTAGGGATTCGATCTTAGATAAGGATGTCCCATGGTTTACATGTGTTAGGAATTCGATCTTAGATAAGGATGTCCCATGGTTTACCTGTGTTAGAGATTCGATCTTAGATAAGGATGTCCCATGATTTACCTGTGTTAGGGATTCGATCTTAGACAAGGATGTCCCCTTGTTAACCTGTGTTAGGGATTCGATCTTAGACAAGGATGTCCCATGATTTACCTGTGTTAGGGATTCGATCTTAGATAAGGATGTCCCATTGTTTACCCGTGTTAGGGATTCGATCTTAGACAAGGATGTCCCATGATTTACCTGTGTTAGGGATTCGATCTTAGATAAGGATGTCCCATTGTTTACCCGTGTTAGGGATTCGATCTTAGATAAGGATGTCCCATGATTTACCTGTGTTAGGGATTCGATCTTAGATAAGGATGTCCCATTGTTTACCTGTGTTAGTGATTCGATCTTAGACAAGGATGTCGCATGGTTTACCTGTGTTAGGGATTCGATCTTAGACAAGGATGTCCCATGGTTTACCTGTGTTAGGGATTCGATCTTAGATAAGGATGTCCCATTGTTTACCTGTGTTAGGGATTCGATCTTAGACAAGGATGTCCCATGGTTTACATGTGTTAGGGATTTGATCTTAGATAAGGATGTCCCATGGTTTACCTGTGTTAGGGATTCGATCTTAGATAAGGATGTCCTATGGTTTACCTGTGTTAGGGATTCGATCTTAGATAAGGATGTCCCATGATTTACCAGTGTTAGGGATTCGATCTTAGACAAGGATGTCCCATGGTTTACATGTGTTTTGGATTCGACCTTAGACAAAAATGTCCCATGGTTTACCTGTGTTAGGGATTCGATCTTAGACAAGGATGTCCCATGGTTTACCTGTGTGAGGGATGCGATTTTATACAAGGATGTCGCATGGTTTACCTGTGTTAGGGATTCGATGTTAGACAAGGATGTCCCATGATTTACCTGTGTTAGGGATTCGATCTCAGACAAGAATGTCCCATGGTTTACCTGTGTTAGAGATTCGATCTTAGACAAGGATGTCCAATGGTTTACATGTGTTAGGGATTCGATCTAAGACAAGGATGTCCCATGGTTTACCTGTGTTAGGGATTCGACCTTAGACAAGGATGTCCAATGGTTTACCTGTGTTAGAGATCCGATGTTAGACAAGAATGTCCCATGATTTACCTGTGTTAGGGATTCGATCGTAGACAAGGATGTCCCATGGTTTACCTGTGTTAGAGATTCGACCTTAGACAATGATGTCCCATGGTTTACCTGTGTTAGAGATTCGATCTTAGACAAGGATGTCCCATGGTTTACCTGTGTTAGGGATTCGATCTTAGACAAGGATGTCCCATGATTTACCTGTGTGAGGGATTCGATCTTAGACAAGGATGTCCCATGGTTTACCTGTGTTAGGGATTCGATCTTAGACAAGGATGTCCCATGGTTTACCCGTGTTAGGGATTCGATCTTAGACAATGATGTCCAATTGTTTACCTGTGTTAGGGATTCGATCTTAGTCAAGGATGCCCCTTGGTTTACCTGTGTTAGGGATTCGATGTTAGACAAGGATGTCGCATGCTTTAACCGTGTTAGGGATTCGATCTTAGACAAGAATGTCCCATGCTTTACCTGTGCTAGGGATTCGATCTAAGACAAGAATGTCCCATGGTTTACCCGTGTTAGGGATTCGATCTTAGACAAGGATGTCCCATGGTTTACCTGTGTTAGGGATTCTATCTTAGACAAGGATGTCCAATGGTTTACCTGTGTTAGGGATTCCATCTTAGACAAGGATGTCCCATGGTTTATCTGTGTTAGGGATTCTATCTTAGACAAGGATGTCCCATGGTTTACCTGTGTTAGGGATTCTATCTTAGACAAGGATGTCCCATGGTTTACTTGTGTTAGGGATTCGATCTTAGACAAGGATGTCCCATGGTTTACCTGAGTTAGGGATTCGATGTTAGACAAGGATGTCCCATGGTTTACCTGTGTTAAGGATTCGATGTTAGACAAGGATGTCCCATGGTTTACCTGTGTAAGGGATTCGATGTTAGACAAGGATGTCCCATGGTTTACCTGTGTTAGGGATTCGATATCAGACAATGATGTCCCATGGTTTATCTGTGTTAGAGATTCGATGTTAGACAAGGATGTCCCATGGTTTACCTGTGTTAGGGATTCGATATTAGACAAGGATGTCCCATGGTTTACCTGTGTTAGGGATTCGATCTTAGACAAGGATGTCCCATGGTTTACCTGTGTTAGGGATTCGATATTAGACAAGGATGTCCCATGGTGTACCTGTGTTAGTGATTTGATATTAGACAAGGATGTCCCATGTTTTACCTGTGTTAGGGATTCGATCTTAGACAAGGATGTCCCATGATTTACCTGTGTTAGGGATTCGATCTTAGACAAGGATGTCCCATGATTTACCTGTGTTAGAGATTCGATGTTAGACAAGGACGTCCAATGGTTTACCTGTGTTAGGGATTCGATATTAGACAAGGATGTCACATGGTTTACCTGTGTTAGTGATTTGATATTAGACAAGGATGCCCCATTAGTTTACATGTGTTAGGGATTCGATCTTAGACAAGGATGCCCCATGGTTTTCCTGTGTTAGGGATTCGATCTTAGACAAAGATGCCCCATGGTTTTCCGGTGTTAGGGATTCGATCTTAGACAAGGATGCCCCATGGTTTTCCTGTGTTAGGGATTCGATCTTAGACAAAGATGCCCCATGGTTTTCCTGTGTTAGGGATTCGATCTTAGACAAAGATGCCCCATGGTTTTCCTGTGTTAGGGATTCGATCTTAGACAAAGATGCCCCATGCTTTTCCTGTGTTAGGGATTCGATCTTAGACAAGGATGTCCCATGATTTACCTATGTTAGGTACTCGATGTTAGACAAGGATGTCCCATGGTTTACTTGTGTTAGGGATTCAATCTTAGACAAGGATGTCCGATGGTTTACCTGTGTTAGGGATTCTATCTTAGACAAGGATGTCCCATGGTTTACCTGTGTTAGAGATTCGACCTTAGACAAGGATGTCCCATGATTTACCTGTGTTAGGGATTCTATCTTAGACAAGGATGTCCAATGGTTTACCTGTGTTAGGGATTCCATCTTAGACAAGGATGTCCCATGGTTTATCTGTGTTAGGGATTCTATCTTAGACAAGGATGTCCCATGGTTTACCTGTGTTAGGGGTTCGATATTAGACAAGGATGTCCCATGGTTTAACTGTGTTAGAGATTCGATCTTAGACAAGGATGTCCCATTGTTTACCTGTGTTAGGGATTCGACCTTAGACAAGGATGTCCCATGGTTTACCTGTGTTAGAGATCCGATGTTAGACAAGAATGTCCCATGATTTACCTGTGTTAGGGATTCGATCGTAGACAAGGATGTCCCATGGTTTACCTGTGTTAGGGATTCGATCTTAGACAAGGATGTCCCATGGTTTACCTGTGTTAGAGATTCGACCTTAGACAAGGATGTCCCATGGTTTACCTGTGTTAGAGATTCGACCTTAGACAATGATGTCCAATGGTTTACCTGTGTTAGAGATTCGATCTTAGACAAGGATGTCCCATGGTTTACCTGTGTTAGGGATTCGATCTTAGATAAGGATGTCCCATGGTTTACATGTGTTAGGAATTCGATCTTAGATAAGGATGTCCCATGGTTTACCTGTGTTAGAGATTCGATCTTAGATAAGGATGTCCCATGATTTACCTGTGTTAGGGATTCGATCTTAGACAAGGATGTCCCCTTGTTAACCTGTGTTAGGGATTCGATCTTAGACAAGGATGTCCCATGATTTACCTGTGTTAGGGATTCGATCTTAGATAAGGATGTCCCATTGTTTACCCGTGTTAGGGATTCGATCTTAGACAAGGATGTCCCATGATTTACCTGTGTTAGGGATTCGATCTTAGATAAGGATGTCCCATTGTTTACCCGTGTTAGGGATTCGATCTTAGATAAGGATGTCCCATGATTTACCTGTGTTAGGGATTCGATCTTAGATAAGGATGTCCCATTGTTTACCTGTGTTAGGGATTCGATCTTAGACAAGGATGTCGCATGGTTTACCTGTGTTAGGGATTCGATCTTAGACAAGGATGTCCCATGGTTTACCTGTGTTAGGGATTCGATCTTAGATAAGGATGTCCCATTGTTTACCTGTGTTAGGGATTCGATCTTAGACAAGGATGTCCCATGGTTTACATGTGTTAGGGATTTGATCTTAGATAAGGATGTCCCATGGTTTACCTGTGTTAGGGATTCGATCTTAGATAAGGATGTCCTATGGTTTACCTGTGTTAGGGATTCGATCTTAGATAAGGATGTCCCATGATTTACCAGTGTTAGGGATTCGATCTTAGACAAGGATGTCCCATGGTTTACATGTGTTTTGGATTCGACCTTAGACAAAAATGTCCCATGGTTTACCTGTGTTAGGGATTCGATCTTAGACAAGGATGTCCCATGGTTTACCTGTGTGAGGGATGCGATTTTATACAAGGATGTCGCATGGTTTACCTGTGTTAGGGATTCGATGTTAGACAAGGATGTCCCATGATTTACCTGTGTTAGGGATTCGATCTCAGACAAGAATGTCCCATGGTTTACCTGTGTTAGAGATTCGATCTTAGACAAGGATGTCCAATGGTTTACATGTGTTAGGGATTCGATCTAAGACAAGGATGTCCCATGGTTTACCTGTGTTAGGGATTCGACCTTAGACAAGGATGTCCCATGGTTTACCTGTGTTAGAGATCCGATGTTAGACAAGAATGTCCCATGATTTACCTGTGTTAGGGATTCGATCGTAGACAAGGATGTCCCATGGTTTACCTGTGTTAGAGATTCGACCTTAGACAATGATGTCCCATGGTTTACCTGTGTTAGAGATTCGATCTTAGACAAGGATGTCCCATGGTTTACCTGTGTTAGGGATTCGATCTTAGACAAGGATGTCCCATGATTTACCTGTGTGAGGGATTCGATCTTAGACAAGGATGTCCCATGGTTTACCTGTGTTAGGGATTCGATCTTAGACAAGGATGTCCCATGGTTTACCCGTGTTAGGGATTCGATCTTAGACAATGATGTCCAATTGTTTACCTGTGTTAGGGATTCGATCTTAGTCAAGGATGCCCCTTGGTTTACCTGTGTTAGGGATTCGATGTTAGACAAGGATGTCGCATGCTTTAACCGTGTTAGGGATTCGATCTTAGACAAGAATGTCCCATGCTTTACCTGTGCTAGGGATTCGATCTAAGACAAGAATGTCCCATGGTTTACCCGTGTTAGGGATTCGATCTTAGACAAGGATGTCCCATGGTTTACCTGTGTTAGGGATTCTATCTTAGACAAGGATGTCCAATGGTTTACCTGTGTTAGGGATTCCATCTTAGACAAGGATGTCCCATGGTTTATCTGTGTTAGGGATTCTATCTTAGACAAGGATGTCCCATGGTTTACCTGTGTTAGGGATTCTATCTTAGACAAGGATGTCCAATGGTTTACCTGTGTTAGGGATTCCATCTTAGACAAGGATGTCCCATGGTTTATCTGTGTTAGGGATTCTATCTTAGACAAGGATGTCCCATGGTTTACCTGTGTTAGGGATTCTATCTTAGACAAGGATGTCCCATGGTTTACTTGTGTTAGGGATTCGATCTTAGACAAGGATGTCCCATGGTTTACCTGAGTTAGGGATTCGATGTTAGACAAGGATGTCCCATGGTTTACCTGTGTTAAGGATTCGATGTTAGACAAGGATGTCCCATGGTTTACCTGTGTAAGGGATTCGATGTTAGACAAGGATGTCCCATGGTTTACCTGTGTTAGGGATTCGATATCAGACAATGATGTCCCATGGTTTATCTGTGTTAGAGATTCGATGTTAGACAAGGATGTCCCATGGTTTACCTGTGTTAGGGATTCGATATTAGACAAGGATGTCCCATGGTTTACCTGTGTTAGGGATTCGATCTTAGACAAGGATGTCCCATGGTTTACCTGTGTTAGGGATTCGATATTAGACAAGGATGTCCCATGGTGTACCTGTGTTAGTGATTTGATATTAGACAAGGATGTCCCATGTTTTACCTGTGTTAGGGATTCGATCTTAGACAAGGATGTCCCATGATTTACCTGTGTTAGGGATTCGATCTTAGACAAGGATGTCCCATGATTTACCTGTGTTAGAGATTCGATGTTAGACAAGGACGTCCAATGGTTTACCTGTGTTAGGGATTCGATATTAGACAAGGATGTCACATGGTTTACCTGTGTTAGTGATTTGATATTAGACAAGGATGCCCCATTAGTTTACCTGTGTTAGGGATTCGATCTTAGACAAGGATGCCCCATGGTTTTCCTGTGTTAGGGATTCGATCTTAGACAAAGATGCCCCATGGTTTTCCGGTGTTAGGGATTCGATCTTAGACAAGGATGCCCCATGGTTTTCCTGTGTTAGGGATTCGATCTTAGACAAAGATGCCCCATGGTTTTCCTGTGTTAGGGATTCGATCTTAGACAAAGATGCCCCATGGTTTTCCTGTGTTAGGGATTCGATCTTAGACAAAGATGCCCCATGCTTTTCCTGTGTTAGGGATTCGATCTTAGACAAGGATGTCCCATGATTTACCTATGTTAGGTACTCGATGTTAGACAAGGATGTCCCATGGTTTACTTGTGTTAGGGATTCAATCTTAGACAAGGATGTCCGATGGTTTACCTGTGTTAGGGATTCTATCTTAGACAAGGATGTCCCATGGTTTACCTGTGTTAGAGATTCGACCTTAGACAAGGATGTCCCATGATTTACCTGTGTTAGGGATTCTATCTTAGACAAGGATGTCCAATGGTTTACCTGTGTTAGGGATTCCATCTTAGACAAGGATGTCCCATGGTTTATCTGTGTTAGGGATTCTATCTTAGACAAGGATGTCCCATGGTTTACCTGTGTTAGGGATTCTATCTTAGACAAGGATGTCCCATGGTTTACTTGTGTTAGGGATTCGATCTTAGACAAGGATGTCCCATGGTTTACCTGAGTTAGGGATTCGATGTTAGACAAGGATGTCCCATGGTTTACCTGTGTTAAGGATTCGATGTTAGACAAGGATGTCCCATGGTTTACCTGTGTAAGGGATTCGATGTTAGACAAGGATGTCCCATGGTTTACCTGTGTTAGGGATTCGATATCAGACAATGATGTCCCATGGTTTATCTGTGTTAGAGATTCGATGTTAGACAAGGATGTCCCATGGTTTACCTGTGTTAGGGATTCGATATTAGACAAGGATGTCCCATGGTTTACCTGTGTTAGGGATTCGATCTTAGACAAGGATGTCCCATGGTTTACCTGTGTTAGGGATTCGATATTAGACAAGGATGTCCCATGGTGTACCTGTGTTAGTGATTTGATATTAGACAAGGATGTCCCATGTTTTACCTGTGTTAGGGATTCGATCTTAGACAAGGATGTCCCATGATTTACCTGTGTTAGGGATTCGATCTTAGACAAGGATGTCCCATGATTTACCTGTGTTAGAGATTCGATGTTAGACAAGGACGTCCAATGGTTTACCTGTGTTAGGGATTCGATATTAGACAAGGATGTCACATGGTTTACCTGTGTTAGTGATTTGATATTAGACAAGGATGCCCCATTAGTTTACCTGTGTTAGGGATTCGATCTTAGACAAGGATGCCCCATGGTTTTCCTGTGTTAGGGATTCGATCTTAGACAAAGATGCCCCATGGTTTTCCGGTGTTAGGGATTCGATCTTAGACAAGGATGCCCCATGGTTTTCCTGTGTTAGGGATTCGATCTTAGACAAAGATGCCCCATGGTTTTCCTGTGTTAGGGATTCGATCTTAGACAAAGATGCCCCATGGTTTTCCTGTGTTAGGGATTCGATCTTAGACAAAGATGCCCCATGCTTTTCCTGTGTTAGGGATTCGATCTTAGACAAGGATGTCCCATGATTTACCTATGTTAGGTACTCGATGTTAGACAAGGATGTCCCATGGTTTACTTGTGTTAGGGATTCAATCTTAGACAAGGATGTCCGATGGTTTACCTGTGTTAGGGATTCTATCTTAGACAAGGATGTCCCATGGTTTACCTGTGTTAGAGATTCGACCTTAGACAAGGATGT
Source organism: Mimachlamys varia (assembly GCA_947623455.1). Classification (NCBI taxonomy): domain Eukaryota; kingdom Metazoa; phylum Mollusca; class Bivalvia; order Pectinida; family Pectinidae; genus Mimachlamys; species Mimachlamys varia. The sequence goes on from OX392534.1 coordinate 36,186,932, forward strand.
CCCATGATTTACCTGTGTTAGGGATTCTATCTTAGACAAGGATGTCCAATGGTTTACCTGTGTTAGGGATTCCATCTTAGACAAGGATGTCCCATGGTTTATCTGTGTTAGGGATTCTATCTTAGACAAGGATGTCCCATGGTTTACCTGTGTTAGGGGTTCGATATTAGACAAGGATGTCCCATGGTTTAACTGTGTTAGAGATTCGATCTTAGACAAGGATGTCCCATTGTTTACCTGTGTTAGGGATTCGACCTTAGACAAGGATGTCCCATGGTTTACCTGTGTTAGAGATCCGATGTTAGACAAGAATGTCCCATGATTTACCTGTGTTAGGGATTCGATCGTAGACAAGGATGTCCCATGGTTTACCTGTGTTAGGGATTCGATCTTAGACAAGGATGTCCCATGGTTTACCTGTGTTAGAGATTCGACCTTAGACAAGGATGTCCCATGGTTTACCTGTGTTAGAGATTCGACCTTAGACAATGATGTCCAATGGTTTACCTGTGTTAGAGATTCGATCTTAGACAAGGATGTCCCATGGTTTACCTGTGTTAGGGATTCGATCTTAGATAAGGATGTCCCATGGTTTACATGTGTTAGGAATTCGATCTTAGATAAGGATGTCCCATGGTTTACCTGTGTTAGAGATTCGATCTTAGATAAGGATGTCCCATGATTTACCTGTGTTAGGGATTCGATCTTAGACAAGGATGTCCCCTTGTTAACCTGTGTTAGGGATTCGATCTTAGACAAGGATGTCCCATGATTTACCTGTGTTAGGGATTCGATCTTAGATAAGGATGTCCCATTGTTTACCCGTGTTAGGGATTCGATCTTAGACAAGGATGTCCCATGATTTACCTGTGTTAGGGATTCGATCTTAGATAAGGATGTCCCATTGTTTACCCGTGTTAGGGATTCGATCTTAGATAAGGATGTCCCATGATTTACCTGTGTTAGGGATTCGATCTTAGATAAGGATGTCCCATTGTTTACCTGTGTTAGGGATTCGATCTTAGACAAGGATGTCGCATGGTTTACCTGTGTTAGGGATTCGATCTTAGACAAGGATGTCCCATGGTTTACCTGTGTTAGGGATTCGATCTTAGATAAGGATGTCCCATTGTTTACCTGTGTTAGGGATTCGATCTTAGACAAGGATGTCCCATGGTTTACATGTGTTAGGGATTTGATCTTAGATAAGGATGTCCCATGGTTTACCTGTGTTAGGGATTCGATCTTAGATAAGGATGTCCTATGGTTTACCTGTGTTAGGGATTCGATCTTAGATAAGGATGTCCCATGATTTACCAGTGTTAGGGATTCGATCTTAGACAAGGATGTCCCATGGTTTACATGTGTTTTGGATTCGACCTTAGACAAAAATGTCCCATGGTTTACCTGTGTTAGGGATTCGATCTTAGACAAGGATGTCCCATGGTTTACCTGTGTGAGGGATGCGATTTTATACAAGGATGTCGCATGGTTTACCTGTGTTAGGGATTCGATGTTAGACAAGGATGTCCCATGATTTACCTGTGTTAGGGATTCGATCTCAGACAAGAATGTCCCATGGTTTACCTGTGTTAGAGATTCGATCTTAGACAAGGATGTCCAATGGTTTACATGTGTTAGGGATTCGATCTAAGACAAGGATGTCCCATGGTTTACCTGTGTTAGGGATTCGACCTTAGACAAGGATGTCCCATGGTTTACCTGTGTTAGAGATCCGATGTTAGACAAGAATGTCCCATGATTTACCTGTGTTAGGGATTCGATCGTAGACAAGGATGTCCCATGGTTTACCTGTGTTAGAGATTCGACCTTAGACAATGATGTCCCATGGTTTACCTGTGTTAGAGATTCGATCTTAGACAAGGATGTCCCATGGTTTACCTGTGTTAGGGATTCGATCTTAGACAAGGATGTCCCATGATTTACCTGTGTGAGGGATTCGATCTTAGACAAGGATGTCCCATGGTTTACCTGTGTTAGGGATTCGATCTTAGACAAGGATGTCCCATGGTTTACCCGTGTTAGGGATTCGATCTTAGACAATGATGTCCAATTGTTTACCTGTGTTAGGGATTCGATCTTAGTCAAGGATGCCCCTTGGTTTACCTGTGTTAGGGATTCGATGTTAGACAAGGATGTCGCATGCTTTAACCGTGTTAGGGATTCGATCTTAGACAAGAATGTCCCATGCTTTACCTGTGCTAGGGATTCGATCTAAGACAAGAATGTCCCATGGTTTACCCGTGTTAGGGATTCGATCTTAGACAAGGATGTCCCATGGTTTACCTGTGTTAGGGATTCTATCTTAGACAAGGATGTCCAATGGTTTACCTGTGTTAGGGATTCCATCTTAGACAAGGATGTCCCATGGTTTATCTGTGTTAGGGATTCTATCTTAGACAAGGATGTCCCATGGTTTACCTGTGTTAGGGATTCTATCTTAGACAAGGATGTCCCATGGTTTACTTGTGTTAGGGATTCGATCTTAGACAAGGATGTCCCATGGTTTACCTGAGTTAGGGATTCGATGTTAGACAAGGATGTCCCATGGTTTACCTGTGTTAAGGATTCGATGTTAGACAAGGATGTCCCATGGTTTACCTGTGTAAGGGATTCGATGTTAGACAAGGATGTCCCATGGTTTACCTGTGTTAGGGATTCGATATCAGACAATGATGTCCCATGGTTTATCTGTGTTAGAGATTCGATGTTAGACAAGGATGTCCCATGGTTTACCTGTGTTAGGGATTCGATATTAGACAAGGATGTCCCATGGTTTACCTGTGTTAGGGATTCGATCTTAGACAAGGATGTCCCATGGTTTACCTGTGTTAGGGATTCGATATTAGACAAGGATGTCCCATGGTGTACCTGTGTTAGTGATTTGATATTAGACAAGGATGTCCCATGTTTTACCTGTGTTAGGGATTCGATCTTAGACAAGGATGTCCCATGATTTACCTGTGTTAGGGATTCGATCTTAGACAAGGATGTCCCATGATTTACCTGTGTTAGAGATTCGATGTTAGACAAGGACGTCCAATGGTTTACCTGTGTTAGGGATTCGATGTTAGACAAGGATGTCCCATGGTTTACCTGTGTTAGTGATTTGATATTAGACAAGGATGCCCCATTAGTTTACCTGTGTTAGGGATTCGATCTTAGACAAGGATGCCCCATGGTTTTCCTGTGTTAGGGATTCGATCTTAGACAAAGATGCCCCATGGTTTTCCGGTGTTAGGGATTCGATCTTAGACAAGGATGCCCCATGGTTTTCCTGTGTTAGGGATTCGATCTTAGACAAAGATGCCCCATGGTTTTCCTGTGTTAGGGATTCGATCTTAGACAAAGATGCCCCATGGTTTTCCTGTGTTAGGGATTCGATCTTAGACAAAGATGCCCCATGCTTTTCCTGTGTTAGGGATTCGATCTTAGACAAGGATGTCCCATGATTTACCTATGTTAGGTACTCGATGTTAGACAAGGATGTCCCATGGTTTACTTGTGTTAGGGATTCAATCTTAGACAAGGATGTCCGATGGTTTACCTGTGTTAGGGATTCTATCTTAGACAAGGATGTCCCATGGTTTACCTGTGTTAGAGATTCGACCTTAGACAAGGATGTCCCATGATTTACCTGTGTTAGGGATTCTATCTTAGACAAGGATGTCCAATGGTTTACCTGTGTTAGGGATTCCATCTTAGACAAGGATGTCCCATGGTTTATCTGTGTTAGGGATTCTATCTTAGACAAGGATGTCCCATGGTTTACCTGTGTTAGGGGTTCGATATTAGACAAGGATGTCCCATGGTTTACCCGTGTTAGGGATTCGATCTTAGACAAGGATGTCCCATGATTTACCTGTGTTAGGGATTCGATCTTAGACAAGGATGTCCCATGGTTTACCTGTGTTAGGGATTCGATCTTAGACAAGGATGTCGTATGGTTTACATTTGCTAGGAATTCGATCTTAGACAAGGATGTCCCATGCTTTACCTTTGCTAGGAATTCGATCTTAGACAAGGATGTCGCATGGTTTACATTTGCTAGGGATTCGATCTTAGATAAGGATGTCCCATTGTTTACCCGTGTTAGGGATTCGATCGTAGACAAGGATTTCCCATGGTTTACCTGTGTTAGGGATACGATCTTAGACAAGGATGTCCCATTGTTTACCTGTGTTAGGGATTCGATCTTAGACAAGGATGTCCCATGGTTTACCTGTGTTAGGGATTCGATCTTAGACAATGATGTCCCATGGTTTACCTGTGTTAGGGATTCGATCTTAGACAAGAATGTCGCATGATTTACCTGTTTTAGGGATTCGACCTTAGACAAGGATGTTCCATGGTTTACCTGTGTTAGAGATTCGATCTTAGACAAGAATGTCGCATGATTTACCTGTGTTAGGGATTCGACCTTAGACAAGGATGTCCCATGGTTTACCTGTGTTAGAGATTCGATCTTAGACAAGGATGTCCCATTGTTTACCTGTGTTAGGGATTCGACCTTAGACAAGGATGTCCCATGGTTTACCTGTGTTAGAGATCCGATGTTAGACAAGAATGTCCCATGATTTACCTGTGTTAGGGATTCGATCGTAGACAAGGATGTCCCATGGTTTACCTGTGTTAGGGATTCGATCTTAGACAAGGATGTCCCATGGTTTACCTGTGTTAGAGATTCGACCTTAGACAAGGATGTCCCATGGTTTACCTGTGTTAGGGATTCGATCTTAGATAAGGATGTCGCATGGTTTACCTGTGTTAGAGATTCGACCTTAGACAATGATGTCCCATGGTTTACCTGTGTTAGAGATTCGATCTTAGACAAGGATGTCCCATGGTTTACCTGTGTTAGGGATTCGATCTTAGATAAGGATGTCCCATGGTTTACATGTGTTAGGAATTCGATCTTAGACAAGGATGTCCCATGGTTTACCTGTGTTAGAGATTCGATCTTAGATAAGGATGTCCCATGATTTACCTGTGTTAGGGATTCGATCTTAGACAAGGATGTCCCCTTGTTAACCTGTGTTAGGGATTCGATCTTAGACAAGGATGTCCCATGATTTACCTGTGTTAGGGATTCGATCTTAGATAAGGATGTCCCATTGTTTACCCGTGTTAGGGATTCGATCTTAGACAAGGATGTCCCATGATTTACCTGTGTTAGGGATTCGATCTTAGATAAGGATGTCCCATTGTTTACCCGTGTTAGGGATTCGATCTTAGATAAGGATGTCCCATGATTTACCTGTGTTAGGGATTCGATCTTAGATAAGGATGTCCCATTGTTTACCTGTGTTAGGGATTCGATCTTAGACAAGGATGTCGCATGGTTTACCTGTGTTAGGGATTCGATCTTAGACAAGGATGTCCCATGGTTTACCTGTGTTAGGGATTCGATCTTAGATAAGGATGTCCCATTGTTTACCTGTGTTAGGGATTCGATCTTAGACAAGGATGTCCCATGGTTTACATGTGTTAGGGATTTGATCTTAGATAAGGATGTCCCATGGTTTACCTGTGTTAGGGATTCGATCTTAGATAAGGATGTCCTATGGTTTACCTGTGTTAGGGATTCGATCTTAGACAAGGATGTCCCATGGTTTACCTGTGTGAGGGATGCGATTTTATACAAGGATGTCGCATGGTTTACCTGTGTTAGGGATTCGATGTTAGACAAGGATGTCCCATGATTTACCTGTGTTAGGGATTCGATCTCAGACAAGAATGTCCCATGGTTTACCTGTGTTAGAGATTCGATCTTAGACAAGGATGTCCAATGGTTTACATGTGTTAGGGATTCGATCTAAGACAAGGATGTCCCATGGTTTACCTGTGTTAGGGATTCGACCTTAGACAAAGATGTCCCATGGTTTACCTGTGTTAGAGATCCGATGTTAGACAAGAATGTCCCATGATTTACCTGTGTTAGGGATTCGATCGTAGACAAGGATGTCCCATGGTTTACCTGTGTTAGAGATTCGACCTTAGACAATGATGTCCCATGGTTTACCTGTGTTAGAGATTCGATCTTAGACAAGGATGTCCCATGGTTTACCTGTGTTAGGGATTCGATCTTAGACAAGGATGTCCCATGATTTACCTGTGTGAGGGATTCGATCTTAGACAAGAATGTTCCATGGTTTACCTGTGTTAGGGATTCGATCTTAGACAAGGATGTCCCATTGTTTACCTGTGTGAGGGATTCGATCTTAGACAAGAATGTTCCATGGTTTACCTGTGTTAGGGATTCGATCTTAGACAAGGATGTCCCATTGTTTACCTGTGTTAGGGATTCGATGTTAGACAAGGATGACCCATGATTTACCTGTGTTAGAGATTCTATCTGAGATAAGGATGTCTAATGGTTTACTCGTGTTAGGGATTCGATGTTAGACAAGGATGTCCCATGATTTACCTGTGTTAGGGATTCGATATCAGACAATGATGTCTAATGGTTTACTCGTGTTAGGGATTCGATGTTAGACAAGGATGTCCCATGATTTACCTGTGTTAGAGATTCTATCTGAGACAAGGATGTCTAATGGTTTACTCGTGTTAGGGATTCGACCTTAGACAATGATGTCCCATGATTAACCTGTGTTAGAGATTCGATCTTAGACAAGGATGTCCCATAGTTTACCTGTGTTTGAGATTCGATATTAGACAATGATGTCCCATGGTTTACCTGTGTTAGAGATTAGATCTTAGACAAGGATGTCCCATTGTTTACCTGTGTACGGAATTCGACCTTAGACAAGGATGTCCCATGGTTTACCTGTGTTAGAGATTAGATCTTAGACAAAGACGTCCCATAATTTACCTGTGTTAGGGATTCGATCTTAGACAATGATGTCCCATGGTTTACCTGTGTTAGAGATTCGATCTTAGACAAGGATGTCCCATTGTTTACCTGTGTTAGAGATTCGATCTTAGACAAAGATGTCCCATGATTTACCTGTGTTAGGGATTCGATCTTAGACAAGGATGTCCCATGGTTTACCTGTGTTTGAGATTCGATATTAGACAATGATGTCCCATGGTTTACCTGTGTTAGAGATTAGATCTTAGACAAGGATGTCCCATTGTTTACCTGTGTACGGGATTCGACCTTAGACAAGGATGTCCCATGGTTTACCTGTGTTAGAGATTAGATCTTAGACAAAGATGTCCCATGATTTACCTGTGTTAGGGATTCGATCTTAGACAAGGATGTCCCATGGTTTACCTGTGTTAGAGATTCGATCTTAGACAAGGATGTCCCATGGTTTACCTGTGTTAGAGATTCGATCTTAGACAAAGATGTCCCATGATTTACCTGTGTTAGGGATTCGATCTTAGACAAGGATGTCCCATGGTTTACCTGTGTTAGAGATTCGATCTTAGACAAGGATGTTCCATATTGTTATATGATCGGTATGTAACACTATTCCTTATTGCCCAAATGGGATCATATAAACATTGATTATTTCCCTTGAAAATTTTCGTGACGTCGCCGAGAAGTTAATATTACGTTCGTGGAATGTTGTGTTGGTTCCATGGCACAGCAAACTCAATACATAACGCTCGGGATTCGATCTCAGACAAAACAATATCCGGAAATCAGACTTGTATCTAAGTATCGATATAGCATAGGTCCAAAATTTGCCTCCATTCCAAAAAGAATGGCTTCGCTAGTACTTAAGTGACCTTGGTTGAACCAATATAGGGGAAATTATTCTAGCGCAAATTACAGGTATGACTTTTAGTATTACATTGTACATGAAGCTTAAAGCATCATAAAACTGACAGTAAAAGTAATACAGTGGTATGTATAAGGTATTCTTCCTTAAACAATCAATGTTTTGTGATGGAGTCACTGGTTTAACTACCATGAATATTTCTCTGTCTTCCATTGTCGGATTATTTTCATTAGTTTAATGGAGATGAATCTTGTCTAATCGTATTAAATCCAACGCATACCCCATTACATTTTAGAGTAAATTGGTTTTAATCTCTCTATCAAAAGATTAAAGTTTGAGTATAAAGCTTTAAAATTCTCCATGAAGAGCTGGCATAAACATTGCATCTGTTTGTTTTGTAGTGTTGCAGTCAGCGTTACGGAGACAAAACCAGGAACAGAAAGACCATTTCTCGAGCCAAACACAACGTATAAACATTATCCCCGGGCAAAAAACCCGAGAGTCTCACATGAGATGGTATAATGCTTGTGATTATCTGGACGACATTTATGTTCTTTTGATTCGCTTTTCCGCTCGGAAAATGTCTTCAGGGTCTAATCATCCATGGAAATGTTCCCAGTCCGGAATTATCTTATGGAAATGCGTTCCGGATGTTATCTTAACGGCTACCAGTCTACCACAACTGTAGCTATTTTTTTATCTTGTCGGAAGCATTTATCACTGTATTTAAAATTGTATATGCATGACATATTTTATACTCCAACAAATTAAGACACTGCTATGGGTCAACATGAAGGATGTATCTAGGTACAGATTGCCCTAACGGGAGCTTGCACGGTATTGTTGTGTTTTTCTTTGCACAATATTTCCAATTAGATGGCAACATATTTGCATAAGTCGATTGAGTGTTTCCGAATGTCTTTATATCTCATAAAACAGTTTGACAAGTTTGACAGTTTGAAAATAATAAATGAAGATCTAAATCAATATAGCCAAATTTTCATATTTTGGAGTCGAGTAAAACAAGATGACTCACTTCCCGTACAAGTGTACCAGGGTTTAAGAAGACTTACGTAATATATCTTTTTTTTAATTCCTTTTGCAAAAACATGAAAGTTTTATCTTGAGAATCCTCGATTTCCAGGGGTTACGATCATCTACGCTCTCTACACCCTTGAAAAATACCATGATAAATATGCAGGCTCCGTGTGCGCAACTTTGTTGATGAGACAATGAGACTGGCTCGACCTTTTGATGTACATCAAAAGAATGTCGTGGTCACATAAAGGTAAAAAGTAACAGGTTTGGAATTCGGTTGCGGTTGACGACAGGCATGTAGCAAAGTGATTGGTCAGGCTTATTTTAACTGAGCGTGATTTGGTTTTGCGATGACATATCCCAGGAGTGTAGAGAGCGTAGGTGATCGTAACTCCTGGATATTGAAGACTTATCTTCAGCTATCAATAGCATTTCGTTTCTATTTCCAGGAAATAGAGAGTAGGCGGAGGTAACATTCTAGATACAGTATAACATTGAGCTATGGTCTGAGGCGACCAACGTGTAGAGAACATGTTTCTTTAAAACTATGCTGATAGATAGTGGTTATTTTTATTTAAATATGTTTTATTGCCTATAAATGCAGCAGGATTGGACACAAATTGATTACGGTTGATGCCGGTCTATACACCACGGTTGTTTCACGGATATACCCGGTGTTTACACGGACGCCTGCGGGTGATAATAATTATAATAATAAAATCGAAGTTCTTATATGCCGCTTTATCACAGCCTAAAAGGTCGTCTCAAAGTGGTTCACAAATTATTTTCTGTGGTTATATGGCCTTAGCAACCAGCCAATATCGTCCTCAACTCCTTGGGGAGCATACAACAGGTGCAGCCATTTCGGTGCTCTACGATTCTACATTCTACAATTTCTAGCACTACCCAACCACGTACTAATTAACAGCTGAATAGACTGGAACAAGCATAGTGAAGTATCTTGTTTGTGGATACAACACAATTGCCGTGGCCATGACTCAAACTTGCAACCCTTCGTTCACGAGCCAGGCGTCCTACCATTAGACCACCGTGTGTGCCTCCATACGTTGATCACCGTCGTTCATCAATGTTTGTATCATATAGTCTACGGTGTCAAATTCATTTCATTCTTCAAGAGTTTTGAATTTTTGTGGCAAAATTGTCCCTCTTGATGTTTTTTAGGCGGCATTTTTGGTCAGGAAGTCAGAAAGTATTCTCCTGTAGCGAGAGTGAATACAGAATGTCTACTTGCAAAGACGTTCATTCGTCCCCTGTTGAGGTATATTGTGTACAACCGTAAAGAAACCGTAGACATTCTGACAGCTCCGGGAACACGCTGTGCTGATACCGGTGGTGTCCGTGTCAACTGTCTGCCATGTATTACCTTCTCCGTGTTAACACGTGACTGTCCGTGAAGCTTACGGGAAAAATCCGTTATCCTCCATATACATCCGTGTTTCTTCTAAAAGGTCTTTCACGGATAACCTCGGACATTACACGAATACTTCGGTACCTACAAGGACGTACACGAATCCTACACGGATCAATACGGACGAGTTTCAACCGGGTAGGTCCGGCGAAAAAAATTAAGCATGTTTAATTTGATGGTCCCGGATGTCGCCGTATCATACACGGTGATGGCGGATTAACAACGACTGTCACCGATCGACGGTCCGTGTTGATCCGGCGTCTCATCCTTAAATGTGTGAAAGAGGCTTTAAGGATATAAATGTATTCTATAAGAGGTCATGTTCTGGTGACCTCTGTATACGTAGCCTCTTTACTTCACAATAAAACCAAACATATTCGCTTATTGTGGCGAAATGACTTAATGCAAAGATACATGTAGGAGTATGCAAGCTTTTTAGACCACTAACATTATCTTCCAAGATTCTGGAAGCGGTAAGTTGATTGGCTAATACAAAAGGTCACTAGAACATGACCCCTTCTGGGATCCTCCTTGTAATCAGATTGTGCATGGCCCTGTGTCGTATTTTTGAACAAGATAATATTATTTTAGTCCGCTTGTTCGAGTCTACTCATTTAAAAATAGTACGTGGTTGGGCGTTGCTAGACTTGTTTAATGCTTCATGTGAGCGTCGGAATTTTAAATGGCAGCATTGGTTGTATGGGCTGGTTACCAGGGCCCGGCCTATAACTACGAATACTAATTTATTAACCGCATTAATTAAGACCATCTACGAACTCGATTGTGATAAAGCGGTATGAGAATACCTCGAATTAATATTATTAGAATAAATTTCTAAATTAACAAATGAATACATCAAAATATTTGTCTTGATTTACCGTCTGTCTTTACCGTATAAATAAGAGTCACCTAAAATGCACAAGGCAGAAAGAGTTATCTCCCTCTATTTGTATACGTTTATGGTAGTTTTCAAGAACTGTGCGAACTGAAAGAAAAACTAACAAAAATAGCATCTTAATTTTCAAGTTTTGATATATTGATTACAGAAGACACGGGTTTATGCTGTATATATAGGAAAAGACCTAATTCACCGTTGTTATAACTATTTATGTACGAATCACGATAGTCATATTTTTCCGTATAAGTTTCCAAAAAGACTTATATTTGGTCAGCTCTTCTATATTTCAAATAAATTTCTATAAATGTCCAATTTGTAATATTTATCAATTTGATTTATTTTCACCTTAATACACATGTCACCACATACAATGACAATATGTCCACTCTAGAAAAAAAATGCATCGCATAAAAAAACAGGATATTTTCATGCTATTTTGATCTTAAAAATACTTAAATATCACAAAAACATTGGTTCGGTGTAGATGTAAATTTGTTGCCCAGACTCGCTTGCTGCTTTGTCATATAAATTGGACTATTTTGTACAAGCAAACTAAGTCAAGGTTAGATTGTCTTAAAGTATTTATGATTTGTTGAATTTAAAAAAAAATAAATACAATTCAAGGAAAAGTATGCAGTTCATCACATTCAAAAGGATAATTGGTCAATCAGAAACTCATTTATCTGTACAAGTGAATATTATCTTCTTTTACCATGCAAACCCATTTCTTGTTTTATTATTGATTCACAGCAACATATACAACACAAATATCAATGTTCAGGTAGATTGGAAATATTTTATAAACTTAAAAAATAAACATAACAAAACATAGCAAGATAGATTATTGTAGCATGGCTACAAATTGATATAGGTAGGATCTATAAATAGGCTTGTATAAAATATAACTATAAGTTGAAAAGTTGGATTTTTTTTAAATTTCAGAACGGTACTGATGCGAACAGTACCGTAATGTCTAAATGGCAAATACGTTAATGGACTTGGATTTCCGATAATAACTGGTGCTTAGATTTGGACTTCCGGTAATAACTGGTGCTTATACTTGGACTTTCGTTACAAACTGGTGCTTAGACTTGGACTTCCGGTAATAACTGGTGCTTATACTTGGACTTTCGTTACAAACTGGTGCTTAGACTTGGACTTCCGGTAGCAACTGGTGCTTTGGGTGATCCGACATACCGGTGTTTTATACGTGACTATGGCGACGATCCTTGTGCTTTTTGTTTGACCTCATTCTTGCTTTGGCATTGGCCTTCACCTTTGCTTTGACCTTAGCCTCGGCCTTTAACCTTTCTTGTCGCTCCTCTTCCTGTTTTACAAGCTGTACCACCTCCAGCTTCCGGCGGACAACCTTCATGTTGTCAAGGGTGATGAACTCGATGTTACCAATAGTGGCCTCAGCCTCGTTTTGTTTCACTGGGGTCACAGTCGGAACAACCTTTGCCCTTTTTGTGTGGGTCGGTAAGCCATCCTGGTTATTGACATCTACAATTGTTTTATCTCCGAGTTTGAATCGCAACAGGATTGGTTTGACCTTTGTGATTTCGTTGAACGCTTGCGATTGGTCTTTTCTTTTTACCACACGGAATTTGCTATAGAGGGCGCGCTTGTCAACTTTAGGCGCGTTTGCAGTGACGTCATTGTTGTTGATTTCTTGGTTTGATACAGAACCCGGGTTTTCGCTATCAAGCTTGCGTTTTCTTGATATGTGATCATTGATCTGATTCGGCTGCAAAAAAAGGAAGAGACTCCTGTTAAATGTCTTATATCTTACAAGAAACAAGATTTTACAGTATATAGTTCTTGCCAACATGTACTTGCAAATAAAATAGCCGAACACAGTAAATAGTAGAAAGAAATAATACCGCTTTTCGTTTCACAAACCACACATATATTTTTGTCAAGTTATAACTTCGCATGCGTATTATCTTTATGATTTATAAATTCTTCTTATGCTTGATACTAACTATTTATTTTTAATAATATATATTCGATCGGCAATATCACAGATATTTACCTCCAATAGGTAGTTTTGTTGCTGGTAGGACCAGCTTGTACGATGTTCGTCATTGGTTTGATTTTCTTCTCCATAAGGTTGTCTGTAGACTAAACCAGAGAGTTGAAGATTGTCAGATGTTGATCTCCCGGTTCCGTCAGGTAGGATTTCGTTACTATAGTTATTGGGTCTTGTTGCCACTGTTGTGTCGCTGAAATGATATCTCTGGGACGAATCCTGACAACTAACGTCTCTCGATGATGTCCCGTTGACTCTGTGGGACAAATAAGTTTTGTATTGTACTGTGGTATTTTGAACGTCATACAGAGCCACACTTTGGTTACCATAGTAACTAGCAATGTTGACGGGTACTGGTTTGTATCCGTTGGATACAGCTTGGTCCCTGTTTACACTGTTGGTGTATCTTGTTGGTGCGCCACAGTGAGCCGAACACCCAGACGCAAGAAGACTGTCGGAATAGGTTGATGACTTCTGGTTGTGTCCATAGCTTGTTGAACTATGACTACATTTAAACCCATTGTTCCTGTATATTTCCCCCGAGGAGTTGTTTTCGTAATAGTTCCTTCCGAGTCTGTGAGATATTAGTTCGATCTTGTCGTTATTTTCTTGTGTCCTTACCTCTCCACGGTATGTCGTCCTATTTACATTGTAGTCTTCTCCATACATAGAGTTCCATCTTACATTTCTTGATATTTGAGAATTGTAACATCTATTTCCTGTCGGAATGTTGCTTCCGAAAATGGGGCTACGGTTTCCCTCGTATGTCGCCTGGGCCCAATAGTTCGCCGTATCACAATTTCGACTCATTCTGACGTCACCATAATGTGTTTGAGACTGATCAATTGGTTGCCTATACATCTGATGGATAGAAAAAGATAAAGGAAGAAATAATTTGTCGATCACGGAAAACTCTAATGGAAACATTCTTTAATACTGTAATATGACGATGAAAACTGATAAAGATAGTGCCGTTGCTGGGTTTTGAACCCGCAACCCTCGACTCTCTAGCCCGATGCTTTACCGCTGATGATGAGCTAAGGAGAAATACCCTATGTACAGCTCACATGTGCATTGCTCTTGAGGTCGCGTTGATTTGAACTTCAAACTTAATACTTTGTTCTTAATTTACGAAATGTTAACAGTTCCTGATTCTTATCATGCAGGATAACTGTATCACATTGGACCATGCAAGTCCGTGGTAGGACAAAAGCGTATAAAAGATGTGCATTGATAGGTTGTCTCACGAGCTTTTAGCTGTAGGGACTTTCCCTTTAGCTAAGTCGTTAGAGCATTCGGCTGGAGGGCCAAGGGTCGTGGGTACGAGCCCCAACGACGTTACTATTGTTATCACATTTCCTCGTCCTATTACAATAGAATAGCTATAACCAAGTAAGAACTTAGATATACACAAACTGAGTCCGATGTAAAGGGAACATACATTTAAACAATGACTGTTTTAAGTTGGCATTCATAGGCAACATGAATGCCGAATGGAAAATGCACATTCATTGAAGCTCGCTAGATAAAGTCGGTAGGGTTATAAAGAGGCAATGTCGCGTAATGGTAAATATCCATCGATTATAACATATACAGTTGTTCTGTAATATTATCAAGTACCTACCTCTTCCATTGTTTTCTATGATGAATGTCGTTTTATATATGTTCACTTGCTTCTTTCTTCCTTTGCTGTGTCTTTCTGCTTCGACAAGTCAAGACTTTAAAAGATTGTTTTCTGCTCCGATAAAAAGCGCGCTACTGAAAGTTAGGATGGTTGTCCATGTAACTAACCATGACGTCATAAATCCCGGATGCTAATTGTACGGAGGCTCATTATGACGTCATATAGATCTTTGTTGTCTGTGTATATCCTCTTACATAACGTCCCTTCTACAGTTTCTTTGTATCTCCTACCTTTCTACCTCATCTGAAAATCATTTGACGTTATTTATAGTCAACCGAGTCTTTATAACATTCACTGAGCTACTAATTATAATTTAGCGTAACTGTTGCATACGGATGAGGAGCATGTCTGTAATTAGTCATATTGTTTCGACTGGTGTCCGGTAAGTTTCTACTATTAAATACAACTTAAGATCATTTCAGTCATGCATCTTATTTTTATTTCTGCCTGTCTTGAATGAGTAGGTCTCTGTTGCTCCGTTCAGTGTACATTACTTATATTTGGCCTTAAATTTTGATATACGGGTATGTAGCTAGCCGCGTAAGAGACGGGGGAGGGAGGGGCTAGTGTGAGGGGGAGAGTCTGGGGTGATGGGGATGGTCTGGAGGTGGGGGATGAGGCTGGGGTTGGCGAGGATGAGGCTGGGGTTGATGAGGCTGCGGTGACGGGGATGGGGCTGTGGTGACGAGGAGGGGCTGGGGTGATGGCGAGAAGCTTGGGTGACGTTAATTCATTATTTCGAGAAGCACCACCGACCGGTATCTGGTGAGTGCCCCACCTAGATCCTCTGATGTGACCGGGAAGTGGAGCCTAACCAGGAGTTGGAGGACTCACAGACACCTCACGTTTCCTGCCAATCAATCCAAACGAATGCCTGTTTCATTGTTCACCATGTTGGTCTACCCCACCATTCACCCTTTAACACACTTGTTATAAGGAAATTGTGGATATCGAAAACCTTGGTGTAAACTCATTTGCATATAATTGCCTTGTATAAAATAAGAAAAAATCTGTTTAATTAAAAACTACAAATGATCATACATATCACGTTTATTTTACAATCAACTAACTTCACTTTTCTGCTGAATTGCTGAACATGAAATGTCGTTTTAAATTATTCAAGCTTTAAATTAATTAATTAAGGTTTGACTTAAAGTATGTCGTTCAGTGTTATCTCCCCTGTCGCATCCTGCGGACGTACATGTCGTATGTACGTTTGACTGTTATATTTACTGTAACTACATGTATTATCTCCCTTACGCAAGGTTGAAAAGATTTAGATAATTTTGAAATATAAAATCTACATATTTTGCTATTATGTTATGTTTATGGTATTACTGGTCTGGGAACTGTGGGAAGAACGATAACTCTGTTTGATATTGATATGATAATTTTGATGTAACTCTTTTGTAAAAGAGGTGAGTTAGTTGATTTTTGGAGAAATACAGAAGAACACGTGTTTGAAGAAGATTGAGTTATTTCACTTATTTATCCTCTCACAAAGCCAATTTCCCCCGACACACAGCATGGTGGAGAATCCTAATTAACGAGGTAATAAATGACTTGTATCTTGTTTGCGGATTCGCGGTTTTCAGGCGCATATTTGCCTGGAATCCATACCAAAGTCGTTCGCGGTACGAGAGCACGTGACCATCTAAACTTTGTGAAAAATTTGCAACGCAATTCCTATCAGTTATATATATTTTGTGTAGGAATCAATGATATTCCTGATAATATCGCGGACTTCTCGGATAACGCGAGGGACCGAGTATTCCAGGAAATATCATCAACATTTATCGACATCGGGAATGAGGTCAAACGGAAAGATTCTGATGCAACTGTGATTTTGGGGACGATACCACCGAAGCACCTACGAGACTCTATCTCCAAATATCCCCACAAGTCTGTTTTGTCGGTCAGGCGAATCACTGATACTCATCAACATGAATTCGAGTTGTTTGTCAATAGATTGAATACATTTATAAATTACTTTAATGAACAAAATAGCGGACGTCATTTGGCCCTGCATAAAGATCTGCGCATTCATCGGTGTAGGGGCCGCATTTCAAGCTTTTGCTATTTCAAGTTTAAGGATGGCCTACATCCGAAAAGGTCATTACTCAATGTTTGGGTTGAACGAATTAGAAACATTTGTGTGCATTATCAGTGAATTTTTAGTGTTGACATTGTGAATACATGTATATGTAGTATCTTGAAAGCCCACAGGCCGAGATTTATACAGTTTCACACAATAATATAGTATCTTGACAGCCCACAGGCCGAGATTTCTATATTTAATTAACATTAATTAACCTTGAAAGCCCACAGGCCGAGGTTCAAATTTGTTTTCAACATAATAATGTTCACTGCACATGTGCATATTCAATTAAAATCACTGATGTGTGTGTTTATTATTGACATTGTGAAGAAAAATAAATAAGGGCTGCGGACATGTGCATTACTCCATATATATATATACCTGGAGGTCATGAATAATCTTACCCCTCCAGAAATCAATACAGACTTTGAACTGGACAGTGATTATGACATTCTCGATGAAAACTTTTTAGAAGAAAATCAAATCTTCAATGATACATTTCAGGATTTTCAGTCTGACAATTCCAATTCTCTTCATAATGATAATGACAACTTGAACTTAACTAATGACAATCTCCTCGAAATTTCCTGTCCAGACCTGAATGAGATACAGCAATTTTCAGCTTCAGACACTTTTAATTTCAATATGGCAAAATCAATTTCTTGTGCTAAATTTACTGGATACCCCCATGAAAATGCTGAAAAATTTCTGACAGAATTTAATTCATTTGCAGTATTAATTAATGTTGACTCTTCAGCCAGGAGAATCGCAGCATTCCATCTCCACCTGCAAGGGCCAGCTCTGACATGGTTCAATAACCTACCTTCAGCATCTAAGGACAGCTGGGACAAGGTGTTAACAGCCTTTACAGAGCGCTTTCTGGCAATGGACTGGCACAGCCCACAAATGCTTACAGAAAGTGCTAATTTTCAAGCACTCTCTCTCCTCCCAGGTCAGCCGATAGAGGACTTTTACTGTTTGGTATTGGAAAAGGGTCAATTGCTTAAGAAACCTGAACATGAACTTATGGCAAAGTTCATCACAGGTCTTCCTAAAGACCTAGCACTATATGTTGGGGCGGGGTCCCCTACAACACTGGACCAAGCCCTTTCCAAGGCCAAAATGGCCGAGAGCTGTGGAGTACGGACTGACGATACCATTTGTGCAGCTGTATCACACAACAAAGGGTCTGAACTCGATGAGCTTAAAGCTCAGGTGAAGACTTTAACAGAGATGGTAGCAGCGATTACTCCAAAAGGTCATAACACTGCTCAACCACAGCCACAGCGTGGGTCAGACCGTCAAAGTCAAGGTCAAATCTATGGTCAAGGTCAACCTCAAGGTCAACCGCCACAATGTGACCGTCAACATCAAAGTCAAGGTCAAATCTATGGTCAAGGTCAACCTCAAGGTCAACCGCCACAATGTTACTCGTGCCATGCCATGGGTCACATACGGCGCCAGTGTAATTGGATAGGACATGGAGAATCTGCACCCGGACGACAATGCCAGCTATGTTTTCAATATGGCCATGCAGTACAATCTTGCAGGATGTTCAATGGACAATCAAGACAGGCTCAGCATCAAAATTACAGGCCGCAGGGAAACAGGCAGCACCCGAGGAGCAACATGCCCCCCTCCTCGGGAAATCAACAGTGAACGCTATTAATGTGGGGTTACAACCGTTACATGTACAGGAAAGTGGACACTCAGATAGAAAACCTTCATTTTTATTTCTTCCGGTTCAAATTCATAACATCAAAATTTCAGCTTTGATTGACACAGGCAGTTCTCTGAATGTAATTAGCCAGAGCCTTTATGACAGCATTCCGCCTTATTTCAAATCTATGTTTCAACGCCTCCCAGAGGAACAAATTGTGCTGGCTAACAACATGACAATTTCCATTATTGGGACAGCTGTTGTCCGACTCCAAATATCTGGAATGATCCACCAAATATTGGTTCACATTTTGCCGTCCACATCACATCCATTGATCCTAGGTGTTGAATATCTGCGTGACAAAGGAGTCAAGCTTGACTTTTCTAACCAGACTTGTTCTGTTGGCCATATTTCTGTCAAGTGTTCAAAGAGGATGGTTATACCTGCAAATTCCGAAGTTGTGATTTGGGGAACAATTCCTAAACATGTCATGTATGGTTCACAAGGTATATGTTCCAGTAGCAGATATAGTCTTAATCAACATTTTCTTGTTGCCAAGACATTTGTGACAGTCTCGCGTGAAAACACAGTACCTATAAAGATCTTGAATCCTACATCTGCTGCCAAAACCATTCTACCTGGGAAACCGATTGCGAAGTTTGATCACACTTCAAATGACTATGAAACTACAGACGTTTCGGAAAATTTCATCCAGAGTATCAAGCAATGTCCTAGTGGAGAGCAAGACGATGGTACATTTGATGACCACTTTACCATTCCAGATAATTTATCTGTACAAGAACAGAATGATCTGAGAGCTTTATTACACAGACACAAATCACTTTTCGTGACTCCAGCTGAACCTAACTTGGGTTTTACCGATGTGGTGACTCACAAAATTGTGTTAAAGCCAGGCACTAAACCGAAACATCAAAGACCGTACCGACTTCCTCCAGACAAAAGGGAAGTCCTCCGACATCAGCTTGATGAGCTACTTCATCAGGGAATAATTGCACCAGTAAGCGAGTCCGAGGAAATTCTGATAACAAGTCCAGTAGTCTTGGTAACCAAAAGAACTAAGCAGAGTGAACCTACCAAGCCTATCACAAGGGAGTCCAGTCTTTCTCAATTCCGTTTCTGTGTTGACTTTCGCTATCTCAATTCTCAAACCCAAATTTTCCAGTACGAGATTCCCAACCTACAGGAGTTAACCGAGTCTTTCTCAGAGAGAATACCACAATACTTCACATCGATTGACCTTTCGTCTGGATTTTTTCAAATGCCTATTGATCCCAACAGTACGAGGCTCACAGCATTCAACACTTGCTATGGCACATTTAAGTTCCAGAGACTGCCAATGGGATTAAGCTCAGCACCCAGTACCTTTCAACTCCTCATGGACAAAGTGCTAAGAGGACTGACGTTTAAGTCGTGCTTGTGCTATCTGGATGATGTCCTCATTACGTCATCTACATTTCAAGAACACTTGAAGGACATTGAAGAAATCTTCAGCAGACTGGAATCCGCGGGATTAAAACTGGGTCCAAAGAAGTGCTCATTCGCACAAGAATCCTGCATCTTCCTCGGTCACCACATATCGAAGGACGGAATCTCGCCACCACCGGACAGGGTTACAGCAGTACAGGAAATCAGTCCTCCACGGGATATCAAGGATCTACGTCGCATATTAGGTCTTTTCAATTGGTTTAGAAAATTTATACCAAACTATAGTGCTGCAGCTCAACCGCTTATCCATCTAACCCAGAAAGGTATACGTTTCCAGTGGACAAAGACACACCAGGTTGCTTTGGACAATCTCAAAAATCTCTTGGTAAATTGCAAAGTTCTTGCGTTTCCAAATTTCGATGAAATGTTCTACCTAGGTGTTGATACTTCATCAAAAGGAATCGGATACATGCTGTATCAAAAGATAGGCGACCCTGCTGAAGAGGAGATACGTGTTGTCCGATTCGGATCAAAATCCCTCAGCAGATGGCAGAGATCGTATGGCCCGACTAAGCTTGAACTGTTGGGAGTGGTCACCGCAATGCTTGACTGTGCTACCTACCTCCGGGGACGGAAGTTCATTGTTGAATGTGATCACCAGGCTCTACGACCTGTCTTCCAGAAACAGATGAAAGGTGCCATCTACGAACGCTGGGTTGCTATCATGCAACAGTTCAGTTTTGAAATCCGGTACAAACCTGCTGCACAGATGCAAGTAGCGGATACACTGTCACGCTGCCTTCAGCCAACAAAGGAATTCCACAGTCCAGATGAGGATGATCCATATTTTCCTTATGTGACGGAAAACACCGGAGATATCATCTTGCCCGAAGGCCATTTCTTGCAGCAATTCATAAAAGATGGATCAGAAAGTCAAACCACGACAGAGGTCGGTGTCGACAAAACCAACGACAAGGATGTAGCACAACAAGAAATCAATAACATTGAATCGTTTGTTCCCTCTACTGTTCTTCCGTTCAGTTTACCTTCCAAGACCAACGGGCAAACAGACAATCAAGATAGCATGTATGATGCCGATTCGGAGGACGTGGAAGACGTAACGTTGACACGATCTAGACATCGCAAGATTCGCCGGTTACATACACAGCCTAACACCAAATCGAAACATCAGGGACATCGTCCAGCTGTCTGCATACAATACGACGACAACACTGATGTTGTTGCTGCTGATGCGCAATTAGGTAATGTGTATATGCCGGACACATCTGCTATTGCAACAGACTCTGTTGGGAAAGACCCAATTTTAGATTGTCCTGAGGACATGGAATTTAATGATACCGACAGAACTACTATTAGCACAGACCCTACCGGGAAGGACCTGACCTCCGAGTACTCTGAGGATGTAAACTATGCACCTGTTAATGTAACCGACACACCACATATTGATACGGACTCTGACGTCCAGAACGAAATTACTTCGGATTCCGATGAGACGATCAAAAACTCTGACAAGGACCCGCTATTGGATCAAATTGAAGCAATTGACTTGTTCTCAAAAGGAACGTTTGATCTCGAAACCATCAAGAAGCTGCAACGCCAGGATACAAAGTTACAGGTATACATAGACTACCTCTTGTGCGAGAAATTACCTTTCTCACAAAAGGAATCGAGGCGTATCCTACTGGAAAGTGCAGATTTCATTCTAGTTGATGGTGTCCTGTTTCATTCGCGAGTCTCAAGATCAGTTAGGACAAAGTCACTGCAACATTATCAATTGGTAATACCAGAGGTAATGGTAAGAACAGTGATAGAACTGTACCATGATACACCTTTAGGAGGCCATGGGGGTATCCAACATACTGTGGATAGTCTTAAAGACACGTACTATTTCCCTCGCCTTGCTACTATTGTTGCAGACTATGTCCGATCCTGTCCGAAATGTCAGGCTAGGAAAATTACCAGAGCCCATACGAAATCGGGGATTATAGCATTTCCAACACCAGCACGTCCATTTGATGTTTGGGAGATGGATTTGTATGGCCCGTTGCCTATCTCTCCTAGTGGAAACTCTTATGTCTTTACAGCAGTCGATCAATTCAGTAAATACATGTATGCTGTTTCGATCCGTAATAAAGACGCGATTACTGTGTCAGAAGCCTTGTACACAATGATCACAACTTTTGGTGTATGTTCTACACTAATATCTGACCAGGGCAGTGAATTCCTTTCAAAGTGTACACGGGAAGTTTGTCGCCTTCTGGATGTGAAACAGAAATTTACGCCGAGCTTTACCCACCATTGTCTGGGATCAGTCGAAAGAACCCATCGTACTCTCGCGGAGCGATTGACACCATTCATTCAAAATGGCAGTAAATGGGATGATGTTCTTCCATCGATAATTTTCTCCATGAACAACACGGTCAATGCTACTCTAGGGTATAGCCCTTTTGAAATCATCTTCGGTTACCGTCCCCGATTCCCTCTGTCAACTCATGTTCTTCCAACAGAGTTCGCCACCATTCCCAAGGACTATCACGTGTATATTGGAATGATTGCAGAACGCTTGACCATCATACGGGATGATGTAGAAAAACACGCAGGGATCGCTAGAGACGCATTTCTGCAGAGGGAAAATTCTAAAACAAACCCATTACACGTAGATGTGGGCGACTATTTTTACATGCTGAAAGACCCAACAGGGAAAGGACAAAAACTTCAAAACAAGTATGCAGGCCCCTATGTCATTCATACATTGAATTCCCCTCATCTAGTGAGTTTGCAGGACAGAAAATCAGGCAAACTACTTCCAAGACCTATACATATGGACCGTCTCAAACTGGCGTATGTGCGTGTTCCAGAACCGACGGGATACTTTCTACCAGCGGTTACACGGACCAATGCTCAGGAAGTTCCACCTGATCAACTTATAGAATATTTGGTGACCACAGAAGTAGACACACAGTCGGATACTGATCCTCTGCTAATATCTACTGAGTTAGACTCAACATCCTCAAGTTCACAGCTGTCAAACCAGGACTTGTCAGAATCTCAAGGGTGTGTAATAATTGCACGTGATGATGAGCCCACAGGCCACATCTCGGACGATTCGGAAGGCACACAATTGAGGAAAACATCTGACATTGATTGCATGGGTACTACTGCCCAGCCTAAAGCCACTGTCGATGCGACACGTCCAAAGAGACTAAAACGCAAACCTGTTCGTTTTCGGGATGACAACCATGTTGACCCAGCTGATATAACCTCATCCAGCAGTGGATCTAGTAGACCAACTTCATGCCGTATGAAACGTGTTCTAGCAAGCAGGTCGACGAAACACCACGGTACAGAATATTTAGTTCACTATAGAGGTGAACCAGCGAAATATGCAACCTGGGTTTCTTCTGACCAGTTGGATGCCAAGGCTAGAGATAACATTCGTAAGCGTCCACCTCCTCAAGTTTGATGTGCTTTATTCACTTTGTTCATTCGGAAAAAAAACATTATAAATTGCATTTTGTTTCCGTACAGACTGGATTGAAGTTAGTTGCTACATACGATTTAGTATGCACTTAAAGTTACAGTTGAGTAATGTGTGTAGATAAGGAGATACTCAACCTACTCCAAGTTCTCAGATTAAAATGCCATTTTTGTTATACTTTTTATAATTGGTGATGTATTTTGACCAATTGCTTTGACATAAGGTATGTGTGAGATTGTAATTTTTCGATGGCGCCCAAACAAAATTGTATGAATGATGAGTGGAAATGCACGTTTGGTTGAATTTATGAATTCTCAAATTTTATTACTTTGTATTCTATTCGATGTGATGGTTAGTTGATATCACATGGTGAATCAGTATAAACATGAATACAATTGTCTATTATTGATATGCCTTGACTTCATATCAAGGTATTTGATTGCGAACAGCTGAAGGAGTATTGTTGGAATTACTGCTATTATCCATGTTTTTGGTACATTCCATATATATCTTGGTACACAGTTAAATTGTTTGATATTGTATTTCTATTCTGTAATCATCTCTGGTTGAGAATTTTCTGCAAAAGGGTACGTCCAGCCACTTAGCGTTCATATGAACTAGTTTAAGTCTGGTAATTGTGACTTTGCGGAAGAAATGTTTTGTATTTTTATAATAATTCCCTTTGGACAATGTGAAGGTGAACGTAGGAATACACAAATAGTGTATTTTATGTCAATTTTTTATTGTTTTTGTTTTAAGAGTTTTCGAATTAAGGATAGGAGAAGGAAGGAATTGTATAATAGATAGATGGTATTAATGTTTGTACCATGAGTTCCATTTTTGATCAAGGACATATATAATCTAATAGTGCTCTGATGAAACTTAACATCCCATGTATGTATTGCATCACATACAGTAATGGCATGAATACAAATGTTGAGAGTAAAATATTAAGATTTAATGAGATGTCCATTGTCACAAGCTAAGTTTAAGGTATATTTGACCATGTTCATGGTTCATTTTTGTTATTCTTTATTAGAATTGAAGGATAGATACTATAGACTCTGATGTGTTGGTAAAGCATGTATTGATGGGTTATTAGGCTTCAGCCTTTGTATGCAATCTGTTGAAATTTATTGTGTTCACAGAATACTTAGACTATCATGAGCCATGCGTATGTTCATCATAATCAATCACCACTCTCAGATAAATCGATATAGTAATCAGGTTTAATCTAGTCATTTTGAAAGTGCCTTTCCTGCTTGTTAATATGTTTATTGGTTATAGTCTCTCCATAGTTACCAGACCAGTTTGCACCCTGTGCAATTTTTTGCGGTGGCGGGGATGTTATGTTTATGGTATTACTGGTCTGGGAACTGTGGGAAGAACGATAACTCTGTTTGATATTGATATGATAATTTTGATGTAACTCTTTTGTAAAAGAGGTGAGTTAGTTGATTTTTGGAGAAATACAGAAGAACACGTGTTTGAAGAAGATTGAGTTATTTCACTTATTTATCCTCTCACAAAGCCAATTTCCCCCGACACACAGCAATTACCACACAATCTGTTATTTAAAATGAAATTCACTTCTACAAAGCAGTGGATTTCTACAACACAGTGTCGGTGGTATTTTGGTTGTTTATAAAACCTGCTGGCTAGACACAGTCACGGGTGTTCCCTCAATACATGACGTGTCGCCAAAACACGCACGGGTTGTTACGTGAACACAGTTCTCATTTAGAAACTTTCTCTCTCAGGATACACCTGCTTGAACACTGTTTACCAATCATATATGACAGCTAAATTGCACATGGAGGTATACGAAGCCAGCTTTCGTCTTCTTTAGCTTCTCACAATCTTCAATGCGATAAAGTCGGTCGATTCATTTGTAGGTATATTATGCAACATACCATCAATATCTTGATTATATTACTTAAAGATGAACTTAAACTTAAAGTTGACCCTGGAATGCTGAAACACAAACACGTACGAAGTATTATGATACTTTAACCTTTATGTGAAGATTGATAAAACAGGTTGAGAAATGAAGTGCTTAGCACGATGATAAAGATTGTCTAATGTTAACCCTGGAATAGTGAAACACACCTCATCCAAATCGTTAAGTACTATTTATATAATGTTATACGTTAGTTAAAATTAGTTCATTAATATTATCTGAAAGGTTATAATATAATATCCTAAAGTTAATAAAGTTGAATTGCAAAAACCAATACGGTCTTGAATATCATTAATCAAATACCTAGAATTAGAGAAATTAGGACAATTGAAAAAAGTCTGTATCAAAGGTATTGGTTCTTGATCTTGATTTGATTTTAAGCGTATTGGCAAATTTATCTTATCCATTTTAGTATTTAAGATAAACAATTCAAACACTTAAATGAAAATAAAAATGACTTAAGCATTTGTCTTCCTTATTATTATAATACATGCGAAAGAGATATGAAAAGCATTCAATTTGGACTTCGAAAAAGTGCAAAATCAGCACATTTTAATGACTTTGATATTTGATAACTTTTTTTGTATATTAATCACTGTCATCAGTTAAGTTAGATAATTAAATTAAATGCTATTATATTAAAGATTAAATTTAACCTTATTTTGCTACTGTGATTATTAAATTCTTAATTTCTGCATTTAAAATGTGAAAATGGTAAAGTATTGTCAAGTAAAATGGATTTTTATTGATATTGAAGGATCATTATTTTTTCAACATTACATATCAGTAAAACGGTTTTGGCTAATCTATAAAATACATAAACTGGTTATGACTTGTAACTATTCACTTAACAATCATAATTGCTTAATAATTAGTTATTTCCAGGGACGTATATGTGAGAGGGATAGGTAACTGTCTCTATCTGCTTGTAAATATCTAGCGAGATGAATTCACAGTTACCTCCCCTGATTTTAGCGCCCTCTAGCGTTTACCGCATGGCTTCGACGCCGCTTCGATGATCGAAGAAATTGCCGTGAAAACAGACCACTTGAAGTAAGTATTGCACCATCATTACGGTTCACTGTTGATACAAGTTGTTTAAACAACATTTTATTAACAATTGTTTCAGTATGGATGGCGTTGACGCCTGTGATTTTGGTCATATTTTCGTTTCTCTCGCAGTCATGGAGATGGAGATCCAAAAAATGGCCGCCCGGTCATGAATGGATATAACACGGGTCTTTGAAATACCTGCTCTGGTTGAAACCAATTATCTCAATAACTACTCGACCAATCGATTTAATTTTTGAACCGTTTTAAAGCTGAGTGTTTTTCACATGTATTACTACATTGTTTGTGACAAATGTGTATGATATAAACTAGTTAAATATTTCATTGATGTTTGTCAATTTTACAACATGGCCGCCCATTCGTGAATGGAAATAACACGGGTCTTTGAAATACCTGCTCCGGTTGAAACCAATTATCTCAATAACTACTCGACCAATCGATTTAATTTTTGAACCATTTTAAAGCTGAGTGATTTTCACATGTATTACTACATGTTTGTAAAAAAATTGTATGATATAAACTAGTTAAATATTTCATTGATGATTGTCAATTTTACAACATGGCCGCCCATTCGTGAATGGAAATAACACGGGTCTTTGAAATACCTGCTCCGGTTGAAACCAATTATCTCAATAACTACTCGACCAATCGATTTAATTTTTGAACCATTGTAAAGCTGAGTGATTCTCACATGTATTTCTACATGTTTGTAACAAATTTGTATGATATAAAATAGTTCAATATTTCATTGATGATTGTCAATTTTACAACATGGCCGCCCATTCGTGAATGGAAATAACACGGGTCTTTGAAATACCTGCTCCGGTTGAAACCAATTATCTCAATAACTACTCGACCAATCGATTTAATTTTTGAACCATTTTAAAGCTGAGTGATTCTCACATGTATTACTACATGTTTGTAACAAATTTGTATGATATAGAATAGTTAAATATTTCATTGATGATTGTCAATTTTACAACATGGCCGCCCACTCGTGAATGGAAATAACACGGGTCTTTGAAATACCTGCTCCGGTTGAAACCAATTATCTCAATAACTACTCGACCAACCGATTTAATTTTTGAACCATTTTAAAGCTGAGTGATTCTCACATGTATTACTACATGTTTGTAACAAATTTGTATGATATAAAATAGTTAAATATTTCATTGATGATTGTCAATTTTACAACATGGCCGCCCATTCGTGAATGGAAATAACACGGGTCTTTGAAATACCTGCTCCGGTTGAAACCAATTATCTCAATAACTACTCGACCAATCGATTTAATTTTTGAACCATTTTAAAGCTGAGTGATTCTCACATGTATTACTACATGTTTGTAACAAATTTGTATGATATAGAATAGTTAAATATTTCATTGATGATTGTCAATTTTACAACATGGCCGCCCACTCGTGAATGGAAATAACACGGGTCTTTGAAATACCTGCTCCGGTTGAAACCAATTATCTCAATAACTACTCGACCAATCGATTTAATTTTTGAACCATTTTAAAGCTGAGTGATTCTCACATGTATTACTACATGTTTGTAACAAATTTGTATGATATAGAATAGTTAAATATTTCATTGATGATTGTCAATTTTACAACATGGCCGCCCACTCGTGAATGGAAATAACACGGGTCTTTGAAATACCTGCTCCGGTTGAAACCAATTATCTCAATAACTACTCCACCAATCGATTTAATTTTTGAACCATTTTACAGCTGAGTGTTTTTCACATATATTACTACATGTTTGTGACAAATGTGTATGGTAGAAACTAGTTAAATACTTCACAGATGATTGTCAATTTTACACCATGGCCTCCCAGCCTCTGTAGTGAACGTAGGCTACATATGTAGAGTATATAGGCCTATACATGTACAGTCCCTGTAACTTACATGTATTTGGGGCAGTACAGCTCCTGTAAAACTTAACATGTACTGGTAAATTGTGCATCTGTGTAATGTATATACAGTCCCTGCTATATGCACGCAAAAGGACACTTGCTAAATACTTGGGCACATGCTGTCTTGTAGTCTCATTATAGAATAGAAGATTGACAAAAAAAAAGAATATATATACATAATGCACATGTCATGTATAGTGGAGCACCTGTTAGATATTTGTACTACTGGGTATCATTGCCATCAACAATTATGATTTTAAGATTATGTGTATCAATATGAGTTATCTATGGTTATGAGAGTCTAAACATTGATATGATGAAATGATTAGTAGATATTAAACTTTAACTTGATCTATTGATGTATTTTCAGGTATGTGACCCAGGCAGATTCAGGAACCTTCCAATCATTTAAATCTCCAGCATCTGTTTGTTGTCGCTGCTTGTGACTAAAAGACATATTCAGTGAAGTGCGAGAATTATGACTATCATATTTCGAATGTATTTGAGAAAATTAAAATTATAGATATATAGATTCTGTTTCTGTTATTTTTTTTATGAAATTAATCTGATCATATCATGCAGCCTTTCGTATAAATTCCTGAACATGAATGTACCATCAACAGGGATACGGATATTAATTAAAATAACTTTATACGGGTTAATGTAATAATTTGGACCGTATTTATAAAACCGAAGGAAGCAAAGAAATGATACAATCTGCCTAAACAGGGATTTATATATAAACATGGTCTCCTAAGTTAGATTACCGGTATGTATAAAAACCATATAGCACACATAGATTGACAGCATGTCTGTTGAACAACATTAACCACCCTGTTTTAATCTTTGCTCAGAAAAAAAATAAACCAAAAAAGATTTTTTTTTTCAAAAACTCATTTTTATAACTTGGATATTTATAATTAACAGGAGACTATCTTGGATTTTGAGTGAATTGTTTATGATCGATAATTCAAGGACAGTACTAGTTAGTGGGTGGATCTTTCTCAAAATCTAAATCTAGTACAAAGACATGAATTCCGAATCATTTGCCGTGGTAGACAAGTCGAGAATCGGACTTTTAATAATGATTCAAAACCATGGCTTGGTAGCTACATCTACCAGACAGTAATATACCTAGACACAGTGGCAACAATAATCATTCACCATCATAAATGAAGACCTACTAATTCACAATCTAATCATATATACCCAGTATGAAATGATAAACGCAATCAACACACGAGTGTTGACATGACAGCGGAAATAATCTGTTGAGCTACTGCGCAAGCGCACACTGGGGGAAAACCGCTGTCGCTAACTTCACGGTTCGGTGCACAAGTACAAAAGCTCTCGCTAGACCATCGTCCAAATGGGTCAGTTACCTATCCCTCTCACATATACGTCCCTGGTTATTTCACTTCAAAGTTGGCCCAGTAAGCATTTACGCTGATTTTCTTGACTCCCCAATTTGTGCGGAAAAAACGATTTAAATTTCCCAAAGGTAGATTTTGGTAGACTTTTTTTTCTGTTACAGTATCGGTATCCACCTACTTGGAAAACTAAAAATATTTTCTGTTGCAATTTTGTCCCGGTTAAACCCTATATTGACTAGACTGTATTGCCATAACACTTTTTCGTATATAATTTTTCTTTTCCTATAGCTACTAGGCAGTAGACATCAGCCACTGACTGTATATAGTTTTAATCAATTTTAATCACTGGAAGAAGCCTCCTGTTTAACCAAGCTTGAGTTTACAGCACTCAAACATGAGGACAACTCCATTTAATTAATGGAAGCTTAAGAAGAAAATAAAATATCGCTAGAAGGGAAGTAACCGCTGCTCATGATAAAACGCGAAAAGGCGGTTTCTTCCCTTGATTTACCAATAGAGGGCGTATTGACTAAAGCTTCCTGTTGGTATTATTGACCAAGGATAAGAGACGAAAACATTTTGTTTATTCGCAGGTAATGCTCGAAGCCTGATTATGCTGTCATGAAATATGCGTTTTGACATGTCCATAAACAATTTCAATCATGAATACGTAAATTCATCCATCTATTTTCTTGAAAATACGAAGATTGACGCAGAACAACTTACACAATCGTTCCAGGAAGAACGATTGTTTACTTTCATTGTTGACGGTTTTCGGAGATCATGTTGCTCTACAGTTTTCAGATAAAAAAAACAAGTATCACTTAAAGGTTTCTGATTTTTGAATGGAATATGTTCATACCAATGTGAAGTCTGTTTAAAAAAAACTGCAAATTCATATCGCTTCAATCACAATACAAGTAAATTGCACTTGACATCGATTACGGGACATCTGCACAGGATATCGACAGATTTACTGAAGAGTGTGGTTCATTTATTATTTATGGTTGGTAAGGTAACTACTGACCACTACAGGACATCACTGAAATCCCGTTTATAGTGTTGACGACTTGGTCATTTCTTTTGTAATGAACAGAGCTAGCTAGATGAAGACTGAAGACCAAAGCAAAATGTGACAATTGCAAATGCACTTTGAATATTGACACTGCATTTTTTTGCTTTCTGTTTTAGTGAAAGTTAAATAATGTGGCATATGATTGTCTAAAAGCAGTTAACATATCGCTTCACGATGATAATTTCTTTTTTTATGTTGCTAGAGCTGCTACGTATACACTGTCGAAATATATATCCCATATCATACTGACCAGTGCACATGGAACAACATCAGCAAGTGTACATAAGATTTCAACAAGCACCTCATATAAGACAATAATACAGGGTTGCTGAAGTATTGAATTCTTTCTGTGATAAAATAACTTTTACTCAAAATTAGCCAAATCAGAAATTTATATCCTTCATTATTGTTGACAAAAATATGAAACTACAGTCCTTGGATCCAACTTCATATCACTCCTGTTAATATCACATTCCTCTTAATATAATGTTTTTTTTCCCAAGCAATTTTCCTTCTATATAATTTCATTATTATCTATAGATTAATTGAAACATTTTCATATGTACATTGAATACTGGTAGTTTACTTTCCATTATAGAGATTCAAAATGCACTAGAATCAGTGGGAAAACATGTTTCTCTTTACTGCATGTATGTCATATTTCTTTTAATATCATCTTTTGTCGAACAAATGCAAGATACATGATATTAAAAGGAATGCACATATGTACCACGTATACTAATAATGGATCTCTAAAATCTAATTTAACTTCAAGTTAAGAAGGAGATCAGCAGAAATGGCTTTTATTATATTACAATGCATGGGAATGATTTACTATTTATAAAATTAATGTACCCAGTCAGGTTAGAGGCAAAGGAGACCAGGTATATATATGTATAAACTCATTCATTCCTTAATTTGAACACTTCCAAATCAAAGGTTGGAACATAGTTCATTATAAAAAATTCATGATCAGAGGTTAATAGTACTAGTAATTTTGAAGTGACATTATAATAATTAAGTACACTAGTGTGCCCTTGACCTATCACCACCCGAATCTACCGCCACCCTCGCATACCGCCACCTGAACCTCTAGAACAGATTTCCCTTCTATATAATTCCCTCATTAAGTTCGCCATCCTCGCATATCGCCAAAACGCCACACCCTTTAAAATACAAACGTCCCGAATCGCAATACATTTCCCTCGACCGTAACGCCATATTGTTCCATTTGGAATGGCGTGCGGCAAACGCATATCAATACCTATTTTCAGATATAAATTTGTGCCAATGTAGATCCATATGCAATATAATACTAAGTTTGTTTTTAATAAAATATTGGAAATGCAATCTTTAATGCAATTTAATTCTTGGTAATAAATTTCATAATTTGATACTATCGCCACCCTCGTTATACTACCATAATTGCTGTGGATGAAAAGTGGCGGTATAACGAGGGTACACTGTATAACAATTGAGTTGACATGTCCATGTATTGTTGTTACAGTGTTTCTGATGAGCGAGTCCTGTCACAGCTCTCCAGCATGCTGCAGGGAGCGCCTGTTGTGTCGTAGCACACTGTTATGGGTGACATTGGTAAGTTGTATAAATTTTTGTGCTGAAACGTTTAGCAGAAATGCCAACCAGATATATAACCGACTCTGACTAACAAACCGTATCTGGATAATTACTGGCCTTTTGGTGTTGAAATGTAGATTTGCTGTAGAATGCAAAAGATATTATAGTACTGTTCAATGATACAACACCACATATAGCACACTGGGACATATGTTGCTCCCCCCGCATAGACAAGAGGGGAATCACTCTGTCTGTTCGTTTGTCATTGCCTTTAGACCTTATGAACAACATATCTTAAAACCCTTGGTTATATAGCATCATACGATCAAAATATAGGTACACCTGATCATAATGAGATTTTGGTAGTCATTGCAATGTTAAAGGTCAAAGGTCACAGTTGACCACTTTAGGAATAAAAAGCGTGTGTACTATGAGACATATCTTGAACGCCTCGACAGTTTGGATTCATACTTACACCAAAGCGTCACACGATCCAGTTTTACATCAAAATAGCTTTTGGTGGTCATCAGTTAATTAAAGGTCAAAGGTACATGTAACTGCTAGCCACTTTAATTTTGGAATAACAAAATTCTTGTGACAATGTACAAGACATGTATCTCATGAACTCCTTGACGGTTTATATTTACTCATACACAATATAATAGCAACACATGATCAAGGTCTGCACCAGACCTGATTAGATTATGGTGGTTATTGGTCAATGTGAATGGTCAAAGGATCTGTTGACCACTTTTGGAGTAAAAAGCTTAAAGGCCCAATATATGTAACTTTCGGCAAAACTTGAAGCGAAAATCATGCCTAATAACTTATTATATTTATAGATTTCGTTAAGATTAACTGATATCAACAATATTTAAGATGAATTCTTTCGCGGTTACCGGTACAGCAGCAGTGGAAACACGCTATTTGTAAACACACGTCCATTTTTAAACGTCTTCTACCTTCGGTTTGTTGTTGAAGGGCCCCACCTGAAATATTTTCAATTTTTTGGATTTTTTTGTCAAGAGTTTCTTGTTAGTTACCGCTCAGGTTTACTTCGTTTTAGGCTTATTTTTGCATGGTTATCAACTGGATTTTTTTCAGAATTTTTTAAAATCACGAAAATTTCCCTGAAGTTACGTATATTGGGCCTTTAAAAGGTAGCAAGAACATTTTAATGTGACATAGGGTCCAACTGATTGCATATATAGTTGCAATTGATATAATTGATAAAAACAGTTTGTCTTAAACTGATAATCAATTTTGATTTCCCAGCTGATACTATACAATGGTAAATTGAATGTCTACAAAACACATAATGAGCATTTACACAAATAGTTTGATGATCATATGAGCATGATCACCACTGAAGTGTTATACTCTGTTTATATGTACATTTGTACCTTTTAGATGATGAAGTTGCAGTTTATGATGGATTTTTGTTATACACATGGAGCAAAATCATAAGTTTGAAAAAAGGGTTTGCATTTCAGATTAACAATACATGTATTACACTACCTATATATATATATCTGATCTAAATATAGCCTACTTATTTTTTCGTAATGCAGGACAAGATTCCGGAATGTCAACACCCACATCACCAATGAGTGGTGGCAGTGGTCACACAGGGGGAGGTAAGTAGGACCAAAGGTCAATTTATAAGTAGTGGACAGAGGTCAACTGATAATTAGTGGAAAACGGTCAACTTATAATTCATGGACATGGTCACTCTGGCTGTAACCTTAATGTCACAAGCTGATTTTTTCTTTGAGGCCATCACAATAATTAATAGCTATATAGACTAAATGGTATTAAATTACATGTAGCAATTTTTCTTCATTGGCTTAGATTTAATTGGAATGAGGTTATACAAAAAACTGAAAATCCTGGGTTCGTGTCGTACATGACCAAACACATCCAGACTACCAATTTCAATCGTTAGATACATAGCATAGGACTTGTTTTCTAATGAATGGTAATCGTATTTTATTAATAGATATTAATAAAATGGAATTGATATTAATGATACTAATATTTAGATTGACAACTGTTTCAATTTCATGAAATATTCTTCATATTTTATATAGTTTCAAAACAAGTTGAAATGCCATTTTGTATTATTTTATATTGTATCCCGAGAAGAGAATTTATATATTTTACAACTATTGTTTGCTAGCGGACGATGTGAGTGTGAAGGAACCTGATAACTCGGAGTACCAGAAGTCCTTACAGATCGTCCTAGGGACAGTGTGTGGTGTATTTGGTTTCTTGGGCCTTCTGCTCATCATCTGTCTTCTGTATCGCCTGTACAAACGTCGCCGAGCCCAGAACTACACCACAGGTATGTCTTTAGACCTGTAAAGGAAACAGGTTTGGAATGAGGTTTACCAGATCTCTATTGAACATATAATATATGTTTTGTACAAAAGCAGCATTTAAATAAAAATTATCGAAGTTTAACATCTTCAAAAACAACATTTTAAATGTATTGCAACGTGTAAAGACGGACTAGTCTATTAGTTATTGGCTGAGTCAGAGCTTGCCAAAGGGACCAGTTGGCATTGAAACGTTGCAACACTTTTAAAAATTCACCCCTGATATTTTATAATGGGCTCTTCCAAATTTTGAATTGGAAGGGTTCAAATGTGTCTCCAGGGGTTGAAGAGTTAATATGAAATTGTTTGTGTAAAAAAAGTAATATCACATATTTCCAAACTTATGTGTTTTTTGAAGATCTTTATATGAAACCATATGTTTACATTACACTGGTTTAATGAGTTGAATAAGCTGACTGCTTTATATTTCCAGGATCAAGGGAACAAAATGAGTTACACAGCTCTATAACACTAGGTATGTACTTTAACATTTTCACGTTTATAATTTTCATAAAAGTGAAAATGTATACGTTTCAGATACAATCCAAATACGGAAATATAGAACATATCTTTGGCTTTTACACAGATTGAGGGTAAATATTTGATATTTTTTAAAAAGAATTTATTAAATAAATTGATGAGATGATAAAAAATTGTAAATCTTAAATTGCCTAAATGGATATTGAAAGGATGTTGATTTAATGTATCCCTTACTTTTTATGATTTCTGAATTTCAGTATGATAGTTTGTTGATTATGTATTCAGTATCTAAGCATTTGTGGATAACATTTGACAGATATAATCTTGTTTAATGTTTGGTTTGATTTTTATTTCCATACAAAACATGTAATTTGAGATTATTTAATATTCTGTCATGTATTTGCAGACCTTGAACAGAAGCAGATACCATCAGTATTGCTACTGTACGCCTACGATTGCGCAGCTCACGAGAAAGTGGTGTCTGCGCTAGCCGGCTACCTCATAGAGACTTGTAATTGTAATGTCCACCTCGACCTGTTTGAGGATCAGATCATCTTTGAGCGTGGATTGGACGACTGGCTCGTGGATCGACTGCAGGAAGTGGATTATATCATTGTGTTGTGTTCAGTAGGAGCTAGACTAAGATGTACAAAGAAACGAGTAAGATTCAAATTTGATCCATGCAGGAAGATTCCCGACTATTTTGCAGTGGCTGTAGACTATGTGGCCGAGAAGATGAGAGTTGAGAGGTCAAAGGGCCTGTCCATGTCTAAGTATGCTGTGGTCTACATGGACTATTCCACGGCCAGTGACATACCCCACCAGTTGGAGACAGGCGCAAAGTTTTGTCTGATGAGGGATATTTTGCCACTTTTTTGTCATTTACATGGAACAAGTGCAGAACAAACCAAGAATGGAAACATATGCTTGGGCATATCAGACAAAACATACGACAGTTCAGAGCTAGGCACAGAGCTGAGAGTCGCTATAGAATCTGCCAAAGAATTTTTCAGATGTAATCCAAACTGGGTAGAAGATAGCATGGAATTTATTCCTCCACCAAGCAAGACGAAATCCCGGCATACACGAAAAAGCTCCTTAGAGCCTTTGCTAGGGGATCTGAAAGTGAATATGCCCGAGACAGATGACCTTCAACAGGTC
Source organism: Mimachlamys varia (assembly GCA_947623455.1). Lineage (NCBI taxonomy): Eukaryota > Metazoa > Mollusca > Bivalvia > Pectinida > Pectinidae > Mimachlamys > Mimachlamys varia. The sequence goes on from OX392534.1 coordinate 36,223,425, forward strand.
AACACTTTGGTGGACATCCACAGTCAAACCTTGCCACGTAGCACTAAACAGACACACTTAAACATGGTTGGAAACTTACAGAATCGTCAGAATTCCCTCCCCTCTTCACTGTCCAGCCACCAGACCTCGTCTACCCCACCAAACCACACCTCCAAGTCATGTGACAGCTTCCAGTCACCTTCGCTGTACAGTGGCTTGGAACAGATGCCATGTTTGATTTGTGGGACAGAGGGAGAACACAACCCAAGCACGCGTTGTAAGGGACGTCGGCTCGCCCGACAACCTACCCAGGACAGCGAGGATGACATGTCTAGTTACCGACACAAGAGTAAGTCCATGCCAACTGTGTGTGACTCTAGCATCCACAGTTCTCAGACAGTGTTCCAGGCAGATGTTCACAAGGAGTGGGACGAGCATGGGGCTAAAATGTCTGGCTCGGACTCGCAGGACTCCGGGTCAAACAAAGACTTTGCGATGGAGGACCTTGAGAAGGACCTGCAGTCCATTATCATGCCCTCTAGTCTTAAGATGGGGTCTTTTCATTACGACTTACCGTCAATAGCTGTTCGGCCTATTCCTAAGCTTGCCCCACACAAACAGATTTCATCTTCCCCCGACCCCCACTTACCCACTGCAGTGGACGCAGCTCTGCTCCTTCAGCCCCTGAAACAAACATTCCAGAATGTGAACTCGTCGCCCAGCACGGCGTCGCTAGAGGAGCAGATATTTCAGCTGCAGGACATCAGGTTGTGAGTTTTGTGACCATGTGCCTATGTTATCTGGACCACCAGTATGTAAAGAAGGCCTGATCAGTTCATTTCTATGTGAACCCCATACTTTATCTATTATAAAAGTGGAATAGTTTGTGGCGTGGACATTTTTCACTTATTGTGCTGGTATTAAATCACCGGGAATACATTGTATATTCGCACACGAACACATTTAAGACCACTCAAAATTTACTGTGAATAATAGTATTATAGTACACAGTGCAAAACAGCATGACTGCAGCGCGATGATTTTCACATCAGGAATAGTTTGGAGGCAGATTAAGTGAGAAATTCCACACGCAAAAATATTGGCTTTTACAGTAAATACTTTCAAAAGACCAAACAAGCTTAACCCTTTCACCCCAGCAGACCAGTATAGACTCCTCCTGATCAAAGCGGAGGAAAATCTGCTCAGGTTTCACGGGGGGGGGGGGGGGGGTAATGTTTATTCTTGTATTCATTTCCTATAGGCCTTTCTCAAAAGTGTTGTTTTCTCCCTTGTTTGACATATCATGTCTACACTGGGAAGTGTTTTTGACACAAATTTGCGCCATGTGATTACGACGTCATAAATGGGAATGACGTCATCCGATTGTCACATGGCGCCAAATCATCACAAAAACACTTCCTGGAAATCCATCTTGTATCCATAAATGTGGCAATTCAAGGAGAATAACAACACTTTGGGAAAGGCCTATACATGGGGGGGGGGGGAAATGGGTAATGTTTAATCTTATATTCATTTCCTATACACATGGGTTTACGTGTTAAAACATTATGCTTGATAAGCTTGCATTTGTGACTGTAAAATGAGTTGTCGTGGTCTGTAATGTGAACAAGTCAGAAGTAATGTTTCAGTCAGCTATATATTGTATCATTCCCGTCTGTAAGCTCATTGAAACTATAACGGACCTGACCAAGGCCTTTGTACATACTGGTATACCAGTTAATTCGGCAGTACAAGGACACCATTACAAATAGATAAGGTGCTTTGCATATTTGTGAATATGAGACTCGCAGTCTACGTATACCTTTATATTGTACATACGTATACATGTATACACCATAGGAAGCCCAAAATGTGATATCCATATATATATACATTATACATATAGTCATTAGTATTTTCTAACAAGTTTTTGCTTCATTGAATACTGTAAGTATGTATATATATTCTATATAATCTGAATACGGTCACACTCTGGACTGCTATTGTTTATGTTGTGTATGTACCTTTTCAATGAAAACAGACTCAGTGAAATGATATTTCTGTTGTACATATATTTATTAAACTATTCAGCACTGGTTTTATTTGCTATAAAACACTATTTCTTTTGCTATTCAAAATTTACTATCTTTAACATTGTGATATATGATATTATACATGTGTACTAAAGTACATAAGTACATGTCTTGTTACAATTTTTAAAACTTAATTATCAGGTTGTTTTCCTGTTCAAATGAACTTCATTTAAACTGAAATTGCAACTGTAGATATATACCACTTTGTAACTCCCTTACTTAATTATATAATGTAAAAGCTATTTTTCAATCAAGTCTTGATTTCTGATTGGGGGGAAATGAGAGTTTGAACTAGATATATTTTTTCTAGACTAGAATTATTTCAATTCTCTTTGTATTTGTGATCTAATTACACATCCATTTCAAAGTTTTGTTTGTATATATATCTCTCTGATAATGAATTTTGTCTGGGAAAGTAATTTTTGTTTGTTCAATTCAAAATTGATGTAATTACAGATTTATATAAGTAATTATTATTGATGTGTTTTCGTGCAATATTTGTAAGTTCAATGATCATTGGTAACAAAATCAAGGGGGATATTGATTTTGAATATTCACACTAATGTACAAGTGTATTTCAGGGAATTAAATGCAGATTCAGTAGTGTTGTTTTACAATTTGATACCATATGTCAGCTTCAAATACATAACTTGTTTCTATTTGAAATTTATTTAAGTTTATCTTTAGCATTTGGTAAAATTGACACTAATTTATCATCAAAATATCAATAAAAATATCATTTTACATTGTTTATTGTGTACCATTCATATATCAGTATGTATTCGGAAGTTGTAATTGGAAAACATATTTTCTATTTGGTATATAAATGTCTTTTTTTTTCTGTAAAAGTCAATCTGATGTTTAAAAGGGATACACAGGATCGTGTAGAGTAAGGAATGGCTTTGCTCCATGATTTTTCTCAAAATTCCAAATTATAGGTTCAATGGACAATATAAAAATGAGAAAGTCCTCGAGAAAAAAATGTAAGAATTTGAAGCATATCAAAGTCTAAGAAAGGGTGAAAGTGTTGGTAAAGTTTAAAGATTAATTCTAGAGATGGACAGGTATATGTTAGAACTCTTTGTATGAACTGGATGTGGTCAGACAGAATGGACTATAATTCTTGAATTGTCTCCCTTTGTCAATATGTTTATATAAAGTAGAAGAATAAAAACTAAAAATAATTCACGAATATTCCCTTGATCTGATTTCAGTATTTTGAAAAAATACTGGGACCATCTAGTTCATTACTTATGAAACTTTGTTCGTATTGCATTGTCAGCAATTTCATCGTTTGTTAGTACATTTTTTTTGTATATATTAAGCGATTCAATTCGACATAACTGTGTGTACAGTCTATATTGTACAATAAGGGTTGTTTTGAAAACTAATCAATGCATATATATGTGTGTGTGTATGTTCAAAATACTTATATGTGAACAATACTTACAGATTCTCATTAGTGCTTTATATTCGTACATGTATATGGATTATTGTTGAGATATATACGTTGTATACATGATTGTGTAAATACAATTACAAAATGTACATGTACTATCTTTTGATGTTCAATATGTACTTAATCATGATGCCAATGATATTACAAAAATTATGTTTTGTGTTTATATTTATATGCCATCGCTTGATACGCTATCATTTTTGTTTGTAATTTTGTGATCTCATATAAACTGTATTCTAATTATGAATGCAATCAAATACATTACAAATGTAGGTGAGTGACAAGGGAAAGTAACTCTAATGTCAAGTTAAACAAAACGAATTTGTGGAAAAAGAAAACAATATGGAATTCGTCCACACTTTCAACGTATCATATTTATTCAGTTCCTTGTGAAAATGCAGCATTTTAGCAATTTCACTTATCTCTGATCTATAGATACAGTATATTTGTTTAACAGGCAATTTTGACCAAGTCCGAGAATTTCTTGGCATATGAATAAGGAACTGGTCTTAACTTTTGTCAGAGTTTTCATATAGTTAACTATTTTTCAGTGCTGTACCAAATTATTGCTTTACATATATATACTTAAAGATCGATTTAATATGAGCTGTTTCAGGAAGACCTAATTGAACATATGCACCAAAAGCATTTATTTCATCCCCAAATGAATCTGAATTAAAATCTCACTCTCTTTAATCTAAGGGACTTATTTGTTAATGCAGTTATTGACTAGTTGAAATTAGATTTCCGACCTTGATTTAAATGACAACGGATCCAAATTCCTTCACTTCCAAAATTTGGCATGTCCTTAAATGACTATGGCTGTTAATAGGACGTCTGGATGTTAATAGGACGTAAAACAAAATAAACTAAATCAAGCCAAAATTGGGCCTGGACAAAGATTGTGATAGGATTATATTGAAAATCGATAATATGAATCCCTTACACTTCATTTGATATGAGGTTATTACTAAATAATATGACAAAGCAAACATCTCTCAAGTGTGTTTATTGCATTTAGAAACTGTATTTTTTACCTGTTATCACAACGCCCAGGTAATCAATAATGCAATTTAAAAGGTAGTTTATGTTAAACCTATGTCATACATACCTGTACTGATTTTGTGATACTTTGGTTATCGACGTAAGTAAACAATTCGAAAGACTGCTTACCAAAAATACTACTTATTAGCTTGGGGGTGCGATTTTAACGTAAACCTGGGTGAACCTGTGAGAAATTCGGGGAAGATGGGCTTTCTGAAGAAGCTTTCTAGTATTTAAATTTGATCAATCCTTGGGGCTGTAGACCTTCCGAAGGAGCTTTCTCGGATTAATCTGTGATAAATCCAGTGGCTGTAGACCTTCCGAAGGAGCTTTCTAGTATTTACCCATGATAAATCCTTGGCGCTGTAGGCCTTCCGAAGAGGCTTTCTCGGATTAATCTGTGATAAATCCAGTGGCTGTAGACCTTCCGAAGGGGCTTTCTAGTATTTACCCATGATTAATCCTTGGGGCTGTAGACCTTCCGAAGAGGCTTTCTAGTATTTACCCATGATAAGTCCTTGGGGCTGTAGACCTTCCGAAGGAGCTTTCTCGGATTAATCTGTGATAAATCCAGTGGCTGTAGACCTTCCGAAGGGGCTTTCTAGTATTTACCCATGATTAATCCTTGGGGCTGTAGACCTTCCGAAGAGGCTTTCTAGTATTTACCCATGATAAGTCCTTGGGGCTGTAGACCTTCCGAAGGAGCTTTCGGATTAATCTGTGAGATAAATCCAGTGGCTGTAGACCTCCCGAAGGGGCTTTCTAGTATTTACCCATGATAAGTCCTTGGGGCTGTAGACCTTCCGAAGAGGCTTTCTCGGATTAATCTGTGATAAATCCAGTGGCTGTAGACCTTCCGAAGGGGCTTTCTAGTATTTACCCATGATTAATCCTTGGGGCTGTAGACCTTCCGAGGGGGCTTTAAAGGATTTCCCTGTAATGAATCTGGGGACTGTAGACCTTACGAAGGGGCTGTCTAGTATTTACCTGTGATAAATCCTAGTGGCTGTAGACCTTCCGAAGGGACTTTCTAGTATTAACCTGTGATAAATCCTTGGGGCTGTAGACCTTTCGAAGGGGCTTTCTAGTATTTACCCATGATAAATCCTTGGGGCTGTAGACCTTCCGAAGAGGCTTTCTCGGATTAATCTGTGATAAATCCAGTGGCTGTAGACCTTCCGAAGGGGCTTTCTAGTATTTACCTGTGATAAATCCTAGTGGCTGTAGACCTTCTGAAGGGGCTTTATATGATTTACTTGTGATAAATCCAGTGGCAAACGGGTTTTATATTGACCCCACCGCCTTAAGCCGGTGTGTGTTCATGCTATGGAAAGCCCGGCACAAATGCAATACACCCAGCCAATGCATCCATGCTTATCAAGCATACTAATAGCATATATTAACTATAAATCTAAAACAAGCATTCTTTTTACGAATACTAATATTGAAAGAAGTTCATTTATTCTAAAGAAACCCATCTAACCAAGACAAATAAAACTTTTGCATTATATATTATAGAATGTTAATTGAAACGTTGTCTGGCCTCAAGTTCTTTTCATCAATTGAAGAAAAGTCATTTGGTATTATTTGCCTTATTTTCGGTTATTTCAATTAGGCTAGTATGACAAGACTGAACCATTGCATTCTTACACATAATATATTTTGTGATAACAGTGAACCATTGCATTCTTACATAGTTTTTTGTGACATCAGTGAACCATTGCATTCTTTCACATAGTTTATTGTGACAAACAGTGAACCATTGCATTCTTTCACATAGTATATTGTGAGAAACAGTGAACCATTGCATTCTTACATAGTTTATTGTGACATCAGTGAATCATTGCATTCTTTCACATAGTATATTGTGAGAAACAGTGACCCATTGCATTCTTACACATAGTATATATTGTGATAACAGTGAACCATTGCATTCTTACATAGTTTATTGTGACAAACAGTGAAGCATTGCATTCTTTCACATAGTATATTGTGAGAAACAGTGAACCATTGCATTCTTACACATAGTATATATTGTGACAAACAGTGAAGCATTGTATTCTTTCACATAGTTTATCGTGACAACAGTGATCCAGTGAATTCGCACTTGCTTTGAGATATATATAGTTACATATAAGCCCAGAGCACGATCTCCACAACTCTATGTTTACACTGTTTCACTAGCAATATTCACTACATGGTTGTAAAACAAAGACGCAGTATAGCTGGTATTACAATGAGTGTTACATCTGCACACATAAAAAATGGTTGTACTGGCTTCAAAAAATGAAAGAATGATTTTTTATTGGGAGGGGAGATAACCTTGGGAATTATGGAATTGCGAAGTCTTCTTTAAACATCACGTGATCAACATACTGTACTTAAACGCAGCGTATTGGGGATGTTTATTTTTAAATAATAAAAAAAAATCGCGACACAAGTGACAGAGAAAAATCCTACTGTATCAACGATATAACATTTGTGCAGGCATATTTATTTTATGACTAGCTGACTTAATGCAGTCATACTGGCCTGCTTTTTGGCCTGCATTGATACGTTCTTATTATTGGTACAGAAAAACAACGAGAAGAAAGAGATGAAGATCAGAACTGACAATCTAGCTTTTGCATGTCCTTTTTAAGTCTGATATTGGGAAACATGTGTTCGTATATAGAAATTAGTACAACAACTCTGTTGAATACTGGCTGAAGTTTGGCTCTTTCTGTCAAGTATGCAATGTTCTTAAATATGATACCTTACTTATCCCGATTATATTAATGTACTTTGCTAGTGCATGCCAACATACGACAGGGCGTCCTGCAAGATAGAGATGTATTCTCTGTATTTAAAACATTTATTAAGCTGGAATAATATTGAACCTCTGAAAATAATTATCTTGAAAGAATATTTTGATGTTTCCTTCCATTAAACACACCTGTGATTACTTCAGATGTAGGAGTTGTCAAGCAAAATGCTGTACTTTTCAATGTTTCTATTCTAAATATCATCAAAGTACAAAGGAAGCCTCTGTGTATTCACAACATGTTATTATTCTACTTTAGAAACACGTTACACGTTAGACAAATGGGTTTAATTTATTACTGAAAAGTCAGTATTATAATGTATGGTATTCTTTTTTGAAGTGCCGCTGCTTTATTCGTTTTCAGTGAATGTGAATATATCACCGAATCTTAAAGATTCATAGGACGTTTATCCTGATAAACCAAAGCCAAGCTGAATTCAAGGTAACAAAAGGTTTATTAAAAATGTAAAGAAGTTCATTAATTTTACATGAACTAAGTTTACGGTTTCTCCACGAAATATTCATTTATGTTGGTTTTCACGACAAAGTAAAATACATTTGTATATTCAATTTAAGGTTCAACTTTATTAAGATTCCTTTGATAAATGGTACTTAGAGGGAATTATTTATGTTCGGTTTTGCCTTGAATTTGCACTGAAAATTTTGAACAGTTTTGTAAGATGTTTAAGTTGATCATGATGAATACAAGGTGTTGTCTATTTAGGTTGTAAAAAGGTTGAACTAAAAACAATTAGCGTATCGTTAGGTCCAGTACACTCCAGGTTGAGTTACAGAGCTGTGTTAAGTCCTATACTAGTTGTATAACCTATTTGGGCCTAGTTGTTCAAAAGACGATCAGCTTAATCTGTATTTAACGCCTTTTTCAAACTTTAATAATCATGCCAACATACAAGGTGAAATCTTAAAATTTTGCATACATTAAAACAAATAGTTTTATTAAACACTGTACTATTATTTACCAATACTTAAATATGACACAGCTATAAAAGAAAGATTGATCTAGTTTTATTGGTTTTGAGCTATATAGCTCAATAGGCAGAGTGTACTGGACCTTGCGAGTCCATAGGAGGTCTTACATATTAATTATTGGTAAATACATGTATTACATTGTGAGGTTAACTTGTTCCCTGTGTAGATGGAATCATTTTACTGTGTTATAAGCCATCCTGATTTTGTAGATGATTTTCCCCGAGCATTACTTTATAAATCACATATCAATGACGTTCATTAAAACATCACTGCATATAAAGAGACTTGTGTAAACAAATAAATATCTTTACAAGTATTCCCGCTGGTTTGTTGTATTATTTGAATGGCATTCATTACTCCATTGATCTGGAGTTTGATTAGATTTCATCGCTTATTTAGATTTTAAACAAATATGTGTATTTCTGTAAACGTCACTCGTCACTCAGACGTATTAGAAGCTGCCTTGGTTATTCGTGCAATGTTTATATTGATCCATTAATTATTACCTTTATACCTTTTTTAAAATCTCGTTAAATCGGACTTGATATATCGCTAAGTTAGACTTGATAGTACATTCTATACCTATTTCAGAACTGATACATCTTCAGTTTAAAATCTAGACTTGAAATAAGCCAGCTCGAAAACGAAGTCTTGACTCATTGTGTTTTGTATATGCAACATGAAAGCTCGCCATCCCATACGTAATGTAGATCGCTTTTCTAATGACATAAAGTTAATCTCGTTAACTAGACCTGATAGAGGTAACCTCGCTTATTTAGTTAATATTGACTAGATACATGCATATTTACCTCGTTAATCTTGATATATGTACTTGTGACTTGATATAGGAACTCGTTAATCCTGACTTGAAATATGTACTCGTTACATTGACTTGATATATGAACTCGTTAACCTTGACTTGACATATGAACTCGTTAATCTTGACTTGACATGGAATCGTTAATCTTAACTTGGCATATATGAACTCGTTAATATTGGTTCGAAATTTGTACTCGTTGCATTTACTTGATATATGAACTCGTTAACCTTGACTTGACATATGAATATGAACTTGTTAGCCTTGACTTGACATGAACTCATTAATCTGGACTTGATATATGAACTCGTTGACTTTGACTTGATATATGAACTCGTTAATCTTGTCCTGGTATATGTTATAGTTAATCTTGACTTGATAGTTGTATTTCTCAATCTGAAGAAGAAAAAAGATTTTCACTATAGCGTAGTGTATAGCGAAGATCTTTTTTTAATCAGATTGGTATCTCGTAAACATGGCTTGACGAATTATGCACCACGTTAGTTTTGACCTCGGTATATCTGAACACATTTTGGTGTAGTTTCGGATGGTAAAGATTGGCATTGTATCCAGACCTTATTTCTGTTCGGTGTCTTTTTGATTACCATACAATGAAACATCGCAAGTATTATCTATTATTGCTGATAAAGTTTCAAAACGTTTTCCACAAAGATCCTGTCGTCAGCATGTGACAGAGGTATATGGATTAAAAATCTAGATAAAAGGTTATTGTCAACATTATTTATTCACAATATCTATTCATTGAAGTGAGAATGGAGTTATAATATTTAAACGAATGCACCGTTCAGATGATTCATAGCGACACATTTGTTTCATTTCTTTTGTTATAAGAAAAAGAAATATATTTTGCGAATCAATGAATGTAGCCAATAATTATCCCCAGACAAAAATATGGTTTTAAAATCATAATACTTACACAGTTTGATTAATCGGTGTCTGACCGTATGGAAAAGGGGATCTTCAGAAAACCGAATAGAATAATCGATATTTGTTAAATACGGCACGTATATTCTTCAGTCTGAATAATACTGCCTCATATCCATGTTTACCCTGAAAACCTACGTCACAGAAACATTGTCAGAGTTTAGGGATCGGCGCCTTGTTGCTTGTCCACTGTTTGATCTCTGTATAACGAGAATAAATCGAGGGTTTTATAGGCGGTGCTTTAAAGACAGAAAGTGAAAAGAAACAACGTAAACGTTTTGCCCGAGCTAATTAGTAAATAAGTCCTCCTATTATTGAAACATTCTTTCATCTCGTCAAGGCTAGAAATATTAACACAATGCATTGCCTTTATATGTATTTATATCGTACACATAGCCATTATTTGCACCTGATGTGTTAATAAGATTTACAATAATATGTCCTTAATGTATTGATACATTTTGAGAAACACCATTGTTATATACCCTATGTCTTTTATTTGTTTTATGCTTTAAAATACTCAATCATCTGTCTTGTGTTTAACTGTTTCGGTTTTTCGGTTCCTGACGTTCTTTTTATATCGAATTGTCTCGTGATGCATTGACTCATGTTCTTGTAATAATTTCACTTTATCTTTTTCACTGATACAGTTTCATTGGGAAACTGTTGTTACTATGTAATAAAAAAAAATTAAGGGAAAAAAATTCGTTAACAAAATCATAATCCGAATTCAAAATCGATTAAACTAGGGGCAAAATATGAGCAAATATTGACTTGGACACCCTTATAAAAGTCCAAGAGAATAAGACAAGGTGTTCCGGAAGAGTGAGATACTTTGTTTTCATTTCAGGACAATATAACAAAAACTATTATAAACATGTCAAACAAGAAAGCAGAATTTAACGTCATTAAAGGAATACCATAAAGATAACACGTCCATTTCTCCTAAGTGATTATTTCCTGTGTATGACAAAGCACTTCAAATCTTATATAAATAATGACATAAAATATTGAACATTTGCTTTGTCCAAATTTAATGAAATCTGAATCGATTCTGACTCTTCGTTGTAGCGATAAGGTGCCTTTTATAAATAAATGACATTTTCAAAATTATGTCTTTGGTATGGAACAGTATAGCACTTAGATTTCGAGAGGTCAAATATTCCTGTTATTTTTGTTAACACACATGATCCTTACTCTATATTAGAAGGATTGTATATCTCATATATATTCTAAAGACTGCACCTCTAGTGAAAATAGCAGATCGTCAAAAAGCGAGCTTAAGTCTGTAACTATATTGGTTCTAAAAGTGTTTTGTTAGATTTGTATTCGCGGAAGTGTCGCAGTATTGCTGATGTCGACTTTGTTCGGTCAACAAACGGAGGCAGCTGTGCTTCTCGTTTCAACTGGTCAATCTGAGCCTTCCGTCGGCCCTCGGGCGAGAAAGAATAAATAAAATCGGTTGCTTCCTGGGCCATGAATTTTCTCATCTCATACGTTGACTTGCATTCCCCCGGAAATATTGTCCGATCTCGACTCATGATGATAGTTTTGGCCTTCCGCTTTATTCTTTTATAAGAATATTCTTTGACGCGTAGCTGATCGCTCCTGATGCTGGCAAGGTCAGTCACCCGAGATGAAGCAGATAATAAACGATCTCTAGGATGATCAGTGAATTGCGCTGAATTGCTTAAAGATGGCCGTCTCAATCCTACCAAACTGGACTGGTCAAGCGGATGAAATACAGATTCGCGACGATTTGGGATCAACATGGCGCCACTTTCTTCCGGAATAGGTGTTAGTTCGTTAAAGGGCCGCTCGAGAAGACGACCTTTCGCGATCATATTGGCAAGTCGCATATTGTTTGTTGCCTTCTTTATATCCTTGAATTTGTCAACAACAACTGTCCTACGTTCTTTAATTTCTTTAAGATAAGGATCGTACTTCTCAAATCGATGCTTCTTATAGACTTGGCCGGAGGCTATGATTTTTATAAAGTCATCTTTCGTTTCTTTAATGTCTCGATTCGATAAATTTTCAGTTCTCTGTTTGCTTTTGCGAATGTGACGTAATTTCATTGACAAACGGTTTCCTTCCTGTTCATTTTTAACTCTTGTAGAAAACATGCTTGATTTGCTCATTCTCAGTGCAGCATTAAATCGAGACTCCCATCCGGACCAGCCCTTGCTAGAGTCGGAGAGAATGCGCCGGGGCATCTGGAAACAAAACAGATATTTTAAGAAGCTAATTTGAGAATTATATAACCTTGACATGTGGAATAAGATGAAGGTGAGATTAAGATGCCAGCTGTAACCCGCTGAAAAAATATCAAAAGGCTATATGTAAACGGGGCATGCCTAATCAAGAGTATTAAATGGTCGCTATATTGGTCCCTTTGGTACATAGTATATAATCTGTATCTTTGTATGATATGAAAGACGGACTTTTTTAACAAGCCCTTTAGTATGCCTACTGTGTTTACTCACTTAAAGGACATGACACTTACTTTTTTATTCCTTTGATGTGAACTAGATTTTCATCATGGCAGATGTTGTAGATCGATGAAACAGAAGAAGCTTACTCTTCCTGAATGCCTTGGCTTATTCTCTTGTGCTTGTACGAGAGTCTCCATGTTAATATTTCTTTTGTTTATATTTTACTCCTTGATTGATCGATTTAGAGTTCGGATTGTTGTTTTGTTGATGTTTCCGTACTCTCTGATTATTTTTTTCTTTTGTGACGATACTATAATTATAGTTAAATGCTCCAGTTTTACAATCGATGACCTCTTACAGTATATTTTGGCAAACAAAATGTGAGCTATTAACTCGTAGCTCAGTATACAATTTTAGGTTGGTTTAGAACAAATGTGAACAAAATTATTTCAACTGATATTCATCAAGCGTTTTGGTCCATATGTAAAGTCGGTGATGGGTTGGCGAAGTCCTAATATAGGAGAGGCCTACATGATTAAAAGTAATGTGATATCGATGGAACACACGGCACTAAATAATTTGGGGGGAAAACAACAAACGTATTCATTATTATGTTAATATGCAGTTGTATATGTTTTGGTCGAGTATGGAATGCAGCATATTCTACATTTTTTACTAACTTTTTGTTCTTTTTTCTTTTTCAACCCCATTAGATTGATTATCCTAAACCAGTGACCAGATTTGAACACTTGTAGACCTATTGCCGATTAATATTAATTTCTAAATATTCTGTGTAAGGAAACCCCTTGGACAGTGTCAATGGACAGCTGTACTATGAAGGACTTTTGGACTTTTTATTGACTGATGACCCATTTTATGTGGTTGTATTTCAAAACCAAAGTATCTTGAACAGGTAACCATGGTTGATCTGTTATATATACAAAAGATGACGTAACACACACCTATGCTGCATCTTTTACATTTAGTAATAGATACAGTATGCCGGAAAAAATTATTTAAACTGCATCATACAGCTGTGTCGTCCTCCTAGGACTCTTCAGTGATGTTAGGGATCAACAGATGGAGAAACAGAATGGTCAGGTACGTAAAACCTCTTTAATTTATGAATTTAGAAGTAAAATTAAACTTTTCCAGAATATTTCAAATCGCGTACTACGAACATGTGTATATTATGTACCGTGCCACTACTCAAATGAGATTAACTGTGAAATTAGATACAAATATGTGCTATGTGAAATCTGCAATAATACTCGACAGAAACATATGCAAATAAAGCATTCAAATTAAGAGGTTTTAAGTTGTTTTACGTATATTTATTTGAAAACTAATGTTTATGTATTATCATAGAAACAAAGAAAAGAATTGAAAATTTACAATTTGCATGTTTTGCTGTGCTGAGCATGAAACCTTTTAACTGAATTCCACAAAACATTGTGTACATAGTACGCTTAAGACTAATACGGATACACTTGAAAAAGTACACGGTAGTAAGGACAAGTGTTACAGAAAAGTGAGCGTCTTTTGCTTCATCGACAACACCAGCCATGTAAGTCTTGATCACATCCAAATAAACATCAGGTCCTCAAAATGAAAACAAATCTAGATATACAAGATTGCTTTTTACAAAATATTCCGGAGTACATACTCAAAGCCGTTCAGGTTATCTCGACAAAACTTTGTATATCAAACTAGAGTCATAGTTGTGCCTTTTGTTATTTGCGATATTTCATTGTTTGCTATTTTCTGTTATCATGGAAGCAAATAATTCAAAAATGTGAAATTGCATTTCAGACTACAACACCTTGCGAGTGATAATGGGCACGCTTTGCGGTACCTTGTTTTATATACATTTATTAACATTCATCGAGGTTCATTATTAGCGACCTAGAAATTTATGAGCTACAAATCCCACTTATCTCTCTTTCCATGTAAGGTTCATTAAGTGTACTGACTAATAATGAAAACATCCATGAAATTGTTTACACGAATTTATTGCAAATCAGTACCAGAATATATAATAATTCTAATGACTGACAATTGATATATTCGGACTCTTCTAAAATACCAACAGTTTACGGTGTTTCTCAACTAGAAATATGTATATTCACTTCAGCGATCTTACATACTTTGTGATTAAAAAGATAACATGATTTAAGCTACCGCACCAAACTTATCTTGATATATTGTTTTTCTTAATATTTTTTATCCCTTACTACTTCAATAAAAGTCTTTCATACCAGGTAGTTACTTTCAACGTACTTAAAACAATGAATGAGAAATGACTACGAATCATCTGTACAGTACTTTATCTAGTTCCCCAAAAATTGTATATTTATTTTGCTTTTTGTTTTTGTTCTATTTTTTACCTTTATCATAATTTTAACAAAAATTGAAAACATACATATAATTCTAACGAATCACTTACTTTGAATATTCTTGCTTCAACGATATCCCGACTTGCCCCTTGGGATTAATTAAACTCAATATATCATCATTAAAAACAAGATATTTACCTGTTGTTGCCATACTTTCAGCGTTTCAACTCCTCCAGTTTGTTTGATGTTTAATATTAGGTACGGTTGCTGGTAGTGATGTGTTTAAGTGGCACCAGGGTAGGGACCACACCACAGCGTGGTAAAGGAAGCGTCTGGTACTGTGTGGATACAAACCGTGTCTAAATAACACTATTGTTATTTTATCGACTTTCGCCTTTAAATTTGCCTAATGTAAAGTTCAATATCCTGTTAGCATATACTTATCTTAACGTACACTGTTTAAAAGAGTAAAGGAAAATTATAAATTATGGATTATTTTGAGGGCTAGATATTATTTACAAAAGCCTTAAAGCTATTTACCGGCCCACAGTTGCATTATGACAATGCATTTCTCTCATTGATCGAGAAAGGAAAGTTTGCGATAGACGCCTGGTGCATTGTATTCATGTTGGTTAAACCTTCGGCCTCTTTCAGTATATGTTTTAATACAATATTATACAATAGAACAGACAACACTATAATAAGACAGAATTTAAAGGTTGATAATAAAATTTCGACAGATACCATAATTCTTGTAACACTATTGAGAATTTATAATAAAAAACTACATTGCGATGCCATTGTAATGCTTATTTAATCTTGGTCAATATTGTAATGTATTTAATATGTGTAACACGTGAACTTGATTTCGACATTGCCATTTCTTTAGAATTTCATAGCAAAAGGATGCCTTCAGTAATGAGTCACGAACATGCTCTGTTTATGTATTAAATCGTATCCAAAACACATAATTAATTGGTGGAATTTCTCATACTTTATATCTAAAGCATGATTTCGGGTAAAAGGATACATAAAAGGATATCTACAATTCTACTGTTAGGCGGGTCTTTCAATTTGGTTTTGCTGTCTCCTTAGAATTTTCGTATCGATCCGATCCTCGTGGGTTGACGCTGTAGCATATATTTTACTTATTAACTTCGCAGTTAGTGGTTGCAATTTATCCAACACTGAAAAAACGTGGGCTATTCAAACACTACATGTTGTTGTAAATTTTTTTTTTCATCATTAATTCTACGTTTACTGTTTCATTTTCGAATCAAACTACGTTATCAAACATGGATAAACCGTTCCCTGTTCCTTTTTACTTGATGTTTATCTGCGAGGTAAAAGGTTATCTCAAAACTGTTCTTGTTGTAGTGTATCTTTTAAATGTCATTATCATTATCATATTGGTGGTAATATTGTAATTTTAAACATTGGTTTGAATATTTACAATTCTTAAGGCGAGTTTACGGGACATTATATACCGGTTGCTGAGGACGATGACATTCATTCAGTAAGACCAGGTGTTCCGGAACGGTAGTCGTATTTTACCCCATCGCCATGGTAACCTGGGCTTAATCTCATGAATGTTACGTCTGAGAAAACGACAACGAAACTCGACAACGAAACTAGTTTCGTTGTCGTTGGAGTAGTGACACGTTATATTATATTCACATTTTCGTAGTACACGATTTTAAACTATGCAGAACGGGTTAAATTTTACTTATAAATTCTTAAAATTAAGGGATTTACGCACCTGACCCTTCTGCTTCTACATTAGTTTAGAAATTGTTGATGCCCACCTTTTGGCCTCTAGCATCACTAGGAGGACGAAACTGCTGTATGGTGCAGTTTAATTCATTTTTCGGCATACTGTATGTATTGCTTCAAAAGGTGCAGTATATGTCTGTGTTACGTCATCTCTACAAGGTTATCACTGATTAGCATGATATAAAACATAGACGAAAAATACATATTTTCCTTTGGGAATATGCTGACGACCATAAACGTTGGCCATATACTATTCACTATTCTTCATGTCGACATTTGCTACGGTTTTTATAAAATGCCAAATAAAAAACAATATGTATTTAAAAGTTTAATGTTCTGTAAGTCAAATCCATACATATATGTAAGTGGAAGTAACAGCGCTCAAGGTCGGGAACAGGAACTGTCCAATTATTCTTTTGGAAAACAAATGGCATGCTTTGGCCAAAAAGCATCCCTGCAACGCTACTACAGCAAAAGTGTATCCATAAGGGACATGGAAGTATTGATAGATTTGACTGGGATGTGGATCTTCCTCTGATTGCTCTAAAAGCACGCATTTCCTGCCGGCAGGTCACTTGGTACTTGAGTACAGTACGTACATTGTATGCATTTACCAAACATGCTGCGACACTTTGTGCATTAAACCAGCACTCTACGACCTATTTCGTCTAGAAAGGAATTGCTTAGGTTTTGTTGCAAGAAATGTTATTTACGCTTCATCCAAAGTTTTGTTTTAGGAATTTGAAACATATTGACAGATAATTCATATGGGCGAAAACTCTTCGTCGCAATGTTTCTGCAAGATTAGTGAATTATTCAAATTGATAATTAAAATAAATATTTTCTTTCAAAAATATACCAATTATATGCATATATAAGGTTCAATGATTTGGCATTTTGAATCGGGGTAGTAAAAAAAAACTTTAGTTAGCAACCATATGCAGATTAACGAATTCACGTAGTTTGAAACAATTCAAATTTCAATTTTCGAATATTGAAAAAATTCATTATTTTTTTTTTTTTTTTGCGGAATGTCTATATTAGTAAATGATGTCAAAAAGAAGTGCATCAAAAAAGTTCAGCTGTGTCAAATGTGAAGTATTGATTGTTAATTTTGGCCAGAAAGGAATCATTAACACTTCGTCGAGAGCAGACTGATGCAAAAGCTGAAACTATAACTCGGGTCGAAACGAGCGGACAACAAAGAATTAATTTTATATCCTAATGTTGACACCGTATTACTGCATTTAAAACACGTAGAATTTTAAACAAACAACATGTCCATATTGACGAATAAGTAACGGTACAGTCCACACGTGTGTTCCTTTGATTAGAAACTAATCAGTGACGCTTCCTTTGTAGGCGGCGTTTTAAACTTATTTATAACCTACCAGCTAATCGATATGTCAACAAGGTCTTTAAATATGGACCCCCGAGATCGAAACCCTTTTAAGAGTTGTTATGAAACCCAGTTGATAACGCAAAACATACAGTATTCCTTTAAACCTGTAATTGTTTGATGAATTCACCACGTACAAATTAAAAACAAATATCCATACAACTGGTATATATGGGCTTTGTTGTTCTCTCTGATGAAGCAAACATCATCAGACTGTTGTGCTTTTGTTGTCATATTATCGATATTTTCCATCATTCCACTCAATATGCAGTTTATAATGACTGCAATTTTAGATAATGAACCTGAAACGCATTTAGCCTGATATTTATTTTCGTTTTTATCTTATTAATTTTTTGATATGATAAAAAAAGCAAAAACATCAAAATAATGATTCAAATTTTTAATAATACGAGAGGGAAAAATAAAACACCACAGTAATGTCATATGATTCGGATATTTCTGAAAAAATACATCTCTAGACATTAAATGATTGTCAAACATTATATGTTTGAGAATATATATAATAATATATCATTATCATAGCATGCATAAACAATGAAAGATGAATGTTTAATTTCCGTTATGGATACACACTACACGATAAACTTTCCAGCAGACAGGTTGTGACAATTTTACAGCTAGAACGTCAATACCTCAACTTTTTAAAGGGAGCTATTACTCATCAGCTGTATACTTTTATGTAGAATATTAACGCTTTGCTAATAAACCCTTTTGCTTTAAAGGCCTAATATACGTAACTTTCGGCAAGCCTAATAACTAATTAAATGTATAGATTAATATCAGATTAACTGATATCAGCAATATTCAAGATGAATCCTTTGGCGGTTACCGGTACAGCAGCAGTTTAAACTCGGTATTTGTAAACCCGCGTGCGTCCATTTTGAACTAACTTCTTACTTCGGCTTGTTGTTGAAGTATTATTTTCAATTCCTTCGATTTTTCTGTCAAAATTTCTTGTTAGGTACCGCTCAGGATAACTCCGATTTAGGCTTATTTTTGCATGGTTATCAATTGGATTTTTGTAGAGACATGAAAACTTTCCTGAAGTTACGTATATTGGGCCTTTAGTGGTAGCCCGCTGCAAGAGTTTAAATAGTTGATCTGTGATATAACAGTAATGTAGCCTTTTCAATCCTGCTTCAAGAACGATAACTCGTCAATCCTTGCCTCGGAACGATTATTTTCTGTGATTAACTATGTCAACTACATCCATTGCAATCAAGAACGATAACTCGTAAACTCTTGCCTTGGAACGGTTTCTTTCTGGAATTACATTCTCGACAGATTATGATTTGTCAAACACAATTTGCAAATGCTATCATATAATAATCACCGTAAAACTATTTGTTTTCTTGCTTTTAATGATAATGAAATTTAAATGGAATTACTTTCCTTTGAAAAACAACAGAAGCTTCTCTCGAAAGGTTGATGAACTGGTATATGGCGCATGCGCATTTTGTTCGCAAGGACAATGCACTAAAATGCCACTCACAATATTTTGCACAAGACTGTACAAACGCATATATACATATTTGGAGCTTCTTCGAGGCAATATTTTTATGAAACAGCTGTCAAGGAAACAGTCTTTATTGTCTTTAGGTCCTCCAGATCTAATAAAAATTTTACAGGAAAATTCAAGAGATCCAGGTTTTCGTGAAATGTTTGGAAATCAATATTCACATTCAAATCCCGACTTCAAATCATGAAGAGAATTTTGATAAATCACATTTCAGAATCGGAGATTGAACTCATGTAGCTAGGAGCACTTTGAACATCCGGGTATCGAGACTGATTTCTGATTTAGAAATGACTCGACGTCATACACCGAAGATCTAATGCATATTCATAATTTATAAGATCGAATTCAGGGTGGTCATTATCTATATCATCGATCGTTTATGCAAAACAAACTTTTTTTCTTACTAATCGTTTCGCTTATCACTGTTAGAAAAGTGGTGCTTTATCTGTCCTTAATATCAACTATGAAAGGGATTACAAAATCGATCATTCGGCTCTAAGTTCTACAAAAACCAGAAAATACCTTTGTAAATTTACATGAGAATAAGACCAGATGTTTCAGAAGAGTAAGCGTCTTCCGCTTCATTGACGACACCCGCCATGTAAACTATACATTTTGTGCCTACATCAGTAAGAATGACGTCAAAAAGTCAATCATTACACCAACGGACACTAAAACAGATATCAACTCTATTGAGTTTAGGAAGAAAGTGGACATCAGTTATTTCGCAAGACAAGATATATTTTTTTATCCATTATTTACGAGGGACAGTTGAGACTCCAATTTGGTTTTGTGTTTTGGAAGTGAAGGTACAATGTATTAACAGTAGGGAGTTAGTCGTTATACGAAGCATTTTTAAAGGCATTGATGACAATATGTCTACAAACTCCATCAAAAATACTATAATACTGTCACACGCAATGAAAAGGAATACATGAATAGCATTTGTTTTGAATATTGAATGATTATTTTGATGAAAAGACTGATGCAAATAAAGGGATATGGTTATAGAAATATATTTCTATGCATGATTGTTTACATTAAATATGGAGTACTGAGTTTTATAAATGTGACTCTCTCCTATAGCTTTATCAACGTAATGTTGTTAAAAAGATATTTATGTGCTAGAGAGGTTTTCATGCTTTCATTAAAATGTAATCAAATGCCGTAAACTTGCATTTTCTTTTGCTCAGTTTCGGTACAATACTGTATGGTCTACATTCAACGAAGTATGGAAAGGATTTCTCGGAATTTTAAACAATGCAGTTATATTGAAAATAAGTGACATTCCGTAGGAGGAAAAAACTTAATTTTAGCACCGCTATAACTCTTTGTAGTATATATACCATATAGTAACCTCATGTTGAGCTTGTATATAGACTTTGAATCATGAAAACAGATCTTTTCCTGGAAGAAATCTTATAATATTATGTAACAATATGAACAGTTAGATATATAAAATTAATATCGATCAATAAGTTCATTCATTAAAACGGTCGAGTTTTAATAGAAACGATTAATAACCTTTGAAATGGAGACACAATTAATCAGCTATAAATAGTTATTTAGATGGATATAATATGCATGATGTTAGCGCGCGTGAATATGACATCACTGTGTCGCGTGCTCCTCTGCCTCTCTTTTCTCGTCAAGGGTCATATATTTTGGACTGTCGGCCATAATACTCTGCATTTCCGAACCGTCCCGGCTCGTCGCCATGTCAAAGTAAGTCTTACTGAATATCCATGACCGGAGTTTGTAAATTTCATAGAGAATAAACTGGCTGAGAATCGCCTGGACTATGCATAGCACACACGTAACAATGGCCTCAGCAGGATTCTCCCAGTTCAATACATTATACGCGTAATGGCGCCCCTGCAGAATGGTCCCGTCGTTCAGGAAGTAAATGGCGTTGAAAAGAGAGTAGATGGAGCCGAGCATGATGGCGAACAGCATGTGGAGAAGGCGCACTGGGGCGGCACTGATGAGAAGGTCAAGGACAACATAGGTGGTGTTCAACGTGTGCTTGAGGCGGCTCATGTCAGACGTCAGGATCTCTGTGGAGAGGAAAATCACTGATCATGATCTCTGATAAACATTTATAGTATTTACTGTCTGGTAGATACGTGCCTGTTTTTTAATTAGTGTATATGTTTAACCTCATTATCTGGAATTTGTATGACTCGAAGGTCCATTAGGGTTCAATTGGAACTATTTTATCTGTCCCATCCAAACCACATACATGTACTAACCATTTTAACACGATTTCTTCCAATTGTTCAAATAATTCAAAGTTTAAAATGGTCCAACGGATTCGAGATAAAGATGTATGACTGTATATGTTTCTGTATTTAGTAATTATCTTGTTAACGTATTGTTATGTTTTTATCACATTCAAAATAAAATCAGAACAGCACAATATTTGTTTACCGAAATGCTCAATAAAAAGTTTAACTAGTATAAGGATAATACGACATGGCGTTCCGGTAGGTAATGTTGTCTTCCAAAATGCAACATAACGCTGTATTATATTGTATTTTTGTTTTGCTTATCACAGTAATGAAAAAACACTAAGTTGAAATACACTGTAGTATTTAATGATACACCAATCTGAATAAAATCTTGCCATAAACTGTATCGAAATTGTAAACAATTATTTCCAAGAACACTACAATGCTGCCTCTTTTGTTGTTACAAATATATTTATATTGATGGCAGTTTATTTTTAGGTATATACGTACTGGACGTGTCCAGAAAGGTGAGAAATCCCCAGTAAGATATGGTCACCACCACAGCAGAGTTGTAACTTAGGTTTTGTAATCCCCACTGGAGCTTCAGCGACCGTGGCATCCTCTCAAACGTCTGGCGATCTGAAGCAGACAAAACAAAGCTTTTTGTGTTATTATAGATGTTTTATGATGGTATAAGCATACACTTACCATATAATAACAGGAAAACGTGACAGAAAACTGAATACTGTTCTTTTAAATGAGAAGTGACCTGACAAAAAAAAGTTTGTCGTAGCAGGCTACCATGAATTGCTGCTTATTTTTTTATACACATAACTAATCAAATCATGTCGAAGATTTCACTTTACCTTTAAGGGAAAAAAATAAACAAACAAAAAATGATCAAAATATGTTTTTGCAATTCCAGTTATTTTCACTTTTTTTAAATGTACTTTTTATAGGAATATAAATTACATTATCATAATTATGTAATAAATAGTTATCTTTAAATACCATATGTGATTTCGTTATGAAGTTACAATGACTATACATCAAATGGAAAAGAAGAATATGATGTTTGATTAAGTTTCTTTTGGGGATTCAAGGATGGAACACTATTTGTTTTATTCAATACTTATATTTATTATTCAGTTTTATTGATGTAAAAAATAGCAGCACGTTCCAATATATATATAAATAATAACGATATTTTCAACTTAGAATGAACCAATGTAAACATGTAGAAGCCCTCAATCACAAATTGATAGGACTTGCTAGAACTACAAGAGTTAAAACGACACCGTAGACATAAGGCTGTAGACCCTATATAGTAGGAAGAAGGAAGACGGAAATGACAGTCGTCTCAAAAGCGTCCATTTACGTTGGAGACAAATAACCTCTGATTATGCAGTTGCTTGTTTTAGCTGTTTCTATCAGACGCCAATTTGTAGATAAACTGATACAGCTGTAGCCTGAAGTATGCGTATTTACAAAGCCTATGTATTTTCTTGTAATTTAAAACGAAATATCAGGAACAACAAAATAGCCTGGTCATTAATAAATGGCTGTCAGCATGATGCTCTGAAATTACTTTTCATCTTCAGTTACTAGGCTGTTGTATCAAGCTGTCTCCCCTCGCCTTTCGACACTTTTTTTTTAAATAGTAACTACTGTACAATACATAATTTATTTTCGAGGCGACTTAATTTCGCGTTTTCATATGAAACGACTATTTCGCGGTAAAAGGCCCAATATACGTAACTTCAGGGAAGTTTTCGTGATTCTGAAAAATTCTGAAAAAAATCCAGTTGATAACCATGCAAAAAATAAGCCTAAAACGAAGTAAACCTGGGCGGTAACTAACAATAAACTCAGGAGAAAAAAATCCAAAGAATTAAAAATAATCCAGGTGGGGCCCACTTCAACAACAAACCGAAGGTATAGAAGACGGTTCGAAATGGACCCGTGTTTACAAATAGCGTGAATCAATTGTTGCTCTACCGGTAACCGCGAAAGAATTCATCTTGAATATTGCTGATATCAGTTAATCTTAGCTAAATCTATAAATATAATAAGTTATTAGGCTTGATTTTCGCTTCAAGTTTTGTCGAAAGTTACGTATATTGGGCCTTTAATTAATTTTGCGATAAATGCGGTCGTTAATAATAATTATGCTGTTATTGACGTATGTAAATTATTTTTCATATATGAAATGACTACTCTTACATTAGTAGCATTATCTACTTCAGTTATCCTCTATAAACAAACCTACGTTTACATGAAAAGGCCCATGTACAATACAGTATACGTCTACAGTTGGTATACCTCTGATTGACTCAATTTCGCGGCGATTAATTTTTACGAATTTTAATCACTTGCTTAATACGCGAAACTTCATCACACGCAAAAATAAGTTTGTTCACAGAAGTAGTGATGCTATAAGCGACGGGATCCTTTCTTGTTTTCTAAATGAAGTTTCCTACCACTGCCTTGTTATTCGGACTATCGGGGTGCCATGTACTCTTTGTCAAATAACGGACTATGAAATATGAACACGAGTGATTAGCGCTTAGAAACTGTGTGTTAGTGAAAGGTGTCATTAAATTACTTCATCCGGGTCGAAATAATTTCAGTTTTGGTCACAGTTGAGGTAAATGTTATCTTTCGATAAGGTGCAGCAAATGCGTGTTACGTCAACTTTAATACTTTGCTGGTTTATTGTTTAGTCCCCGAGGTTTGCTGGAGCCTCCATAGCCACAGTTTACCTCATTTGGGTAGTGGCACGGTACATAATATACACGTTTTCGTAATACACGATTTGAAATAATACAGAATTAGTTAATTTTACTTCTAAATTCAAATTAAAGGGGTTTTACGCACCTGACCCTTCTGCTTTTAAGTTAGTTTAGAAATTTTGGATCCCCACCTTTTGACCCCAAGCATCACTGAAGAGTCCTAGGAGAACGAAACAGTTGTATGATGCCCTAAATTTAAAAGGGCAGCATGATAGCATGAAGGGAACAAACAACTTGATCTGTATATGGGTGTTCCTGCCTTCTTGGTAGACTTTTAAACTGATACAAATGTTATTGACATGATATTTTTTCAATTTGTACATTTTTGCGTACAAGGTTACTTCCCCGATAACCTAAACAAAATAGAAAGTTAATCCTTAAATGGAAGTAAAAGGAAACTACACCATTAAAAAAACAGATAGGATAATTCGCTACAGTATTGAGTGCAAATCTAATAATTACTAAGATCACACATCACCGTTAACAGAAACGAACACATGTATAACGTTATATAAATGCCATTAGTCCATAATCGCAAATAAGAACATGCGAATATCGCTTGCCTGCTGTATTTAAAGATTCCAGCTATTCCTGCTTTTTCTACTTTTGTTAAAATTGATAACAACTTTCTGTTTTTGTAAGTTATATTTTGTAGATTCCACTTAGTCAGATTTCTAGCTAAGGCGGATTAAGAGCTTATTGTAGGGGGAAAATCATTTTTCGATAAAGATCATAGTTTATATATTTTACGTTGTGTTGACTCAACATTTCATTGTGAATGAGATTTTGATGAAGGCAGATAAATCCTGCTAATAAAAGAGGCTATCTGACAACACTATCCTTAGCCTCGATACAAAAGAAGTTAATCCATCGCACGTTATCTTCATCCCTGGAATATGTTACGACACAATCAAAGACTTCAGGTTATCTATTTGATTGGTTTAAGCAATAAAAGCAGACAAATCGCCAGGGATACCCATCATTTGATGATCACTGGGATGATATCTGCATTCAAAGCCAGTCAATTTTACCGCGATGTTACCTCGCGATTCCTGTGTAGATCAGCACCTATCCATCTAATCTACTACTGTCCTTCATAAGCTTGATCATGGATTTCATCACGAAATATTCCAGGTATTCAGAGAACGTAGAAAACACAACCCTTGGACTTATGACTATGCTTCATTCCCTTTTAGACACCGACAAACCTACCTTGACCGTTGGAATCGGAAGCGAAGTTGGACGCAGATTCTGGTAACGAAGAAATAAACCAATTAAAAAAAATGATGTATTTTTTTTTCTGTCCTTAAATGGTCATTATTATAATAAGCCCTGTTGACTATATTTTGGTGAACATATTTGATTTATTGTTGAAATAAAGTCTCGTAGGGAAAATATCACAAACTTTGATGTATGCCCCATCATGTTCCTAGAAGCATGTTTGAATGGAGAGTATGTCACAATGTTAAACCTGACAATCTGATCAAAGAGTTCACTTAACCTCAAGTAAGTAAGGTAATCACTTTTTTTGGAATGCTGGTAAAATATTTATTTAAAGTAAATAAATCACGCAAACCAGATATATTGTTTTTATGTCGAATTTTAATAACCGTTACGCTATTAATTGAATAAAAAAAGAGATTTATCTGAACAGCTAATGTTTTGGCACAAACCATTTATTCCTGAACTCAAACGTTGACTTACATAGACGCTAGGAGACGGATGTCTCTTGTGAGTCTGTATCGTAAATATAGGGGTTTCCTCCCGTTCTAAAATTGTCGTTTAGGTGTAGAAGTACTTATCTTTTTGTGGGCAAATGGTACACTTGGGAATGGCTAATGGACTAATATGTGGTCTTCTATCACTGTGGGTATATTTGTGGTGTTTCATGGGTCAGAAAGATTGGATAGGCATCCAAATACAAACGGCAGACAGGTTAAGTTCATTCTTGCCAAATCTGTTTAGATCGATTTTGAACTAAGTGTCCTGTGTGCATCTAATTTCAAATTCTGCACAGCAGAACGCCAGAGTTATATACTCTGAGCAGAATCTAGTATATACGAGTGCATTGTAGTCCACGAGCATCGCAAAGACTGCCTTTTTTGGACAGAGTTTACCTAGTGTTTATACGTAAGATGATACTGTTTGACTATGAGGCATTGGAAATATATGAATGGTGACAAACAAAATTATATTAGATAATTGAGTAAGATAACAGTATTTTGTTTAACTCGATATCTCTAACGAGGTTTTCCAAACTATATTTTTCCATTATGTTATGTTATCTTACGATGATATCCCATATCAATCATTGACAAATGATGCGAATATTCATAATTCTATTTTATCCCGAAGGTGGCTAATGATTGAGGAAAACGAAATACATCCAATCCAAAATCGACATTTTTTCCGTTTGAAATATATCTTTATATATAATATTGCTTTGAAGTTGAATCAACACCCTCTAGTAACACCCTCCATAGGAATTCCTTATCAACCACATAGGTGTTGTTTTTACCATCGCATAGGTCGTGTGGCAACCGAAGTAATATGATTACATACATTTGTGTCACTGACACAATATCGAATACATCATGGTGGCCCCTTTGATGCTAGTTTTATGTAGGGCAGTCTTTATTGGTAAAATGCGTGCCGATTATATATCTATTAAGCCAAACCTTCAAATAGCCAGTAAATCAATTATTTGAAAGCCAGATCAAAAGTGGAGGCATACTGTTTCATAACACATATAGTAAATATATAAGGTTACTTTCAAAACAATACCCGGTTTTTATTATCCCCCCCCCCCCCCAGAAAGGTTCATCCGTGAATTCAACCCATCATATATATGTCTAATCAAGCCGTTCATCGTAAACGCATTCATCAAACTATGAACAATTATCAAGATGTACCTTCAATCCTTAACCCTTTAACTATGTGATTTATTTTTAAGTGTTGATGCAAACTTTGAATGCCAAGCTAGGATCATACCCTTTCACAAATATTGATCACAACAACAAAACGATTTTAAAGGGTATGGAGCGCTAACGGGATAATTCTGAACGGCGTACTTACTAAAAGACATTGATAAATCATTTATTTGTTAAAATCGCAATCGAATTAATTAATGGATGCCTGTTACGTGCTCTAAAGGTTGATAAACTGTAAGTAAGTCCGTGTCAAAATCCTTAAAGCAGATTTAAACTATCACATTTATTAGCCTAGCCGTTTTCTTATAGAGGTTTTTTTAATAAAAAAAACATTTCTAAACAATTAGATATACTAAACGATATTTACTAGATCACAGTTACTTGTTCAGCTATATTTACATTACAATGTGGTACGGAAGTACTCTGGCATACAATTGTACTATGTGCTGTCAACTAGTTTCTTTGCAAATTTTCTTTTCTATGAGCAGGTTCATGTTTCAATAATACTAAGCTGTATGATAAACGTGACGATTTCGATTTTCCTATCGTTAACTTTCTCTTTCTTGATAGTAACATCCCTGCTTCTCCATCCTATGGTGTTTACATGTCGCAGTTGATTCGTTATTCTAGGGCTTGCTCTGAATATCGCG
Organism: Mimachlamys varia; assembly: GCA_947623455.1. Classification (NCBI taxonomy): domain Eukaryota; kingdom Metazoa; phylum Mollusca; class Bivalvia; order Pectinida; family Pectinidae; genus Mimachlamys; species Mimachlamys varia. Next base: position 36,251,641 of record OX392534.1, read on the forward strand.
ATTTTCGTAATAGATGTCAACTGCTGACGAACAAACTTACGGCACAGGGGTTCGGGAAATGCAGGTTGATGAAGACTATGGGCAAGTTTTATGGTCGCCATCTTGATATCATCGAGAAATATTCTGTATCTTTGTGTGATATGAAGATGGGCGTTTATGAGTTTGCTTGTTAGTGTTTACTTGTTGTGATGACAATGATGACTCGGTTCTCATTTTGAGGACTGATGCTTACTTGGATGTGACCAAGATTCACATGGCGGGTGTCGCCGATGAAGCAAAAGACGCTTACTCTTCCGGAACACCTGGTCTTATTCTCTTGTGCTTTTACGAGAGTCTCCATGTAGATCTTTCCTTTGTTCCTATTTTGCTCCTAGTTTAATCGGTTTTGAGTTCGGATTATGGTTTTGTTGACGCTTTGGTATTCTCTGATTTTTTTAAGGAATGTAAGTAGTTATCAATATGTATTTAATATATGTTATTTATGTTTTATCTACACTTGAATTCAGTATGATGTTTATAAACTTATTATTACTGTAAGGAGGGGGCGTACATAGGCTTTGCCTGTTGCCAAATTCATTGTACCAAAGGACTGAACAATAAATATTCTGAAATGAACATTTCTAAACAATGTTTGAACTTTTGAAAATATTCATCAATGTTTCATACAATGTACATTCCAGGTGACTTATAAACAACCAAGGAGCATAACGTGTTCGTAAATTCATTAAGGTAAACAGTTTTCATTCAAAATTGGTTAATTATATATTCCAACTCATGTCAAGGTCCTGAGATATTCTTTAGATCGAGTGTCGTGTTCGCTAGAAAATGATGAAACAATCAAAGGAGACATTACTGGAATGCTATATTTGATACCTTGAAGTGAACAATAGGACTTGATTGATATCCTGAAAGTTAATTGACAAAATCAAAAACAAAACAGACAAAAAACTTAAAATAAAGAAATACCTGTTATGCTATTAACAACAGAGTTATCATTTTACTTTAAGAAAAATCATGGAAATCGATTAAAAATAAAAAATCCTTTCTGGACATTTTCCCAACGAATAATAATAATAAATATTGAAACGAATTTTTCCAAACTTAAATTGTTACTTTTGATTTACTCGATAGTTATTATGCCAGAGGTTTTATTAAGAAATCGTACATAATAATTGAATTTCGTTATTTTTCATAACGGACAACTGGTGATGGCTTATAATAACTTTTCCGCACAAAAATGCATTCGCTTTCAATGACTATCACGACCAAAACTCGAGAATTACTGAACCACTACATTAACTCATAGGGTTGAGAAAGAAAGCTTTATTTAGCCGAGCTATTACTGAAGGAAATCGTACGGGAAAAAAATAATTATTTTCAATTTACGTTCCGTCAGATTTTGACTGATATGCCTACGCCTCTCTCGAAATTCACCGTCAGGGGGCGCAGCTGTGACGAGTTATATTGTATGAAACATACAACACCCGACTATCTTTAATGTACTACATGATCACGTGGGTCTTATTTATCACTGACAGGAAATCAAACATCACGAGATTTCTATCCAATCTTATATTAACTTTGGAAGCATGTCCGACCGATTACCATGGAAACGACAACCGTTCCTAGAATTTGTTCCGTCTTCATTTCCACAGTATTGGTGTTTGTAGCACAAACTGCGCAGTGAAATTAACTTCGGTATTTGCATAAAATGCTCACAAAAAGCAATTTCCTATACTCTATTACTGTACACTTATTCTAAAACGTGTCGCAATGTGCAGAACTATACCATACGTGTTCATTTCCAGTGGAAATTGCATTTTTTATGTCAATGGCACATACTTTTGATGAATGCCAAAAAGTATCTTCAACTTTGTGAATTGTCTTCAAATGAGATCGACTTAATTTTCCATGATCTTATCGCCGTACATTTCCATTGAGCCTTAGTAATCTATGTCTTCTTCCAATCCTCTTTCTAACGCTGTTTCCATGACGTTGTTGGAATGGTTTACCTGTTTCGTTCTTAACTCTATAAGAAATCTCTCCAAAGCATGCATGTTTGTCAGAGGATCGGCCTGGTAGGGAAATGATACTACAACAAGATAGCTAATCAATTGGGCTTCGTACTTGTTAAGATGAAGATTGCTTCCCACTCGTCTTTGTGAGATCGATACTCGTGTAGGAAAGAATATAAAAGTACGAATTCAATGTTCGTTTTTGCTAAATGCGCTTACGTTCAAATGAATTCGAATTGAAGTACAGCCTACTAACTTATATAAATAAGTTTACATATTTTAATATGACGTTTTTCTTTCATTCCAAATATTTAAAGACGTACCATCTTTAATCAGATTGTGACAAAACTGCACTATGATTTAAAGGTGGCCTTATGATACAGCATTTGTCATGAAAAACAAATACTTCCGTCACCACCGTCACTATCGAACCCTGCATCCACTCTTCGCCCACAATGGCGGCATCTGTCTGCGTTCTTGTCTTTGACCAAGCGAGTTAAAATGTTTTACAGGTTTGTGTTAAGAAGAAGGACATATTGACGAAAGCCAATGCAATTCAGAGAGTAACAGCTTTCCCAAGGTACAATTATTCCCAAAACGAACTTCTAAATTGAAAAAGACAAGGCTGTTAACATGCACACACAAGCGATTCCTGGTAAAATACCGGTTACAATGGATACATTACTGATACTTTAGTCTCTTTAGATATTATACAGTTTGCTTAAGGCGTTTTACGTCGAACAATGATTACTCAAAGACTTTTACACGAAAATAGATTACACCAGATTCCAGAATCTTAACTGGGATCTAGTTAATATCCAACTACTTAAACTGGATGACTGAAGGTTCTAAAATGCGACATACATGTATCCTGTTCTCTTTATGTAAACATGGCCGTCGGCTGTCCCAATTAAATCTGACAGTCGCATTTATGAAAAACACTAACTTGTAATTATTATAAACAATGGTATGGACAAATTACTTCATGGCGAAAGATCGTGTTCCGAGGTTTTGCGTTGTTCATATACGCCGAGAAGAAGCAATTTAATATTGCAGCATTTATCATAAAAGCTATCATGCGGCATGTAGAGACAAATTGATTGCAGACATTTTTAATAGACCTAAAGGTTTAATTTCCGGAAGTCTGAGGAACTTCCCCTGAAACAATTGCACAACACAAATATAATTTGAGGTTCTACCTGCGACCTGATCTTACCATGTTGGAACTATGATCTTGTCTATGTAAAAATAAATAAATGTGTTTTGAATATTCGTTTAAATGATACCTTTCCAACTACAGATGTATTAATGTTTCGGCAAGATTTATCCATTCGTCAAATGTATGACATTTGGTCCATTCAACGACAGGTCATACCTACCCAGTGTCCAGTTAGTTCGACATGAGTAGAAGGTCACACAGACCGCCTGGACAATAGCGGTCAGTCCCAGAAGGATGAAGCTCCAGTTGGTGGCGTAGATGAGGTAAAGCCACCTCCGGTCACTATAAAACACTTCCGTCTCGTACATGACATCGGCGATTATCCAGCCCACCATCCCCGCGGCAATTATCAGCCGGTACGCCACATAAATCTTCTGGTTTAACGGCCACTGGAAATACAAAATAAATATGTATGTTTATGACAATCTAGAACGGATATACACAATAATCTCGATTTACGATAGTCGAGGCTTTTATCATCACACGTCTAGTCTCAATATTGATAAAAGTGCATAAAGGCGCGATATCCATCACCCTATGGTCGGAAATGGACAAGATGGGACCTGTGAGATTCTGGGGTTCTGATTGGGGCACTTATTTTTTCGCTTAAACTATGGGATACCGATATATTTGTCAAATTAAACAACAACATTTTCTGCATTATAAGTTGACATTTCTAAATGTATCGGTACAACACTATACATTTACCGGTGCATAATAATATTGTCAAGTGTTTGTCATTTCAGTGGTACAACACTTTAAAGTTACCCAAGCACCATATACTTTTCGATGTTTATCATTTCAGTGGTACAACACAATATACTGTTCGTGGTTTATCATTTCAGTGGTACAACACCATATACTTTTCGAGGTTTGTCATTTCAGTGGTACAACACAATATACTGTTCGTGGTTTGTCATTTCAGTGGTACAACACCATATACTGTTCGTGGTTTGTCATTTCAGTGGTACAACACCATACACTGTTCGAGGTTTGTCATTTCAGTGGTACAACGCCATACACTGTTCGAGGTTTGTCATTTCAGTGGTACAACACCATACACTGTTCGTGGTTAGTTTTTTCAGTGATACAACACTATATACTGTTCAGGGTTTGTCATTTCAGTGGTACAACACCATATACTGTTTGTGGTTTGTCATTTCACTGGTACAACATCATATACTGTTCGTGGTTAGTTTTTTCAGTGATACAACACTATATACTGTTCAGGGTTTGTCATTTCAGTGGTACAACACCATATACTGTTCGTGGTTTTTCATTTTAGTGTTACAACATCATATACTGTTCGTGGTTTGTCATTTCAGTGGTACAACACCACATACTGTACGTGGTTTGTCATTTATGTGATACAACACCATATACTGTTATAGATTTGACATTTTTGTGGTACAACACCACATACTGTTCGTGGTTTGTCATTTCAGGTGAACAACACCATATATAGTTCGGGGTTTGTCATTTATGTGATACAGCACCATATACTGTTCGTGGTTTGTCATTGCAGTGGTACAACACCATATACTGTTCGGGGTTTGTCATTTATGTGATACAACACCACATACTGTTCGGTGTTTGTCATTTCAGTGTTACAACACCATATACTGTTCAGGGTTTGTCATTTCAGTGTTACAACACCATATACTGTTCAGGGTTTGTCATTTTAGTGGTACAGCACCATATACTGTTCGTGGTGTGTCATTTATGTGGTACAACACCATATACTGTTCAGGGTTTGTCATTTCAGTGGTACAACATCATATACTGTTCGTGGTTAGTTTTTTCAGTGATACAACACTATATACTGTTCAGGGTTTGTCATTTCAGTGGTACAACACCATATACTGTTTGTGGTTTGTCATTTCAGTGGTACAACATCATATACTGTTTGTGGTTAGTTTTTTCAGTGATACAACACTATATACTGTTCAGGGTTTGTCATTTTAGTGGTACAACACCATATACTGTTCGTGGTTTGTCATTTCAGGTGTACAACACCATATATAGTTCGGGGTTTGTCATTTCAGTGGTACAACACCATACTCTGTTCGAGGTTTGTCATTTCAGTGGTACAACACCATATACTGTTCGCGGTTGTCATTTCAGTGTTACAACACCATATACTGTTCGAGGTTTGTCATTTCAGAGTTGCAACATTATATACTGTTCGTTGTTTGTCATTTCAGTGGTACAACACTATAAACTGTTCGTTGTTTGTCATTTCAATGGTACAACACCATATACTGTTCGGGGTTTGTCATTTCAGTGGTATAACACCATATACTGTTCGTGTTTTGTTATTCAGTGGTACAAAACCATATACTGTTCGTGGTTTGTCATTTCAGTGGTACAACACCATATACTGTTCGTGGTTTGTCATTTCATTGATACAACACCATATACTGTTCGTGGTTTGTCATTTCAGGTGTACAACACCATATACTGTTCGTGGTTTGTCATTTCAGTGGTATAACACCATATACTGTTCAGGGTTTGTCATTTTAGTGGTACAACACCATATACTGTTCAGGGTTTGTCATTTTAGTGGTACAACACCATATACTGTTCGTGGTTTGTCATTTCAGTGGTATAACACCATATACTGATCGTGGTTAGTTTTTCAGTGATATAACACCATATACTGTTCAGGGTTTGTCATTTCAGGTGTACAACACCATATACTGTTTGTGGTTTGTCATTTCAGTGGTATAACACCATATACTGTTCAGGGTTTGTCATTTTAGTGGTACAACACCATATACTGTTCGTGGTTTGTCATTTCAGTGGTATAACACCATATACTGATCGTGGTTAGTTTTTCAGTGATACAACACCATATACTGTTCAGGGTTTGTCATTTCAGGTGTACAACACCATATACTATTTGTGGTTTGTCATTTCAGTGGTATAACACCATATACTGATCGTGGTTAGTTTTTCAGTGATACAACACCATATACTGTTCAGGGTTTGTCATTTTAGTGGTACAACACCATATACTGTTCGTGGTTTGTCATTTCAGGTGTACAACACCATAAATAGTTCGGGGTTTGTCAATTCAGTGTTACAACACTGTAACGTAATCAATTTATTAATTCATTGGCAACACGTCACGGTCAAGGATGTGCATTTACTTTGTTAGAACATTATACATAATCCGTACATTGACTCTACAGGTCGTAACGGTTAGTGATGTGGACATCGCAAGGTTACATCATGAAAATGTCAACGATACATTCACAACAATAACGATGACTCATTTACAAGTTTTCACTGTCCATGATACTATAACATTGTAGAAAAAGAATAGCCCATATATTAACTCCTATACAAGTGGATTCTATCATGATGATGTAGCACTGTGGAGTAACCCATACATTGACACGTTTACAAGTTGACACTATCCATGATGCTCTAGCACGGTGGAGTAACCCACAAATTAACTCATACACAAGTCACTCTGAGAGTTCATTGAGTTTTCCTATGATAGCTCCATCTAAAATAAAAATAAACTCTTTCCCTTTTTTGACATTTCAATTTTACATTTTTACAAGTATATCAATAGCCTTTTTTGCAAACGTCATCACAATTGAATGATGGTCCTGATACAGAAACACGCTGTGGGCTAACTCCATCACAAATTAAAAATCTGGGTGTTGGGGTTGTGCAGTGGATAGCGGACTTGTCTTTCATCAAGGCGGCCGGGGTTCGCTTCATATAAGTTGGATAATTTGTTTCATAATTGTTGTAAAATAAAGTTTATATATATATTTATATATTGAAAAATAAACACTTGTTCTGTGGTATTAATGACATGATATAGCGTCACATATGATGTGATTGTTGTGAAACGACACAATAAAATAAGTTCTTAAACTGACTAAATCAGGTGCATGCACGTTTTAATAAATTAGGCCGATTTATTATTTTATTTAAGTTCACTAAAAAATTCACTTTTACAGTAGTTAAGCTACCAAGAGATTTGTGCCCTGGTGCATTAGTACTGTGAATAGCTGACATCAGTCAGTTGTTGTTCATAAACTGAATGCGTGGACTTCTGCGGACACCGTCCTGATCACAATCTAATTACACTGCGGGGGAAAGCATGACTGATCACTATCATGCTCGGTTGTTTCCAGATGAAATAATAAATTACAAAAGATTGAGATTTGTCCATACTTTTGTGACTGGTAGCAAATGAACCGCATCACATTAAATATCAACCAGCAAAGCTCTGATGTCAACGCATGGAAGACCAGTGTACTGAGAAACAAGGACAATAATGAATAATCATAAGCAGACGACAGTGTCATGAATATTCATGCTCACCTGCACTCACGAGACATTTGCATCAGAGAACGTTTTGTTTTCCATTTAGCATAACTGAATCATTCCTGTGCACGAATTCTCGCATAATGCTATTCTGGCATAAAATAAATCTTTTGATGCAATACAATTAAATCGAAAATGATGATATGAAGCATTATGACCTAGATCCATACATATTTAAATAATTTCACAAAATATGGTTTTATTTTAAATGTATCGATGATAAATGTTTTCACGTTTAGTTGAGATGAAATTCAATTTCAAAATAAACCTATTTGATTTTGAAGAATGAAGAAATAAGAAAGGTTGAAATTTGAATTTCAATTTCGGTGTCTTAAGTGATCACTGACGTATTCTTTGTTTATCTGGTAGTTAATGTTCCGCTTGTTTCTCGGATATGACAGGAGACATCATAATTGGTAATAATTGCGCTACAAGAAAGGGAGCAGTAAGTCTACTCCTCTGGAGCTGATAGGCCTGTATCTGAACAGATATATGGCTCCTTTTCTTTTGCCCTTTTATCATCACGCACTGCTGATCTTGTCCTTTTCATTTTTAATTTGTTTAAATAGCTTGATCCAATGAGACAAGATGACATTTTATTGTTTGCGATTTATATCCAATTTTTCCCGGTAGAGTATATATCTACACCACTAAAGTTTATGCTACATTTTGCAGTATACCTTATTTGTAGCTCCCAAAACAACTGTTTTAACACCATCTCTAACATTGTATTGTAACACAGTATATCAGCAGCTGTACCTCAACACCACCCGTTACCTCAGGATCATGTTACTGCGTGGGCAGTAACTACCTGTAAATAAACACATGTACCAATGTGTTGCCTCACAGCAAATTGCAAGGGTCGATTGTTTCTGTAATTACTTCAACTACAACCTCCGACAACAGGTTTCAGAAATTGCATAGCACTTAGAAAAATCACACGTATAAATATTTTTGAAGTGACAGTTTTGGTACAAAATTCAAATTATCTGTCTTTGAAAACTATAAGTCCAACATAGATATTCATATTGACGAGGAAACTTCCATATCAGCCATTTACAAGAATCAATACATATCTCCATATGTTCCGCTCGATTGATAAACGTGTCCTTTTTTAATACAGAACCGCCGTACGTTAAATACACGACCGCGTAGCTTGGGTTTCCTACCGACTGAGATACAATCAACTCTGAATGAATCTTAAATAAATTTTCATCAAATGACTTTCAAATAAAATGACTTCATACTCTAACTCGATTAATCAATGCATGATTTTTTATAAAAGATTTCATCTTAGTTTGACATTATTGACCGCTGAATATATATAACATATGTTTAATGCTAGTTCATCCTTCTATATAAAATATTTCCTTTCCTTCTTCAGGTTTATGCTTTTGTTGGGGATTTTATTCCCATGTTTTTTAACGTTCTTCTTTTACATCAGTAATATTGAAAACTCACTTTTTTACAGAAGTTGTAAATGTTCATTAACATCAGATAACGTTTGAGTGCTTACCAAAAATAGCTTGCAAATCACATTTACAAGAACTTAGATTTTAACAAGGGTGTTTGCCTCCCAGATTGAGAAGACGTCCGCAAGCTGATCTTATATTATTTCTATAAACGGAAGCCGTCTGTGACCTTGACACGTGTTCAGTAGTCTGGCGTTGAGTGTTGACCATTGTCGGGATTCATAACTAACCATCGCTTCAGGCCTATCCTTATCCTGCTAGACAAAGTCAATCTTTAATCACGGTCTTGCTGGTGTCTAAAACACTACATAAGTCATCGTCAATTACGGTATTGAAGGAGCACGCAAACATATAAGGTAATGTTTACTTCTCTCTCGAGACAAGGGTCGTGCTTTACCCGATCTGTAAACAACGGCAAGGAAAGTAGTTCCGGTGTTGAATCATTTTGATGCAATAGAAATAATCCATGCCTTGTTTTCACGTTACATGACTCACATCAACAATAATTATTGGGTATTTTATTTGTTCAATAAACTTGATGTAAACCTTCTCCTCGTCTTTACCATGCCCGGTCAGTTTTGACCTCCTTTGATCATATGGTCTGATTTTATCATTTTGCGGGTTAGATAACTATTTTTAAATAAAACAACAACATGGTAAGATGGGAAAAACAAAACATTTATATCGAGACGCCATAAGTTTCGAAAGGATGAGCGTCTAGTGCTTCATTGACGATACCAGCCATGAACATGTCCTCACAGGATGACAACAAAACAGTAAATCCCATTAATGAGCATATCAAAACCATCGACCTTGACATCATGAACATCAGCCTCGAATATGTCATGGCAAAGCTAGAAGCTCCATGTGCGCCACCTTGTTGATGAGGCAAGAAGTTTGACTAGCTCGATCCTTTGAAATCATCAAATAAATCTGTGGTCTCCGTAAGGTAAAGATTGACAGGCTTTGAAGTCAGTTGCGGCTCCTTAGTAATCTTCAAAAGACAGGCATCAGCCTAACGACTGGTCAAATTTAAACCCGAGCGTGCCTTCAGTATTCAAGGTGTAGAGAGCGTAGTTGAGCGTAACCCATGTATATCGAAGATGTATGAACATTTATCTCGAAAAGATTACGATAGGAATCATAAAATATGTATATATGCTTTATTTACTTGAACGTGCCTTCAATTTTGCCATGATATTTTGCAAGGGTGTAGAGGTGGTAACCCCCGGTTATCGATGATGTTGCAGGGGTGTAGAGAGCGTAGGTGAGCGTAACCCCTGGATATCAAGGGTGTTGTCCACCGTAACGTATAGCATTGTGTCTATGTATGGAATGTACATGTCCATGCAATGTAAATCTTTAAGTTACAGGTAATACCAAGCACGTCGTGTTATTTACCTGGTAACTTAGAGATCGCCAAGAGATCGCCGGAAATATATACACTGTAACTCACAAATAATGAGTTCTTTTAAGAACTGGAGACAGATCAGAGACAAATTATACTTTGTTCTAAAAAGTTCAATTGTACTTTGTTCTAGCTACATATTTTTCCAACCAAAAACATGAAGCTAGGAAATGTTTTTAAACACGTGGTCATTTTGCGGTATAATTTGTACAAGGATGCGTAGGCCAAAACATGGCTACAACGCCAACGCATCTGGTCGATGATGGCGGAGTAATTTGGTAACTGCTCTTCAGTTGAGTAATTCCTATTATCAACCAATCAATTCTGCGCCATGATCGATGGCTGGGATTCTAAACGAACGAACCGACAAACAGCAAACACAAACCTGCTCACATCATTTCTCTAGCGACACCTAATTCTGCTAAGATTAAGCAGCTTTAGACACTCAGACCGTTGTCCATTATAACGAGGTGCAGTCAAACCAGAGATAAGGTATTGTATATAGAGTACATTTACACTAATTTAGATATCCCTAGCGTTCGCTGATTCAATCAAAAACGTATAGGGACATTTTGTTTGGGTTTTTTTTTAATGGAATTATCAAATTTATTATCATTGTTTTAGATGTTTCCATTTGACCATAACCTCAAAAAGGATAATTTGCCGCTGGGCGTATGGGGGATGACGTAACACACACACACACACGTGATTAACCTTTCAAATTAAGTAATAAATACAGTACGGCGAAAAATGAATAACACTGCATCATACAGCTGTTTCGTCCTTTTAGGACTCATCAGTGATGCTAGGGGCCAGAAGGTGGGAATCGAAATTTTCTAAACTAATGTATTGTAGAAGCGGAGAGGCCAGGTGCGTAAAACCCCTTTAATTAATGATTTTAGAAATATTATCAAATTTCTATATTTGACCCAATATACGCAATGTATTTTCATTATCCTTTCTGTGTTTACGTTGAAGAAGCCTAATATTTCGAATATTGTATATGCACGTTTGTTTATATGAGACATATTTACGTTTCTCATTTATGGCTTATTGAAGATTGTTTAAAAGTTGTGATGAGGGTTGGTTGGTTTGGGAATAAATCAACTCTGCAATTTTTTTCCTACAGAAACGTTCAAGTAGCCTTATTTCCTATAATCAACTACTTCCCTCTCATTTGCATATATATTGAATATTTTACGGTTTATCCATCAGGAATGGTGTCGTATTTTTACGGCCAAGTTACTGAACAGAACACTTTTCTCAATTTGCAAGACGATTTCATTTGGACTGGAAAAAGGTTATGCAATCTACGCAACATTAGCTAGCGACAGGCACATTCTTGAGAAGATGTAGAACCATAGTGAACTTGAAAAATATTAAGGGTTGCGATTACAATTTTCTCCCAACGAAAGGAAGATCGATGTATCGGATACAAGATTATTTGCCGCTGATGATGGCGAAGATCGAGACTGTCGCAGCCATGAATGATATGCAGTGCTGGTGGAACACATTGGAACACAATAGGGGAACAATATGCACACAATGCTTGTAATTTTGAATGCATAGACCTATTCGGAATAAGCAATTATAAAATACATTTTTTATACAAGGATAATAATGAAAAGTGGCCGACAACCCATCAATAACATAGAAGAAATCATTTAGGCTTACGGGTCCCCGTGCTTGAGGCAACGCGTTCAAAACCGATTAAATCACTTCTGAAAAGACCTTTGTAAGAAATTGCAAAGATGAAATAAACCATTACTAATCGAAATAGTGTTTTGTGTGTAAGTATGTAAAATTGTTATGTGGCTAGACAGGGGTTCGAACCCTGACCTACTTTCGTTTTAAATGTTTGTGTGATTATAGTAAACGGTTATGTCACATAATATCCAAAAGACAATTTAAGGAGGAATGCAACTGCATACATGAGAAACCACGGTGTATTAAGACAGAGAAACGTTCATCAAAGTTTGGTATTCGTACTTGTATTACCACATAACATAGTATAGTAAGACTCATGCATGTATATTTACATTTGCTCTGTAATTTTCCATTGACACAATGCTAACAGGCAGTTGCTGCCATACGCCTATAACACCCAGTGCCTCAGACTGTAACCGCAATTGGTATTGTGACGTCATCAATCTCTATTGTGACGTCATCAATTTCATTGTTGTCTTCACTTGATTTGCTGTTCAGAAACTGTCCGAAGAAACTAAATAAAGCACAATAATTCTATCGAAATGTAAATATAAGTAAAGAACATTTAAGTAAATATTGTAACAGTCCTATAACACACATTACTATTACTGACAAACTAACATAAAGCCCTACCGGGCTTTATTTAGTTTGTCATCAATAGCAATGTGTGTTATAGGACTGTAACAACATTTTCTAAAACATTCATTGCTTAAATGCATATATCAACATTACATTGTAATTTCTATACAATCGTTCACGTTTAGCATATAATGCCGATATCATACAGACATTGTACGAGCCAAAACATGCTTATAATGTAAAACCGTCTACTTATTTGATGTTAGATCAATAAGTCGTTATACACAAAGGTTACATAGGCCGTACTGGCGGTTTGTACTATTTAAGCCTGCATTTTAGTACCGTAATTGCTACATCGATTTACTTTCTCGGGCTTGACTCTTGGCAATATTGTTAAAAAAACTGTATTTCTCCAAAAAGATTAAGCATGCATGAGTAATTTAAACTATGTAAATCTGAAACAATTAGCTCACACAATTAATCCACAAGAGGTGGAGATGCATAGCTATTTTTAGCATTTAGTATGTCAGACGCCTGAACTACGTGGCCACCGCGGTACCCTATTTTTTTTAAAGTGCTGACAAGGCTGTTTTGAGTGTTTTTCCTTCTTTTCTTTACAAAGTATATCAGCGTTAGAGTGGGTATTTATTGTGAACAGTAACATAATTATTTAATTGCAAACTAACAGTACAACATACAATCACAAAATACGTCGTTTCTGTTTAAGCCCACTGTGGTTCTTATCGATGTTTCTTGTTTTAGTTTTGGTTGTTTTTCAGTTCAGTTGTGTTATCAGTCTTTTCTTCCAAGATTGAACTCAAGGCAAAGGTGATGCTTTTTTGGTGTTGTTGATGCTGCTGATTTAAGAATATATACAAAGACTATAGCGATAAGGAGATGCTAATTTGTTTTCCATAAGATGCTAGCTCTTTTTAATGAGATGCTTACTCATTATAACGAGATGCTAACTCGTTTTAACAAGATGCTAGCTCTTTATAATGAGATGCTTACTCATTATAACGAGATGCTAACTCGTTTTAACAAGATGCTAGCTCTTTATGATGAGATGCTTACTCATTATGATGAGATGATCATGATAGTTCGTTGTAACAAAAATGCTATACTGACATCTTTAATACGTCAGCATCATTGGACTGACATCCACTGACAGAGAAATGTGTTTACAAACACTGCACTGTGTCCTTTTATTCTCCTGTTTGCCACTTCATTATCGCTTGAAAATCTCTTGTGGAAACACTTGAGTCTAACAGAAAACGCATTAGAGCGCATGCTAGTGATGCCTAGAGCCTGCTATTTCAGTCCTCACAGCGAGGTATAATGAAATGAATTCTCGTTATCAATGTGCAATGGCGGCCGGTTGTCAGGGTGCTGCCATTGTAGATTCAGCAGACGACAGGAGATCTATCAATTCATTGACATGTCATGGCTTCAGAGGAATATGTCAAAGTGTGAGCGTCCAGAAACCCAACATTTAACTGTTGGGTAGGAGTTCATCCTGATGTCGTCTGCTCCCCCGAGATATGTCGGAATGGGATTGTTTATTAGATTGGGTGACGGTGTGACCACCGATCACGGTTTGTCCGTCACTCCTCGTCTAGTTATTCAATGTAAATGCATGCTTTCTCACCGAAAAACGCATCTCAGCTCACTTGATTGAAAATTAATCTGAAAACGATATCTCAGTGTCGTCAATTGAAATGAGGAAACGTAATCTATTTTGTGGTAATAGAAAGCATAGAAAATGAACTGTCTGGCACAAAATATGTTATGTCGACCAGTGCTATCACCATGTCTACACTTGTGTGTGTGATATAAAAACTAAACTCATGTTTAAAGAATATGTGCACACGTTTTTCTCGTATATTGCAAGGGAGAATGAAGTATTAATGGTTTAAAAGACAGTATGCAAGTTCCATGGGGAAAATAAAGAATGCAATACCTATCAATTCGAAGTAGCAGTTGTACGTATGAATCAAAATATCATCAGGTGAGTTTTGAAACAAAGTTTATGCGGCATAGGTTCATTTAAGTTTGCTTCAAAACTGTTTGACATTTATACCCCAGAAACGGATTTAAATTATTGTATTTATACCACGTGCGATTTGATTCCGACTGATGATTCAGATGATCTTTAAGGATTTTAATATTGGCGTTACAAATGATGTAAACATATTTTGGTACAAAATCACTTGTTATATTTGAGATATAAGGTATCCCAGGTGAAGAAGATCATTTTGGGTCAATATCATTTGATAGGATAATGATATAAGGAGTCCCAGATGAAGAAAAAGATTTTGGCGCAAGATCCTTTGTTAATCTGAAAACGATATCTTTATCATATCTTTATCTGGTATCATATCACCATCATACATTTGAATGTCCCTTTGTTATCGTATAAGGAGTCCCAGATGAAGAAAAAGATTTTGGCGCAAGATCCTTTGTTAGGATTATCATATAAGCATCTTCGCTAGCCAAGGGTTACGATCCGCACACTCATCTTCACCCTTGGCATATATAGACCACATTTCGTAAATCCCGCGACGAGAATTTTCATTGGATGCAGCTAGGTCTGGCTGCGTCCAATCAGAGCGCACCTTACATTTGATCACGCGCTCTTCTTATGGGACAGAAAAAAAATGTAAACAAACATGGCACAGTGTCGGCTAGCTGTGTCATGGATCTTTACCAGTAAAACAAAGAAGAACAATCTTCAACGACACATTTACGGCAAGGACTCAGTGCGTCGATCGCCGTTTCCTGATGCTGTCTAATTTTATCAAGCTTGAATTTTTCATAGATCAACCGAATGAGATGTTCTTCCTTTTTTACATTCATTGGAGATGCCGTTTTGTTACACGCAATTTTGATTGGTCGGTGATTATGTGATTCAAAGGGACACAACGCACACCGACCGCTAGGTGGCAGACCCGGGAGCTTTCAATTTTGCCATGATATATTCCAGGGGTGTAGATTACATAGGTGAGTGATCGTAACCCCTGGATATCGAGGATGCATATCAGGAGTCCAAGATGACGAAAAGGATTTTGGCATAAGATACTTTGCTGTGTCTGAGATAGAGATGTCCCAGATGAAGGAAAAGATTTTGGCGCAAAAGCATGTGTTATGATTATGATTTAAGATGTCGGAGATGAAGAAAAATATTTTGGCGCAAGATCCTGTGTTTGGATTAGGATATAGGGTGTCCCAGATGGAGGAAAAGATTTGGGCGCAAAATCATTTGTTATGACATTGCACTGCCTATTGGCGTTGCGGCCACCATAGAGTAGATCATATCAACATCATACATTCGTTACTTGAAAAATCATTATTGACTGTAATCTTACCCCTGGTCACGACGCTATAGAGCGCAGTTACCGTGCAACAATGAATATAGATTATATTCTAATGAGAATCGGCCAATACCACGCAGCTGATAAATTCAATATCGGTAATCAGAGCCGTTTTTCGTTCCGATAATCATGATCTCTAGCAAAACAAATAACCTTGATATCTACGGAATGGAGGCAAAAGGGCAGAACACTTTCAAAAATACAAACAATATTTGGGTTGTAAGGGGTAAGGAGAACTTATTCCCTAAAAACAAAAAAGAGACATCTTAAGTATTGTCCTTATATGTGTATGTTAAGAGATTTCACTTTAGGCGTCTGTAAATTTCAGACGAGTAAATCTCATAAGCGTGAACCCATGGTAATGTATTTAATGCTTTAACTGAAATTGTTGTATTTCTGTCATTACCTAATTTTCTCTTTTTGAGGAGGCGATAATACTGTTAAAGTGGATTTATTCGCGGGGTAGCAATTTTCGCTATTTTTGCTAGCACTAAATCTCCGTGAATATATCAACACACGAACATATTTCAAACCATTCAAACTCTAATAGTATAATGGCAAACAGTACAAAGCACGACTATCAGCGCGAGAAGTTTCACAACGCGAACAGTTTAGAGACTGACTAAACTTAAATTACCACCCGCGAAAATATTAATTTTCACATTATTCGGATTTGATTTTGTACATAACCAGAGTCGTAGAAAAAGCAAAAGCTGTCTAATCTTTTAGAATACCTGGAATAAGCTTCCTTATTCTTTCAAAATGATAACTATGCTAATCTTTCTTTTGCTGTTTAATCGATTTTGAGTTAGTATTATAGGTTTTCTGATTCCATTCGGTACTCTAGCAAGGTAACCTAATTAAAAAAGTTCACAAAAGGTAATTATCAAACATCATATATATATAGGTAAATACAAGTTACAAGGCAACCATTGGCAACGTATGAAAATAAGTTCCTGTGTCCAGGGAAACGAAAGTATCTAACCCTAAATGTCAATCTCGATAAAAACTGCAAATATTGACCTTTACCAAACCAATTTATTGCAATCATTTTGTAAATAAAATCCTACAGTAGGCGATGGAAGTTCAAATAACAAAGGTAGGAGCACCACTTCAATATATATCATCTTCTATTTCTTAACGTCAACTGTTACTAAGCATATAAAAATCTAACATAACATCATTTTGTTAGTGTTTCTGGAAAAAAATAATAATAATAGAGAATACAAAAGCGTCAACAAAACCATAATCTGAACTCAAAATCGATTAAACGAGAGACAAAATAGGAATAAAAGAAAGATTTACATTCAGACTCTCGTAAATGCACAAGACAATACGATCAGGTGTTCCAGAGGAGTAAGCGTCTTTGCTTCATTTAAAAGTATCAAATTGGTGAAATATTCTTGGTGGTTTGTACTGTGACCGGCTATGACACAGTAAGTAACCTAGTACGTTAGAGCCCATAGTTTTCTTTATTACTTCGTCTTTTAAATACATATGGTTTGAAGTTGGGTGATTGAAGAAACAGAAATATAAACTAGTCACAATCGATAACATTGGATTTCCATTATCTCAAATTACATTTATAAAATAAAAAATAAGTGTCAAAATATCGCCCTGAAGTGATTTTACACGTGTCCAGAACATGTGACGTTCACGTGTTATTAGTCACGACCTAGGTATGTATGTGGTAGTTCTATTGATTTTCCCTAATACGCTATAGGTCTCGTGCTTCATAAGTCCCTTTCACGTATGTTGACGACAACAGCTGTTGTTTGTAGCATGTCATATAGATATTAAGATTGTATTAAGTATCACGACAAAAAGAGGAGAGTGCAAAAGTTTTACTTTTTACTTCTTTAAACTTTAAATAAAATCGGTTACTTCATTTATGATCTTAAAATTTCGATACATAACGAATGTTGCCCATTATTTCTACTTAAGCAGCAAGCTTCAAATTTATTTCTCAAATTTTATTTCTTCGAACTAGTAACAAGATGCAGATTGATGAATTTAGTTAGAAACATTACATTGGGTATTGTGGACATGGAAATGGATTTGAATTTTGTAATGTTTCTCGTCAGCTTTATCCCAAACCTCGGTGCATAAGTTTAGTCACAGTGCTAAAGAAAATGTATAGAAGTTGTTTTCATTTGTATTATTATATATTAATTATTATGATTTTCACTCATTTCGTCATGTTTTGGTTGTTTCATTTTTTTTTTTCTTATTTTTTTTTTTTTTCTTTTGTTTAAAGTCGAATTCCAATACGGTTCTTTCATGCTTCGCTAGAAATAAGAAAAAAATATTACAACATTCATGGCAGTAAATTGCTTGTTAAACATTTTTTGTTAATCAACCCTCCAAGATGGCGATCTGTACGTTCAATAGTCCTTAGGACGAATCCACTCCACACAGCTATGACATTATTTCTTGAAATAAAAATGTTCTTGAAAATATCTGGATTTCCATCGACGTTTATATTAATGTATATATACATGCCAATCTGATTAAAAGGATATATAGATCGCCGCGCTGTTATGTAAGTTTCTCATTGTTGCGTCAGTAGTGAGAAGTTTACATAACAGCGCGGAGATCAAGATATCATTTTAATCAGATTGGCATACATGTAGATATGATAGTTTTGATGTCAGTTTGGTATTCTAGTATCTTTTCATTTTCATTTTGTCCATGTTCTTAGGTTTAATACTATTTCTAATACTATATTTACATTATTCTCTATATGAACATACCAAATGAAAACAACAAACACTCGACTATGAATTCATCCGTTCGCATGGATTACCTATGACGTCATAT
The DNA here is from genome assembly GCA_947623455.1 of Mimachlamys varia. Lineage (NCBI taxonomy): Eukaryota > Metazoa > Mollusca > Bivalvia > Pectinida > Pectinidae > Mimachlamys > Mimachlamys varia. The sequence continues at coordinate 36,270,582 of OX392534.1, forward strand.
ATTAATCTTGTTCATTTCGTGTCTTGTCGCTTCGCGTCGGATGAAACTGAGAGCGACCCAGCGTCAAATGCTCAAATTACCACGATGCTTTTTTTGAAAAGTTTGAACCCTTCTTTAATAATTATTTATTCAAAATATATAAAGGAAATTAAACAATTGTTTCGGAATTAAAATGTAGATAACGAGATTCATGCAATATATTTGCACCTCTCCCTTCTTGAGCTTAGTAAACTCTGACTGCGAATAAATTAGTGTAAACGCAATGAAAAAAGGCTCGGCGGATTGATATTTGTTTAAATATGGCGTCGTTCACGCTACAGAACAATAGTTATTCACTGACGGTCAATGTTTTGTTCCTTCAAGATTTTGAAACATGGAACATATATGAAATACATTTTGTTTGATTTTGTAATAAATGGTATCTGGCAAACTTTTGATTTCAATGCTTCGCATTCAAAATTCTTTGACAGTAATGCAAACATGCCGGCGCCCTGACGTTGTGACATCCGACGTCGGACCGCGTCACGACCAGATCACTGTGTCAATGCGTGTACATAACGAGATTTATCAATAGAGAACTACATTCGAAGTGCTAGAAATATTATTTAATATCATATTTATAAATGATGTAATGAGGAAAAAATTTATTGTTCACTGTGTATTTTCTTAACTTACCAATATATTCACAGTCATCGTAGTTACTATCGTATTAACGCACTTCGAATGTTTTCTTCGTATAACATTTGAACATTAATAATTGTGTAAATATAAGAATTGTACCTCCTAACGCGCATCATAGAATATGTTCATTGCCAACTGCGGACATAATACCGTATAGCCAGTCAAAATGAGGTGCAATCCTTTGATGGATGTAAACCGATTTTCACACATTCCGGAATGACAAAAACGCCATTCAATCCCTATTTGTTCAATTCTATTGAAGCGTTGATTATCAATGTTTAAAAGACAATAATTGTATTAAAGTATAATTTTGAAGTTAATTTCAAGAAGATGAGACCTGATTAAGAAGATACATTCCATAGAATTTAAATGCTTTATTTTTATGACATCTGTTTCATCAACATCGCTTTTTAAAAAAGTACCTTTCTATAAAGAGTATCACTAAAATCAACAATGTTTTACTTTTGATCGCAAAAATATGCATCATTGTACACTACACATTCGTCTTCGTCATTCCCATTCCTTTATTTGTACTTAAATCATGGGCAACAAGGACGGCTAACAACTAAATAAGGTATACCGAAGAGAACAAAACCATAAGCCTAACAAAACATCTATCAAACTAGGGGTACAATATGACAAAAGGAAAGTTTAATCCTTGAAAAAGTACAACGGAACAATGCTAGGTATTCCGGAAGGGTAAGCGTCTTCTGCTTCATCACCAACACCTGCCATGTAAATATAGGTCACGTCCAATACAGGTTATGTCCAAGTAAATGGCACAAACTCAAATTGCGAACAGAGCCATTAAACAGACCATAACGCCATGACATGCTAATGATCATATTCAAAAACCGAAGGATATATATTTCCCGATGAGATCATGATTACGACCATAAAACTTGGTTCATATTCCTCATCAACCTGTATGTATGATTTTACTTTACCATCCGAAATATATCACAAACATCTTGATATCTTTAGCAACCTTTTAAATAAAAATATCAGTTGCAACATATATACCACACGTTGGGATGTATACATGTTACCATCAAGAAAGTGAATGTCACATTGTTCCTATTGGTCACATTGTTAGTAAAGAGAGCCTGTTTTGTCCTTGTTCTGAAGTGTGTAAACGATCGACATAGTCAAACACTTTCTTGTTATTCATAGACAGATCGTCGATATATCTGAAAACGAAATTCAAAGCTTGCAAAGATTATTGTTACCTATTCTGATAAGCTTCCTGACAAGTTTTGTCTCCTATGAAAACAAAAACAAGTCTGTCAAGATTGGGGCACAGTTTGTTCCCACTGGAATGTCAAAAGTCTGCTGAAAATCTCAGGTTCCGTAATGGCTCACAACCATAATTAATTGGATCGTCCACCATTTTTCTTGGGAAGGAAAGCTCTGATAATGTGTCAACGAAGACTTGCTTAGACCAAATGAAACAGCACTCGGTGCAGTAGATTTCACAAACTTTCTTTTTTACTCATAAACGTCCATGCATTTTCTACTGATGAATAATGGACGACTTAAAAAGTTCCTTTGCCAACTTGGCATGCTTCCATTAGAACTGCCGCCCACGCCGTACGACGAGAAGAGTATGGAATGCGTTCGGGTCGTGAACTAGTGACAGCGACATCCGTTGGAGAGGTATAAAGTTCACTAAGCAATCTCTTATGTCGAAGCATCAGCCAAGTGACCATGAAGGCAGATGGTATATTCTTTGAATTGTATTTGTTTATTGTCGTTTGGTGATACCATGGACTTACCATAATTCCCAGAAGAGCACTTATCAAACCAACGTTTCCAGGAAAGAGGCCCCTAGACCTTAGCAAGTACATCTCATAAATATCAATTATAAAAAAAAATGTGATTGTCATCATCTTCATTCTATAACATAATGATCGTTGTAGGGGTCCTACCATAAATTAGATTAATCTTTTGAGAAACTTTAAAATATTTTGTTAATCCAAAATGCTGCATAATGTCAAATACCCCTAATCTGAGTCCTGAGAGAAAGTCGCTTAGAATTGTTAACATAACTGACATTTACACTTGTTAAATCTACATTGCATAGGTCATTTGTAAGGAGACATATGCAAGTATTCAACTCCAACTAGCAATAAACAAGTCATTACTATACTATTACTGTGATTCTTAAAATGAGTAAAATTTATTCATATGAATGAACTTATTTTGGTAGTCCTTTATTTCAGAGAGCTGTGTGTCAGACCCGAAGATCATGAAAATGTTTTTAAGTTCTGACACGACTAATCATGAATAATTTCATGAATGAAAAGTGACATCATACGTGATTGACGGGCTTTGAACGGTTTTCTTTTCCTTACAAAACTGGAATATAATTGACGCCGGATGCCGTTCGGACAAAATGTCCAATGGAGTTAAAAGAACTGATGTCGTACATTGGTGCAGCTTGTGAGGACTTCGTCGTGTACCAGGTGAGCAAACGATGGTACTTTATTTTTTTCATTAAGCTGAATGCCGGCAGAAAATAAAATCATAATCCGAACTCAAAATCGATTAAACCAGGGGCAAAATATGAGCAAAGGAAAGATTTACATGGACCCAACCCCCCCTTGTAAAAGTACAAGAGAATAAGACCAGGTGTTTCGGAAGAGTGAGCGTATTGTGCTTCATCGACGACACCCGTCATGTAGATATTTGTCATATCAAAGTAAACATCAAGTGCTCAAAATGAGAACCGAGTATCATTGTCAATCACAACAAGTAAACACACTAATGAGCATTCTCAACAACGTCCATCTTCAAATCACTTAAAGATACAGAGAATTTATCAATGAGACAAAGGTGGCGACCATAAAACTTGCCCATATTTCTAATCAACCTGCATTCTGATCAAATACAAGTACTGCTTATTCAGGTTGACACTAAGAAAAGTTATACGCAAGGACAATAAAACTGACAGCGCTCTGGCAAAATTGCATGACCTCTATGCATTTACATTCCCACTGTACAGAGACTATATGAATACGAAACTAATGTGCTTAATTTATGCTATGTTCCAATAACATAAATTGGAATGTTATGACGTCATCCTCTTTGTGGATTTACCCTGACGTTGAAACTTTCTATTACTCTTATACCACCGTTTGTTTCTTGAGAAGAGGACTTAAATAGGCTATGCCTGCTGTCCGATCCTTTTGTCAATTTACTTGTCAATAAAATCTCATGAAATGAACTCTAATACTATAATAATGTCTCCATTAAAACATGCATATTGGTTGTGATAGTTTTGGCATTCATAGGTATGTAACAGAAACTGACGTACCTACATATTCAACATGGTTTGATAGTGTAGACCATTTAATATGTAGGTAGGTTAATGTATGTTACACACCAATGAATGTCAAAAATATGACAACCAATCCTTAAAAAAGGGCCCCTTAAGAAAACAATACCGTAGGGTATTCATGTATTGTATGTTGTATTGTAATAAAACATTGAATACTGTTCCCAAAATAGTTCTTCAGAACACACGGAAAACAACATATAAACCAAGGTCAAAATAGGCGTTATGTTCAAGTTCCTGGACAACATTTGGTATTCGTCTGGAATTTTCCTGTCAAATCTACGACAAAATAAACCAGGATCGATAACAGTAAGTATGTCTTTAGTCATGACACACTTGAAAGCCAAGAAACGGCATCATTATAAGGATCATTAAATTTCCTCCTCACCATAGATTCCTCTACGCTAGAAGGCTTAAACTCTGACCATTATGTAATCTGGAATCGATTGCAAACCTTTAGTCGGTAAACAGGCCGACGTCTACCACGTATTTAACTTTTTCCATTGTTCAAACAAAGATGTCTTCAAATCGATACCCCACTGTATTAGAAAATGTCTCACTGGAGGGTAGAGTTCATGGAGGTTTATGCGAATCTTACCTCAATGAGATGTTTTGTCTTCAATTTGGAAGATCATGTATCATATATATCTAAAGCATTAATTTGGATATTTCTCTCAACTTTTATTTCATTTACGATTTTCTGCTGATAATATATCTTAACGTAGTTTTGGCTCTTTTGGTCAAAATTGCATAAAAATTGCACAAAAGACATTGTTAATGTGCACTTCTTGAGGTTCTTATTTCAAACAACCCTTGTCTGTATAGCCGTACAAGCACAACATCCGTATAGCCGTACAAACACAACAATTTTCTATTGTCTGCTAGGGGCCGCCGGGCCGAGTGGTTAAGGTGTTTCGACATTCTACCACTAGCCCTCCACCTCTCGATTGCGAGTTCGAAACCCACGTGGGGCAGTTGCCAGGTACTGACCATAGGTCGGTGTTTTTTCTCCGGGTACTCCGGCTTACCTCCACCTCCAAAACCTTGCACTTTCTTAAATAACCCTGGCTGTTAATAGGACGTAAAACTAAATAAACCAACCAAGCTATTGTCAACACCCTACAGCTAATGCATTCAATCCTCGTTCATTCAGCCACCATTTATCCCACTATCCAAACAGTGTCCCAGAGGAAACATTGCTCCAGGTATATAAACAACTGTCGTAGTGAACTGGTCATCGTCTGCTGTGTACTAAACTATGCGGTCATAAAGCAGACATAAAACCACTCAAACAAACAATCAGGAACAGGCAATATCACAATCAAAACACTCCACAGAGAGTGAAGATGGTTCGACGTATCGACGAACTGCTGTAAGCCCTGTATATGGTGCGTGATTAAGGGGACAGTAAATATTTGCGCGAATCGCAAAGGCTAGACGATCGTAACTGCAAACATTTAAAATATAGTTGTTAGGGAGTTTGAACTTAGTATTAAAATGACTTGAAAAATAATTCACATATTGTATATTATATATGCGATCATAAGCAATTTTACGATAAGAAGTCAATGGAGGTTATAATCAAGGAAAAAGAAATTCTTTAAAATAGGTTCCCACTCAAAAATTGGCATCTATTTAAATAGATGCTAAAAATATTATGTCTTTTTTTAATGTGTGTGTGAAAATAACATGTACGGGGAATTAAATGCTCGTGCAAACCAATATTTCTGAAAATGAAGTGTTTGAAATAAGGATATTTTTAGCAATGAACATATCCATGTAGATTTCATTATATAATAACTTCCGGAATTTGAATTCGTATCTTGTTAATGCCTTAAATTGTATCACACGAACCTCCAAAATCTTTTTTGTCACGCTATACCTGACAGCGTGCCTCGGGCCAGACGTAATCATATCCATTCAGAAACACGTGACCATTTTCCGGGCAAAGCCTCCAGAATGAGGATTATAAAGGGATTAGGCCTCCAGCCTCGGATCATCCGGAATGTTGTAATGATGAGGAAGCTGATGGAAATGATGGTATCAGCTTCAAATTGGGTTATAAGTAATATCATTATGTGTTAACGACATATTATTAACTCATTTACTTCGAAAATACATTTGGAGTCTTCCAACTCTTAGATTGGAATAGTTCATTATGAAATTTCAGTGGTGACTGAGTTAATAACTTACATTTATAACGTTAGAACAAACAGATATGTTTTCGAGAGTTTAAGTGAAAATCTTAATGTGCTGTATTAGCTGTAACTATATTTTTAAACATTTTTCGTCCGTTTCGAAATAGCGCAATAACGCTCATTACCGAATATAGCATCATAGACTCTTTGCGTGATTTATATGATTTATGCGTGATTTATATGATTAAAGTGTTATTAATCATCGTACGTGATGCTTAAAAAGTGTTACAAATCTACAAAAAAACAAAAATTGAAAATCATAATTTTACACCATATTTGCTCATTGATAAACAAAGTAACACTTGTAGGGGACTACGTTTTGCTTACTCTGTCTTTGGATATTTGTGACACAGTACACGTAAAGACACATTATTGTTGATATCAGTCAGTTTGATCATTATCTTAAATCATAGTCACATTACAAATTCATTCATGCGATACAATATATCTCCAACGTACAGTAATATACAAACGTACAGTACTTCGCGTTGTGTCTCTATAAAAATCAGAGAATACCAAAGGGTCAACAAAATCATAATTAGAATTCAAAATCGATTAAACCAGGGGCAAAATACGAACAAAAGAAAGACTTATATGGAGACCCTTGTAAAAGTACAAGAGAATAAGACCAGGTGTTCCGGAAGAGTAAGTGTCCTCTGCTTCATCGACGACACACGTCATGTAAATCTTTGTAAACATCAAGTTCTCAAAATAAGAACCGATTGTCATATTATATTACAGTGAATGTCACATAAATCCCAGTGAAGTATCTTAAGATACATTAAACCTGTATAACTTCACAATGTATGGACAATACTGTTGGTTTAATCATAATTGTAGCCCTCTTGGCTCAATCTCCTCTGGACCTGAACTGTCCGTACGTCAAAACTAACTTGTACACTATATTACGCCTATCCTCAGAAAGGTTTACCAAAGTCTCCCGAATTGTTTTAGTTACCAATCTGAACAAAGTTACTCATTCAATTAATTGCATACTCTATTAAAAGCTGAGAGATAGGCGGAATGCTGATGTGGCCACTCAATTGACGATCCCAGCGCTAGATAATTACATATGCTATCGATAAAACGTCTGTCCGAAGTTGAGTTTCTTAATTATCCGTCCTCTATAACCCCAACATGTTATCTATATCGGACAGACCTTATTATGTTACATTTGGTCACGTAATAGAAAACCAATTTCAAATATTCTGAGCAAAACATTGAATGTTTTCTGGTAGTTAGGTACTGCATGAAGGGAACCAATACAGTCGATTTTGCGATAATGGACGGAACGATATATCCATGTTGACTTATCACACTGCGGTCGTCTTTCTATGCAAAACCAAAACGAGAGCATGTACGTAAACATAATTTTATGAGTAAGCCATACTTTGGGTCAAAATATTTGGACACTCCTATCTTGGACAGAAAATTGCTATGCGATGTCATTCTTAGCGACAAACCCTGATATTAAATCTGAACGTCCGCTGACTGATGACGTCAGTAATAACATGCCGTTCACCAGTCAGAGGAACATGATATACGTGTTGTACATGTAACAGGCTAACATGTAATAAACCACTGAACAGTCCAATTTCCAAATAAGATAACATTACGGAAACTGGAACAAATATTGTATTTGAAAGAACGTAAAGAAGTTTAGCTACAGTGTGCCACTTCCTCGATACATCTTGGGTTACACTGACTTTCAGGAATTCGAGATATGCAGGTTGAAGAAGACTATGAGAAAGTTTTATGGTCGCCATATTGATCTCATCGAGAAGTATTTTGTATCATTGTGCGATATGAAGATGGGCGTTTTCTTATTAGTGTGCTAACTTGTGATTGACAATGACGACTCGGTTCTAATTTTGAGGACTGATGCTTACTTGGGTGTGACCAAGATTTACATGGCGTGTGTAGTCGATGAAGCTGATGACGTTTACTCTTCCGGAACACCTGGTCGTATTCTCTTGTGCTTTGACGAGAGTCTATATGTTAATCTTTCTTTTGTTCCTATTTTGCTAGTTTAATCGATTTTGAGTTCGGATTATGATTTTGTTAATGCTTCGGTATTCTCTAATTTATTTTCTGCCGTTAGCTCACCTAGTACTAGACGATTTTTAGTTCAGGTTACGGTTTTGTTGACCCTTTGGTATTCTCTGATTTTTTTGTTTCATACTCTACACCCTAGCTATGCGTCTTAGCAATATCAAAGTCTCTGTGGACAGCCCCTTGTTTGTGGGGCAAGAAGACTAGCTCGGTCTATTGAGAATATCTCGGTCGAGAATCATTACAGAAAGACGACTGACTTTTTGAAGTTGGATGTCGTTTCTTCGGAATGTATATCATCCTAGCATTATTTTTACCATGGATAATCAAAGAGCTTCCGTTGTTAAAGTAACCCTTAGAGTATATTATTTATAATTGTATTGGTTTTCTCTGTCATTGATTCTTTGATGGCTATCCGTTTCATGGTCAAATGATTTGCATAAGATAGTTACTCAATAGACTAAAAGAATGGTACAATTCAGATGCCAGGACAAAAGCCTGATGCAATCGACTACATGGTTCAAACTGCACAGACATTAGGCCTGTCATATGCTAATTTACAAGACAGCTATAGATAGTCTAATGCACAACAAAGTAGTGCTCAACTACATAAACCCATGCCTTTACACCAATGCCGTGACACTGAAGTATACATGATATTTACTTGGATCTGACCTAGATTTACATGGTGTATACCTTCGATGAAACAAAAGACGCTTACCCTTCCGGAACACCTGGTCTTATTCTCTTGTACTTTAACAAGGGTCTTAGTGGAAATATTTTCTTTGTTCATTTATGTGTCAACATTTTGTAGTTCAATCGATTCTTAGTTTGGAATATGATTTTGCTGACGCTTCAATATTCTTTTGAAGTTTATTTTCATTGTTATGTAAATTAATGCACAATGGTATAGTATAGAGAATATGTACATTAATATATTATATACAAATGTGTCTATATGGATAAGCCAATAGCAATGTCAAAATCAGGCAAAGTAAATAAAACACCCCCTTTTTCCACCTGTCATACTTATATTAGTATGTATACCATTTTTGTATAGGTTTACGGCAACAGCACACGTGTTTTTTTATGAAATCTCCATAAAAATACCACTCTATTGTTTTCACCAAAACAATGAAGTACGGATCATCCTGTTGTGCTTATCATTTGAATAATGTAGTGAGTCTCGCATTTTTATTGCAGTTATTGATTTTGTCCACGGCTCGAATTTCCAGTTTGTGACGAACCTTTTAGTGGTGCATTCGTGTCACACCCTATGTTCCATGTAAGACATTATAAGCTTTCTATAATTAGCCCAACCTTTAAGGCTGTATGTACTTAAAATACTTCCTTCCCAAAAGAGTTTCGTTCTAAGACATGTATGTTTTATTATAATTTTTTTTATATATCTAAATCTGATTAGAACATTGTAACAATTAGGATTAACTCTCTGGTCGGAAATATAATTAAAAGTGAAGTGTGCAGAGCTTCAACAGTACTACTGTGACAGTATCACAAAATTGCATTGCATATTAATGTCATCTGAACAGGATTTTACGGTAAAATATTGGCAGTGTAACGAGGTATGCAATAAGTCATTTGATTAATGTATGATAGTGGCAGTATAGTAAAGTTATAATTAAAAACTGTGCATTATAACAAGGTTTTACTGATAACAATAAAATGGTAGCAACATCATAAAATTTATTGAATGATGGTGGCAGTATATCGATGTTTTACTATTTAATAGTGGCAATGTACTAATGTTTTACTTTATATTTGTAAACATTTTCTTCAGATTGGAAAGTATGATTTATGTAAAGATTATTTTACACAACTCGTACAATCTTACATCTGTTTTATGCATGCGCTTTGTTGGTCATTAGTCTGATGAAGGTGACAGGGTACATATCGTACTAGTCATTGAAACTTCACATAAAAAAGCATATTTTGGTTGTGTTAAATAATCTTTACATAAACGTTTAACTTTATAACTGTGAAAATACATGAATAACAATGTTTAATATATAATGCTGGTATAACGAGTATCTACTGTATACGTATGGCAGTATAACAACGTTAATATATAGTTGTGACATAGCCGTATTAAAAGGTTCTGCTGTTTCTTATTGCAACAGCATATATGTATATAAATGTTTTACTACTATGTATATAATGGCGGCAGTATAACAAGTTAAATGTATGATTGTGGCAGTATGAGAACGATTACTGTATAATTATGGCAGTGTAACAAAGTTTAATGTATATAAGTGAAAGAATAGCGAAGCTACTGTACCATTTTGGCAGTTAAACAAGCTAAGGTTACCGAATAATTTGCTACGGTTGAACATGGATATATTGTGTAATGGTAGCAGTATAACAATACTCGACTGACTGTGTCAGTACAAGACGATTTAAATGTATATTGAGGACAGTATAGACATATTTAACGTTGATTGCTGCACCATAAGAGAAGTTTTAATGTATATTGCTGGCAATATAACGATACCGTACCTTTACTAGAGGCAAAGTAACGATTGTTTTGTTATTGTGACATTCAAACCGTGTTTTATTCAGTTCCCCAATCCAATCACACCGTCATCGATCAGATACTAGTGAACTGAACAACAGAAATACACAGAACAAAGCTACCTTAACGTTGTTACGAGGCCTGTTATGTAAGCCAGTATCTAGCGTGGTGAGGACAGTGAGTACTAAATCTCCCGTCAAGAGGTTTCTACATAGAAACAGCGTCTCTGATACGATTCTCGAGGGATTCCCCACATAAACCAGCTGTTGATAAAGTTCACGTTTTTACTGACACACTTTGTAAGTAGTAGGCAATGAAGTGAAATAAATTCCGATCACAGACCGTCTAGGGACTCGTTTGATTTAGCTGAAGGAATATAAACCTACTTTTTCTATCCATCAAACGATTCCTCCGCGAATTGATCTAGATTTGTGACTATCATTGAATCTTAAAGCCTGGAGTAAATTAACGCTACAGTACTTTTGTTGTTTGTGTGGTATTTTTTTTATTATTATTTTTTTTTTTTAGAAAATGTTGATCCCTATTAAAAATGTTTTGTCAAATAATGATTACTATTATTAACCTTGTCAGCTAAACAATGAAGATGGAAGTTTTTGAGTATGTTCATTAGTGTTGTTCTTGTTGTGATTAAGAATAATGACTCGATGGGTTCTCATTTTGAAGGCTTGATGTTTAATTTGATGTGACCAAGATTGATATGGCGTGCGTTGTCGATGGAGCAGAAGACGCTTTCTGTTTTGGAACACCTGGTCTTATTCTATTGTACTTTTACAAGGTAATCTATGTAAAACTTTGTTCATATTCTGTCCCTAGTTCAATCGATTTTGAGTTCGGATTATTTTTTATTCAATCCTCAGTGACCTTTTGTTGTAGAGTTTGACGTTGTAAGGGAATTTCGGTAAGGAAATTTATCAAGGAAGTAATAAGAAAAAATATCCTTCTTTTATTCACACCTTTGAAAACAAAAAAGATTTTGTTGACTATAAAACCTGACAGCTGTTGTCACTTTTCTTCACTTTTTTTCCGTAAAAATCAAATATCGTGATAAATCACATAATGTGTATATGATATAGGGAAAATAATAACAATAAAAATACTTTCCTATCAATATTGTCCTCAAGAGACAAAAAAAGCGGGCTCCGGGTTCTTGAGCAAAGATTTATTGCTTCAATTTATATATTACCAATCTGACATTTTCAATAACAAATATCCGGGTGATGTATTTCCTCTATTTAAAGTTTTACGGAGATAGACATAAACCGCCGATATAAGCCCGTAGGGACACACTAACTGGATTACAGAGGTACTGTTCAATGTTTTTGGGCGGGAGTGCATCACCTTAATGTAAGACCCGTACACCTAGTGAACGAGATGTAGGCGTTTTAAACATTTATATTCGTTAGCTTCCGATTAGTACTGATGTACTTTAGGAAATCCTGAAAACATCCGAATGACACCTCGGCCGTGTGTTTAGAACGTGAATAGTAGTGGACAGTGGAGGAAGTACGCTATATAAAGCAGTTATAATATATCTTCATACATTCTATATATATTTACGGTCTACACTCACTAGCGGATCCAGAGGGACGGTCTTGGGGGCAGGACACCCAACTCCCCCTTTTCGACGGAGGAAAAGTTTTATAGCCTTGAAAATAGAAGTTTTTTCCGTTGTATCATTGAAAAAGTGTCAGCTGGATCCCCTCATTTCGAAAATCCTGCATCCGCACCTGTACACTGACATAAACTCGATAACCACGTCGACAACAATACAAGTGGGCGGAGCTATGCAAATTGTCAGTGTTCGAGACATACTTGTGTGACGTTATCAACAAAGGTGATGGGCGGAGTAAACCTCGAATTATGCAAACTTCATGCTGTTACCTTTAATTGAACCGTTCTCGTGTTTATAAGTTTTGAAATAAAATAAAATCTTTGTCCACAAATAGGATTTTATTACAACAGTTATGAACTTTTAACAGAAACATGCCGTAAATATAGGAGCCAACTATTTATTCTATTTAGTTTTTGGGTTAATAAATCAAATGGAGCAGTCGGTAAATTTAACGTAAATGTTTTTCGGAGCCTCGGATTAGACAACCAAGAATATCACACCTTTGGTTTGATTTCTCTGTCGCACCCTCAGGGAATGGGAAAAGTATATCAATCTCCAACACTCGGGGTGATATTCTTGATTTTCTAACCCTCGGCAGAGGTTCGGATTAGACAACCAAGAATATCACCTCTTTGGTTGGAGATTTCTCTGTCGCACCCTCAAGGTAGGGGAAGATTCTATTGATCTCCAAACATCGGGGTGATATTCTTGATTTTCTAGCCCTCGGATTAAATAACCAAGAATATCAACCCTTTGGCTGCAGATTTCTCTGTCAAACCATCAAGGTAGGAGGGGATTCTATTAATCTCCATAATTTGGGAAACTACAGAGATTGATTTAGCTCTACAGTGCTTTCAGTTCTTTGAGTTCAAGACAAAAGCAAGCATTGCAGTGAAACGTTTCTGTTGGTAGAACGTGCATGCAAAACTGACTTTTATCTGTGGCTGTGGATCCTTTAATCACTTTGTCTTAGCCCGAGTAAGTAAATGTCAAGTACATCTAGTAAATCCGAACAGAAAATTAATTCCCTAGATGTCAAGCTACCTTTCCTTTGATTTCAAAATCCCCATTTATCAGTGTCGCGTGACGTCATTATCTATCGGATTTGTTTGACGAGAAGATGAGGTGTCAAGCCTTTCCATTTTTCTATTATCTTTTCAGGATTACATAAGATCTTATTCATCAGTAATTTGCATCGCACCAGAAAACTCGCTCGACCAGATATCGAATTCGGATGCCAGCAGGCGATCGATCTCAAGAACAAGACATCAGGGTTTGGGTTATAGCTCAAGTCGTGTTAAACACCCGCTACAGCCTAATTGTTCAAAGTTTGTTAAACTTTAAAAATCAAACCGAATTCCATTTATTCAGACAATTAAAATTGTATGCATATTTCTATCTTTTTTATTGCTTCCAAAAAATTATTTTTATCATTTAAAAAGCACCTATCATAATAAAAAATCAAGTTTTAAATTTTATGAAAATCGTTAATTGAGGCTATTTATTTTGAAATTGAATTTTAAAGCTAACCAATAGTCGGAAACCCACGGTATACTTCTCTGACGATGTGAGAGAAGTGTACCGTGGGGTTTCCGACAATGAAGCTAACCATGCTTTCCCGAACATTGTAAAATCACTCAATCAGATATATTTCAACACGGTCTTTTTCCCCTCCAATATAAGAAGAAATTGAGCGTATATCCTCGTGGTATTTAACGTCTGATGTAGACTTTGTTGTATGTATCCACCAATGTCCTCTCCCCCGATTAGCCATAGCTAAGGTGGCAAATATCGACCTGAAACCGACATTAAAAAGGGCCGAGGCACGTCAATCAATTAACATCGGAATCCAACAGCATTTAGTGAGGCGAATTTTTTTTCCTCTCAATCGACATCCACAGAATCCCAATAAAAGGTCGAAGTGGAGAATTCCCAACTCCGATCGGCATATCTACTGTACGTAATGTTGGCTTATGTCGTGTCGATTGCAGTACTTCTGACAAACGACAAGGTACGTTATGAAATGAAATCGACGACTGTAACAAAGGAAACCAAACCTCGTGCATTGTTCTTAGCTTACGTATCCTTGTGGTATTATTCTCTATAACAAATCCGGATCACAAGGTTCCAAAATAAAATATCCGGATTACAAGGTTCTTCAATAAAGGACTCACACAACTAAATAATTTACTATATGTTATTACTAAGCTTTCGAGCTAATAACTTTAATATTTGAAGTACAACACTTGTGAAAACTGCCTAAATTCACAGATACATACATGACAAAGGCTTCAAGTGGCATTTAATGAGGAGTTTACTGGCATATTAGCTTGCTACAGGCGTCTGCTTCGGACAACTGGAAATTTACATGTCAAACCAGTGAAATGGGACGGGAATACCCTCTGACTTTTGACCCCATATCAATCCGCCATCACATATCAAAATCTACCAAAAGTATATATTTTTGTAAAGTTAAATATCTACAGATTTCATTCAATGCAGAATAGGTAAAAAATTACCTATTTAAATTACCCAGAATCACTGTACTTAGCCGGAATAAATTTTCAGTAGGGACTACAAACGTATGAAACACTTCGTGATAGGCTGATTTAGTTGTGTGAGTCCTTTAAAGGGCCCTAAACCTTTCAGATGTTGAAATAAAGTTAATTAACTGAAAGTATATACATTTCCTAGTAAAACGATGAAGTTTGGTTGAAATTGAATAAAAAATTATGAAGAAAACCAAAGTTATTGCACCTAATGTACACTTGCTATTCAGAGCTAGCACCAGACATTTCTCGTTTCTTTGGCATAACATTTAGCTCTAGCACCTCAGTTAAGCACACACTTAGCACACAATTAGCAATTTCATATTTTGCACAAAGATCAAATACGCTTACCGCTCAACTGTTTTTGAAAAGAAATCTTGTTACCTCAGTTTCTGTTAATTTTAAAGTCTCTGCAGTAATTAATTTTTATTTTAAGTATTTTCTAATTTAATTTTAACAATTAAACACACTTAGAATTCACACACAACTTCAAACTTCTACAGAAAACATGAGTCATAAACGGTTATCAGATATCTACCTTAACTGTTTATCTATCAATTACACCAGCTTACATTTAGCACTTCTAGCTCCCCGGGGTGCCTCCATTTTACAGGGAGAATATTGGGGGTAGGGCAGATATAATGCTATAAACGGCTTATTGTATGAGTAAACAAAGTACACAAACACATTAAATCAATAAACAAGATGTTGAACAAGGTATATAGTGTGACAGGAATAAAGTAATATCTACAATTTACTGAAAATATGGAATATAAGTTGGATTTAGCCACCAAAACATGTACGTGACACATACACATATATAAACTCACATGTGCAATAATTATACACGTTTATTATGTGATTGTTCTAGTTATTGCTTTCTTAGGACTATAAAACACACATACATTTATAATTTGCATGAAGGAAGAAGCCTGAGAATGACTGGGCAGAGTTGGAACGGGGCTGGCTGGGGCGGGGGGGGGGGTGAAGACAGCACACTAGATCTTTGTTCTATCAAAATTTGGATGCTAAAACCTGGTACACATATCAGTTAAGTTGTATTAACACGCACGCAGTTTAATTATCACAGTGAATTGAACCAAACTTAATTAAAAACGGGAGTATGAGGGTCAGTCCAACAATACAGCCTTCAACACAGGGCCATGTTTAGCCAGATTTTAAATAATTTTGAAGATTTTTTGTCAAATTAAGCATTTTTACACACTGAAAAATGTGCAAACACTCAATGCCAGTGGCTGTCTTTGAAAAAAAAAAATATCCGGAAGCACAGAAAATGTTATATAGGTCAAGCACATGGCTAGTTCCATTTAAAGGGCCCTAAACCTTTCAGATGTTGAAATAAAGTTAATTAACTGAAAGTATATACATTTCCTAGTAAAATGATGAAGTTTGGTTGAAATTGAATAAAAAATTATGAAGAAAACCCAAGTTATTGCACCTAATGTACACTTGCTATTCAGAGCTAGCACCAGACATTTCTCGTTTCTTTGGCATAACATTTAGCTCTAGCACCTCAGTTAAGCACACACTTAGCACACAATTAGCAATTTCATATTTTGCACAAAGATCAAATACGCTTACCGCTCAACTGTTTTTGAAAAGAAATCTTGTTACCTCAGTTTCTGTTAATTTTAAAGTCTCTGCAGTAATTAATTTTTATTTTAAGTATTTTCTAATTTAATTTTAACAATTAAACACACTTAGAATTCACACACAACTTCAAACTTCTACAGAAAACATGAGTCATAAACGGTTATCAGATATCTACCTTAACTGTTTATCTATCAATTACACCAGCTTACATTTAGCACTTCTAGCTCCCCGGGGTGCCTCCATTTTACAGGGAGAATATTGGGGGTAGGGCAGATATAATGCTATAAACGGCTTATTGTATGAGTAAACAAAGTACGCAAACACATTAAATCAATAAACAAGATGTTGAACAAGGTATATAGTGTGACAGGAATAAAGTAATATCTACAATTTACTGAAAATATGGAATATAAGTTGGATTTAGCCACCAAAACATGTACGTGACACATACACATATATAAACTCACATGTGCAATAATTATACACGCTTATTATGTGATTGTTCTAGTTATTGCTTTCTTAGGACTATAAAACACACATACATTTATAATTTGCATGAAGGAAGAAGCCTGAGAATGACTGGGCAGAGTTGGAACGGGGCTGGCTGGGGCGGGGGGGGGGTGAAGACAGCACACTAGATCTTTGTTCTATCAAAATTTGGATGCTAAAACCTGGTACACATATCAGTTAAGTTGTATTAACACGCACGCAGTTTAATTATCACAGTGAATTGAACCAAACTTAATTAAAAACGGGAGTATGAGGGTCAGTCCAACAATACAGCCTTCAACACAGGGCCATGTTTAGCCAGATTTTAAATAATTTTGAAGATTTTTTGTCAAATTAAGCATTTTTACACACTGAAAAATGTGCAAACACTCAATGCCAGTGGCTGTCTTTAAAAAAAAAAAATATCCGGAAGCACAGAAAATGTTATATAGGTCAAGCACATGGCTAGTTCCATTAAAGGACTCACACAACTAAATAATTTACTATATGTTATTACTAAGCTTTCGAGCTAATAACTTTAATATTTGAAGTACAACACTTGTGAAAACTGCCTAAATTCACAGATACATACATGACAAAGGCTTCAAGTGGCATTTAATGAGGAGTTTACTGGCATATTAGCTTGCTACAGGCGTCTGCTTCGGACAACTGGAAATTTACATGTCAAACCAGTGAAATGGGACGGGAATACCCTCTGACTTTTGACCCCATATCAATCCGCCATCACATATCAAAATCTACCAAAAGTATATATTTTTGTAAAGTTAAATATCTACAGATTTCATTCAATGCAGAATGGGTAAAAAATTACCTATTTAAATTACCCAGAATCACTGTACTTAGCCGGAATAAATTTTCAGTAGGGACTACAAACGTATGAAACACTTCGTGATAGGCTGATTTAGTTGTGTGAGTCCTAAACTATCCGGATAACAAGATTCTTATATCAAATATCAGGACTACAAGATTACTATATAAATATCCAGATAACATGGTTCAAAAATTAAAAAATAAAATGGCAAGGATGCTAAATAAAATATTCGGATAACAAGATTCCTATATGAATAACCGGATAACACGGTCTCTATATAAAATATCCGGATAACAAGGTTCCTATATTAAAATATTCTAATAACATGGTCCCTATACAAAATATCCAGATATCAAGGTTCTTATATAAAATATTCGGATGACAAAGGTTCATATATTAGATATCAGGATAACAAGGTTCCTATATAAGATATCAAGAAAACAAGGTTTCTTATAGAATATCCGGATTACAAGTTTCCTATTTTAGATATTCGGATAACAAGGTTGCTTTTAAATAAAATATCCGGATTACAAGGTTCCTAAATTAGATATCCGGATTACAAGGTTGCTAAATAAAATATCCCGATTACGAGGTTCCTATATAAAATATGGTAGATATCCGGATAACAAGACTGTTATTTAAGATATCTGGATTACAAATGTTTAACGTGATATTCGGATAACACGATTCTTTTGTATGACATCCGGAAAAGAATTGCCCTATTTCAGATATCAAGATTGCAAACTCCCTACTCTAGATATCCGGATTATAAGTTCATATCTCAGATATCATTATTACAAAGTTTTCACTATTTTTAAAAAATCTAAATAACGTAGTTCTGACGCAAGATATCCAGTTTACAAAGTTTCTGTGTAAGATATCCGGTTTACAAAGTTCCTGTGTAAGATATCCGGTTTCCAAAGTTTCTGTGTAAGATATCCGGATTACAAGCTTTCTATGTCAGATATCCGATTGAAAATGCATTTTTATTAGAAAAAAATGATTTGGTGTCGTTGCATTGTCTTCAGCAAAACAGTTAAAAGTTATTCCACTATTATTAAATCTTGTTACCTACAATTTTTAGCTCAGGCATTGTAGCAGCTGCCACGATAAATAAACCTGCCGGCAATCTCCCCAAAGAGGTTTCAAGTATACTTAATTTATACACTGCAGTGGTTTGCGTTCTCGCCCGTAATTCGATCAATCATAATTCATTCAAATATATACATGTGCACAGGTTGTAGAATTATTATGTATATCTTATTACGCTTACAAGCTTCAATTTATAGCAGTTTCTCACGGTTATATACCATTTATCATACCCAAAGAGTATATATGTTGTTGCTTTTAAATGAAATCCAATTTATTTATGTATTAAACGGAACCTCATTTCAAGAATTCGAGATAAGCCTTATTTTGCTGTATAGAAAAGACAGACACTAAATCTATGGTTTTACGAATAGGAGAGTCAATATGACATAAATAGAGAGTATACAACGAGTGGTTGTTGGATATGGTATTTATTTCACTCGAGATTGTTCATTTTCAAAAGTAACAAAGGATACGAGCTTTAGCGAGAGTCTTTTTTGTAACATTTGAGAATTTATTGTTTCTACCACAATTTCAGTCGAAAACAGCACTATTTCTTTGACTTTGATATACGAGTAAATGAACAGCGGACAATAGCGAATCGTATTTTCCCGCCAAATGATGACGACGTCAACGATCAGTAAATGACGTTTTTTCGGTCAAAGTTCGCCATGTCAGACAATTAAAGTGCATTTAGTTTATTCCACGTGTGGTGTAAACATAATGATATTCGACAGCTGTAATGATTATTTGATATCCTGAGAACTGAATAACACCCATCTATTGTAGTAGAAATATATGTATACTCAATTTCATATCTGTATATCTACAAACTGATTTTGATCTGTGAAAGTGTATAAAGAAAGGCAGAGTATAGGGTTTTCTGTCAACAAGAAACTGGGAAAAATTATAACAACATAATACGGTAGAATTTATGAGTTTACAGTACAGTTCTGAAAAATTATGACAACATGATACGGTAGAGTTTATGTCAACATAATACAGTAGAGTTTATGTCAACATAATACAGAAGAGTTTATGTCAACATAATACAGTAGAGTTTATGTCAACATAATACAATAGAGTTTATGTCAACATAATACAATAGAGTTTATGTCAACATAATACGGTAGAGTAAATGTCAAAATAATACGGTAGAGTTTATGTCAACATAATACGGTAGAGTTAATGTCAACATAATACGGTAGAGTTTATGTCAACATAATACGGTAGAGTTTATGTCAACATAATACGGTAGAGTTTATGTCAACATATTACGGTAGAGTTAATGTCAACATAATACGGTAGAGTTTATGTCAAAATAATACGGTAGAGTTTATGTCAACATAATACAGTAGAGTTTATGTCAACATAATACGGTCGAGTTTATGTCAACATAATACAGTAGAGTTTATGTCAACATAATACAGTAGAGTTTATGTCAACATAATACAGTAGAGTTTATGTCAACATAATACGGTCGAGTTAATGTCAACATAATACTGTAGAGTTTATATCAACATATTACGGTAGAGTTAATGTCAACATAATACGGTAGAGTTTATGTCAAAATAATACGGTAGAGTTTATGTCAAAATAATACGGTAGAGTTTATGTCAACATAATACGGTAGAGTTTATGTCAACATAATACGGTAGAGTTTATGTCAACATAATACGGTAGAGTTTATGTCAACATAATACGGTATAGTTTATGTCAACATAATACGGTATAGTTTATGTCAACATAATACGGTAGAGTTTATGTCAACATAATACGGTAGAGTTTGTGTCAACATAATGCAGTAGAGTTTATGTCAACATAATACGGTATAGTTTATGTCAACATAATACGGTAGAGTTTATATCAACTTAATACAGTAGAGTTTATGTCAACATAATATAGAAGAATTTATGTCAACATAATACGGTATAGTTTATGTCAACATAATACAGTAGAGTTTATGTCAACATAATACGGTAGAGTTTATGTCAACATAATACGGTAGAGTTTATATCAACATAATACGGTAGAGTTTATGTCAACATAATACGGTAGAGTTTATGTCAACATAATACGGTAGAGTTTATGTCAACATAATACGGTATAGTTTATGTCAACATAATACGGTATAGTTTATGTCAACATAATACGGTAGAGTTTATGTCAACATAATACGGTTAAGTATATGTCAACATAATACGGTAGAGTTTATGTCAACATAATATAGAAGAATTTATGTCAAGAAAACATACATTTTGTATATGCGAAAAGTTATATTGCAGGACTTCGTTAGGTCTTTTCACTTGTTCGTATAAGTTTATGACTGAAATCAATCTCATTTGAAATGGAAACAATCTAGCAAAATCAGGGGCACACTTTATCTTAAAATCTTAACTCAGAACTGATAAAAAGTATAAAAAGGAAAAGAATAGGCCAGAAATGTGCATTGAAGCCACTACATAATACGGTAGAGTTTATATCAACTTAATACAGTAGAGTTTATGTCAACATAATACGGTAGAGTTTATGTCAACATAATACGGTAGAGTTTATATCAACATAATACGGTAGAGTTTATGTCAACATAATACGGTAGAGTTTATGTCAACATAATACGGTAGAGTTTATGTCAACATAATACGGTATAGTTTATGTCAACATAATACGGTATAGTTTATGTCAACATAATACGGTAGAGTTTATGTCAACATAATACGGTTAAGTATATGTCAACATAATACGGTAGAGTTTATGTCAACATAATATAGAAGAATTTATGTCAAGAAAACATACATTTTGTATATGCGAAAAGTTATATTGCAGGACTTCGTTAGGTCTTTTCACTTGTTCGTATAAGTTTATGACTGAAATCAATCTCATTTGAAATGGAAACAATCTAGCAAAATCAGGGGCACACTTTATCTTAAAATCTTAACTCAGAACTGATAAAAAGTATAAAAAGGAAAAGAATAGGCCAGAAATGTGCATTGAAGCCACTACATAATACGGTAGAGTTTATATCAACTTAATACAGTAGAGTTTATGTCAACATAATATAGAAGAATTTATGTCAACATAATACGGTATAGTTTATGTCAACATAATACGGTAGAGTTTATGTCAACATAATACGGTAGAGTTTATGTCAACATAATACGGTAGAGTTTATGTCAACATAATACGGTATAGTTTATGTCAACATAATACGGTATAGTTTATGTCAACATAATACGGTAGAGTTTATGTCAACATAATACGGTTAAGTATATGTCAACATAATACGGTAGAGTTTATGTCAACATAATATAGAAGAATTTATGTCAAGAAAACATACATTTTGTATATGCGAAAAGTTATATTGCAGGACTTCGTTAGGTCTTTTCACTTGTTCGTATAAGTTTATGACTGAAATCAATCTCATTTGAAATGGAAACAATCTAGCAAAATCAGGGGCACACTTTATCTTAAAATCTTAACTCAGAACTGATAAAAAGTATAAAAAGGAAAAGAATAGGCCAGAAATGTGCATTGAAGCCACTACAATTACCCCCCCCCCCCCCATTGATGCATCTGTATTGCAGCTTGTTGGAAACAGCTGTACAGCTTCAAAGGTTAGACTAATAAAAAAGTAAATGACAGGAGGTTAAATTAGCCTGTTTAATCCGGCCTATCATTAAGACATTAGAGTGGCGTCAACAAACTCAATCTGATTGTTAGATTGTTTATGAACACGTTCGATGTCATTTGGTAAACCAAACGATGACTAAATGATACTAGGATCTTAATTCAACCCATATAGCTGATACGTATGCACAGTGACTAAATTATACCACGATCTCATTTCAACCCATATAGCTGATACGTATGCACAGTGACTAAATTATACCACGATCTCATTTCAACCAATATAGCTGATACGTATGCACAGTGACTAAATGAAAATAGGACTCAATTCATCCCATATTGCTGATACTTATAGACAGTGACTAAATTATACTAAGATCTTAATTCAACTCACATAGCTGATACGTATACACAATGACTAAATGATACTAAGATCTGTATTCAACTCATATAGCTGATGCAGTGCCTAAATAAAACTAAGGATTTAATTCATCCTACATAGGCAACACAGTGACTAAAAATACTAGGGCCCTAATTCAACTAAATGATACTAGGGCCCTAATGTAACCCACATAGCCAATAATTCAATCAAATGATACTAGGGTCCTTATTTAACCCTCATAGACAATAATTGACAAAATTCAAACCGCATAGCCTATACGGTGGCTAAATGATACAAGGATCATAGTTCAACTAAATGATACTAGGAACATAATTTAATTAAATGCCACTAGGGTCCTAATTCAACTAAATGGTACTAGTGTCATAATTCAACTAAATGATACTAGCGCCCTAATTCAACTAAATGATACTAGGGCCGTAAATCTACTACATGATACTAGAGCCCTAATTCAACTAAATGATACTAGGGTCTTAATTCAACTAAATGATACTAGGAACCTAATTCAACTAAACGATACTAGGGTCTTAATTCAACTAAATGATACTAGGAACCTAATTCAACTAAATGATACTAGGGTCTTAATTCAACTAAATGATAATAGGGTCCTTATTCAACTAAATGATACTAGGGCCCCAATTCAACTAAATGATATTAGGAACCTAATTCAACTAATTGCCTCTAGGGTCCTAATTCAACTAATTACCACTAGGGTCCTAATTCAACTAAATGGTACTAGGGTCCTAAATCAACTAAATGATACTAGGATCTTAGTTTAACTAAATGCCACTAGGGCCCTAATTTAACTAAATGATACTAGGATCCCAATTCAACTAAATGATACTTGGAACCTAATTCAACTAAATGATACTAGGATCCCAATTCAACTAAATGATACTAGGATCCTAATTCAACTAAATTGTACTAGGGTCCTAATTCAACTAAATGATACTAGGATCCCAATTCAACTAAATGATACTAGGATCCTTATTCAACTAAACGATACTTGGAACCTAATTCAACTAAATTGTACTAGGGTCCTAATTCAACTAAATGATACTAGGATCCTAATTCAACTAAATTGTACTAGGGTCCTAATTCAACTAAATGATACTAGGATCCTAATTCAACTAAATGATACCAGGGTTCTCATTCAACTAAATGATACTAGGATCCCAATTCAACTAAATGATACTAGGATCCTAATTCAACTAAATTGTACTAGGGTCCTAATTCAACTAAATGATACTAGGATCCTAATTCAATTAACTGATACTAGGATCCCAATTCAACTAAATGATACTAGGATCCTAATTCAACTAAATGATTCTAGGGTTCTCATTCAACTAAATGATACTAGGATCCTAATTCAACTAAATTGTACTAGGGTCCTTATTCAACTAAACGATACTTGGAACCTAATTCAACTAAATTGTACTAGGGTCCTAATTCAACTAAATGATACTAGGATCCTAATTCAACTAAATGATACTAGGAACCTAATTCAACTAAATGATACTATGATCCTTATTCAACTTAACGATACTAGGATCCTAGTTTAACTAAATGATTCTAGTCGGGTCCCAATTCAACTTAATGATACTAGAATCCTTATTCAACTAAACGATACTAGGGTATTAATTCAACTTAATGATACTAGGGTTGTAAATCAACTCACATAATTGATACAGATGTTGTAGATGTATACAAACAAACAGCGCGTTATTGGTAGATCCCATTGTGTACGATACAATACTGCGGTACCCAGCACATTGTAGATGTGTACATGTATACATATTGATTACTATACAACATGTCTCCAACAATGACTTGGCCTCTGGGTTTTATGTTTGTGACTAAATGGCGTGTCAACGAAACCACTGGCATATACTGTATATTTTCAGCATCCACTTCAACAAAATATGCGCCACATATACAATAAACTAGTAAATATACATATTTATCCGTCGTAAATGTTGTGTATATGGCATAGTAAGGCGTCAGACTCGACATCCAAATCTTGCCATTTGCATGCTTAAAATTATATCATAACCCTAACAATTTACATACGGTATTCAGAAATGCAGCATCATTCAAAAGCCCATCCTCAATAAAGCTTAGGTGAGCTTAGCCCCTGGATATATCGATGATGTCAAAAACCGTGAACTGCGCCATGTAAAATATTTCAAACTGAACCATTTACTTAGTGCATGTATTCATACTCAGTGTTAATAACATAACTACAACACCTTAGATCTAATACCGTATACTATAGCTGATATCGAAATATTCAAATATCATATAAAACAACAGTACAATGCAATACCAACGTAACCCTACAAACTACTGTAAATAACTTAAAATCTGATAAATGGTAGCTTTGACTCAACCATTAACATTCATTCCCAATATGTACATAATACATTGTATGTTGGTGCATCGTTCACATACAATAAACAGCACTTTGTCCATAAATATAAATGACATTATCAGAATCTATCTGAATATAATAAGGATAAGTACTTACGTTCATACACAATAAACTACACCATCAACATAATGTTAAAGTAGAATGAACTACGATAAACAACGTAATATATCTTTGTTTAAGTATTATAAACTACTAGACCATATACATATACAGTACCTACGTATGTGCTCATACACTTAACCATCGACTTACGTTTGAATGATTAAAGCACATCGTTTAGACAAGTTCAAGTAACATAAAATACATAATCACCTACGTTCACCTAAATCCATAAACTACATCGATATCAGAAATACGTTTAAATTTGATAAGCTACAAAATCTATGTATACATTAATAGCATGATATGAGACAGGCATTGTATACGCAGTATCATCTCTGTTTATTATGGGATGTATAAACCATTTACTGCTTTATTTACCTAACCATACACTGTACCATATACCAAAACGAGTATAAAACGTACCGATACCAACCACAGACGATCTAAATGCGCCGTTATAGGCCTAGGGATACTGGTGTC
The DNA here is from genome assembly GCA_947623455.1 of Mimachlamys varia. NCBI lineage: Eukaryota > Metazoa > Mollusca > Bivalvia > Pectinida > Pectinidae > Mimachlamys > Mimachlamys varia. The sequence goes on from OX392534.1 coordinate 36,296,626, forward strand.
TGGGCAAGTTATCATCATCTTCAAACGCTTTATCAACAACTTGGATCAAGATACGGCGCTGCTGGTGCAGATTGATACTGGTATCATTAGACTCTTTGACATTTTTATCAGTCAATGCTGTGAAAGCAGTTCTGAATTTGATATATGCCTCAATATTGTCGCCAGTAATTAAATGAACACAATATCGACGTTCACGGTGGTCGACCTGGAATTGGGAATCGGACAATATACTTTCACAATAGAAGATGTTGATTGGTATTGAAAAGGGAATGTAAGGGCTATGGGGTGTTGATCTGACGTTGGACCTACCTGGGGCCTGACAAAGTCCGAGGGATTATCGTGGTTCAGACCGAGACTCTCGGGCCTAAATTCCTGGACCAGACTTTCCGTACACGACTCCATATCTGTTCTCCTGTGTGACGTCCTCCCCAGTTCCACAGTTCGCCAACGAGAACAAATAAATCCGTTTACTTCATTCTTTCCATGTTGATTACACAACAGGAATATACTAGAACTTCCAGCTGGTGGATGCTGTGGTCCTAGACGTGATCCTACGAGAACTCTCCGGCGCTAAAACGCTGTACAGTAGTACAGAGAAGGACACCGCTCCACACTGATCGATAGAACGTTGGCGTGTCGTCCCTCATCCTGTACCGGGGATCCAACCACACAGCGAGAGGCAGCTGGCATATATTAATTATGAGAGTAAGTTCTTCGTTGACAACATTCATCCACGTAATAAAGCTGCAATATAGATAGCATGTGGTTTTAGGTCATTTATAAAACATAGACTCTAGAGGTGAAGCTTTGACTTGAACACGTGTTTTGTTTCATAAACCTGCAATGGATGTGTTGTCACATTTCTGTGACGTTTTCTAAACGCCATTCATGGTTGAAATCCAATTTAACGAAATTGCTATTTTAAAAGATTTCGGAAATCCGGATTATCACATATACGTCTACACAAAGTTTTGTCATAAAATGTCAGATTTCGGATAAACGGATAGGTGTCCGGTTAATCGAAAGAGATACCCGTATGTGAAAAATATTTTTCGGATATACATGTACATTGGACATTTTACAACTTTCAAATATAAGGAGAATACCCACCATTAAAAGATAATGTTATACTTTGATATACTGTCAATATTGCTCCAACCCAGTTTGGCGATATAACGGTCTTTGGCATTATATTGAAAGAGGCAGAGAAATTGATCAGATAAAGTGTGAAACATCTATTAAATTACGTTGGCGGTAGGCGAGATGGCAAATAAAACAAATGTCGTAATAGCTAGCGATATTATGGTAAACAAACCAGGACCGTCATATCGAGGTTTAATAATGGCAATAAACGTTATATAACAATAAGCCTTGTCAAGTGGGTGTGAGGGTGTTTTACTATAAATGTTCTTTTGAGAGGAAATACCAATAATTCCATCTGTTACACGTCAAGTTATAGCAATCATCACCCGGATCTAACTGTACAACGGTAACATGAGCACATTAAACATTAATATCACACACACTAGGTCTATTGATTTAGAGCAGTGACATTAATACCAACGGGACATATGTGACGATATATCGATATACATAGCCGTCATCAAACGCGATCCGTAAAAACGGTTTATATCACATTACAATATCAGCACCTGTACTTAGAGGAACCTGTACAAAGCGGAATGTAACAAAGAGGGCATGCCGATATTATATTGAGATAAATATACCACAGTAAGCTTACCGGCTGGGAAGTATTAATTATCCAAGGTGCTGTATTGATGGGAGATGTTTTAGTGGAGTAAACTAGTGGTTAGTTAGGTCTCTGTCTATTACATCAGCAAGCCGGGGCAGGATGAAGTATTGGTCAGATAAGTAACACCAGATATATGATATTACCTGTGGTACTTATGCACAAGGCACTATTTTGCACAAGAAGGGGATTAGTAATTATAAGTACCAGCTAGTGTAGTCATACGTTAGTCTGTGCCATGAGAGGACTCTGGAGTAGGTCTTTTACAGTCTGTACCATGAGAAGACTCTGGAGTAGGTTTTTTACAGTCTATACCTGAGATGGCCATAGAGTACAGGTCTTTGACAGTCTAACCCGAGATGCCGCCAGGGGGCCTACAGACTTAAAGTTGACAATTGACTTAGTCAGCCTGAGACACAACACTGAAGTACGATCAGCTTAATGATGTTGTATTAACATGAACATGTACTTATGATGTCGGTGTAATTTAAAATTACTGTCTATTATCCAACATTGCGTGTCGTTGCCTGAATTGTGCCACAGGAATGTACACAGCGACATCTTTTCATAGTGGAATTGTATATGAAAAGACATGTCAATTAGTGAAATTGTTCACGACAGGACCTGTGTATTTTGTACAATTAATACTACAGAACACGTACGTAGCTGAATATCCCTTTTTGGGATGATAATTCCATATATTAACCTCATTAAAAGTCATTAATTGTATACTACATTCAAACATGTATAGAACGGAATCTTACACTATGGTGGTACCTTTCTAAAATGGAACCAGACTATCAACACATTGTAACTTGTACACCGTGTGAGGAGCTAGTACTTAGCAAAATCTGTTTACAATCATCGTCGGAAACCCACGGTACACTTCTCTGACATTTGGATGCCGTGGGCCAGAATCAATAGAAAGTCTCGTTTTCGTACTAAAATAGTAGCCAATCATATCGATAGTTTCATCTGGGACTACATCTAGCCGGGACATCCAGCCGGGGTATCCCGTTTAATTTGTAGCACCGCCTGTTAACAAAACATGTCGATTGTGTTATAATTGTGTCGATTGTGATTAAAATATAAGGTCCTACTATACGGAGATTGACATCGGCGTCATGTCAACAGAAATATACTGGCCGTGGTCAAGGTAAAATGATCTAACAGAGTGTCACGAGAAACGACTTTTCTGATTGGTCGAAATCTCCGAATAAACTTTTATTCGGGGAAACGAAAATATAGATCGATTCTGGCCCACGGTATGCAAACGTAAGCGAAGTGTACCGTGGGTTTCCGACGATGGTATAAAATATACATATAACCAGTGCACATTAAAGGCCCAATATACGTAACCTCGGGAAAGTTTTAGGGATTCTGAAAAATAATGAAAAAAATCCTGTTGATAACTATGCAAAAATAAGCCTAAAACAAAGTAAACCTGAGCAGTAACTAACAAGAAACTCTTGACAGAAAAATCCAAAGAATTGAAAATAATTCAGGTGGGGCTCACTTCAACAACAAGCCGAAGTTAGAAGACAGTTCAAAATGGACGCGTGTTTACAAATACCGTGTTTCCACAGCTGCTGTACCGGGTACCGCATAAGAATTCATCTTGAATATTGCTGATATCAGTTTATCTTAACTAAATCTATAAATATAATAAGTTATTAGACTTGATTTTCGCTTCACATTTTGCCGAAAGTTACTTTTATTGGGCCTTTAAACCTTCATGTGGTAAATATCTGTTTGCGAATACATTTGATTTGGTTTTTTTTTTTTTTGTTTTTTTACATTTACGAGGTACTTACAACACTAATATACAATAAAACCTGTCGTATCAAAAATAAGAAATACCAAAGCATCAACGAAACCATAATCCGAACTCAAAATCGATTATAACAGTGGCAAAAAATTAATGATGAAAAACTTTACACGGGGACCCTTGAAAAGTACGAGAGAATAAGATCAGGTGTTCTGGAATAGAAAGCGTCTTCTGCTTCATCGACTACACCTGCCATATCAATCTAGGTCGGATCCAAGAAAATGCCATGGCCTCAAAGTGAGAACTGAGGCATTGTTCTGAATGTTTCATTAGGTATCAAAGTTATCTCAGAGTGTAATTAATTTCAGTAGGAACGGCAAAAACCTGAAGAATGAAATGTGTTTTTAAGGTCTTGATGTTGGAATGACCTTTTCATTGAATTTTGGTACCCACACTAGTCCTACTGTTTCTCAATCAATGCGAGGTTTGCTGGAGCCCCACTAACTATAGTTACCTCATTTCAGTAGTGGCACGGTAGATGATATACACATTTTTGTAGTACACGATTTGAAATTAGTACTTATTGAATTAGTTTTTTTCCAAATTCAAAAAATTAAAGGGGTTGTACGCACCTGACCCTTCTGCTTCTACATTAGTTTAGTACATCTCCATTCCCACCTTTTGGCCCCTAGCATCACTGAAGAGTCCAAGGAGGACGAAACTGCTGTATGTTGCGATTTAATTCATTTTTTGGCATACTGTATCTATTACTAATTTCAAAATATGCAGCACATGCGTGTGTTACGTCATCTTTTATAAAACGTAATTGTAAATATATGTTTTAATGTCTTTATACTGTATACAAGTCCTGTCAGAAGACAAAATAGTGTTGTCAGATTGCGTCTCTTTGCCAAACATCTTTAAATCACAAGTTCTAAGTTGCCCATCGCCAATTTTTTTAAATTTTATGTTTCAAGGCACATAGGTGGGCTATTTTAGACTGTATTTATTTACAAATGTTTATGTAGTGCTTTTGAATGCCCATATTTTGTCAAGCAAATGTTTTTGTAGTCACTGGTCGAAATCTACGATCAGTTTTACTTCTAGAGAAGTCGAATAAACTTTAGAAGCTATAGTTTTTTAACAGGACTCAATGTCATTTTAGGTTTTTCGACTTTTCGTTTGTAACATCTCGCAGAGTTAAAGGCCTAATATACGTAACTTCAGAAATGATTTCATGATCCTGAAAAAAAAAATCCAGTTGATAACCATGCAAAAATAAGCCTAAACGAAGTAAACCTGATCGGTTACTAACAAGAAACTCTTGACAGAAAAATCCAAAGAATTGAAAATAATTCAGGTGTGGCCCACTTAAACAACAAGCCGAAGGTAGAAGACAGTTCAAAATGGACGCGTGTTTACAAATACCGTGTTTCCACAGCTGCTGTACCGGGTACCGCGTAAGAATTCATCTTGAATATTGCAGATATCAGTTAATCTTAACTAAATCTATAAATATAATAAGTTATTAGGCTTGATTTTTGCTTCAAATTTTGCCGAAAGTTACGTTTATTAGGCTTTAAACCTCTATGTGGTACATGTAAATATCTGACCATATTTGAAAGGATCTGGTATGCGGTGCATGGAGGCGGACCAGAAACATCTTCGTTTTTTTTTACATTTACGAGGTACTTACTACAATAATATACAATGAAACCTGTCGTACAAAAAAAAAATAAGAAAATACCAAAGCGTCAGCAGAACCATAATCCGAACTCAAAATCGATTATAACAGTGGCAAAAAATGAAATGATGAAAATCTTTACACGGGCACCCTTGAAAAAGTACAAGAGAATAAGATCAGGTGTTCCGGAAGAGAGAGCGTCTTCTGCTTCATCGACGACATCCGCCATGTCAATCGTGGTTAAATCAAAGCAAATGTCAGGGCCTCAAAGTGAAAACTGAGGCATTGTTCTGAATGTTTCATAATGTGTCAAAGTTATCTTCGAGTGTAATTAATTATAGTATGAACGGCAAAAACCTGAAGAATGAAATGTGTGTTTAAGATCTTGGTGTCAGACTGACCTCTTCAATGAATTTTGGTACCCACCTTAGTCCTACTGTTTCTTAGTCAATGCGAGGTTAATCTCATTTGAGTAGTGGCACGGTAGATAATATACACATTTTCGTAGTACACGATTTGAAATTATTACTTCTTATTTTTTTCTAAATTAAAATTAAAGGGGTTGTACGCACCTGACGCTTCTGCTTCTACATTAGTGTAGTTAATCTCGATTCCCACCTTTTGACCCCTAGCATCACTGAAGAGTCCTAGGAGGACGAAACTGCTGTATGATGCAGTTTAATTCATTTTTTCGGCATGTTGTATTTATTACTAATTTCAAAAGTTGCAGCATATGCATAAAAAAACATTTTTATTTCAAGGCACACGTTGACAACAATGCCATGTCTTAAGCTGACACTTGTAGGCATTTTAGTCTTCCGAGCCTCGAACATAGGCCGGCCTTTTTAGACTGGGTATTTCTTTACAAATGTGTATCTAGTGCTTTTGAGTGCCCATATTTTTTCAAGCAAATGTTTTTGTAGTCACTGGTCGAAATCTACGATCAATTTTACTGCTAGAGAAGGAGAAAAAACTTTAGAAACTATAGTTTTTTAACAGGATGCAATGTCATTTTAAGTTTCTCAACTTTGCGCTGGACTGTGATATGTTTGTAACCTGTTGCAGAGTTAAAGGCCAAATATACGTAACTTCAGGGAATTTTTCGTGATTCTGAAAAAAAAATCCAGTTGATAACCATGCAAAAATAAGCCTAAAACAAAGTAAACCTTAGTGGTGACTAACAAGAAACTCTTGACAGAAAAATCCAAAGAATTGAAAAATAATTCACGTGGGGCTCACTTCAACAACAAGCCGAAGTTAGAAGACGGTTCAAAATGGACGCGTGTTTACAAATACCGAGTTTCAACTACAGCCGTACCGGTTACCGCGTAAAAATTCATCTTGAATATTGCTGATATCAGTTAATTGTAACTAATTATATAAATATAATAAGTTATAAGGCTTAATTTTCGCTTCAAGTTTTGCCGAAAGTTACATATATTGGGCCTTTAAAATTACGTTTAAAGAATATTTGTGATCACTAGTTACATTTTGTTTACTAATGAATATGTGTATCTTTTAATCCGTGTTACATGTATTTATTGCCTAGGGTGTTTCATTTGTGTGTTGTTTTTTTGTTATCCATATCATCAGTGGATCGTTGGTCTATTTAACTGAAAATAAAGATAAATGAATAAATAGGCACCACAGGAAGGAGTGAGAGAGATAGAAGGTAATAGAGAGAATGGACAAGGGAGGGTCAGTTTACAGTTATTAAGTAAAATTATCTGTTTTGGGAGAAATTTCATGAGTTTATCGCAATATTAGCACAACAGTGCTAATGTTAATTGTTTTAAATATAAAACTTTAAATAAAAATATGTATTTTGTATCTAGCAATTTTTTAGTCAAAAGAGAGAAAATTGATGAATTTTGTGTTTCGCCTTGTAATACATTTTCCTTTTCGGTAGGTTTAACTACATTGTATTTATTGTCCCGTCAATAAGAAGGCGAGCGCATTGTAATCTTTTCTCACATGAGACACAATATTGAGTTTTGGATGATCGCCATGTGTGCGAGTGTCATTTCAATTTCTGTAGTACATGTAGACAACACTACGGAAGCCGGTAAGTGTCATATATGAACCGAGACATGATTTGTTACAATCTATTAATAAGACTACACATTTGAATAAAGAAATGTACTGTATGTGCATTTGCCAAAATTGAACTGCAAATGGCTCTCCGAGCAAACTGTATGATTGTGATAAAATGATGCCGTAACTACAAATGTACCTACAGTACTAGTGTAAACATAAATATACTGCTTGGTACAATCCGGAATATGAACCCCAAGTAGACTTGACGTCTTATAGGACTCCACGTAGACTCGGTTGGACCAGGAGTGCACTCCAAGTTTACCTGGAGTCCAAACGGAGTGCACTCCAAGTTTACCTGTAGTCCAAACGGAGTGCACTCGCAGTTCACTTTGTTGTAACCTTTAGTCTACACTAAATGTATGTAACTATGTCCTATTTGCGACTTAAACGTTTTAAATTTACACGGCACGAACTTGTTTCCGTAGATACTACTGTGTGTTGTGCAGAGTTCAGCCGGCGTTCGATAAACCTACATGTACTTAAGAGTTGTAACAGATGGACACTTTTTACAGGTAAGTTTTTCCGATACGTACACGACAAGTTGAATACGTCACCCAAGACGTCATTTTGTCAAGAAACCCCCGCCACTGTCGTAAAAGTACAAAATAGTGCATCTGGATCTCTGAGATCTAGTGTCATATGCTTGTAATTATTCATCCCTATCCGGGATGTATTGGATCATGCGTGATGGCGAATTCCCTATGACACATTTGTATGTAAATTTGTATGTAAATGAGCAGAATATGGAAAGTGCAAAAGCGACAACACGGAGACTTTTCTAAGAAGCGGTTTGCTGTCGAACTTCTAATCCTAGCCACAGGTGCCTGAGGATTTGTCACCTCTATATTTGGACTTAGGCTATGCTGTTCAAACTAATTTTCACACTAGGGAGGCGATGTTGGAGCAATTTCTCGACAAAATGCCACCTCCAATGACCATCTGTATATGTGAAAGGTTGGAAAGTTCTCGATGTTCTCGAAGTCGAACCAATCTAGCTGTCTTGCATCAAAACATTTCTAGTCGATGTATGGAAAAATACTTTGTACTGTTGGAAAGATTGGTCTATTTCTTTTCTTAGAAAACTTCTGATATGCACGAAAAATGTTTTCTTCTTTCTCGGAAAACATTTGTCGTCTTAGTATAGCCATTCACAACTACATAAAACCGACTTAATAAAAAGAAGCAACAAAATGTTTTGTTATTAGCTAGAAATGAAGGCAATAATATCCAATACAAAACGAAATCATCTCCAACTTCCGTTTAACAACCAACAGGGAGAAAACAACAGGAAACACACAGATGTGATCTGGGAATTCGTTCAATGATTATAAATGAAATAAATAAACAATTATAATCAGCAATCGATTGTCTGTTTTCCTTTTATTTTCACTTTTCTTCCTCCAATACAAAAGAATTCTTGCAATGAAGGATAACTGCATATAGCCATGAAGCTGGGTGTGTTTAGTACCATGACAGGCATGGTAAGGTTGGTAAGGAAGCCTGGTAACATTGATATCGAGGGAGGGGGGGGCAACATGTCCATTCTGACCAAAGATCACTTTGGCCATCCCAGTTACAATGTGCCTTTATATGTCCTTCAAAGTGACACTTAAGACAAGACTGACTTTATTTTTTTCCTCCATGATCTGCGGATCATGGGCGTCTAGGCCGGTCTACAGGAGATTGTGAGACATGAGCTATAGGCATACACCACTGGCATACCACAGACAATCATCATTCAACATATCTTCACCCATTTCATATACATTACATTGCAATGGCAAACAAATACAGTACAGTCAAATGTGAAACCAGGACAAAACAATCAAATGTGAGCCCAGGACAAAACAATCAAATGTGAGCCCAGGACAAAACAACAAAATGTGAACCAAGGACAAAACAAACAAAATGTGAACCCAGGACAAAACCAGCAAATTTGGAACATGGACAAAACCAGCAAATGTGAAACAAGGACAAAAAACAATATGTGAAACAAGGGCAAAACAACAGTTTGTGAAACCGAAAAGAAAAAAAAGGAACAAGAGGCCCAACAGAAAACAGTTGTATCCAAGCAATCATGGAAAAAAATGGACTATAGCCTATCCATCTTTCAGAAGAGGAAGGATTTTAAGATATTTACTAAATTTTACCTATTAAGCCCAGCTCCTCATGTCAACGGATGATCTATCCTGTTATTGTTACAAAATTGAATACCCTTCAACCGAAGATGATTCATACCCAGTTCCGACAATATCCTGTCACGCATACCAAATAAAAATGATTTTAAATAATTTACTTTATTTTACCTACTTGGCCCCGCGCCAGGGGTCAGACCAATCACTTAACGAAATTGAAACATTTCACTCAAATATTGTCAATGTCCTGCTATTCCTTCAGAAGAAGGGGGATTTTAAAGCATTTATTATATTCCCAATACCGACCACCGTCCCTCATTCCTTTCCTAAAAAAAAAATTATTCTTCCAAGATCATTTACTATATTGCCCCTATTCGGACCCGCCCTACATGTCCCCGGGGGATTAGACCCACCATTTAAACCAATTTATATCTCCCTCATACAAGGACGTGTCTGACCAAATTTGATCAAAATCTGTTATTTGGTTCATGATAAGAAGCGATTTATTTGATGGCCGCTGCGATAATAGCATAAACTCACTTGCCCTTTAGGCAGCTAAGCTGAAAACCAAATCAACACCCAACCGAGATACCAGGCAAGCAATCTAAAGTGGAAACAAAATAAAACAATAAAATGTTAAAACCAGGAAAAACAACCAAAGGAGAAACAACAAGAGATGTTTTCCCTTCTTATTATAACTTTCATTAATGTTCTTAATCATAGTTCTATAAATTTCCCTTGAAAATTAAAAATTGTTGAAAGGTCTCTTGTCAAGAGTTTTGTTTTTATGAACAGTTTCAAATTCCAAATCCATCTTGTATTTCTTAAAAATAAACATAATATACTTCCATAGTCAACATACAAGATGGCCGTCTGGCGGCCATATATTCCCCTGGAGCAGTCCAAAAATTAGACAATGCATAACTAGAGACCGAACAGAACATGCTTATGAAATTCGGAAATGATCTCTCAAGTACTGTACTTCTCAAGAAATAGTGATTACAAATTATCACTGACAAATCAAAGATGGCTACTTGTCAGCCATATTGTTTATCGGATCTGTCCAAAAATGGACCATGCACAACTACGCACCGTTGGGAACCTACCAATGAAATTTGAGAATTATCCATCCTGTTTTTCTGAAGAAATAGCGATAACAAACTATTACTCACAAATCCAAGATGAACGCATGTCGGCCATATTGTTTATCGGATCTGTTAAAATAACTACAGTATTAATCCAAAATCAAAGATGGCTGCCTGTCGGCCATTTTGTCTTGCACATCGGCTTAAAAAATTGACAGTGCACAACAAGAAGGATCCATCCAGTACTTTCCAAGAAATAGCGACCACAAGAATTTGTTAAGGACGGACGGACCACGAGCGCAGGGTGATTTGAATAGCCCATTATATGATGATGGTGGGCTAAAAATAAGCGGAAGAGAATCGGAACAAAACAACCAGTAAAAGTCGATCAGAAGCTGATAAATAGTATAACTGAGCAACAGTTATTACATCAGCTAAAACCCAATAGTTCAAAGTCAATACGAAAGGTTAATGCGCAAAATACAACAAAATAATGTATAAGCCAATTTATCACATAACTGACCCGTTCAGTCATGTCATACGGCCATGTCATAAAAATAGTATTACACACGTGCAATAACACTATTGTGACGTCATAAACAAATGACGTCTTTATGACGTCATATGATTGTCTCGGTAGTGATCGTACTGTCGTACTGTAAGGCATTTCTTACAGAGAATTAATTTGAGAGTTTTTGTGTATTTTCTCATAAATATAAGTTATGTGATGAAAAGAATCTTACACTCGTGTCAATGTAATATGGAATTCCATATTACTTTGACACTCGTGTAAGATCCTGTATATATACATAGAAAGATATACTTGAATTAATTAAATAGATGCCATTCCCAACACTGGCATCGTTCTGTCAATATTTGGTTAAACCAGTCCGCCCTTCCCACGCAAGGGAATACACATCATCTGAAGTATCATCCGGCTTCACTCAGAAAGATAAAAACGGAATTATAATTCAGTGATTTCCGCTACTGCATTATTAGATGGTAAGGCCGCACACTTGATGACAGGAATTGAGTTTGGGGTATTGTTCCCTTGACGTCTCTTGGGTTTGATGTCCGGGCCGAAATATAAAACGGCCCTGTGTATATATGTCTGTGTGTCCGAGTATCATAAATGGACGCCCACGTACCAAGCTCTTTGGCTAGAGGGTCTGTTGACACCGGACCGGGGAGTTGGTTGTCAATAATTACTTTGGAAAAGTCGGTTAATATGAGAGAGATGGAGTAATATTGGCAATAGTCTAGAACTGTTTGTTGATAGCTAGATCAGAGAGGGACAGGCAATCGTTTGGGGCTGTCTGTCAATATCCTGGTATAGAAACGATTGTCAAATGTCGTTGGTAGTCGGTCAGCCTGAGGATCAAACCCATGGCCTTCCTTGTCTGGGCGAAAAGTGTGGAATGGTAAATCATGGCACTGAAAAAAAAATTGAAAGAAAAAAATTAGAAGTAAAGGGGATCTAAAGATCTCAGCTATTGCAATCAGAAAAGAATTGGAAATGATCTTGAATTGTTTGTCAATTCTAGATGGCGGAGGAATTTTCAATGGTGTGAGATGATTTGTCAGTGTCTAGATTAAGGAGGAATTTGCTGTTTGTCAATATCTATATCAGGAAGGAATGGACTATTTGTCAATGCAGCTGTATTTAGATCAGGTAGTGTTGACTATTTGACCGAAATAGATCGGGAAGCATTCACTTTTTGTAAAATTTCAATTATTAATGAATTGACTGTTTGTTCAATGTCTAGATCTTGAAAGATTTGCAACTGTTAAAGACAACCTTTGATGTTCAATGGCGGTCTTTCGATTCCGGATAATGATTGGTCACAGTTTGGGGCTTTCTTTTAGGTTCGAGTATTGGGAAATGGTAAAGATCTGACACTGATGTCAGTGTTAGGTACAGTTTTCGATTTTTCAATCCAGGAAGATATTAGAAATACATGTAGTTCTTGAAATTCTTAGGAGCTCAAAACAGGGATATATTTGCAATTATAATAAATTGACATTTTTTACACTTTCTGATTGGCTAAGATAGCGCAACGTGATTCCAGATAAAAAGTCATATTGACCAGTCGTGCAAAAAAAAGGCTGGTTGACTGGGTGTTTCTAAAAAAGAAATATGACGTAACGTCAAGAGCTCCGACGACCTTGCCACTGCTTGACAACAACAACAGTAATGGCAGACGGCAGGTTCGCCGTTCTTACAAATATTCCAAAGATGCTATTCTCGACGGCGTGGAGTTTAACAATATCAAACGGAAAACATCAACAGCTGTTAAAGTGTTCAGAAAGTATTGAATATTGTATTGTTATACTATTGTTTGAGAAAAAATCTTTCTCTTGTAGTCTGAATGCAAATCAAAAATATCAATTTATAATAAAACTATTATTGCCTTTTGATTTCGGTTGATACATTGTTTTATCGACCTCATCAAAAGGCTATAATTGTATATCATTCAGGCAAGGCTCCGCTCTTCATAAATGGCAATGGTTTGCAACGGTTCGGGTCAGTCTTTAAATAGAAATGTACACAAAAACCTAAAGAAAACTAACTAGGCATGTCAAACAACAACTGGGGATATCGCGTTATAACGGCACATAGGCCTTCTTCGAGATTAAGGTTAGGCTCCGTAAAATCACACAGAAATCAGTTGGAAACACTCCACAAAAAAAAAATAATTAAAAAATCAGGAAATGCTATGTACAAAGTTAGATAAGGATAATTTAAGGTTTAATGAGTCAGACGTTTATTGCATGCAAGATATGATGATAAATGACCTTTATTGTACATGTATATCGCGTTGAATGACATTTGCCGTACATTTGATGACCGTTGATACCCACATTTGTTAACATATATTAGCTGCAGTATTTGATGATTTCAACCGGAAGTAGCGGAGTGAAGAAGTAAAAGCACCTTAAAGGAGCGACCAGACGCTTGCAATAGTGTTTATAACCAATGAACCAATGATTTTTTCTGAACTCAACGTTTCATGACAATTAATGATTACACGTGTATCGTACAAAACATTTGATGACGTTTATCGTACACAACATTTGATGACGTTCATAGCACACGTCATTTGATGACGTTTATCGCACTCAACATTGATGACCTTTATAACCCACTTTGTTAGCATTTATTGGCTGCGTCTGTCGATGATTTTTTCTGAACTCAACATTTCATGACAATTAATGATTGCTCAATTTGATTAAGTTTTATTTATACATTTTATATTCGATACTGTTCATGATAGGAACAAGTCAATTTCCTGTTAGGGATTCTTGACATTCAAACATTAAAATTCAATCATTTAATGACAACGCCACTATGTTACAAAATATAATTCGCTTGGCAATTATGTTGTGATTGTGTACAAATGAATTCGAAAGGTAAATTTTTTTTAATTATGTATTGTGTATTATGAGTTTCATGTGAAATTAATGTAAACTTTATTCATTTTACAACAATTATAAAACAAGATATCCACTTTATACAGATTACCATTGTTGCCCTGATGTTAGCGCGCGAGGGGTCTTTTTGTGGGTGGAAACCGGAGATCCCGGGGAAAACCCACGTGATCAGGCATTTGAACCACATATACCTGTTCACGTCCGGTCGGGGAATCGAACCCGGCCGCCTTGGTGAAAGGCAAGTACGCTACCTACTGCACTACCCGATCCCCAGTATGTGGAATTCTTTAGACAATAAACAAATTATATTCCAAATATTTTCGATGATAAATCGAAATGATTTCATAAGTTCTGATGCTATATACTGGACAAATGGGATAGCTTAGTCAATAACACGCTGGATGTAATAGTGACAGTCCCTAGATACCCCTCAGGACCATTTAGTAAAAATCAATATTGTTGTTCCGTTTGGTCCCGGTACAATATGACTCCATCAAACGGCATGTACATCGAGCCCCAAGGGTAGATAACCCAACACCGCACACTACCTCAAGGAAACACAACTCTGTACCAATGATTGCTCCCGAGGGGCCCATCATGTGTAGATCAATATTGATATTAGACATGACATGCTCAAATGGTGTTAATTCATCAGGTAATGAATGATTCATAAGCCATGGGTATTAAATAGTGTGATATTACATCCGGTACTTATCTTGTATATATGATATCGTCCATTAACACAGTGTGGTATATCTCACTTAAGAGTCCATAAATCAAAACATTAATAATTTACTTCCGGTCAGGGTGTTTCAATGATGTCAATCATTAAAACAGTGTCGTATATCTCAATTCAGACTCAATGTATAATAATAAAAAATTACTTACTTCTGGTACAGAGATTTGTAATGATATCTCACTACGAGTCCAGATACAATACTACAAATTGCTTACTTCCGGTACAGAAATTTGTAATGATGTCTCACTACGAGTCTAGATACAATACTATAAATTGCTTACTTCCGGTACAGAGAGTTGTAATGATGTCTCACTACGAGTCTAGATACAATACTACAAATTGCTTACTTCCGGTACAGAGATTTGTAATGATGTCTCACTACGAGTCTAGATACAATACTATAAATTGCTTACTTCCGGTACAGAGAGTTGTAATGATGTCTCACTACGAGTCCAGATACAATACTATAAATTGCTTACTTCCGGTACAGAGAGTTGTAATGATGTCTCACTACGAGTCCAGATACAATACTACAAATTGCTTACTTCCGGTACAGAGAGCGGTAATGATGTCTCACTACGAGTCCAAATACAATACTATAAATACTTTCTTCCGGTCGTTGAATTGTAATGATGTCTCACTAAAATTAGAGTCCAGAATAGAATTTTATGAATTAGTTTTTACTTCCGGTACAGAGAGTTGTAATGATGTCTCACTACAGAGTTCGGATACAATACTATAAATTACTTACCTCCGGTACAGAGAGCTCTAATGATGTCTCACTACGAGTCCAGATACAATACTACAAATTACTTACTTCCGATACAGAGAGCTCTAATGATATCTCACTACAGAGTCCAGATACAATACTACAAATTACTTACTTCCGGTACAGAGAGCTCTAATGATGTCTCACTACAGAGTTCGGATACAATACTATAAATTACTTACTTCCGGTAAAGAGAGTTGTAATGATGTCTCACTACAGAGTCCGGATACAATACTATAAATTACTTACTTCCGGTAGATAGAGTTGTAATGATATCTCACTACAGAGTTCGGATACTATCATATGAATTACTTACTTCCGGTATTAAGAGTTGTAGTGATATCTCACTACAAATTCCAGATACAATACTATAAATTGCTTATTTCCGGTACAAAGAGTTGTAATAATGTCTCACTACGAGTCCAGATACAATACTTTAAATTGCTTACTTCCGGTACAAAAAGTTGTAATGATGTCTCACTACGAGTCCAGATACAATACTATAAATTACTTACTTCCGGTATATAGAGTTGTAATGATATCTCACTACAGAGTCCGGATACAATATTACAAATTGCTTATTTCCGGTACAGAGAGTTGTAATGATGTCTCACTACGAGTCCAGATACAATACTATAAATTACTTACTTCCGGTACAGAGAGTTGTAATGATGTCTCACTACGAGTCCAGATACAATACTACAAATTGCTTACTTCCGGTACAGAGAGTTGTGATGATGTCTCACTACGAGTCCAGATACAATACTACAAATCGCTTACTTCCGGTACAGAGAGTTGTAATTATGTCTCACTACGAGTCCAGATACAATACTATGAATACTTTCTTCCGGTCGTTGAATTGTAGTGATGTCTTACTAAGATAAGAATCTAGAATACAATTTTATGAATTAGTTCTTACTTCCGGTACAGAGAGTTGTAATGATATCTCACTACAGAGTCTGGATACAATAATATAAATTACATAGTTCCGGTACATAGAGAAGAATGATATCTCACTACGAGTCCAGATACAATACTATAAATAACTTACTTCCGGTACAGAGAGTGGTTATGATGTCCCACTACAGAGTCCGGATACAATACTATTAATTACTTATTCATAATTCTTCATAAAATGAAAGTATTTCAATAAGCAGTAATATTTCTATGCAACAAAGTTCAAATAATATTTTGATTGTTACAGGTAGAATATTTTGACACATTTACAGATTAATATTCGTTTGCCAAACAGTACAGTTTAATTTTACCTTAAATTGAGATAGGAAAAAAAAATCACCTTACAGAAGGGACATAACTCCTGTTACGTACCCTTGAGTAGGTGTAAGGGGAATAACTCGGTCTTAATTGAGATGTTTGGTAAAGGGACACAACTGTGTATTGCTTAACTTACTTTCAGCTTTTTCTCTTTTATTCTGTCGGGATTGGTATTCGTCAGTGGTCACTACTTTAAGAAAGAAAGGCAGTGTTATCTTATTAAGTCAGGGGCGTAGCTGCCATGTAAGCAAATAAGTCCGTGCTTGCACATCATTTTTGCAAAGTATGTGTATAAGAGTAGAGAAATTTCATAATGCGACTAATATTCTTAGTTCACTGATAATGTTGACAGATTAACAAACCAGGCTGCAGGAAGTTTGTTATTCGTATAATCATAGGCCATATGTGGTTTCAATAAGTGATGTCATACGACCAATGTCATGCAAGATCCTCTATTTAGTGTATCTATATTTGAATAATAAAAATGGCCAATTTTGCATATTGGCTTTTCGGTCAGTTCGAACAAAATGACAGCAAAACAAATTGATGATGAACCTGTTAAATCATACTGAAGAAAATAAGTAAAATAAGTACAATCGTGCCTAAGTTGAAAGCGGCCAAATCATATTACACAATACTTATTGACATAAGTGTGTATTTAACACGGATGGCTTTTATGTCTCTGTTATAACTTACTAACGAGTAACTGACTTAAGAACGTATATAGATTAATTTTGTTTTCAAGAAATAATATCATCTTATTTTTACATTAATGATTTGTATAATGACACGAACAAATGGCACCATTTGAAGTAACTGCTTTTTATCCTAACTACCTTTTGCCTTTAGTTGAGCGTTCGCCCCTGTTAGGAAGGCTATGGGTTCTGTCCCCAGGCCGAGACATACCAGTCTCAAACAATGGTAGTTACGCCTCCTTGCTTGAAACTCAGCTTTATAGGAGCGGAACGACTGGCTTACCAGTTGCAAGAATAATGTGACCGGTTGGTTGTTCTGCTGGAGGCCTTCGGCAGTATGCTTCAGTGTGGTAGCACTTTAAATCGACAAAATATCCGGACTTTCGCAAGAAAACAAATCGCAGCCTCCCAAATACGAACGCACTCAAAACACACATCCACATCATATAAAGGGAGACCGTCCTTTGACTCTTTCGGCGCCAAAGTCAACTTTTGTCGACAGCGAGGACGAGCGCCGAAGTCGACTATAGTCGACATTTTGAAAACAATAATGGGCTGCAAATCTAAGATTTTTATAAAAATTTGGAAATCCAAGATGGCTGCCAAGGTCACATGACCATGACTGAATGTGAACAATGTCCAAAAGGTACAGCGCTAGCTTCATTTGAACTTTATATCCATCAAGTAGCATGTTCCTACACCAACTAAAACAATGCTATAAAGTGTTAAGCATAAATCTATATTTAGCAATAAATATATATTATGTCAGAATTACATGTTTTGGTAACTTTATTTCCTATTGTATATGCCTGCCACCACTTATATTCTTCATTATATCAGTAAATATATATACAGACACTCATAATATCGATTGAAACCTATAGATAAATGGAAAAAAAGAAAGAAATATAGCTGTAAAATCAACAATTTTACCAAATTATGAAAATCCAAGATGGCCGCCAAGGTTACATGACCTTGATTGACCTTGAATGACCTGTGATGAGGTGCTTTTGGTAAAGCATCATCTGAACATTATATCCACCAAGTAGCATGTCCCTACACCAACAAATCAGAAAAACATACATTGTTAATTAAAATTCCTTTAATTAGTAATTAATATATAGCGCTGGGCCAATATGTTAATAAGGTAATTTGGCGCCGAAAGAGTTAAAAAAAAGCAACCAAACTTAAAATACTGACATTTGTCAATTACACGTTTGTTTGACATTCCTTGCGGAAATATCTTTGTCAAACATCCCGTTGCATGGAAATGTCACCATGATAAAAACTGTCATTTTGTGATTATCAAAATAAAAATTCCTTCTTTCAAACCACATGAACTAATTGTTTGATAATGAATAATATGCAGATTATTATAAATAGCCACGTATTATACAACATACATATAGAGCTATCATATCGTAGTATTGAACTACAATATGTGCTAGCTCTTACCGCATACCTTGTAACAAATGTTCATTTATAAAGCTGAAGGTTAGGAAATTATATAAGTATTATATAATAAGATTACCTCAAATTATAACAAGAAGGTGAAAATATATTTCAGAATTGCACATGTGGATGCAAAAAAAAACACAGACATTAATTTTAATTGTTGCAAAAACAATGTATGCGGAAAGAGTAAAGGAAATGTACAAGTGGAACCATTTGCAACTCTACAAACTTACGTATACAACAGATAATTTATTGTCAGATTAGTTTTTTTGTGTTAAAAATCCCAGAATTTTTCCAATATACAAGATATGGTCCGCGACTGATAGAGAACAACTGGAGTCAGCAACTAGTGACTCCAAACCATCACCGGCGACACGAAGGATGTTCCCACATCCAGGATGTAGACGCAGAAAATCAAAGTACATCTTCGGTAAAACGTTTATGCCATCTTCTGCCATTAAGCACTCAGCAGGTGATACTTAAACATCCATTGTCTGAGGTGATTCGAGGCGTATGTTTGGTATAAAACCAGTCTGGCTTTTTTCACGACGGATACAATAAAACGCATTCTAAACATGTGTATCACAGACAAATCATGGATGAATATCACTGGGATACAACTAAAATCTGGAACTGAAAGCCAAAATCACGTTGTGACCATGAATTATCAATAGAAACACGAAATCAGAAACATATTTTTTTTTTTAAAAAGATAAGTACATGCCTTTGAAATAAAAAGAGTGCTGACGCAGAAAATCCGAACACAAGATACGTTTCAATGAATCTTATGACTATATTCACTATGTACAACTCATTAAAAGGGAAGCAAACTAAAATATTCTCCTCTACAGATTTCGCAAAGTTATAAAGTTCAAATGTGTCATTATACGGTGATTTGGTGAATAGAACGAAAATCGATAAATGTGGACGCAGATTGAATATGTACGTATCCTTGGAAACCAGCAGTCATGATCGATATCTGTATAAATAACATTTTTACTGTTGAAATATGATAATAAGAATATTTATCAATTGTAAAAATATAATACAATAATTTTTTTCTGATTTGACGTATCAAAACACTGATTACAAACTATAACGGGAAAATGAATAAAATATGCCATATTTTGTCAAATGCTGGTTAGCTTAACGATATTTTACTGCCCAGAATTCTCAGATCTGTCACGGAAGAACTATTACAATTAGGCAATTGTTCTCTGGAGAAAACTCAACTTGTAATTCCACAGTTAACTTTAATTTCAAGGAAGACGGGATTGGCAGACCATTGATTTTAAGAATGATGGCAGACCATGCAAGTCAGCAATTCTACCTGTTTCTGTGGAGCAAATTGAGAGCTTTGGCCACAAAAATGATAAAGTTAAAAATAAAATAGTATACCCTTAATTGGAGAGCCTTGTCTAACTCAAGTGGAGGGACCGTGGTGGCCGAGTGGTTAAGGAGTCTCGACATTCTAGCACTAGCCCTCCACCTCTGGGTTGCGAATCCGACGTTGGACTGTTGCCAGGTACTGACCATATCTCGGTGTTTTCTCTCCGGGCACTCCGGCTTTCTTCCAGCTCCAAAACCTGGCACGTCCTTATAAGACCATGGCTGTTAATAGGACGTAAAACATAATAAACCAAACCAAGCCAAACAGAGAAGAAATCCATGTCACTGAATAAATCTCGGTTTCCACCACGTCTCCCAGTCCGAAGTTGGGCGGGTAAGCGACTGGCAGAAAGTATAAGATAACCAGGGTCCTCTCTGACAGAAATAGTTATAAAATATAGCTTACAGAGGCGGTGCTGATATTTTATCATCTCGTAAGTGGTGACAAAACGATATGGAACTGTTTCTCCACAATGAATTAATGACGGTAATTTTAAAGGGGAAATTCAATTTAGCTATCTTTTTTTATTATAACCATATTGCAGATTTCTACGCAATTATTAAATTTGCTATCCCTTAATCTCATGAACAATTAATGTCGTAACTTTGAAACAGTTTTCGTGGTATTCTAAATTGTTGAATATATAAATCACCAAGCGTACAACTGTACGTTTTCCTGGCTTGTCTGTTTTTATTTGCGATATTTCGGGGGAAACATTCTGATGTAGCGAAACATATGTGCATGCCAAGTATCATTAGAATGCTTTATGATAGCACTAGGTCCGTCCCTATGGCACGGTGGTCTAGTGGTAGGACGCCGGGCTCGTGCTCGTAGGATTACAAGTTCGAGTCCCGGTCACGGCGCTTGTGTTGTTTCTTTGAGAGTGATATTTTACTCTGCTTATTCAAGTCTACTCAGCTGTAAAAGAGTATGTGTTTGGGTAGAACTGGAAATTGTAGAATGCTAGCTGTGAACGCCGAAATTGCAGCACCGGTTGTATGCTCCCCAGGAAGTGGAGAGCAATAATGGCTAGTTGCTAAGGCCCTATAACCACGGATAATAATTTGTGAACTGCTTTGAGACGGCATCTAAGGTCGTGATAATGCGGTTTATAAGAACCTCGAATTATAATTATTATAAAAGAACAACAACAAGCACGTTGACCTACTTCCGGGCTCAAAACCGAATAGAGAACACTCAGAACAGGTGACAGTTCATGAATGTTACCGATACAGTGAAATGTTAACACCATATTTTTTTAAAGGATTATGAACCGTTATGGCACGATCCCGGAGATAAAAACGAATGTAATTCAAGCCTAGAGCTGGATTACCGCCACCAAGCATGACATACCATGCTGTATTTGCGACACGATAATCTTTATTTAAAATGAGCTGAAAGGAAACGAAATCGACCACGTCCAGTAGACAATGGTTGAAGAACATCTCATCGTTAACCTTGATAAACTGTCGCTGAAAGAACCTTATTATCGTTATCTACTATATTTAGAAAACTTTACAATTATTACATATTGACAAAAATTTGGCAGGCTGTATTTAAAATATGAAGATAAATGCCCTTCTGACAAGAATTCCACAGAAGTGGATGTGTCGCCTGCACAGCAAGCTGGGAGATTAAACCAAGTTTAATTTTCCTGATTTTTCACCTGTTAAAGTAGTTATTCAAGACTTTTCATACCTGTTCGAGTAAGCACTACATAAAGTTTGGGGTTGATTTGCCCACCGGCAACTGGGCACAGGTTTTCTTTTTATAGTAACAGCGACCTTGACCTTTTGTGTATGGAAGAACGGTATGATGTTTAAGTTTGATCGGCCAAAGCAAACTCGAGCTATCGCATGGAGACAGTTTTTCTATTTACAGTAACAGTGACCTTGACCATTGACCTGCGATCCTGACAAGGTATCCCAAACAAGCACTTTCGGTAAGCCAGCACTGCATGAAATTTGATTGGCCCAGGGAACTCGAGTTATCCGCGGAAACCGTTGTGCGGACACCGCCGACATATTGATACATAAGTACCTTTATGTCGCAAGCTTTTTTTTACAGATGACACAATACAATATGTAATTCATTGTTACTGTATTTAAAATCTTTGAAAATAGGACTATATTTCGGCGGGCAAGTTTCTTATAAACTTGCTACTCTACATACATTGGTAAAAGTATTCACATCGAGCATTGTCAGCTTGCCGCGTCTTTTTTCGTTCCCGGACAGGCAATACAAATATAATATTCATAATATCTAACAGCATCTTCAGAATTACCAGACATATTTTAATGGGTGTGGCTTATATTTTCATCTTTTTTCACGACAACGCATCTACGTCATCGACGGCATTAGGAGGTGGTGACAATTTTAATTCAGGTCATGAAGGTGGTAATTTCTTAGTTCATCGTCATTACGTATCCAAGTTTCCATGCAGCTATATGCTTCCACAAATATTAATAAGTTGTCCTAATTCAGTGGTTTATAATGTTCATCATTAATATATTACCGATAAATAGCTGTTCGAATAACAGATGAAAGTATTTCAACTACATGTATGTATTTCTATCATCAATATCTACAGCTATATGACGAAACATTCTGTAGAGAAGGTATTTTCACTAACAGCCAATACTTCAGTGGAAATACATAAGATTGGTGGCTAATGTCCACTGAGGTCGGCGATTAGCGCCTGCTGGTCCTCAAAATCAATACCAGCACATAATAAAAAGTGTCAATGCGCAATAGCATTAACGTAACCTACACCAGAAATGTCGATTGTCCGTGAAAGGTCGGATTTCTCTTTGTCGTTGATAACTAAGACATTTCCGAATTAATGCTACTCCTGGTTGAACAGTAACTGTTTTGTATGACAGGAAAGAAAATATACAATTATGTAATGTGTTACGTGTTACTTGGTTCACATGAAAATAGAAACAAAATCTCTTTTTTTTTTGGGGGGGGGGGGGGGGGCGAGACAAACTATTTAGCTTACGTTATGTTGACCCACAATAAATAAGTATAGAGAAAGGGCAACGTTATTAATTTATAATTACACAAATCATAAAAGAAGGCAGCACCACATAAATGTAACACTGTAAGTAAACAAAAAACAACAGCCATACTCTTCCCGTCCCTACATGTACTGCTTCGCGTAATTTGTTCTATATCCGGGCACCTCTGGTATGACGTAATTAGAGAGAGTTGTCTCACTCAAGCGGAAATTTTGAGACACTTTTACATAAATGAAATGCATCCATTCTGATCAAAATGCATATCCTTGTTCTCGCCCCGTTTTACAAGGATATGACAATAACTCATAAGAGGTCACGTTCTGATGACCTTTGTCGCCTCTTTAGTTCACACTATATTAGAAATGTCTAATGACGCTGTCATCTGCATTTCGTCACAACAACTAAATGTACAAATTGTGACGAAATGACTAAACGCACAGATAAGAGTAGGCGAGCCTTTTCGCCCACCCACATATACTCCGAAGATTCTGTAGGCAGTATTTTGATTGGTTAATGCAAAAGGTCACCAGAACGTGACGCCCTTTGGGATGTTGCAGATATTGACGCAGCGAGAAGTTTACGGAACGGCGCGGAGATCAAAATTTGATTTTAATCAGATTGAAGTACACCTGTCTCCTAAAAATATTTCCACTGTGTCACACGGGCGTTACATACATAGTTCAGAGATATATTATAAGTCTACACATAAAATGTTCAAACATTAGATTTCCCAACAGAATTTGAAAAAAACACTTGCCTAGAAATGAGTTGTTTTGTTCCTCATTTTGATATACATGTAATGCATCAGTTTTGCCTCTTTCTTCGGGGCTTGTTTAACAGTATACTTAAGGGATTCGAGAGATGCAGGTTGATGAAGACTATGAGCAAGGATTATGGTCGCCATCTTGGTCTCATAGAGAAATATTATCGTTCCTTGTAATGTATCAAGGTGGATGTTTTTGAACAAGCTCATTAGTATATCTACTTATTGTGATCAAAAATGATGCATAATTTCTCACGTTCGATGTGACTTATATATGCATGGCAGTGTCGGCAATGAAACAGAAGACGTTCACTCTTCCGGAACACCTGGTCTTATTGTCTTGTCCTCTTCAAATGTCTACGTGAAAATGTTTCCTTTGTTCACATTACCTCCCTAGTTTAATTGATTTTGAGTGAAGATTATGGGTTTTGTTGTCGCTTCGGTATTTTATTATTTGTTTTTGTTTGTTTGTTGTTTTTATTTTTGTTATTTTAATAGCTTCATCCTTTTTTTCCCGGAAATAAAATTTTGAAAAGCCATATATATGCCACCCACTATAAATCTGTTTGTAGTGTCACACAGAGGTCAACTCGTTCGCTTCTTAATAACATTATATTGATCATATTGTACAGGTTCAGATTGCTGACCGGGCTGACCGCGGGTCACTCTTAGTGCACGAGGATGGTGGGCGTCACTGAGATGTCATATCCTGGAATATTCTCTATATACACGTACACATAATACCGGAAGTACGTGGTAATAAAGAGGAAAACAACAACAAGGCTTATATACTTTATATAAGTTCTGTGAATCCATACCCTTTTTCCAATTTCTTAGAACTCAAAAATCTAAGTCTACTGCTTCAAAAGCATACGAATGTTAGGGGTCTTTCTTCGCAAAATCATTGCAATTATGATCTCATGTCGGTATGAAAGGTTATTTTCATTTCTTAGATATAATATTTTTCATGGCATAATGTAATGAGTCTTTCCTTGTCTCCCATTCTACAGGACACAAATTAGTCCCCTCTTGCCCTCCGATACCATAGGGGCAAGAATAAATATTTCTTGCCCTCCAATAACATAGGGGCACAAATCAATTCATCCATGCCCTCCGATACTACAAAAGCACAAATTAGCCCCCCCCCATGCCCCCCTACCCTCCAATACTTCAGGGGCCCAAATTTGTGTTTCATTGCCCTCCGATACTACAGGGGCACAAATTAGTCCCTCCTTGTCCTCCGATACTACAGCGGCCCAATGAATAATCCAAGATGGCCGCCTGTGGGCAAATTTGTTTAATAGATCTGTCTGAAAATGAAGCATGCACAACTAGACACCAAGGGAAACTTGCATATGAAATTTGAGAATGATCCATCCAGTACTTCTCAAGAAATAGCGATAACGAAATATTACGGTAAAATCTACGATTGTCGCCTGTTGGCCGTATTTTATTGGATCTGTCTGAAAATGGATCATCCATATGATATTTCAGAATAATCCATCCGTATTTCTCAGGAAATAGCGATAACAAGAACGGACAACGAACACAGGGTGATTTGAACAGCCTACCATCTGATGATGATTGGCTAGTTAATTTATTAGCAAGTTTAAACGGTCATTATGACGGAAATAGCATTTATGCCTAGCTGAGCTGTACGTGCGTAGGCGAAATGTCAAACTTAGGTTTTCAGAATCCTTATAAAGAGATGAGTGAAGATGAATGATGATTAATAGTAAGTTTGCTTGCATTTCGTAAGGTGATCGATTGTAATGATCTAAGATTATCAACAGTGGAAAGCATATATATAAGCGTTGGTAAAAGCCTAAATTGACACGTCTTGTAGTCGCAATCGTTTCCTTTGGGTAATGAGTGATCCATACACTTGACTTGACCAATTAACGGTTATATCGTGACATAGGTAATCAACTATTGGTAAAAATGGTATTTTATTCCGACAGATAACCGATAAATGGATTTTAGTGATCGAAAACGACTTAAGATATCCGACATTTGCTGAATATACTATCTTAAATATTTCCTACGAAGCCATACAACGGTTGTAGATATGCCAGAAAATGACGCACAGAAGCAAAATAATGCCATGCCGTATCCTAAACACGCTGAAATGCAAGTTTGTAAAATGTCTCATTATTTTTATTGTGATGATCTATATGCAAGCTTATGTCTGTTGGTAATTGGGTTTTTTTCTGTCACAGAATGGTTACAACAGAAGATATCACACAGGTCTAATTTGTGTATAAAATACGATCGTGACCGCAACACCAAATGACAGCTCCTTGCGTCACCAGGCATGTATCTAGTTAGTGACATTTAATTCAGCTCCTTGCGTCACTAGGCATGTTACTAGTTAGTGACATTTAATTCAGCTCCTTGCGTCACTAGGCATGTAACTAGTTGGTGACATTTAATTCAGCTCCCTGCGTCACTAGGCATGTAACTAGTTAGTAACATTTGATTCAGCTTCTTGCGTCACTAGGCATGTAACTAGTTAGTAACATTTAATTCAGCTCCCTGCGTCACTAGGTATGTAACTAGTTAGTAACATTTAATTCAGCTCCCTGCGTCACTAGACATGTATCTAGTTAGTAACATTTAATTCAGCTCCCTGTGTCACTAGACATGTAACTAGTTAGTAACATTTAATCCAGCTCCCTGCGTCACTAGACATGTATCTAGTTAGTAACATTTAATTCAGCTTCTTGCGTCACTAGGCATGTAACTATTTAGTAACATTTAATTCAGCTTCTTGCGTCACTAGGCATGTAACTAGTTAGTAATATTTAATCCAGCTCCCTGCGTCACTAGACATGTAACTAGTTAGTAACATTTAATGACAGCTCCCTACGTCACTAGGCATATAACTAGTTAGTAACATTTAATTCGACTCCCTGCGTCACTAGGCATGTAACTAGTTAGTAACATTTAATTCAGCTCCCTGCGTCACTACGCATGTAACTAGTTAGTAACATTTAATTCGACTCCCTGCGTCACTAGGCATGTAACTAGTTAGTAACATTTAATTCGACTCCCTGCGTCACTAGGCATGTAACTAGGTAGTAACATTTAATTCGACTCCCTGTGTCACTAGACATGTATCTAATTAGTAACATTTAATTCAGCTCCCTGCGTCACTAGGCATGTATCTAGTTAGTAACATTTAATTCGACTCCCTGCGTCACTAGACTTGTAACTAGGTAGTAACATTTAATTCAGCTTTCTGCGTCACTAGACATGTATCTAGTTAGTAACATTTAATTCGACTCCCTGCGTCACTAGGCATGTAACTAGTTAGCAACATTTAATTCAGCTCCCTGCGTCACTAGGCATGTAACTAGTTAGTAACATTTAATTCGACTCCCTGCGTCACTAGGCATGTAACTAGTTAGTAACATTTAATTCGACTCCCTGCGTCACTAGGCATGTATCTAGTTAGTAACATTTAATTCGACTCCCTGCGTCACTAGGCATGTATCTAGTTAGTAACATTTAATTCGACTCCCTGCGTCACTAGGCATGTATCTAGTTAGTAACATTTAATTCGACTCCCTGCGTCACTAGGCATGTATCTAGTTAGTAACATTTAATTCGACTCCCTGCGTCACTAGGCATGTAACTAGTTAGTGACATTTAATGACAGCTCCCTGCGTCACTAGGCATGTATCTAGTTAGTGACATTTAATTCAGCTTCCTGCGTCACTAGGTATGTATCTAGTTACTGACATTTAATGACAGCTCCCTGCGTCACTAGGCATGTATCTAGTTAGTAACATTTAATTCAGCTCCCTGCGTCACTAGGTATGTATCTAGTTAGTGACATTTAATGACAGCTCCCTGCGTCACTAGGCATGTAACTAGTTAGTAACATTTAATTCAGCTCCCTGCGTCACTAGGTATGTATCTAGTTAGTAACATTTAATTCAGCTCCCTGCGTCACTAGGTATGTATCTAGTTAGTGACATTTAATTCAGCTTCCTGCGTCACTAGGCATGTATCTAGTTAGTAACATTTAATTCAGCTCCCTGCGTCACTAGGTATGTATCTAGTTAGTAACATTTAATTCAGCTTCCTGCGTCACTAGGCATGTAACTAGTTAGTAACATTTAATGACAGCTCCCTGCGTCACTAGGCATGTAACTAGTTAGTAACATTTAATGACAGCTCCCTGCGTCACTAGGCATGTAACTAGGTAGTAACATTTAATGACAGCTCCCTACGTCACTAGGCATGTAACTAGGTAGTAACATTTAATTCAGCTCCCTGCGTCACTAGGTATGTATCTAGTTAGTGACATTTAATTCAGCTTCCTGCGTCACTAGGCATGTATATAGTTAGTAACATTTAATTCAGCTCCCTGCGTCACTAGGCATGTAACTAGTTAGTAACATTTAATGACAGCTCCCTACGTCACTAGGCATGTAACTAGTTAGTAACATTTAATTCAGCTCCCTGCGTCACTAGGCATGTATCTAGTTAGTAACATTTAATTCAGCTCCCTGCGTCACTAGGTATGTATCTAGTTAGTAACATTTAATTCAGCTTCCTGCGTCACTAGGCATGTAACTAGTTAGTAACATTTAATGACAGCTCCCTACGTCACTAGGCATGTAACTAGGTAGTAACATTTAATTCAGCTCCCTGCGTCACTAGGTATGTATCTAGTTAGTGACATTTAATTCAGCTTCCTGCGTCACTAGGCATGTATATAGTTAGTAACATTTAATTCAGCTCCCTGCGTCACTAGGCATGTAACTAGTTAGTAACATTTAATGACAGCTCCCTACGTCACTAGGCATGTAACTAGGTAGTAACATTTAATTCAGCTCCCTGCGTCACTAGGCATGTATCTAGTTAGTAACATTTAATTCAGCTCCCTGCGTCACTAGGTATGTATCTAGTTAGTAACATTTAATTCAGCTTCCTGCGTCACTAGGCATGTAACTAGTTAGTAACATTTAATGACAGCTCCCTGCGTCACTAGGCATGTAACTAGGTAGTAACATTTAATGACAGCTCCCTACGTCACTAGGCATGTAACTAGGTAGTAACATTTAATGACAGCTCCCTGCGTCACTAGGCATGTAACTAGTTACTAACATGTAATGACAGCTCCCTGCGTCACTAGGCATGTAACTAGTTAGTAACATTTAATGACAGCTCCCTACGTCACTAGGCATGTAACTAGTTAGTAACATTTAATTCAGCTCCCCGTGTCACTTGGCGTGTAACTAGGTAGTAACATTTAATGACAGCTCCCTGCGTCACTAGACATGTAACTAGTTAGTAACATTTAATGACAGCTCCCTGCGTCACTAGGCATGTAACTAGTTAGTAACATTTAATTCAGCTCCCTGCGTCACTAGGCATGTAACTAGGTAGTAACATTTAATGACAGCTCCCTGCGTCACTTGTCATGTAACTAGGTAGTAACATTTAATTCAGCTCCCTGCGTCACTAGGCATGTAACTAGGTAATAACATTTAATTCAGC
Organism: Mimachlamys varia; assembly: GCA_947623455.1. NCBI lineage: Eukaryota > Metazoa > Mollusca > Bivalvia > Pectinida > Pectinidae > Mimachlamys > Mimachlamys varia. Next base: position 36,326,194 of record OX392534.1, read on the forward strand.
TCCCTGCGTCACTTGGCATGTAACTAGTTAGTAACATTTAATGACAGCTCCCTGCGTCACTAGGCATGTAACTAGTTAGTAACATTTAATTCGACTCCCTGCGTCACTAGGTATGTATCTAGTTAGTAACATTTAATTCAGCTCCTTGCGTCACTAGGTATGTTACAACATGTAGTTCGTAACATTTAATTCGACTCCCTGCGTCACTAGGTATGTAACTAGTTAGTGACATTTAATTCAGCTACCTGCGTCACTAGGCATGTAACTAGTTAGTGACATTTAATTCAGCTACCTGCGTCACTAGGCATGTAACTAGGTAGTAACATATAATTCAGCTACCTGCGTCACTAGGCATGTAACTAGGTAGTAACATTTAATTCAGCTCCCTGTGTCACAAGGCATATAACTACATGTAGTAAGTAACGTTTCATAGTAAGATCGCAGGTTCTGACGGGTAGGTATGAGACGTTATTGTTACTAAGGAGATGTCTCGTCTGCCAGGTAGATATTTATATATTCTTTAAAGATGACGCAACACACACATATGCTGCACCTTTTAAATTTGGTAATATATACAATATGCCGGGAAAAAAATTGCATCATACAGCTGTTTTGTCCTCCTAGGACTCTTCAGTGATGCTAGGGGCTAAAAGTGGAAATCCAAAATTTGTAAGCTGATGTAGAAGCAGAAGGGCCAGGTTCGTAAAACCTCTTTTATTATGAATTTAGAAGTTAAATTAAACTAGTTCTGTATAATTTCAAACTGTGTACTACGAAAATGTGTATATTATGTACCGTGTCACTACTCAAATGAGATTAACTTTGGCTATAGAGGCTCCAGCAAACCTCGGGGACTAAAAAAATCCACCAGCAGAGTATGCCACCCTCTATCATTAATGATGACGTAACACTTTTTAGCAAACTAACTTTAGTACTTTAAACTACTTTTTAGCAATACAAAATGACTCATATATAAACCAGAACGACGTATGTTTCTCACATAGATGTCTAAATGTATAAATTCATTAAATTGCATTCTTCAAAATAAAATTTAATCATCGTCGGAAACCCGCATGACACTGTACTGATGTTTGTGTCCCGTGGGCTAGAAGAGACGGATAATCTCGTTTTTCGTAATAAAAATAGTAGCCAATCATAGTCTTTCTTTCGTCCGTGGCTACATTCGGTCGGGATATCCCGTTAGTAGCTATAACATACCAACCAACATGTCGGCGGCATCGCCTGCCAAGAAAACACATGGGTAATGTTTAAACAACATGAGGGACAATACGACCTACCGGACATTGCCATTGGCATCATGCCTACAGAAATATACCACGGTAAAATGATCTAATCCAGTGCCAAGAGAAACGACCGTTCTGATTGATCAAAGTCTCCGAATGAGATTTCCACATGTTCTGGCCCCATGTATATGGAACGCCAAATAAACATATACCCAATTAATTAAATGAAGATAGGTCCAATTTAATTGAACCTATTTTTAACTGAATTGTATCTATCTAGGATAGATTGGAACTTTGGTACAAAATTAATTTAACATCCTTAATTTAATTGAACCTATTAATTCAATTAGAGATGGGTTCAAATCAATTGGTGATAGGTACAATTCAATTAGAGATAGGTACAATTCAATTGAAGATAGATTCAAATAAACGAATTGAAGCTATCTTTAAAGAATTGTACCTATCTCCGATTAAAATTAAACCTATCTTTAATTATATTGTACCTATCTTTAATTCAATTGAACCTATCTTCAATTGAATTGTACCTATCTCCGATTTGATTGAACCTATCTTCAATTCCATAATATACACAATCGAAAGTGCAGTGTCATGTGTGCTTCCGACGATGCAATTTAATATAAGCAAGTAAGGCTAAAACAAAAAAGAAAAAAAAGAATCAACAAAACCATGAAAACTAGGGGCAAAATATGAAAAAGGGAAATATTTACATGGAGACCCTTGTAAAAGTACAAGAGAATAAGACCAGGTGTTCCGGAAGCGTTAGCGTCTTCTGCTTCATCGACAACACATATGTTTGTTTTTAACACAACATAAACTAAACGCTTATTTTGCGAGGTTTCGAAAAGTCAGTTTCATTTACCGAGCAAAACGTTAACTCACCTTTGTCTCAACTCTAAACCGTTACAAAACACCTCACTAAGCCGCGGTGCGCCTTTTGGAGAAAAATCTATTATAAGAGGCATTTTCATCCAATTGAAACTTTTTAAGTATATTTCAGGCAGTCGGACTCTTAATGAATGTTGAAAGGGCTCAGATGATAACTCAGATCCGAAAATCACTTTTCTGCAGTAAACGCGGCTGTGTGAATCTCAAGTTTTTACAGTATATACAGTATGTTTACAGCATAGAGATTAAAGTACAGCATAAATATTTAACAATTTATTTAAGTATTAACTTGAAACTATTTTTTACGTTATAGGTGTCATCAAAAATAGATTCAAGTTAATACTTATAATTTAATCTATACCCTGCGAAAATTAACTTTATTGATGGACTCTTTTCATTTATAAATCATTACGCTGCTGCATCAGCCAATCAAAAGTGACGTTATAAACGGTGACGTCATTTTTCACGTTATGGGCTGATAACATAAACTTTTAAGCCAATGAAAATGCTTGTTTCAAGCAAAATTAAATTATATATAGATATTATATCCCAGTATATATTGACAGTATATCTACGGTACATGGTAATGGCAGAATTAACATGGTGTTAACAGTATCTACCATCTTCACAATAAATAGAAACTGTCCTTGCCAGAACCAAAAGTTCAAATCAATAACGATCCGAAGGCAAAGCTACAATCTGATAATAATAACTGTCGAGAGGAAAGACGAAACCCCAGATTACAATTTCCTTGTGTACTTTGTTTATGATGCAGCAGGTAAAAATATCGGTCGCGGAACAGAAATCGATCTTTTAATATCAGTCAAACAGGTTCATTTTACATGCGCTTGCTTAGCTGCAGGATGATCCTCTGCCAAGCTCGTTAACGTCGTGAAACGCTACCTTAAAATCACAATCGCTGATAAAGCTACATTATACTTATCAACACGAATTAGAAATATTTGTCTTGCAATTAAAAGTTTCTATAATTATGCAATTCAATATGTTTGGGGGAAATTGATGTTTATAATATATATCTATACAATACGAACGGAGTTTGAAAATAAACATATTACATAATAGTAATGATAATTCGAAGTTTTTGAAGGTCGTCTTAAAAAGCGGTTCACATATCAAGAAATTAATCATGTGTGTAGGGCCTTTGCAACTGGCTAAAATCATTTTGAACTCCTTGGAGAACATAGAGTCGGTGGTTTCTTTTCAGTGATTCCGCTTCGGTATTCTCTATTTTTCCCCCGACACTCACGTCTGGCGTTCTACAAGAGTAGACTGAAACATGCGATGTAAAGTATCTTGCTCACAGAAACAATACAGTGCTGACCCGAGACTCGAACCCGCAGCCCTTTAGTTACGAGCCCGGCGTCCTACCATCAGACTCCCGTGCCTCTTACGAGTATAAAATTGAACCAAAATCTACTGAAAAATGTGACATTCTTATCTGGTAAAAACTGACGTACTTGATTAATAGGTTGACCACACGGATTTGCGTACGTGATGATATATACATATATAGACGGTAAGTATTATTTTTAATGATGGCGTCCGGTTTTTTGTGGTCACCATGGTTACAAGAGCTATAAAGGCGAAAAGTTGCAAATTAGTAAAACTTCCGTGACGTACGTACCGAAAGAGGCTTCAACAGAGATTCATAATTGGTACCTGGACATGGTCTGTTTTATACGGTGGCTGAGTTGTGCCATTTCGTTGTTTCGTCCTTTCGGGGCGAAAGGACGATTTTGATTAGTTCTGAAATGTCGTCCTTTCGTTCATTCGAAGCGAGAGACGACGACATTTAAAAGAAGCATTAATTATCGTCCTTTCGTTCTTTCGCCCCGAAAGGACGACATTTAAGTTTTTCTTAAAATATCGTACTTTCGCCCGTTAATTCGCCTCGAAAGAACGAAAAGGCGACATTTTAGAACTGCTAAATATCGCCCTTTCGGGGTGAAACAACGAAACAACGAAATGGCACAGCTCAGCCACCGTACAAACCCGATTAACACGGAGTAAAGTTCGGGCTCTGATCAAAAGATCAGAGGTTTCTATGTATGCAATGTCTGAATTTCAAGAAGATGGACTTTAGAATATAAAGAGCGAGATACTTACTTCGCAAATGTCAAGTAATAAAACAGATACTGGTATTTGATTCTGTGAGGCAAGTATCTGTTATGTTATCCTTGGGTGACTACTAACCAAATTAGCCATTGTCCTCAACCAAACGTAGAATAATGAAAATTGTACAGCGGAGAACAACAGGGACACAATTTGTAATGATAATTTTATATCGTTGTATTATTGTCTGGCATGACTACTATTCTCAGTGAATATCTGAATCCTGGGAATCGTTTTAAAAAACTCTATATATAAACATGTGAAAAAGAGACATTATGGCATATCATCGGAAATACGGGTGCACTTTAGTATGTCTGTCTGTCCGTCCGTGCGGACTACTGAGTCAATTAACCAGGCGTAAATGTCACCGGGTCATATAGGTCAAGGTCATTGGGTCAAAAGTCAACATTGAATTTTGTAGCTTTTCACTGAAAAACATTTGTTGTAATATTTTTTGTATCAGAATTCAAAAATCATTGAACAACAGATCAATGTCACTTGGCTTGATTAATGAACAGTGGGTTCAAAGTTCAATTTAAGGAGATGATGATCGGATGAAATGTTACAGTTTAGGTTTAAGTTATGTTTAGGTTTAAGTGAGATTTTAAAAAGGAATTGCACGTGCATGCTTTACGGAAATTGAAATAATTTTAGTAAATGTATGTTACAACACAACGGGGTGTTTTTTCACATCGAATGAAACGTTCTGGCATTTTCCAAAAAATATTTAAAATGTAATTTGATGTTTGATTGTGAACACCATCCCCTGCTTTGTAATCTACTGGAATGAAACCATCCTGATCATCTACGCACTCTACACCCCTGGAATATGACATGGCAAAACTGAATGTTCGACCCTTTGATGTACATCAAAAGAATCTCGGGGTCACATAACGGTAAAAATTGACACGCTTTGGGTCTAGCGATTGGTCAGGTTTTATCTGAGCATGTCTTCATTTTTGCCATGAAATATCCCAGGGGTGTAGAGAGCGTAGGTGATCGTAACCCCTGGATATCGAGTATGGAATGAAAAACGAAGAATAAAAGCTAGGACGAATCCTTCGTGTTTAAACAACAACTTAAAACTTTATCAATGGAAGATTTAACAAAAAAAAAAAAAAAAAAAATTATATTGTATTTAGGTCAATGTTTGACCCCTTTATTCATCAGTGTGTTATTTTCGTCATAGAAATAAGTTTGAAATATGCATGCTAATTTGGAATTTTTAAATTGGCCAAAAGGAGTATGTAATATGAAAATTGGACAAATGATACGGAACATTATAAAAGAATGTTCAAAGTATTATAAGAATAACCAAGAACGTTCCTGAACTAACAACCAAGTTTGCAGGCGATGCTGTTTTTACTTTTACGTTGTCGTCTACTGGGTGGTGGGGGCATACAAAACATTTGCTCCTTTGTGCGAGTTACGGTCTCATATTTACGACTCATTTTTTGCGAGAGCATGGCATTATTTCAGATTGAGGTTTATATCGTATAGCAAAGTGCTTGTCGTTTAAAATTTTCACTCAAGTTTGTCTGGAGTATCTTTTAACAGATTTTTTATTTTCTCAACTGAAGTTTTTGTCTCTACCCAGTGGCGTAGCAACCATATATGCTTTTATACTCGAGTTCAAGCATACACTCTAACTCCACCACACATTTTCTATTTTTTTTTTTTTTGCTTAATTCACATTTGTGTAACCTTAATCACTAATAAAATGTAACAGTAATCAAAAGCAAGTGAAAACCGCCGAGAAATCTTAGTATTTTTGTTAATAATTACAAATTCAGGGAGAGAAGGTGATTTGTTTTCATGTGTTATCTTGTGTTGTTATCAATGCAAGAAAGATCAGTTTGATCACATTATACCTTAATGGGGGGGGGATCAAAGCATACACTTTCAGAGTAGATTTGCTACGCCACAGCTACCCCCACCTCTGTTTTGCAGTTAAACCAGTATCCCTTACCTTTCTGGAACACATTTTCATACCTCCGCCCCCCCCCCCCCCCGCCCATCTCACCCCCCCCCCCCCCCCCCGCCCATCTCACCCCCCCCCCCCCCCCCCCATCTCACACCTTCGAATCTCATCCAATGTCTCCGTGAAAATAATATCATTTATATCTTTTGTTATCATTTGAGCCTCTTTACGTTTTACGATCAGGACGATCACGATGATCAATTGATGATGGTGTTTTTTTATTATTATTATTGACGATTATGATGATCAATTAATGATGATTGTTTTTTTATTATTATTGTAATGGTAATGTACAGGGTATTTGTAAATATATAGATATATGTATATAAACATGAAATTAACCTTTATTGAAGTTTTTCTACCGGACTTTGACTTTTTGTTGGCATTCCTATGGGAATATATAAACTTTACTTATTTTACAGCAACTATGAAACAACTCATCCAATTTATATTAATCGGCTTAGATGTTAGCAAGAGGTCTTATTGTGGGAAGAAACCGGAGTACCCGAAGAAAAACCACGTGGTCGGGCAGGTGACTATGGAAATAAACTGGAACCCATTCCCTGCTGACTCAACAGTTTATTCTTCTACTTCTAAATAATTCTGACTAACTTAAACTAGCTGGAGACAATGTCAGTAGAAGAGGATTTACAATATTACTTTGGACTGGGATAAAGGTTGAAGAGGACAGTTTTGAAGTTATCTTTTGTAGTGCATGAGGGAACATCTGGTGGGAGCTTGTTCCACTCAACGATGGTTCGGGACAAGCCACAGGGGCTAGGCACAAGCAGGGCTGTTTGGGTTTTACAATGTAGTATCTGGAATAGATGTTGATGGCTGTGTCTTGAGTGTCGGACAGGGGTTAATCTGTTGTTTTTCATTACAGCAACATTATCATTGACAATATCGTATTTCATTGTTAGACGTGCATCTCTACGTCTGTCTGAGAGGGGACGTAACTGTAGGTGGAACAGCATTTCATCGACACCACAGGGACCTGAGAATTTGTTACAGCTAGTTTTGGACCTAAAATAAGGTGTTTATAGTAAGTTTACACATTTGGGGGGTTAAGATCAATTTTCGATAAAAATGCCCCCTCAATGGTCATAAAAGCTGACCGAAAATTGATCTTAACCCCCCAAATGTGTAAAATTACTATTTTAGGTCCAAAACTAGCTGTAACAAATTCTCAGATCCCTGTGATCAACACTAGATGTGCGATGGTTGTACCTAAGCATTACGCGCTGTCCCATGCTGCACCATTTTAATCGTGTCAATGTTAAGTTGCGCATGAGGATCCCAAACGGTACCGGCTGTATTATTGAAGGGATGGTCAGACAAAAGATTCCCAACATGAGCTGTTTACCTCGATGTTTATATACAATATGACCAACAGGTACAACTTACAACTAAATTATACGTTAAAAGTGACAATTTCCCTTTTTCCTATCCGAGTTTCCTCTTTCATGATAGTGACATCCCTGCTTCTCTACCCTATTTTGTTTACATGCCGCAGTTGATTTGCTATTCTAGGCCTTGTTCTAAAACCGAGATTTTCGGTATAGATGCATATCGGCTGAAGAACAAACTGACATCAATTCGATATTTAAACGAACGGTTTTTACTTCCGATTATGTTTTTGTGTCAACACTTCGTTATACTCTGACCCCACCCACCCCGTATCGGCACTAGTTAATCGACTACTAGTGCGAATTATGCTTTTCTGAACATTTAGGTATTCTACCAGCAAATGAAAAATATATATACAGATATTGATAAATACACTTCTAACTTTAAAAACAAAACAAAAAAAACGTCAACAACAACGTGGGCGTACAATATAAAACAATAACCATCCGTGCCTGGACATTATGATTTTAAAAAGTAATAATTGCGTGCAATGATGATCTCTAAAATCCATTTAAACAATGTCTCTAATCGACTGGTGATGTGAAATTCAAACTCTGTAATCTGTTTTACTTTCCGATTGGGGAAATTCAAACATCGGGAAATTGGAGAATAACGCTAGAAATTAATCACACTTGGAATTCCCTTTTCCCGCTTTTCAGCACAATAAAACACTCGTTTGACACACACGCAATTTAGACTTTTTGTAGAAGTGTAACTTCAGATCATGCATAACCTGGAACCACGGGAGTTATAAATCATGGCGGCTTTAGCAGGAAATATTTGGTTTAAAAAATATGGTTGATGTGTTTCGTTCTAAGGAAAACGGAAACACTAATTGAACCAGACACCAGAATTCTGTTTGCAAACCAGGAACCCTTCGGATGGCATCAGTGTCTTAATGCAGTATAGTATAATAAAGTATAATTGTTACGGCAGTTGCGAATCCCTTTGTAATAGAGTGCAAACATAATTTCTTCGAACATAATTTTTTGGTAGACATTTAATTATTTGTAAGCAGTACAAACTATTTTTAGTTGCTTTTTGATTTGTACATTGTCAATTTTATTTCTTATACTTACTTCAAAACTGTTTTACTGGTGTTGTTGCTATGTTTACCATTGCATGTAATTGCCGCAATATAACCCAAGCGAATTCAGTTGGCATTCATAAGGCCATGAAATGCATAGACCGGTTATGACATCATAATTGTTACGTTGGAAATCTTAAACCGTCCCCCCACGATGGTTGTTCTATTCATAGCAAGCATAACCGATAGAATACTTATTTGAGATAAATGTTGAGAAATAGAAAGAGTACATGTAATTGTAATACAAGGACCAGAGGAACAAAGTTAACAACATGAAAAAACACGCACGCCTAAACTTTTATGAAAATGTACATGATCTTATTGATGAGTATTTTAATTCAGATCCAAAAGCTTATTTGAGACTTGTTAAACGCCTAATGGAATCTAGTTCATCAACACAACAAATTCCAACACTTGTAGATCCAAATTCAGACACTGTAGCCACTTCCGATACAGAGAAAGCAAATATTTTAAATGAATATTTTTGTAGCATTACTCGTCTTTGCGATACTGGGATATCTTTACCAAATTTCGCCTCCAGAACTGAAAATATGTTTAACAGTGTTAGATTAACTTTTATTGAAATTAGGGATGTTTTACATACACTAAAACTCGGCAAGGCTTCGGGCCATGATGGAATCAGCCATCATATGTTGAAATATACTGCTAATACGATTTGTAAGCCTTTAGAATTACTGTTAATTTATCATTGGTTAAAGGTGTATATCCAGATGTATGGAAGCTTGCTAATGTTATGCCACTTTTCAAAAAAATGATAGGTATCCTCCAACGAACTATAGACCAATTTCTCTTTTATCAACTGTTGGGAAGGTATTTGAAAGGGTGATTTTTTAGCATATGCATAATTTCTTGTCACAAATTCTCTTTTTTATCAGCATTAGTCTGGTTTCATGCCAGGTCATTCAACTGTGTCCCAATTAATTGAATCGTACCACAACATTTTTTTGGCTCTTGAAGAAAAAAAACATTCATGAATAGTTTTTTGTGACATTTCTAAAGCATTTGACCGTGTATGGCACCGTGGACTTCTTGTTAAATTAGAATCGTACGGCTTTACTGGGGAAATTCTTAAGTGGCTAAAAAACTATCTTCTAAATCGTAAGAAAAAGTCCTCATAAATAATTCATATTTAGATCTAACTACGATTGAAGCAGGGGTGCCTCAAGGCTCGATTCTAGGTCCTCTTTTATTTCTTATCTATATTAACGACATAGCCGACGTATTAGAGTCATGTTCTCGTCTTTTCGCTGATGATACTTCCCTATTAGTTTCTTCTTCTTCCTGTCAAGAAATTGAACATATGTTAAACAGAGACCTCGAATCCCTGAGAAAATGGGCAAACACTTGGTTAGTGACTTTTAATCCAGACAAGACTGAAATGATCTTTATATCTAATGCTGACGAAATCGACGAAGACCTTGACATTGTTTTTGACGGAAAATGTCTTAATATTACGGATCGACATATCGGGGTAATTATGAGTTCAACTGCCAAATGGGGGGACCACGTTAATGCAGTATATGAACAGTTATGAAAAAGGTTAATATGTTAAGAAAATTGAAATTTATATTGAAAAGGGATGCATTACTTAGGATATACAAAACGTTTATTCCTTCCTATTTTAGAGTATGCATGTGATCTTTGGTATGGATGTTCAGAATTGGACTCATTAAAATTAGAAAAAGCACAACGCGAGGCAGCGCGAATAATTACCGGTCTACCGTCATATGTAAATAATTTAGCTTTATATGCAGAAACGAGCCTTGAGACACTTTCTGAGAGGAGGAGAAGGAGAAAATTGAGCCTTATTTATAAGATGGAAAATTAGTTAACGCCATATTACCTCCATTCACTTCTGCCTCCAAAAGTCGTCGATTCTAACAACTATGCGCTAAGAAATAACAATTATTATAGAATTCCATATTATAGACTTTCTCTAACGAACTCGTCTTTTATACCTTCCTCTCTAAAAAAAAAAGTGGAATGACCTGAGTGAACAGACTAGGTTTTCGCCTTCTCTTGCAATCTTTAAAAGAAACCTGACACATGATTTCGGCAGTAAATACCCAGTATATTTTAATTTTGGAGATAGGAAGATAAATATAATACACACTAAACTAAGAAATCGATGTAGTCAAGTAAATTATGATTTATTTCGAGTTCATCTAACCAATAGTCCAAATTGCAGTTGTGGAAATCGTTGTGAAAATGCTTATCATTTTTCCTTTGAATGTGACAATTATGTTTACAGCAGAATGATATTATTTGATCAGTTACGACAATTAAATATAGATCTATATCAATTTAAAAGTATTATTATATGGTAATGAATTGTATGCCGATGATATAAATTTCAGAATTTTCAGACACGTGCAAACTTACATCAAGTCCAGTAAAAGGTTTTAAATATAAAACATGTATATATAATTGTTACTGTCTAGGTTTATTGTATGTTGTATTTATCATGATGTTGGGAAAGGGCGTATGTAACACAGATGGCTTTTATGTCTCTGTTATTACTTACTAACGAGTAAATGACTTAGAAACATATTGACATTAATTTTGTTTTCAAGACATCATGGAAGTAAAAACATATCATCGTATTTTATTTGTACATTAATGATTTGTATAATGATACGACCAAATGGCACCATTGAAGTAACTGCTAATAAACGCTCGCAGGGCTTGCACATTGAAACACCTCCAGCTTCGCCCCTGATAGTATTACTTTTTTGTTATTCAATTAATTTCTAATAAAAATGCGCGTTGCTCCCTTTCCTTACAATATGGCATTTTGTGCAATCAGAATTGCCTAAAACAAGAAAGATTAATTAATAAAGAGGAATAGGATGAGGATTATAATTTCTATATTTGTATTCTTATGCAATCCAGAGCTTGCACAGGAAACATTTGGTTTGGTTTATTTTGTTTTACGTCTTATTAACAACCAATGTCATTTAAGGACATGCCAGATATTGGAGGTGGAGGAAAACCGGAGTACCCGGAGAAAAACCACTGACCTACGATCAGTACCTGGCAACTGTCCCGCGTGGGATTCGAACCTTGTAAAATCTGGTAAGTTCCCCAGTGAATGGAAGCTTGCAAAAATCTTACCTATTCATAAAAAGGGTTCTATGTTAGATATTTCAAATTTTAGACCAATATCAGTTTTGAATGTGTTGTCCAAGATTCTTGAAAGACATGTACATTGTAAGTTTTATGAATATGTATGTACCAATAACCTGCTAGTGTCTTCTTAATCAGGTTTCAGGAAAGATTATTCCTGTGAGACTGCCCTACTGGATATTGTTAACTCATGAGCACTGGAAGTTGATAAAGGCAACATCAATGGTGTTGTCTTTCTAGATTTTAGCAAAGCGTTCGATTGTGTAGACCATGACGTTTTAATACAAAAATTTAAACTCTACCAGTGTGATGATTTAACTGTAAATTGGTTCAAGTCTTACTTAACAGATAGCCAACAAAAAGTATTGATATCTGGAAAATTGTCTCAAAGCATGCCTATTACACACGGAGTTCCTCAGGGATCCATTTTGGGACCCCTTTTATTTTTGACGTTTATTAATGATCTTCCTTTAGAAATTAAGTGTAATACTGACATGTACGCTGATGATACAACATTATCAGCTTCTGATCCTTCTCTTGTAAATGTCCAAAACAAATTGCAATCTGACCTTAATATAGTTGCTAAGTGGTGCACAGAAAATAAAATGATAATTAATACAGACAAAACTAACTGTATGGTTATATCTACTAAACAAAAGCACAATAGAAATGATTATGTATTGAACATCACTTTGAGTAACACGTTGCTTAACCAAGTACAGTCTGCCAAACTGTTGGGTGTGAAAGTTGACAAATGCTTAAGTTGGGAAGACCATGTTAACTATGTGTTAACGAAAATCAATAAGGGTTTAGGCTTGTTGAGAAGAATTAAAAAGTATCTTCCAACATGTGCTAGAATAAAATATTTTAATGCATGTGTATTACCACACTTTTTATATTGCTCAACAGTATGGAGTGGCTGTTCACAAAATCAAATTAAAAAACTGTGCAAAGCTCAAAAACAGGCAGCAAGGTTGATTCTAGATGTCCCCTATGACACTCCATCTGTTGATATGTTTTCCTTTTTAAACTGGTTGCCTTTCGCTGATTTTTATCAATTCAGAAGAGGTACAATGGTGTTTAAATGTATAAATCATCTTGTTCCAGAATACTTATGTGATGTTTTCGATTTACAGTCTAATATTCATACCAGAAACACCAGATCGAGGCAAAACAACCTTTTACAGATTCCAAAACACCGAACCAAATTTTATGGAAATAATTTTGTAGTTTCAGGATGCCAGATCTGGAACACGTTACCAAACGAAACAAGAACATCAGCAAACATTACTTCTTTTAAACGTTCCTTCTGTAGCGTCCTTAGGGAACACAAGTGATTCCCATTTTATCGTTTCTATTGTTTTCATGTGAATGTGCTAAATTTTAGTATGTTTACTCCTACTCTATTGTATCATAGTAATATGTTATACTATACTTACATGTATCTTACTGACTACCTGCTATATTATAATCATAAATTATTTATGACCCGATAGTCTAATAACATTTTTGTTTTAGATTATGCTATATTAGCATATGACTATGTCAAATTTTATTTCATTTGCTATATTAGGTGTATGTATATTAGGCACATGCCATTTAATTGACAAAATATTTATGCATGAGATTTATGCATTCTGTGATAAATTTAAATTAAGATAGATTGTGATATGACTCTAGTTCAGCGGAAAAGTGTGTGTATATATTAAATGACTTTTAACTAACACATGTATTTTACTAACAAGAGGACCATGTGGAAGATTAGCCTTTGGCTAAACATGTATTTTATCCTCTGAAAATAAAGTTTATTATTATTATGAACTTGCAATCAGCTATCCTAAGTAGTCGTATAATGTGCATAACATGATCCAGCATTACTCTGGGCAGGGACGTATATGTGACACATATATACGTCCCTGTTCTGGGCGGGTATGTACGTGATGCATTTATAATTTGACAGTGCTTTCAGATTTTATTTAGTGTTATTATTTTTCTTGAAAACGGATCTTTACACTTGCCCTGTTATCTAGCCTGAGGCACGGGTGCTCGAATCTAGACCCTGCCCCTTTACCCGCCAACTACTCCTAGGCACAGGTGCTGGCCAGTAAAGAGGGCTGGTCTAGATTCGAGCGCCCCTGTCTGAGGTCACTAGATACCTGTTAAATGGAAAATTGGAAGTAACATCAGGCCCTGAGCAATTCAGAATTTAGATTCCCACCTTTGAACGTTGATAAACCAGGGACGTGTACGTATATGTGTCTCACATACATGTCCCTGATAAAACGGAGGCAAGATATCCCCGTGCCCACCTGCTGTCATCCCTAGTATGCCATATACTCGGACATGTCCACCTGCTGTCATCCCTAGTATGCCATATACTCGGACATGGGTTTGTGTCGTCGGCATCCTGCTGTCAGCACTCGACACAAGTGTGTTGACTAGTACTGTTATTTAGCTGTTCAAAAACTTCACACCTAACTAGGCTTAGGCAGAGACGTATAAAGCCTTTATACGTCTCTGGCTTAGGGAGTGGATCGAAATGATTTCATTATAGTTTGAGTAAAGAAAATGAATCCTTCCTAAAAACCCGTATTACAAACAGTTAGCATCTCGTGCATAAGAAATGTTCAATTTTGTTAAAAAATATTAATGTCGGTTATTTGCAGTATATTTAAATTGCCGAGCTAAAACTCATGAAATCAAAGTCCATGATCTCATTCAAACATATTGTATTGATCATGACAATCAAAGGGATGAGGCACAAGTTCTCACAACTTACTAGGCCCTCTTTCAAGATATATACAAGCAGTTTGACAACACATGATGACAACATTTAGATATACGATCATTAATATAAAGATATTTCAGATATTAAATAAGAAAAGAGAGGAAAGAAAAGAAAACCAGGGAAAATGGAAGCAGGGAGAAAGACAAAAGGGGAAATGTGCAGTTGCAGAGATCAGTCACTAATTGTTTTCAAACCTCTTATAGTTGATTTAATGAAAGTTAAAACTGCTTTTTTAAATTAGTATTTAAGTAGAATGGCAGATCCTCGTCACCCCAGAGTATCAAGATGAAGGACTTGTTGAATACCAAATTTTTCAAGAGCACTAAATAATCTTATATACTGATTTTCGCATTGTTCACCGATAGGAAAAATAATGTTATGCATCTTCATTGCCATCATTACAATGGCAAATAGGTGAGACGCAAATGTCTTTACGAAGCAAATCGTTTTTCAGACCACTACAATTGTGTCTTATTCGTACTAATAGGACTGAAAGATATCGATTTCCAATAGCCAGATATGTTGGTAAAACGTGTAGCACTGGTGACACTTTCATATTAAACACAGGTAAAGATTGAATACTTTTCATAGAATTATCGGGTCCGTGATTTAACATCAGGAAGATGCAATTTCATCAATTTGTCATTATACTGTGGTATTTAAAATATCCTATTATATTTTTTCGTCATTTAAAAGAACAGAATTCACAATTGTTGATTTTATTTGCTGATATAACAGTATATAATTTTTATTTCAAAGTGATAATTTAGCCCATCTTGTAGTCGTTGTACTTCGTGACCGGCAGGGACATCCTTGGTGACCGGCAGGGACACTACTTGAGTCCCTGGTGACCGACAGGGACATCCCTGGTCACCGGCAGGGACATCCTTGGTGACCGACAGGGACATCCTTGGTGACCGACAGGGACATCCCTGGTGACCGACTGGGACATCCTTGGTGACCGACAGGGACATTCCTGGTGACCGACAGGGACATCCCTGGTGACCGACAGGGACATCCTTGGTGACCGACTGGGACATCCTTGGTGACCGACAGGGACATTCCTGGTGACCGACAGGGACATCCCTAGTGACCGACTGGGACATCCCTGGTCACCGACAGGGACATCCTTGGTGACCGACAGGGACATCCCTGGTCACCGACTGGGACATCCTTGGTGACCGACAGGGACATTCCTGGTGACCGACAGGGACATCCCTAGTGACCGACTGGGACATCCCTGGTCACCGACTGGGACATCCCTGGTGACCGGCAGGGACATCCTTGGTCACCGGCAGGGACATCCTTGGTGACCGACAGGGACATCCCTGGTGACCGACTGGGACATATCCCTGGTGACCGGCAGGGACATCCCTGGACACCGGCAGTGACATCCCTGGTGACCGGCAGTGACATCCCTGGTGACCGACAGGGACATCCCTGGTGACCGACTGGGACATATCCCTGGTGACCGGCAGGGACATCCCTGGTCACCGGCAGTGACATCCCTGGTGACCGACAGGGACATCCCTGGTCACCGACTGGGACATCCCTTGTGACCGGCAGGGACATCCCTGGTCACCGGCAGTGACATCCTTGGTCACCGGCACTGACATCCCTGGTGACCGGCAGGGACATCCCTGGTGACCGACAGGGACATCCCTGGTGACCGACAGGGTCATCCCTGGTCACCGACTGGGACATATCCCTGGTGACCGGCAGGGACATCCCTGGTGACCGACAGGGACATCCCTGGTGACCGACAGGGACATCCCAGGTGACCGACAGGGACATCCCTGGTCACCGATTGGGACATCCCTGGTGACTGGCTGGGACATCCCTGGTCACCGACAGGGACATCCCTGGTGACCGGCAGGGACATCCTTGGTGACCGACAGGGACATCCCTGGTCACCGACAGGGACATCCCTGGTCACCGGCAGGGACATCCTTGGTGACCGACAGGGACATCCCTGGTCACCGACTGGGACATCCTTGGTGACCGACAGGGACATTCCTGGTGACCGACAGGGACATCCCTGGTGACCGACTGGGACATCCCTGGTCACCGACTGGGACATCCCTGGTGACCGGCAGGGACATCCTTGGTCACCGGCAGGGACATCCTTGGTGACCGACAGGGACATCCCTGGTGACCGACTGGGACATATCCCTGGTGACCGGCAGGGACATCCCTGGACACCGGCAGTGACATCCCTGGTGACCGGCAGTGACATCCCTGGTGACCGACAGGGACATCCCTGGTGACCGACTGGGACATATCCCTGGTGACCGGCAGGGACATCCCTGGTCACCGGCAGTGACATCCCTGGTGACCGACAGGGACATCCCTGGTCACCGACTGGGACATCCCTTGTGACCGGCAGGGACATCCCTGGTCACCGGCAGTGACATCCTTGGTCACCGGCACTGACATCCCTGGTGACCGGCAGGGACATCCCTGGTGACCGACAGGGACATCCCTGGTGACCGACAGGGTCATCCCTGGTCACCGACTGGGACATATCCCTGGTGACCGGCAGGGACATCCCTGGTGACCGACAGGGACATCCCTGGTGACCGACAGGGACATCCCAGGTGACCGACAGGGACATCCCTGGTCACCGATTGGGACATCCCTGGTGACTGGCTGGGACATCCCTGGTCACCGACAGGGACATCCCTGGTGACCGGCAGGGACATCCTTGGTGACCGACAGGGACATCCCTGGTCACCGACAGGGACATCCCTGGTCACCGGCAGGGACATCCTTGGTGACCGACAGGGACATCCCTGGTCACCGACTGGGACATCCTTGGTGACCGACAGGGACATTCCTGGTGACCGACAGGGACATCCCTAGTGACCGACTGGGACATCCCTGGTCACCGACTGGGACATCCCTGGTGACCGGCAGGGACATCCTTGGTCACCGACTGGGACATCCTTGGTGACCGACAGGGACATTCCTGGTGACCGACAGGGACATCCCTAGTGACCGACTGGGACATCCCTGGTCACCGACTGGGACATCCCTGGTGACCGGCAGGGACATCCTTGGTCACCGGCAGGGACATCCTTGGTGACCGACATGGACATCCCTGGTGACCGACTGGGACATATCCCTGGTGACCGACTGGGACATATCCCTGGTGACCGGCAGGGACATCCCTGGACACCGGCAGTGACATCCCTGGTGACCGACTGGGACATATCCCTGGTGACCGGCAGGGACATCCCTGGTCACCGGCAGTGACATCCCTGGTGACCGACAGGGACATCCCTGGTCACCGACTGGGACATCCCTTGTGACCGGCAGGGACATCCCTGGTGACCGGCAGGGACATCCCTGGTGACCGACAGGGACATCCCTGGTGACCGACAGGGTCATCCCTGGTCACCGACTGGGACATATCCCTGGTGACCGGCAGGGACATCCCTGGTGACCGACAGGGACATCCCTGGTGACCGACAGGGACATCCCAGGTGACCGACAGGGACATCCCTGGTCACCGATTGGGACATCCCTGGTGACCGGCTGGGACATCCCTGGCCACCGACTGGGACATCCCTGGTCACCGACTGGGACATCCCTGGTGACCGACAGGGACATCCGTGGTGACCGGCAGGGACATCCCTGGTGACCGGCAGGGACATCCCTGGTGACCGACTTGGACATCCCTGGTGACAGGCTTGTATTTCTTTTCTAGGCTGAAATTATCACCAATATTTGACAAACCGCAATTAAACTCAATATCCGAAAAATAAAATCGGACAATTTTCAAAAGGTTGGATACAATCTACACAATAATATCTTCAGCTGAAAAAAAAATCGGAGTATGTGTCGATTATTGTTCATGATCTTGATATCGCCTATTCCAACTTGTGACGTCACGTACACTCGGTATAATGTCGGCAATAATTAAAATATGGTTTTCTATGTTAAATTCATTTTTGTATTATAAGCAAGGCAAGTTTCTACTTCAACGGTACGATGTTCACAACCGATACAATCCTATGACGTCATAAAGACGTCATTTATATATGACTTCAACTTTATTTTAGTTTAATTAACTTAATTCACGAGTGTCTATGTAATATGGAATTTATTAAACGAGCCTTTGGGTATATTACATTGACACGAGTGTATGATTCTATTTATCACATAACTTATATATATTTATGAGAAAATACGCAAAAACTTTCAGATCAATTCTCTCTAAGAAAGGCAAATTTCGTCTGTGACACAGGGACGTATCACATGATATACGTCCCTGTGTGACAATACGATTTTCACTACCGAGACCATCATATGACGTCATTTGTTTATGACGTCACAATAGTGTTATTACACGTGTGTAATACCATTTTTATGACATGGCCGTATGACATGACTGAACGGGTCAGTTAAATCAAGTAAAAAGTCCATAATTGTATATTATTTTTTCTCATCAATTTAATTGCAAACCACTATTTAATAATGTAGTAAACCTGGGACAGTTTAACTATTTTTTTGTAAGTTAAAAGAACACAGTGTCTTAACATTTGTATTTAATATGTATAATGATTATCAATTTGTGATTATGGTGTAATATCTGTGATAATAAACAACTTGAAAGTGTCAAAAACACGGCTTTGATATTGTAATAAATTTATGTATACTAAACCCAGTAGTTATAGTTATTTTTCAATACAGGAACAGAATAAGTTCTTCTAGTCTACATTGGACTCTCTTAGTATTCTACAATTTGTGTATAAAGTTCATTTCTAGTCATGGTTGCCTTATAATTATATCAAATGTCCTGGGTTCTCCACATTTCTTCTAATCTATTTTTGAAAGTGTTTATATTCTGAGCAGTTACAGTATCTTCCGGGAGACTGTTAGTTCTAATTGCAAAGGTGTTGCTTTTCAGCGTTGTCCTTGATTGTTTCGGAAATAACATCCCCGACCGCTGTGCCGTTTTGCTATGTCTTCCATAGTTTTATGAAGCCGCGGGATTCTTTGTCAAATAATTATGCCGCTTAACATTTTGTAGACTTCGATCATATCCCCTCTAACCCGTCTGTACGATATTTTTGGAAGTGTCAATTTCTTCAGCCTTTCATAAATATTAATTGTATTGATTTCTGCACAGACTTAGATCTAAGTCCGTGGATTTCTGTTTGCATTTATGTCTGTCTTTTACCTGAATAAGCAGAAAAATAATAACAATGATTAATATAATTAGTTGCTGTACATACTAAGGTAGCATTTTTTATTATATGAACATATTTCATTGATGGATGTGTGATAACTAGATTCTAGAGCCAAATAAGAATTTTTCAGGCAGAATTTTTTGATGATTATCTTATATAATTTCATGTACTTTTAGCACGGAGTTAGATAGCAATCTAATCTAATTCCGTGGTTTAAGCATGTGCAAATCTGAAATACTAGCATGATCTCACATAGATCTATACGTCCCTCTATATATAAAGGGCAAAGAAGTAATTCAAACAGTGTACATCCCTACTGTATATAGCTATCCCTAGACCCGTCATTTGAAAATATCTGTCACTATATAATATATATGACATGTTGCTTAAGTTGTGTAACCACGTGTATGCTATTTATGATTAAATTAGTTAATTAACCTTTGTTGCTACTTAGCCTGTGTACTGTAGTAGGCCTAGCTGTTTGGTTACGTACACACTTTAGTTATGACCATGACCTTACCACGGGGTCACATGAAAGTGCCCGGATTACGATTGCAACTGTCGATTTACTAAACGTAAGTATTGAGAATGTTTGTTGTTTCCTTGCTTTGCAGGCACATGATCAATACACTTGGGCTATAATAGCAAGCTTTAATATATAACGAAGTTGGTGTCAAGGGTATTAAGTGTTCTTACCGTGACTTTCCGTCACAAAATGTGATCAAAGTATGGCGTGAAGCGTGCTCGCCCGTGACGCAGCCATATTTTCAGGTGGGTTTGCATACTGCCGAATGGATTTTTCTTAAAAAGGTAAGTGTGGATGTGTGTTAGTAATTGACAGTGAGATGATATTGCGTTGGATATATTTAGGAATATGTTTGATTAAACTGACATAATGCTTGTCACTGGGTATTGCTACTGCAGTAAACATTCCATGTGCATCTGGCGAAACCGCTCGGGCGGTATTTATCCGGATGTCGTAGGCAAGTTCGGGTCATATATTTTGTCCAGTTTAGTACCTGATCGTTGTTGAAGGTTTGTTTGTGTTAAAACAGAACGAGTTGCTGCCATAAGAATCGCAAACACAGAAAAAAACCTGGATCTTCGAACAATGACAGCAGATCATGATTATATTTATACTGTACTGTATGTCTACATCATGGAGGTTATGGTCTAAACATCACAACCAAATCACGTGTTAGTCATTGTTTTGAAATCCAACCTCGAATCTCATTTTCAATTTGTTATGGAAATATGTGAAATAGCATAAAAATACAATGGCACTTCTCAAATCTTCGCAGTCGATGCGTTTAAGGGATTGTTTACTATGTGTAAAACCTGCATGGTAGAACATGTGGTCCTCCATGTTGGAATAATTGACCGAGAAATTGACCAATCAAATCCTTAGTTCACTTTCTTCATCTTAGGTACACAATATGTGATAATTATCAACAAACTGTTTTTGTTGTGAATGGAGAGATTTTACAGATCTAGATCTATAAGAATGTAAGGTTAGCATAAAAAATATTCTAAACAACTTCAACAGGGCCAAGAAAACCTTTCATAAGTGTTTATTGCTGTTTTCACCCTCTGTTCTGATAATATAACATTCTACAGCACTATGGAAGTGTAATCACAACTCAAGTTGACTTTATATTAAAATATTTACATTTGCATGGCAAAGCCACTCTATAAACTAACCCCAGAGACTTGCGATTTAAGAGATGATAAACGAAATTGGTATAATTTTAAGTCGCCAACATGTATATAGCATGCAATATGATATGTTTGCCTGCGAAATTCTGTTAATTCATATCTACCGTAATCACCATATCAAGACACTTAAATGCTAAATGATATATACAAGCTTCCTCCCAGCCTGGCGGGATGGGGGATTGGGGGTCATCAAACAAGATATTTGTTGTTCCCTAGATACATTCCATTATAAAAAGGTCTTAGGAAATATCAGCAACAAATTAATTGCTCAAGTTTTATGCAATCAATGTAAGTGCATACTCTATGTCTAGACTATGGTACCATTTCATTGTCTTTGTAGAACTAAATGAATGGCTAATGGCCTGGCTCCATTCCAGATTAAAACTATTCGAGACTTACATCAGTGCATAACTAAAAAAAATAATAGTTTACTCCTGAACATTTTCTTCCTAGTTGGTATATTTTCGTCCAAAAATAAGGCAAAATGGCCCCATCCCCCTAAACACTTGATCTGCATGGACTAAGTTGATTGCCCGCGATCAGATAGTTTTTGGAGGCCCTATGTTCCGATTGTGTGCACTGTCCTGAAATTCAGCAACACAGGAGGATTATAATAGTCAAGACAAATTGAACTCCAGAGGTAGGGTACACATACAACCCCGTGAGGATTTATATATACATTGTAGGTCATCTTCGTATTCTGTATCTTTAGTTGGAAAACAGCATCACGATCACTCGGCTAGTAAGTGACAGCAGAGAGGCAAGAATATGTCCATCACTGATGCATGGATGCACCGTTTGGCTTGGTTTGGTATCGTGATACCTGAAATGAGTTATCTCCCTTGCCGAAAAGAAAACTATTTCACGTGTTGTTTGGCCTTTTTTATTTCAGTTTATTTCCACACAACAGGAGTAACTTTTAAATGTGACTTGTATACATAGAAGTTAGACTGGCGGTGGAATATCCATTGTTCAACAGTTTGTTGGTTTCTCATATATTTCGTGATAATTAGTATTGAATCGTGACCCTTGTATCATGATTTGCGATACACAGCTCTACAAACTGGCATATGCATTCTTCTGAATACAATCAGACATGG
Organism: Mimachlamys varia; assembly: GCA_947623455.1. Taxonomy (NCBI): domain Eukaryota; kingdom Metazoa; phylum Mollusca; class Bivalvia; order Pectinida; family Pectinidae; genus Mimachlamys; species Mimachlamys varia. The sequence continues at coordinate 36,348,901 of OX392534.1, forward strand.
TCAACAGCAAATCTGTGAAAGGTCAACAACAGATATTCCGCAAAGAATGTTCATAAATACTTCATGTCCACTTGTCACTAAGTGACCATTCATGTAACAAGAGAAAGAGAAATAACTACTTTTATATAGAGAGAAAAAAGCGTAAAGGTAAAATAAAACAGTTATCAAATGTGGTAGTTCGGGCAATAGTAATTTTGTCAGCCCCTCATCAACAACTGTTGCCCTCGGGCTAAAGCCCTCGTGCAACAGTTGTTGCTTCGTGGCTGACAAAATATTTTTGTCCAAACTTCAGGGTTTGTTTGAACCCAGTGACCTTCTGTAAACTAGAGAACACTCTACCAACTGAGCTACCTGTTCACTGAAGATTGATGCAGACCAGTTCCTTTACATTCCTCTCTCCCCTTTTCCAAGTCCTCGAGCCTGAAGATAGCTATTTACTACACAAGATCAGGTATCCCCTTGCCTGTACTCCCAATGCTTTAAATAAGGGTTGGCAAGCTCACCAAAATAAAAAAAAATTGCCAAACAAATGTTTTTTTCTGATCTATAGATTGAAACATCTTCATATGTACAATGTACATTGAATACCTTACTTTTAGTTATGGAGATTATAGAAATGCATTAGATTTAACGGAAAAATATGTTTCTCTTAATGTCACATTCCTGTTAATGTCCTGTTATTGTCTGACAAATGCAACATGATATAAAGAGGAATGCACTGTATAATATTTGAATTTTTCTGGTTAAAATAACATACAGTCAAGGGTAGATAACTCTTACTGTTTAACAGTACATAGCTGGTGGGACAAGCTCAGCAATTTGTCAATATCATGATTGTAACCAATAAAATTGGTGATTAGTATAGTTAAAAATTTTTTTTTTTTGTGTACATTTTGTTAGTTTACAATATAAGAGTGTACACTTTGTTGTAAAATGTATACTAATTAAGCTTTAGAGGCATTAGAAGTACTATATTATGGTGTATTATGTATGTACTAGGAGAATTGGAGTACTGGCAGTTTATTGCTTCAAGGAAGAATGGCATGAAAACATCAAGATAACGTGACAGCAAGATTTTGTTAATATCATCAAAGCAACGTTAAGGTTTCACAATCCCTGTTTAAACCATGAGGGATGACGTTGATTGTTGGCTACAAAATGGAGATCAGCTTATTATAAATATAATTATATGCAGAATAACCAGTACACAAAATAATGTTAAAAAAAAGTGATGGTGTATCGTAAAATATGAATGACAATATTATATACACATGAAACATACGTTTGTTACTAATTATGTGATGTTACACATGAAACATACGTTTGTTACTAATTATGTGATCTCTGTTGACCAAATGCGGCACCAGGTGCAGATTTATTCGTCACACTCATGAGCAATTTAAACTTGTGATTAATCTGTTTTAAGAAGCAAACAGAGCATAGTTCTACTGTTTGGAATGGTTAAAGTTCCTTGTACTTATAAACTAATTACATACTGTATCAGGGCTTTTTCTAGGTAAATTGGGAAAAGGCCCCCCAAGTGAAATTGGGAAAAATCATCAATATATCAACAAAAAAAATCCTTGAATAAAAATGATCTATTAATATACATTTTGTATATCTGATATTAAACTGCAAGAAATACATACTTTTGGTCTTTATTGTTACAGTATACATTGTTTTCATATAACTTTCAGAAACTTTAAGGAAATTACACTCTGGAATTTAAGCCTAGTCAACTGATTGGGAAAATAAAACTGAAATTGGGAAAATTGAAGCCAAAATGTCATTGGGAATGGGGCCTTATATCGGCCCCTGAGAGACCCCAGAAAAAGCCTTGTGTATATTACCTTATTGTTTAAAATTTTAGCCAGAAAGAGTTTAATTATGTATGGTTTAGTGGATTGGTATTTTGATTAATCAAGTTACTCGAGCATCGATAGCTGACGCAACCGATCAATTAATTAATTATAACTTTCTGGATTAACTTTACTTGGTTCTTTGGAGTTATCTCCCCTAGCATAATGTTAAGCTGCAATCTTCAAATGAAAAAGAAAACAAGTCACATTTTTTTTAGTTGCTTTGTTAAAACCCAATAAGCATATAACTATAATTGAAAAAAAGTGATTTTTAAGAATTTATGTGTATATCTATCATACATGTGATATTTGCATATTTGTTATAACAGTTTATGATAGGTATAGCCAATACTATCCATATTTAATTGATTGATGATCAGTCAGCGATCGGTTAATACCAAATCATGATTGATCATGAAATTTCAACTGATTGGAAGATCCTAACCAAACATTAAGATAATTTCTTTAACACATATATAATACTTCAACTAATTCTGAACAATGCATTTTAGGTGGTGACATATAGATTTGTTTAGAAGGTTTTCGAATGAATAATCTTGAAAAGGTTTCAAGGTCACATTGACCTGGAAAACGTTTACCATACTAGCCTAGCTAGGACTTTGGTTTGTCCGGTTTTTTACTGAAGAATTTTATAATTTATTTTAGGTGTACATAAGGTATATAAATGGCTTTCCTATAGAATGACTATAGATAATTTCTAAGCTATTAAATATGCATAAATATACACACACCTCTTTTACTTGTATATCAACATGCCGTCACTCAGTTTAGAGGCTGCTACCCTAGCCTGTAATGTGATATTAATGTAACTGATCTAATCTTAAAAAGGCCACTGAATGGAATCCATGGGCTGGGGCACACTGCCACAGGGAAACCTTTAGGGAGAGCAAACATCTCTGTACAGCTGTTACTATAACAATACACATGTTTCTATATATATTGTAATACATTGATCATATTCAACAGCGATAGTATCATACATGCAGTGTTTTGTCCAGTTGTTTGTCAATACTACAGTATATTCTATAAATACATTTACCCAGGAGCATTTAAGATATGTGTTTATTGTAATGTTTATACATAAAATGTTTATATATATTGTATATATGTTACATTTATACATACAATGTTTATATATTGTATATGTTACATTTTTACATACAATGTTTATATAGTATTGTATATGTTCTATTTGTACATACAATGTATAGTGATGGATATGGGTGCTGAATAGGCATTGAAATTTTTAATCTTTGAAGTGTTCAATTTTCATTAAAGCCAGTTAAACTTAGATAATAAAAAAAGTTTGGAATGATTTAAATGGGATTTCAGTTTCATGATGGTATTAAAATGCATGTTGTGATATGGCTTATTTTTATATATATATATCCACCACCAGGGCTTTCAGGGCTTTTTCTGGGGTCTCTCAGGGGCCGAAATTCGGCCCCATTCCCAATGAGATTTAGGCATCATTTTTCCCAATTAAAGGACTTTTTTCCCAATCTGATGTTACAACTTAAAAAAAAAATTTAAAAAATGAACATCTGCATCAGTTGAAAAAGAAGCTATTTGAAAAAAAATATTGTCATTTTATTGCTTTTATCTGATTAAATTACATTGTATTATTTGTCAATTCATCGTTAATTTTTCCCAATTTCACTCAGGGGCCTTTTCCCAATTTACCCAGAAAAAGCCCTGGCTTTTTCTAGGGTCTCTCAGGGGCTGATATAAGGTCCCATTCCTCAAAATTTTCGAAAGTTATTTGAAAACGTTATAAAAATGAAGACAAAAACAATGTATATTTTGCAGTTATTATCACATAAATTAATAGATTATGTTTACAAGGAACTATTTTGTTGATAAAACGTTGAGTTTTCCCAATTTCATTGTGGGGCCTTTTCCCAATTTACATGTGATTAACTTCGGTTGTCTCCGTAAGTGTTTGTGTGGGGACGTGTCGGGTGGACGTCACGTGATGCAGGGATATAAATAGGAAGCACGCGCTAGGTGCGCTCTTTCGAGTGCGTTGCTTACATCGTAACACTACATTTAACTTTTCTTTTATAGAATAAGGGCCCTTGAGGCAATTATAAGTAGTCGTATGCCGGCCAGATGGGGTAAGGATATTACGATTTCAGGTGTGGTTTGTATTTGGTCGTGGATTGTACAGTAGGTAATAAACGATTGAGCAACGTGCCATTATCCCATTTATGTCTTGTGTTTTCATTTGAATTTAATTGTTTTATATTCGGACGAATATAATGAGGGAGAATATAACTAGAAAAAGCCCTGACCACTGAGACCAGAGGGATACGGGGTCCAAATGGGGAAAATTTACCAAAATCCCAAATGTTTTGTTTCTAAGGCCAAATGTGTTATAGAATATGATATAGAATGTATGCGTTATAGAATGTGTGTTTAAAAAAAATGCAGATTTTATTTCATACTTTTGATGGATATGTTCAATTGAAGGGCCACGGTGGCTGAGTTGTTAAAGTGTCCCGACATTCTACCACTAGCCCTAGGCCTAGGCCTCCACCTCTGGGTTACAGGTTCGAAACCTACGTGGGGCAGTTGCCAGGTACTGACCATAGGTCGTCCTTAAATGACCCTGGCTGTTAAATAATACGACGTAAAACAAAATAAATCGATCCAAATATGCAAAGGAGAATTACTGTTTTAATTTGACACCTATACATTTTCAAGAAGGTTCAAAATAATCAACTTAACCAATCCAAAAATAATTGTGTTTAAATGTGTCTTCTTTGTACGGATGTTGAAATTTGCATGTCTACATCATGTATATAAAATCTGCAATGATAGAATATTAATGTCCACATCCCTTATTTGTAAAATTGAATGAATTTTTATACCAGTATCATATCATAAAGAAAGAGTCTAAAAACATTTATAATCAACCAGTATATGCATCAGAAGCAAGACTTTGTTGGTTAGTAATTGCAGAGCTTGAAGATTAAATAGGACAGAGATACAAACACAAATCTGTGAAATTGCTTATTTGTAAATACTGGGTATACGTTTTTACAGTGAGCAAGTGTGTTTTTGCTCCCTTGGAAGTAATAATGTCATTCGGAACGAATTAATGCCCCAGAGAAGTTCCCTGTTTCGTGCCAACCTATGTTGGGCTTTGGGAGATAAATTTTACAACCTGTACTGCGATATACATTGCACACATTCAGACACACTTTTTGTATCTTTTGACATTTATCTAGCAGATTTGATATGGTATATATCCATCTACATGAAGATGTAAACTAATTCCTGCAAGATATACCATTTTTATGTTACATTTCTCTGAGCCAAAACTGATATGCTGCTTCAGTAGGTGAAAGCTTGGTTCACCATATATATTAACGATTAAAGGCCCAATATACGTAACTTTCGACAAAACTTGAAGCGAAAATCAAGCCTAATAACTTATTATATTTATAGATTTAGTTAAGATTAACTGATATCAGCAATATTCAAGAAGAATTCTTATGCGGTTACCGGTACAGCAGCAGTTGAAACTCGGTTTTTGTAAACACGCGTCCATTTTGAACTGTCTTCTAACTTCGGCTTGTTGTTAAATTGGGTCCCACTTGAATTATTTTTCAATTCTTTGGATTTTTCTGTCAAGAGTTTCTTGTTAGTTACCGCACAGGTTTACTTCGTTTTAGCCTTATTTTTTCACGATTATTAACTGGATTTTTTTCCAGAATTTTTCAGAATTACAAACTATTTCCTGAAGTTACGTATATTTGGCCTTTAAGCAAAAGTTTCTGCAAAACAATCAAAATTATAGAAGTACATGAGATATAATTGCAGTATATTATGCTAGGATTCAATCACCTTTTAAAATGTACAAGTGTAAGTTTTACTGCTACATGTACCGGTATGTATATTTAATTTGAACATCCATTTATTTAAAAAAAAAAAAAAATTGGGCATACATATTCAGGGTTTGCGGTGGGAATTTCATAAATGGTGTCCTTTCCTAAATAAACGGGGTCCACCTGCATAGTTTGAATAGGAATCCTGAAAATTAGAGGCGTCTTTTCAATTTCTATGCTTGAAAAAAATATAGGGACGGCTTCAACGTAAACCCTGCATATTGTAAAAATTTTAAATGATTTTCTGATTTTCCCTCTTCCTTTTCAAGGCATATCTAATTTCCAATATATGACTGGACACCATTAAGACTAATTTGGCAATTCTATGCTTCCCAATTGATTGTGACCTCAACAACATTAAAACAAATCAATATTCCTAATATATGTAATCAAAGTTCATACATCAGTTGTGATTGTGTAATATTAGTTTACAGTTGGTAAATGTCAAATATAACACTGTAAATGTTTTAGGTCATCGGCAGTGCAGGTGACCTCAAGCTCACCTCTGTATTTTCATATTTACATTATAGCACTAGTACCGTACATTTAGAAGGTTTATGCTGTCGATCAACACCATCTTGGTTTCTGTTTGTAGCGTTACTAAATATAGATTAGAAACACAAATTTTTGTGGAAAAAAAGCATAGTGGAAAAACACAGACAATTTTACAAATCATATACATATGTAACTCGAGGGTCTAAATTAATAGCAAAGGATTTTCTAGCAGACTTATAGAGCAGTGGTTCTAACCACTGGCAGTAGCTGCAAAACTTAATGAAACCGATCTGGAACACATGGGAATTTGGGGAAGCAATATAGAAGCTATGTTTCGGCATAATTTCCTGATGTTTATGTCCAGAACATAATTTTTGTTTGCAGTTGTTTAAAATTTTCTTGGGTCTCAGTTCAATTGTCTCTCTTGATTTACTGTAGATTTGATATAGCTGTAAATGTGTCGTGTCTTTGTGAATTTGTTTGACGTCTCGTTGTCATGATGAGTGTATTAGAGGCGAGTTGTTGAGCACCATTATGGTGTGTGTACTGTCACCAGGATCTGTTAATCGTCTGGGTGTTTCAGTGGCTGCATTTAGACACGCTGTATATAGACAGAGGGATGTATATTGAGACAAATAACAATTTGCAAGTAATGGACAAGCTTGGCTTTAATCGTGATCAAAGCATGCTGTACACGTGTTCATGGAAAATCAATAATTCTGAACCAGAACGGAGACACGGAATTTATAGGAGAGTTTTAAACAAAATATTTCTGGTCTACATGCAGAATCTATAAATTAAGATCTGTCATGTTATTGAAAAAATAGATTTTGAATCCTGATAACAAGGCTGATTGCTCAGGTACAGTACATATATACAATTTGTAATGTTAATTATGTACCGTGATTGTGATGTATGCGCAGATCACCACTGATACATTTAAGGGGGCAGACGTGTCATTAATGGGGTATTAATAGAATAATGATTGTGTAGGAACACTTATTTACAGTTGCAGTGTAAATCCTTTCGTTAAAGGTGGGGAGAAGGGTCACCCAGGGGGGCTGTAGTCTGTCATTCTGTCTTTGTACATTTGTACGTAACGCCAAAGTGCTAACCGCCTCAATCCTTGAGGGATTTTATCAAAATTCACACATTAGTTGAATAATAAAGAACAGTAATAGCTTGTACATTTTTGAGTTTCAGGGATGTCAGGTCAAGGTCACCTTTGTTATTTTTAGAAAATCATTGTCAGCAGTCTGTCAGCTTCATTTCTTAAGAGAATTTGATCAAATACAAGTAAGAACGGTCCACAAACTACATTTGTATCTGGGACATGTATCAGTTTAAGGGATGTTGGGTCAAGGTCATTGTTACTATATTTAGAATATTTCTAGAAAGCCCTTCTCAGTGCTCTAGTGGCTTAATTTTTGGGGGGATTTTGATAGAAAAAAGACCATTACCAGTATAAATATCTAACAAGTAGGAGTGACATACTTTTCCCATTGCTTGGATCGACCAGTGAAGTGATCATAAAGACCCATTGGATAAAATGTTTTCTTCAAACTTGCATGGCCAAAAAATCCATGGTAAATGATTATGAGACTACGAAACCCAGTGGCCAGGGTTGGACCCCAAATGGAAAATTAAACAATATTTTCAACATGTATTATTATCCAGATTCAGAGATTATTAGCATTACAGTCTATTTCTCTGCATGAATGGAAAGGCTTTTCAGGGATTTTGTTTGATTTCAAGTACCCGGTGGCAGACCATCCGATCCCCTTTGAGAGGAAACTACAATAGTTTATATAGTTAAATAACACTTCAGGGTATATATGTGGTCCATTTTAAGTTAGAAATTATTTGTACTCATGGTTAGAATGGTCCTTAGAGGAAGAGGGAAATAGAATGCTTTGATCAGAAACTGGATGTAAGTTTTAGAATAGGACACTTAATTTATTTTGTGAATCCAAATATACAAACCGGTACATAAAGCAGCTTAGGATGCCAAAATTTAAATACATTACACTCTCAAGTATCGAATTATCATGTGTACATTTGAGGTACCAAAAAAACATCCCACAGACACAATGTGTTTCTCCTACAGTAACTATCGGTTGTGGTTGATCATGACCTACAACTTATGTACAAGTGTACAGTGTCGTTACGCGGTGTCGTAGCCTTTTCAAGCGTTAGCCACTTTTAATGAGCCTTGTACTTTTCAAATTCAACTGGTATGTGGTGATGCGTGCATGGCTACATTTTATGACTAGTACTCCTTCCTACAAACTATACTTGTTTAGGGGCCGGGGCTAAAGAAAGTTAGATAGCTCTTGTTGTTTTGTAATGATGCATTTGACAGATTTGTATAGAGATATGGTCTTTAAATAATTGCTAGGATAGAACATTTCTTTGAAATGTGTACTTTATTGAAAAGTTTGGCAGCAAATATTTCCAGTAATTTAGATTTGTCATGTTATAATGATGCGGGGGAAAAACAATTTGGCGGCTTGTGGCCATCTTGGATTTTGAAAGTAAAGTATTTAAAGTTTTCTTATCACTATTTCTTGACAAGTAGTCCTGTTGTTTAGATGGATCATTCTTACAGTTTATGTTCCATTTGTATGTTCCTTTTTTGTTCTTTAAAGTCTTGATTTTGGGACAGATCAGAAAAAATGAAATTGTTGGTATAAACAGTATTTTATTTCCAATTATTTACAATATTCAATATATACAGCATTTGATTAAATGGGATTTGGCAACAAGAGTTTACTCTTATATTTAGCCATCTCCCAATAGCATATAAGTTGCACAATTAACAAGCAAATTAAATTATGTCAAAAATTGTTGACGGGCAACCATCTTTGATTTGGCTACTTAAGTATTTATTAGGAGGAATTTTAATCAAGTTTCATATAAGTAAGACCAAATGAGAGGAAAGAAGTAAAAAGAAAGTTATTTATAAATCAAATATTAAACGTTTAAAGAACAAATGAACATCAAGCATTGATGGACTGGACACCATATATGATCCCTTTGGAATCTCTTTTACATTTCATATTTATAATCAAGTATAATATGACTCTTTATGTCAACAATTGGTGATGTTGATAATCTTCACAATACACTGCATTAATAAGTAAATACCTGAACGAGTGCCCCGTGTATATGACAATGACAATGATTTTATTCTCATAAACGTACATCGTGTAGAGAATTACATAAAGGACATACAGTGTATACATGTACATACATTTCAATACATTGGTATTAATTAACAGAGTTCAGACGTTCATGTATGATCTTAATAAATTGAACAAGTGCTACTAATTCTGCGTTGACTACATAATTAAAGTATGGAATTTAAAGGTACTTGGTCTTTCAAAATAATATCTGGATATCAATTTCTGTCTGTTTACTAACAACTGTTGGTCATTACAATTAAATAAATAATGGAACTCATCTCCAATTTCGTTTAGATTACAGAGGTTACAAATTCTATTTTCTCTTGGGATATTATTCCATCTACCATATTCAATTGGTATTTTGACATTACACGTTTGAAATTTACAATAAATATTAGCAAGTCGAGGAGGGAGATCGAGCAAGTAGTTTTCTAAAAACAATTCCTGTTTATAAATTCTGTAATTGGTCCCTTTCGGGGAGTTGAAAACATCATTTTTCCAACTATATATAAATCTATTTTTCAGTGTATAGAAGACCAATCTTTTCAACCATTGTATACTAATAAATTCTTGGTTTTCAAATATATGTACTATATTACATTCCTCAAAAATATTTTTAATACAATTAGACCACTGCATAGAATAATTGTTAGATATATCATATAGTTTGTTACTCAATTTGTTTTGTGACAGTACTTTTAACTTGGCCCAAAATCCAATCATGCGAACTTTTATATTTATACTCAATGGGAATCTTCCTAGTTCTCCATAAACCATAAAGTTGGGAGTCGATGTTTTCACCTTTAACATATGTTTACAAAACTTTAAATGAAGACGTTCTAAAAGTTTATAGTTACAAAAGCCCCAAACTTCACAACCGTATAATATAATGGGTTTGATAGCTTTATCAAAAATGTCCAATTTACAATCAATAGAAAGATTATGGTTTCTACATTTAGCAATAGCACCATACATAGCTTTAAGACCTTTCTCATATAATTCTTTGATATTAAATTGAGTAAAACCATTTCTAGTGAAATAAACTCCGAGATATTTGAAATGTTTCACGATTTCTATATTGCTGCCACTATAGGTAAATTGTGTATCTTGAGGTACTTTCCCTCTGCCGAAAACCATTACTTTGGTTTTCTCAATATTAACTTTGAGGTGCCATATATATATATATATATAGAAAGTATAATTAGTTCTAAATAAAGTAACATTGTAATGATATCTTGCACTTATTGCCTAGCTAATATACAGGGTATATATATTAACTTGTTATTTTCTCAACATTGTATGTTTCATTATAGATAGGTCATGGATGAAGCAATGTTTAAAAACAAAGCATGAACCATAAAAAAGACAGGCCAATGTGATAAATAATTTACTGTGCTGACAATGTTAACAATTTATTTTGATTGGGAAGTGATGCAAAAATTACAACCCTGTATAATTGGAAAATGAACAAGGTATATACAGTATATATAGATCCAAGTATTATTTTCCGACAAAACCACGCACACGTCACATTTTACCTTACAATGCTCTCCCGAACACCTTTTGATATGTAAACAATTGAGGCTTGAAGGATGTCACCTGGCTTTGCATAATTTAATGATGATTGTTGATTGGCTATTGCCTTAGACGTTGTTGACGTCAATAACGCTATTGGCTTGAAGGTAAAACGCAGACCTCGTTGTTAAGATATCGTATAACATGTTTATATAATAATTGACCTTGGTCTCATAAAGCCTTGCAGGCACCCAGAGTTAATGTAGATACAAAAGATTCTATAAAAAAAATTGTATTTGGGAAAAATTAGATATACCTGGTAGTCAACATGTGTATATATTATGTTGCAATTATAATGTTATACATCGGGGTCAGAAAAGTTAGAAAAATAATGGTTCTCTGGCCAAAGCAGCTTTTGTGAAATCCTCATTTATCTGACATATTCTGAATTCATGTCAGGTCCACTATATATATATTGCACATTTCTTGAATATTATACATTCATGCTCATTTTTAAAACTTTACAAAACTATTATAGATCGAGTCACAACATTTACGACATTCCCGGCCAGCCTAGCAACATCATTCTAAGCCACATTAATGTCCATTTGACTTGTGAATTGTCCACGTAAACGAGAAGTATTTTATGATTTTATTATCATAGCCTGTTCCACTAAACATTTTGATAGCCTGTGGTTATGAACTAGGTGTATATAGGGCTAAATCTTATTTTGCAAGTCACAGTTTTAACGCAAGTGACATATTGCTTTTGAAATAAATTACGCGTTAAATTACCTGTGGGATATATACATATGTGTAAACATACACATGACCTAATACAAGTATACGTACATGTAAATGTGTTTTATTCGTTTTTACAGTGACCAACGAAAAATGTTATGAGGTTTATAAACTAAATTGTTTAGGAAAACATTTATGTGTGTGTTGACTGGTGCAGGGAATATCAAATCTTGATAAGAATATTAAGTTGTTTATTTTTGTGTTATATACATGTAAAATAATCTATGACATGCACATCCAGTTATTTTCTGCATTATGAAAGTTTTGTTTGCTTGTAGCTATATATGCCGTAATTAGCGCCCCTTTCCCTAAAACTGTCTCTCCTCCCCCCCCCCCCTGCAAAAGTATTGAAATTATATAAGCACCCCTACTTATTGTGACACAACTTGAATATTCTATATATAATGGTATGGACGTATTATCAAGCCTCAACGTGTACATGTTTATAGGGGGAAAAAAACCCCACAAATGTTGTTAACATGTGGCTCATTTTTGAACAAATAGTTTGAAATTCATGACAACAATTTGGCACATGATAGGAGTGCTACCCATTCTGGCCACAAGTCATTGTTCTTAATGACTATGAACATATATTTTCCGTCCAGATCTTTGTTTTGTTATCCTATTTAAAGGGCACCCTTTTGTAATCGCCCTGGGTGCTAATTACGGTGAATACAGTACATATCATATCTATACTTGCAACTTTTTGAAATTTCCATGTGGGAGATTATGCATGCTCAAAATTGAGAGCATAAATAGTATGTATGTATGTACACCAAAACATTTTATTAAATTACATCTTTCGAGCTTGTCTTCTAATGAAATCATCAGATCTTACAAAACAGGAATACAATATGGCCGGTTCATCCAGAAGATGAAAAGTGCTTGAATTTGGGGTCAGTGCTTGAATTTGCTTACAAATCCTTGAAAAGTGCTTGAATTCATACTTACTAGCTGTAAACATGCATGTTAATATAAAAAAAATGATTAAAAACATCACAAGAAGATTTTAAAAGATCAAAGTTGTTGTTTCTGCAAGTTTGGACAAAAAATGCACATTGAAATTTGAGAAAAGTGCTGGAAAAGTGCTTGAATTTTTGTATGTACCAAAAGTAAAAGCAAATTCACTAGTTGAAAATGCAAAATTAAGGGGCCAAATCTTGAGCCTCCCTCCTGAATAGGGAGGGTTGGCAAGTATGATCATCATAAGCAAGCTTAAGGTAGGACAAAGCTAATTAACAAACAAATCAGGCTTAATAGAAAATTGAAGCTTCAGATTTTAATAGCGTAATGGAGGCAGTCTGTTGTTAAATGCATCAACCATGAATTATATGAAATGCAATTATCATCATGTTAAGGATTTTTATGTCTCAAATTCACAACTTTAATGTTTTGCCAAAACATTTGATGTCAAATACATTTGATAATTTTGTGATGCATGTATTTGCAACAGCAGTGTTACACCTTTGACTTATCTGCACTTGAAATAGATCGTTGACACTAATCGTAGCGTTTCTAATACATCATCTTTTATTTTACTTAAACGATCTATAAGGAGGAGTGTTGTGTATATAATTTATTTGTAACCTGCCCCGGTAGACCTTGATTAGGAGCCCAAGATATTTACATAGAATTACAAAGCTTGAACCATTCGTTATGACGTAGAAAGTTCAAGGCTGAGCCAGTGCATGCTAACTATAACCAAAAGCACTTGCTGTTCATAAGGGTTGGTGCACTCAACACTCAACAGCACCAAAGCTGCCGTCACTGTTACTTAATTCAGTGTGAGAATCAGTCGAAAGGATTTTTTTTTGTGTCCAGACAATTTATGTTGGTTCAGTGAATCGATTCCGACAATACACAGTTACTGTAGGTACGTATACACTTATATCTAGACACATGTGTGGTGTGGCTGTACTATAGTCTATACACAGTGAGACCGAGACTACATGTATGTGACCTAGTCTGAATCTGGAGTGCTTCTTGGTTTTGCATTCGTTGTTGACTTCAAACGTATATTAACGCCTTAAGTTAGTCGTGGTCCCGTGGAGAAAAATGTCTACTTTGTAAATGGGCAAAACAGTTGTATATAGCTGAAGTGTTATGTGATTCACTATAGGATTTTTCATCCAGTCATGCTTCCTTCACATGGCTGCCGCAAACAGCTGATCTAGAGGATATAAATAGCTCTGTAGTGGAACAGCCCCAGCTGATCTGAAGGTCAGGTGATCCGTCTGTACCGGTAAGTTTTGACCCGAATATTGACCCCACCTGAGACTTAATCTATCAGTAGTTAGTGTCTGTTTAATTTTTAATAGACGTATGAATTTAAGACGTATGAATTTAAGTACTTTTTTCTGCTGTTCTAGATGCTTTAGTAGGTGTGTATTAATGTAGGCTGTCCAGGGTACATACAGCACATGTTACTGAAAAATAGCAAAATTGATTAAGTTTCATTTCTTGTGATGTAATGGTGCCAGTTATTTTATATCCTTCTGTAGCAGCTGTTCACGAGTGTTGGACACTTAAAATATCCAAAGCCTAGGGATTAAAATGAGTACAATAATGTCTTAGTCTCCCGATATTATGAGTCTGTACCGGCGTTAAACTGAACACAATTCATGGCGGATTCGTACATAGCGAATTCAATAGCAATTGTTGCATTTTGTTTGCGTTATACAGTTTTGGCATGCTACAGTTGAATCGAAAAGTGAGAATCTATGCACACAATTTTATGACTGTTACATTACGTGTAGTCTGAATGTAATGACTTTCTTCCTTGCCTTTAGGCAATATATTGTAGATTGTCTTATAATGGGATATTCAGAAGTGTAAAAATTATTATAATTATAGTCCAGTAATAAAATATTTAATGGCTGACGAAGACCTTTGTAATGGTTCTTGGCCAATTTGTTAAGAATTAATATACATCCTACATTGTACTTGCTGTAGCTTTTATACAAGTTTAATTACCTAGCGATGTTTTAGAATGTTTTAATTGACAAAATGATAATCACTTTACCATAAAATAGTAGTAATATATATTAATTGTTTAATCGCTTTCGGGCACTCGTTATTAATATTCCTGTTGGTCGGTCAAGCATACCAAGTTCCAATGTACATACAACTTTAATTTGTAGCTGGTCATTTGATGGTAAAATGTCATAATTGTTCTCTAGATCTGAACTATTTCTTTATGGTTTTTATTTTTCGGAGAATTGATGTTGGTCTCTCTATATTTAATGTACAGTTAAAGTTCAGTTTGTGTATTTGTATGAACTTTGAGTTGAGATGTTGTCTAAATATTGTAATGCAATTATGACCATGTGGTACTAATTATAATGATCCAGTGTATTTTTAGCCTATACAGTATCGTCAATGCAGCTACAGTGTTAGGCTAAGGTATATGGTGTGTCACATGCACTTCAGTTATAAATAGGAAATCCAAGGCCATTGATAATTAAGATGTACAGAGAAGTATTTGTGTTGTAGACACATGTATATCTACTTATACTTGCTGAACTATTGAATTGATAGGAAGTGTATACAACTCTGTCTTTTGACAAAAGTGAAGGCACATGGTAAAATTATGATGTATATCACTGAAAGCATTTATAATACAAATTGCTTATGGTGAAAGTTTTCAGGTATTTTGGATATTTTATAGAATTTCTGATGTTGTTTCAATTCAATGTTTGCTACTCAAAATGACACATTTCTGGGCTCAGATATAATAGGGTGGAATCTTGTTTGTTGGTCCAGTGATCAAAATAATCTTCAGAATGAGATATTCAGAATGGAGAATTAACTTGGACAGGGAAAAACAGCCGTAACAGAGCCATTTTATTTAGAATGAATTAAATTTATAGAAAAAATATCTCTGCATTATTATCGAAAATTGAAAATGAATTTGATTTTTTATCTGGAGCAATATTGGTTCAAAAAAGAAATTAGCAACAGAAACTGTTTATTTGGCTATTAACAAGAGAATAACAGCCTCAGAAACAGATCAATATTTATTATTTCTTGATGAGAAACTGTCCGCAGCTGAAATTTCAAGCATCCATATTCTCACTTCTATGTGTGCTGAAGTACTTTATTAGTCAAGACAAAGGAAAATATAAAGTTTGTTTTATCTAAAATATCATAAGTGTCAAATTTAACATTCTGTTAGATGCATGTATTTGATAACACCCACATTACAAATGAATACACGAAAATGGTTCAATCTTAAATCAAGGTCGACCTATGTCATCTAATATTAGGCAGGATTATAATTACATGAAGTGTGTGGTGAGATTTTAACAGCTGTACCCTTGAAGCACTTAGAGTTTGTAGATTTCACTATTGAGTCTTCTTAGGGCATTAAAATACTGTTTCTCAAAATATTCCTCTGAAGAAACTTTCTTCTGAAATATAAGCACTTTAAATTGTTTTTAATTTTGTTTAAACGGGTGTTAATGCTGCTGACTAATTAAAGGATTAAATATATATTGACCATTTGAGTCTTATTATCGTATGCAATGTCTTAAATCATTGCAAGAAGATATATTGCTACAAAGAAAATATTGAAAACTTAAAATATATTTAACAATTTTAAAATATACATTGTCACATACAAACAAGCAAAATGCTTTGGAATAACTGATTAAATCTTTTTGAAAAATTGTCCTTGGAGTTAGATATACTAAAGAATAGTAAAAAATAAAACAAGTACACAAAAATATATATTGAAATAAAAGAGTTCATTATAATCAGTACGAACAATATTCATTAAAATAAAAAGGAGTTCATGCAATGTCCAAAAAATATATGTACTAAAATTAAAAAAAAGAGTTGAAGTACTTATATAGTGGCTATAGTATATATAGTACCAGGGTGTATTCAGGTCCCTTTACTTATTTTTCTCTTACTATAACATATCATTGAATATTGATCTATATATTTCCAATATAACCATTGAATATTACGATGATAAAAATGTTGTGCACTACATACTGCAAACAGGCATATAAATATAAATTGAAGTTAGTCATTGCTAGTTTTGTCACAAAGTTGGAACAAATACATATGTATATAAATTTTAAGTGTGTTTCAGTGTAAACCAGGCATCGTGCCATACAGTCTTTTGACACCTTGTGTGTTTTAAAGAAGGCCAAAGTTCAGGGCCAAACTTTAGAAATGTTTTGTCGTAAAGAAAAATAATCAATTGTTGTATTTGGACGTCATAGATGGACAGATTATACATGATTGTGTACATGTTATACCAGTGAATTATATTCTGGCACAGTCTTATAGAAATTATAGTTGAGACATTTGTTGGACGTAATTATAACCGTCCTTCCAGTCATGAATTTGAAACCAAGAGATTATACACTCGGCTTATATAGTGGTAATGGGCGTTAATCAGTATACTTGATGGTGTCTTGGTAAAACCAAGCATGTGTCGGTGGTTAAATGGGTATACATTCATATTAGTTATCTGTGAACTTTTAAGGTCTATCTGACTTAATTTAAATTGTTCTGCTAAATGAAATTCTCAAATGATGCGTATACATGTTCATGCATACAAGTACAGGGATTGGGAATGATGAGTCTTATAATGTTTCTTACTCTTTACAGATACAAGTATGACTCAGGTCACCATGAAAATAAAAAGTAAAATCTGATTATTACCTTCGTTCAGTATACTGTATTTGACATTTGAGAATTTGATGATTGATAGTTGTAATTGTTTAAGAGACAAATCAACACACACAATAATCACATTTCTGAAATTAGAGCAGTGCTGTCATGTTGGGCCTTGGCTAGAGTGTTATAATGATGTGGGAGGCACTTCAATTCTGTGATTTGACAAACAAGGACAAAAAGCATCCATGAGCTCTTGTTGTTGAAGTTTTCATATCAGGAAGTACAATGAATTCAATTATAAGATAGCTATGGAGAGCTTGTTACAGTAATACAGTAACTGTTTATGTGTTGTAATATTTGTTTAAGTTTGAAAGAAATGATTTACTGTTGTGTCAACAAATGTTCCAGTGTTGTACATGTTCGTCAGTTATCTGTACATATTGTGTATAAAACTGTAAACATACTTCAAATAAGAAACATAAAAAAATTCCAATTAGCGCAATACTTTCGGAGCGAAGGTTACTACAAAAATATGTACGGTTACAGTAATACAAAAAGGCAACAGATCAACTGATTATAATTACATGTGCTGTAAACATACTTAATTTTAGCGCATACCCAGATTTAAACTCAAGGCACAATGAATTAATTGGCTCACTCACAAAGCAATATAAACAAACTGTAATTAGCACAATAGTAACTTTTATTTTAAAGTGGAATGCTGTCAGCTGTTAACGTAAAATAAAATTAGATAAAGTAAGATAAAAGCTAAAATATATATATTTCCAGAATGTAGCACTAAACTTGACATTTATCACCGAACCATAATGTTCAAAGGAAGAAAGAACATTTCCCTGTCAATTTCTGGTGTATTTAATGAAAGAAATATACAATAGACATGATGTCTGATGATATTTTGAATACCTAGTCAGAACGTTGCAAATATAAAAAAAAACTGCTACGTCATTCGTAGGTCAAATATATTATGAATTCAATGAGGGAAAAAAAACTAAAGCTATCTTGGGTGCAGCACTTTTCAACATGTACCCAACCTCCATGTCCTTACTAGATCAATACGATGATTCTGTATATATTAAGGTTAGATAATTCAGGGGAGATAACCTTAGAAAATTGCAATTGAGGTCAGTGTGGCCATTGTACGGTGTGGGTCAGACATAATGGATGATACTGGTGACCTCTGTTGGCCCTGAGAACACGTCAATGCATGCTAATGACTGTGGTTATGTCACAACTTTCAATGGATTTCATCACTGTGATTGGGTCCTTGACATCAAACTGCCATTATCGGCTTATGATTCAAAGTGAGATTCATTATAAAGGAAAGGAAGCAGTACATAGTGTCTTTGCTTTTAGATGAGTGTTTTAAAAGAACTGTTTTCCCAGATACTAAATGCTTCCGCTGCATTGATTAAGAAACCGTTACAGTTTATAGAGAAGCCATTTCGCGCAATCAATAAACTTTTATGGTGCTGCTGCGTAACATCTGTAAATAAATTTTTATCTCGACATTTGCACTATAATGGTGAGCGCCGATATAATGTACCTGGACTTGTCAGGTTTCAACACCAGCATGAAACGTGAAAAATGGATTTATGCGGCGGGGCCAGAGATTGCTTTGACAAGAGAATGGACATTGATCAGTCATTAAGAGAAGTAATGACGTCAATATGTGCTTGTATTATGGGCGAATCATTTCTGTTATAGCCTCCTTATCAATCCAAACTCCATCTTATTTCCTCCGCTCAAGTGTTGTGTTGCAGACACATTAACTTCCTTGCCTGAACTATTGAACAGCAAACTTGCACCTGTCATCTCGTGATCTTTAATTACAATTTATTGATGTCCAAAGGACGAACATGTAGTTTTGTCCTCAATGTTTTTGCTGACGTCAGCAATTTTTCACCGGGTATGAAAATTGATATAATTATTTTTTTATTTCAGAGTTCACTGTCCTATTTGTTTCTTGAATTGTAGTCTGCACTAATTCACAATTAGTTCTTTATTATTTTTTTTTATTTTAGATAAATGATTTCAATGGAATTTCCTATGATTTAAAGTTGCATAACATATGAATAATAAAAAAAAAATCTAAACATTTTATAATCAAAATAATTAATTGATTAACACTGCATGAGCAAGTTCATATTCACATTTACTGTTTAAAATTTAAAAATTGAATTCATAAAATGTAAATTTATACTAATGCAAACAGTCAATTTTAAGGAGGGATGTGATTTGAACCCAGGAATTTAGCAATTGGTTAGATTATTCCTATCTTCAAAGATATGATGATTTCAACTGAAAGATATGTCATCAAAATTGAAGAGTTTTTACCTTGTAGAGAGTACACTCACACAAAAATTATTTATGCTTCAAGTTCAGTGCACAATCTTCTCCATGGACATTTTGAGAAGTTGGCAATTTAGAAGTGAAATGCTTTGCTATTTCATAATTATATATAACTCTATCAAAAACGTGAAATGCTTTGCTATTTCATAATTATATATATATATAATATATAACTATCAAAAACATGAAATGCTTAGCATAATTTAAGGCCTTAAAACTATTCTGAAATAAGTAATTTCATGCATCCGTTACAGTTCTCAGTTTGAAGTCTTATGATCTAGAATTGATTAATAAAACAAACGCTCCAGTCAATGTACACAATGAAACAAAATTTTATTACATCACACAGTTGTAGATGAATTTGAAAAAGTGTTCTAAAACTAATTTCTGACAAAAGAAAATTGCCGATCGAAATTAACATGCATGTATCACATGCATGGTTCTGATCGACAGGTTTATGTATAATTTGACCTTTTTAAAATGTAAAATATTTTTTTGATGATCGAGCAATTACAGAAGTTAAATAACATTTTGATATATTGATTATTTTTAAAACTCAGTACACATGTCCTCACAAGATTTGTTTTAAATGACTATTGATTTCTTCTAATGTAACAAATAGAATTGTTTATATGCATGCATGATGAGTCGAACTTTCTATGCCTTGGATATTTAATATTTACCTGTAACAGGCCCTCTATTCAGGTCAAGGTAGAGGAGCTTTATGCTTATGATAATCCAAACAGGTTTATATATATCCATATATCCACAATATGTGGAATGGTCATGATCAGACATATTAGCGTCCATGCTTATAGATATATGGAAAGTTTCGCTTTCATTGAAGAGAAATATTTAGTTTCAATCTAATTGAAATGTAATGTTTATACAACAGCCTGTTTTAAAAGAATGTGGTCGTTAAATTGTTGTAATTGAAATAAATGGTGGTGAAAGATAGGTGTATATATATAATGCCGCTATATTGTATTATGTGCTACACATATACTGTATATATACAGTACAGTGCTATTCTTAGTGGCCTTGTAAGTGGAAGATGTGCCAGATGGATCTTAATTCTCAGTTTCATTTGTAGGTTCTCTATTGCATACTTGCCAATCCTTCCTATTTAGGAGGGACCTATTTTTAAAGATCTGATGATTTCATCTGAAAGAAGAGCTCAAAAGAAGCCATTTAAAAGTGTTATTTTCCCTCTAAATGTACATGTTTATACATATTATTTATATTTTCAATTCTGAGCACACGTAATCTCCCCCATGGAAATTAAAAAAAGTTGGCAAGTATGCCATTGTCACTATGTTGTTGTACTCAATATATAATCCATTTTTGGACTCACTACATGTCCAAAGAAATATAGATGGATCATTCTCGTTAGGTTCCCCTTGCTTCCTGTAGTTATGCACATTTTGATTACATCATTAAGTTAAAGGCCAATATACGTAACTTCAGGAAACTTTTTGTGATTCTGAAAAATTCTGATAAAAAATCCAGTCGATAATGAAGCAAAAATAAGCCTAAAACAAAGTAAACCTGAACGGGAACTTATTACAAGAAACTCTTGACATAAAAATTCTATAGAATTGAAAATAATTCAGGTGAAGCCCACTTCAACAACAAGCGAGTTCGAAACCCACGTGGGGCAGTTGTCAGGTACTGACCGTAGGTCAGTGGTTTTTCTCAGGGTACTCCGGCTTTCCTCCACCTCCAAAACCTGGCACGTCCTTAAATGTCCCTGGCTGTTAATTATAGGACGTTAAACAAAATAAACCAAACCAAACTCGTAAGTTCAGGCCAGAAAGCTGTTGATTCAAGTTTATGCTCAGGAATAAATCTTTTTAAAATGATGGTGTTACATGTGTGGAACAATTTCTTCTTAAAGCACGATTTCGCAAAGCCTGAATTCTTATGTAATTAGATATCCTAACCAACGAAAATAATTTTGAATTGCCTTAATTTCTACCCAATGTGGTATCAGTTGTTTAGTGTATAGGGAGAGGGATAGAAAACAAGCTTTATGTAAATAAGCATATGTCCTAAATACTTCGATAGCTTAGTGATAGCTAGTACAGTCACAGACTGTACAAGTTTGATATCTTGTTTAGTCGTGACACATTCCTGGCATGTACAATTGTAATCTGTGAGAGCTAGGCCTTGAACTTGGCACTGTGGCATGTCAATTTGTTTAACCCTAACCATGCAGCCCTTGGCCTTGACTGGCTACTATACCAGCCCTTTCAGTTTTTAGCTCACCTGGCCCGAAGGGCCAAGTGAGCTTATGTGATGGTGCAGCGTCCGTCGTCCGTCCGTCCATCCGTCCGTCGTCCGTCGTCCGTCGTCCGTCTGTCCGTCCGTCCGTCCTGCGTCCGTCAACTTTTTCCTTTAAACGACTTCTTCTAAAATACTGAAAGGCCCAGTGACATGAAATTTGGCTGGTAGATTTCTTGGAAGGAGCTGAACAAAGTTTGCGAAAAAAAATCACTTTGACCTAATTTCAAGGTCACATGGGTCAAAAATGTCGAAACCTTCAAACAACTTCTTCTAAAATACCGTCAGGCATAGAGACTTCATTTTTGACCAGTAGCTTCCTTAGATGAAGCCAAATAAAGTTTGCGAAAAGAAATGACCTTGACCAATATTCAAGGTCACCGTGAGGTTAAATCTATTTTAACCTTTAAACGACTTCTTCTGAAATACCAAAAGCCCTAGAAACATGATATTTGGCTGAAATGTCCCTTGGATGAAGCCCAACAAAGT
This sequence comes from Mimachlamys varia, assembly GCA_947623455.1. Classification (NCBI taxonomy): domain Eukaryota; kingdom Metazoa; phylum Mollusca; class Bivalvia; order Pectinida; family Pectinidae; genus Mimachlamys; species Mimachlamys varia. Next base: position 36,371,443 of record OX392534.1, read on the forward strand.
TTGCGAAAAGAAATGACCTTGACTTATATTCAAGGTCACGGGGGTCAAATCTGTTAAAACCTTTAAACGACTTCTTCTGAAATACCAAAAGCCCTAGAAGCATGATATTTGGCTGAAAGGTTCCTTGGATGAAGCCGGACAAAGTTTGCGAAAAGAAATGACCTTGACCTATATTCAAGGTCACAGGGGTCAAATCTGTTAAAACCTTTAAACAACTTCTTCTGAAATACCAAAAGCCCTAGAAGCATGATATTTGGCTGAAAGGTTCCTTGGATGAAGCCGGACAAAGTTTGCGAAAAGAAATGACCTTGACCTATATTCAAGGTCACAGGGGTCAAATCTGTTGAAACCTTTAAACGACTTCTTCTGAAATACCAAAAGCCCTAGAAGCATGATATTTGGCTGAAAGGTTCCTTGGATGAAGCCGGACAAAGTTTGCGAAAAGAAATGACCTTGACTTATATTCAAGGTCACAGGGGTCAAATCTGTTAAAACCTTTAAACGACTTCTTCTGAAATACCAAAAGCCCTAGAAGCATGATATTTGGCTGAAAGGTTCCTTGGATGAAGCCGGACAAAGTTTGCGAAAAGAAATGACCTTGACCTATATTCAAGGTCACAGGGGTCAAATCTGTTAAAACCTTTAAATGACTTCTTCTGAAATTCCAAAAGCCCTAGAAGCATGATATTTGGCTGAAGGTTCCTTGGATAAAGCCCGACAAAGTTTGCGAAAAGAAATGACCTTGACCTATATTCAAGGTCACAGGAGTCAAATCTGTGAAAACCTTTAAACGACTTCTTCTGAAATACCAAAAGCCCTAGAAGCATGATATTTGGCTGAAAGGTTCCTTGGATGAAGCCGGACAAAGTTTGTGAAAAGAAATGACCTTGACTTATATTCATGGTCACAGGGGTCAAATCTGTTAAAACCTTTAAACGACTTCTTCTGAAATACCAAAAGCCCTAGAAGCATGATATTTGGCTGAAAGGTTCCTTGGATGAAGCCGGACAAAGTTTGCGAAAAGAAATGACCTTGACCTATATTCAAGGTCACAGGGGTCAAATCTGTTAAAACCTTTAAACGACTTCTTCTGAAATACCAAAAGCCCTAGAAACATGATATTTGGCTGAAATGTCCCTTGGATGAAGCCCGACAAAGTTTGCGAAAAGAAATGACCTTGACTTATATTCAAGGTCACAGGGGTCAAATCTGTTAAAACCTTTAAACGACTTCTTCTGAAATACCAAAAGCCCTAGAAGCATGATATTTGGCTGAAAGGTTCCTTGGATGAAGTCGGACAAAGTTTGCGAAAAGAAATGACCTTGACCTATATTCAAGGTCACAGGGGTCAAATCTGTTAAAACCTTTAAACGACTTCTTCTGAAATACCAAAAGCCCTAGAAGCATGATATTTGGCTGAAAGGTTCCTTGGATGAAGCCGGACAAAGTTTGCGAAAAGAAATGACCTTGACCTATATTCAAGGTCACAGGGGTCAAATCTGTTAAAACCTTTAAACGACTTCTTCTGAAATACCAAAAGCCCTCGAAGCATGATATTTGGCTGAAAGGTTCCTTGGATGAAGCCGGACAAAGTTTGCGAAAAGAAATGACCTAGACTTATATTCAAGGTCACAGGGGTCAAATCTGTTAAAACCTTTAAACGACTTCTTCTGAAATACCAAAAGCCCTAGAAGCATGATATATGGCTGAAAGGTTGCTTGGATGAAGCCGGACAAAGTTTGCGAAAAGAAATGACCCTGACCTATATTCAAGGTCACAGGAGTCAAATCTGTTGAAACCTGCAAACGACTTCTTCTGAAATACCAAAAGCCCTAGAAGCATGATATTTGGCTGAAAGTTTCCTTGGATGAAGCCCGACAAAGTGTGTGAAAAGAAATGACCTTGACCTATATTCAATGTCACAGGGGTCAAATCTGTTAAAACCTTTAAACGACTTCTTCTGAAATACCAAAAGCCCTAGAAGCATGATATTTGGCTGAAAGGTTCCTTGGATGAAGCCTGACAAAGTTTGCAAAAAGAAATGACCTTGACCTATATTCAAGGTCATAGGGGTCAAATCTGTTAAAACCTTTAAACGACTTCTTCTGAAATACCAAAAGCCCTAGAAACATGATATTTGGCTGAAATGTCCCTTGGATGAAGCCGGACAAAGTTTGCGAAAAGAAATGACCTTGACCTATATTCAAGGTCACAGGGGTCAAATCTGTTAAAACCTTTAAACGACTTCTTCTGAAATACCAAAAGCCCTAGAAGCATGATATTTGGCTGAAAGGTTCCTTGGATGAAGCCGGACAAAGTTTGCGAAAAGAAATGACCTTGACCTATATTCAAGGTCACAGGGGTCAAATCTGTTAAAACCTTTAGACGACTTCTTCTGAAATAGCAAAAGCCCTAGAAGCATGATATTTGGCTGAAAGGTTCCTTGGATGAAGCTGGACAAAGTTTGCGAAAGAAATGACCTTGACTTATATTCAAGGTCACAGGGGTCAAATCTGTTAAAACCTGCAAACGACTTCTTCTGAAATACCAAAAGCCCTAGAAGCATGATATATGGCTGAAAGGTTCCTTGGATGAAGCCCGACAAAGTTTGCGAAAAGAAATGACCTTGACCTATATTCAAGGTCACAGGGGTCAAATCTGTTAAAACCTTTAAACGACTTCTTCTGAAATACCAAAAGCCCTAGAAGCATGATATTTGGCTGAAAGGTTCCTTGGATGAAGCCGGACAAAGTTTGCGAAAAGAAATGACCTTGACCTATATTCAATGTCACAGGAGTCAAATCTGTTAAAACCTTTAAACGACTTCTTCTGAAATACCAAAAGCCCTAGAAACATGATATATGGCTGAAAGGTTCCTTGGATGAAGCCGGACAAAGTTTGCGAAAAGAAATGACCTTGACCTATATTCAAGGTCACAGGGGTCAAATCTGTTAAAACCTTTAAACGACTTCTTCTGAAATACCAAAAGCCCTAGAAGCATGATATATGGCTGAAAGGTTCCTTGGATGAAGCCCGACAAAGTTTGCGAAAAGAAATGACCCTGACCTATATTCAAGGTCACAGGAGTCAAATCTGTTGAAACCTGCAAACGACTTCTTCTGAAATACCAAAAGCCCTAGAAGCATGATATTTGGCTGAAAGTTTCCTTGGATGAAGCCCGACAAAGTGTGTGAAAAGAAATGACCTTGACCTATATTCAATGTCACAGGGGTCAAATCTGTTAAAACCTTTAAACGACTTCTTCTGAAATACCAAAAGCCCTAGAAGCATGATATTTGGCTGAAAGGTTCCTTGGATGAAGCCTGACAAAGTTTGCAAAAAGAAATGACCTTGACCTATATTCAAGGTCACAGGGGTCAAATCTGTTAAAACCTTTAAACGACTTCTTCTGAAATAGCAAAAGCCCTAGAAGCATGATATTTGGCTGAAAGGTTCCTTGGATGAAGCCGGACAAAGTTTGCGAAAAGAAATGACCTTGACTTTTATTCAAGGTCACAGGGGTCAAATCTGTTAAAACCTTTAGACGACTTCTTCTGAAATACCAAAAGCCCTAGAAGCATGATATATGGCTGAAAGGTTCCTTGGATGAAGCCCGACAAAGTTTGCGAAAAGAAATGACCTTGACCTATATTCAAGGTCACAGGGGTCAAATCTGTTAAAACCTGCAAACGACTTCTTCTGAAATACCAAAAGCCCTAGAAGCATGATATTTGGCTGAAAGGTTCCTTGGATGAAGCCGGACAAAGTTTGCGAAAAGAAATGACCTTGACGTATATTCAATGTCACAGGAGTCAAATCTGTTAAAACCTTTAAACGACTTCTTCTGAAATACCAAAAGCCCTAGAAACATGATATATGGCTGAAAGGTTCCTTGGATGAAGCCGGACAAAGTTTGCGAAAAGAAATGACCTTGACCTATATTCAAGGTCACAGGGGTCAAATCTGTTAAAACCTTTAAACGACTTCTTCTGAAATACCAAAAGCCCTAGAAGCATGATATATGGCTGAAAGGTTCCTTGGATGAAGCCCGACAAAGTTTGCGAAAAGAAATGACCCTGACCTATATTCAAGGTCACAGGAGTCAAATCTGTTGAAACCTGCAAACGACTTCTTCTGAAATACCAAAAGCCCTAGAAGCATGATATTTGGCTGAAAGTTTCCTTGGATGAAGCCCGACAAAGTGTGTGAAAAGAAATGACCTTGACCTATATTCAATGTCACAGGGGTCAAATCTGTTAAAACCTTTAAACGACTTCTTCTGAAATACCAAAAGCCCTAGAAGCATGATATTTGGCTGAAAGGTTCCTTGGATGAAGCCGGACAAAGTTTGCAAAAAGAATGACCTTGACCTATATTCAAGGTCACAGGGGTCAAATCTGTTAAAACATTCAAACAACTTCTTCTGAAGTACCAAAAGCCCTAGAGGCATGACATTTGGCTGAAAGGTTTCTTGGATGAAGCCTGACAAAGTTTGCAAAAAGAAATGACCTTGATCTTGATTTGCCTAGAGACATGATATTTGGCTGGTAGCGTCCTGGGATGAAGCCAAACAAAATTTGAAAATGAAAATGATGTTGTCTTATAAGGTCACAGGGGTAAAATATGGTTAAATCTTAAGATGTTCTTCTAAATGTCTTACATTAAAAGATTTTAGGGGACTTTAGGGTTACACTATAATATAAGTCAGAGATTGATACCAGGTGAGCGATGCAGGCCCATTGGGCCTCTTGTTATGGAGAATTTTTCTACTGAATTTTCCTACAGTGTACTAGCTTATCTCCCCCTACTCACCCAGGGTTTTCCCTAACGCACAAAAACCTGCATTTTGACTCCTAAAATTGTCAAAGGACTCCCAAAATGGATGAAGTTTTACTATATATTATTTGTAATGGGAGTCCCAGGACTCATAAATTTATTAAATTTGAGGGTCCCAGGGAAAACCCTGCTCACCCTAGTTTCAAACTAGAATCAGACATCAAAGTGATAAAAAAAATTTAAACAATTTTTTTCTAGATAGTTTAATATCTGTACACTATTGTAGATATAAGTCTATAACCGCTGGCCTTGACCTGACTGTTACTTGCTGTTGGTAGTGTTCTGTTTGTGCACCAGCCTGTCCTGATAACTACAGTTCAATGTCCCTAGATAGTGTGGTGTCGATTTGGTATCTGGGTGTAAGAACGTTAACTTCATAGGTCACTCTCGTTGTTAGAAACAACCAAGGGTTTTCCATCCAAGCTGTTATTCTTAATTCTCTCCCAGTTGTAATCATCTTATATAAGTTAACTATAGTCACTGTTTAAATGAGTTACCTATATATATATCACTGTTTAAATGAGTTTAAAAATTAACTATATATATCACTGTTTAAATGAGTTGACTATAGATATCACTTTTTAAATGAGTTTAAAAATTAACTATATTATATCACTGTATGAGGTAACTATATTATGTCACTGTTGAAATGCAGTTTGATGCTGATCAAACATGGTTGAATTTATAGTAACATGTATACATGTCTTTATATAATTAAAGTTAAAACACTGGTATTGCATGGTGCTGATCCAATATCGATGAATTTATACATGTATACCTGTGTTTATATAATTAAAGTTAAAACACTGGTATTGCATGGTGCTGATCCAACATGGTTGAATTTATACATGTATACATGTGTTTATATAATTAAAGTGAAAACACTGGTATTGCATGGTGCTGATCCAATATGGTTGAATTTATACATGTATACATGTGTTTATATAATTAAAGTTAAAACACTGGTATTGCATGGTACTGATCCAATATGGATGAATTTATACATGTATACCTGTGTTTATATAATTAAAGTTAAAACACTGGTATTGCATGGTGCTGATCCAATATCGATGAATTTATACATGTATACCTGTGTTTATATAATTAAAGTTAAAACACTGGTATTGCATGGTGCTGATCCAACATGGTTGAATTTATACATGTATACATGTGTTTATATAATTAAAGTTAAAACACTGGTATTGCATGGTGCTGATCCAACATGGTTGAATTTATAGTAACATGTATACCTGTGTTCATATAATTAAAGTGAAAACACTGGTATTGCATGGTGCTGATCCAATATGGATGAATTTATACATGTATACATGTGTTTATATAATTAAAGTGAAAACACTGGTATTGCATGGTGCTGATCCAACATGGTTGAATTTATAGTAACATGTATACCTGTGTTCATATAATTAAAGTGAAAACACTGGTATTGCATGGTGCTGATCCAATATGGATGAATTTATACATGTATACCTGTGTTTATATAAATAAAGTTAAAACACTGGTATTGCATGGTGCTGATCCAATATGGTTGAATTTATACATGTATACCTGTGTTTATATAAATAAAGTTAAAACACTGGTATTGCATGGGACTCTCATGATCAGTTGGTGGAGACATATTTCCTGATTGTTGTACCGTATTGTCTCCTGATGCCATGCAGTTAATATCTGAAATAAACACAATTTCAAAAAGTAGCTATAAATATCACTTTCGATATGATCATCCTTGGTAATTTTCTAAAATTATGTTTAGACGCAGAGTTTATATTCAACACAGACTAATTCTGTAATATATAAGCTATATATCACAAGGACACTTACAATACCACTGGTGTGCTAATTATATACATGTATAAGCTTTGGCTGTCTCCTACATCCTGGACCTGCACATACACATAATGGCCCATAAAGGCTAAAGCTTATAGCTGTTTATACCATATTTATATATACATTATTACTTAAACCAAACCTGAGTGTTGGACAGGTCGAGTTTGTTTTGTTTATTGAGTGAATACACTTTGCATGTGTAAATAATTGTGTAGTTTAGACCATGTATTGTTTCCCTGGTTTGCAGCTGGCTTTGAGGTATACATGCAAACTGTGTTTAATTATATAACACGAGATATGGAAAAACAATTTTTCTCACAATTGTAATATTTCAGTATTCTGCTGTAGAATTTGTTTTACAGTGATGTGTTAACATTATAGTATGTGAAAATGAATCAACCGGCTTTTCTTTCGAAGTCCACCAATTATTATTGCAGAACTTAATGAGAACACTGACACATATTTTTAAGCAACAGTGATGGAAAAGGACAAGTCCGAATAAAAAAAGCTAACTAGAAATAAGGGCTTTATGTAGGAAACGCTATACATAGCTACAGATCAGTTATAACACGTAGGCGTGCTTGAATTTGCATGTCTTATGCTGCTGTCCGTCAACTGGGTCATGCATATACTGTACAGAAACTACGTAAAAACTTTAACCTTACTTGAACACATATGGTTGCCTGCCATTTGTATGGACCTTGTGTACATGTAACATATGACTCAGCTGTTACCAAGCTGTATATACCTGCTTTATAACACAAGGTAGTGCTCACTAGGATGTCAATATGTGTAGTACATCTATACTGTGACTCTGTCACGCTCTAGTTGACGATTTAAATGACTGCCACCCTTGTCACATGACACGGCCACGCTGGTTGAGGACATTTAGGTGAACCAGCCTTGACACGATGATTTTCCTATTTCCGTTACTGTAGATATGTAAGGGAAAAACAATCCTATTAAAGCAGGTCTGAAAACTCCCAATAGGATATTCTCCAACATACATGTGTCTGCTTTTTATCAGAATGAGAATTAAAACACTGCTTTCTGTAAATGTTGTACCAATGCAAATAGTTGCATCGTTGCTCAGTTCTTGTTGTTTTGTAAAGCTGTATGATTAATCACGGGGCATGATGACTTGGTGTATAATTCTGTGTATATATTTATAGAATTAAGTCAGACACTGCTTGGTACCATCTATTTAAATTAGGAGGAGTAATCATGATCAAGTGCATTACAGGCAAATAATTAATGTTAATGATATTGTGATTATAAGTTTATTTGAGAAACATCAGTCATTTGAAATTAAGTATAACAGGGCTCTCAACATACAGTAGTACAATGTAATTTTGAATACATATCTTTATGAAGCAGACAGTATAGGTGTTTGAGAACTACTACTACTAACTGACACTTTGTAGAAAATAAGATAACTGAGCAATAGAGGTAATTGTGAAGAAATTAATATTTTTCTTTTCAAATATTGTATTAAATTGAACAGGATTTGGGTATAATATAATGTCAGTCTAAAAAGGAAACTGAACTATTGAAATTAAAAATGGAATGAAAAATGTCTTTTAAGATGTTCTTTTAATGGATGATTTTGGAAAAAGAGTTGATCTGGCCAGATCGATACATATATACCTACATAGAGTTTGATGGTTGCCAACGTGTGCATTGAGAAAGCTGCCTGACTTCAGCATTGAGAAATCTGCCTCAGACTTTTATAGCGTTGAGATTGCCTGACTTTAGCATTGAGAAATCTGCCTGACTTTAGCATTGAGAAATCTGCCTCAGACTTTCTAGCATTGAGAAAGCTGCCTGACTTTAGCACTGAGATATTTAAGCTGCCTGCCTGACTCTGGCATTGAGAAAGCTGCCTATGAGAGATGTAATTGTGATCAGTCAGTGACCACTGCGCTGACCCTTGGCAGACCTCCATCCTATTGTTACTAATTACCGTTCTACCTAAGTCATTGAGTACCCAATAGCTAAGAGGATTTGGTACAAATATAGAAACCATCATAATACATAATGTATAGCCATTTACGTCATAATTCAATATCGGAATAATAACTGGTAATCTTAGGTGGTTTAGGTGTTTGACATTTCGCTAGTTACCGCAAGCGCTGCACCTCAAGGTCGCGGGGTCGAGGCTTATGGAGGCAGTCGCCAGGTTACTGGTCTTGGGGTAATCGCCTGAGGTACTTGTCGTTGGTTGGTGGTTTTCCTCCACCACTAAACCTGCTATGTCCTTAAATGACCCTGGCTGTTACGGAAACAAATTGCCAAACCAAATCTTGGGAGCAAGTACAGTGTTTTTAGCTCACCTGGCCCGAAGGGCCAAGTGAGCTTATGTGATGGTGCAGCGTCCGTCGTCCGTCCGTCCGTCCGTCCGTCGTCCGTCGTCCGTCCGTCCGTCCGTCCGTCCGTCCGTCCGTCCTGCGTCCGTCAACTTTTTCCTTTAAACGACTTCTTCTAAAATACTGAAAGGCCCAGTGACATGAAATTTGGCTGGTAGATTTCTTGGAAGGAGCTGAACAAAGTTTGCGAAAAAAAATCACTTTGACCTAATTTCAAGGTCACAGGGGTCAAAAATGTCGAAACCTTCAAACAACTTCTTCTAAAATACCGTCAGGCATAGAGGCTTCATATTTGACCAGTAGCTTCCTTAGATGAAGCCAAATAAAGTTTGCGAAAAGAAATGACCTTGACCAATATTCAAGGTCACCGTGAGGTTAAATCTATTTTAACCTTTAAACGACTTCTTCTGAAATACCAAAAGCCCTAGAAACATGATATTTGGCTGAAATGTCCCTTGGATGAAGCCCGACAAAGTTTGCAAAAAGAAATGACCTTGACTTATATTCAAGGTCACAGGGGTCAAATCTGTTAAAACCTTTAAACGACTTCTTCTGAAATACCAAAAGCCCTAGAAGCATGATATATGGCTGAAAGGTTCCTTGGATGAAGCCGGACAAAGTTTGCGAAAAGAAATGACCTTGACCTATATTCAAGGTCACAGGAGTCAAATCTGTTAAAACCTTTAAACGACTTCTTCTGAAATACCAAAAGCCCTAGAATCATGATATTTGGCTGAAAGGTTTCTTGGATGAAGCCGGACAAAGTTTGCGAAAAGAAATGACCTTGACTTATATTCAAGGTCACAGGGGTCAAATCTGTTAAAACCTTTAAACGACTTCTTCTGAAATACCAAAAGCCCTAGAAGCATGATATATGGCTGAAAGGTTCCTTGGATGAAGCCGGACAAAGTTTGCGAAAAAAATTGACCTTAACCTATATTCAAGGTCACAGGGGTCAAATCTGTTAAAACCTCTAAACGACTTCTTCTGAAATACCAAAAGCCCTAGAAGCATGATATTTGGCTGAAAGGTTCCTTGGATGAAGCCCGACAAAGTTTGCGAAAAGAAATGACCTTGACCTATATTCAAGGTCACAGGGGTCAAATCTGTTAAAACCTTTAAACGACTTCTTCTGAAATACCAAAAGCCCTAGAAGCATGATATTTGGCTAAAAGGTTCCTTGGATGAAGCCGGACAAAGTTTGCGAAAAGAAATGACCTTGACCTATATTCAAGGTCACAGGAGTCAAATCTGTTAAAACCTTTAAACGACTTCTTCTGAAATACCAAAAGCCCTAGAAGCATGATATTTGGCTGAAAGGTTCCTTGGATGAAGCCCGAAAAAGTTTGCGAAAAGAAATGACCTTGACTTATATTCAAGGTCACAGGGGTCAAATCTGTTAAAACCTTTAAACGACTTCTTCTGAAATACCAAAAGCCCTAGAAGCATGATATATGGCTGAAAGGTTCCTTGGATGAAGCCCGACAAAGTTTGCGAAAAGAAATGACCTTGACCTATATTCAATGTCACAGGGGTCAAATCTGTTAAAACCTTTAAACAACTTCTTCTGAAATACCAAAAGCCCTAGAAACATGATATTTGGCTGAAATGTCCCTTGGATGAAGCTCGACAAAGTTTGCGAAAAGAAATGACCTTGACCTTTATTCAAGGTCACAGGGGTCAAATCTGTTAAAACCTTTAAACGACTTCTTCTGAAATACCAAAAGCCCTAGAAGCATGATATTTGGCTGAAAGGTTCCTTGGATGAAGCCCGACAAAGTTTGCGAAAAGAAATGACCTTGACCTATATTCAAGGTCACAGGAGTCAAATCTGTGAAAACCTTTAAACGACTTCTTCTGAAATACCAAAAGCCCTAGAAGCATGATATTTGGCTGAAAGGTTCCTTGGATGAAGCCGGACAAAGTTTGCGAAAAGAAATGACCTTGACCTTTATTCAAGGTCACAGGGGTCAAATCTGTTAAAACCTTTAATCGACTTCTTCTGAAATACCAAAAGCCCTAGAAGCATGATATTTGGCTGAAAGGTTCCTTGGATGAAGCCCGACAAAGTTTGCGAAAAGAAATGACCTTGACGTATATTCAAGGTCACAGGGGTCAAATCTGTTAAAACCTTTAAACGACTTCTTCTGAAATACCAAAAGCCCTAGAAGCATGATATATGGCTGAAAGGTTTCTTGGATGAAGCCCGACAAAGTTTGCGAAAAGAAATGACCCTGACCTATATTCAAGGTCACAGGAGTCAAATCTGTTGAAACCTGCAAAAGACTTCTTCTGAAATACCAAAAGCCCTAGAAGCATGATATTTGGCTGAAAGTTTCCTTGGATGAAGCCCGACAAAGTGTGTGAAAAGAAATGACCTTGACCTATATTCAATGTCACAGGGGTCAAATCTGTTAAAACCTTTAAACGACTTCTTCTGAAATACCAAAAGCCCTAGAAGCATGATATTTGGCTGAAAGGTTCCTTGGATGAAGCCGGACAAAGTTTGCGAAAAGAAATGACCTTGACCTATATTCAAGGTCACAGGGGTCAAATCTGTTAAAACATTCAAACAACTTCTTCTGAAGTACCAAAAGCCCTAGAGGCATGACATTTGGCTGAAAGGTTTCTTGGATGAAGCCTGACAAAGTTTGCAAAAAGAAATGACCTTGATCTTGATTTGCCTAGAGACATGATATTTGGCTGGTAGCGTCCTGGGATGAAGCCAAACAAAATTTGAAAATGAAAATGATGTTGTCTTATAAGGTCACAGGGGTAAAATATGTTTAAATCTTAAGATGTTCTTCTAAATGTCTTACATTAAAAGATTTTAGGGGACTTTAGGGTTACACTATAATATAAGTCAGAGATTGATACCAGGTGAGCGATGCAGGCCCATTGGGCCTCTTGTTCCTGGGTATTTTAGGAAAAATTCAGTTTGCCAAATCGGGAAAAAAATTAGCGTGAACAGGTAATTAATTGGGGAAAAATTAAAACCCAACCACACTCATCAAATGTTCCATGCTAACCAATTTTACAGTGCACAGTGTATCATTTAGCTTTATGGTATATGGTAAACAATAAAAACAAAGAACTGGGAGTTACATGGTGAGTCTGAGTGACGGACTCACTCACTCACTGATATTTCTTTTAAGGATTTTTTATTATTCATTATAACATCATGTGCCTGTCCTTTTTTCCCGGATTTTGAAAAGGCATAATAGTTGGGATTTTTTTAGTTGATTTTGGGGGAAAATAACACTAAAACGCATTGGGAATGGGGTCGTTTGGCGTACCCAGTTATATAGGCAGGAAAAACACTGAAGTAATTTACTTATTAGCATAGAATATTACTTGTTCCTTAGATTTGATTTTGTTTGAGATAAGTGATGTGCGAGAGACTTTCGAGAGCCCCCGAGTGTCATCTTGATGAGGGGTGATGAGTTATAAATACACCATACACATGATATATGGGAACCAATCTGATTCTTGTTCAAGAAGCTTTAAATTAATAAAATGCCATTTAAATTCTATTTCAGCTATAGGCAACTCACAAGAGCATCGATTAGTGCAGGAAAGCCAAATCTAACACTCCTTTTTCTCAAAGCTGACAGACATCAATAAATGTTGTCTAGAGATGTTGTTGACGCAGTTCTTAAACAGAAACGTTTTTTCAGTCTCCGCAGACAGAAATATCACGATATTGTCTATGTGTGATAAATACAGAATGCTGTTCCCCAAAATTAACCCCATCCTCTGAGAAATATTGAGTGCTCTGTAAATCTTAGAGGCTTTCTCAAATCTCTGGTTGATAATCAAACATAGCATTTATCACAAATCATTCACCAGGAGTTGCAGCTGCAGAATATAGCGGTCCTTACGGAATTTAGAATGGGGAGTGGGGGATTTAAAGTTTTCAGTTTATATACATACAGTGTGTATGTGATCTACTATATAATCTCAGTTCGTGAACACAAAAACATGATGTTTAAGAGTTGGTGTCGCCAAGAGCTTTCATTATTATTTGCTTTAAAAACAATGTACAGTAAATCACATTAGTATAACGAACCTCTGGGGACCAAGGGAATAAGTTTAGTTACACATGTAGAACATACAGCACTAGCAGATCCAGAGGGGTGGTCTTGGGGAGCCAGGACCCCCCCCCCCTTTTTGGCAGAGGACACTTTTTATAGCCTTAATAATGGCAGTTTTTCCATTGTATCATTGAAAAAGCGTCAGCTGGACCCCCTCCTTGCGAAAATCCTGCATCCACACCTGCACAAATGTTATAAGGGCTCTTTTAATTTCCCCGAACACCAACTTGGGTAACATGAAAGAAAAGTGTTTATAAGGAAATCCTTAGAAGTTTAAACTAAAGTCAGTGTTTCAACTAAGAATGTCAACTCATTTAATTTGTAGATATGATGCTAAAGTCAGTAGTGAAATTAATACAATATTTTCATGTAATACAGCATGAGGTAATAGAAAATGATCATAAAATATTATTTTGACGGGGAATAAAAAACATGACGTTATAAGCATGAATTTGTTGTAAGCGTGTTCATTATAAATACCCCCGGTATGTTTTACTGTACAAAGTAGTAAAGTTCAAAAAAAAAAAAATCAACAAAATGTAGATCTAAGATATGACCTGAAATACTGTTATGGTTGCATTTTGTTAAAAATGGGTTTCAAGCCTGGTAAGAAGGCATACAGTACAGTGTTGTAATTAGCCATGTAATAGTAATGGTGCTACTGTATCTATAAATGTACTACCAGGTGGCCTATCCTTGGTATCTAAAGATAATTAATAATGATAATGGTGTCATTTTGTACTTACAGGTAGATGACAATGACCTAGCCAGGAGATGTTGTAACACCCTTACCCCGCTGTGTAATCTGTCTGTATGAAGGACACTGCTGTTTATAAGACTAGTATGCAGTCTGCGGAAGAGTGAGTACCAGAAATATTCCTCGAAATTTATTTCGTATTACAGAGTATCCGGGACAGTAGGGGAGATTTGTACGCTAATGTAGTACGATAATAATTGTTGGGAGTAAAACCTAAAGGATTTCTGCTCACCTCCTGTAACTGCCATTACAATTACTCAAACTAAATTACAGTAAAACCCCACTTACTCGAACTCGTGGGGACCTGATCAATACTAAATCGAAACCAATAAAACTGTTTGACAAATGAAGGGGTATTTGAGTAAACCAGGTTCGAGTAAGTGGGGTTAAACTGTTGTTTAAGAAAGCAGTATAAGGCGCTGCAGTCAAAATTGTCTATTTTAGAATAAGCTTTCTCTCAAAATCGAATGAATTGGACGATTATATCCATTAAATGTACTCTGTATAAGAAATAGTCTGCAATAAAAAAATAATTCATTTTAGCAGTGAGAAAATCATTATTATTTTCCTCATTGAAACAGTTCTTCACTGTTTGAATAAGGAATAAAATTATCAGCCCTCCGAGTGGAGATTTGCCAGATGTTATTATAAGTACTTTATTTCATGTCTTATCAGGAATTATGTGCAAGATTTATTAACACCTGGTATTGGAACAACAGACAATTTTAATTTAGCAGCTTACCGGTAATGGAGCTGAAACTTAGTTGAAATTGTAGGCCTTAGATATAGATATACAGTTGAACCTTGTTGGCTCAAACTCATATTTATAACTCGAAAGTTCGGTTTAATTCAATGTATTTTGTTGTCCCCATGAAGCGTTACACTAGCATTCAAACTTGCGTAACTCGAATACTCAGATTACTTGAAGTTTTCTTTGGTCCTGTTGAGTTTGAGATTTCGAGGTGCGATTGATTACAATTTGCACTAGGTATTTCAATTCTAGGCCTAATAGAAATTTAAATCTGATATTTATGCTATAAACAGGTTTTACGGATGGGGCTGCTTGTGAGTTCAAGGCCAGGTACAGTAGCTTTAAAGGGTATGTTTTCAGAACATGTTGGATCATAACTCTGGGGACACAGGTTGTCTTGTATCCTGTTGATCACTGTCTAAATATGACAGACTCTTGTGTAAATATTTAGCTTGGTGTCAGCTGCACTTTAAAGTAAAGCCCTTACATAAAGTTAAACAAATCTATATTCAGTGATTTTGTTTGCCCATTTTTACAGCTGATATAAGGCTGTTTCCCACAGTCAAAATTTGGGTTATTTTCCCCCAAATGAAGCAAAATTCAAAAATATTTTCACAATTCATCTGAAAATCTATTTTATTTTCCCAATTCAATAAGGCATAGGCTGCTGTAAATTCAAGGTAGCAATTACCCTGGTATTCATTGTGATGTGATACTGTTAGAAGTTGTCTATACCTTGTTGTATTTTACCTTGGCCGTTTAACCTTGATTTCAGCATTTCTGTTGAAACAAAATAAACATGCATTTAGAAATTCTTGTCTTCACCATATTATTGACCTCTAGCTCCTTAACGTAATATGTAGATGATTTTAAATCAATTCTATGACATGACTTGAGTATTCTGGGTGTGCAATGCAAATTTGAAATTCATGTTTGTGCATGTTTAATTGACTCTGCAGTACTAGTTACAAGCTAGGTAATAGGTTTGAACTCTGTTGTGTAATGGTAGGGATCTTTATAGGAAATAAACATCAAGAGGAACTACATAAACTCATTAGCTCACCTGCTCAAAGGACATTGAAGTGAGCTTATGCCTTGGTGCATTGTCCATCGTTGGTTATCAACCTAAGTTTCATGTCCGTCGTTGGTTATCAACTTAAGTTTCATGTCCGTCATTGGTTATCAACTTAAGTTTCATGTCCGTCGTTGGTTATCAACTTAAGTTTCATGTCCATCGTTGGTTATCAGCTTAAGTTTCATGTCCGTCGTTGGTTATCAACTGAAGGTTCATGGCCGTCATTGGTTATCAATTTAAGTTTCATGTAAGTCCCTACTAATCCAAAACCCACAAAGCCAATTTATACCCAATTTGGTCTGAAGCATCCTGGGGTGAAGGGGAACTAATTTTTTATAAACAGTGAATCTCTTCCCCCACCCGACCCCCTCCTCCTCCACCCCCTACTAAAGGGCATTCTGTTTTGTATAAATGGTAGGTCTAGCTTACATCCAAGGGGCCTGAGGGACAGGATCAAATAGGGGAAATAAAGCATATTCTTCTTTAAAATCCTTCTTCCTCCCTTGGAATGAAAGGTGTTCAATTATTGGTCTAAAATATCCTTGAATGAAGGGAAACCAATTTTATATAAGCGATGAGTCTGTCTTCATCTTACTGAATATTGGGGTTGATCCTCTGAGCAGTTCTTAAGGTTTATCAAGGCAAACCTGATCAATTGTTATTGGCATTGAATTAATTACTGATGCAGATTTCACTTCAAGTGACCAATAAAAACTACATAGATCTCCCCATAGTTTTCCCACTTATGTGACAGTGTATGCGGTTGTATTCCCCTACATGAAACTGGGAGGGGGTAGGTGTATGTTAGTGTTTGTGTTACTGATGTTTGTCTTCTCTCCCTCATGTGGTGTGATGGCGAGGTGACGAGGTGAAGAGCACTGGAGCAACTTCATTCTTTTATAGACTTTACATAAAACTTTATACACCAAAGGTCAAGAGTAAAAATTCCACTAATGAAATCAGTGTTTTATAAGGGTTCTTGGGTCAAGGCATTTAGGGTCAAGGCAAAAGTCATCGAATATCAATTATATAGAAAATCATCAGTGGATTCAAACCTAGTTCATTCATCAGAGTTTATGCAGAATTAAGGTATGAGAGGAACAGGAATAGGTTCTTGTTGCAGGATTCTAAGGTCAAAGTCAAGGTCACTTTCGTTATTTATGAAAAAGATCATGAACTAATTTGAATCAGTGTGATCAGAATACACTATTTCTTGAAGGATTTTGATCAAAACTCTTTCAAATGTTAAGTATGGTCCTGAGACATCTTTGTATTTCAGGTATGAAGGCCAAGGTCACAGTTACTACACGGTACATAGATTGTCATAAAAATTCAGTGTCATCACTCTTGCTTCAGATCTTCATTTTTAAACATATTTTTATCACATTTTATGAAGATTTAACGTATAAGAATAATTCAAAATCTTTTATCTCTGGTTTAAACTTGAAAATGCAAAAATGTTGAAGACTTAAAATGTAAGTTAAGCACTAATTTTGACTTGTGATATAATATTTTATTTGTCTTAAATAGTATGTTCTTGTTTTGCTTTGACAGACAACCTGCAGCTGGGAGGCAAGCAATGTCAGCTAAGTGTGGAGTGCGGGCCCCCACCTGTAAGGTTTGTGGGGATGAGTCGTCGGGGTACCACTACGGTGTCGACTCCTGCGAGGGATGCAAGGTAAGTAACTCCAGCACGTTTAAATAGACACTCTCGAAAGTCGCCGAAGTCAGCATGGCAGCCCTATACCTGAAAACTTATACTGATGAAATCCATCTTCAGGGGTGAATGAGTTCAAGTTGAGAGATGATTGCAGAGGGCTGATTAAACAAACAGTCATCAGTCATACTTTTTAAATGGTTAATCATGAAGATGTTGTTGTCAAGGTTACGTGATTACGTGTTTGTTTATAGAGCTGTTTATGTAGGTGTGTCAGACACAGTTTAGTGATAGGATCTGTTTTGCATGGACAGCATGGCCTGGTCTGATTATATAAATATCACAGGGAGCTTATATAATCAGACTTCCACTCAGAATAGACAAATTTTCAGATTGCATCTTTTCATCAAGAAACTCATGTCAAAAGATTTAAAACCAAAACTGATGTTAATGGTTATCATATATAGTTACTGCCTTTGTCTTTCTCTTCTCAGAATGATCGAAATTTATTTTTACAATTACACGATTGTCTTTTGGAATTTGTTTCACTCAACTTCTAGTCCAGTCTTATTTGTGAATACCTTATTTACATCGAAGTTTAAGTCATTCATCTATTTATGATTACTAACTGAAAGATCCATTGTCATTCTAAAAATTTATGTTGAATTTTGTGCAGAATTTATGTAGGATTTTGTACAGAATTTATGCAGGATTTTGAACAGAATTTTGAAGGGGTTTTGAACAGGATTTTGTACAGAATTTTTGCAGGATTTTGAACAGAATTTTGAAGGGGTTTTGAACAGAATTTTGAAGGATTTTGTACAGAATTTTGCAGGATTTTGTACAAAATATAGCAGGATTTTGTACAGAATATAGCAGGATTTTGTACAGAATATAGCAGGATTTTGTACAGAATTTTGCAGAATTTTGTACAGAATTTATGCAGGATTTTGTTTTGAATTTATGAAGGGTTTTGTTTATTTTGTTCATTTTCTTCCTGTGGAAATATTAATTATTGAGTTATTATTAGCAAAATAATGTTCCACTTTTGATGCCGAGTGAAATGCACAATACATTCAATGTTATTGTGTCTTGCCTTTAATTGAACTAGCAGTCAAGTTAATAGTACAAAAAACCCAACCCAAGTCAGTTTTGTTGTTGTTGCTATTGTCACTCCACAATAAATATTAAAAGAAAAACCTTTCATACAAAATAATGATTGAATGAGGCATTTAAATCAAATAACGTTTTCATTGCAAAATAATGATGTTTATGTAATACAATATGATGTGAGGGCTGACTCAGTCGGGAGAAGTGTGAAGATTGTAATTAATAAGTAAGGTGATAGTCAAGTTACCGTGGCAACAAAACGTGTTTTATCAGTTTATGGTGACATCAGGTTTCCTGCACTTCAATCAACATTGATTTTCTGATTTTATCCTGCTTCTCTCGCTGACCTGGGTCCTTGGTCGTCGGTATATCATCATTTCACACAAGGAGCCAAGTTCATTATTAATGTATAAGTAAATTCAATTTCAGGAACGACCTGATTGTGTACTTCATGGGTCACTCTACAGCTAATGATTACTTCATATTAGAATAAAATGTTTGCATTTTAAAATGCCTTTAATGTTCATATCTGCTTTTAGGTATACGTATGTGGAAGTAAAAGTAACTGCTGAAGAAGTCACTTTGTTTGCTAAATCAGCTTGCACAGTGGGCCCACACAAATATACATTGATATGGCTGAATAATTCCCTGTCCTTTGTGAATTCTGAAGCTAGCTAGCCACGAGAGTTTCAGGTTTCTTAATTCATTCAGGTAGCATCTGTGGCTTTTTGCAATACATTATGGGGGACAGAAAACTTAGTGTATAACATTGTAGTCTATATATGGTAATGGCTAAATGTCTGTTTATTAAACTTGCAGGGTTTTTTCCGTCGCTGTATTACCCAAGGGATGACCCATAAGTGCTCAAACGAAGAGAAGTGTGAGATCACACCCTTCACACGAAACAGCTGTCAGTACTGTCGGCTGAAGAAATGCTTTTCAGTTGGCATGTCCAGAGAAGGTCAGTATTTTCTCCGAATTTTGTCCTCAGGTCATTGTACAACACTCAATAGTTCTCAGCATTTTTTCCTAAAATCATTTACATCAGTCAATGGTTCTCGGCATTTGTCCTCATGCCATTCACAGCATCAGTCAATGGTTCTCGGCATTTTGTCGAAGTTATTTACAACATCAGTCAGTGGTTCTCAGCATTTTGTCCTCAACCTGAAGTGTACAAGCGTTGGTAATAGATAGCAGGAAATATTCCAACATTTTTATAGCTCAATTTATTAATGACCAGGATCTGGAAATGAAGCTGGCAACTTCTTGCTATGACATTGTGTTGAGGGTAGAGTACTAGTGTATGGTGTCAGCTGGCAGACTAGAATAAGTAAAATACTGAGTTGGATTATTGCACATGATTTTGTTTCGATAAAAGAATCAACTATCAATAGGACACAACAGCTGTTGACAGGCAATACCCCCTCTCTGTTCAGTACAAATGACCTCATTTCAAGTTTACAAACCTCCCTGTCGAAACATTATTCTGCATCTAGAACAGCATGACGTCACGCTCGTGCAGTGGTAAAATGTTGGCAGATTGACAGACCTGAGATGCATGTGTATGAATGACTGTGTATACAGCAGTATAAGCATGTCAACACTGGTCTATATATACACGACCTTTGATTTCGTTTTGGATATCCGACTCTTAACGGGATTGAAATGATATATACGAAAAAAATCTTTCTCTGATCTCCTTGTAAAGTGGTAGGGGTTATATTTAGCATCTTTGCGTAATTAATAGAGTCTCAGGGCAGTATCATTCATTAATAAACCGGAGTTTGATGGTAATGTGTAGCCTGTAAAGGGTGTCGACTGAAGCTCAGTTTCTTCTTCGAGGCTTAAAATGCTATTACTCCAGATAAAGACCTGAAAACAGACGCTTTAGGGAGCAAAATCATTAATCGGATTGTCAACTGCTTCAATCTGCTTTTGCTTTTTGTTTTCATTGTTAAATGTATTTTGTGCAGGTTAAAAATGTTGTGGCTGATGTTGATTTTCTACAGAGGTTTCCACAGGGTTTAGGAATTCAGCTGGTGTTCGGTTTCCACTAGTAAGAGAGATTAAATTTCTGTAGGGTTTAGGAATGGCTGACTTTTTACGATTTTTTTTTTGTGAAGTTATTGTTACACTTCAGAAACATATATCTCTTTTTTCATGTTTCGGTGAAAGGAAAAAGTTTATGCAAATAAAATGAAAATCTTTTCTTTGCTTGTTTATGCTTGGGATTACTTTTAAGATAGAAATACGTTAAATATAAATGTTCCTTCTTGATTTCTTACTTAATAGTTTTATGATAGCATTGGGAAAATCCTTTTGGATAGTTCATACCCTTTGATAATAGCATTAGATGAGTGGAACGGACAGATTTAAATGTCACAGGTCTTGGTAGACAGAAAATGCAAAGATATTGCTTTTTAGATTGATCCGTAACCATAGCTATGACTTCTGAAGTAATGGTTATGGTGGCATTACACTACAGGGACTACATGTTAACATAAGTCACTGTCAATGGCCGAGCTTTCCTGCTAACACAATGGTGTGGTTGTAAATACAGAACAGTGTATGTAAAAAACACCCATCATCTATATACTGATAATGCCAGGATACCCACCTCACAAACCTCCAGAGGTTGCTTGCAGTGTTATATAGACTCAATATGTATAGAGTGAATGGCATGACATTTTCCAATGTCTTGGTATGTCCGTTCTCGCTAAGTTATCGTAGCTATTACAGTAGCTTTACATACAGATCCATACAATTACCGGTACAGTGGTTGTAACAAGGAAGTTGAGGATTGGGAAATTAGACAGATGCATACCTGACAACCCTCCCTCATTAGGAGGGAGACTCCTTCATTTTGACCAAAATTTACCAATCTCTCTCAACATCTCCCTCATGTCTAAACCCACAATAACTCAAAATCTACATCTTGTGGTCAAATGAGATTCTAGTTACTGCAGAATATGTGTAATGACCATAATAACTGTATCTGGATCAAATAAATACTTTGTGAAGTTATTTTGATACATAATAAGGGAAAGACAAATTGAGCAATGCAGTTTCAGTCACATTTCACGCTCTTTCTCCCTCGTTGGATATATGGAAAGAGGGACATTTTCCTCATTGGAGGTTTCAGGGGCTGAGTGTGATCTATGCAGGTGAAATATTAATCAAATGGATGAGAATTTATATAAGCCCATAATGCTGGAAAAAAACTGGTAATATTTTCTGTCCACATAACGTGTCTTCCTTTATATTTATATAAAATTAATATGGGCAAAGGAACAGGGGTTTTAAACAAATCAAAGGGATTGAAACTTGTTTTCCTTTTATTGCACAAGCCAGTTTATACGGAATTTCAGAAGTATCATAGTTTTAAAGATTTGTACTTTGACCAAAAAATATCAATATCAGAGTGATCCGCTTGCATTATAATTTGTGGCTGTAATTAGAGTGTATAGTTATAAAAATGGCTGATTTATTGAAATTAATGAATATTTTCTGTTGGTTAATTATGAAATATTGGTTCTGTTAATAGGGCGTTATTGGTAATTTGCAGTTATTTCATTTAGTTTGTTATTCTATGCATTATTAAAAACAATATTAGAAAAAAATGAAAATCTCTGGAAAAGTTCAAGTGATGTCAGTTAGTTGTTATGACAAAATTTTAAAAAAAACTAAAAAATTTTAGAACTCGGAATTTAAATGCCTTGGCGATTAAGTTGTTACAATATTTTGATGGTACAGATTATCCAGAGGAGTTTGTAAACAAGATGATGAGGTTTTAAACAGAGTTTTGTAAATCAATACGGAAGGGATGAAACAGGGAGGTTTGTAAAACACGATCGTAAGGATTAAATCAGATAAGCTCCCTTTTAAAATGTTTCCATAAGCACGAGACTAAAGTATGATGTTAAACAGATATAGTTCATACACGTTCTGGGAGCTACTCTATTTGACCTCGGCAGAATGCACCATTACGCTTTATCTCTACAAAACGCAACAGCTGCCGGTGAAAATGTATTCTACTCCACTAATGTTTAGTGATGTAAGAAGACCCTGCTGCCAAAACTTACATGCATGGAAACTCCCAGCTCGTAACATTTCACACATGCCAGTAAATGAAGAGTGTGAGGCATATCCCAATGAATGCCATATCCAGTGATATTAATTGTCTTGTTCGGTTGAATTATGTGTAGAAAAAATAATTCATTCATTCACCCCTGAAGACACGTTTGAGCTCTTCCCATCAGAAAGTTGGAATAGTTCATTATGAAACTGCAGGGGTGAATCATTTCAGGCACAACAATTTGAAGTTTTAATTACTCCAGGTATTTTTAATCAACTAATGCATTTGTTGCCATACACAAATACAGCTATTACAATTTTCTTTATTTCAATCAGTTTATGATAGTGCTAGAGTTTGTAAAAAGTTCAAAATGTTTGTATTAAAGCTTTATCATGTTGTCGCGTTCTAACACTTTTTGCCTCTGGGGATCAATTTTCTGTGTAAATACACTATGTCAATAGTCCTGCTACAGGTTGATCTTTGTGATTTCATTCATGGACGTTTTCGTTTAACCATCAACTGTATTATCAAAAAATAATTATGTATGTTGAATTTATCAAAGACAATTTGTCTTATCCTTTATTCTGCTGGGTCATTTGAACAGAAAACTGTATTATATAATGACAGGGGTCAATCTAGGCCTTTTTTACTAACATTTATGGGTAGTTTCCCCTCAGAATTGTGTTCCCTTCTTCCCCTCAGAATTGTCTTAAATTTACTGAAATATTGTATTTTCATTTATTTCTGATGGCAATATCTACCCACATCTTTCAGATTTGCTTTTTTCGGATTATCCTTTGCTGTTTTCAGTTGAAAAATGTGCTTTAAAGTTTAAAAAGTTTAACTTTGTGATTTTTAAAAATTCCCCTTTGAAGAGCTTATTTTCCCCAAAAGTAAAAAAGGATAGTTTCCCCTTAAACCTAGATTAACGCCTGAATGATAATTATGTATATTGAATTTATTAAAGAGCACTTATCTTATCCTTTATTCTGCAGGGTCTTTAAGATTCTGAACTTCCGTTGAACCTGTTTTGATGTAATATTTGTTCCATGCCTGGAGAAAATATTGGCAGATGTTTGTTTATTGAACAGGACAAGTTTTGGCTTTTAGCCAACTGAGTATGGTGTTGTTTCAGGATGTTGAACCCTGACTTTTGTCCTAATTGTGATATCTATTTGTGGCATATTATCAAAAACGGTGTCATAAAGTCAAATCAGACGTGTCAAAATATTCAGTTTTGGTTCAACAATATATATATATATACACTTGCCTGTTTGAAGTTTTGGGGAAATTTACCAGAAATAAAAGAATTCAGAAATTGGACTTAAGATTAATTTGTATTGAAGGTAACAGTAATATTATATACCAGATATATATTATATGAACAGTAATATTATATACCTGATGTATGTATTACACCTATTGATGCCTGTGCTGACACTGCAAATGAATTGGTTTTGTTGTATTAGAGTGTCTGATATTTGAACCAGTAGATTCCATGGACAGATCTGATCTACCTGAAGTGCTGTTGTCCTGTGTTTAAGCGAAGCAAGTCATTCTGAAAATCAATGACGTAATATCTGCCTGTTTTACTGCAGTTAGGTGTATAGAATATTTACAGTGTATAACGAGCTGGTCTGTTAATTGTTCATTATGATAGTACAGTGTATTTATATGTAGAGGTATGGTCATAATTTGTGTGTATAAGATATACACTTACAGTTTCCCTTATCTTCAAGGATACACAGGAAAACATATATGTCTCACACTGTTAACTACATAACCACCCCAGCCATTAGTCAGAACGCCTTGATCTACTGGAACCAGGGTGTCTGTCTATCCCCCAACCACCAACACCAACCATTAGTTAGAACACCTTGATCTACTGGAACCAGGGTGTCTGTCTATCCCCCAACCACCACCCCAACCATTAGTTAGAACACCTTAATCTACTAGAACCAGGGTGTCTGTCTATCCCCCAACCACCACCCCAACCATTAGTCAGAACACCTTGATCTACTAGAACCAGGGTGTCTGTCTATCCCCCAACCACCACCCCAACCATTAGTTAGAACACCTTGATCTACTAGAACCAGGGTGTCTGTCTATCCCCCAACCACCACCCCAACCATTAGTTAGAAAACTTTAATCTACTAGAACCAGGGTGTCTGTCTATCCCCCAACCACCACCCCAACCATTAGTTAGAACACCCTGATCTACTAGAACCAGGGTGTCTGTCTATCCCCCAACCACCACCCCAACCATTAGTCAGAACACTGTGATCTACTGGAACCAGGATGTCTGTCTATCCCCCAACCACCACCCCAACCATTAGTTAGAACACCCTGATCTACTGGAACCAGGGTGTCTGTCTATCCCCCAACCACCACCCCCAACCATTAGTCAGAACACCTTGATCTACTGGAACCAGGGTGTCTGTCTATCCCCCAACCATTAGTGAGAACACCTTGATCTACTGGAACCAGGGTGTCTGTTTATCCCCCAACCATTAGTCAGAACACCTTGATCTACTGGAACCAGGGTGTCTGTCTATCCCCCAACCATTAGTCAGAACACCTTGATCTACTGGAACCAGAGTGTCTGTCTTGTGTAGTTTTGAGTCCAACACTCAGGTTCTTTCAAAGAACGTACGTGTTGGGCTCACTGCTTTACTACACATTAACTGGCCTTTAGTGAGACCTCGTGTATACACCTGTATCCACGGCAGGTTAGACTGGATAGCAACGTTTGACTACCTTTCGGGATGTTGTCTCCAACCCCCCATACTAAAAAGTATATCTAGATTGAATTTGTAATCCCTGAGCAAGAATGTAAAAATGCATACAACCACAATATCTTATCATTAAGTTACAAATGTATATTTTCAGGTTGTCTTAAGTTCTTGAATTTTGGTAAGTCTTAAGTTTGGGGGACTAGTGGGGAATTGAATACCAAATTAGTTTTCAGGGTGTATCATAGACAAATTATTTTTGTCAATTTATATTAATGTTTGCAGGTTGGAATTGAATTATTCTGAACTTTTTGTGTAAATTGAATTTCATTTAATAGGAATTGCTTTTTCAGATGCACTCTTACTGCATGAATGTACATTCTATTCTTTTATTTTCAGCTTCAAGATTGGGACGGCGGCCAAAGCGTTTAAAAGACTCCAGTGGAGAGTCTAAACACCAAGGGCCAGCGAGTTTGCCAGCTATAGCACCTTATCCTCCAACTCCGTCCGATCTGTACAAACTGAAAATGGCTGAACTACAAAACCTGCTTCAACAGAACGGTACATTCAAGTCCGAGTTAATGCAGGCCTTTTTGTCTGCAGCCCAAGCAAGCTTCCGGGAGCACCAGCGCAACCCTTCAACTAACGACAACGATGAAACCAAGAACAAGGGTAAACCCCAGTTGGGCGGAGAATCGGGCTATTCAAGTTTCAGTAGCCCAGGTAGCAGTAAGAGCCATTCCCCTATTGGTGAGTTTACCAGCTCTTCGGGGGCATTCAACAACAACCATGACATACCCCTCGACGACAAGAATGACATTGATCTAGCGAACATCAATCTTGTCGATGACAATATGTTAAAGGAACTTGAAAGCCAGCACAATTTTAATGCGTTGAGTATCAAGTCGGAGCCAAGCTCTTCCAATCAGTCATGTAGTGGCGCCAATTCATCCAGTGCTTCAAATGACGGGGTGAATTTTATGCCGATGGGTTTTTCCGCAGAACATCAAAACATGGATGTTATGCCTCAATTTCCCAGTGCAGATATGATGACCTCATTCATGCCGGAGGTGTCGGACATAAACGAAGAAAGTGACGTTGATATGGAACGCATAATGGCTAATGCTGCCGTGACACCAACTGAGTTGAGGAGAGTACTTATTCAGCAGGTGACAGGAAATGTTTACGACGCTCACATGGACACGTGTAAGCCCACCAATCAGGCAGTGAGGGCAGCAAATGCTCGCATTGCTGACGGTAAAACGGCCATGGTAAGTCTCTCTGTAACATAGGCTTTACAGCATTTAAAAAAAAAACCACATGAACATTCTGTATAACAATTTTTTGTGAAATTCAAAATGTGTATATATATATTTAGTATTGTTTCATACAACCAATTAATGACGGATTTCAATTAATTGTTGAACCCATTCATCCCTGAAGACACATATGAACTCTTCCAATTCAAAGGATGGAACAGGTCATTGTAAAATTCAGGGTTGACATGACTTTAATGTTGATATCACGTAAAACTATTTCGGAAAAAAGGAAATCGTGCAAAGTGCAAATACAGTATCTATCTTTCATATTTCTTTTATTATTGATAATTGAATTGAATCTGCTTGCGTCGTTTGGATTTTGTACACGAAGGAAAACTATCCCGACTTAATGCAATATGGCGGCGTCCTTGAGATTTGTTGATCTTCCACTGAAAAAATCTTTGCACACATCTATATCAGTGTAATTTCTTCTTCCTTGTTAAGGATCAGACTCAAAGGTTTTAGTGCATTTGACCCTGGGAGGTGGTATAATGTTAAAAAATATATACCTAGTCATTCGTTAAAACCTATTTTTGGTATTTTCACTTTTAAATAAAAACAGTGACTATGTTTAGGGAAGGTTGAAGTTAGCAAGGACAGACCTGAAAGAGTTCAGGTTTTGCAGCTACCCCAGTTTTAGATTGTATTTTTCCTCTAAAAAGTCTGCAGATTACACAAGTTTTCATGGTATTTACATTATGGCTTGTCTCAACTCTAGGGTAAGACCAGGAAATCTCACATTGGTGAAAAAAATAGATATTGAAATCTGTCTGGGTGATGAGAATACTCGTTCCAGTCCAGGTGGAGGGGTCTGAACCAAATCTGGTTATCATTTTGGGGTATTGTGTGGCCAAGGAGACTTCATGGCCCTTGGTGTTTAGTCTCTCCATTGGAGTCTTTTAAACGCTTTGGTCGCCATCCCAATCTCACAGCTGAAAGTAAAGGAATAGAATGTACATCCATGCAGAACGAAAGCATCTGATATATTAGGAGAGGCTATTCCAGTATTAGAAACTATCAAATACACATGGCAAATGTATGATGTCACAAGTTTTTTTACAAAAAAGCTGATCGAGAGACGATAAAAGGAAACTCTAACTCATCCCACTCCTAGCAGACTTTATCAACATGTATAGCTATAATACCAATAGATTTAATCAACATATATTTATAATACCAATAGGTTACAGTGTTCTCACTAAGTTTTGCAATTATTGTTTGACTTCAAAAGAATAGTTGGTTGAATTTTCACATTTTGTAATGTTGACGTATATAAAATTCTGAAAAATAGCCGGTTCAAAGTTGTTGAATAAAAGGCTATTTTTGCCGGCAACCGGCTTTTAATGAGAACCCCTGGGTTAAATAAACATGTACATGTATCTATAATAACAATAGATTTTGTACATGAGTGTGGTAACAGACAACTCCTGATTAGATCCATTTGTCAGGGCTAGGGGTCACAGGCTGGATTACTAAGTCATTGGTGTTAAAAAAGAGAATACAGTGTCACTAAACATCTCACCCACCCCTGGAGACACATTTGAACTCTTCCAATTAAAAGGTAGGAATAGTTCATTATGAAGTTTCAGGGATGAATGAGTTAAAAAACTTATGAAAAGCTGGCGTATATGGTGTCGAGTTTGTACCACTGTTCCAGTAGTGACAGGATGAGCTGGATATGCTAGTCTATTATAAATATTCTGATGTTTTTCTGTTTGGCAGCCTGACCTTAGTAAGCTGTCCCTGACTGTTCCAGTAGTAACAGGATGAGATGGATATGCTAGTCTATTATAAATATTGTGTTGTTTTTCTGTTTGGTAGCCTGACCTTAGTAAGTTGTCCCTGACTGTTCCAGTAGTGACAGGATGAGCTGGATATGCTAGTCTATTATAAATATTGTGTTGTTATTTTTCTGTTTGGCAGCCTGACCTTAGTAAGCTGTCCCTGAACCCAGGGATGATGTGGAAACAGTTCCTAGAAAACATGGTACCAGAGATTACACAGGCTGTCAAGTTCTGTAAACGAATTCCAGGTCAGTTGTGACTGCTACAGGTTACAGAGATATAGTCATGTTAACAGTGTTAAACTGTT
The DNA here is from genome assembly GCA_947623455.1 of Mimachlamys varia. NCBI lineage: Eukaryota > Metazoa > Mollusca > Bivalvia > Pectinida > Pectinidae > Mimachlamys > Mimachlamys varia. The sequence continues at coordinate 36,400,151 of OX392534.1, forward strand.
CCTGAATGAAATGGAGAGAAAACTTTGTGATACGGAATTGCGACAAAAATATTGTACATTAATGGAAGCAAAATTGTTTTTGGAGCAATAATTAAAATCAGGATTCTTCAAAACAGCTTTGAACATGAAATGAAATCAAAATCACTGTAATAAAAAATGTAATATCGTTGGTTTCGTTCACCAAGTATTCTTAAAACAGCTTTGAATTGATAAGATAAACACAAGCACTTGGTCGTTTTATAGCAATGTATTTCGCGGAATTTTCATATATTCTTATAATAGAATGAAAAACTCTACCAAAATCACAAAAAAAAAATTGTAAAAATCTGTTGGGTCGATTCTCCGATATTGTATATACCGGTAATAGATATATTATTATATTTAATTTCTGTAAGTAAATTCTCCAATATATAATAGTTGTATTATTATATTTAATTTCTGCGGGTTCATTCCTAAATATTTCATGTGATCTCTCCAATAGGGTTCAGCGAGATTGGCCAGGATGATCAGATACTGTTGATAAAGCAAGGTTCGTTTGAGATCCTGGCCTGTCGTATGTGTAATCTTGTGGATGTGGACACGCAGGAGATGTTCGATCCAGATATGAAAATGAAGTGTCCCAGGTAAGGTTGTCAGACTTGCTAGCATATTTTAGCAATGTTTTGTACATCTCCTCAATCATTTCATTTAATTTAACTAATTTCTAGCTCACCAGCCCAAGGTAAGTCAGCTTATGCTGTGATGCAGCATCTGTTGTCTGTCTAGTGTCAACATTTTGATTCAAACAACTTTTCAATAACCAAAGGACTCGGTGTACTGATATCTGGCCTGTAGCAAGCTGGGATGACGGGCTACCAAGTTTGTTCAAATGAATGACCTTAACCGGTTTTCAAAAGTCACAAAGTCAAATGCTGAAATTCTTCAACGACACTTCTCAATAATGAAAAGGTCTGAGATACTGGTAGCTTGTTACATGCTGGGATAAAGGCCTATTAAGTTTGTTCAAATGTTTGACCTTGACACACAGGTCAAATATGATGAAATCTTCAAATAACTTCTTGTCAATAACTAAAAGTCTAAAGATACTGATGTTTGGCCTGTAGCCTACTTGGATGAAGGGCTACAAAGTTTGTTGAATTGAATGACCTTGATGTTTATTTAAGGTCACAGGGGTCAGTTATATGTTGGAATTTTCCAACATCTTCTGATTAACCAAAAGGTCGGGCAGAAGCATGCTTGGATGAAAGGCTATAAACCCTTTGCAACTTCATGTCCTTGTTTGACTTTCAAGGTCACATGGGTCATGTGTTTCAATCTTTTAATAGTCATTTTAAATCAATCATTTGATATTTTCCCTGTAGTGGTATTATGGTCCATTGTTAGATTAACACCAGGTAAGCAATTCAGGCCCATTGGACCTCTTGTTAATGAAAGGATGTTTCAGTAAAATATATAAAAAAAAGGTAATAAATATATAACGGGTAATCCTTGTAGCAGTATTATTCTCACACTTTTTCGTGAAAGTATTCAATGGTGAACTCAACAGAATGCAGCAAACGTTTTGAGTTACAAACATAAATTGTAAGATCAAGAGATCAGAAAGAACCCATCTTCACTTACCAAGGGTTACGATATAAAAGGGAAGTGTATTGGATCGTAACTCTTGATAAGCGAAGATGGAGACAATCAGGGATACAGATTATTTAGTTAGAAATGGAATGAAGCATTTACAGTATTCAATTGCTTTATTGATTTCAGGAAGGTGATACAGTCGATGCCCATGGGGAGCTTCATGGACGAGTTTTTCATCGTGGCAGGGGAGTTGAATCCCTTGAAGCTATCTGATGTGGAAACTGCACTTTTTTCAACAGTTTTAATTATTTGTCCTCGTAAGTTTACTGGTTTATTATCCAATATATTTCTGCAGACTTTGGTTGAGGGCAATCCCTAGTTGTACTAAACTGACCTTGTATGGACAATATTCACCGAGGCCGAAGGCCTCTAGGTGAATGTCGTTCAGGTCAAGTCAGTAAAACCATGCATTACTGTTAAAGTGTTTTTTTTTAGCGGTGGAGATATTTTCGCTGCAAAAAGCAAAAAAATCTGCATGCGAACACATTTAACACTTCTCAAACTCTACAGTGAACAATAGTATTATAGGTACATGTCCTCATTGCAAAACAGCATGACTTCAGCGCGAACGTTTCCACACCACGAACAGTTTGGAGGCTGTCTTATCGAAAATTTCCAAAGCGCGAAAATATTGGCTTTTACAGTATTATATTATTTCTACTGATTTGTTATTAACTGGAAAAAATAGATTAATTTCAACATTTTAATTGACAATAATGAAAATTCATGTTTTTGAAAGATGACTGCAACATTGTGTTCACTTATGATTATTTACTTTCATGCAAATAGTGGTAGTTGTACAGATTTTATAAGTATAGGTAATCTGCATTAATAGAAATCAATGTCAAGTTCAGTTTGAATTGTTGTAATTTTTTAACACTTAAATTTCAATGTTTTTTCTTTAGATCGCCTTAATCTGAAGAATGAAAAAGCTATTGACAAACTACAAACACTACTGCTCCAGTGCCTTTATCAGTTGATGCTTAGTTCACGCGGAGATGGTAAGTAGTTTAGAAAATTCCGTTCTCAGCTGTCCGTACACCACTGACTTGCAGCATTATCTTCATTTTAATGTTGCATATACCAGTATGTGTAAAAGTGTTACCATGTATACCCTATTCAGGACTTATAAGGGCCAGATGGGAAAGATGTTGCGTTCAGTGTGTTGATATATTTTCTATTTTTGGAAGTCAAACCAATCAAAAAAAAAATTGAAATCATGATCAGAATTAATATTTTACCCTAAATGTATTGTTTCCCCAAATTGTATCCTTGAAGTTACCTGAAACTATGTGTGTGGAAAGTGGAAATTTTGTGATTTTCCCCGTATTCATTTTAAACATCAGTCACTATGATGTTCAGTTATCTTGTATTGTGCATTGCAGATGCAGATGTGGTATTCATGAAGACAATAAGACTTGTGCCGTTCTTTAGGAAACTTAACAACAAGCATTCCGAGGTCCTCAATAGCATGAAACTTCAGGGCATGGAGCAACAGAAAGAGTTCCCTCCCCTGCATCAAGAAGTGTTTGATGGCAATTTCTCTACAGACTAACTTGACGATACCCCGTAGTAGAAGAAACTCCATTGAGGAAGATTCAGAAGTGCAGTAACTTGAATACACAGATGGTCAACTAGACCTGAAAGTTTTAGTTATTTCCGTTTGGTAAATGATTGAGTCATTTCTTCACTGATTAAGACAGCAAACTTTACCTGTAGACAGTTTGGTAACCTTGCCTTCAGGCTTGCAGTACAGGCCCATGGTTATAGAGAAATGGCAAAGGGAACACTTATCCTATTGGTACACCCTACCCTGTCTCTGGGGCCCACTGTAACTGTAAGGCCCACGGATATACCACTAGAAGGCCCGGTAGAACATTTAACATTTTGAGAACTTAATTTCCCTGATCTTGTGCCACGATATGGGGATTACATAGTTCAGAATAATCTTGGCTTTCTCAGTGATTAATGATGTGGAATTGTTCGGAAAATGGTTGTTACACCGCACAAGAATGGAAAGTGTGGACGATGATTGTCCCAGAGATACGGAAAGTTTAACACTGTTGTGTGAAGATGTGTTGGGAGTGGATATTGGACATGCAGTGCATGTGCATATTAATTGATATTTGAAAGGGGTAGTTGTGGATGCTTTAATAGCAAAATATCTTCAGATATAATATGAAAAGAAGAATGGAGGGAGAGAAGCAACCTTGTGGACATAGTAATGACTATTTTCCAAGGAATAGTAATGACTATCTCCCAAAGAATGCCCGGTGGATGCTCTGAATTTCGGACATCACTCTGAACTAACATGTACTTCTGGATACAGTGCTATTCTGAAATTTTACTTAAATGTGCTGTGGACAAGTGTTCTGAAGTCGCATACCATACTCGGACTACTCACAGTCAATGTGTTAGTGGAGGTATCGCCAGAAGTATGTGTACAGAGTTTTAAGATTAATTACGAGCTGATATCTTCTACAGGTTGCAGTACTTTACCTCCAGGGGTATCGGTCACTGATAGTGCTCTTCTCACGATGAATAATAGTGCTATATATTGTGTGGAAACCCCCGTTATCACGTGTGACGAGATAATGGTAGGGCTACGTTATAATCTGTTTTAATTCTTCGTAATGAAACTGTACTATGTCTTGTAGAAAAAAATGTAAATAACTTGTTATGACCGGTTAAAAAGCTGAATGTGATGAGAGATTTTGAACTACAACACTTTTAGAGGAGATAAAGTTTTAAGTTGTCCGTTTTTATATTGAGTGAAATGTTTTTGGGAAAGATTGAGTTTGAAAGATAAAGGTACCCATACATACAAAATGTATATGTATATTAATTGATAAACTAACAACTATCTGTCGCCGATGGACTGTAACAAGAAAGTTCGCAAATATATCAGTAACCTTTTCTTTCTAAATCATGTACTAAATTACCTCTTTTTGATGGAATTCATTTTGAAATTGTTAAAATCTTAGGTTTCATTGAATTATTTCCTGTAACGATGAATATCAAAAATAAAAAAATTTGTTGAACAGATCTAGAAATTGTCCTACACTACTGACCTACAGTAACTTTGCTGTATTTAAAGTACGTGTACATCTATTTTAAAATGCTAAAATATTTACATATGCTTTAATGAATGCTCAAAAGATATCTACAATGAAAACAATGCACATAATTCAAGTGTGCATATTGCTAAGTAAACCTCCATATCTGAATTTGAAAATTGTCAAATAAATTTTTTAATTAAAGTTTTTGTAATAAAACAGTAAATTTCATTTAAGTTCATGAAAATTATCAAAACGAATATCATTAATGATTGGACTTCATCTGGATGGCAGGCTGAACTGGCAAGAAATTTTTTTTGTGTTTTAAGGAATATAAAAAACATCAGTTTACTCTATTTTCTAGGAAGGAAATATGGACTAGATTGTTGGATGGTATAGTCGTCTGTCTGAGTATATACCCAGTATATTCAGCACCATGATAACCTCTGTAAAGGGAGGCTACTCATTTATACTGTTAAATGGCAATTCACAAAATCAAGTACAAAACAAAAATGTGTGTTTAGAGTTCGAATATACCAACATTTGACAGAATGTTTTATTTTTACAAGGTTTAAACTTTCTAATGTAACGAAATGTGTCACTATTGAAATCTACAATTAAATATGTGGTCTCAATTTAAGCTGAATGATAATTATAATAAAAATATTCATATAGAAACTAAACTTCGATAATGACAAAATTAGAGCTAAAACTTTTCTTATTACCAATTTTACACAATATTAAATATTTTAACACTGAACACACATTTTTTTGACCACGTTAACTTTGATGAATGTTTGTGAATATTTGTATAAAGCCTTGTGGCATGTTTGAATGGTAGTTTTGTGATATGTGATATTAACTTGAACAAAGAAAGCTGTAAATGACTGACTCTGTGGGCTGTTGTTATTATCTGTAATTAAACTTGATCTGATTGTTCAACTTTTAGTCCTGATAACTAAACTTTTTTATGTTTTAATCCTGACAAGTTATGGCGTACTGTAGCAGGTAACTTGCTTGCTCAGTTTTTCATTTTCTTCTTTTCAAACACAGTGTGAAATGTACGATAACTCCTTTTAGGAAAAAAATGTTTATTATTAACAGATATCTAACTGTCAGTCTTTTTTGTTATATGTTAATGATATGATATTCTTGTTTATGATATAATATAGAGTATCCAACTTTAATGATAAACGTTACTTAACACAATGCTTATGTTTGTACCTCTGTAATAGGTTAAAATATCTTAACAAATTCACATCTTACACCGCACAATGACCTTATCGGTCGCAGTGTATTAGCAGTGTATTGTTGTATACTTTCGTAACATGGTACTGATATAAATGACTAACAAAATCCAAATAACCAATTTTATTCATAAACAATTTTTTTTGGGGGTGTGGAACTCTTATGAAAGGAGTTACACGAGAAACGTACAGAGTAGCATATACCTTTAATGTGTGTTTCAACCTCTGATGAAAGTGTACCACAGGGTTACACTAAAGAAGATGAATGTTTCACGGGGTGGCAGTGTTTGGTTGATCTTGTGTTTAACAATGTAGAAGACGCAGGGCAGGGAATCTACCACAGTGCCTATTAGTGGGACACAGTACTATAGTTGTCTCCTGCAGTTGATGTGGCTTTGATCAGTCAAGGGTATACGTATTGTATCTTGTAAAGTGTGTTAATTTCTGTACCCAATGCACCAGCATCTGTGAAAAACAATCAAAATTCAAATCTTACATCATAACGATGTGTGCACGTGTGTTGCAGTTGAATATGTGATATACTATATAATACAGTTTTGCCCCAGTGCCAGTAGCAAAAAGGTTTAAAAGCTGTCGGTGTTGTTTCCACGATTTTACCTTTAAATGTTGATTTAAGTTTGTATTTGGCATCACCAGAAACAGTTCGTACGAAGATTAGGTTTTTGTCAATAGGTGACCGGAAATAGTAAATCTTGTTTATAACGACACTATTTCCTCATATTTGGAAAAGGGTTTCTTGGGATTTGAGAATATTTCCTCATGTTTGAGAAAAGGGTTTCTAGGGATTTGAGAATATTTCCTTATGTTTAAGAAAAGGGTTTCTGGAGATTTTAGAATTTTTCTTCATGTTCGAGAAAGGGATTTCTCGGGGTTCAAGAAGGTGTTATTTGAATAATACTTGATTTCAAGTCTGTTGGGATTTCCAATGTTTTTGGTCAAATAAATCTACTTATAAATGAAATGTTTTCTACTATACCGTCATGGATTTATGTCATATTAATTGAAACATACTTATGTGTATGTACCAGCTATTTAGTAATGAATGATGGCATCAAGTTGATCTCAAGTGTCTAAAAAGACGAAATAATCACAAACATCACATGAAATTAAAAACAGGACTCTGTGAAGAGTCTTTAGTTGTTACATTGTTACATATGATTGTTAGCGTTTGAGTGTGCTGCGTGTTATGGTTATATGAACTCCAGTTCCTCTTGGTATCATGTGTTTCCTAATGATGTTTGTTTCCTGTAGTATGTGACCACTGGTCAACCACTGGTCAACACATGTCCTTATTGGTTACTTAAGGTCAGCAGATGAATATATTACAACATTACCGTATTTTACCGGGAATAAGCCCCCTCTCACGATTAAGCCCCCTCCCCACTTTGGCAAAGGTTCTTGGAACAGGGTGGGAGCATGTGAATAAGCCCCCACCCTAAATTTTGTCTTTCTCTCAATAAAAAGCATGTTAATTTCTTTTTAATTTGTGTCTGAATATCCAAGATGGCGATCTTTTGTGAACAGGGGTGTATTCGTGAATAAGACCCCTCCCTACTTTTGATCAATTATTTTTCTCAGGGGGTGGGGCTTATTCCCGGTCAGATACGGGTATATATATACTACCCAGATATTTCCTGGTTATCTTACAGAAATACCTGGAACATGAACCTGGCCACAAAGAAATTGGGTTTGCATTTTGGTTTATAATGCTCCTTAAGCCATTTATAATGATACTGAATTCATTTACATTTGAAATTGTCGGTAAACGTAGTTAAAGCTACTATTTAAAAACCACCATTACAGACTGAAAATGTACCGTAGTAAAATATACAATTTTGAAAACAACCAAAGAAAAGCCTCAACTTTCCATTCTATGTAAGGATTGCTCTGCAAAGGTGGTTAGATTAGATTCTTAGAATTTCTGAATTGCAATGTTACTTTTTTACTGCTTCTAAATTTCTTCTTAATATTTTATAACTATTGATATAAACAAAATATTAAATTATAAAATCTATGAAATAATCATAAAAAAAAATCACTGTGCTCAATTCCTCTTTCTGAGAAATTGGATCCGGATAGGTAGAAATTAAAGCCACCTCTAGATTTTAAAACACAGGTTTTTACTGTCCATTTTGTGTGTAAATGGGAAATATGTTTTGGTATGTAATTTGGCTAGTTCATGCCAGGGTTATATATTAGAAAAGGTTGTTACTGTGAGGTTAAGGTTAATTACTTTTATGTCACATTATTTTGAAAATGAGATTATGAAAGAAGGAGACAAATTTGTGTGAGTGCTTGTGAGGTATTTTTTTCATGCTATTCTGTACTTTTTACCTAGTAGGTACCATAGAATCACCCAGCTTTTATAAATTTAAAAAAGAATTTTTCTTTGTACATTTTAATACTAAATTGGTATGAATTTTAATATAAAGAAGATTTTACCGTTCTCAAAAATAAAATGATTTGTGTTTTTCACAACTCATTAAAAGATTTTGTTATAGCTTAAATATTTAATCTTTTATTAAATGACAATTGATTTATGTTCAGGTAGCAGCTAATGAAATTTTATATACAATAGAAATTAACATTTTAACGATTTTCGTTTTTACAGATAGAATAACAAATGTTCTTTTTCTCTTTTCTTTGAAATATCATCAATATTTTAGGAAATTTTTACTGGCGTTATTTCGAAGAAGAGACATATCATGTTGGTAGTGCCGATTATGAAGCTGGGCATTGTTTTGTATACATTGTTAGTGTCTCGCAAGTCTGTCCTAGATAAATGTATATATCTATTTATGACGCAACATACATGTATAAATATATATATATCCTTCATGCATCCATAAAGCTCCATTACATATATGTGTGTACATTTATTTAGGTAAACTTGGCATACATATAAACACATGCAGAGTAATTAGTTACAATTGTTGCAAAGAATATCTGGAGGTATCAAAATGCATAAGTACATTTGTATGTGCATTTCTTAACATTAATCATAGTACAATAGAAATGCTATAATACACTTAATCATTGTATATTTTCTTCATGAAGTCAATGTGTACTATTAAGTTTGAAGTGCATTTTTTGAACACCATCATTGATTGTGTGTATATACTTAGCTATGTCGAGTGATGTGCTTATCTTTCCAACTATATTTGGTAATTTGCAGTCGAGAGGTACAAAGTACCCAGCATTACCTAGTAATATCTCCCCTGGTACTTATATAGAGAGTACCAGCATTAACAAATCTTACCCGTATCTGCCATTTTGGTTGTGGGAATCTCAACACTGTTTTGCTCCGTGTTCGACACAAGTAAACATTTCAGATTCAGCTTTACAGATTTATGTAGATTCTGCCCCAGAAGTTTGAATTGAATACCTGTAATTCTGCCGAAGATTTTTGAATTGAATCTATACTGTTAGCTTTGGCAGGTCCGTTTCCATATATTTGATATATGATTCTGGAGGAAAAAGTTATGTTAATGTCCGTCTTCATTGTAAAATGACACTTTCGTTATTTATTATTGATGTAAAAGCCGATTTTTCAAGATTGTTGTTAATCTTCACAATTATGAGAGCAATTTATGTCATCGATCAGAAATCAATTTTATAACTCGAGGGTGAACACGAATATCCATGATCATGATGATTATTGGGACAAACTAATGCTACCCGATTAGAATTCTTTAAAGTCGTTTTAGTTTTAGAGTTTGAAAGTTGGATCCAGTTTTTGAGATCTCAGCATTAAAGTTGTTTGAAGTCAAAAAATGGATTCAGACTATTTGTATTTCAAGATGTGTCACAAAAGCACCTTCATGTATAGAAAACAGAACATTCTTCAAATTTTATTTTAAAAATTGTAAAGCTTAAATTTTTATTTGATACCTGAGCTATGGTGCATCATCTATTGTGAAAAACGTGTATAATTTGTAATGTTATTTATATGAAATAATCGGGGAAAACTGGAATCAAAATTGTAAAAATGGCATATATATTGACTCGTAAACATGATGTATTAAGGCAGATTTGATAACAAAAGTGTATGTACTTATGTATATATGTGTAACAAGTACACAAGACTTTTTATAACTAACACATTGAACACCCCAGTTATTATGTTAAACAATCAAGTTATTGGACAAGTCACCATTTAACCCTTGAAAACACTTTTCAACTCTTCCAATTCAAATATTGGAATAGTTCATTATGAAATTTCAGGGGTAAATTAGTTATTCAAATATTTGATTCAGAAATACATCATTTGTGTTGGAAGAATTTGGTGACTCCGGTTTAAAAAAAAAAATCTTGTTTCTTCTTTAAAGAACACCAGGAACATTGATGTCCTATTCAATAGATATTTTGGAATGTACAAAATATGTATAACATGCCATATTTGAAATTGACTCCAAGAGTTCTAGCATATATTATCTGCTGTGGCTGTTACCTCACCTCTCAGGTTTTTCAATGCTCACCGCCCAAATACTGGTTGTAAAACAGTCTCTAAGGCTCATAAATATGAACTAATTTGGGTTGCCCTAATTAGCAGCTTCATAAACTGCTGTCATTTGTAACTACAGTACATCTGTAAACATATATGTGCAGTAATAAAATCAGTAAAACCTCATGGACTCGTTTGTTCTGTTTGTCCTAACAACTTATTAGCTAGGTCACCTGAGACGAAGTCTCGGTTGACCTATATGCAATGGCCTTTTGTCCAGCGTCAATTTACATTTTCGACTTCTCCAAAACTGCTGAAACAAATTCAATGAAATTTAATTTTTTGGCAGGAACCTTCCCTCAAACCACTTCAGGTGCCATAGCCTACTCTAAAAACAACAAAAACTTATATTCTCATGCTTCTGCAGCAATCATGAGTTCTCTATCAAGATCATAACCGACTAAATCTTTTAAGGTGTTCTTGATAACAGTTGGGCTATAATTCTCTAACACATTACCATACTATGTATCAACTGTACCTTGTTTGTTCTTATGGAGCTTTTTAATGTTGATTGTTGGGTCTGCCCTTACAATACTTCTGAAGTAAGTGTCCGACATTAATTCAGAGATTTACATGTCCTCTATATACATAGTACCTGTGGCCTATTTAAACTTTGAATATAAGTGTCCTCTTGTATTACTGTTATTATGAAGGTAAATTTCTCGAAAACCCCTAAACCAATTTGAATGAAATTTGGCAGAAACCTTCTCTGGCCAAAGATGCCCAAAAATTGTGAATTAACCTCCTAGGGGCCTCGAGGGTCAAATTAGTTAAAACTTAAAAAATCACCTCCTGGGATCCAAATATGCTGGAATCAAATACTCTTTTTAAATGGAAAGGTCTTATAAGGTGCTTTATCAAAATTGTGAATTTCACGTCCTCAGGACTTCACATTCCCACCTGGGGAGGGGGTGAAGTTAACTATAGTTTAATATATACCATGAGTATGTGCTTTGGGGTAATATAAGGGACCTTTATCAGAGTAATGTGAAATTTGTCGACAGGTTCAGTTTACAGGAATACCTAGTGAGGTCAAAAAGCAAGGTCAAGGTCAAATTTTGTAGTTTCTTTGTAATGACTTGTTGGTCTCAGACGGAATCAAGCAAGGAGTCAACTAAACGGACATCAAGGTCAAATTTGATATCTTTTCACTGATGAATATTTTGTTTTGACATTATGAAGCAAAGTTTGTTGGAATTAAACAAGGATTCAATTAACCAAAAGTCAAGGTCACCGGCTCAAATTGTATAGCTCTTTACTGATATTCATTTTGTTCTAACATTATGGAGCAAAGTTGGTTGGAATTAAACAAAGAGTCAAAAGGTTGAGATGAAATTATGCAGCTTTTCACTGATGAACAAGGACAATGTGAAGACAGTTGATCAGAATTAAAACAAGGAGTCAACTGACAAAAGTCAAGGTCACAGACAAAGAGGTCAATTACTTTCTTTTTTGAAAGATTAAAATCATTGACTTTGATCATTAGGTTCAAAGCTCAAGGATTGATGATTTAAGGAGATATATAGAATTATAAACTGGGCCCTTGCCTACCTGTCAGTGTTCTAGCTCAAACTTAGTTTAGGTAATGATAATTTCAGTATAAGGACACCACAACAAAGTTATTGGTACTAGTGCATCAAAATTCAGGTGACCTTCAAGGCCCATGGGACTCTTTGTCATGTTAATAGCATTTTTTTTCGAGCTGTTTAGGATATATCTAGATGTAGGAGAGACGACGGGTTCACCATCAGCCATCTTTTGATACTGTCTGTCAAACTCAACTTGGAACCATCACCACAATGAGAGAATTCTCGTTTATGGAAAGTGTTGGTGCTTCCTGACTGTTTCCATCCTTGATATCCAGGGGTTACATTTACTTTCACTCTCTACACCCCTGGAATATGTCATGGTAAAACTGAAGACACACTCAGGAAAACTAAACTGACCAATCGCTAGGCTGCATACCTGTCCTTTGAAGATTACAAAGGAGCCACAACTGACTTTTAAAAAGCCTGTCAATTTTTAATGTTATGTGACGTGACCACGAGATTATATTAATGTACATCAAAGGGTCGGACCAGTCTTCATGTCTCATCAACAAGGTGGCACACACAGAGCTTCAGTTTTGCCATGACATATTCCAGGGGTGTAGAGAGCGTAGGTGATCGAGGATGGATTGTGTCATACTACATTCTTTTCCAACAGCTCATGTGCTGCGACAGGTTCCAGGACTAGATTTTCATTGTAGAAATCAATATTTAATGAACAACCAGTCTACGCGAGATTTTGAGGTCTACATGTAGGTATATGTATAGGATCCAGTTAATGTAATAGCATAGTGAGCAAGTTTAAAGCACATAATAATTCAAGTAAAATAAAAAAATCTCTACTGTAGCTCATATTTACACATAAAACTTTTGAAATTTATACTTACCTGAGCTATACTATGTGTAAACCTATAAATGAAAGAAATATAAAATACCTATGTTAGTGATATCATAAATTTTATATTTATGAAAAAAAATCTTACATGTACATAAAAATAAATGACATTTCACAATCAAAATCATCTTTGTCATGGCAGTTTTATTCACCATATTTATAGCAAAAATAATCCTTGCATCAGTCACATTATCTGATGACCAATAAAAGTCTACAGTGGGCCTCAGAAAAACCAGCTTTCCAAAGCCTTCTGTGACACACACGTTACAGAGTCTCATGGAGTCCATTACATGTGTACATGTAGAATGCCTCTTGTTGGCTGTATATTGTCCACTTCAGTCTCTAGAATCACCATGGCTATATAATGACCATATCATGTCACTTAATGGTCTATTACACTGGTCTGGTGGTCAGTTGCAGGTTATAGAAACAGACTCTGAAATATCAGGTTATACACCAATAAATTGATCCGTCACAAGTGGGAAACTCACAATGTCAGAGGTCTGAACCACTAGAATTGAGATTCCAGAAGCAACATTATTTGAATATGTAGAGGACACACATTTTCTGATCACAAGTTAGAAACATTCAGGTCTCAGACTTAGGTCAACTAAAACAATCAGAAAACAAGGCACATGCCATACCCGACTGACATGTCATCAGTAGAGACTTTATTACCGGTAAGTCAATCCTGTAGAGTTGCCACAGGAACCAGTCCTGAGCTCTATGTTAACATTTCTGTCTGTTAAATCATAAAATGTTCAGAACTTTATGAACTTTACTTCAAACGAATGAAGTTGTTGAAGAGCCCAAGCTACAATGACATCTTTTATCTCAACACTGAGCTTTATGCTCAACACTGAGTCTCTATGCTCAACACTGAGTCTCTCATCTCAACACTGAGTCTCTATGCTCAACACTGAGTCTCTCATCTCAACACTGAGCTCTTTTATTTCAACACAAAGATCTGGTCCAAGTTTCAGGGCTGCACAGATGTTTCCAGATCGTAAATGTCAATAAGATCACTCATGATGTCCTTCAGATTTCCTATTGTAGCATCTTCTGCGAACACCTGCAAAACAGGAAATGTTTTTGTGGAAATCAAGGAAAAATCAATACAACACTGAAAAACAGAAAGGTTCACGCAGTACAGCCAGGAAATTGTTGATTTGTGATGTTATGTTTGTTGATGGCATTTTAACAGCTATATATGATCGTTAAAGGACATGCCAGGTTTTAGTGGTGGAGGAAAGCTGGAGTTCCTGGAGAAAACCCAGAAACCAACCACCAGTACCTGGCAACAGTGAACTGACCCATGTAGGTCTTGAACTCTTGACCCAGAGATATAGGGCTAGTGGTTTGGTGTATTTTATTGCCTATTAACAGCCAGGGTCATTTTAGGACGTACCAGGTTTTGGAGATGGAGGAAAGCCGAAGCACCCAGAGAAAAACAACCGACCTACAGTCAGTACCTGGCAACTGCCTTACTTAGGCCTAAAACTTACAACCCAGAGGTGAAGGGGTGAAGGTAGAAGAATGTCATACACCTTAAACACAGTCACTTTTCCACTGTTGCCCCAGACGTAGGTATTTAAGTTCACTGTTTTCAGTAAGGGGTCCAGCTCATTTCCGAAGAGAAGTTGCTGTAGTAATATTAATATGGAAACATTTCCAAAGATTTAGGGGCCATTTGCTACTGGGCTCCTTCATATTTGCATCCCTGCGTGAGGTTTTAATGTCTAACGAATGTAGCAATAACTTGATACAATACATTCATACACGAGGGAAATGATAGTCATTTACAATCACGATCAAAGATTTCTTATTTTTCTCGAAGATTTTGTATCAAGTAAAAAAATGTCAGGTCAGAGGGGAATTCTAAAAGTATAATTATATTCTGCAAGGAGAGGGGCTACCTTTTTTCAGAATCTAATCATGTACAACAATGTATTAGATCTTTGTTTTGTGACCCCTTTGAATCCCTTCCCTAGTTTTCATATATGGAACAGCCAAAAAAAGAAATTTATTGTTAAGTATTGCAATAGCTACCCTTTTTTCATGATCGTTTTCCAAGTGTCTGTAGTATTTACCTTCCACCACGGAGTATCCGACTGGAAGTGATAAGGAACATCCACTCCGTGACATTGAAGTGTCATGTACAAAATGGCCACTGCTATATGATCGGGTTTGTATTTTAACATGACATTGCCATGGTAACAATCACGAAGTAGTGCCCAGGCTGTTCTAGCTATTGGTAAATCCTCCCACCGATAGGGCTCAAACCAGTCTTTGATGAACTTGAGGTAATGAAGTAGGTACTACAAACGTCGCAAAATAAACAAATGTATTACATGAACATATATTTTAAAGGCCAAGTAGCTTCAGGAAATTTTTTGTGATTCTGAAAAAAAATCCAGTTTGATAACCATGCAAAAATAAGTCTAAAACGAAGTAAATCTGAGCAGTAACAAACAAGAAACTCTTGACAAAAAAATCCAAAGAATTGAAAATAATTCAGGTGGGACCAACTTCAACAACAAGCTGAAGGTAGAAGACAGTTCGACATGGATGCATGTTTACAAATACAATGTACCATGTTTCAACTGCTGCTGTACCGGTAACAGTGTAAGAATTCATCTTGAATAGTACTGATATCAGTTAATCTTAACTAAATCTATAAATATGATAGGTTATTATGCTTGATTTTCGCTTCAAGTTTTGCCGAAAGTTACGTACAATATATATTGGGCCATTAAACATACCGGGGGTAAATCTGAATTTAAAAAATCCACCAAAATGTTGTCCATTTCATTTGTCAACCAAACAACCAAAGACAGTGTACTTCTTGTGATTATTTGCCTATGTTCACATCAAAACATTAGCAAAGGGCATATACCAGTAATTTTGATTTCAATGATTTGGTTGTTTGTGTTTTACGTCCTATTTGTGTTTTACGTCCTATTTGCAGCTAAGTTCATTTAAGGACATGCCAGGTTTTAGTGGTGAAGGAAAACCGGAGTTCCTGCAGAAAAACCACCAACCTATGACCAGTACCTGACAACTGTCCCATGTAAGCTGTGGGAGCCCTAACACCTTATAAACCATTAGTACTTCAGCCAAATTTTAATGATTTACAAGTTAAGTGCCGGGATTATAAATAACAACTTTTAAAAGTAGCAAGGGATTTTTCTTTGTTATAAGAAAAAGAAACATGCATTAAAATCAATTTTAAAAATGTGTTTTCATGAAAAACTGCATTTCACTCTCGTCATATTTTTGGCAAAAAATGATGTTGAAAACTACCATTGAGTTCTTTCAGCCATTTCCAAAATGGAAAACAAGACATGCTTTGTCAAAGTAATCATCAACAGATGCTGACTGCAGATATGTTGTGTAGACAAAAAACATAAACAGGCTCAAGTTAGATAAATTTTGTCTCCATAATACACAAGTCATACATGCCGACACTGTACGTAAACTTACTCTGTGTGGATGGTCAAACACCACTTTGAAGTTAAGCATTCTGAGGACAAACAGTTCACAGCTGGCTACAGAGTCTCGCAGTGCCCAGTACTTGTCGCCCATCTCCAGCGGAGGCTTACTCTTGTGTAGTGTCCTACATACAGAACAGCAGGATATCACACTGGAGCTTATTTTGTGTAAGGACCTTTATACTTGTCAGAATCTGTACCTTACTTGTTAGAAACTACCTTTCTTGTTAGAAACTGTACATTACTTGTCAAGACCTGTACCTAACTTGTCAAGAATTGTACCTTACTTGTCACAAACTGTACCTTACTTGTTAGAAACTACCTTTCTTGTTAGAAACTGTATATTACTTGTCAAGAACTGTACCTTACTTGTCAAGAATTGTACCTTACTTGTCAAGAATTGTACCTTACTTGTCAGAAACTGTACCTTACTTGTCAAGAACTGTACCTTACTTTACCTTACTTGTCAGAAACTACCTTACTTGTCAGAAACTGTACATTACTTGTCAAGAATTGTACATTACTTGTCAAGAACTGTACCTTACTTTACCTTACTTGTCAGAAACTACCTTACTTGTCAGAAACTACCTTACTTGTCAGAAACTGTACATTACTTGTCAAGAATTGTACATTACTTGTCAAGAACTGTACCTTACTTTACCTTACTTGTCAGAAACTACCTTACTTGTCAGAAACTACCTTACTTGTCAGAAACTACCTTACTTGTCAGAAACTACCTTACTTGTCAGAAACTACCTTACTTGTCAGAAACTACCTTACTTGTCAGAAACTACCTTACTTGTCAGAAACTACCTTACTTGTCAGAAACTGTACCTTACTTGTCAGAAACTGTACCTTACTTGTCAGAAACTGTACCTTACTTGTCAGAAACTGTACCTTACATTCAATAATTATCCAGAAAGTCAAACATTGTCACAGTTAAAGGGAGATAACCTAAGTTTTTATCACTGAATCTCAAACAAAACCAGATACATGTATATGTAAGCCTTGAACTGACCTTAAGCTAAGAAGTTTTATTTTGATAAATAAAATGAGGCACAAAAATAATTAGTGATATTTAATTTATCAAAAAAAACATATTAAAATCAATATAGGAACTTGAGAAAATCAATCTGACATGAACATGAGTGTTAGATTCTATTTATTATATACCTGGGTATTTACTTTGAGAAACATGCAACGATTTAGGACATTATACCTGTAACAGACATTCACAACATCTCGTAGCTTCAGGTGTTGTTCTTCCACCTTTCCTGCCAGGTATATTGCAGTTGTAGCTATTGTCTATAAATAAATAAACCATTTCGATTATTTCATTCCCATAACAAAATACAATACATGTCATCATCACTGAATTTAAAGCAATCCATCACATATATAAAGGCCTTATACTTTGTGTATGCATACTGTACTTAATTAACAGATCATAGAAATATGAATTGGGATACAAATTGTGAAAATAACATTATTGAAATATGATGACTTTGGGCTTACCAACTGATAAAAAAATCTACGAATATGGATAATTATCATATATATGTGTACACAAATGTTTCTTTAATGCATGAAGCAAGAATGTCACTTCATTTACTGCAAAAATCATAATTACCAGATGACGAAGAAATAAAACTTTCTAATACACCGAATTACTTCATACTTACATATGGGTCATAGTCGTGTAATGAGTTTTCTCTGAAAAATTTGTGGTAGATAACAGCAGCAGTAGCCAGTGGAACAGACTCCAGTCGCAGCCTCTGGCCTGTAAATAGAGAGTGATTTCTGTAAATGTCAATACTTATTAAATTACCAAATTCGCCATAATTAGCGCCCAGGGACACCTAAGTGATTGCATGGTCCCCAAGGGGGCACTTAAAAGGATAACAATAGTAGGATATGGACAAAAAATGTCATCTTTATAAAGTTAATTATAAGCATAAGAGTGTATTATGGTGGGAATGGGTAGTACTCAATATGTGGGACACTATCGTCATCAATTTCGGATCATTTGTACACAAATAACAATATTTGTGGGTTTGTTTCTTGTAAACATAAGCACAGCAAGGTTTAATTACCTCACAGATGAAAAAATCATTTACTGGGTAGTTGTGACATGATTCATAAGGGTCGCTTATACAATTTTTATACCTCCATAGAATGGGGAATGGGCACTTATAAATAGAGGAGAGGCCTAAAATGAAAACAGGTGTGTTTCCGCTAACTTGACCCACAGTTGCTTGAGTTTCTGTCAGTAAATAATAAATGGGCCGCGGCTCCATATATATATATAAACATTTTTTTGTATACTGACAGAAACTCAAGCAACTGTGCTTGACCCTACATATTTTTCCAGTCCCGACCCTACAGATTTTTTGGTGAAGTGGTGACAATTTTTTTTTTGATAAAATATGTCCACATTATGGCAACTAAACATTTATAGTATGCATATAAAACATTAGGTTCCAGTGTTTACTTTCAGATATGAAAAAAGTGAAATAAAATAAAAAGTATTTCCGACCTACTTATACCTACCCTGTTGAGGCTATTTTTTTATTTTGGCCTTCGAACCTTTTCTTCTTCTGTTTAAGTGGTAGAGCTCATCATTTGAGTGTAATTGTCACTGAATTTTGTCCCATTTTTCTCCTCATAATTTTATCAAATTTACCAAAAGTAGCTAGATCTACCCAGAATTTTTCAGTTTAAATTTTTGTTGTTAATTCCCTAAGAAATTAGAGTACTCTAGTTGTTCTTACTTGAAAAATGTTCTTTTGTATTAAAATGTTGTAACTTTGTGATTTCTAAAAAAAATCTCCTTATAACGGCTGATTAAATTCCATTTAAGTACATTCATGCAGTATCATACAAGAGGACTTATCTTACCAGTCTGGTGGTCTCTATCATAAATATTCGTCAAAACAGGTGACGGTGAGTGCACACACGAACAAATACCTTTGTTACAGTTGTTATATGTCCAGTTCACACATGTATAGAAAGAATTTAAAAAAAGGCTGATTAACTATATCCAACTATGTATGCATGCTATTGAAATATACTCACCGGCTTCATACATAAATCTTACAACCCTAAAATTGACTCGACTCTCAGTGGTAAACGCCATTCCGCCGGTAGTCTCCCTTAGCTGACTTTCAGTACATCCGGTTTGTCTTATCGTTACATTTGCCTGATTTATCAACATCTTTCCCGCGTCTTTTTGTAGTTGAAAGCACAGGGGCTAGGCACGGACTATGATTGCCAAACAGTTATTTTACTTCTCTCGAATATAACCCTTCCCCCTACTATATATCATTGATACAGATATATAGTAGTGGAAGGGGTTATAATCGAGAGTGGTTAAATAGCTACCTGACAATAATTTCATAGTGACGTTTTTACCTGACAATAATTTCATAGTGCCTAGCACCTGAAGTTGAAAGCCGGGTACCGTCATTAGGCCTACAATCAGGACATTTCATGTATTTTTTTCAGATTATTCACCCTGAAATATTTTCCTGTTTTTTCCCCCCATTAAAATCATTTTCCTTAATTTTCCTGTTGCTCAGCTGGTATATATTCGATTAATGCAGAGTATTATTGATATCCTATCCAACTATACACATGTAGTAATTTCGTGAAAATTCTATATACTTCTTTTAATAGCTAATTCTGTCACAGTCTGTGAGATTTAAATTACAAATACCCTTCAGTAAACACGTCTGATATGTAGGTTAAAAAGTTTTAGACAAATGATCAACATTTTAACATGACTTGAGCTTCATAACATTCGTGAACTATCCCAAATGGAAATCCTGACCTTTTTTTACCGTCGAGAGTGATTTCAGGGCTGTGACCACGGGATCAAACAATCAAAGGTACACTGTAGTTTTCTATCCATATTATTATTTTTGATATTTTGTAATTTCATACACCAGAAATATAGAAATTAAGATGATAAACATATTCCACCATATCCATTATCAGTGGGTTGCGATGATCTTTGCAAAAAAAAAAAAACGTGTAAGTGTGCGTAACCCACGGAGTGTCGAAAGTGAAGAAACTCTTAAAAGTTGGAATTAAAAAGAGACACAGCACGCCGCACTGGCCTCTTATTGTCTAAGCCACCCACCAAAGAAGTGTCAACGAAATCTGCCCCGTCCCCCGCTTCCATCTCGTCTCATTGGCCCAAATTTAGTTCAGAACCCAAACTAGCTGTAACAAATTATCATGCCCCTGTGCTATGGATTTGCGTGATCCCATGTGTAACCGTCCTCGATACTCAAGGGAGTACACATTGAATAACACAAATGAGCGACACTCGACCTCAGAGCGGAATCGTCATTTTACTTATGTAAACAATCTTATTACGCAACCAAAAACGTCTATGTGACGTTTCGATGTTTAGTACGGGTTGTACAAATAATGTCACTTTCACTGGACTAATGAATGGCATGTGACAGAGTTCATACCGTACTAGTCAGCAAACAAAAGTTACATAGAAAAAATATTTCATTGATTGTCTATCAAGACTTTTAAAATAATTCAGACGTTCTTAACCGAAGATTGTTTTTACAAATACGGCCATTTTACCCGTTACAATTCCGCGTCATTGATGTACATTTCTTCCGTTTTACATGCTATATTAATAACCTAACTCCATTTTGGTGGCATTTTTCTGCCGTCGACTTTCGACTTGTGAGTTGTGATGTCGACATAATTTTTAGACGTCGACATATGCTGAAAAGATATAATAATAACAATGAATATTAACAAGAGGTTCTTATACACCGTTTTATCACAACCTACAATGTGTCAAAGCGTTTCACAAATTATTATCCGTGGTTATAGGGTCCAGCTAATATATCGTTCTCAAATCCCTGACGAGCATTCAATCGGTGCTGCCATTTCAGCGCTCACAGCTAGCATTCTAAATTTTCACTGCCCAACCAAGTACTCATTTACAGTTATGTAGACTGGAACAAGCGGAGTAAAGTATTTTGCTCAAGGATACAACACACTGCAGTGCCGTGATCGTGACTCGAACTCGAAACCCTTCGATCACGCCCTCCTATGCCGACATAATCTATGAATACGTCGCAGTGACGTTTTAATAATGTCGACATATTGTTATCGATGAAGATTCTATTGGTGCAGAGAATACTGTATTATATATATGTGATAATATGAAAAATGTATACTTTCTTTATAGATGATCTTATTACATTGACAGTCGAGCCACGATAGCCCGGGAGCTTTGGAAACATTTCCAACTGCACTATATATGCGGTCACTCAATGCATGTTTGTTTGAGTGTTTTTATGTCCCATGCTTCAATGTAGAGTAGTTTGGTTTTTCAGCAGACTATCTCGTTTGTCCGCAAACATAGTTGTGAAATTTCGAGGCGTCAAAACGCGATTTTGTGCCCAAAACCTATTCGCAGAGGATTAATTTCGCAAATCACAATTTCTGCCTATATTGCAAAATTAAAAATCCTCAAGAATATTATCAACTAAATGGTCAAAGCCATATATCGCTGACACGTAATAATTAAGTACCCCTTCCCCATCTTAACCAGATATTTACTTACACCCTTGCCAATCTGATTTAAATACAGATCCTAGTTCTCACTCCGTTTTACAAGGATCTGACAACATCCCATAAAAGGTCACGTTCAAATGACCTTTGTCTCCTCTTTATTTAAAGGGGCATCCCGCGAAAGCCTAAATGCCTGTTCTTGAATATACATGGCGTCTGCACTACTAATTATACTTTCCTGTTATTCCCAAATTCAAAAGTCCACTCAAAATGTCTATAATGACCACTTGCAAAATCGCATTCCTCGGGAAAGCCCAGATAAAAATAGCGGGGATGACGCAACGTGACAGGTGTGCCGCAAGTTTCCTGCTCAGTTTGACGGAAGGGGCCATACGGGAGGGACGCGTAATGTATACGGCTGATGAAACAGAGACAAAGTCCGTGTATAAACTTATTGAATCACATTCACATTGAAATTAGACATCAATTGCACACATACCGATATTCAAATGAAGAATAATTGTCGGCATATCGGCACCATATATCGATCGACACCAGGAATTATCTATATTATATTTATCTGACCGAGACCGGTACACATGGGTACGGAATACGGCCATGGTACAAACCTTAATTTATGTAAAAGGTAATATTCACGAACCAACTTTTCAGATGATTTCATAAAATGTATGTAGCATGCATTGAAAAGTTCGAAAATAAAATGACATGAAATGTTTGCGATTTTTTTTACAACTCAATGTCTTGAGGATTTTTTTTTTTCAGACTATATATACAAAGTACATTCATATTCATTTAAAATCTATCCAACTTTCAGCGTCTTCACACGTTAACACATATCACGGAATGCGAATATTTAAGTCCACACACTCATATAACGACACAATATAAGCATGACTACATGTCTATCAGATTTGGAACTGTTGAAACACTTATAACTACACGTTATGAATATGTTTTGATAATTCCGCTTTCTTTTTACATCTTTTTGTCGTCTTGTAAAGGGACGGTGACTTTAAAAAAAAAAAAACCTGCAGGAATGGAATATACATATAAGTATATGTTGTATAACTTTGGTTTTTTTTTTATTTTTTTTTCCCAGTTATGTATATATTTTCGTATCAAATTCAATACCGGGGTCGCAAACCAATGATATTTGTACCTCCACTAATTTATAGATTAAGTATGAATATCACTTTTTTTTACGTGTGAAAACAAATTTTTATATTCCTTTTGTCCAAGTTGAAGCCGTATGTACCTCGGTCGCACGTCCCATTTTACAACGTAATCAAACGACTTTTTTCTGTTATGGTATATATAGTATTTGAAAATGGCTTTCTATCCAGCAATATAATTAAATCATACTGTTTTACTGGAACATAAGATTTTATGAAGAGTATATTATAAAACAAACTTTTAAGTTTAATATTACACACGCATTTTATGCAACAGAAGACTGAAACAGTTTCCCCTTGGGTAGCCTCAAGACCAAATCAAAGCTTATGTTACCGTTATACAGAAGAAATATGTAACATACACACAATAGAGCAGGTACATTCTCCTTAGAATACTTCCCATCTCTCAATATGATTCCGTAACGCAGTCTTGTGTCATATTTTGACCATTCGGCAACTTTTCGCTTAGTAGTTAGGCCTTATATATTATCCTAGTGTAACGGTAATAACAGATAGAGTGTTTACAATGGAAACGGCGCTCGCTGCGCATGCGTTGGTAGATGGAAATCCCAAATCAGAACGTCTGGCCAGACGTTTTGGATTTCCACTAGTTATTTTGAAATTATTTATTTTATGAATGCATGTCAGCGGAATCCGATCGTCGTAGTCCATAAGAATACCCACTCGATATGTGTATGTAATATTTTGGAAAAAAAATATGAAAAAAGCTTACTTTCGCGGGATGCCCCTTTAACACTAAAATAATTTTCCAATAACCTGTCATCTTGCAGCAAGCCATTTCGTCACATTATTCCATATGAACTTTTTCCAGCTTCTTGTCCCGTCATACCTCGATAGGGAGGACATGCGATATAGTCAATCTTGACATTTTCAATTTGTAGGACTAAAACTCGTGAAAGTAATTCACAACATGTGTACAACGAATCCTTACTTTTTGACGTTTGATCCCCAGATTTTCTGCGTACTGTGAAGTTGTCGAATGGTGCAGTGGATAGCGCACCTGCTTTAGCTTTCACGAAGGCGCCCGGGGTTCGATTCCACGATCGGACGTGAAAAGGTTGGGGTGATCACCTTCCCGACCACGTAGAATTTCTTCGGGTACTCCGGTTTCCGCACACAATAAGAACATCACACGCGCTAACAGCCGAGCCAACAAGAGTGATACATGTTGGATAACTTGTTTCATAATAAGTGCGAATTCTGCGTAATAACACACGACAATGTAAGATTCCGTGGTTGTAATAAATCTAAACGATTATTGTTTTATGAATTTAATATTGCTTATATACTTAACAAATAAACAACGACTGAATTCTCACACTAGGCTGATATCAACTGAAACATTCCGAGAAAGAAAATATAAGCAAGTTCCTTTATGAAAAAGCATGATTTATGTTTTGATACGTGACGTTACCGCCCTTGCGATGAGTCTATATGTGGGCATATATATACAACAGTAAACAACGTATTGTTTACATTACAGTGTTTGTATGTGTCGACGTGCTATTTCGTATGTGTATAATGTAGGACACGGTGTTCATCCTTTCAGCTAGTATATGTAATATAGAAACCACACATCGGAAATATGAAATTCTCTATTGTGTATTGAATGAAGCGTGACTTCAAATACCCGACTGTACACAAGCAGCAACAGAGCGTAACAACAGCGCGATTATACCCGTAAACACGACTAGGTGACGCAAGTTGGACGGAACCGGGAAGTAGTGTGAAGGTATTATGTGAAATGGACTGAGGGAAATTATACAAACCAGCAGTAGTGTTCAAAATGGACAAAACAACGGCAGTGTTACTCCTGCAAGGTAAGTCAGTTTATAGGTCAGAGGAACAGGTCACAGGTGTCTATCGTGAGACACTTGCATAATTTTAACACCCCCCCCTCACTTCCCCCAATAACACATACAGTAGATTGCGTTTTCCCTGGCTCCGACACTACCAGACTTGGGACCGATATTTGTCGTCAGGCATTCATCTGTCAAATTGTCGTAGTCTGTTGTTATTGTCGTCCTACAGTAACACTTGAACGCTGGTACCCCCCCCCCCCCCCCCCCCGCCTTCAGAACGTACATCGTTTATACACACAATGATACTCATTCATTATAACAGCCCTTGTACTCAATGGTTTTATGTTTGTCTAAATGTCGTAGTGTGTTGTGTGTTGTCATTGTCGGGAACTTGTCCTACACCTGGACACCCCCCCCCCCCCCACACACAAACCGAACGTACATCGTATTATACAGCCAATGACATTCGTTATGATAGCTCTGGTGCCTAATGTTTTTAGGTGTGTGTAGAGGTGTTCATGTTTCATACCTATATATATATACATGTATATCATTACACAGGTAAAGTTCGCCATCGTCGTTCTGGACCACTGAAACTGTTCATGATGTCAGAATATTAGATAGATATAGTTTATCTATGGTATCTAAGTTCGTGACTAAATTCGTATAATTGTAGTAAATCATTATACGGCCCAACATACAACGGTGACTTTACCATTACAGAAAAAAGTTAAAACTTATCATCATGAATGAATCTATTCATTTCAATGGGCTAGTACGCCCTAGTAGTACTCGCAAGGTAGCATTCCCCCCCCCCCCCCCCCGAAAGACCTTGACATACCAACGTATTGATAACAACAGGTAGCCGACCACCGTCGGTGAGGGCACTTAAGTATTGAACTGCTTTCAGTTGGAATTAATAGGATATATGAATGCCAACTGAAAGCAGTTCAATGCTTATATTTACCATTTCTAGAATCTGTTAATCTCATAAAACAATCAATAGCACATTATATTTCTCAGTACTTAGCTCAAAAATGTATTTGTCGTGTATACTTGTTCAGTGAAAAGAACAGCCATCGCCCAGGGATGGTTAATGGTATCCAAGGTAACAATTATGACGTCATAATATTGATGACGTCAACAATCGGTCATTGGCATTCATGACCTGATGAATGCCAACTGAATTTGGTAGGGTTATATATAGTGTCAATGCCATTCAATGGTAAATATGTGGACATAAACATTTGTTACAGCTAGTTTGGGACCTAAACTAATGTTAATGTGTTTAGATATAGGGAAATTTTATAGTAACGAATTCTCAGGACCCTGTGCGTAAAAGGGTGTAGCCTATGAAATATGCCATGTAATAAATATAATATCTTCTTAGATAATATTATGGTATGTCGCTGATTAATATCTGTCTATGAGCTGGCCGTAACACACAAATGCATGTGTATATATGGACAAAAAATCACTTGTCTGCCCAGTACGAATGTAAAAAAAAAGATGTGAAAGTGAGGAAGATGTATATATATGCCAGTGAATGCCGATCCCACAGGTTTTAAGGAAGATGAGACGTCGTGACACATAAATATGATGCGAGGATATGTTAATTGTTATATCGCTCTGGTGTAGATGACGTTTTACCATTATATAGTGAAACCGAACATGTTTTTTTTTGTAACACAGTGAAACTAGATATGATCAATACCAGCATCAGGTGGCACAAAAATGGTGTCGAAAAAGACGGATGCACGCCATCACTACGTACCAGCCGAGATTTTACAAAAAAAGATAAACTACACTGTATTAGATATCTATTTCATTTCTTACCCGGAAGGTTTATATTTATGTAATACATGCAATGTTCTTTACCTGTAAGACGTGACGCAAATGTAAATTTCATGTCAATTAACACTAGGCGTACGTTTCGCGTAAGTTAACAAACAACATATATCACATACGTCTACTGAGTTTTCCCTTTATAAAAAACAATACGCTAAAATCTCCTTTTATGGTCTCCTTGGTTAAAAACTATTCCCCTCTGCTGTTTGGCCACCCCAAGAAAAAAGTCTTTCACCTCGAGCACAATACATTTAATATTTCTATCATATCTTTTCTATTACCTAAAGTAGGTTTGGTAACTTATTCATTATTACATATATATCATTATGTACCACTAACTTGATGGTAACTTGTTGTACTTTGTAGGGTTAGTAAACTTGTGCACGAACTACATTTATTTAAAAAAACAAATCAGAGAATACCGAAGCGTCAAGAAAACTTGTAATCCGAACTCAAAATCGTTCTTAAAACAATAGGCAAAATATTAACCAAGGAACGATTTTCAGAGACCCTAGAAAATACAAGAGAATAAGACCCGGTATTCCTGAAGAATAAGCGTCTTTTGCTTCATCGACGACAACCGCCATAACTATAAATCTATATAGCTAGGTTACATCAAAAGTCACGGCCTCAGAATGGGAACTGAGTTATCATAGACATACTAATGAGCACATTAAAAAAGGTCCACCTTTATATCATATAAGAATACAACATATATCTCAATGATACAAAATTATTGCACATATATCATGATGTACCACCATCCTTTTTATCGTGATTTAACTGCAGATACATTGCGTACTCAGTTTGCGACGCTAGCCACTAGTCCTATGCCCACGACTAGTAAATTTTGGTTTGGACTAGTGGACATTCCTTGAAATTAGTTTGAATTTCAATATATTTGTATTGGTTACACCATAGTTTACGAGTTTTCAGGATATAACCCACAGGAACGAAATATAATAAACACTGCATTTTGCTTGTCCGGACTAGTGCTTGAAAATGTTAATGTCACGTACAGACTGCGTACTACATTGTAGGTTTGGTCACTTGTTTTACTGTAGGTTTACTAAGGCCTACTTACTTAATCCTCTTCGTGCTGGGAAACACACAAGGCCTTCATTGAGGATCGCCATCTCTGTCACCTGTCTCTGTCTACTGCGACCTAGTGAATCTGGCCCAAGTCCATACAAACCTCTTTCGTTTCATTTTCAACTGATCGCCTCAATGTCATTTTTGGTATTGATGCTGATGACTGATGACTTCCAGATGTTTCTCAGGCTTGTGAAGGCTGCTCGTGCTTAGCTACTCTGCTCTCTACATAAGATGTTGAATCTCCATCGGCTGTGATATTACTACCAAAGTAGACAAACTCTGATTTTTTTTCTACCGTGATGTTCTCAAAGATCACCTCTCTTCTTCGACTTTGCAGTGTTGAAATTAAGGTCCATCTGTCTGCCGTAGTCTGCCAAATCTGATGTCTTTCCCTGGATATGTTAAAGCGCTGAGCCAGGACAGCAATGTCATCCACGAACTCCAACGGCTTTTCAAAAGTCCAACGCAATCCTCTGTTGGTCTGTTCGGCTGATCTCTTCATCACACAATAGCTGCACATCACGAAGAGTAGGGGAGATAGTAAACATCCCTGTCTCACTCCAGACTGTAGAGGGAAGCTGTCTGTGAGATTTGTACCACTGATCACCCTGGCCTGGAAGTCCCGATAGAACATCTTGATGGTGGATATTATCTTGTCTGGTATTCCATAGTGAACAATGATCTTCCACAATACAGGTATATGGATACTGTCGAATGCCTTAGCAGAATCAATGCAATTGGCATATAATATGGCGTTCCATTCGTTACTCTGCTCCAGTATTTGTCTGACTGTGACGATATGATCTGTAAACGATCGTCCTCTCCGAAACCCTGCTTGTTCTGTCCGTAGGAGGGGGTCCACCATGGCTGTCATTCTGTTCAAGATGACTTTACACAGGACATTGCTGGCGATAGACAATATCATAACTCCCCTCCAGTTGTTGGTGTCTGTCACGTTTCCGCTCTTGGACAGCTTCACAATAAGACCGATCTTCCTTTGGCTGTGCACTATCTAGGACCGATGTTCCATTAGCTAGGCGCTGTCTAAGACCGATGTTCCATTAGCTAGGCGCTGTCTAAGACCGATGTTCCATTTGCTGGGCGCTGATTAAGACCGATCTGCCATTGGCTGGGCGCTGTGTAAGTCCGATCTGCCATTGGCTGGATGCTGTCTAAGACCGATCTTCCATTGGCTGGGCGTTGTCTAAGACCGATGTTCCATTAGCTGGGCTGGACGCTGTTTCAGACCGATCTGCCATTGGCTGGGCGCTGTCTAAGACCGATCTGCCATTGGCTTGGCGCTGTCTAAGACCGATCTTCCATTGGCTGGGCGTTGTCTAAGACTGATGTTCCATTAGCTGAGCTGGACGCTGTCTAAGACCGATCTTCCATTGGCTGGGCGCTGTCTAAAACCGATCTGCCATTGGCTTGGCGCTTTCTAAGACCGATCTTCCATTGGCTGGGCGCTGTCTAAGACCGATCTGCCATTGGCTTGGCGCTGTCTAAGACCGATCTGCCATTGGCTTGGCGCTGTCTAAGACCGATGTTCCATTGGCTGGGCGTTGTCTAAGACCGATGTTCCATTAGCTGGGCTGGACGCTGTCTAAGACCGATCTTCCATTGGCTGGGCGCTGTCTAAGACCGATCTGCCATTGGCTTGGCGCTGTCTAAGACCGATCTTCCATTGGCTGGGCGCTGTCTAGGACCGATCTTCCATTGGCTGGGCGCTGTCTAAGACCGATGTTCCATTAGCTGGGCTGGACGCTGTTTAAGACCGATCTCCCATTGGCTGGGCGCTGTCTTAGACCGATCTTCCATTGGCTGGGCGCTGTCTAGGACCGATCTGCCATTGGCTGGGCGCTGTCTAAGACCGATCTTCCATTGGCTAGGCTGGGCGCTGTCTAGGACCGATCTCCCATTGGCTGGGCGCTGTCTAGGACCGATCTCCCATTGGCTGGGCGTTGTCTAGGACCGATCTCCCATTGGCTGGGTGTTGTCTCTGTCTCTCAGATGTTTTTGTCCGTTAGCACTCTAGGTGTAATCACTTCCTCTGCCTTCACCTTCTCGGCTTGTACCTTGTCACATCCTGGTACAGAGTTTGACACGAGGAATCCTGCTTCAAATATCCCCATTTCTCATCATAGTACCCCATACACTCTCAACACCTGAGTCCCCTGAACAAAAAAAATCCAGTTTCAAAATTTACACGATGCAAAGGACTTACAGCAATGGATATTGCAAATTATCATTTATAAGGATCCAAGCATTTATCTAGGACTCTCAATATTCATTTATAGGTTTAGTAACTCGTTAATGAACTACATATACATTTTGTATGTTTTGTAGGTTTGGTAACTCGTTAATGAACTACATATACATTTTGTATGTTTTGTAGGTTTGGTAACTCGTTAATGAACTACATATACATTTTGTATGTTTTGTAGGTTTGGTAACTCGTTAATGAACTACATATACATTTTGTAGATTTTGTAGGTTTGGTAACTCGTTAATGAACTACATATACATTTTGTATGTTTTGTAGGTTTGGTAACTCGTTAATGAACTACATATACATTTTGTATGTTTTGTAGGTTTAGTAACTCGTTTATGAACTACATATACATTTTGTATATTTTGTAGGTTTGGTAACTCGTTTATGAACTACATATACATTTTGTATGTTTTGTAGTTTTAGTAACTCGTTTATGAACTACATATATATTTTGGTATATTTTGTAGGTTTAGTAACTCGTTTATGAACTACATATATATTTTGGTATATTTTGTAGGTTTAGTAACTCATTTATGAACTACATATATATTTTGGTATATTTTGTAGGTTTGGTTACTCGTTAATTAACTACATATACATTTTGGTATATTTTGTAGGTTTGGTAACTTGCTCATTAACATCTGCTTATATGTCGACTTATTGCGAGAAGCAGGATGGAACAGAGCTAAAAATATACTGTAACTATGGTTGCTGTGGCAACCATTCCTTGGCAATGCCGTGCTGCGGGAAAAATGACGACACTTCATCCTCCATGTAAGTCAGACTGGGAGATAAAAATCTGCTTTTTGGTAATTAAACAGTTTTATTTTGTATTTGTTTTTTTCAGCTTCAATATATATTGAACCGTAAAGGGCTCCAAAATTGAAAAAAAAAAATGTTTTTAGAAAATATTTACATACCACATACGTAACACACGTTTTCATTTCCCTTTAGAAAGTAGCTTGGAAAAATTGTCTTAAAAAGCCATCCTTGCTTTATTTGTATGAGAATGTTAAGAAAAGGGCCTGTCTTTTCCATTATGAGAATTCTATTGAAGTATCTAGTCTGATCAGTTTCTCCGCTCAAGAGTATCTAATCTGAGCTCCGCATTGAGGTTTATGCCTGAAATGAGACATACTACCAAAACTATATTTATTTTCAAATAAACAAATTAGTTTTTGAATCGTGATTGAAACGAATGTGCGTTAAACTTTGAAATTGAATAATTTGAAATTTCAACATAAAAATTAAGTTACATGTACCATTAATGTATTAATATAAA
Organism: Mimachlamys varia; assembly: GCA_947623455.1. Taxonomy (NCBI): domain Eukaryota; kingdom Metazoa; phylum Mollusca; class Bivalvia; order Pectinida; family Pectinidae; genus Mimachlamys; species Mimachlamys varia. The sequence continues at coordinate 36,431,604 of OX392534.1, forward strand.
CATTTTCAAGTTTTAATTATGTTTAAGATTAATCTCAAATCGTAAATCTAGTTATAGAAGATATCCACGTATTATTTAGAAGAACAATTATTTATAATCCAATTCCAATGCAAAAAGCCAATATCTGACCTAATAGAACGGTATTCTGTTGTGGGCAGTACAAATCGAAAGCGTTCTCCAACATTTAAGAGTTGCTGCCTTTACGCATCTTCCCGAAATTCGTCACAGGCGATAACAACATACTACGCACTGCATCATACAATTTGTGGTACTCTGATGTGGGGAACCTTGTCTATAGTCATAACCACTGTTATTATTTAACGTTCGTGTTCCTGCACTTTTTCACTTCAGGCCTCCGTTCAGCATATTCTTCTACGCCCTCACCATCTTTATCCTGTTTCTGCTGATCGTGTGTTGTGTGGGCAGGGTGGCTCGCTTAAAGAATCGGCAGCCATCTACAACAATGCCAGGAAGGAGATTCTCCGATCGACATGCCCCACAGAGAGTCCCGTCTGAACTCCGTAAGTATAAATATACCCAACAGAGAGTCCCGTCTGAACTCCGTAAGTAAAAAAATAGCCCAAAGAGAGTCCCGTCTGAACTCCGTAAGTATAAATATACCCAACAGAGAGTCCCGTCTGAACTCCGTAAGTATAAAAATAGCCCAAAGAGAGTCCCGTCTGAACTCCGTAAGTATAAATATACCCCACAGAGAGTCCCGTCTGAACTCCGTAAGTAAAAAAATAGCCCACAAAGAGTCCCGTCTGAACTCCGTAAGTATTAATATACCCCACAAAGAGTCCCGTCTGAACTCCATAAGTATAAATATACCCCACAAAGAGTCCCGTCTGACCTCCGTAAGTATAAATATACCCCACAAAGAGTCCCGTCTGAACTCCGTAAGTATAAAAATAGCCCACAGAGAGTCCCGTCTGACCTCCGTAAGTATACAAATAGCCCAAAGAGAGTCCCGTCTGACCTCCGTAAGTATAAAATAGACAACAGAGAGTCCCTGACCCCTTTTGAGGGAGTTATGACCTTTTCCCCCCACACTTTCAGTGCAATTTGACTTTGACTGAAAATGTCATTTGAATGGTATGACTAACATTGCTGATCCTTGTCTGACACCAGTGGACATTTAAAAACAACAACAAAAAGGTGAATTCTTTTAGGATGTCAATGGGAGCATTGATGTCACACTAATATATCCTGTTTATATTACAACTGATATTTCATATTTCAATTATCTTTAAAGAGGCATCACGGTAAAACTATATTTTTTTATGCTTATTTTGAATTATTGTATATATGAATTAAATGTATACTCTTGTGGAAAATTAATGGTCGATTTACGCTGAAATATGTTCTCAAAAATTTAAATTAATAATTAAAAAAGGGAATCACTATTCGTTGATCAACGATTTGGACATGTAAATTTTTTTGCATCACATATGATAACGCATGCGCATAACAAGCTACATCGGTAAACAAAAAATGGCGATCCGCGTGATCTACATGTAACTACCAAGCGAAAAGTGGCCGAATGGTCAAATTTTAACGTAAGGATTATATTACGGAAGCATAATGAAGGATGTGAAGTATTCAAGGGAGAGTCTAACAGCCTAATTGTTTGCATTGTTACAGTTTTCTTCTGGATAGCCGGTGACACAGTTTTTTATTTGGTTTTGGGGCCTCCCAAGGGATAACTCTTTCATTCCTCTGTTACATGAAATGCGTGTGTAAAACTTGAAAGCGTGTATTGTAATATTCCCTTTATAATATTCCAGTAAAACGGCATTATTGAATTATATTGCTGAAGAGAACCTTTTCACATACAAGAAAAACCGTATGGGGGGGGGGGGGGGGGTTACGTTGTAAAACGCCGGTATCCCGGGTGATTGAGTTTAATGTATACGGATTCAATTTGGACAAAATTTATAAATTTATGACATCATGTGCGGATAAAAAAATCTTGTCATACCTAATCTATAAAATACGGATTGTACAAATATTATCGGGTTTGGACCCCGGTATTAAATTTGATATGAACCAAAATATATGCATTATATAAGTGAAGTCATTAATTCATAAAAAAAAATCATATATCATGTATGTCCCATGTCTGCAGTTGTGTTGAAAATGTTAACGAGCCTTTAAATTTACATAAAAAGTAAAGAATCATAACATTTATAAATGGATTAAGTATTGGACAATTATCTTCTCGACTAGTTCCAAATTTGAGATATATATTATACATGTATTCTACATGTTTAGTGCGTAGTGCGTCATATGAGTGCACGGACTTCCGTGATACATATATAATTGTAAGTGTTAAAGTATGTTGACGCTGAAATTTGGATAGATTTTAGATGGTTATATAGATAGTCTGAAAAAAAATCTTCAATACGTCGAGTTGTATAAAAAAAATTCGGAATCATTTCATTTTATTTTTTTACTTTTCAATGCATGCACACCTTTTGTGAAATGGTTCTAAATGAGGATTCGTGAAGATAACTTTTTACAGAAATTAAGGTTTGCCCTATGGTTGTCATCGTCGGAAACCCACATGACACTGTTAAACGTACAATGTAAGAGTGCAGTGTAGCTTTTATGACCATTGAGGGGGCATTTTTATCGAAAATTGATCTTAACCCCCCAAATGTGTAAAATTACTCTAAACATCCTATTTTAGGTCCAAAACTAGCTGTAACAAATTCTCAGGTCCCTGTGATTTGCATCGGTTTCAGTCAGGTACTGATGTCGATAAATGATGCAGAGATGTCGACATAAATTTATTCATATGCATATTGTGTGTAATTAACGTCTGATTATTAATGTGAATGTGATTCAATAAATTTATACACGGACTTTGTGTCTGGTTCATCATCGGACCTGTACATTACGTATCCCCTCCCTATGGGCCCCTCGTCGACTTGCGACAAAATAGTCACGTGATTGACGCGTGATCAGCGCTATTTTTATCGGGCTTTCCCAAGGAATGCAATTTTGCAAGTGGCTAATAAACACATTTTGAGTGCGCTTTGAATATTGAAATATCAGGAAAATGTATCTGGTAGTGCAGACAGCATGTACATTCAAGAACTTCATTGTAGATTTCCCCGGGATGCCCCTTTAAGGGAGATATGTCCCTTGATGCAAAATAATTTGTCCAGACAAAATCTGTTTTCACTACAGGCCATCCTCATTTCATTGAAGTTTCACATGGATGATCAGTATGTTATAAAATTGTGCATCAGCATTTAAATTTCAGATTTCGACCCCTTTTAAGGGAGTTTCGTCCAATTATGTGAAATGACTTTTTGGAGATCGTCACCTTAACTAATGATCAAATTCTCATAAAACTTAACTTGCATGATCGGTATACTATAGTTCTGCATTGTCATTTTTAGTTTTATATTTTGACCCTTTCTAAGGTAGTTATGACCCTTAACGTGAAGTTAAAGATGAAGGAGTTCTCAAGAACTTAAACTCTTGAATTAAGAGATGAAGAAGTTCCATTTCTGTAAGTTGACCGTCAAGGTCAGTAAAGCATTATAAACTACCAGCATCTGCGGGGGTATTAGTTATCCTACAGATGGCAGTTCTAGTTCTTTCTGACTTACGTTACGACATCCTTGGTATACAAGGGTTACATCCTCGATACTAGTATACAGGGATTACGCTCTAAACACTCCTGAAATATATGACAAACCTGAAAGCTCTGTTTCAACAGGGCGAGCCTTCAGTTTTCCGTTTTGCGATGACATATTCCAGGGATGTAGAGAGCATGGGTGAGCTTAACCCATGAATATCGAGGATGTCGTTAAGAAAGCCAAAAGAGAGTCCTGTATGACCTCCGAAACCTGTCTGACCTCCGATAGTATATCACGCAATTGAAAAAAGGCAATGCCACCTTTTTATAGTTTGTTATATTACGTCATAGAAAGTTGGGGCGCCGACAGATAGACGTGTGGTACTGCTTTTATTTCATATCGACATATCTACAATTATTCCTTACACTCGTAAATCATTTTTTAAGGACCACAACTTGACTTATATTTGAGAAAGACATTTGTAGCGTTACGTTTATTATAAAAAGACGGAAGGGGAAGGATACAGAGGTGGAGGTAAAGTTAAACTATGCAAATCATCTTTCAGTGTTCTGTAGATAACGTGGTATGAAAAGGAATTCGAATTTCAATACATAACAAACGAAATCTATTAATGTGTTAAAATAAATATAAATAAAACGTATGATATGCATTATGTAATCTACACTAATAAGAGAAATACGATGCTTTAATAGTATCTATTTGTTGAAGTACTTATATTTGGGGATGGATTGTCTTAACAAGTCTTTCATCAGCATTGATAGATAAAATATATAGTGGATCCCTAATTGTCTTCAGATGAGAGGTCCAATATCTTGATATTTTCACCTGTACGCAGCACGAGTGTAAAATATTAAAATATTAGCCACACGAGTATAATATATCTAATATTAATGCAGATATTGTTAGATAATAATGTTTTGTTTGTTTCATTTTAGAGCAAAACTTTACTATGCAGCTTTTAATTTTTCATTGGCCATTATCTAAAGATATATATAGTGAAAAATATCACTTTTATAGAATTTTTCTATATTTCACTGCTAAAATGTTATAAATATTAGTTCTTAACAAAGAGAACGGGAAAACTGATTTTTGTATGATATTTGCTGTGTCCAGATCTAAAATTCTGACAAGGACTTTATTTTATCTTTCATTTCAGGACGGTCATTAGTGATAGCTACCATAGAAAATTTGATAAGAATTGGTCGGCAATCAAGTGATTCCACTCAGAATACAGAGGAGCCAGACCACACAATTACCGACGTTCCTTTATCCCCGCCCTCTTACGATGACGCCATTAAAACCCCTCCTCCGGAACTCCCACCGCCATATTCAGAGGTTGTCCATGACAACGACATCAGTACCTCTTCTCGTAGCGAGCCAACGCACACTCTGTACATATAGCTGTGATTCTGAAATGTTTGTTGTTTGTAAATACTAGTAAGCAGCAGTATTAGCGAATAGCGGATAAACTGTAAGTGTACATATTTTAGTGGTAATCTTATTTGAGCGATTTTAGCACTGAAATAATAACCCTTAATTATGATCCCACTAATCAGTTTTTGTATATTACTTTCTACAACAGGTATTCTGAGTACGGCAATTTATCATTGTATTGATCTTTTAAAATATCTGTAAATCGCTAAAATTTGATTTCGCCAAAATAAGTCCGCGTATAGTATATAATTCGGTTAGATAACAGTATGACATCACACAAGAGTATTTGTGTGTTATTTACACTATATCTGTTATTAATATTGATTGTTTTGTTGTTGTTTAAAGGAAACATTACCATGTAGCAGATAACTGCCATCAAATGGGACCAATGCATCACAAGATCGTATCCTCGTTCGTACACCAAAACCGTTTCCATATCTTGACCACTTTTTCCATATCTTAACCGCTAACCCAATTATCTTTACCACTTCCTGTAATACCTTGACCATTATTTCAAACACCCCATCGTCATAACCGCTCATCAAAACTCATTCGCAATTAACCCCAAATTATTACCACAGCCCCAAATTCACAATCAATCCCAAATCATTTTTTTTACCACAGCCCCAAACTCACAATAAATCCCGAATCATTTTATTTACCACACAGCCCCAAACTTACAATCAATCCGAATCATTATATTTACCACACAGGCTCAAACTCACAATCAACCCCAAATCATTATATTTACCACACAGGCTCAAACTCACAATCAATCCGAAATCATTATATTTACCACAACCTCAAACTCACAATCAATCCGAAATCATTATATTTACCACAACCTCAAACTCACAATCAATCCCAAATCATTATATTTACCACAACCTCAAACTCACAATCATAATAATAATGTATTACCACCCCAAACCCGCAATGAATCCTCAAACATTATAAACCACTCCTCTCGTATCGCAATCAATCTCCGAAAATATTAACTACTACCCCAATGCTACAATCAATCCATTTTGTTTCCCAGAAATATCATAACTGTTGCCGCTATATTATATACACATTCCCACATTATAACCACGCCCGAATTCAGACTCAATCCCAATATTTTTACTGGTTCACCTAATATCAAAACCACTCGACCAAAATCACAAAACAATTCCCATACATCAAGACATATGGTAACACCTTGAACTGCACCATACATGTACATCTGTTTCTTACTTCTAGGACTCCTCGTTGATGTTAGGAGCGAACGAGAAATTCAAATTGTTCTAAAGTGCTGTTAGAATAAAAGGGGACATGCATGAAATCCTTTATCGAAATGGTTTAAAAAATGAGGAATACAATATTTAATTTTAAATTAATAACGTGTAAAGTGTGTATATTATAAATCGTGCCACTACATAAGATACTTGAGGCCAGAACGGGTACGGTAACTAAAAACTCCAATAGCAGTCTCTACTACCGTGTATCGGGAACGATTGCAACACACGATCCATTCCAACTTGTTACCGTTGAAATAGAAGATGTACTTTCCCATCAATGTATCATTTTAAAAACTTGACAAGCACTCCCAAATATCATTTTCTCTCCCCCGATATAATAGCAACTCAAAGATTGTATTATTTTCGCATTCATCATCACCTCTACCCAAACATCGCCTCTACCCAAACATCGCCTCTACCCAAACATCGCCTCTACCCAAACATCGCCTCTACCCAAACATCACCTCTACCCAAACATCGCCTCTACCCAAACATCGCCTCTACCCAAGCATCGCCTCTACCCAAACATCACCTCTACCCAAACATCGCCTCTACCCAAACATCGCCTCTACCCAAACATCACCTCTACCCAAACATAACAATCATAATCACCTCTACCTAGACATCATACTCATTCCACCGATACGATAAACATTTTCTCATCATCAAATCTGATCCTTGATAGACTATGACCAATACTAAAACTGTCGCCTAGTGACACCTTATTTTACCACAATGGATACTTACAATTATCAACTTCTCATGTTACATTCGCTTCAACGACACGCCCCCCCCCCCCGAATGATGATATCTCTTTTTGTGAGCTTATCATATATTCATGGGTACATTTAAGATTCACCTTCCTGTAATATCCCTCTTTTGCAACTCTCCCTAACGTCAACATATGGAAAGTATTTGTGTTTCACATAATTTGTGGATATTTTCCTACTTCGCTCACATATGGTATTTTACATTGTTTATTAGTATGTGATATAGCTTAAGATCCACTTTTGCTTATATTGAATATGACTTATGATTTGCTATGCAAATATTTTTTATATATGTATATTTATATATTGTTTGTATTATCAATGCTGGTTTGGTGCTATAATAATCAAAAGAACACGGTTTGTTTTGGTTTGGATAGAGGACGCATATCTGACATCGAATTCAACATAGACAATTGTTTATATTTTGTATTTTGTAACATAATGTTCATGCAAATATATCACTATGCAAGATATCCCGTTTCCTTTAAACGTTGTTTTTGATTGAGCTTGTTTACTGTCTGTATGTCTGATCTGAACAAAAGTGTTTATCGAACTCGTAATGACTTTCTGTAACTACCTCTTTTTCCTCTTTCCCAGGGATCACAAAAATTAAGACTGGATGCTCTGTTAAACCTTTATATACTCAAAACAAAGACCATTAACTTGGATTTAGATAGATTTTATTAAAAATTGTTTTGTGTTCCATTTGGGTATTTTCTTGCAGTAAGCAGAATACGCTTACTCTTCTGGAACACATGGTCTTATTCTCTTGTACTTTTACAAGGGTCTCCAGGTAAATCTTTTCCATTTGTGCATAGTTTGCTACTACTTTAATCTATTTTGAGTTCGAATTATGGTTTTGTTGACGCTTCGGTGTTCTCTATTTTTTTTACAATGTGAACTACGTTTTTGACAATCAGTTTTCGGTTTATTCTATATTTGAGGAAATGCATACATTTAGACCTTAACTATACTAGTAGCATGCAAAATGGATTGGAATTTTCTAACTACTTAAGCTGAGAATTGACAGGGTTTCTTTGGCAGTTTTAGATATACGATGGCTACCCTATACAATCCTATATATGGAAGTGTTACTGTATTCCAGTGATCACCAAGGCGGTTGTCAAACTATTCAGTAAGTTTCTTCACAAAACCGATCAGGTAATGCAGTCGCCGCAATAGCTCGGAATGATTGAAACATCGCTGTACAACATCCATAATACACTATTGCGTTAACAGTTTGGTATTGCTGGGTTTAATTTGTTAAACGGCATATTACCATTTAAGTTCATTAAAGGACGTGCCTTTGCGTGTGTTGTTAAGCACGCAGGCGTGTATGTGTGCTTGAGACCAGGTATGTTGGCGTACTTGCCCCCTTATGATAGCGTGGATCGAATGCCAACTTCAGAAACCATTTATTTTGCATTCAAGTGTTGCTGTGATGTAGCGTTATACGCTGGCTACCCTATTCTATGCACTATACTAGAATTTTAAACATATTTATAGTATGTTTATGTAGAGATCATATATAATGTACATGTTATTCAGATGAAACGCACATTGATAAATATTTATGCAGAAATCATTAAATATGTGATATTTTTCAGATGAAACAAAAAGTTTGTAGGAACCATATATCAGTTCAATTTTTTGATTTCATTTAAAAAACGAAAATCAAAACATTTTGTTTTTGCATGAACCCCATACTATGAACATGATTTTTTTCAGATGAAATACGCATATTTAAAAATGTTTATGTAGAAACCCTTGCATTATGTATATATTTTGCAGATAAAAACCACATTTGAGATACATGTTTAATACATATTTTGTTTAAAGAATGAATAATCATGTATGTACTATGTACTGGTTGATTATTATATTTCACAATAACTACCTATGAATCTTATCCAAAGTAGTTTACCTGAGTCTTTCATGAGTTTAAGTATCATTATTTAATCATCCAATAGTAACAAGAAAACAGTAAGTTAAGATAAATGTAGGATCTAAAATGTCGCGTGATAACGATAGTATTCATACATGTATGAACCGGGTTGTGTTTATTTAAGAATCCCGTCACCTCTGCCAAAGATGTGACCTTAAATTTGGAAATTCTCTTTTTCGGCATAGCTATACCTTCGACAAATCATGTTGGCAGTATGTCGGCGATACCGTCTGGGTAAGCAATTTACATATCAGTGATCTAAAGAAAGGCTGAAGTAATATCAAGGAAGATGATTAACAAGAAAAATGTATCAATACTTAAACAAGCCTAGGTTCGAACCAATGACCTCAAATAAGCTATCTGGTCATTGGAATATTCTGTCCCTTTTGTGCTTTACCTACCCATGTATAAACAAAGAGAAATGTTTGGTTAACTAGTGATTTGCCTATAGTTATTTTTGAGAAATATTTGAACATTTGCAAATATTTTTTTTATTTGTGTGTTTGTTTTAATTTGTCAGGTGGTGTTTATTACAAGATATGTAGATAATCCGTTTTTACTGAATTGAGGTTTTGAATTGAATTGTTATTAATATTATCCAGCTAACGACATCTTAATTATGCATGTTTTCGTCATTTGGTGTTGGCTTATCAGTTTTGAGTGTAGGACCGGCAAACAATGTTAACGTTGTGTTTCCCTATTGTTTTAATTTATTTATCGATAGCTGCGAAATCCATCATATGAAAACAACTGTTATCATACCCATGTTTGTATTAAAGCACATTCGTACATATTTCAACCAAAAATTGCTTTGGGTTAGAAATGTTACAATATGTTAAAGGAAAACATTTAATATTGTTCTAAGAAGTCATGTTTACTAAACTACACAACATTGTAAAGCATTCCGATAATGCGTCTTCGACTTCCAGCGTTACGCTGACTTACCCGCAATATGTCGTATAAAGCAGACTTTGTGTCGCCGACAAGATAAGTTGTATGATAGTATTGACCGACCCTGAAGTTGGATGCTGCTCCTCTGTGATTTGTAAAGGTTTAAAGGAAAGTTTTAACCTAGCAATTGGTCAGTGTTATTTTACCTGAGACCAATCATATAGCTAGTTTAATGCCTATTATTGTGCTGTGACATATCAAAGATTGCAAGGTTGTGAAGATGTACCATCCCGTTTGTTAATTTATAAGAGGTACATGTTTATTCCTGTATTAACTTCAGATTTTTGTCAAAAATGCCAACGAACGTTTAGATATAATGATTATATCAGTAATGTCGATTTGTGAACAAAATGATATGTAACTATACACATTTATACATGTATGCTAACAACATAATATGCAAAATAAAAATGTTATGATTCATCATTTGGGTCCGAGTTGTCTTACGGGTATCAGGTCTTGGTAACGACGAGACCTCTTTAAGTTTCGATAAAATAGTGGAGTTACATTATTATAATAATGTAGTATATTTACAGTCTACACGGACATTCACTCGATAACCATTGTTCCACAGACTATCAATATCACCTCATAACTGTACTCAAACACGTGCCGAAATTCTATGACGCCGGCAACAATACATGTAGGCGGGGCTATGTAAATACTCCAATTTGGAACACAATTGCGTGACGTCATCTACAATAAACGTGGGCAGAGCTTGCAGATTTCATGCTGTTACTTTTATTGAACTATTCTCACGTTTATTAGTTTTGAAATGAAATCTATGTCCGAAGATTGGACTATAATGAACGAAATAGTTACGAACATTTCACAGAAAGATACTGTAAATATAAGGATAAACTGTCTATTTTGTTTAGGTTATCGAGGGATAACTACAATGGAAAACGGGTAAATTCAATTACCGGCGAAGCCGGTTATGTAAAATTTACCCGTTTTCCATTGTAGTTATCTATAGCGTATAATAGTTTTATTCATTTGTGTATTTTTGGAAATTGTTGTTATAGTCTAACCACAGTTGCTCGAGTTTCTGTCAGTTAATGATAAATTCATATGTGTGAAATGAGCCTCCCATTCTGTAATGGGCCGCCGCTCCATATATATATAAACATTTTTTTATATACTGACAGAAACTCAAGCAACTGTGGTCTAACTCTCAGAGTTATTTTTCTTTGTTTTGTGACGTCATAGTTCTTATGACGTCATAATCATTATGATGTCATTCATAAAAAAAAATGGTTTTAATAAACAGTCTGAAAAGCTCCCTTTGATGGAGTGAAAGCGCCCTTCCGTCACAAGTAATTCCTAAATCGAAGATTTCGGGGGGTTTCTGAGATATTATGACCCCGCGCTCGCAATCGATAAATAAAAATGTGAATCATTATAGCTTTTTATAAGGGAAATATATAGGGGATGAATGGAAGCTGTTCGTTTTTCTCTAGTATGAACGGAAAGTAAGTTTTCTTGGCCGTTTTGCAACGTGGTCGAGGTATTTTCTGCCACTGAGTTGCATACCTTTTCTCTCCTTTTCAGTGTATAATAGTCGAGTTTTTGTGAAATTTATCCGCTTAACGTATCCAGCGGAAATTTGGCAGTTATTTTCATTATCGTTTTAGATGATTAGTAACATAAAAAGAAAATGGGAAAATTGTGTATTTAGATGATTATTCTCCTGGCCAAAAGTGCCTATGGTTGCGACGGCGGAGCCCTTAGAGATGATTTTTTTATCCCCGTGACACCTAGTTAATTATATTCCTAACAATTCTAATGTTATCATCTAACAAATACATAAACAAATTAGTTTATGATGCTTTATGCACATGTGATGCTAATCCAAATTACATTTCATTTTTTTCTTTCAACGTCTTCAACATATAGGTTTTATGAAGATGGACGTTTTTGAGTATGCTCATTAGTGTGTTTACTTGATGTGATTGACAATGATACTCAGTTCTTGTACTTGGACGAGACAAATATTTATATGGCAGGTGTCGTTGATGAAGCAGAAGACGCTTATTCTTTCGGAATACCTGGGCCCGTATTCATGAAACTGTTCTCATGCTCTAGCATGGATTATGTGCTCAAGTCAGTTTTCTTGAAACTTATATAGAAAATGTAAATGATCAAAAAGCCAATAGGTGATATTGAAAACAGCATTCGGCTTCATGGATCTTCGATGGTTCACCAAAACTTTGACAAAATAAGAGTTTTTAGTAGATTATAGCCGGAATAAGAAAATAGACTTGAGCACAAAAATAGATAAACCACGAAGCGGTTTATGATGAGAGTACACTCCGGCTATTTTGTGTTATAACCCCATAACATAAAAAATAGATTCAAGTTAATCCTTATAATTAAATCTATAAACTACGAAAATTCATTTCATTGAAGGACTCTTTTTTCTTGCAAATTTATACTCTGCTGCATAGGCCAATCAAAAGCGACGTTATAAACGGTATCGTCATTTGTTTACGTTATTGGCTGATAACATACTTTTTTAAACCATTGGAAATGCTTGTTTCAAACAATATTAAATTATATATAAAAATGAAATGAAATAAAAAAAACTAACCACTTCTAAATTTATAATTTTATTTATTTAAATAAGTTTGAAAACATTCAATATAACAAGCAAAACTTGTATGAGAATGAGTAAGTTGTCTTTCGTGTCACGATTAATAAAATCGCATAGTATGCGGCTCTCCTACTAAAAGCAGTTGATTCAGACAAATATTATAATGAAAATATTGGGATACCAGTAGTCTCTATAGGAAAAAGTTTTATTATTATATTAAAACAGTTATTATTTAAAAAAAAAATTTTTATTTGTACATTTGATTTTTTTTGTCAATAATAAAAATTATTATGAAATGAAAAACGAAAGTATTTGGTAAATATTTTGCAGATGAAAACAGCTGAACCATTTCCATATAATATGATATTAGAATGAATAATATTGTTTATATTTATACTGATCTTAATGCGTGTTATGCAGTAATTACCAATTAAATTGATTTTTAATGATTTGCCTCAATTTATCTTGACACGAAGAATTCTTGAATATAAACTTTAGCGTTGATGACGTTAGATGAAGACAATCAAGCAATTTACCACAAACAAAATATTAAACATTTCAAAACATTATCATATGAACACTGTTATATACATTACATTTCTCAAACACAAACTTAGTATTTCTCCTGAAACACATCGTCCTCTTTTTTAGCATGATAGTACAATGTAGCCGCGATTGCTAAAAGGTTAAATTCTTGAAATGCTTTATATATTTTAAAATATGATATTATATTAATAAACGTTATGAACAAAGCATAAGTATTGAAAACAATTAGAACAGAAAACCAGCGCATACAGAACAACATAACATCAATGCTATATACGAAATGACATGAATATAAGACATGAAATAATTCATAGTGCCCAATGTTTAATTCTCGTAAAACATAATGGATTGATGGATGGATTGATGGATTGAGAGATTAATGTACCAATTATGCCTATATAGTTATACAGGACTGGTATAAAAGATCACTGACAAGCTTTATTTTATACGTGTAATTGAAAAATAGTTAAAAGTAATTAGGCATAATAATTGCACCTATAAAATTAAGTACTATGCAATGTGACTGATTAAAAATCTTAAAACGTAATTGGAAAATTCAAATTACGCATTACCTGCTATTACTTCAGAAATGTAATAATCATTATTAATTACAATTATAGACTCGTTATCATTACCTCTTGTTGAAGCGAAAATATATACATTTATTTACCAAGGAATCATTTTTATTTACACGGAGTCCTTCCATTATCCCAAGTCAGAGTACACATATAATTGAATGGCTAAACATTGATGTGATTGATGCAGTCCTTAGTTAGTACTTCAAAAACCCTACATTCCATAGCAACGTATTAAGATATCTTGCGACCTGATTTCATGTTGGCTTTACCATGTCATACTGCCTTGCTATTCCGGCTGTCCATGACGACCTTCTCATAATCCTGTTATCAAATCCTAGTATAAGAAGTTTGGAATGTCTACATTGTATAACTATTTACATTGGACATGACAGTGTCCCATTACACTAATGTTAATCTTGACTGTATCTATGTGTGTATAGATGCAGTCCAGACTGGCGTTGTGATACACTGTACCATTAAATGTTACATTGTACACAAAAGTAAACAAACAATATGGTCGCCGTAGTCCTAGAGACTTCACTTCTACTATAAGAGAGCTTGACAACCTATAACCCATTCTATTTATCTGTCACCCAGATTGCATTCATTTGATATTGACAATAAATACAATCTAACAAACTTTTAATTGTTAAATAATGTCCCATAGCCTCACACATAGTTTATGTCGATTTCACACAGTCTCCCGATATCTTTCTTGTTATTGTGTATGACGATATGAACATTCCGACAATGTAGAATAGTTTCACATTTACACTCCATGTTATATTGGGTAAGTGTACCATTGGTTTTTTCAGACATGAGCTTACAAAATACCATGTCAGATTCCATACTGCATTGGTCAGTGTCAAGTGGCCCAGAGGTCCCAACCTGTACAAAATAGTGTAGAAACTGTAGATACTGTTATTGATATCACGACAAAAACAAAAATTATAATTTGTATAACACATTACATGAATATGCCTTTTTCTATAGTGCTAGATTGATTAAACATTGGTTAAACTTGATTGTGCCTTTCCTCTTTATTACTGGTCATGAATATGTACCTAAATCATCAGGAGTCTTATTCTGATTTCATCTTATACAATATGCTGTAACTTTGGGTGTTATGAAGATGGACGTTTTTGAGTATGCTCATTGGTGTGTTTACTTGTTGTGATGACAATGATGACTCGGTTTTCATTTTGAGGACTGGTGCTTATTTGGATGTGAAGATTTACATGGCGGGTGTCGTCGATGAAGCAAAAGGCGCTTACTCTTCCGGAACACCTGGTCTTATTCTCTTGTGCTTTTACGAGGGTCTCCATGTAAATCTTTCCTTTGTTCCTATTTTGCCTCGTATTCGAGTTCGGATTATGGTTTTGTTGACGCTTTGATATTCTCTAAACATTTTTTCACATTTACTTTATAAAGCGTCTCCGTGTCATTTTCCTTTTCTATGTTCATATTTTTTGCCTTAGTTTAATCGATTTGAGTTTGGGGTATGATTTTATGGTCCGATCGGATGATTTCGTCTTCTCTTATAAGGGCTCCTAAATTGCTTTTATTTAAAGTCGACATGCAAATGTCGTTGATTTATCTAGCATAACTGTCAACTATTTTGTTTTAAAGAGACATTATCAACATTATTGGTTTCTTGCACCTTTCGTTTGGTTTCGTCTCATTAACAGCTAAGACATAAAAAGGTCATTGCCTAATATGTATTTTGTATCCGAGCCTTTGGTTTTTTGTGTGTCATAGACCGGATCTGTTAATGTACTTGTCTTATACTGAAATAGCATCTGGGCCCAGTTGTTCAAAGTGTGATTACCTTAATCACTATTTAACGACATTTTTCAAACTTGAATAACTCTGTCAATAAACAAGTAACAATCTTCAAATTTTGTATGTAAATTGACAATATGAGGTTTTTGATATCTGCTTAGTGTTAATGAAATCTATGGTTTCATTTTAAAGTTAAAGGATAATTAAAAATTGCACTAATCACTGATTAAGCTAATCATCTTTTGAACAACTCGGCCCTTGTATTACCTTCAGTAAGCCCCTTAGGATCAAGACATGACCATAACGCGTCTCAGTTAGCCCAATCTGATTAAAATACAGATCCTTACTATTACTATCGTGTGATTGATGAATACAAAGGTCATCTGCACATGATCTTCTATCGGTCACTGTCAGACCATGCACACGATAGTAATAGTGATGATCTGTATTTTAATCAGATTGAATATGACACATTGGGAAACAGCTTTTGTAGGTCACAATACCATAAGATACTAGACCAGCAACGGCTCATTTATGCCACATTTATTAACAGGATCAGTATTGTCTTCAACTATATGTAACCCAATATTACAGGCAGGATCAGGGCCTGAAATCGATAACAGTGTTCTTGTTCCATTGGGCTGATAAATATAATTATACATGTGGTCGCAATACATTGGTGAATTGTTGTGCAGGTTTAGCAGGATTTTTGACATCATGAACAGATAAAGCGCCACTGTGACATCGTTTAACCAGAGATTGCTCCATTTCATACAGCGCTTGTCTCCTGTACAGTAATGACTATAATAGTTCGTGCTTGATTTGTACTTAAGATTGACGTTGTATCATATGCAAAATAGTAACTAAGTGAAAGCATATTGCGACAAACAATGCAAAATAGTGATTAAGCTATCTGTAAATGCCAACACGCAATTAAAGTCGACTCAATGTGGTGCGAACGTCTTAGCATATTAAATGTCTGTAATGATTTTTTTACCTTGGACCTTGAATTTATAATTTAAAAAATAGTGTGCAAAAAACGTGTTACCGATACTTGTAGGTACTACAGCAATCAAAAAATCTATTATCGGTATTATATGAAATTGACATTTTTTAGATTTTCGTTTTACCTAAGTTTGTGATTCCTTGGTAATTTAGCTTTATAGCAAAGCAAACACTTCAAAATATTCATTTTGTATTTCAATTATGATTCAATCAAGAATTTTATAATGTGTTATAAAATACTTTTAAATAATAGAAGATACGTACCTGGATACATCCCTGTGCTTTACGTTCACACTTTATTCCTTCACCAGTGATACGAACCGCGAATCTGTTTGAAAACACTTTGAAGATAATAGGATGTGTAATCCTCAACCAGAACAATGGAGGGGAATCGCCAGGCACAGGCAGAACGAAACACGTGTCCAAGGACTGGTCAAGGGCTACGGGTAACTTCCTTAGGAGTGTGTTGTTATGATCATTTGCTAAAGTGACAAAGGATGATACTGAAAAAGGAACATCAAACAGTTGTTACAAATGATCAATTCAAAGAACATTTTTTTTCAACAATTATTTAATCAATGTTTTCGTTTATGGTATTTTGTTTTTTTCTGTTAAAAACTTTATTTACGTTTTACTACTACGTCAAATATCAAATTGTGCTGCAGTATAAGGAATCATACACATTACACCATTATTGATATATTTATATTTTACAGAAATAATTCAACAATCTTATATATTCAATGTTATGTATATCTAAGGCTTCGACCGGATATAGCTAAACCTGTTCGAGAAACCACTTCTTTGAAGAGGACAATTCATGTGTATTCTACATGAAATACTTCACTGAAAATATTTACATCAAAGAAAGATAGTGTTATTACATTAGAAAAAACATGTTATTATTTATTTCAGGAGTCCTTGCTTAATATTCTGCCATTAGCGTTTTGACACTCAATATTCATTCATTTAGTTAGATACACTTACGTGTCTCCCATTTTGCTGAGACGGAGCACAACAAACCGCAAGGAACGGTCGACCAGTAAAAGTAACCGATAATTTTTGGCCGCCGCTCCAAGTACTTGGAATTGTTCCACTACAAGAATAAAATAAATTAGAGAATACCAAAGCGTTAGCAATTTCATAATCCGAACTCAAAATCGATTAAACTAGGGGCAAAATATGAACAAGGGAAAGATTTACATGGAGACCCTCGTTAAAGTACAAGAGAATAAGACCAGGTGTTCCGGAAGAGTAAGTGTCGTCTGCTTCATCGACGACACTCGACATGTAAATCTTTGTCACATCCAAGTAAACATCCAGGTTCTCAAAATGAGAACCGAGTATCATTGTCAATCACCACAAGCAAATACACTAATGAGCATACTCAAAAACGTCCATCTTCATATCAAATAAAGATACAGAATATTTCTCAATGAAACACAGATGGAGACCATAAGACTTGCTCATAGTTCTGATCAACCTGCATATCTCGAATCCTTGTGTTTTTAGTTTGATTGTCAGCAGTCGACATCGATCACGAAAATTAAGATATTTATAGCAAGCCATAAAATATCGACTCAAATGCGACATATTAACACCATAGGTCGGAAAAGCAGGGATGTTACTATCAAGGAATGGAAAGTTCACGATCGGAAAATTAAAATAATCACGTTTATCGTATAGATTAGTAATAAAAAGGCTTAATTTGAACTCTTTATTCCCGTATAATGCAATATCACCGATGAGTCTGGGAAGGACGAAACAGTTGTATATAATTCAATGTAATTCATGTTTAACATGCGGTATCGATTACTAAATCCTAACTAAATGTCTAAGCATTTATTTAATTTAACATATAACATCATTTAAATTAAAGTTTGTTTTGTAGAACAAACAAGAGAAAAAGTTGCTTTGCATTATATGTAAATAGACAAACATTAACAAAATTCACCTCTCTGAAATATTCTATCAAGTCTTCACACATTCTTGCTAGACACAACTGTTAAATACTGTTAACATTATCAATATAGGACGCTCTATAGTATGTAGTAATACCAATAGGGTAGTGAATGGTTTGTAACGAATCATATTTAAAAAACAATCCATAATATTACTATTTCCAATGTCGACATGAACTAATCGATGTACGAAGGACGTCATATTACTTTATGTGCAACTATGAATTGGCGCAATCACAATTCTTGCCAAACGAGTCATTGAACAGAAATCTTATTTTACGCAGTCATAATTTAGCAAAACCGCTAAAATGATAACCGCTAGAATATTTTCAATTATGGTATATTCGTTCTAATATTTGGTTATTTTTAGGCAACTGATTTTCATAATGCTATCAAAGATTAAAAGCTGCCAATGGATAAAGTCTATGAATCCAATCGAAAACTTACATACTATTTGATGTAGTTTTGATAAAGAAATCGCAACTAGATCAGCTAATGTTTCATACGATTGATGTACCTATCTAAAATTTGTTCCGTCTAAATTCAAAGAATTATTTGCTATTAAAATAGGTAATTCTTTATATATACATGTAAACTGAATGAATATAGTAATCTTACTTAAAACTTTATTTGTAGATTTTAATATGTGATGGCGGATTGATATCAGTCCAGTCATCCCATATCACTGGTTTAAAGGCCCAATATACGTAACTGTCGACAAACTTGTAGCGAGAATTAAGCCTAATATTTTTGTTATATATAGATTTAGTTCAGATTAACTGAAATCAGCAATATTCAAGATGAATTCTTACGCGGTTACCGGTACAGCAGCAATTGAAACTCGGTATTTTTAAACACGCGTCCAGTTTTAACTGTCTTCTGACTTCGGCTTGTTGTTGAAGTGGGCCCCACCTGAGTTATTTCGAATTATTCGGATATTTCTGTCAAGAGTTTCTTATTAGTTACCGCTCAGTTTTACTTCGTTTTAGGCTTATTTTTGCATGTTTATCAACTGGATTTTTTTCAGAATTTTTCAGAATCACGAAAAATGTCCTGAAGTTACGTATATTGGGCCTTTAACATGTAATCGTCCGATTGTTAAAAGCAGACGCAAACAGCGCTCATACCTGCCACTAAAGTCGCCTAAAATGTCTTCTAAACCAATATAACTATGTGTTAAGACAGTTGTCACTTGAGTTGAACTTCAAACATTTAGTTGTGTGAGTCCTAAAGAAAAACTGGTTTATCGAATGTGTTAACTGGTGTCATGCATGAGGATTGAGTAAAGTGTTACTTTGTTCCTTTCCTAAAATTATGAACATATTATAAAATTATTAATCGAAAAACAAAAAATCACATACCATGAACTCCATCCGATAGAAGTAGGAGCCATTCAGGCTGTAGTGGAAGTAGAATGTGTGCCGGGAATATTGCAGAAGTTCGAGTTCAAACAAAACTAAGAAATCTGGATAAAACTCCTGAAGTAAAAAAAAAAAAAACAACAAACAAACCAGCCAATGTCTGTTTAATAGGTTATCAGAATTAGCTGTGAATACTTGTTGCTGGCACTAATATTTATTTACAAAAATGGCCATATATTTTGTCCTTCCTGATTTGTTTATGCAAAATTATGGATGAATAGAGTATGGCTGTTTATCAAAAAGTCCTCGGTTATCTAGTGAACTTGTCCGTGTAATATTTTTGCATTGGTAACTACAGGTAGTTACATATACCCTAGTGCAAAATTGATTGACAGTGTGTGTCAATTGTTTTAATTGTGCTGTGTAAGTCTAAGAAAATTACGTGACATCACTGACTTCCGCACTGGAGAAAAATGACGGTCTTTAACTTTTCAATGAGGTATAACATTTGACGAGCCAACCCCCCTAAACAACATACCGTTTAATTGCCCTATTTGACATGCCAAACCATAGTAAATATCGAACATATAACACTATTACTACAAACATAATCTGACATATTTGTAAGAGAAAATAAGAGATTATTTGTAGATAGAGGGCATTTAACGTTTTGCCGTTTAGTATCGAATATATTTCACGAGTATTAGTTTTCATATATTTTCACAAGTGCGTAGCAATTTTTTCCTCTTTACCTGCCTACTGGAAAGTAACTAGGAAAGTATAAAGTAGTTCCGGCAAAACCTTATATTTTCAATGTAAAATCTTATATTTGCACTGTTCATCACTGCAGTAAAAATATATAAGTTCTATCAGTTTGATAATATTCTATGTATTTCACTGGCAACAATGTAATAATGTCAATTATTCCAATGAATGCTTACGATTGCTGGTTTGCTAAACGGTTGGTTAAAAACATAGGGAGGACCCTCGCTGCTGACAACTCTAGCTGTGAAAGACGCCGGAGTATTGTTGAGGTACAGAAATGTGTCGGCGAAACTCGCGATAATGTATATACTAACAACGTCAGTACCTGGCGAGTTAGGTATCAAACCAAAATTTATCAATGATGAAAAGTCCACGATTGCTTTCTCGATCATCCCATCGCTGTCTCTGTATTGAAGTAGTAAAAATAAATAAGAGAATACCGAAGCGTTATCAAAATCATAATCCAAACTCAAAATCAATAAAACCAGGGGCAAAATACGAACAAAGAAAATATTCACATGTAGACCCTAGCAAAAGTACAAGAGAATAAGACCAGGTGTTCCTGAAGAGTAAGCGTCTTCTGCTTCATCGACACATATCATCGAGGGGCTTTATGTGGTATATTTAATAATTAAATGACATTATTTGAACCAAAATTATACTTACATTGAATATGTTTTAAAACATTCAAATGCCATAAACGATAATATAATATGCTTGTAAATTGTTTTTCCCTAACAAATTGGTTTCATTTAGCCTTCATAACGTTGATCACAAAAATTGACGTGGATTACTTATGACGTAATATATAGATCGTGTTCGAATAACATGAAGAACGCCTCTGTGGCAAACGCTTAAATGCCTTCGGTAAATTATTGGCTCCAATTTGATTCAAATCAGGAATGTCGTTTGAATGACGACGCAGAAACCAAACGCTGTTAATCAATTAATTATTTAAGAATTATAAATTAAAGTAAACAATTGTTCGACAGTAAAATGTAAATATATGGATTGAACGGCAATTTTTGTTTCAATGTGTGAATGCCGTATGAATGCATATCGGTTATATCCATATTGATCAGTAGAGAGTTTCATGTTATATAGATGTAACCACTTTTCATTCATACCGGCATAAAAGTTTAAAAACGTCGCTCAATCCCTATAAACAAGCAAACTCTTACCTTGTTTCAATTAAATTGTAAAATGCTGCAACGTTTTCAGGTACGACTACCTTCACATTACATATTTTGAAGGACGGTGTCGTCGAGACAGAAGGCGCAGGGATTTCTACAAACACACGTCCATATTCTTGTAACGTGCTCGTTTCCAATGCTATTCGCATTTCGGTACTGGATGTCAAGGACTCACATTGCATTTCCATGTAAACGGACTCCAGTCTCTAAAACAGCACGCACATTAGACGCATTTAAATCAAACTGAAACTAATAGGAAAGTGATTATCTATTATGTCCCTGTCCCACTGCACTGTGTATGTTTTTGTCTGTGAAGAGTAACCCCTCAACCTCCTTAACTCCCGTTCAGATCGCTGTCCCACTGCAATGAGTACGTGTTGTTTGTGTAGAGTAACCCTTTCTCCCACCCACTTAATTCCCGTTCAGATCGCTGTCCCACTGCAATGAGTACGTGTTGTCTGTGTAGAGTAACCCTTTCTCCCACCCACTTAACTCCCGTTCAGATCGCTGTCCCACTGCAATGAATACTTTTGTTTGTGTAGAGTAACCCTTTCTCCCACCCACTTAACTCCCATTCAGATCGCTGTCCCACTGCAATGAGTACGTGTTGTTTGTGTAGAGTAACCCTTTCTCCCACCCACTTAACTCCCGTTCAGATCGCTGTCCCACTGCAATGAATACTTTTGTTTGTGTAGAGTAACCCTTTCTCCCACCCACTTAACTCCCGATCAGATCGCTGTCCCACTGCAATGAGTACGTGTTGTTTGTGTAGAGTAACCCTTTCTCCCACCCACTTAACTCCCGTTCAGATCGCTGTCCCACTGCAATGAGTACGTGTTGTCTGTGTAGAGTAACCCCTTTCCCCCGCCTCCATAACCTACATTGAGACCCCTGTTCCACTACACTGTGGATCCAACCTTTAACTTCATATATATATTACTTGATGTTGCGATGTTTAAAGAACCCTGTCCCACTTTTGTCTGTATACAGTAATCTTCTATAAACATCCGTTTTGATATATCTGTCCAAATAAATGGGAAAAACATTTAAGATACTATTTACAAACGTAGCATAATCGGTTGAAACGAAAGCATACAGTTTTAAATTCAGAGGGTCACATTCTTGTCTAGCTCTACTGAACAATTACATTCAAGACATTGTTGTTAAATCATTTCGTCATGCCGGATTGAAAATACTGCAGTAACACGGGACTCCTTAAAATTTGTTTAAGGATTAAATTGGTTTTGTTTGCTCTCACATCCTGTTAACATCTTTGATCATTTAAGGACGTGCTATGTTTTGGTTTACATGATTTTCTCCTAACGTATTGGCAATGGCACAGACGACTTAAACTATCTGCAAACTTAACCAACCTCAGCAACTCTTCTGTCTTACAACACATACAACTATTCAAGCTTGCAACACACAGTCGACTTTAGCAAATATACAGGCTTACAACATGTAACCGACCTTAGCAAATATACAGGCTTACAACATATAGCCGACCTTAGCAAATATACAGGCTTACAACATATAGCCGACCTTAGCAAATATACAGGCTTACAATACATAACCGACCTTAGCAAATATACAGGCTGACAACACATTGCCGACGTTAGCAAATATACAGACTTACAACACATAGCCGACCTTAGCAAATATACAGGCTTACAACATATAGCCGACCTTAGCAAATATACAAGCTTACAGCATGTAAGCAACTCTTCTGGATTACAACACATATACGAACTTAGCAACTCTTCTGGCTTACATCACAAACTGACCTTAGCATTAAAACAATATCCCACGTTTTCAATGCTTTAACCATATAATCCCTTGCCAGGAAAACACCTTTGCATGATTTTCTCCTAACGTATTGGCAGTGGCACAGACGACTTAAACTATCTACAAACTAACTAACCTTATCAGCTCTCTGTCTTACAACACATACAAATATTCAAGCTTGCAACACACAGCGAACCTTAACAAATATACAGGCTTACAATACATAGCCTACCTTAGCAAATATACAGGTTTACAACATATAGCCGACCTTAGCAAATATACAGACTTACAACATGTAGCCGACCTTAACAAATATACAGACTTACAAAATATAGCCGACCTTAGCAAATATACAGGTTAACAACATATAGCCGACCTTAGCAAATATACAGGCTTACAACATATAGCCGACTTTAGCAAATATACAGGCTTACAACATATAGCCGACCTTAGCAAATATACAGGCTTACAACACATATACAACCTTTACAATTTGCAACCTTTTCTTCGGATAAAAAAAGTTTCTTTTCGCCCAAAATATTCGTTATCTAACAAACGGGAGTGAACCGCGGAATATTTGCGCGAAAACACATCATCTCGTATGTATTCCCGCCAAATTGTGACGACGTCAACAATCGATGACGACGTCACGAAAGCATGTTCCATTGAACCATGTGAGTTCTGGTCAAAGTTCAACTTCTCAACCAACCAATCAAAAGTCCGGAAGGTCGTATACCACTAGTGGCATATAACATATATTTATCCAACAGTCAGCACGTGTATATAATAGTCTGAGAGTTGTATAATACAGGGTATTGTGGTAGAAATTTCGTTTCAAAATAAACTAACACGGTCATTTGTCCTACATGTATCAACTAGTACAAAATTAATAAGTTACATATACCAAGAACAAATCTTATTGCCTGTAAATTGTTAAGCAATCTGAAAATATCTAAATCCAACTTTTTTTCTGATAATGATGATTCTTAAAATGTAATACGGATGATTTGGAAAACCCTTTGAAATAGACAAAAGGTTTTTGATAAAGATTTGTCCATAAAAGTGATCGTCAAATTCAAAATAGCTTTCTGATTGGCATTGTATTCTTCCAATCAGTCTCAAAATGTATCATGCGCTAGATCAACTATTGCGAATTCAAAACGGCAGCCATTTGGCTATCTTCAAGTGTCGACCTGATCAAAAATGGTATATGCACAACATGATTTTATATTTTATATCTGAGACAAAGGTCTTACGCTATCTCGGCTACGTCTTCAAACCGCTTTTTATTACATTTTATAAAAAGATTTCTCAATTACTGTCTGTAAAGGCGCTAAGACCCACAAAATCCGAGGTTCAGGAAACGGCTACCTTCTGGCCTACTCTGTTTTTCTATCAGCATTAAACTTTAAAATACTTCAGATATTATTTCCACGGTGCAAAAAGAAGACAATCTGGCACTTACAGCATATTTTTCCTCATTGCTTTCGTTGAAGTAGAATTTAAATACTTGCGGCGACTCAACAAAAGGGTAGTTCAAATGTATTGTAAGCTCGTGTGATGATAATGCAACCAATGGACCGGGGCGCACGACGACAACCTTCAAATCTATTGTGTTTTCATTTGACATTGCTCCAGGGCTGTATGGGATGTTCGTGATTTCCACAGCAGTAGCATTGCTCGCCATCAAGTAAGAGGTCTTTAGGGAAATGCATGGGACGTTAGTGCCGGGGTTGTCGAACCCCATCGCTGCTACTTGCAGTTCGTCCCCAACTGATCCGCCATAACGCCGTGTTGATGTTTCGATTTTGTAAAGTGCAGACGTAAACGGGGGTATTTCCAAGGTCAACACAACATCACCTCTTCCATTCTGTAATTCTGAGGATGTCTGATTCTGCTGTACTGTTAGCTTGTTCATCTATAAAAATTCAATTATCAAATATCAATCCAAATCATATTTCTCTCTGTAGTCATATCGATTTTAAAAATGGTGGTTATTATTTAAACGACAATAAATATATACAACTTGAAGGTACAATGAAACCAATCAAGCAATACAGCGGACATTCATTATTACGTGACACACTATGCATCTGAGCTGATACATTTTTACCATGTTTTACTAGAGAAAAATCAAAGAGAGACAACTCGAGTATAGGACTAGTCTGTGGTGGTATGGTATATAATGTTGTGTGTGTGTGTCTTGTCTTAGTTGTGATGAATGAAGATACCTATTGGTTGTTCCGCGTATGTACATACAGCACGATATGTGTGCAACAATGTAACAACTGTGAAGCAACGTGTGACACCGGCGGTAAAAGTACATGCGAATGGCGGCAAATTTATAATAGTAAACGTAAATATAAGCATTGAATGTCAATTTTGTTGCTTGCGTCCTCTGATGAAGTCAAGTGAAACCTCGTGCAAATGCAGTGAACTGCAAAGCTGTTCATGTACCATTTGCAGTTGGAATCAACAAAGGAGACATTTACATAGAGACCCTCGTAAAAGTATAAGAGAATACGACCAGGTGTTCCGGAAGAGTAAGCGTCTTTTGCCTAATCGACAACACCTATCAAGTAAATCTTGGTCACATCCAAGTAAACATCAATCCTCAAAATGAGAACCGAGTCATTCCTTTCAATCACAACAAGTAAGCCCACTAATCAACAAAGTCAAAAACGTCGATGAGATCAAGATGATGACCATAAAACTCATTAGTCTTTATCAAACTGCATCTCTCGAATCTATGTGCCGTAAGTGTGTTCGTCAGCTGACATCTATCACGACAATCTCGATATTCAGAGCAAACACCGTAGAATAACGAATCAACTGCGACATCAAAACACCATAGGATGGAATAGCAGGAATATTACTATCAAGAAAGGGAAAGTTCACGATTGGAAAATCGCAATTGTCACGTTCGAGTAATTTATAAGATAATTTTTTTCGTTTATCTAAATGGCAGCACATTGCAGTCATTCCTGACTAGGGGCTAAGGATGATTGTGTTTGTGGTGTTTGGAAAATAGCAATGAGATAAGTATGTTAGATAAGATTTGCTTGTTATAATAACTAATTACATATATACATTGATAGAGCATATACAATAGGGAGAAATCGTACAAGGTCAGAGATAAACATGTACTAGTTCATGTGATAATTTTGCTGAATCACTTCAGCAACTAAACAGCACTTACTTGGATTCTTTCGGAGGCATTGAAATATTTCGAAATTTTCTTGATCTCCACATTATCCACTTCTAAATTTATATCAAGAGTAAACAGGTCCCCGGGGGTCGCTTTGTGTTTCATTACAAGGATAACATCAAGGTCGACGGTATCGGCTGCCGTAGAAGTGTTGCTGTTATAAGCTCCTTTAGGAGCAAGGAAACACAAACATATATGAATAATAGCAAAAGTGTGGAAAATTGTCTTTTTATGCATTGCGTATGTAGATAACAATATTATATATATTATCTACCATATATTACAGAGTAAGTCAGTAACGCAAAAAATAAAATTATATAAAAAAAATGAAAATCGGAACTTGATAATCGATAAATCATGTATTTTTAAAAAAAAAATCGATTTTCTTTTCATATAGATAATTGGAGATGGTTCAATATTTTGACGTTTTCCATTACCTGTGTTTGGCAGGTAACCAAATGCCATAATGCGGCTGTTTTGCAATGCGTTACAATGCATCTCGTCTTCGGAACGTGGACTTTTTGTTATTTGAACGATTTCTTTGTAGTTATCTCCAACAGCGCTTATAGCCACAGAAGCGATCCAGAGTCGTATGTCGGAACTAACTAAGGTTAGAGTGTATTTGGATAGGGGATTGGGGAATATTGTCTGTAGTTTAAATCTTTTTACTCTGCCTATGGGCATTTCGACCATATCTGGAATGTCTGTTGTAATGGTAGGCTTTTTTGTTGAGTTCTGAAATATATAACGATAGTTTTTTTTAAACAAGTACGTCTTAAAACATTATATATGTACATTAACTGTTTATATGCATAACATATTTTATGTGATACTAATAACCCGTTTTAACACTAGCTTATTTCACATCTATTGATAATGTATTGTGTAAGCAACAAGGAGTTGGTTTGCTGACCACGTTGATCGTATATAATCTTTTTAATTTGATATAAAGGGCACAACAATTCTTTTTCATCAGCTGCTTTCCTCAATCTTTACATAAACTATGACCAAAATGGACAACTTACTACCTACCTAGGTTTATATGTTGTAATTAATTTGTTTTTCTATGGCTTGCTATGAATTTCGAGAGTTTCGTGATAGGGGTCGGCTGCTGACAAACAAACTTATGAAACTTATGAACTTAGTAAAACTAAATAATAGCCTATTGTTATCCTTCTCTGATACAAAAACGATATCAGTCCATCGCTTTATGGTATCACTAATTAAAATATTTCAAAACGGTGCATAACAATGGGTTTTGTTTTCTCAAGGTAATAATGATTTGACGAAGAGCGAACAATTACGATGTAAAATTAATATATGACAATGCATGGTACGAGTGTCACAAAAAAGTTAAATATACTTTGGGTTTTTTTTCTAACTTTCTCTCATAACTTTTTTTATTTATGTTTTTCAAGCCTTTGTTTACGAGATTTGTCAAATATATTATGAAATAATGGATAATATACTTGTTTATTAAAGATACTTACGTGTACCAATCGTAACACAAGTGTTGTAACAACATCAACTGTCCCATTATCAGAAATAAAACTTGCGCTAACGGTTTTTGTTGAGTTATCAGGGACGCCCGCTATGTCTGCCATCAGATATTCCACAGCGAGTTGTACTAGACAGTACTGACAGGGTTCTCCGGTAGTGGATGTCGTGCTGGAACCGTTATCAGGAGTGGGCCTATTCGAGGGCATGGTGGATGATTCCTTGGTGACGGGAGGTTCGGGAGAAGTAGTTTCAAATTCACGAATACCTTTGCAATCCATATCTCCAAAATTAAAGGTCGCCTGAGTACTATAAATGGATTGCTTGAAAAAGAGAAATGGACATCTGGATCGTGTTTGATAAATTACATCTGCTTTGATAATCATATAAATCCTTTCCAAATACATGTTATAAATATGATAGTTTTTTTTTCAATTTTGAATGATATTGATAGGTTAAATGGCAAAGCATCAAAATATCCAAATTTGATGTTTAAAGGAGACAATAAAGAAACAATATGTGTTCGTGACATTACTTCATTCATATATACCAATGTATTCATTGAAGGATATTTACAATCTGATTGTTCTCTCTATGAATATACCAACTGAAAAAAAAACAATGCTAGACTACGAATACAACATGAATACAGTATGAATACATCCATTCACTTGGATTACTTATGACGTAATATCTTATTCTTTTTCAATGCAGTTCTTGTCACCCCAATTCGGTTAACATAAAGAACGCCTCTTTGTCGAGCGCTCAAATGACTGCGATTAATTATTAGCGCCAATTTCGCTCAAATTTGGGCTGTTCCGCCAATGTCGTTAAAATGACGTGTTTACTTGTTGTGATCGACAATGATACTCGGTTCTCTTTTGAGAACTTGATGTTACTTGGATGTGACAAAGATTTACATGGCGGATGTCGTCGATGAAGCAGACGACGCTTACTCTTCCGGAACACCTGGTCTTATTCTCTTGTACTTTTGCAAGGGTCTCCATATGAATCTTTCCTTTGTTCATATTTTGCCCCTGGTTTACTCGATTTTGAGTTTGGATTATGATTATGTTAGCGCTTCGGTATCCTTACGGCGTTTGCTAAATGTGGCATACTGTATCTATAACTTAATTAAAAAGGTGCAGCATATGTTTGTGTTACGTCATCTTTAATGATAGGAGGTGGCAGACACTGCTGGTAGATTGGTACAGTCCCCAGGTTTGCTGGAGCCTCCATAGCCACAGTCAATATCATTTGAGTAGTGGCACGGTACATACTATACGTTTTCGTACTACATGATTTAAAAGTATACTGAACAACTTTAATTTTACTTTTAAATTCATATAAAGGGGTTTAATCCTTCTACTTCTATTTTAGTTTAGATATTTTGGATTACCGTATCTATAACTATATTTAAAAGGTGCAGCATATATCTGTGTTACGTCATCTTTAAGAGTATGACTTACTTGGTACCTGTATGCATTCATATCTGGATGGTACTCTTCATTTGTCACCGTTAAGCCAGTATCTCGAAATGTCAGGTATGCGTCCGATAGTATCACGACTTTTTTGGGGAAGGTCGTGACGAGGCGGATAGACCCGTTTTGTGTCAGTCCTCTTGGAATGTACAAATTCAGTGGTATAGTTTTTGTTCTTCCTGGATACAACTGGTGATCTTCGTCTTCTGTGCATACTTTGTATTGCGAACAATTCCCTGCGTCATTGGTTACACAATTCTCCGAGTCAAAACCAGGAAACCCTAAGAGCAAACGATACATATAATTATAACTATTACACAATTATAGCCTTTTGATGAGGTCGATACATGGTTTTATCAACTGGAGAAAAAATATCGACCGATGACGAAGTATTATATAATATAGATAAGTTTCCGTTCAATACAGAGGTGTACTATGAACGATATAGCACATATACAATAAATATGTCAATGAATCTTGTTACTTGGGGAACACCATTGTGACGTCATATACAAATGACGTCACATTATTCTAATTGAAGTCAACGGCAAATGACTCCTCCATTATAGTCATATCATTGAAAATATATTTTGTAAGGAAATCTTCCCAAACTATATAATAAATAGGATCCAACACGAGTACTCATGTAATAATGAATTTAATACACACGTTTATTAAGTTCATACTATATGGCATGCATATACTACTTAATAAATTCAATATTTTATTAATTTTCATGTTATTTCCTCTATTTATCACATATTGCAATGACACGGATCACATGGATGTGAGCTTTATGCGACAGATTTACGCATTATCAGACCAGAACATATATATCTGTGTTTCACTTTTTGATATCACATTAACATTTTGCGACAATCACGCTTAACAAGTTAAAAAGAATATACCCTATCTATCTTCTATAAACAGATATGATCAAATGTCCTCACAATTGCAGATTATTTCCCTTATTTCCTCTCATGCCAAACTTTTGATAAACCCAGATTCTATCACAATAAACTCTTCTCATTATGCAACAACACAAGTTTTCACATGCTATACCAAAATCCTGACATGGCATTTTCTGGGCTTTAAAGAAAAGATACTATATACCCAAGACCTTACATATTCCCTGGTACTTATAGAAAAGAATTGGATATTCTTTTTTTGTTTTTGTGATGATTTGGCGCCATGTGACAATCGGATGATGTAATTCCTATTATGACACCATACTAACACGGCGCCAATTTATTTCAAAAACAATTCTCAATGAAGCCTTGATAGGGAAAACAAGGGAAACTACACTTTTGAGATAGGCCTATACCTGTGCATATTTACGATAAAACAGAGTCCTTTCAAGATATACTTGGGCCTATTTATGATAAACCAAAGAGTCATTTTACAATATGCAGTAATCTTGACAAGTCCTTCAGCGATATACCCGAATCTGTTCACAATTAAACACAGTCATTTCACGATATACCAGAGTCTTTACACAGTAAATTTATGAGCTTCCAATGAAACACCCAAGCGTATCACTTGATACTCCATATACTTAAAAACAAATAATAGAGTACCAAAATGTCTACAAAACCATAATTTGAACTCAACACCGATTTAATTAGAGACAAAATCTAAAGAAAGGAAAAAATGATATGGAAAAACTAGAAATGTCTGTGAGATATAAATGCCCCCACCTTCATATGAAAGCATTTCTGCAAAATTTCATGGAACTTGGGCAATATTTTGATTTCGACCAATCAGACGCCATGGAATGTCAATTTTAGTTTTCACAAAATGAATACTGGCATTGATATCGTATTGCCAAATTACATACGGAATTTCATTTAAATCGGAAAATATTTAAATTTCGACCAATCAAAAGCCTTTATTTGGCGGCCATCTTGAATCATAATGCCATGTTTTTCGCTTCAAAATGACTGCCGTCACCTTACCATCCCTCCCACCAAGTTTCATCATAATCTGTATAGTAGAAGAAAAAGAAGAAAAAATATTGCAGGGTATGTTTTTAGCCAATCAGAGGCTTGTTCCGGGAAAAAAAGAGCAAGGTGCACAACAGAACATCAGACTTATCATATATGCCAAGTTTGATGACAATCACATCAGCAGTTATTTAAATAAGCTGGGTGCATTACCATAGGACGGGACGGGACGCGACGTGACGTGCCGTGACGCGACGGGACGGGACGGGACGGATATGGATAACACTATATGCCCCTCTCCATCCATTTCATGGCGGGGGCATAAAACGTACAAGTGAATAAGACCAGGTTATTAGGAAATGTAAGCGTCCTCTTCAAATATATTAAAACTACAAACACACTTCGGAGACATACGTTGTATAAATCAATTTATTGGCATATGTACAGGTAAAATAAATTAGAAAATACCGAAGCGTTAAAAAAATTAAAATCCGAACTAATAATCGATTAAACAAGGGGGCTAAATATGAACAAAGGAATCATGGGGACCATTGTAAAAGTACAAGAGAATAAGACCAGGTGTTCAGGAAGAGTAAGCGTCTTCTGCTTCATCGACGACAGCCGCCATGTAAACATTTGTCTCATCCAAGTAAACATCAAGTTCTCAAAAGGGAAACCGAATATCATTGTCAATCACAACAAGTAAACACACTAATAAGCATACTCAAAAACGTTCATCTTCATATCACTTTAAGATACAAAATATTTCTCAAGGAGACAAAAATTGCGACCAAAAAAAATTGTCCATAGTTTTGATCAATCTGTATCTCTCGAATCCTTGTGTTGTTAATTTGTTTGTCTGCAGTCAACATCGATCACGAACATCACCATATTTAGAAAAATCCCTAGAATAAGAAATCAACTGCGACATGTAAACACCATAGGTTGGAAGGGTTCATGTTTCGCTGGTTTTAACAACCTTTATCGTACAGATCTCAGTGGCAAATACCCTTAAACGATAAAAAAACGCGCCTCATTCATAATAATAATAATCATAATATACAATATTTATATAGCGCTCTATACAACATGTAGAATTATTCTTAATTGCTTCACAACATGTGGGATAATGATTTGAAACTTATATTTACATCCTAACTCCTCATACAAAACGTACAGGTTCATCACACAAGGCCCTCACGCTGAACATCTTGGCTCATCACACGCTCCTCATACAAAGCACATAAGTTCCACAGACTCGATACCAAATCTTCTCACAAAGTACAGCAATTGTTTTCTTACAAAACACTGAAGCTCCTAATACAACAAACCAAAGCCCCCGAACACAAAACAATAGTCACACTCTCCTCACATAAGCTTCTCACACTACACATACAAAAAATCCTCTCACAAACACACAAGCTTTTCACTCTACACATAAAAAATCCTCACACAAAGCACACACGCTTCTCACACTACACACAAATAACTCACAAAACACAAAGCCAATTTCACAATATAACCCAGCTCTTCACAAAAAATTCTGTCTAATCAACTGCAGCTTAGCACACATTACCAATAGGCTAGCGTTCACTCTTTTGACAGCGTAGTTTTTTACGATATGAAAACAATGCAACTCAATAGAACACCGGAACCTGCCTACCAAATAAACTGATAGGAATCATAAAAAGAGCTTTAATACTTTTAGCAGATATTGTACAAAAGTTTTCAAAAGTTCACTTTCTTGTGGTTGCAATTAAAATATGCACATAAATACAACGGATATAATTTACAAAATACAAAATAATGAAAAAAAAATATAATATCATCTTTATTTCAGTCAAAAAAGTTATCAGTAATATACATTGTGTATGTATTAGTATGACAGTGTAATTCAACGGATACAAAAGGTATGCAAACGAATTTTAGGCTGAAAATGTGTAAATTCAACATATGTAAGAGAACTCATGGTTACACAAAAAACGACCGGTAACCTCATGCCGAATTTCAATCCATTAACGCGACTTTTCACAACATTATGTCCAACTGTCGCGATAATTTATCACCACCGGTAACGTTAAGCGCCCAGATATACGGAAACGCAGACAAAATTGTGCCATATGATTGATTTTTGCTAAGTTTTATGCTTTCGTAACAGGTCGACATACTTTTGTGAGCAATAAAATGACATAATACTTCTTGTCCACATTACTATCTCGTCAAGTTGTGCTATAGTAACGTGATCTAAAATAACACGATGGCAAAAGTATACCACTATTACAACGGTAATTCTTTGGCTACCAATGAAAATCAATTGATTTCGGTATAGATGCAAACCACAAACATTTGTACGCGTAAAATAATTTGAAGGCTTTAAAACAATGAAGAAAAATACACACGAAAATTAAATTAAAATAAAAGTAGGAGTGGTCCTTGATATCAAGGTTCGGGTAGTATAAACGAGTAATGTTTTTGAGAAATGTCTTTCTTCTTCAGATGAACACAAGATCAGAATATCTGAACGAGACCAGATGTTCCAACTGATAATCCTACCAGGGGCTGTTTAACAGATGTTTTGTCTGAAGATAATTTCTCATATCGAAATTTGTTACTCGATATCGTTATTTTGATACACGATTGTGACAGGAGATCGCGCCATCACCCTTTTTCTCATATTGCCATCAACTCCATGACAGAAATGCGTTGATGGAATTTCTAATGTTTCCATTTAGTGTTTTGGCAGTGCGATGCGGAATATTTGACAACTTGGCTCCGTAGGTCTGTTCACGGATGGTAGATGTTTGCTTGATGTCATACAATGTAGATGGACTGGCCCCTCCTTTATTTCTTAAATGTAGTCGATTCAGCCATTTCACTTCATCAAACTTCGCAAAGAAGAATCCGTTACTGGTTGTTTAGGCGCTGCCATGTTACACCTATATTTGATGCCTTAACAAATTCTCTTTCCCCCTCCAATTTAAAGAGTTCCCACTCACTGGTCGCGAAAAACAAGTATTCTTGTCCGGTAAAGTGTATTGCTGACTTTTTTGTTTTTCATAAAACGTAATTGTTAGCGGTTAATGAACAAAAAGGACAGGCAATAATTATATTCCATTACATCATAGAAACATGACTTACCTGTTACACAGCAGGTATATATCAGGAGTGTAATCCCAAACAACGGAGGGTACATGGTAATGCCGGCTCTGGTACCCGTTATGTGTTCTAGATTTATTTGGCACGTTTTATACCATCTCAGCATCAATCATATATATCAAAGTATATCAAATGTAATTATGGCATCGATTCCAAGAGTATTCAGTGATTGGTTATTTCGTTTATATTATATCCAGTTTATAGAAACAATGGTCCAGCACGTGGGCATGTACATTACTATAAAATAGGAACAATTAAAAAACAATTAGTAACATTTCATTTAAAGGTACAGATTGAATATTTCATCAAAGTTGCATTTTTATGATGATTGATGCACATTGTCATGATGATAGTGTTTTAGTGTGAACTCGCGCACGCTGGTTTGAATATGATGATACTGTGATCCAGTTCGTTACTTTTATTATTACATTGAAAACCATTGGGCGATGTTTCTTAATTGAGACATGCTTACACCAACAGCTTGAAATTCTTTATGAAGTTTATTTGAAATGCAATATTTACGCAGGTATTTTGTAACTATCTCCAGATAGTTAGTATGGCCATCTTACCCCTTTACAGAATCTAACAGAATTATATATTAACATCTTTATTGGAACATATCATTTTCTAAATTATTGATTACTGGTGTTATTTTTATTGCAGACAGATGGCGGTTTAATATCATTTTTCAATTTGGCAAGAGATACGAAATTTAATTGACTAACAATAACCATGAATGTTTATGGAACATAGCATTAGACTCACTTTTAGACATACTTGCTTCACAACAATATAAGTTATCAACTGATTTTAATTACGTTTTCGGCCTACGTTGGAGCTCTCTTTTTATACTCGTGAATTTCAAATAATCCAATAGCTGTTTTACTCTGCTGTTGGCATATTATTCTCCGATGGTGCCTGTAACTTTATCACTTTGATTTTTTTAATTTACATTGCGGTTGTATTCGACAAAGCAGAAAACGCTTACTCTTCCTGAACACATGGTTGTCTTCTCTTGTACTCTCCAATGATATCCATGTTAATCTGTCCTTGGTTCATATTTCGCCCCTAGTTTTATCGATTTTGAATTGAAATCGGATCACGGTTTTATTAACGCTTTGGTATGTTCTGATTTTTTGTGTGATACACATAACCATCAGTTTTAAACGACTCTCTCTCTCTGACAGCAGAGCCTTTGAACAGTGTTTTTATATTTGATAAACGGCGAATTTTGCGAAAAATTTATAATTATCAAATTAATAACATATCATTATGGCAATATGTATGTTTTGTCATTATACCACGAAACACACTGAACACATTTGTTAGACCTAAATAATTGTACTAGACATTTACAGTTTAAGTAGTCATACGAAGCAGATCATGATATGAATAATAACGAATAATAAAATCAAATATGCTATGTTAATAATAATTTATTATCTTTTGCTTGACGCTCAGAACTATGGGACTGGAACGACTGGTTCACTCGTTGAAAGTATAATGGAGTACTGTTTGGGGACTTTGGAAGTATACTTCAGCGTTCTAGCACTACAAAGTCGGCATCAGTTCTGTCCTATCACAAGAAGGCTTACACCAATGCACAGCCTCCCAAATACTGACACAGTAAACATACAATATTCACATCGGATAAACTGGCAGCCAACCTTAAATGACACTAGTATTCGAGGGCTGGAGATTGATGAACTCTTTAAGCATGTTTACCAATCAAGTTCTCATTTGGAAATATTCTGTATTCATTTGAATTTGACCTAGCGTTACACATGGTGAGTGTCGTCGATGTACCAGAATGAATATCTGGTCAATTACTGCCCTTATATTGACCGAATGGGAGATTGGTTGACGTTTTTCGTTTTACATTTCTTCTGAATTCTAATGAGTAGAATGTTAAAATCTACTATTGACCCCTTCTTTTCTTTTTATATTAAAAAAGTTACAGACCTTTAATAAACATCTGACAGAATAATTCACAAATTTGATGATTCCTTCCCAGTTTCTATATTTTTTTAAATATAATTTTTGCCATGTTTTTCTTATGAAAAATCTGGAGTAGTGTTTTTCCAGCCAAAAATTATAACCCTTTCACCTTCCCAATGACATTTCAATTTTGTTTTGCTGTAAAGTATTAGGATTTATTAATTGAAGTATTAAATTCATTTATCAAATGAAGTACATGTAGAATGTGTAAAATGTTGAAATTTTCAGTCATTGCTGACCAATGCAGTACAGACGATGAGGGTTTGGTAAATTTACCAAATTTGTATCAAAGTATGTGTATAAAGACTATAAATAAAACCCTTGCTTTCAGGAAAAGTTAATAATACAAATCCTCAGAAGAAAACTCCCTTAAGTAATGGAACTATTGTAACATACATGTACATATCGTAATGGATGGTCAGCTGGCGTGTTGAACACCCCTTTACTATTTCTGTGATAGTTGTTTGGATCAGGAAGAACAATTAGAAACAGTATGAAAAAGGAAAAACCTTTAAAGAGCGCAGCTTAAGTAAATCACTGATATTTACTGAGAATCATTCACGCACTGGTTGAGATTGGGTTAAAATGAACATAAAACAGACATCGGCCGAGAGATATTTCGATTATTTTCATTCTTCTGGAAACAACCGATGAAGGCCGAGTGTGGCGTTACGTAATTGTGTGACGTGTTTCAAGTTTCCCCGCTGGAGGGGCACTTCCACACGAAAAAAAAAAGAATCAAAGGAGAGGGGGTAGCAAGAGGAAACAACTCTGTGTATGCGCGAAGGTGTTATCATTCAACAGTTCCTCTCTGGCGCCTTATCTGCAAACTATAAATCCCAAAGTGCTTAACATCAGTTGATGAATACAATTACTATTGCAAAGCAAGAATTACAACAACTGAGTTCAGTGTCACGCTCCAGAGACTTTCAAAGTTATTGACAATCAATTACGTTTCGTACCTCTTACCATCATTTTGCAAACTGTAATTCAACAGTCATTTTGCTACGATAGAAATAGCATTAGTTATCAATAATACATGTAATGATATGGCCCGATAAAAGCAGTTGACATATAATTGCGTGGGGGACAAAATGTTGATCGATGTGATGGTCATAGTGTTTAGTTTATTTGATGGATACTATGACCATTGCATCTTTTGATATTTCTCCCTCACGGAATAACATTTACAGTATGTATCGTGATATGAATATTTAATTCGTAACTATTGTTATATTTATCGAAGCAATATGTCTTTAAAATTAACATTTTCCAGAATAGTGGTAGTAGGTACGAAACATAATTGACTGACAATAACTGTTAAAGTCTCTGGGGCATGACACTAAACTTCGGTGTCGTAACATTCGCTCCACGACAAAAAATGGAATTCGAAAACTGATATGAAGCACTTGGGATCATAATTTCCAACAAAAAGCCTGAATATTTTTATAAATGCCTCCTACTTTGGCAGACTACCGTATTATTTTAGAAATCCGAACGACATTTACAGAAAAGGAAGGGTTGAAATTATAATATTTACATTTGCTCTGCATTGCCACTATAATTTTATAACACTACCAAGGACAGTTCCGTGTTATGAGAGCCTAGCAATGGAGTGGCCATTATGACGTCATTACGATTGTGACGCGATAATCATAACGTTGGAAATAGCCGGCCGATACTGGCTGTTCGCTGTTCCATTTATTAAAAATCTACCTTAAATTTTCAGAAAAAATGTAGAATACCAATATAAATTTATTATCAAAATCAATGCGAAAATGTAAATATACACATTAAACATCATTCTGTTCCGTGTTATGGTCCTATAACACGGAACAGAATAATGTTTCATGCTTAATTTTACACATTTTTTCTACATTCATAATTGCAAGATAACGTAACACACACATTTGCTGCGTCTTTTAAGTTTGGTAATATATACTGTGAGCTGCGAAACTGAATTACACTTCATTATACAGCTGTTTCGTTCTTCGGGGACTCGTCAGTGATACTAGGAGCCAAAATGTGGGAACCAAAATTTCTAAACTAATGTAGAAGCAGAAGGGTCAGGTGCGTAATACCGCTTTAATACGCATACTCTAAGTGATGTTGTATACCTTGGCGAAATCTTCTTTCCGAACATTTCTTTTCTAGTTTGAAAGTATGATAAATGTGACCAAAATTCACAGAATACCGAAGCGTAAACAAATCCATAATCCATACCCAAAATCGATTAAACCAGGGGCAAAATATGAACAAAGGAAATATTTACACGGAAAGCCTTGTAAATGTTCAAGAAAATAAAACTAAGTGTTCCTGAAAAGAAAGCGTCTTCCGCTTCATCGACGACATGTAAATCTAGGTTATATCCAAGTAAATGTCAAGTCCATAAAGTGAAAATCGAATCATCACTCTCAAACAGAAGACGAAAGCATACTAATGAGTATACTCAAAAACGTCAATCATCTTCATATAATACAAAGATACAAAAAAAATTTCAACGAGATCAAGATTGCGACAAAAAAAATTTGCTCCTATTCTTCATCAAACTTCATCTTTCGAAACCCTGTTTAATACGTTTGTTTGCCAGCTGTTGACATCTATCACGAAAATACATGCTACACATTGGGTAGAGCTTTTGTCATACCGTGAAACAACCGTTTGATATTATCGAAGAAGTATTTTCAACATGAATAAAAAAATAAATTTGAAAATAATAATACAAAATTAAAGGGAACCGAAGCGTCAACAAAACCTTAGTTTGAACTCAAAATCGATTTCGAAATTCATCAAACAGTGGTAGCATAGTTATGGAGATGGTATCCTGGTGTGGTGGACAAGCTTGTCGTTTCTGTAATGTTAGTTCGTATCTCGAAAGTTTCCAGGTTACATCTACTTGTCTGATTTAGGTGGGAGGGGCATTTACAAAATATTCAGATTTCTTTGCAATGTTTGAGTCTAAACAGAGCTCTCACTTTGGCCAAGACATGTGATAAACATATCAATTGAAAACAATTATATTTTTGTGAAACGAGTTTTTCTAAAATGAGAGTTTAATGTCACGTTCTAGAGACTTTCATAGTTATTGTCATTCAATTAAATTTCGTACTTCCTAACAGCTATTCGCAAATTAAAATAGTACAACAATCTTTCTGCAATAAAATTAACACCATTTATCAATATTTCAGATAATGATTTGTTCCAATAAAGAAGTTTATATATAATTCCGTTAGATGTGACTAAGGAATTTGATGGTCGTACTAATTATCTGGAGATAGGCTCAAACATCTTCGTAAATATTTTAAATCAAATAAACTTTTACAGAAACTCATGCTGTTGATACAAGCGTGTCTTTAAAAGAAAAGTATAGCCCTATTGTTTTTAAAGTAATAAATTAAATTGCAATTGCATCAAGCTCCCATGAGTTCATAGTTCAAATTTATCATACCGGCGCATGTGTGGTCATAAAGGATTTAAGACGAGGAACTATCATTATAAAAATGCAACTTTGATAATCCACTCAGCCAGTGACATTAAATGAAATGTTACAAATTGCATTTCAACTTTTCCTTTTCTTTCATTTCTGTACCTGCCCACGTTCCATACCATCGTCTCGATAAACAAACGGCAATATAACTAAGGATATTTAACCAATCACTGATTACTTTCGGAATAACATATTTTTATGACGGGGGTTCCTGATTGGTTGAAGTGTTTGACGTGGGAGCGTATGTATATAATTGATGTTCAGAGGGCATATTAGGTGCCCGAAAACTCACATAACGGGTACCAGAGCCGGCATTACCATGTACCCTCCGTTGTTTGGGATTACACTCCTGCTATATACCTGGTGTGTTACAGGTAAGTCGCGATGTAATAGTGTTATGTGTAAAGGGATTTATTTCAAATATGCCTTCGTTGCCTGTTCTTCCAACCAACCTTGATTAAGTTTTATGAAAAACAAAACAGCCAACAATACACTTTGAACGAATACTTGTTATCGCAAGCGGAATTCTTTAAATAAGACGCGGGAATTTCTCGAATTTCGACTAGTGATTTAGCTAAGTCGCCTTCATATCAGAAATAAAGTAGGTTAAATTGTTTGACATCAAGCGGAAATTTTAATTCAAAGTGTCCGCACTGCTAAAACACCGTAAGGGGCTTATTGTAAGCAGTTATTATTGTATTTGACAAAAAGCTAACTATGAATTTATGTATCGCGACATAAAACCATCTATGTTTTTAGCTCGGTTTTATGCCACCTCAACATAAAACTCAACACAAATACATATAATTGAAAAAGGACTTCATCAGATGACAATTGACTTTGCAATGACATCATGCCACCAAATATAATTATCATAAAATAAGGCTATCATAAGATGGTAAATTCATGCATGACAGCATGATATAAATTAGCATACCTTTTGATCGCAGGGTTTCCTGGTTTTGACGCGGAGAAATGTGTAACGAATGATGTCGGGAATTGTTCGCAATACAAAATATGCACAGAAGACGAAGATCATCAGTTGTATCCAGGAAGAACAAAAACTATACCGCTGAATTTGTACTTTCCAAGAGGACTGACGAAAAACACGTCAATCCGCCTCGTCACGACATTTCCCCATAATGTCGTGATACTATCGGGCGCATACCTGGCATTTAGAGATACTAGCTTAACGATGACAAAGGAAGTGTACGACCCAGATGTTTCTTTGATACCATACCAAGTAAGTCATATTATTAAATATACATCAAATTCTGTAAGGATGCAATTACCGCAACGCACAGTTTATTTAATTATTAACTTTCTTTTTTGTTTAGGTTATCGGGGAATAACTGCAATGGGGGGAAGCCGGTTATGTATGATATACCCGTTTTCCATTGTAGTTATCCCCCGATAACCTAAACAAAATAGAAATTTATCCTTATATTTACTGTATCTTTCTGTGAAATGTTCGTAACTATTTTGTTCCTTATTGTCCCATCTTCGGACACAGATTTCATTTTAAAACTAATAAACGTGAGAATTGTTCAATAAATGTAACAGCATGAAATTTGCATCAATCGTTGTTAGCTCCGCCCACGTTTATTGTTGGGGACGTTACACGGCTGTTTTTTCAAACTGGAGCATTTGCAAAGCAGATGGAATTCATCAAACACTACCCAGATGTCAATTTCTCTTTTATCAAGCGTTCCATTTATAGTACTAAGGCGACCTTCAAGTTTGGAGATTTGGATTGCAAAGGTATTCGTGAATTTGAAATTACATCTCCCGAACCTTCTGTCACCAAGGAATCATCCACCATGCCCTCCACAATGTCCACTCCTGATAACGGTTCCAGCACGACATCCACAACCGGAGAACCCTGTCAGTTCTGTCTAGCACAACTCGCTGTGAAATATCTGATGGCGGACATAGCGGGCGTCCCTGATAACTCAACAAAAACCGTTA
This sequence comes from Mimachlamys varia, assembly GCA_947623455.1. Classification (NCBI taxonomy): domain Eukaryota; kingdom Metazoa; phylum Mollusca; class Bivalvia; order Pectinida; family Pectinidae; genus Mimachlamys; species Mimachlamys varia. The sequence continues at coordinate 36,473,905 of OX392534.1, forward strand.
GCGCAACTTTTATTTCTGATAATAGGACAATTCATGTTGCTACAACACTTGTGTTGCGATTGTTGCACGTACACGTAAGTACCTTTATTTAACAAGCATTTTATTTATTAATGTTTCAAAACAGGTATTATGTTATCAAATGTACACAACTTTTAATTACATTATTAGTTTAAACTGTATTTTATTCAGGAAATTGAACATGTACATTTTGAAATTTACATTCGAGAGATGATATGGAAACAAGTACTAACGTACTTATACTTTGTCCTTCTCATCAGGTACAACAATCAGCTGATAATACATTTATAACCTTTACATTGACAACATATACTATATAAATACATTGAAAGTTATTAGATAGGAAATGAAAGTGAAGGAACATATAGAAACAAGAGGAACAATATTGATTCGCTATTGAATTTACCCGGTTGGATGGGTAGTTTCATTGGTATTGATAATCAAGAGGATGCTAAACATGGATGCTAATTATTTTGAAATCTTCCACTCAATTTTATGAATTTTTGAGTAACAATGAATATTTCGACATTTTGATCATATGTAAAAGATACATCACCAAATAAAAGCAAATCAGTATTGAGTTGGTATGTCAAGGGAGTTAAGTACCTTCGTCGGGCGTCAATATGATTTACACAGTGCAGCAAGAAGTGGGAACTATCTTCTAAGAAATATCCACACGAACAAGAAGGACTATCAACAAGATTTCTTTTGAAAAGGTGACATTTTAAGGAACTGCTGCATTCAAGACGTAATCTAGCATGATATATTTCACCTAACCTCGATCCAACATAATAATATTCAGGGGGACGCCCCCTAGAGTTGAGATTGAGATACTTTGTGAATGTGTACAAGGAAGGATTGTTACAAATTTCTTCAGGAATATTATTCCAAAGTTTAACAGCTGAGGGTAGAAAAGATTTACGATAGAACTCGGTTGTACATCTGATGCCTACTAAGTCATTACCATGTCTAGTGCTGTAGTTGTGTATATCCGATATGCTCGGAGGTACTAGATCGGAAAGGTAAACAGGAGTGCGACGATGAAACATTTTAAAAAATTGTATCAGTTTGTGCTTTCTTCTTCTTTCACTTAATAGTTCCCAACCAGTTTCTAGATACAGTTTCTCTATGTTTGTTAATTTAGTAGCTCCGCATATTATTCTGGCAGCTTCCTGGTTGATTTTCTCCAGCTTATTGATATATTCGTTACTTAAGTTGTCCCAAACGACATCAGCGTACTCTAAAATAGGTCTGATAAAAGTAAAGTATAATATCTCCAAACTTTTTCTATCGACAGTGAATTTAATTTTTCGTAACATATTGAGTTTTGTTGTTACCTGTTTAATAATAATATCAACATGAGTGATCCAACTACAATCACGACACAAAGTAACGCCTAAATGCTTATGGGCGTTCACTGTTTCTATACAGGTATCATTAAGGTATATATCGGGATGGTTTGGAGCATCCCTTTTCCTAGATACAATCATACATTCTGTTTTTTGTGGATTAAAATCTACTAACCACGCTTTAGACCATACATTGATTTTTTCTAGATCATTATTCAGACTTTCAGCTGCCAATAGGGGCGTTTCAACAATTATTATTTTGCCCTGTCTCATAAATGGAGGACCTGTCATGAGTTTCTCTTCATATTAAATTGATGATACGAGTTCTGAAATTTTTTGAACGACAGATTCGTTTATCATATGACGTTTTATCGTTTTTCCCCTCCTAAAAAGATTTTGTCTTAGCCATTTTCGCCAACTGATTTCAATTTATCGAACCAAATAACCCAAAGCTTCGAAGTAGGTCAAATGTGCTTGCGAATGAAGAAGTATTCCACCACAAGTAACTCTTGCAATTGATTAAGAGAAAGACATCTTATTGCAACATGTCAGACAGTTTCAACTAATATATAACCGATAAATTGCCCCTATTGATTAGAAAGAATTGATACAAAGTTTGACTGGGCCTTGGCGAGTGTCCTCTTGTATTCAATTCATGAATCTGGCTGGATGAGACGATATCGGGACGTCACTTGGCGCGACAATGCCTGGTTCTTTGCCGCTTCACTGTCGTACACATTCAATGTGTGGCGTTTTCGTACAGTTGGAGAATTATCCTTATCATCGCGGGAGTCAACAGTGATGTTGATTGTGCACCGATAATTTTTTGAATGAACATTTTTTTCAAACATCTTAAAAAGACGCCGTTTGAGGTCGATTTGTTAGCACTGTTTTGGATTGTGTAAGGCATGTTTGTTGACGTCAGCTTATCATGTTATACCGTTGTTGGGAAAGGATCCTCGGATCGATATATTTTATGTTGATTTAGTATTGTTTACATGTCTGTAATTATTTACGCTTTATACCGACCATTGTCTTACTTGTCAACCTTAACTTCACTAGTGATGATGTAAGTTTCGGTTTGATATCATTGCGCACTATTTGTGTACTATTTTTTTCGTTATTCTTGAATTTAATCATATAAATTGAGGAAATTAAAAATCTTTTTAGTATTTTGGAAATAAATAGATATCTAAAGGATTTTATTAATATGTTTTTGCATTTTACTTTATTTTGAACCAAAACCAGAACTTCATCCAGTGGCGTATTAAAATTCTATAAGCATTGGGGACTCTGTCCCGATCAGTTTTAACCGCAAATTTAAAAATGAAACCAGAAATCTAGGAATTTCGAAAACGAAATAAAAAGAAAATTCAATGGTTTCCCAATAAATATCAAACATATTTCACTCGAATGGCAGATTGTAAATATATATTTTCACTCGTGATACGCACTCGTGAAAATATAAATAAAAATCTGCCATACTCGTGAAATACATTTGATATTTAACGGGAAACCATTGAATAGCCTCTATATATTAATAATCAATGTGCATGTATTATGATGTAAAAAGTACTTCTTGCAAAACAACAATACAATTGTTATTCATTTCAGAACTCAACAAAGAAGCCTAACATTTCGGCAGACATTTCAAATATGGTCGAAATCCCCAAAGGTAGATTAGAAAGATTCCGACTACAGACAATATTTCCCAATCCCTTATCAACATACAAACTAACCTTAGTTAGTTCCGACAGACGACTCTTGATCGCTTCGGTGGCAATACGCGCTGTTGGAGAAAACTACAAAGGAATCATTGAAACAACACAGGGTCAACATGCCGAAGATGTAGGATTTTGTAAAATTTTCCGTCCCAGACACACTGTAGAGTTTGGGTACTTGCCAAACACAGGTAATGGTTATCTAAAAAAATGGAACCAACGAAAACTATTTCCAAGAAAAAAAACAACATTTTTTTCGCAAAAAAAACCCGCTTTATTTAACGAGTATCAAATGCCGGTTTTCATTTTTGTCATTATTTAACTGCCGTGATTCAATTTCTATGTAATGTGTCCGAATATACATTGCACTTCACTGTATGGTATCTACCATAACACTTTTTATGCTTTAACAGAGGGGTGCCAATTTGGGCCGTTCTGTGGCCTATCAGTGATAAGGCTAATATTTTGCAGGAAGATTATTTAACTGAAACAACACAAACTAAAAGTTTTTCTATATTTTTCAGTCCGTGAGAACTTCAAAAACAAAATTTTCATTTTACACTCCCCTCACTTTGACCCCCAAATTTTCTATGAGCCCACACAAAATCAGATGTTTTGAACATAACACAATATGTAACTGACTTTAAATTATCTTCCTGCAAAATATTAGTCTTATCACTGATAGGCCACAGAAAGGCCCAAATTGGCACCCCTCTGTTACAGCATAAAATAGTGTTATGGTAGATACCATACAGTGAAGTAAATGCTTTCTCATATATATAATTGACGTGATGAATCCATTTACCATCTACAGAAAATATTACCCCAAGGTGTTTATGCATAGAAGGGGACTGCACTGGAGTATTGTTAAAGTATAAATCAGGATTAATGACATCTGTTTTCCTACTGAATACCATAGATACAGTTTTTGTAGGGTTAAATCTTATATCCCATTTATAACCCCAAGTACTTATGCTTGAAAGATTTTCAGATATTTTACAGACTATTTCAATTTGGTTATTATCAATAATTTCGATTAAGGATGTATCATCAGCAAACAATTTCACGTCACTAGTTACACTATCTGATATATCATTTATATATAGTAAAAATAAAAGGGACCTAACACTGAACCCTGTTGGACTCCAGCTTCTACAGATTTAAAAGTTGAAAATATTCCATGAGTTAAAACACGCTGTTTTCTATCAAACAAATAGTTTGTAAACCATCCTAATAATTTTCCTTTAATACCATATGATTCGAGTTTATGTAATCATATATGTATCTACATGTACAATGCGTTTAGAAGACAATGTTCAAAGTCTTTGCATACGTATATGCCTTTTTCACAAACGACCTGTTCTAATGTTCATTGTAGGAGCTCATTACAGCAATACCAGCACGGATGCAGATACCGTCGACCTTGAAATTATCCTAATAATGACACACGATGCGAATCCCGGGGACATGTTTGCTCTTGAGATATATTTAGAAGTGGACAATGTGTTGATCCAGAACATTTCAAAATATGTCAACGCCTCCGAAAGGATTCCAGTAGGTGCAGTTGAGGTGTTTTTAAGCATTTCAGCAAAAAAATCACATTAACTAGTTCTATTTGTCTGACCTATGTCCTCTAATTGCTGATAACGAAAATGTTTAAGAAAATAAGACCAGGTGTTCCGGAAGATTAACCGTCTTCTGCTTCATCGACGACAAATGATTAAGAAAATCCATTGATGTTTCATTGTTTCAGATGAACAAACTGACTGTGCGCCAGAATCAGACGTCTTCAGAATTACTAAGAAGCGGAAGAGGAAGCGCTGTGTTGACTTTGGAAATACCACCACTTACGTATGAACATTATAAAATCGAAACATCGACACGGCGTTATGATGGATCAGGCGGGGACGAACTGCACGTAGCCGCGATGGGATTTGACAACGCTGGTTCTAACGTCCCATGTATTTCCATATTAGGCTCTTTATCATTAGAGAACAAGATTTCTGAATACATCCCCAGCTTCCCATACACATCCACATCAATGTCAAATGAAAACACAATAAATTTGGAGGCGATCGTCGTCGTACGGGCCGGTCCAGTGGTGGCGTTCTCATCACTAGAACTTACCCTAAATTTGATCTACCATGGCGATGAGTCACCGCAAGTATTTAAATTCTACTTCAACATAAGCAGTGAGGATATACTTGTATATTCTGTAAGTGTTATAATTTTCACATATTGTGTTTAAAGGCCCAATATACGTAACGTCAGGATTTTTTTCGTGATTCTGAAAAATTCTTACAAAAAAAACCCAGTTAATAGCCATGCAAAAATAAGCCTAAAACGAAGTAAATCTGAGCGGTAACTAGCAAGAAACTCGTGACAGAAAAATTCAAAGAACTGAAAATAATTCAGCTGTGGCCCACTTCAACAACAAATCGAAGGTAGAAGACGGTTCAAAATGGACGCGTGTTTACAAATACCGAGATTCAACAACTGCTGTACCGGTAACTGCGTAAGAATTTATCTAGACTATTGCTGATATCAGCTAATCTTAACTAAATCTATAAATATATTAATTTATTAGGCTTGATTTTCGCCGAAAGTTACGTATATTGGGCCTTTAAATAAGCCGATATAGTGTTAGCGCTATAAAATGTATCTCAAATAGTAAGAGGCATGCTGTGCCTATATTATTTTTGATCAGATCGAAACTATCCAACTTTTAGCCGAATTGAATTTGCAGTAGTTGACTTAGCGCATGAGGCATGTAACTGATGTGAAGAATACAATGACCACCGGACAGCCATGGTAAATATAAAGAATACCAAATTATCCGTTTTTCAAGTTGAGCCATATCAGCATAAAAAAGTTTAAAGCAATATCAGAACCAATCTTACTTGAATAATGAACTTAGGGCAACTGACAATCTTAGTTTATGCACAAATACATGTACGTATCAATGTTATTTATCTTACAATTGTTATGAAACGGAATATCAGCTTGTATGAATGATTTTTCTTGGTCCGTACATTGTATGTAGGGGGCGCGGATGTCATTGTAAGTTTTTAATTGTCGTAATTTCTTGCGTATTGCCCCCGGCCTTTATGATTTAAAGCAAGGAGAAAATTGCCTTACTCTAACTAGATAATACATTTATTCAAGAATTTGTAACTTAAGATAAACATTTAAATTCCAAATGCATTCGTTTGTGGTACAAAGTGTCAATTTATATCGGCGGCAGAATTACTTTGATAGTTAATATACCGAAATTTCATTTATGATTTGTTTTTTTCTAGCAGATAACTCCCATGCAATATGCCGGGCGGCTAAATGTTGTATACCATAACAGTTGCTTTTAAAATGTCGACTACTAATGTATACCAGATCAGTTGCTTAAGTCGACTACTAAATGTTGTATACCAGATCAGTTGCTTAAGTCGACTACTAAATGTTGTATACCAGAACCTTTGCTTAAGTCGACTTAATGTTGTATACCAGAACACTTGCCTAAGTCGAATAAGTGTTATATACGAGATAGGTTGCTTAAGTCGACTATATTTGTCTACCAGTACATTTGCTTAAGTCGACTAAATGTTGTTTACCAAAACAGTTGCTTAAGTCGACTAAATGTTGTACACCAAAACAGTTGCTTAAGTTGACTAAATGTTGTATATCAAAACAGTTGCTTAAGGCGACTAAATGTTGTATACAAGAGCAGTTGCTTAAGTCGACTAAATGATGTATACTAGAATTGTTGCTTAAGGCATTTACCTGTAGAAAGAGAAGTTAGTTTGACCTTCACAACATATGTCTAATATGAACATATCTATCCAAGTATTTGGGACAACCTGACCGCTTAATCCACTTATCATATGGATTTAAATACTGTAAACCCAAAACACATTTTCCAAAATTTAACTACATATCGGTATTGATGCCGTATATAATATATACTCGAAACAGTGCATATACATAAATAATAAGAAACCTTGACAGACGTAGTAACTAGAAGTAAACCATGATGACGCGCGTGGCTACCCATGTATGCCAATTGGTTAAGCTAATCCCTACCGATGAGGTTTCCATGGATATACAGTCACGTGCTAAAAGTCTTTCAATTTTTTTTTTTTTTTTGCTACATGTATATATACTTTTTATTTCAAACTTTATTCAATGAATTCCCCTGACTTCGCTTATTATTAACATTTAAACCCGAGCCAATTGTTTTTTCTCCGAGGCCTCTGACCTGGCAGTTTAAAAGCCTAGCCTTACAACTTACGTCTGATATTCTGTTACCGTACGCGACCTACGTTGGGTTGTCGCCAGATATCAACCATAGTTTGGTGAAATTTCTAACAGAACTTTTATGCATTCGAAACCTAGTCCGACAATGAATGATCATTGATGCCAGTAGCTCCTAATCTAAACGGAAGTTAAGGGGAGGTTACTATAAACAGACAAAAAGTAAATAGTCCAGTGGGACAGATACGTTTAACAATAACACCTTTCTCATTGGATTCAATTTGTATAAGCATTACCATGTATTGTTTAAGGTACCAAAGAATGTTTACATGTACTCGCTACCCTGTAAATACGTGACCTTCAGCTCCGAGTTACGCCTACTGTTTGATACAGACAAGTTCCAAGAGTACGGAAGTGTGTTAATGGAAATTTCGCCCTCATCTGTATCGATGAATACCTTCAAAATATGTCATTTGGCGGTAACAATACAAAAGAACATTGCAGCATTTTACAATATGACAATGACAAGGTAAGATAATATGTTTTACAATTAACTGAAGGCTGAATAAAACCAAATAAAAAAAATAATGATACACAAGCATATTATATCGCTGTTAATGGACGTTCGTTGCTTTAAAACATATGCAATGCATGTATATAATTTTTTAAATATTGTTATTTGATTATTTTACACATGAAGCCTCTCTGTGATATATTGTTTACAATTAACTGAAGGCTGAATAAAACCAAATAAAAAAAATAATGATACACAAGCATATTATATCGCTGTTAATAGAAGTTCGTTGTTTTAAAACATATGCAATGTAAGTATATATTTTTTACATATTGTTATTGGATTATTTTACAAATGAAGCCCCTCGATGATATGTTTTTTACTACTTCAATACAGAGACAGCGATGGGATGATTGAGAAAGCAATCGTGGAATTTTCACCATTGGTAAATTTTGGTCTGTTACCTAACACAGCAGGTTATAACTCTGTCTATATACAAATGATCGTGGGTTACGTCAATACAAGCCTACACGCCCACAATACTCCGGTGCCTTTCGAAGCTAGGGTTGTCAGCAGCGAGGGAACTACTTGGGAACTGAGAGAACAAATAAAAAAACCAGCAATCGTAAGTTTTAGCATCCTCGATATATCCATGTTTACGCTCACCTCCGCTCTCTACACCCCTGGACAAGGCCATAATGAGGACTATTGTATTTCGTATTTGTATTGGTTTAATATTTGAACGAAATGAAATATGATACAATGGATTATTACGGCCTATTTATGACCCTTTGAGTAGTATGCTTTAATGAATGTAATCTATTATCGTAACATTGAAAGTTATATCTTTGTTAAATTGTTTGAAATTTGGCATTTGTATTTTTAGGTCACCTGAGACGAAGTCTCAGTTGACCAATTGCAATCGCCTTTTGTCCGGCGTCGTGCGTCGTGCGTCGTGCGTCGTCCGTCGTGCGTCGTAAACAATTTACATTTTCAACTTCTTCTCAAAAACCGCCGAACTAAATTCAATTTCACAGGAAGCTTCCATAGCTGAGGGTGAACCAAAATTGTGAATTATATGGTCCCCACCCCCCAGGGGCATGCGGGGCGGGGCCAAAAAGGGTAAAATTGACTAAAACTTCATAAATCTTCTCCTCTACTCTCAGATATAGTATAATCAAATACTCTTCATAGATAGAAGGGTCTTAAGGTGCTTTACCAAAATTGTGAATTTCATGACCCTGGGGTCTCACGTTTGTCCCTGGGGAGGGGGTAAACTTTACTATAGTATATATAGGGAAATCACATTTTTGACTATTATTTGTTGGATTTGTATTGGAATTCATTCTAACTTGTATCAAATTATCAGTATGGGATGACACTTTGATGGTATGTACATGTTGGCCCTAGTTGACCCCCAGGGGCTGGAGGGCGGGGCCAAAAAGGTCAAATTGACAAAAATTTCAAAAATCTTCTCCTCTACTCTTAGATATGGTAGAATCAAATACTCTTCATAGATGGAAGGGTCTTAAGGTGCTTTACCAACATTGTGAATTTCATGACCCTGGGGTCTCGCGTTTGTCCCTGGGGAGGGGGTAAACTTTACTATAGTGTATATAGGGAAATCACATTTTTGACTATTATTTGTTGGATTTGTATTGGAATTCATTCTAACTTGTATCAAATTATCAGCATGGGATGACACTTTGATGGTATGTACATGTTGGCCCTAGTTGACCCCCAGGGGCCTGCGGGGCGGGGCCAAAAAAGGTCAAATTGACAAAAATTTCAAAAATCTTCTCCTCTACTCTTAGATATGGTAGAATCAAATACTCTTCATAGATGGAAGGGTCTTAAGGGGCTTTACCAACATTGTGAATTTCATGACCCTGGGGTCTCACGTTTGTCCCTGGGGAGGGGATAAACTTTACTATAGTGTATATAGGGAAATCACATTTTTGACTATTATTTGTTGGATTTGTATTGGAATTCATTCTAACTTGTATCAAATTATCAGCATGGGATGACACTTTGATGGTATGTACATGTTGGCCCTAGTTGACCCCCAGGGGCCTGCGGGGCGGGGCCAAAAAGGGTCAAATTGACAAAAATTTCAAAAATCTTCTCCTCTACTCTTAGATATGGTAGAATCAAATCCTTTTCAAAGATGGAAGGATCTTAAGGGGCTTTACCAAACTTGTGAATTTCATGACCCTGGGGTCTCACGTTTGCCCCTGGGGAGGGGGTAAACTTTACTATAGTATATATAGGGAAATCACATTTTTGACTATTATTTGTTGGATTTGTATTGGAATTCATTCTAACTTGTATCAAATTATCAGTATGGGATGACACTTTGATGGTATGTACATGTTGGCCCTAGTTGACCCCCAGGGGCTGGAGGGCGGGGCCAAAAAGGTCAAATTGACAAAAATTTCAAAAATCTTCTCCTCTACTCTTAGATATGGTAGAATCAAATACTCTTCATAGATGGAAGGTTCTTAAGGGGTTTTACCAACATTGTGAATTTCATGACCCTGGGGTCTCACGTTTGTCCCTGGGGAGGGGGTAAACTTTACTATAGTGTATATAGGGAAATCACATTTTTGACTATTATTTGTTGGATTTGTATTGGAATTCATTCTAACTTGTATCAAATTATCAGCATGGGATGACACTTTAATGGTATGTACATGTTGGCCCTAGTTGACCCCCAGGGGCCTGCGGGGCGGGGCCAAAAAGGGTCAAATTGACAAAAATTTCAAAAATCTTCTCCTCTACTCTTAGATATGGTAGAATCAAATCCTTTTCAAAGATGGAAGGATCTTAAGGGGCTTTACCAAACTTGTGAATTTCATGACCCTGGGGTCTCACGTTTGCCCCTGGGGAGGGGGTAAACTTTACTATAGTGTATATAGGGAAATCACATTTTTGACTATTATTTGTTGGATTTGTATTGGAATTCATTCTAACTTGTATCAAATTATCAGTATGGGATGACACTTTGATGGTATGTACATGTTGGCCCTAGTTGACCCCCAGGGGCTGGAGGGCGGGGCCAAAAAGGTCAAATTGACAAAAATTTCAAAAATCTTCTTCTCTTCTCCCAGATATGCTGGAATCAAATACTCTTCATAGATGGATTGGTTTTAAGGTTCTTTACCAAAATTACCAAGTTTACTATCCTATATTGGCAGAAAAAAAAAACATTTTTTTGCATGATTTGTTTAATTGCAATTAGAAATGATGCAAATTTGGTTGAAATTATCAATATGACATGACTTTTGAGTAGTACGCACATATTGACACTGACTGACCCCCAGGTGCCTGAGGGATGGGGCCTAAAATGGTCAAATTGACATAATTTCAAAAATTCATTTTTTCCACTCCCAGATATGCTTCAATGTATTGTTATAAATATTCATCTCAACATTCCCATATTTCTCTTTCATGTCAAACATCAGGTGACCGTTAAGGCCCATGGGCTTCTTGTTCTCGATAACTAGCACAAAAAAATGCTGTCAATTTAGTAAACAAGAATAGGGAGCAGCTACATGTTTCCGCAGCAATGTCTGGTAACCTATAATACAACTATTGTTTTTTTACTCCAGCTTTTCATCCAGATTGCATAGTTTTGACAGAAATCCTACATTTAACACTTTACGGGATCCTTCATACAATCTGGTACCACTACAGTCTAAACGGCTCCTATTTCTATCGAAGGAACATCGAGGTACGCTGTTTTTATTTGTCTTTTTATGTGATGTATTTCTCATTATGTGACGATAGTACGATGGTCGATATCAACCTGTCACAAACGTATTACTAAAAGATAAAGTTGTACACCATTAACAAAATGTGTGTGTGTGTGGGGGGGGGGGGGGCAAATTATAGAATACCAAAGCGTCAACAAAACCATTATCCGAACTCAAAATCAATTAAACTAGAAGCAAAATAGAAGCAAAGGAAATATATACATAGAGACCCTCATAAAAGCACAAGAGAATAAGACCAGGTGTTCTGGAAGAGTAAGAGTCTTCTGCTTCATCAACGACATCTGCCATGCAAATATTTGTCACATCCAAGTAAGCATCAATCATCCAAATGAGAACCAAGTCATCACTGCCATCACAAAATGTAAGGACACTAATAAGCAAACTCAAAAACTTCCATCTTCATATCACAAACAGATGCAGAATATTTCTCGATGAGATCAAGATGGCGACCATAAAATAGAGGAACTACAATCGTATGAAACACATGCTTATTTTCTGATCTAGTTGTGTGAGCCATATTTACAAATGCTTCAAAGATTATGCCAGTGATCGCTTAAATATATGTGTGGTTTTCTATTGGCAGTAGTTTGCTCTATGATGTCACATTAGAAATTAGTTTCCCGATATAAGAACGACTTAAAATGTATGTTAACAATGCAAGTATTTGTCAATATTAGCATTAAAAACAAATACGACTTACCTTGTACATCGATTAGTTCGTGTCGTCCGGTACTTCGGCTGCTTCTCATACTAAGACCCCTCGCACCCCTCATAATTGTTGCTTCTTCTTTTTCATACTCATTGTTGATTTTAATTATTGAGCTCAATTTCAGATTTTTTTTGTCACTTCAATAAAGAAATGCAAATCTATTTTCATTATTGTTATTTGTGAAAATCGTATTTATCGTAGCGTCAATCTCTTTCTATCGCTCAAACCTTGGTTTAAACCGCGTATGTGATCACATTGATTCTGAGAGCAATGCTAATGAAAGAAAAAATACACCCCGGGTTACTTTGTTGAACACAAGTCAAATTATGATATATCTATGATGGCAAACTTGCATTCACATGCAAGAAAGTAATATTTACAATGCTTTTATATTGGTTTTGTTGATTACAGTATTCTATAAATGATATATGATTATAAAATCAAGATTTTGTAACTTTGTGGGCGGATCAAAATATTGCTAAACATGAATATGCATACACTAGTATATTCGGTACTTTGGTTAAGATTGAAAATTCGAAAAGCACTGTTGGTGGTTGTTTATAGAATTTTATTTATTTATTTTCATTTTATATTTTCACAAGCTTTAAATAAAACTTGAATAGTATATATTGATGTACAATGTAACTGGCGGTTAAATTATTTTCTTTCAAACGTTTAATTTGTTTATTGATTACTCCAAAATCATTATTGGTATTTCCCCCAATATATTTGCACACTGAGAATATAATCAAGATCGTTTACGTAATAACTAATTGTGTGAACAAATGATGCTTAAATGGTGTAATTGTTTGAGGGATTCATAAAGGGATTTATATTTTTAAAGGGATTCAATATAATTAAAATATCGATAGTTACATCCATATGCCCTAACTTGATTTATATTATATGATAACCCTATACATTGAAATATGAATAAAAAGTTTTTACGCAGGATCAGCTTCTGAAATTAAATGTAAATGAATTCTGTAGAAAAAATATTTTTTGTGGTGTTGAAACTAATTTGTTATTCTTACTAATTTTATACAGTGGGGAAATACGCAGTACCGGTTAGGGCGGCCAGCAGTTATCGCCTCCTTTTATTTATCGTCGCCCGATCCTTGCAGCTTACTTTGCGATGTCAGTCCAGTTTGGCAGCCTTGTGAGTTCATCTAATTTAATGAATATACAGTGACGTATCAAAAGTCTTTCATTTTTTTTAATTTTGCTATATATTCTTTGTATTTTCAACTTTTTTCAATGAATTTTCCCGACTTTGTTTATGGGTCACTTTTAATGTGTGAACTTATAAAGAATTGTTTCCTGTTTCATCTCATAATATGTTTACTGTTTTCCGTTATGTATTACCAGAGAAATCATAATTTATTGACAACATCCAATTTTCGGGACGCTATTTTGAAGTCATTTTGGTAGCGTTATATAGAGAAATTGCGTCACACGGAAATTAGCAGTGTAGACAACTCTGTATAGCTCCATCAATACACAACGGAATATTAAATAAATATTATGAGAGGAAACCCTTGATATTTTGTTACCGAATGTCAAAAAGTTGTATAATGAAATAAATAATAACATTTTGTTCTGAAGTACTAACGTTATCATTATTTGATGTAAATATTTCCGGTGACCTATTCATGTAGAATACTTAGAAAGTGGGCTCTTCAAAGATGTGATGACTCGGTTCTCATTTTGAGGATTAACATTTATTTTAAGTTTTACATGGCTAGTGTCGTCGATGAAGCAGAAGACGCTTACTCTTCCGGAACACCTTGTCTTATTCTGTTGTACTTATACGATGGACTCCATATAAATATTTCCTTTGTTCATATTTTGCCATAGTTTGAGTTCGGATTATGGGTTTGTTGACGGTTTGGTATATTTTCTCTGACAGGTTATAACGCTATTTCATCGATACGTTAGATAATCATAGCATTATAACCTAAACTAGAAATATATTTATGTAAAAATATAAATAAATCAACAACTCAGTAATGTGTATGATTTAATAAACTGCAGAACAATTTTATGTTTGATGTAGTAGTAAAACGTAAATAAAGTTTCTAACAGAACAAAAACAACAAATACGATAAACGAAAGCAAAGGTTAATCAAGAGCTAAAAAAGAATACAAGCACAAGAGAAGAAGACCAGGTGTTCAGGAAGAGAAAGCGTCTTCTGCTTCATCGACGAAAGAAGTTCCTTGAATTTAATACATGCAACAACATTTTTATGTTCCCTTTCAGTGTCACATTATGTCACTGTAGCAAATGATCACAACAGCACACTCCTAAGGAAGCTACCGTTTGCCCTTGACCAAAACTTAGACACGTGTTTTGATCTAACTGTTCCCGGCGATTCCCCTCCATTGTTTTGGTTGAGGATTAAACAGCTCAGTCTCTTCAATGTGACGTCAAACAGATACGTGGTTCGTATCACTGGTGAAGGGATCAAGTGTGAACGAGAAGCACAGGGATGTATCCAGGTATGCATTTTCTTTTATATAACAGTATTTTTTGAGACATTATACACTTTTTGATTATATCATAATTGAAATAAAAAAAAAATATGGAAACACAAAATTAGTGCAACAATTGCTTAATTCGACCAAAACGAAAAGGATTTGCGCTGCCATATTGCCGATAAATATACGGGATTGAAATATTGAATTTCTCGGCTGCTGTTTGGGTCGAATTGGTCACATGGTCTGTTACAGGAAATTCTTTCCCGCTCTGTCACATTAAAGAAATGACAACCGAAGTGTTTGTAAACAAGGACACGTGTGCCAGGATTAATCCAATGTTTTTCACTTTCTTATATATTTTACGTCGTGTCCCTTTTCTTGCGCACACCTTGTTAATGGGTGATATTATTTGTTCAGAGCTGATATAAATGATTATCACATTTTCAGGCGAGTAGTACTATGCTGTTCGTTAGCAAAGAATTGAGCTAAGGGATGCCCACACGAGGTATTGATTATTTATCGGATAAGCATATGTTTATCCACCCATCTTTTAATTTTAACTCCGGGATGTAACAAAGTACTTGGAAATTAAAATGTTTTGATTTCCTCATTTCGATAGCCTATATCAAATTAATAAGAAAACACCATAATATCAATAACAACATCTACACTATTTTGTACAGGTTGGGACCTCGGGGCCATCTTATAATGACCAATGCAGTATGGAATCCGATATTGCATTTTGCAAACTCGTGTCTGAAACTACCAATTCTACACTTACCCAATATGACATTGAATGTAAATGTGAGACAATACTTCAATGTTCGAATGTCCATATCGTCATATACACTAACAAGAAAGATATCGGGAGACTGTGTGAAATCGACATAAATGATATGTGAGGCTATGGGAAACCATTTATACAATGCAGCTATTCAAAACTTTTCCTATACTAGGATTTGAAAATAGGATTATGAGAACGTCTTCATGGACAACCAGACTAGCAAGGCAGTGTAGATGTCATGCCTAGCTACGGTTAATGACATGGCAAAGGAAACATAATTTCAGGTTGCAAATTGGTAAGGAGTGTGGATTTTTTTGGAGTACTACATGAAACTAAGGTCTGCATCAAACACACCAAGGGTGGTCGGGTGGTGCAGTGAATATCGCACTTGCCTTTCACCAAGGTTGCCGGGGTTCGATTCCCCGACCGGACGTGGACAGTTATTGGGCCACCTGCCTATTCACGTGGGTTTTTTCTCGGTACTCCGGTTTCCTTCCACAATAAGACCCCTCGCGCGCTAACATCCGGGCCAACAAGAGTGATTAATATCAGTTGGATAACTTGTTTCATACGAAGTTTTGTTGTAAAATAAATAAAATGTATATATATAAGCACACCAAGGCTTAGATATTCACTATAAAACATGTTACGTTTACTACAATTCCAGATGATGGAATGACTCGATGTAAATAAAAATGTTTCCATAGTAAAGATAACAGATTTTAAGCAAAGGGGATTAACAGCAAATCTAATAGAGATTAAAAATCTGCTAAAAACATATTTGTACTTTTTCACATTCCCATAATGCATGAACTATTGTTTCATTTTCAGTTTTACAATGGAGACGATATACAATATAGTAAATACCAACTATATATATAAAGAATTCCGTTAAGACATAGAATATATTACAAATAATGAAGCTGTATGAAGTTACAAATTTTAGCTCAACAAACGACATACGACAGTCAACATTCAAAAATTTGATATTTCTGTTTTCACTAGCCAACGAGGAAACTTTAAAATGCCGAACGGCGTATCATACGACATACAAAATTCAGACTTTGAATATTGTGTAGCTCGACATACGTCATTCAACATTATGATTTTGAATATTGTGCGGCGCGACAATCGACATTCAAATTTTTAATGACCAGCAGCTCAGCGTACGACATTCAACATATGACATTTAGATATTGAATGTTGTGCAGATCATCATTATAAATTCAACATTCAAATTTAATCACTGTCAATGTGGTAACGTTTGAATGCCGAGCGGCGCAACAAACGACATTCAGATTTTGACTGTTGGCTCGACATACGCCATGTTAAATTCAGGGTTTTGAATGTTGTGCAGCGCGATGATCGCCAACAAGGTAACTTTTGAATGTTGAGTAGCACGGCGAACAGCATGTAACATTCAGTGTTGAGTGTTTTGTGTAGCTGGATATACGACATTGAACATTCAGATTTTGAATGGTATATAGCGCTACATACGATATACAGCATTCAGATTTTGGATGTTGTGCAGCGCGACATACGACATTCTTATTTTGAATGTCCAGCGGCTCAACATACGAAATACGACATTAAGATTCTGAATATTGTGCAGCTTGACATTAGACATTCGACATTCAAATGTAATCAATGGCCAACGAGGTAACTTTTGAATGTCGAGCAGCGCAACATACAACATTTATGATATACAGATTTTGAATGTTGTGCAGCGCGACATACGAAATTCAACATTCAGATTTTGATTTCCAACGAGTAAACTTTAAAATGTCGAGCGGCGTAACATACCACATTCAACGTTCGGATTTTGAATTTCGAGCGGTGCAACATACGCCATTCAGATTTTGAATGTTGTGTAGCCAATATACGACATTCAACATTCGTATTTCGAATGCTGTGCAGTGCGACATACAACATACGCCATTCAGATTTTGAATGTTGTGCATGTTGTGCTCGACATTTGGTATCCAACGTTCATATGTAATCGCTGGCCAATGAGATAATGTTTGAATGTCGCGCGGCGCAACATACTACAAACAACGTTCAGATTTTGAATGTTGTGTAGCGCGACATAGGACATACACCATTCGAATGTGGATGTCCAGCGGCTTAATATACGACATTCAACATTCAGATTTTGAATGTTGTGTATCTCGACATAAGACATTCTACTTTCAGATGTTATCACTGGCCAACATGGTCATTTTTGAATGTCGAGTGGAGCAGCACACGACATACGACATTCATCATTTGAATACTGCGTAATTCGACATTCTAAATTCACTATTTAGAGAAAATGCTTTGTAGTGCGACATTCTACAAACGACATTCAGATTTTGAATTTGAATATTGACACACTTTTTTTTTGCAATCACAATCTTAGTTGTCATTTAGGTCTCAATGAGAAATAGTATGTATCCTTGTATAATATGAAGATGGACGTTTCTGAATATCCTCATTCGTATGCCTGCTTTTTGTTATTGAGAATTATGTCTCAGTTCCCATTTTGGGGAACTGACATTTACTGGCCTAGATTTACATGGCACGGGTGTCGTCGATGGAGCATTAGACGCTTAACACTTCCGAAACGCTTGGTCTTGTTCTCCTGTCCTTTTTCAATGGTCTCACGGTCTCCCTTGTAATATTTCCTTTGTTCATATTTTGCCTCTGATTTAATCGATTTTGATGTCTAATAATTGATTTGTTGACCTTTTGTATTTTTTTTTAAAAATTAATTCTCATGTTAACTAAAATTGAAAAAACTGTGTGGATGGCCATATCTCTGTAAAGAAAGTCACATTTATGGCGTACGTATTCATCTCCTTATAGTTACAAATAGTATCATGTCAGCCTCCATACTACATTTGGATCTGAATAATCTGAATGATTATGGATGAAAGAAAACCTTGAATAATCGCCAACATTGGTCATTTTGTTCTCGCCAAGCTTATATGACGAAAAAACGCATTCAGTTATATGAATAGGAAAACATTAATATATATATATTATACGGGTTTAATCTCAAAACTTTGTACTTCTTTCAAAATGAACTGTTGTCCCCTTTCAAACATTTAAACTTCTATCTTGGATAGACACTCAATCATACAAAGCTCAGGAATGCACTTTACATTTTAAGATTATATTTGAAATCAATGTATTTGAAGCATACTCATGGTTCCATTTCATAACTTGTTACGTGTACAACTTTTACTGGTACGCATTTCACCGACATGGACAATATTCGGAATAACACAGTAACATGCTATCGGAATATAATGCTTTTTTGCTTTATTTTATGTGAAAAAAAATATAAATTTTCTTTTTCTCCATTAAACATTTGCGGTACAGTGCAAAATAAAATGGTTTTCATCTTCCAATTCATAATCATCACACAACATACATTTTCCATGACTTCTAGGAGTTTCATTTTAATCTTCCTCTAAACTGATTTCTTAGCTGGAAGTGATGCACGGATAGAGTTTCAAATATCATCATTTTAAACACAACGTGAGTGAAAAAATCAGACAATACCAAAGCGTCAACAAAACCATAATTCGAACTCAAAATCGATTAAACTAGAGACAAAATAAGAACAAAGGAAAGATTTACATGGATACTCTCGTTAGAGCACAAGGGAATAAGACCAGGTGTTCCGGAAGAATAAGCGTCTTCTGCTTCATCGACGACAACCGCCATGTACATTTTGTCACATCTAAGTAAACATCAAGTTCTCGACACGAGAACCGAGTATGATTGCCAATCACAACAAGCAAACACACTAATGAGCATACTCAAAAACGTCAGGTAAGCGGAAAGCAAAACATGTAACCATGTTTGATATCAACAAAATTCGCTCATAATATCATGACAATATATGCAGCCGTTCAGAAATGTAAAATTTGGTTAGTTGACATATTGCTTGAATCAGACCAACTTTGCTGCACCAAAACAGGGAAGAATGCTAAGCAGTTAAAAGATAAAATAAAATAGCCCTGACTTTTGATCAGATGACTTCGATATTGAGTTAATTGATGCCTCGTCCGTTCTGACCAACTTTGCTTCATCGTATCAAAATAACAAAATATTAAGTAGTTAAGAATCATACAGTTTGACATGGTTCTTTGATCAAGATTTGTTAGATGACACCTCGCTTGATTCCGATTATATTTCCGGATTTCAAATGATTCCAAGTTGTGACTTGATCCCTAGGCGTGTTGCTCGACTCCGAGGTCAAAGCATGAGAGTATAACGTCATCTCTCATACCAGGATTGTGTTTTTTTCTCTCAACAATTTTATATACAGTTTTGGGATTGGAATCTCAACCACTTCAAGGGTGAAAAGACCACAGGAGCAATTGTTATATCATGACTGCATCTATCTCTATATGCCAAGTATTTATACACTTTTCAGGCGAGAATTTCAACCGTTTTCAAGTTATGACCCATGGATTAAGTTTACAAGGGTGGGGCAGACCCCAGGCATATTTGTAAACATTTTCTTCATGTTGGAAAGTATGATTTATGTAAAGATTAGTTTACATCAAAATTTTTTACGTTATGTGACGTTTCGATGAATAGTACGATATGTACCCTGTCACCTTCATCAGACTAATGACCAACAAAGCATCTTCTTACAAAAGGTGTAAAATTTGTACGAGTTAGTAATTGACAAATCGGTCATTTTGTCCACGGTGTTAGCTATTGTACATCAAACATCTATGATCAATTCATAAACAAAATGTAGATGAATCTAGTCATTTCGGTACAATAGCTTTACTATTGTAAAGTATTCTACCCACGGTCACTATCCTACATACGGTCACTTTCCTACATACGGTCACTATCCTATATACGGTAAGTATCCTACATACGGTCACTATCCTACATACGATCATTATCCTACATACGGTCACTATCCTACATACGGTCACTATCCTCCATACGGTCATTATCCTACATACGGTCACTATCCTACATACGGTCACTATCCTACATACGATCATTATCCTACATACGGTCACTATCCTACATACGATCACTATCCTACATACGGTCACTATCCTACATACGGTCATTATCCTACATACTGTCACTATCCTCCATACGGTCATTATCCTATATAAGGTAATTATCCTACATACGGTCACTATCCTACATACTGTCACTATCCTACATACGGTCATTATCCTACATACGGTCACTATCCTACATACGATCATTATCCTACATACGGTCACCATCCTACATACGGTCACTATCCTACATACGGTCACTTTCCTACATACGGTCACTATCCTATATAAGGTAATTATCCTACATACGGTCACTATCCTACATACGGTCACTATCCTACATACGGTCACTATCCTACATAAGGTCACTATCCTACATACGGTCACTATCCTACCTACGGTCACTTTCCTGCATACGGTCACCATCCTACATACGGTCGCTATCCTACATACGGTCACTATCCTACATATGGTCACTATCCTACATAAGGTCACTATCCTACATAAGGTCACTATCCTACATACGGTCACTATCCTACATACGGTCATTATCCTACATACGGTCATTATCCTACATACGGTCACTATCCTAAACAAGGTCACTATCCTATATACGGTCACTATCCTACATACGGTCATTATCATACATACGGTCACTATCCTAAACAAGGTCATTATCCTACATACGGTCACTATCCTTCATACGGTCACTATCCTAAACAAGGTCATTATCCTTTATACGGTCACTATCCTTTATACGGTCACTATCCTACATACTGTCATTATCCTACATACGGTCACTATCCTAAACAAGGTCAGTATCCTACATACGGTCATTATCCTACATACGGTCACTATCCTAAACAAGGTCATTATCCTTTATACGGTCATTATCCTACGTACGGTCACTATCCTAAACAAGGTCATTATCCTTTATACGGTCAGTATCCTACATACGGTCAGTATCCTACATACGGTCAGTATCCTACATACGGTCAGTATCCTACATACGGTCATTATCCTACATACGGTCACTATCACATATTCGGTCACTATCCTACATACGGTAACTATCCTACAAACGGTCATTATCCTACATACGGTTACTATCCTACACACGGTCACTATCATACATACGGTCACTATCATACACAAGGTCATTATCCTATATACGGTAATTATCCTACATACGGTCACTATCCTACATACGGTCATTATCCTACATACGATCACTATCCTACATACGGTCACTATCCTACATACGGTCACTATCACACATACGGTCACTATCCTACATACGGTCACTATCCTACATACGGTCACTATCCTACATACGGTCACTATCCTATATACGGTAATTATCCTACATACGGTCACTATCCTACATACGGTCATTATCCTCCATATGGTCACTATCCTACATACGATCACTATCCTCCACACGGTCACTATCCTACATACGGTCACTATCCTACATACTGTCACTATCCTACATACTGTCACTATCCTACATACGGTCACTATCCTATATACGGTAATTATCCTACATACTGTCACTATCATACATACGGTCACTATCCTACATACGTTCACTATCCTATATACGGTAATTATCCTATATACGGTCACTATCCTACATACGGTCATTATCATCCATATGGTCACTATCATCCATATTAGCACTATCCTCCATACGGTCACTATCCTATATACAGCCATTATCCTACATACTGTCACTATCCTCCAAATGGGCACTATCCTTTATACGGTCACTATCCTATATACGGTCATTATCCCAAATTCGATCACTATCCTCTATATGGGCACTATCCTTCATACGGTCACTTTCTTATATACACCCACTATGCTACATACGGTCACTATCCTACACACGGTCATTATCCTACATACGGTTACTATCCTACACACGGTCACTATCATACATACGGTCACTATCATACACAAGGTCACTATCCTACATACGGTCATTATCCTACATACGGTCACTATCCTACATACGGTCACTATCCTACATACGGTCACTATCCTACATACGGTCACTATCCTACATACGGTCATTATCCTACATACGGTCACTATCCTACATACGGTCATTATCCTTCATACGTTCACTATCCTATATACGGTAATTATCCTACATACGGTCACTATCCTACATACGGTCACTATCCTATATACGGTAATAATCCTACATACTGTCACTATCCTACATACGGTCATTATCATCCATATGGTCACTATCATCCATATTAGCACTATCCTCCATACGGTCACTATCCTATATACAGCCATTATCCTACATACTGTCACTATCCTCCAAATGGGCACTATCCTTTATACGGTCACTATCCTATATACGGTCATTATCCCACATTCGGTCACTATCCTCTATATGGGCACTATCCTTCATACGGTCACTTTCCTATATACAGCCACTATCCTACATACGGTCATTATCCTACACACGGTCATAATCCTACATACGGTTACTATCCTACACACGGTCACTATCATACATACGGTCACTATCCTACATAAGGTCACTATCCTATATACGGTAATTATCCTACATACGGTCATTATCCTACATACGGTCACTATCCTACATACGGTCACTATCCTACATACGGTCACTATCCTACATACGGTCATTATCCTACATACGGTCATTATCCTACATACGGTCACTATCCTACATACGGTCATTATCCTACATACGGTCACTATCCTACATACGGTCATAATCCTACATACGGTCACTATCCTACATACTGTCACTATCCTATATACGGTAAGTATCCTACATACGGTCACTATCCTACATACGGTCACTATCCTACATACAGTCATTATCCTACATACGGTCACTATCCTACATACAGCCATTATCCTACATACTGTCACTATCCTCCAAATGGACACTATCCTTTATACGGTCACTATCCTATATACGGTCATTATCCCAAATTCGATCACTATCCTCTATATGGGCACTATCCTTCATACGGTCACTTTCTTATATACACCCACTATCCTACATACGGTCACTATCCTACACACGGTCATTATCCTACATACGGTTACTATCCTACACACGGTCACTATCATACATACGGTCACTATCATACACAAGGTCACTATCCCACATACGGTCACTATCCTACATACGGTCATTATCCTTCATACGGTCACTATCCTACATACGGTAATTATCCTACATACGGTCCCTATCCTACATACGGTCATTATCCTACATACGGTCACTATCCTATATACGGTAATTATCCTACATACGGTCACTATCCTACATACGGTCACTATCCTATATACGGTAATTATCCTACATACTGTCACTATCCTACATACGGTCATTATCCTATATACAGCCATTATCCTACATACTGTCACTATCCTACATACGGTCATTATCCTACATACGGTCATTATCCTACATACGGTCATTATCATACATACTGTCAATATCCTACATACGGTCATTATCCTCCATATGGTCACTATCCTACATACGATCATTATCCTCCATACGGTCACTATCCTACATACGGTCATTATCCTACATACGGTCATTATCCTACATACGGTCATTATCATACATACTGTCAATATCCTACATATGGTCACTATCCTACATACGATCATTATCCTCCATACGGTCACTTTCCTACATACGGTCACTATCCTACATACTGTCTCTATCCTACATACGGTCACTATCCTACATACGGTCATTATCCTACATACGGTCACTATCCTACACACGGTCACTATCCTACATACGGTCATTATCCTTCATACGGTCATTATCCTACATACGGTCACTATCCTACATACGGTCACTATCCTACATACGGTCACTATCCTACATACGGTCATTATCCTATATACTGTCACTATCCTACATACGGTCATTATCCTACATACGGTCACTATCCTATATACGGTAATTATCCTACATACGGTCACTATCCTACATACGGTCACTATCCTATATACGGTAATTATCCTACATACTGTCACTATCCTACATACGGTCATTATCATCCATATGGTCACTATCATCCATATTAGCACTATCCTCCATACGTTCACTATCCTATATACAGCCATTATCCTACATACTGTCACTATCCTCCAAATGGGCACTATCCTTTATACGGTCACTATCCTATATACGGTCATTATCCCACATTCGGTCACTATCCTCTATATGGGCACTATCCTTCATACGGTCACTTTCCTATATACAGCCACTATCCTTCATACGGTCATTATCCTACACACGGTCATTATCCTACATACGGTTACTATCCTACACACGGTCACTATCATACATACGGTCACTATCATACACAAGGTCACTATCCTACATACGGTAATTATCCTAAATACGGTCATTATCCTACATACGGTCACTATCCTACATACGGTCACTATCCTACATACGGTCACTATCCTACATACGGTCACTATCCTACATACGGTCATTATCCTACATACGGTCACTATCCTACATAAGGTCATTATCCTACATACGGTCACTATCCTACATACGGTCATAATCCTACATACGGTCACTATCCTACATACGGTCACTATCCTATATACGGTAAGTACCCTACATACGGTCACTATCCTACATACAGTCACTATCCTACATACGGTCACTATCCTACATACGGTCATTATCCTACATACGGTCACTATCCTACATACGGTCAATATCCTACATACGGTCACTATCCCACATACGGTCATTATCCTACATTCTGTCACTATCCTACATACAGTCATTATCATCCATACTGTTACTATCCTACATACAGTCAATATCCTACATACGGTCACTATCCTACATACGGTCACTATTATACATACGGTCACTATCCTACATACAGTCATTATCCTCCATACGGTCATTATCCTACATACGGTCACTATCCTACATACGGTCATTATCCTACATACGGTCATTATCCTACATACAGTCATTATCCTACATACGGTCATTATCCTCCATATGGTCACTATCCTACATACGGTCATTATCCTACATACGGTCATTATCCTACATACAGTCATTATCCTACATACGGTCATTATCCTACATACTGTCAATATCCTACATACGGTCATTATCCTCCATATGGTCACTATCCTACATACGATCATTATCCTCCATACGGTCACTTTCCTACATACGGTCACTATCCTACATACTGTCACTATCCTACATACGGTCACTATCCTACATACGGTCATTATCCTACATACGGTCACTATCCTACATACGGTCAATATCCTACATACGGTCACTCCCCTATATACGGTAATTATCCTACATACGGTCACTATCCTACATACGGTCACTATCCTACATACGGTCACTATCCTACATACGGTCACTATCCTATGTACGGTAATTATCCTACATACTGTCACTATCCTACATACGGTCACTATCCTATATACAGCCATTATCCTACATACTGTCACTATCCTCCAAATGGGCACTATGCTTTATACGGTCACTATCCTATATACGGTCATTATCCCACATTCGGTCACTATCCTCTATATGGGCACTATCCTTCATACGGTCACTTTCCTATATACAGCCACTATCCTACATACGGTCACTATCCTACACACGGTCATTATCCTACATACGGTTACTATCCTACACACGGTCACTATCATACATACGGTCACTATCATACACAAGGTCACTATCCTATATACGGTAATTATCCTACATACGGTCACTATCCTACATACGGTCACTATCCTACATACGGTCATTATCCTACATACGGTCACTATCCTAAACAAGGTCATTATCCTACATACGGTCATTATCCTACATACGGTCACTATCCTACATACGGTCATTATCCTACATACGGTCACTATCCTACATACGGTCATAATCCTACATACGGTCACTATCCTACATACGGTCATAATCCTACATACGGTCACTATCCTATATACAGTAATTATCCTACATACTGTCACTATCCTACATACGGTCATTATCATCCATATGGTCACTATCATCCATATTAGCACTATCCTCCATACGGTCACTATCCTATATACAGCCATTATCCTACATACTGTCACTATCCTCCAAATGGGCACTATCCTTTATACGGTCACTATCCTATATACGGTCATTATCCCACATTCGGTCACTATCCTCTATATGGGCACTATCCTTCATACGGTCACTTTCCTATATACAGCCATTATCCTACATACGGTTACTATCCTACACACGGTCACTATCATACATACGGTCACTATCATACACAAGGTCACTATCCTACATACGGTAATTATCCTACATACGGTCACTATCCTACATACGGTCACTATCCTACATACGGTCATTATCCTATATACGGTCATTATCCTACATACGGTCACTATCCTACATACGGTCACTATCCTACATACGGTCACTATCCTACATACGGTCATTATCCTACATACGGTCACTATCCTACATACGGTCATAATCCTACATACGGTCACTATCCTACATACGGTCATAATCCTACATACGGTCACTATCCTATATACAGTAATTATCCTACATACTGTCACTATCCTACATACGGTCATTATCATCCATATGGTCACTATCATCCATATTAGCACTATCCTCCATACGGTCACTATCCTATATACAGCCATTATCCTACATACTGTCACTATCCTCCAAATGGGCACTATCCTTTATACGGTCACTATCCTATATACGGTCATTATCCCACATTCGGTCACTATCCTCTATATGGGCACTATCCGTCATACGGTCACTTTCCTATATACAGCCATTATCCTACATACGGTTACTATCCTACACACGGTCACTATCATACATACGGTCACTATCATACACAAGGTCACTATCCTACATACGGTAATTATCCTACATACGGTCACTATCCTACATACGGTCACTATCCTACATACGGTCATTATCCTATATACGGTCATTATCCTACATACGGTCACTATCCTACATACGGTCACTATCCTACATACGGTCACTATCCTACATACGGTCATTATCCTACATACGGTCACTATCCTACATACGGTCATTATCCTACATACGGTCACTATCCTATATACGTTAATTATCCTACATACGGTCACTATTCTACATACGGTCACTATCCTATATACGGTAATTATCCTACATACTGTCACTATCCTACATACGGTCATTATCATCCATATGGTCACTATCATCCATATTAGCACTATCCTCCATACGGTCACTATCCTATATACAGCCATTATCCTACATACTGTCACTATCCTCCAAATGGGCACTATCCTTTATACGGTCACTATCCTATATACGGTCATTATCCCACATTCGGTCACTATCCTCTATATGGGCACTATCCTTCATACGGTCACTTTCCTATATACAACCACTATCCTACATACGGTCATTATCCTACACACGGTCATTATCCTACATACGGTTACTATCCTACACACGGTCATTATCCTACACACGGTCACTATCATAAATACGGTCACTATCCTATATACGGTAATTATCCTACATACGGTCATTATCCTACATACGGTTACTATCCTACATACGGTCACTATCCTACATACGGTCACTATCCTATATACGGTAATTATCCTACATACGGTCATTATCCTACATACGGTCACTATCCTACATACGGTTACTATCCTACATACGGTCATTATCCTACATACGGTCACTATCCTACATACGGTCACTATCCTACATACGGTCACTATCCTACATACGGTCACTATCCTATATACGGTAATTATCCTACATACGGTCATTATCCTACATACGGTCACTATCCTACATACGGTCACTATCCTACATACGGTCACTATCCTATATACGGTCATTATCCTACATACGGTCATTATCCTACATACGGTCACTATCCTACATACGGTCACTATCCTACATACGGTCACTATCCTACATACGGTCTTTATCCTACATACGGTCATTATCCTACATACGGTCACTATCCTACATACGGTCATTATCCTACATACGGTCACTATCCTACATACGGTCATAATCCTACATACGGTCACTATCCTACATACGGTCACTATCCTATATACGGTAAGTATCCTACATACGGTCAATATCCTACATACGGTCACTATCCTACATACGGTTACTATCCTACATACGGTCATTATTCTACATACTGTCACTATCCTACATACGGTCACTATTATGCATACGGTCACTATCCTACATACTGTCACTATCCTACATACGGTCACTATCCTACATACGGTCATTATCCTACATACGGTCACTATCCTACATACGGTCACTATCCTACATACGGTCACTATCCTATATACGGTAATTATCCTACATACGGTCACTATCCTACATACGGTCACTATCCTACATACGGTCACTATCCTACATACGGTCACTATCCTACATACGGTCACTATCCTATATACGGTAATTATCCTACATACTGTCACTATCCTCCAAATGGGCACTTTCCTTTATACGGTCACTATCCTATATACGGTCATTATCCCACATTCGGTCACTATCCTCTATATGGGCACTATCCTTCATACGGTCACTTTCCTATATTCAGCCACTATCCTACATACGGTCACTATCCTTCACACGGTCATTATCCTACATACGGTTACTATCCTACACACGGTCACTATCATACATACGGTCACTATCATTCACAAGGTCACTATCCTATATACGGTAATTATCCTACATACGGTCACTATCCTACATACGGTCACTATCCTACATACGGTCATTATCCTACATACGGTCACTATCCTAAACAAGGTCATTATCCTACATACGGTCATTATCCTACATACGGTCACTATCCTAAACAAGGTCATTATCCTACATACGGTCATTATCCTACATACGGTCATTATCCTACATACGGTCACTATCCTACATACGGTCATAATCCTACATACGGTCACTATCCTACATACGGTCATAATCCTACATACGGTCACTATCCTATATACAGTAATTATCCTACATACTGTCACTATCCTACATACGGTCATTATCATCCATATGGTCACTATCATCCATATTAGCACTATCCTCCATACGGTCACTATCTTATATACAGCCATTATCCTACATACTGTCACTATCCTCCAAATGGGCACTATCCTTTATACGATCACTATCCTATATACGGTCATTATCCCACATTCGGTCACTATCCTCTATATGGGCACTATCCTTCATACGGTCACTTTCCTATATACAGCCATTATCCTACATACGGTTACTATCCTACACACGGTCACTATCATACATACGGTCACTATCATACACAAGGTCACTATCCTACATACGGTCACTATCCTACATACGGTCATTATCCTACATACTGTCAATATCCTACATACGGTCATTATCCTCCATATGGTCACTATCCTACATACGATCATTATCCTCCATACGGTCACTATCCTACATACGGTCACTATCCTACATACGGTCATTATCCTATATACGGTAATTATCCTACATACGGTCACTATTCTACATACGGTCACTATCCTACATACGGTCACTATCCTACATACGGTCATTATCCTACATACGGTCACTATCCTACATACGGTCATTATCCTACATACGGTCACTATCCTATATACGGTAATTATCCTACATACGGTCACTATTCTACATACGGTCACTATCCTATATACGGTAATTATCCTACATACTGTCACTATCCTACATACGGTCATTATCATCCATATGGTCACTATCATCCATATTAGCACTATCCTCCATACGGTCACTATCCTATATACAGCCATTATCCTACATACTGTCACTATCCTCCAAATGGGCACTATCCTTTATACGGTCACTATCCTATATACGGTCATTATCCCACATTCGGTCACTATCCTCTATATGGGCACTATCCTTCATACGGTCACTTTCCTATATACAACCACTATCCTACATACGGTCATTATCCTACACACGGTCATTATCCTACACACGGTCACTATCATAAATACGGTCACTATCATACATACGGTCACTATCCTACATACGGTCACTATCCTACATACGGTCACTATCCTACATACGGTCTTTATCCTACATACGGTCATTATCCTACATACGGTCATTATCCTACATACGGTCACTATCCTACATACGGTCACTATCCTACATACGGTCACTATCCTACATACGGTCACTATCCTACATACGGTCACTATCCTACATACGGTCTTTATCCTACATACGGTCATTATCCTACATACGGTCACTATCCTACATACGGTCATTATCCTACATACGGTCACTATCCTACATACGGTCATAATCCTACATACGGTCACTATCCTACATACGGTCACTATCCTATATACGGTAAGTATCCTACATACGGTCACTATCCTACATACGGTCACTATCCTACATACGGTCACTATCCTACATACAGTCATTATCCTACATACGGTCACTATCCTACATACGGTCAATATCCTACATACGGTCACTATCCTACATACGGTTACTATCCTACATACGGTAATTATCCTACATACGGTCACTATTATACATACGGTCACTATCCTACATACAGTCATTATCCTCCATACGGTCATTATCCTACATACGGTCAATATCCTACATACGGTCATTATCCTACATACGGTCATTATCCTACATACTGTCAATATCCTACATACGGTCATTATCCTCCATATGGTCACTATCCTACATACGATCATTATCCTCCATACGGTCACTTTCCTACATACGGTCACTATCCTACATACTGTCACTATCCTACATACGGTCACTATCCTACATACGGTCATTATCCTACATACGGTCACTATCCTACATACAGTCACTATCCTACATACGGTCACTATCCTATATACGGTAATTATCCTACATACGGTCACTATCCTACATACGGTCACTATCCTACATACGGTCACTATCCTACATACGGTCACTATCCTACATACGGTCACTATCCTATATACGGTAATTATCCTACATACGGTCACTATCCTACATATGGGCACTATCCTCCATACGGTCACTATCCTATATACAGCCATTATCCTACATACTGTCACTATCCTCCAAATGGGCACTATCCTTTATACGGTCAATATCCTATATACGGTCATTATCCCACATTCGGTCACTATCCTCTATATGGGCACTATCCTTCATACGGTCACTTTCCTATATTCAGCCACTATCCTACATACGGTTACTATCCTACACACGGTCACTATCATACATACGGTCACTATCATACACAAGGTCACTATCCTATATACGGTAATTATCCTACATACGGTCACTATCCTACATACGGTCACTATCCTACATACGGTCATTATCCTACATACGGTCACTATCCTAAACAAGGTCATTATCCTACATACGGTCATTATCCTACATACGGTCATTATCCTACATACGGTCATTATCCTACATACGGTCACTATCCTACATACGGTCATAATCCTACATACGGTCACTATCCTAAACAAGGTCATTATCCTACATACGGTCATTATCCTACATACGGTCATAATCCTACATACGGTCATAATCCTACATACGGTCACTATCCTAAACAAGGTCATTATCCTACATACGGTCATTATCCTACATACGGTCATTATCCTACATACGGTCACTATCCTACATACGGTCATAATCCTACATACGGTCACTATCCTACATACGGTCATAATCCTACATACGGTCACTATCCTATATACGGTCATTATCCTACATACTGTCACTATCCTACATACGGTCATTATCATCCATATGGTCACTATCATCCATATTAGCACTATCCTCCATACGGTCACTATCCTATATACAGCCATTATCCTACATACTCTCACTATCCTCCAAATGGGCACTATCCTTTATACGGTCACTATCCTATATACGGTCATTATCCCACATTCGGTCACTATCCTCTATATGGGCACTATCCTTCATACGGTCACTTTCCTATATACAGCCACTATCCTTCATACGGTCATTATCCTACACACGGTCATTATCCTACATACGGTTACTATCCTACACACGGTCACTATCATACATACGGTCACTATCATACACAAGGTCACTATCCTACATACGGTCACTATCCTACATACGGTCACTATCCTACATACGGTCACTATCCTACATACGGTCACTATCCTACATACGGTCATTATCCTACATACGGTCATAATCCTACATACGGTCACTATCCTATATACGGTAATTATCCTACATACTGTCACTATCCTACATACGGTCATTATCATCCATATGGTCACTATCATCCATATTAGCACTATCCTCCATACGGTCACTATCCTATATACAGCTATTATCCTACATACTGTCACTATCCTCCATATGGGCACTATCCTTTATACGGTCACTATCTTATATATAGTCATTATCCTACATACTGTCACTATCCTCTATATGGGCACTATTCTTCAGACGGTCATTATCCTACATATGGCCACTATTCTACATACGGTCATTATAGATTGATATATGCTGTATCTATAACATTCCTCTGATTAAGAATCATGTACTTCTAAAATCGGTTATAGCTCATTTTATTCTGACATATTTAAGAATTGTGTTCCTCTAGATATCGTGTACTTTAAAACAAATATTTTAAGAATATTATACTTCTATTTTGCAATTAAAGGGACCATTGTCGTATATTTCATAGCAAGGAAGAATGATTTTAGTGCTTAAATGGACCAAAAATAAAGAAATTTGCGTGGTCATACCGTCAACTTTGGGATTAAAATTTCGAATTCCTCGTCTTCCGAATCGGTCACATGATATGGCACCGGAAATTGTGTCCCGTCGCGTCACGACAAAGAAATGAAAACCGAGGTGTTTTTAGACAAAGACACGTGTGCCAGGATTTATCCATTGTTTTCCCTTTCTTATATATTTTACATCTTGCCTCTTTACATTCTTGTAATTACGCACATCTCGTAGGCGAATAGTGTACTTTGTTGTTCGCTAGCAAAGAATTTAGTTAGGGAAGGCCCGAACGAGGTATTAATAATCTATTGGATAGGCATATGTATGTTTACAACCTTTTGAGTTTAACTTCGAGATGTAACAATGAAAGTACTTGATAATGAAAATATTTTAATTTCTTATATTGATAGCCTATATCAAATTAATAAATAAACACCATGAAACTCTATGTCAGCTATATATTTTAACCACAAGACATATCCATTTCAGTGTTACATGTACCCCACTGGCTGGCCTCGTTTATGGTCTTACAATGAAGCTCGCTTCGCATGGCTTCACAACGCAAAGCAGGGTTTCATGCGACCCCCACGTGACCATATCTACACCCCACTACCATCATAACAAACATGACTGAAACACGTGTGTATGTATGATTGCACTGGTTGTAAATTGCCTTTATTTTGGATGTAGGCAATCAAGAAATGACTCTATTGTTGAAATCAACAGGTTTTCATTGTAAAACTTACTGCCATTGGCCAAAATATCGTTTCCGTAGGATTATTACGGTCCTCGTCTCTTTCGTGTATTGGTACGTATATATACTGTCCATCATGTGCTCGGATCACGCGCTTGCGCAGGATGAGACAGGGGCGTGATTAAAGAAGATAATATATGGATTACAACGGGTTGAATACTTATTTGAGGATACTTAAAAGTTATGATAAGCAGCGTTTGCTGAAACTTTTAATTTGTGTAATTAAGTGTAAGTGTAAGTTTTGATGATATAATTTCAGGAAAAGTTGCGTTAAATAAGATTTTAACAGTGATTTTTTATCAATTAAGTCCCACATGTAAGATATTATTATTATTCCTTGAATATTTTAAGAGTCATGTATTTTGAAGAAAAACAACATTTGCAGTCGTGCGCTTTAAATATATTTTTGAAAATCATATGCATGTACTTGTAAAATATTTTAAGATTCATGTACTTCTGAAATATTTTCATCGTCGGATATATATATACCCACGGTTGATCTCGCTTCACTAACTCACTCTTCATCTGTGATAAGTCAGTTAGCGAAGCGAGTTCCCACAATGAAATATTTTTAGATTCATGCACTTTTAAAATATTTTAAGAATCATGCTCTTTTAAAATATATTTAGAATCATGTACTTTTAAAATATTTCAATAATCATGCACTTCTAAAATGTTTCAAGAATCATGTAATTTTAAAATATTTCAAGAATGATGTACTTTTAAAATATTTCAAGAATGATGTACTTTTAAAATATTTTAAGAATCATACATGTACTTTTAAAATATTTTAAGAATCATGTATTTCTAAACTATTTCTAGAATCATGTACTTCTATAATATTTTTAGAATAGTGTACTTCTAAAATATTTTAAGAAACATGTACGTATAAACTATATTAAGAAACATGTACTTTTACAATATTTTAAGAACCATGTACTTTTAAAATATTTTAAGAATCATGTGCTTCTAAATTATTTTTAGAATCATGTACTTCTAAAATATTTTAAGAATCATATAGTTCTAAAATATTTTAAGAATCGTGTCCTTTTGAAATGCTTTATTGAATAGCTACACCTTTTCTCATATTTTACGTGTGTTTTATGAAATATTTCAGAAACTGTATCCTATGAGAGTAGATTGGGAAAACATTCCCTACCGAACCATTTGGGCCTTTAATAGAAAATAGGGGCCCAAAGCTGGATCTCAAATCCTTTAGTCAACTGCATGTTGAAAAAATAACGTGTTAAATGTATATATTTTTGCTTCAACAAGCCTTTCTGGATGTTTAACAGACATGGAGTAATGGTTATTTGTATTGTTATTAATAATAATAGTGTAATTAATATTAAAATTTTAATCAATATTAACATTGTAATTAATAATAATTGATTACATTTCTGAAGATATCGAATGTAATGTGTAATTGATAAATTTTCAAATAACGTTTAATGATTTTTAATTAAATACATTGAAAAATGCATACTATGTCCAAATAAAGCTTATCAGTGACATGTTATACCAGTCCTGTATAACGTATACAAGCATGCTAAGTGTCAAAAAGGAATCTGCAGTACATAATTTAAAATTCACATCTTTGCTTTTATCCTTCTAAGCCAATAGGCAACTTGTGTTGTTTTTTTTATAACAGTTCAATATCTAAAGAAGAGTGGTCCTGTCATTATGTATAGCTTATTCAAAACACTGTTATCATTTAAGTTTCATTTACTTCGGTAACACAGCATACTACGTAAAGGACCAATATACGTTACTTTCGGCAAAACTTGAAACGAAAATCAAGCCCAATAACTTATTATATTTCTAGATTTAGTTAGGATTAACTGATATCAGCAATATTCAAAATGAATTCTTACGCGGTTACCGGTACAGCAGCAGTTGAAACACGCCCATTTCTAGCTGTCTTCTACTTTCGGTTTGTTGTTGAAGTGGGCCCCACCTGAACTATTTCCAATTCTTTGAATTTTTTTTTGTCAAGAGATTTTTTTTAGTTACCACTCAGGTTCACTTCGTTTTAGACTTATTTTTGCATGGTTATCAACTGGATTTTTGTCATAATTTTTGAGAATCAAGAAAAATCTCCTGAAGTACCGTATATTGTGCCTTTAATCATTCACAGTGATATACCAATATTTCTCCAAACACTCTTAGCATAGAGAGATATGTATCCTAACGTTTAATAAAACCAAAATTTCTATTATGGGAATATAATTTCAAATATGTAGTAAAAATGAACAGGTATACATTGATGGCAAATTCTAAGGCAACTTAGTTAATGCACAATGTTATATATAAACTGTATATGGAATTATTTAAGGAATTACCACAATTTTGTTAAGGGCTATACGGTATAAACAAAACAAAAAATGTGTGCACATTGCATAAATCCGCGAAGACGTTTATGCAAAAAAGTGCACACAGTTGGCATTGGGGGAATACGCAAAATTAAATTATAAGGAGATATTGACCATGCCCCCCCCCCCGAATGTGTATGTAAACAATCATTTCTTTATGTTAAAAGCTTATGTGTAATGGTACACGTAATTATTTTTCATCTGCATTGAAATTGTTATGTAATAAATACATGTAACGTTAATAAAATTGTAATATTTATACTACTAAGTTTCGAAAATCCGATGACATTTAATTTGTTTTTACTAGAAATGATTCTTTTGCAGAGGATCATGTTGATTTCCGTGATCATCCATGAGGTCCTTATATTGGTAATGTAACTAAATGAATTACAAATTGAGATTATAGCATAACTATTACAATTGCATGCTTTAGTAACCTCGTGTATGATCAAGGAAATCTGAAAAAAACATGATATTCTGCAATAGCAATATTTCTATTAAAACAAAATAAATGTCATAAGATTTTCGAAACTTAGTATGAATTATTCGTAACGGTGGAACACATTACAAGCCGCTTTGATTCATTCGAAAAATGCACTCATTTATTTCGTGTGTTAGTAATTTACTGTCACCATGTTATATTTTATATTCATGTAAAAGTTTTATCCTATCATTTTGTATATACCACCTGCAAAATATGTACAAAATACTTATTTCATATTATGCTATTGATACAATAAAAAACAAATCTACAAGTTTTAAAAAGGAAAGCAGAAAAAAAGTCTTTAGTCTTTTCCTATAATGATAACTGATATCCTTATATTTTTTCATTTTCATATTTGACTAAAGAACTGTTTTTAGTAGGACTAGGAATAAGATTAATCAGTTTGGTATGAATGAAACATACTGAGTTTGTTTTGTACACAAACAGGAATTGAAAACTTAATTTGCGAGCTTTCGAAAACGTCTGTTTCCTTTGTCAAGCAATGTCTTTAGTAAGAGAGTAGCATAATGCATGATTACCCACTCTCATACAAGTTATATTTTATGTTTAAGAGCTTATTTGTATATAAAAATAAAGTATAAATTTAGACTCGTTTAGCTTTTTGTTATGTATAAACTAAGTATAGTTCTGGTATATGTTGTCTCGTGTAACATAACTTCGACACTGTACAATAAAACATCTAATTAACACATACAAAGCTGACGTAACATACACATATGCTGCACCTTTTCAATTTAGTAATAGATAAAGTATGCCGAAAAAAATGAATTAAACTGCATTGGCTGTTTCGTTCTCATTGGAATCTTCAGTGATGCTAGGGGCCAAAAGGTCGGAATCCAAAATTTCTAAACATATGTAGAAGCAGAAAGGTCTTATGCGTAAAACCCCCCTTTTTATCAATTTAGAAGTACAATTAGTTAAATTAGTTCTGTATAGTTTCAAATCTTGCACTACGACAATGTGTATATTATGTACCGTGCCACTACTCAAATGAAATAACTGTGGCTATGGAGGCTCTAGCAAACCTCGGGGACTAAAAGATCCACCAGCACAAAATGTGATGTCTGAAAGATGACGTAACAAACACATATGCTGCACCTCTTAAATTTAGTAATAGATACAGTATGCCGAAAAAATGAATTTAACTGCATCATACAGCTGTTTCGTCCTCCTAGGATTCTTCAGTGATGCTAGGGGCCAAAAGGTAGGAATCCAAAATTTCTAAACTAATGGAGAAGCAGAAGAGTCAGGTGCGTAAAACCCCTTTAATTTATTAATTTAGAAGTACAATTAAACTAGTTCTGTATAATTTCAAATAATGTGCTACGAAAATGTGTATATTAAGTACCATGCCACTGTACATTAGATTAACTGTGGCTATGGAGGCTCCAGCAAACCTCGGGGACTACAAAATCCACCAGCAAAGTCTGTCACCCCCTATCATAAAGATGACGTAACACAGACATATGCTGCACCTCTTAAACTTAGTAATTGATACAGTATGCCGAAAAATGAATTAAAATGCATCATAACAAACCTATATTATTAGGACATTGAAAGAAACAAATGAATACTATTTTTTATGTTAACATCACATGTGCAAAAGCATCATCAACCAATGATCAATATCATTTATTATAATTTTAATCCCTTGCTTTTTACTTAATTGCCATATGATAACATGGCTTTAATGAATACACTTAACTAGGTTTTATTGAGATAAAGCTAAGCTATCTCTAAAGGCTTCGCCGTCGAAACATAGTTAATATATAAAAAATGTATTTGTGTTTTTTAAAGTCTAAATAAAAGCAAATGCTATTACGAATAGGCATATTCTAGAGGATAACAGAAACATATCAAGTCCTAAATATTCGAAGGCTTCATCAATTCACAATTACCTACACATTAGGTATAAACTAGTTGCAAACAACGTTTAGGCAAAACCAGCACACTGAAAAGTTTTGTATATTATCCCTTGTGTCCGACCACATGGTTTTTCTCCGGGTACTCCAGTTTCCTCCCACAGTGATTAAGAGTGATTACTATAAGTTGTATAACTTGTTTCATGATAACTGTAAAATAAATAAAGTTTAAATGTTTCCTCATACTAATAACTATACGAAGTTAAAAGATACATGTAAAATGTGTTGGTCTTTGATCCGGTGACCTTGATGTTTGGTCGGTTGACACCTTGTTTGATTAATACCAACAGTACTTGATACTGTTTTAACAAAATGTTAAGCAATGAAAAGGTGTACATTTTGATGTTGGCCTTTGATCAATGACCTTGAGGTTTGGTCAGTTGATACCTTTCTTAATTCTGACCAACTTTGCCTTAACATTTAATAACAAAATGCAATACAGTTGATATTTGTCAAGTTTTACCTTGACCTTTGATGCGATGACCCAGAAATAAAGTTTTAAAATATGAGATTGACATTTGATCTGATGAGCTAGGTGATTTATTGTTTTTTTTTTGTAATAAGACACAGTGAGGGAACGTTGGCATCACAATTGCATTCACTTTTAAATGTCAAACAATTGGTTACCAAGTTAGGGAGCGGACATGAATTCATGTAGTTCACAATGAAGCGATCCCATAAATAAATCCAAGTTTGAGACCTTAACTTTTAGAGGAGAAAAACATGTAAGTTTGCGACATACATTATAATAGTGGTTAAAAACCACGCATAGCTTCATTTATGTTATCTGACAGATTGCAAGGTTATGGAGCAGAAACTAATTGTGTTTTGGACTGTCGGACCAACGGACAGAGTGAACATTCATTAAATATCAACCCCCGATGTTCTCGACAGTCATGTTGTATTATGAAGAAGCATTAGTTTATAACTTATTTTCAAATACAGGTACGTTGTTTTACTCGTTAACAAATCTTTTTATCATTCTTACAAACAAGGTGCCATATAGATTACAAAAAAAAAAAAAAAATTCTACATGCACAATTATATATAAATACATGGAGAAAAGGAAAAAGGAAACATGTGAAAAATATGAAATCATATTGAAAACGTTCGTTAATAACGCTGCAAGAACGCTGCATAAGTTGGTTAAAGGGAATGAGATTGGTGCGTATTGCTTTGAACATTAGAGTCCCAATGATATCAAGCTATTGGTTTTATGGTTTAAGAAAGACCTTTATAGTAAAAGATACGGAACACACAAGTATTTTAATTCTAGCCAACTTTTGCAAAGACGAAAAAACTAGCAACTGGTTTAAAAGTGACCTTGGGTATTAGAACATCTCATGACTATTCATATAACGCGTTAGAAGGTTAAATGACATCCACCTAATTCATGGTGATTCCTTTGGATTTGTATACAACATTATTCAATCAAATCTGCAATGAAAACGCCAGTATTTTATGCCCCAACATCTAAATTTGACATGTTTGCTGTCAGTAAAATACGGATTGATCGAATAGAAGTATTTTGAACAGAAATAGAAAAAGATATCAGACATTTCCGAAGCTTCACCAAAGCCATAATCAGATTTAATATCGGATAAACATGCGGCAAAATATGAACAAAGAAAAGACTTAAATATCACTGGAAAAGTGCAAGTACAAGATGTGCTTCGGAAGTGTTTCATCGACAACACCTTCAGGTCACATCCAAGTTAACTTTATGCCGCCCTCGAAGTAAACACTGAAGCATACTTCTTAATCACAACACTTAGGTATACTTCGGGCATTTTTAAAACGTACAACTTCATATCATACAAAGATTCAGAGAAAAAAATTCAATTATATTCAAAATGAGGACCACAACACAATGACCCTTAAAATATGTTGGTAAAAATGCATTGGGTAGCGAGCTGTGTCATAAAAGTCTATTAGGTCTGGATTGACTGTCCACCATATTCACCAGGTAAAAGTCCCTCTGATACTACTGTTTACCCTCTTTTTACTAATGCAAGTGCTCTTTGGATCGGGGATTTATGTTACTGAGAGTGCACTCACTGGGCAATGAGCTTCATTTCTTGAATATCACGATAGCCCACTAAGGGGAGACTACTGCGCAACACTAACGTCATGTACAAATGTATGATGAGATACAGAACTTACGTTTTTACTAATGAGGTACTCCTCGATTCCGAAGGCAGAACTTATTGAACGACCCTCGTACGATCATCGGAACACTGGCATGACAAATCGTGCAGGTCACACTCTGCTAACCTCTCCTTACATCCAATAGGTAGCATGCAATTAAATGTTGTGTTTAACCAAAGAATGAAGTTATATCGATTTGTAATAAAATTTGCACAAACTCTACATTTCTTTACAGGTACGGACATTGCTTATGGCATGAATAATTCATTGGTTTTTTCCTTTGAAGCAAAACTATGTTTAGGCTTGACTAAATATCATAATTGCCTCTACGTTTGTTTAAAATCCAATATTACCTATCCTTGCATAAAACGAGATATTATAGCAAACCGTATATATTGACAAGCAATACCAAGACAAAACAAAAATCACTGTGTTTTCTGAAGTTCATAAGGTTAGATACATAGCATAGTTAACGCTTGAAGCCCCAGTATGATAAATGTTTAATCATTATATATACAGACATATAAGTTTTGAGAATAGTAATTACACTAAGTCAGTTAGGAACATGTATTTACAACTGATACGGTTTTTGTTTCTGGCATGTATTACCGGCTTAGGAGGTAAGTCACTTTTTTATATTAACTTTGCATCATGTGTTAAGATTGCTGTAATTTGGGAGTAGTAAACAGGCTAATTTAAGGGGTTCACACGATTTTATGGAAAGTTCACTCTGTTGTGCGAAAGGTTCACGGGATTGTGTGAAGAGTTCAAAGTATTGTGTAAAGGGTTTACAGAACTGTGTGAGGGGTTCACTGATTGTGTGAGGGGTTCACTGTATTGTGTGAGGGGTTCACTGGGTTGTGTGAGGGGTTCACTGTATTGTGTGAGGGGTTTACTGTATTGTGTGGGTGGTTCACTGTATTTTGTGAGGGGTTCACTGTACTGTGTGAGGGGTTCACTGTATTGTGTGAGGGGTTTACTGGGTTGTGTGAGGGGTTCACTGTATTTTGTGAGGGGTTCACTGTATTGTGTGAGGGGTTCACTGTATTGTGTGAGGGGTTCACTGTATTGTGTGAGGGGTTTACTGTACTGTGTGAGGGGTTTACTGTATTGTGTGAGGGGTTTACTGGGTTGTGTGAGGGGTTCACTGTATTTTGTGAGGGGTTCACTGTATTGTGTGAGGGGTTCACTGTATTGTGTGAGGGGTTCACTGTATTGTGTGAGGGGTTCACTGTACTGTGTGAATGGTTCACTGTATTGTGTGAAGGGTTCATTGTATTATGTGAGGGGTTCACTGTACTGTGTGAATGGTTCACTGTATTGTGTGAGAGGTTCACTGTATTGTGTGAGGGGTTCACTGTATTGTGTGAAGGTTCACTGTATTGTGTGAGGGGTTCACTGTATTGTGTGAGGGGTTCACTTTATTGTGTGAGGGGTTCACTGTACTGTGTGAGGGGTTCACTGTATTGTGTGAGAGGTTCACTGTATTGTGTGAGGGGTTCACTGTACTGTGTGAGGGGTTCACTGTACTGTGTGAGGGATTTACTGGGTTGTGTGAGGGGTTCACTGTATTGTGTGAGGGATTCACTGTATTGTGTGAGGGGTTCACTGTAATGTGTGAGTGGTTCACTGGGTTGTGTGAGGGGTTCCCTGTAATGTGTGGAGGTTCACAGAATTATGTAAAAGGTTCACTGTATGGTGTGAGGGGTTCACTGTATTGTGTGAGGGGTTCACTGATTGTGTGAGGGGTTTACTGTATTGTGTGAGGGGTTCACTGTATTGTGTGAGGGGTTCACTGTATTGTGTGAGGGGTTCA
Source organism: Mimachlamys varia (assembly GCA_947623455.1). Lineage (NCBI taxonomy): Eukaryota > Metazoa > Mollusca > Bivalvia > Pectinida > Pectinidae > Mimachlamys > Mimachlamys varia. The sequence continues at coordinate 36,516,947 of OX392534.1, forward strand.
CTGTATTGTGTGAGGGGTTCACTTGATTGTGTGAGGGGTTCACTGTATTGTGTGAGGGGTTCACTGGGTTGTGTGAAGGTTCACTGTATTGTGTGAGGGGTTCACTGTATTGTGTGAGGGGTTCACTGTATTGTGTGAGGGGTTCACTGGGTTGTTAGAGGGGTTCACTGTATTGTGTGAGGGGTTTACTGTATTGTGTGAGGGGTTCACTGTATTGTGTGAGTGGTTCACTGTATTGTGTGAGGGGTTCACTGGGTTGTGTGAAGGTTCACTGTATTGTGTGAGGGGTTCACTGGGTTGTTAGAGGGGTTTACTGGATTGTGTGAGGGGTTCACTGGGTTGTGTGAGGGGTTCAATGTATTGTGTGAGGGGTTCACTGTTTTGTCTGAGGGTTTCACTGTATTGTGTGAGGGGTTCACTGTATTGTGTGAGGGGTTCACTGTATAGTGTGAGGGAATCACTGGATTTTGTGAGGGGTTTACTGGGTTGTGTGAGGGTTTACGGTATTGTGTGAGTGGTTCACTGTATTGTGTGAGTGGTTCACTGTATTGTGTGAGGGGTTCACCGTACTGTGTGAATGGTTCACTGTATTGTGTGAGGGGTTCACTGTATTGTGTGAGGGGTTCACTGTATTGTGTGAGGGGTTCACTGGGTTGTGTGAGGGGTTCACTGTATTGTGTGAAGGTTCACTGTATTGTATTAGGGGTTCACTGGGTTGTTAGAGGGGTTCACTGGATTGTGTGAGGGGTTCACTGTACTGTGTAAATGGTTCACTGTATTGTGTGAGGGGTTCACGGTATTGTGTGAGGGGTTCACTGTATTGTGTGAGGGGTTCACTGGGTTGTGTGAGGGGTTCACTGTATTGTGTGAAGGTTCACTGTATTGTATTAGGGGTTCACTGGGTTGTGAGAGGGGTTCACTGGATTGTGTGAGGGGTTCACTGGGTTGTGTGAGCGGTTCACTGTATTGTGTGAGGGTTTCACTGGGTTGTGTGAGGGGTTCACTGTATTGTGTGAGGGGTTCACGGTATTGTGTGAGGGGTTCACTTGATTGTGTGAGTGGTTCACTGGGTTGTGTGAGGGGTTCCCTGTAATGTGTGGAGGTTCACAGAATTGTGTGAAAGGTTCAATGTATTGTGTAAGGGTTCATTGTATTGTTTGGGTTTACTGTATTGTGTGAGGGTTTCGCTGTATTGTGTGAAAGGTTCACTGTATTGTGAGAGGGTTCACTGTATTGTTTGGGTTTACTGTATTGTGTGAGGGGTTCACTGTATTGTGTGAGGGGTTCACTGGATTGTGTGAGGGGTTCACTGTATTGTGTGAAGGGTTCACTGTATTGTGTGGAGGGTTCACTGGATTGTGTGAGGGGTTCACTCTATTGTGTGGAGGGTTCACTGTATTGTGTGAAGGGTTCACTCTATTGTGTGGAGGGTTCACTGTATTGTGTCAGGGGTTCACTGTATTGTATGAGGGGTTCACTGTATTGTGTGGAGGGTTCACTGTATTGTGTCAGGGGTTCACTGTATTGTGTGAAGGGTTCACTCTATTGTGTGGAGGGTTCACTGTATTGTGTCAGGGGTTCACTGTAATATGTGAGGGGTTCACTGTATTGTGTGAGGGGTTCACTGTACTGTGTGAAGGGTTCACTGTATTGTGTGAGGGGTTCATTGTATTATGTGAGGGGTTCACTGTACTGTGTGAAGGGTTCACTGTATTGTGTGAAGGGTTCACTGTATTGTGTCAGGGGTTCATTGTATTATGTGAGGGGTTCACTGTACTGTGTGAAGGGTTCACTGTATTGTGTGAGGGGTTCACTGTACTGTGTGAAGGGTTCACTGTACTGTGTGAAGGGTTCACTGTATTGTGTCAGGGGTTCATTGTATTATGTGAGGGGTTCACTGTACTGTGTGAAGGGTTCACTGTACTGTGTGAGGGGTTCACTGGATTGTGTGAAGGGTTCACTGTACTGTGTGAAGGGTTCACTGTACTGTGTGAAGGGTTCACTGTACTGTGTGAAGGGTTCACTGTACTGTGTGAGGGGTTCACTGGATTGTGTCAGGGGTTCACTGTACTGTGTGAAGGGTTCACTGTATTGTGTGAAGGGTTCATTGTATTATGTGAGGGGTTCACTGTATTGTGTGAGGGGTTCACTGTATTGTGTGAGGGGTTCACTGTATTGTGTGAAGGTTCACTGTATCGTGTGAGGGGTTCACTGTATTGTGTGAGGGGTTCACTGTATTGTGTGAGGGGTTCACTGTATTGTGTTAGGGGTTCACTGTATTGTGTGAGGGGTTCACTGTATTGTGTGAGGGATTCACTGTACTGTGTGAGGGGTTTACTGTATTGTGTGAGGGATTTACTGTATTGTGTGAGGGGTTCACTGTAATGTGTGAGGGGTTCACTGTATTGTGTGAGGGGTTCACTGTAATGTGTGAGTGGTTCACTGTATTGTGTGAGTGGTTCACTGTATTGTGTGAGGGGTTCACTGTAATGTGTGAGTGGTTCACTGTATTGTGTGAGTGGTTCACTGTATTGTGTGAGGGGTTCACTGGATTGTGTCAGGGGTTCACTGGGTTGTGTAAAGGGTTCACATGATTTGATGAGGCTTTCACTGATTTGTGCGGGGAATTCACTGGTTATGACTGAGGAGGTCATCGGATTGTGCGTGTGTCAACTAGACTGTGTGTGGGTTCGTTTGATCGTGTTAGTGTCGAGAACATATTGTCTGTTATTGTTGCAATAAACATATGGTTATTTGAATGGAATAATTTCCATATATCTATAAAATACCAAGAGTTTTGGAAGTTCACAAATGCATATCTTCATTAATTTGTATCACATTATAAAAATACAAACTAATTATAAGATTGTTGCAGAAAGAAAAACTGTTGATAAATTCTCACAATTATTATCAATAATGTCTCATTGAAACCACTAGTCAGATACAATATTTCACAATTCATCTCCAGCACACACGCATAAATACACATACATATGGAGATATTAGCCAGGTGGTAATAGGACAAGTAGTTAGCGCCCGATAAGGCAGCTCCTGCGAACTCCTCAGAATTGTATATGATAGAACTGTATGTGTTAATTGTATTGATTGTATAAGAATTGTATATCTATGTACTGTAAAGCGCTTTAGAGTGGCTTATGTTAGCTAGATAGGGCGCTATATTAAAACATTGTATATTAATATTGATAAGATGTCCAGCATTGTTTGATATGCACTACATGTTCATTTGGCCGGTATAATATTTCAATTATGATGATGGTGGTTTGCATAATTATAATGGGACACCTAAACAATCCTTATGTATTTTGTTCATGAATATTTTCCTTGAAAACAGATAATTACAAGAGGACTCTAATTAACAAAACATTTACAAGTGTTGATTGGTGTCCTCTTTTGACGTTGACATCCCTTTGATGTCATTCATGGGCATCAGTATAAAGGTGTCTCTTCGGCATAATGCAGTCAGCACCAGACCCTGATGTGCTTGTGTTTTATTATTATTTGTGTGAAAAAAAATAAAAACAAAAACAAACAAAAATACAAAAAAAAAATTATTTGTGTGAAGTCTGTAGCAGAACCTAGTTCTGCAAACAGTTTTTCTCAGCATAATCAATTACAAAGTTCTTAATAAAGAATATAAAAGACTATAAAAGACTGAACTCCTCAAACATTAAAAGCTCTTGAATGGCTAAATTGTTGTACGACAGGGAGCAATATGTTGATGTGAAAGTTCAGTAACTTTTAGTGTATCATTAAAAAACGTTATTAGGCTTGATTTTCGCTTAATGTTTTGCGGAAAGTAACGTATATTGGGCCTTTAAGAATTAATTTTTCTTTGAAAAAACCCCAAAGAAAACCGAAGCATCAACAGATACATTTTATCTGTATTGGAATTTCTCCATTTAGTTCTTAAATTTTACATAGTATTTTACATAGTCGAATGCTGAAGAACAAACTTACGGCACAGGGATTCGAGAAATACAGGTTGATGAAGATTATGGGGAAGTTTTATGGTCGCCATCTTAATATCATCGAGAAATATTTTGTATCTTTGTGTGATATGAAGATTGACGTTTTTGAGTTTGCTTGTTAGTGTGTTTACTTGTTGTGATGAAAATGATGATTCGGTTCCAATTTGGGGATTGATGCTCACTTGGATGTGACCAAGATTTACATGGCGGGTGTCGTCGATGAAGCAGAAGACGCTTACTCTTCCGGAACCTGGTCTTAATCATAATCCAAACTCAAATCGATTAAACCATGGGCAAAATATGAACAAAAGAAAGATTTACCCGGCGACTCTTGTAAAAAGCACAAGGGAATAAGACCAGGTGTTCCGGAAGAGTTAGCGTCTTCTGCTACATCGACGACACTCGCCACGTAAATCTTTGTCACAAAACAAGTTAACACACTAATGAGCATACTTGAAAACGTCCATTCTCATATCCACACTGTGACGATCAGTTTTATATGTTTTAACTTCGTATTCCGCCTTTACGCTATAAACCGACTAACACTGACTATCACGTTTTTCGTTATTGTTCAAATGCATACAAAAACAATATACAAATTCGAATGTATAGACTTGCAATATTAAATGTTAATAAACGTTTTTCTGATGATAAATAGACAATATCTAACAGTGTCTTCAGTAAAACCTAATACATTTCACGAGTGTGGCTAATATTTTGATATATTTCCCGAGTGCGCAGCACGAGTGAAAAATATCAAAATAATAGCCACAAAAGTGAAATATGTTTGGTATTACTGCAGAAACTGTTAGATATTCTGTTTATTACACTTTTATAGTAAAATCAACAGTGGTAGCTTTTGCTTTTCCCAAATGTCGTTTGTAAGCAGCGTTCTGATTGGTCGAATCAGAAAAAGTACCATATGATCACTAGTGAAAATATTACTTTATAGAATGAATAATTTTTTATATTTCACTGGTAAAAAGGTAATAAATATCTAATATGTATATAATGCATGCATTCTGTCTTAGTTAAGTATAACAGAGTGATATATTTATTTTGTATTGATATCGCACTCTACACGAATCTCTATAATATATATTTTTGTGTTCAGTTGGTTACTGGTATGTATTGGTCAAACACATACGGATTGAAAGTCATTTTTTTTAACTTTCATAGTGCTATGAAAGGTCAGCCGTTACATCCATATTGAATGAAGCCCGCCAGGGCTTCATGCTAAATATGGATGTAACGGCTGACCTTTCATAGCACTATGAAAGTTAAAAAAATGACTTTCAATCCATATATTTACATTTTTACTTTAACACAGATAAAGAATTCCATTTACATTTTTTTCCGAATGATTAGTTTATTAGACTCGTTTCTATAGGCGTCGTTATTTAAACGACCACGGCGGAACAGCCCAGCTTGAATAAATTTGGCGCCAATGATAATGACGAGTCATTTGAGCGTTTGACTCAAGAGCAATCTCCATGTTATTCGAAGCGGCGTGAAAAGACTCTCATTGAACAAGCTTGACCTATGACGTTCATATAGTAGGTTGCAGCGCAAATGTAAATATATCATCATAATAATAATCTTAGCTATAATGAAATAATTAATGTAATGTCAATCAGTCACACTTTAATGTTCTTAAATCGCTTTATCACAACCTTCTTCGTAGGTCGTCTCTAAGCGGTTCACAAATTATTGTCTGTGTCAATAGGATCTTGGCAACCATTAATAGCATTCTCAACTCCCTGAGGGAATGTAAGAGGTGCTGACATGTGGGCGCTTACAGCAACCATTCTACAGTTTCTGGTCTAATACTCTTGCACTTTTACAATGTTCAATGATATCCATGTAAATCTTTCCTTTATTGATATTTTGCCACTAGTTTAAGTTCGGATTATGATTTTGTTAACGCTTCGGTAATACCTTTTTTTTCTAGCACTGCCAAACCACATATTTATTTACAGCTTCGTAGACTTGAACTAGCGCGGTAAAGTATCTTGCTCAAAGATACAACACAGCATCATGTCGTGATTCTATTCTGTAACCCTTTTGTCAGGAGCCCAGTGTCCTACCAATTTGCTGTTGTGTATGTAAAGCGCAACCAGTTTCTTTGAGTTTATTTTTGTGTCGCCTTTTCAGGCAAATATATCTTTCAAGATAAATCACTTTGTCGCCTTCGGTCATCGGTTGAATCGTACAGGAAGCCCCTTTTAGTGTTGTTTTGCATGTCTGAAGGTCATAGGTCAAAGTCACCATTACTATAAACAGTAGTGATATCAGGAATAAGGTTTACGTGCAATACCTTGAGTTCTTTAGGTCCTATAAAGTTCAAACTTCAAAGAGCAAAGAGCAAGGTCACTATTCTAAAAAAAAAATTCTGTAGGATAACTTCAGTTTCTTCTGGCCTCTTTGATTTTTGATCATGGAAAAAATGAATAAGAACAATATAACTAAAAATGGTTCCTTCATGTTACAATAAGTCTACATTTGACCATCCACTTACGGGCAGTTCTTGTTCGAAAGGTATGTGAATGTCTTGGGCACAAAAGCATTGATTCATATTGGTTATTGTGCGGTATAAACGAAATACTAGATACATCTTTGGTATTCGGATGTCACAGTTGGTCAATATTGATTAAAATTTCTTTCTGTTCCCGGCGGATCGAAATCAGTAACAACCCCCCCCCCCCCCCCCCCCCGGAATTCGGGTAGGTCACCCAATGTTCTTAAACGTCCGAATGATGGCCAAATCATTTCATTATGGAGAAAAAAACGAGCTATTCAATTCATCAGCAAAATAGTAAACTTTGCTGTTTATTTTTATTTTGATTTAAGATTAAAACTATACAATCACTATCAAGAATCCTTATATTTCAGTTCCCGGTCAAATCTATAACAATGTATATATGTTATTTTATGCTATATTTAATCCTAGGGTCTCGAGGCAACTTCCTGAAGACATGTGCAACAGAGGGCAAAACGAATTGTACGCAATACAAAATATGCACGGAAGATGGCAGTCACCATATTTATCCGGGAAGAATAAAAACTCTAGTACAAGACTTTTACATTCCACGAGGTTTGACACAAAAGGCGTCCGTCATCCTCGCTACGACAACCGACAAGTCAGTGATATTACTGAACGCAACCCTGACATTTAAGGATGATGCATTAACACTGACAACAGGAACTTACAGACCGGTTGTTCCTTCAACACCCGGGCAGGTAAAACACTTAAGAATATTATTTGATTGTTCACTAACGAAGAAAAACAAAGAAACCAGGTATTCCTGCAACAATATGACAGGTAGGAAAATAAAAAAGACGTTGTTCCTTCGAACGGATTACACACTTACAATGACAAGAAAACTTGCAATCCAATGGTTAGTAAGTCACTTGTCAGAGACTTAAGAATATTTGATGAAACACTAATGAAGAAAAGAGTGACTTAGAAATCACTTGTTCCGATAACACCCGTTCAGGTAAGAAATAGGGAAAATTAGACGATGTACTAAAACTGAAAAGAGGAACTTACAAACCGGTTGTTCCTACATCATCTGGGAGGGAAAGAGACATAAGAATATTTGATCAAACACTAGCGAAGGAAAGAGTAACCTAGAAATCAGTTGTTCAAACAACACCAGTTCAGGTAAGAAATAAGGAATATTAGATGATGCACTAACATTGAAAAGAGGAACTAACAAATTGTTTTTCCTACATAACGGGTGACACACTAGCAATGACCAGAAAAAAAACTTGCAATCCAGTGGTTACTACGAAACTGGTGCAAGTCAGTGACTAAAGAATATAAGATGGCACACAAGCAATAACGAAAGGAAATAGCTATCCGGTTGTTTTTACAACACTTACGCAGGATAAGAAAATAAAGAATAAAAGATGACAATATAAGAATAAAAAAAGGGAACGTTGAAACCAGTTATGCATAGATAAGTAGCTAAAGAATATAAGATGATACGCCAGTGTAACATTGTAGAAAGGAAATTGCAAACCGGTGGTTACTACGACACTGGAGCTTGTCAAAGATTATAAGACTCTTTCATATGCGTTATGTAGGATAGGGATATTCCACCCGGGGGGTCACAAAATGTGGTGAAACCCGAGGCTTGCCGAGGGTTTTACCACATTTTGTGATCCCGAGGATGGAATATCCCTATCCTACATACACACATAATGAAAGAGTCTTTTTCTCTCATATCAGCTACCCGAATAAGCTCAAAAACCATGAAAATACGTTTAAACAGGCTACCATTTTGAAATTTCAACTTTTTCCTTGAGCTTTTGTGACGAAAACTAATTAGACGGCGAGTTTAAGCATACCCTATATTTGCAAACAAAGTTTGCACATAAAAAATAATCTCCTCTTCCTGGTGTTTATGGTTAAAATTTTGTGAAAGGTTTTAATTTTATCACGCCGTCGTTTTCTCTTTCTGGCATCAGAGTTTACCGTATTCGTGACGTCACGTCATTGTTGAGCCATTGTGACGTCACGTCGCATGAAATGCTATCTAAGATAGATTTTTCTTACATAGCTTTCTTACATGGGCAAACTCTATCCAACATGGCGAGATATGAGAGAATAGATAATATTAGATAACACAGGAGCAATGACAAGGGAACTTGCAAACCAGCTGTTCATGCGACACTGGGGCAGGTAAGACCAATAATTTTAAATAGTACATTATGCATGAAAACTTAACACCAATTGTTTCAACACCACTCAGGCAGGTAAGAGACTAAAGAAAATTACATAAAACACGAACAGTGACTAATGGTACTAACAAACCGATGGCTCTTCGACACAAGTGTAGGAAAGAAGCTAAAAAAACCCTGACAATTTTTAAGATAAATCAAAACTCTTAAGACAAGAAGTTACATTTGTGGCTGCTATTTATTAAATCAGCATATTATAAATATTTTTGCGAAGTTTGGTTGATATGTTTTTCTTAAAAATGCGTCACTTCATTATCTTGGGAAACACAAGCTGCCTCCTGAGGTTTTTTTCGTTTTGTTTGTGAAATGGACATTTTGTAGACATAAAAGCTTTATCTCTATGATACCACAGTATCTTTGTAAGAACATCGACTAGTGTCTGCTAGGTCTCTTTTTCGCATAACTCCTCTTTGACCCTACCTGTCTCTGATGCATGATCCGAAGTTGTAATTTGACCCACTATATCGCAATAGGTCTTTTAAGAATATGATAGAGAATCAACCAAATCCAATATATGTATTGATGACTTCAAGTAATGTAAAGGGATTTTTCGCACCTTTTACTTTTACATCATTTTAAAAATTTTGGCTTTCAACCTTTTGGCCCCTAGCATCACTGAAGAGTCCTAGGAGGACGTAACAGCTGTATGATGCAGTTTAATTAACATTCTCAGTATACTGTAACTATTGCTAAATTTAAAAGTTGCAGCATTTGTGCGCGTTACGTCATCTATAATGTCAGCTCTTTTATGTAAAGAAATGTCCTAATAAATTAACCTGGAAATGCAGAGCGGAAATTCTACTACGAAAATGTTAGTATCAACTAATTGTATTCATACATTACAAACTCTTCGCCTCACGAACAATCAAAATTATATAAAAAATTGGAAATGAAAGCAAACAGTTTAATTAAAAAAAGTGTGAGTATATATTAAGCTTAAAAACTAAAATGTTCTCTTTGTTTTAGCGTGTCGTATTAAGCACTGACGGGACCTATCATTTTGGCGACATGAACTGCATTGGTATTCATGAACTTGTGAATGACGCATCTGTATCATCCACAAGTCCCCTTGAAGCGTCCACCTCCGAATCAATCGTCAGTTTTCATGGTGGATCTATCATCAAATCAGCCGGCAGTCCCCTTGAAGCGTCCTCTCCCGAATCAACCGTCAGTTCTCGTGATGCTTCCACCTCCGAATCAACCGTCAGTTCTCTTGATGCGTCCACCTCCGAATCAACCGTCAGTTCTCGTAATGCGTCCACCTCCGAATCAACCGTCAGTTCTCTTGATGCGTCCACCTCCGAATCAACCGTTGGTTCTCGTGATGCGTCCACCTCCCAATCAACCGTCAGTGCTCTTGATTCGTCCACCTCCTTGTCTACATCGTCCCCTAAAGACTTTTGTGGTTATTGCCTTGTACAGCTCGCCGTGGATTATCTTATGGCAGACATTACGAATGTCCCTGACAACTCCACACGAACCGTCACTACAACCTTTGTTACCGTCAATGTGACACTTCGGACTGCTACAACTCTTGTGTTGAGACCATTTCAAGTAAGAACATTTACCTGTTAATTTGATCTGTTGATTACCCAAATTCAAAGTTGTTGCAGACCTTATTGTTATACATTGTTTATTGTTATAAATGCTACATTTGTTTTTATTTTGAAAGCACGAACATATACAATACTGTCCTTTTATTAGGGCTGTTATTCGCCATGCTTCATTCATTTACTTCCTTTTTCATTCAATTTATTCATATATTCATTCATTCTATATAATTTAATATTTTCAAATTTTCAGATTCGGATAACTGAATAAATAATTATCGGGTGTGAAAAGTTATCGTTGCCTGAGCTTATCTAAAACTTAATCAATTTGATACCATATGATCCCTATTACTGCGTTTTGCTGATTTCATAACTGTATACGATCTAGAATATGTACATGTATAAGGTGCAGATTCCGAATCATAATGGTCAGGCTTTTTATCTAGTGTAATTTGAGACAGACACGTTAATCGTAGTTTTACATTTTTTTCTTTCCTATATTTCCCCTTTATAAAAAGATGATAATTAAGAAGGGATTTTTTACTTGCTTAAGACACATTATTACCAGTATGGCATGGATATACTCCATATATACAATATGATTGTTTACTGAATAATGAACAACTAAATAATTTATTATGTTACTACTAAGCTTTCGAGCTAATAACTTTATATTAACTAATACTTGTAGTTCAACACTTGGGACAACTGCCTAGATTCACAGATACATACATGACAAAGGCTTTAAAAGGCATTTAATGGGGAGTTTACTGGCATTTTAGCTCGCTACAGGCGTCTGCTTCGGACAACCGGAAATGTACATGTCAAATCAGTGAAATTAGACGGGAACACCCCCTGACATTTGACCCCATATCAATCTGCCATCACATATTAAAATCTACCAAAAGTATATATTTTTGAAATGTAAAGTATCTGTAGATTTCATTCAATGCAGAAAGGTCAGCAATTACCGAAACAAATTTTTAGTCGGGACTACAAACGTATGAAACGTGATAGGCTGATTTAGTTGTGCGAGTCATTTATGAATATCCGGAATTTTATGCAGCTGTTAGTTCATGGTTTATCAAATATGTATGATGTTGTTTTGAAAGAAACAACTATCTGTGGCACAGATATGTGAGTTTATAACAGAAGGACATTTTTCTTTTTAACGAACTTTATGACATGACAATTTCCAAACCGATTTTGTATTACTTGCCGAACTTAATGTAACGTACACATCAAATTACAAGGAAAGCAAATAAGAAAGGATTCGAAATTAAATGTGTTCGTGGTTCCTCCCCACCCCCCTTTATCAAATTATAACAACTTTGAAAGTAGTGATCAATGTTTACTACATCTAAGTTTGTTCAGGAAAGAAAGCTTGGCAATGGTAACCATGGAGATGTCGATATTGTCAAACAAAATGCATGGTTGAATCAATTCTGTAACTAAATGAGTCTTTCGTCAAATCTGCTTTTGATCGAACATGGAAGGTATTTGGTCATAGTGTATTACATAGTGGTAACATAGTACATCTGACAACATAGGTTTTCTCCTGGTTCTATAGATCCTCCCACACTTAGACCAGCAGCGGTTATTTCTTCCGGTCCAAAGCATGGCAATTCATATAAGCTAGAAAACATTTCTTTGATACTTTCTTTGTCAAATGAGTTTTAAAATAATGTTTTATCATCCTAAAGGTAAGGAAGCTATAAACAATCGGAGAATAGATAAAGATATCAGAACATTGGTCAGAAAAATGAACCTTCTAATAAGTGTACCAAACACAAATTAGCTTAACTATATATCATGATAAGAAGCAGTTTTCAGAAATGAGAATGAAATATCATTCATATGTGTTGTAGAATACATCAGTGAATTCCACCTTTTCAACAAATATTTCTGAGGTGGTCGATTTTCCGTTTGGTAGCATAAAGGCCTTCGAACTACAGGCAGTATTTCCAAATCCATTATCTGCGTACAAACTGAAGTTAGAAAGCCCAGACATCCATCTAAGGATTGCTACAGTGGTCATACGCTTTGTTGGAGATCATTATAAAGGAATCGTTGCACCAACGCTAAAGGCACATCCAGATGATGTGAAGTTTTGTAAAGAAGGCCCCGACACACGTGTTATAGACTTTGGCTACCTGCCAAACAAAGGTATTGTTATAGACTTTGGCTACCTGCCAAACAAAGGTATTGTTATATAATATTTCATCAGACATAGCGTTATCATAAGTAAAGCTATTGTGAAAATACAATGTTATTCAGTAAAATGGCATCTCTCCGGATTTATATTTTCTGTATGAGTTAGGTTAAATAGTGTTAAATGTTGTCTTCTTGCTTAAAGCTGACAAGGCAAGTTAAAAAGCTTTTTTGTTGAGATTAAAAAAAATACGGCAAAGTTATATTTCAGAAAGCTTCTGAGATGCCCCCTAACAGGTTACTAAGGAGAGGCAGACATTTTAGTTTTTGCCTTGCTTGGAAACGAGAGTCGGCCTTCCTGGGTATAAAAGGCACCCAGCCTGTCAAACCGGTTTTTACATGAACACTGGCCGTGCAAAGTGCAACACACTTGGGGACACAACAGGTAACACTGGAGTTACAAAACTGGAATGACAAACACACACTTACCTTGAAGTTGAAGTTACATGAAGATGGTCACTCTCTCAGCCACCATCATAAATCGTGTGCCAAAGCAAAATGAAAAAAAAAAATAAAACTGAAAACACCCTAACTTTCCCTTCACCCATGTATACGTAATGGACATCGACATGTTGATTTTACATTCGGAAGCAGAGCGAAATATTCCGAACAGAATATGTACTCGCTCCTAATACTACCTATAATTTTACGCATTGCCAATAAAGCGCTTGTAATGAAAATGTAGTGTAACACGCGAGCATAGTCTTATCTATGTAAAACACGTGCACGAACACATGCGAGTGAGGGGAACTTATTTTGATGGAAATAAATGGATGTTATAGCAATGTTTATCACACAGGAACTGATTACTCGTAGCGACATGATGTTTCGATTGAATACAAAGGTAGGTTTATCAGTTGTCATTCATGTACTTGTTTTTTATTCGCACGAATTTTGGTGTAATCTAATGGTTTTATTTTTTTTTGCTTATATTGTATAATATCGTTATAATAACACCTTCAATATCCATATCAATGTTCTTCAGATACTGATCGAAAATATCGTAAAAGTATGTGTTGGCTAGCTATATACATTGTAGGTCTATAGAAGTGTCGCCGTGCGGTTTCATCACAACAATGAGAACCGGTTTGACGGCCTGGGTGCCTTATATACCCAAGGAAGCCGACTATCGTTACCAAGCAAGGCAGAAACTAAAATGTCTGCCATTCCTTAGTAACCTGTAAGGGGGCATCTCAGAAGATTTCTAAAAAAATTAACTTGGCCGGTTTTTTTTTTAAATATCAACAAGAAAGCCTTTTAACTTGCATTGTCAGCTTGAAGATTCATGTTTAAATGCATGATGTCAGAAATTAATTGAATGTTTTTTTTTTTTTTTACATTTTCTTTTTGTAGCGAAATACATACATACTGTAGTAGTATATGGTGCCTATAATGCTACCGAACATATCGTCACAGAGTGCAAATCTCTATTTAATAATTGATATATGTATGCTTTGATGTGCTGACATATTTGCTTAATACAAGTATTAAGTGATATACACTACCTTCCCAGTGCGTCAAAAACCTCTTTAACTTAACAGTTTATCGTATGCGAACACTTTTACCTGACTTTTTAGGAGACACTGTGGTCTAGTGGTAGGAAGCCAGGCTCTTGATCGAAGCACAATAATTAACCCCGTTTGTTTCAGTCTACTCTGCTGTAAATGTGAGCGTGATTGGGCAGGGGTAGAAATGGAAGAATACTAGCTGTGAGGGTCGAAATGGTAGCACCAGTTGTATACTTCCTAGGGAGTTGAGAACGATATTGTCTTGTTGCAAAGGCAACTTGCCCCCTAATCATGGAGGATAATGTGTGAATCGCTTTGAGAAGGCCTTTATGTTGTGATAAAGCTATTGGAGTAAGATGGGTTTAACAATATTTTGTGTCCATTGCTTTTATAACGACGGGCCACATACTATTGCTGATGTCTAACAAAGCTTGGAAGTTGAAAGTTTTTGAATATTTTATCGTGTTTTGAGCATGATTTAAGACACCTGTCAATTACCTGAGACAATATTAGAGAAAACAATAATCACCAGATCATGACATGAACCTTGTACCATTAGGTTTATATTTGCTGTGTTATGTGATCGGCGGCTGTTTATCTTTATAAGTCCAACTAAAGCTTTATTCAAAACGACATAAACGGAAGACTACAGTAGGAATTGCAAGATGCGTTATTAATGTTCAAAGATGTTGATGTTGTAGCTGTGTTTATTATTTTTTTTAAAAGAACTTTAATGCATCCATTAAAGCTTTATTTGTAAGTGAAATTAGTTTAAGTTTCTTTGCCAATCTTTTTATAGGAACTTCTGAAGGCAACGAAACTGCCGATACCATCACTTTAGAAGTTATATTATTTATGTCACAACAAGAAGTCCCTGGGAAAATACACCCCCTAAAGATATTTCTGGAAGAAAATGAAGTTATGACCAAGAATATCACAATATACTTCAACACAATCGACATCACTCTGGTAGGTATACAATAAATGTTTCAGCGTTTACTCATTAGATTGTGAGTGTTATTTGATAAATAATGCATTGCTTAGCATTGGTATTTGATGCAGTTAAAACCTGTCATTATAACTTACCGTTGTAGAAATCATTTTCAGTCAATCTGTTTCACGGTTATAAACAATATGTAGATGTTTTGCGTTGCTTGGTACATTAATTTTAAATGCTTCTGACGTCATAATGTTTGTAATGTTGTCCTTACATACAGGATAATTTTGCATATTTGACATTTTCAAGTATTGGCAGTGTGGAAATATAGCATTTGCTATGCTGCCGCAAGTAAATTTTATTGCGTGCCATTGAGTGCATGCCAAAGCAAAATCCTTATATAATCAATCAAAATTAACGAATGATATCAAATAAATCAGCCATCGATTTTGAATAAATCACTTAACGCCTCTTTATCTTTTGATATGTCTGTTATATTGCTTTGTTTGTGATGGTTTTACTTGTAAATTTACTTTAACAATAGTTCTAGAAATGCAGAAATGCATACATAGGAAAAATGTTTTTAATTTAATTATCTCTTATCCAATGAACAATACTTAGAACCATCTATTCGTTCAGTTCTTTAAACAATAATTTTTCAGTAAATTTTTTTTCTAAGACTCTTTTCCAGACAGACCGACCGAGCCTTTTGTCATGCTATAATTCATGGTTGTTTGCGTAGATCTTAAAATAACATTTGAAAAATCGGGTTGAAGATTTTTTTTGTTTTGTTTTGTTTTTTAAATAATTCAATGTTAGTGAGAAAATTAATTACACGGTAAACATACATTTTTCATTCTTTCCATTGCATAGATTTGAGATAAAAACAAGCTGGCATTCGTTTGTAAATGTTGATTACTTCTTTGTAAATGCTATATGTTTTGCGCTACTTTATCCACACAGCAAATAGGAAAATTAACTGTAAATGACACCCAAGAAAGTCCCCTGTTACCTAAAAGTGGATCAGGAAGTGTGTTACTGACCTTCAACCTTCCTCCATACTCGCATGGAAAATACGAAGTCAAAACCTCTGCAAGGCGATTTGCTGGACCGGGAGGTGCGGGACTAAACGTTGCAGCGGTACTACTTACAGCAATTGGATCAAACTTCCCATGTGTTTTAACTTCAACACATTGGAAAAATAAAGCTGATGCATCGATATCTGTCTCAAACATTCCGTATATATTGGGATCACCCACAACAGCAGACTCATTTGGTTTCGAAATAAAGGTCATCGCACTCCCCGAACTAGTGGAAGCATATTCCGTCCATGAACTTACAGTGGCTTTAATCTATTCTGGAGATGGTTCCCCGCAAACATTTAAACACTATTTCAATATTACCAACAAGGAATTGTTCACCGTGAGTATTACTATTCAATTTGATAATTTTGTGTCTCGAATGATTGTCTGAATATAAATACTGCTATTTTGCTAATGGTTTGTACTCTTATATATGGACCATGCCTTATGTCAGTTTACACAATATATTCAGCTAGTGCCTACAAATAAATATTAATCGAAACAACAGGCACATGTGGCCAGGGGAATAACTTGGATCTTTATAGCTTTTACGAAAGGGGAATATATTGGGGATCCACGGAAGCTGTTCGGTTTTCTTTAGTATGAACGGAAAGTAAATGTTTTGAACGTTTTGGAACATGGCCGAAGTATTCTCTGCCACGAGTTGCATACCTTTTTTATTTTTTCAATGTCGATTATTTGTTTAATTTAACCGCTTGAGGTATCAAACTGATCTTTTACCATTATGTTAATTGTGGCTTTACAAAATTATTAACATTAAAAAATGATAAAATTTATTTTTATATGTTTTTTAATTATTAGTGTTTCACTATGGTATCTATTTATCTATTATGGCCCTGTTTAGAGAGCACTATCGCTTCATAGTATCCATGTGTGTAGCCATTGGTAAGGCAGTATTCAGTCATGTGATGTACTAAATTATTGTTATTCTCCTGACCATACGTACCTGTGAAACAAACAAAGGAATGTTAAAGATACATTGTACATACTTATGAGGTTGTAAATCCTATAACGTCGCAGCTTGTCTAACAGATCAAACAGTACCGATATTAATTCAACTTAAAACAAAATATAAACAAATATAAACAATATACAAGTACATGTACACGGAAACCCTAGAAAATTGGACACAACTGTTCCAGATATATAAACTCTTTTACTTCAACAAAAACACATGCTCTGCAAATCTAGGTCAAATTGGAAAATGTCTTTTCAAAAGATATTGTAAGAGTGGTTTTCTCTTTATATCTTCCTGGACCTATAGAGACCTTATTTATTCAAAGTTGTTACAGGTTTCGTACAAAATAATTATCATTTTTCCCTCCATATAGATTTGGAGTGTCGGTATGCAATATGTACAGATCAGTGAATACATTTCAAATCAACTGTTTTCTTTTCTCTTCAAGATATAATACTAGATCTGTTAAATTACAGTAGCATGACCACATGTTTGTACGTTCAAATGAACTAACAACTTCACAATCGTTCGCCTGTTGTCCGCTTATCTCCGCAATTCAGTAAATTAGGTTGACCAACCCTGCGCAATCAAAATAAATGCGGAACCCTCGTATGCAGTAAGGAAAAGAGTATATATATATTTTTATCAAATATCAAATTAAGATCAAGATCAATTGAACAATAGGTGTTACACAGAATTCTAGTTGTTGTTTCGGTTTAGAAAAAAAATCAGAGAATACTAAAGCGTCAACAAAACCATACTCCGAACTCAAAATCGATTAAACTAGAGGCAAAATACAAACAAAGGAAAATGTACATGGACACCCTCTTAATAGTACAAGAGAATAAGACCAGTGTTTCCAAAAGAGTACGAATCTTCCTTTTAATCGACGACGACCCTATGTAAATCTTGGTTACTTCCAAGTAAAGATTAAGTCCTCAAAATGAGAACCGAGTTATCATTGTCAAACACAACAAGGGAGCACACTATTGAGCACGCTCAAAAACGTCCATCCTCATTTTATTAACCTGGATACCGTTTCACAAAGCTTCGTAACTTAAGAACGTTCGTAAATATTTACGAAAACGTTACGCAAAAAACGAATTTCATAAGTCCGTTTCACAAAGGTCTTCGTATCTTTTTTCGACATCCTCAATAACCTTATTGTTATACATCATGAAGTCGACAAAAAATACTTACAATGACCGGCATTTATACTTAACAAATGTGTGATAACGATTGTTTTGATGTTGCACAACAATCTTATTAGCGTTCAACGATTTTTGAAAATGTCGACGTCATTTCGCATAATAAGTTAATGCGGTTTTGAAATGAACGTATTTTCATTGCAAACGTTGACCCTACTTGGCTGACGTAGTATCATTTATGTGAGGTAAGGGTGCGACAATAGATACATATGTAGGTTAGGTGATGGATTTAATTGATAATATAAGAAAAATCCAATCCAACTTAATATTGTTCTATTCTATTCCCAATTTCAATACGCACATACACACAAAAGAACTTCCCAACTTCATTGTCGACAAGATTCTCCATCACGGAGAGTGTTAGCCACAGTATGGAAATAAAGCACAATCGAAGCGTGAGTAGATGCTACGACGACATTTTCTCTCGTAACTTACGACAGGGTGGAGGTGGCGTAAAGTTACGCAAGGTTTTTGTGTAACGCTTAGTAATTAGTAAATCTGACTCACGTAAAAGTTACGAACGTTCGTAAGTTACGAAGCTTAGTGAAGCGGTACCCTGCACGTCTTTATTCCCTGTGCTATAAGTTTGTTCGTCAACAGATTAAATCTATCACGAAGATCTCGATATTCAGAGAAAGCCCTAGAATAACGAATCAAGTGCGACGATGGAGAGGCAGGGATGTTACTATAAAGAAAGGGAAATTTGGATTTTTTTCCTCGGAACTCAATAAAGATATTGTCAACCAGGAATTCAAACTTTCGTACCATATCTTCCTCAGTATATGCTATCCTAACTTTTGTTTTGTTAGAGCTCTAGTCTAGCAAAACTGGTATAAATTATGATGTTAATTGGCCAGATTTTTACCTGACAAGTGATGATAGAGCTATGCGGGACGAAGACAACTATTATGTGACACCTTATGAATATCGTGACAGTACTAATGAAAGTTAAGCATTTGCTTTTTGCACTAACAAAAAAAAATGTACTTTTTGTCTGTTACGGCTCCCCATTACCGTTACTCACACTGCCTTGTAGGACTCACACAACTAAATCAGCCTATCACGAAGTGTTTCATACGTTTGTAGTCCCTACTGAAAATTTGTTCCGGCTAAGTACAGTGATTCTGGGTAATTTAAATAGGTAATTGTTGACATATTCTGCATTGAATGAAATCTGTAGATATTTAACTTTACAAAAATATATACTTTTGGTAGATTTCGATATGTAATGGCGGATTGATATGGGGTCAAAAGTCAGAGGGTGTTCCGGTCCCATTTCACTGGTTTGACATGTAAATTTCCGGTTGTCCGAAGCAGACGCCTGTAGCAAGCTAATATGCCAGTAAACTCCTCATTAAATGCCCCTTGAAGCCTTTGTCACGTATGTATCTGTGAATTTAGGCTGTTTTCACAAGTGTTGTACTTCAAATATTAAAGTTATTAGCTCGAAAGCTTAGTAATAACATATAGTAAATTATTTAGTTGTGTGAGTCCTTGTAACTAAACGGGGCGAATATTTACCGGTATACAGGATATTGAAAAGACATTTCTCAATTTACACCAATCACGATTGTCATTACACCATGTTCGTCCACTATTCATACAGACGACACATTTGAATTGTTTCCACATTGCGCTAACACCACAAATGGTGTAACATTGTGTGATCCCCTAAATGTGTTTTGATATCTTTAATTCATGTGTTTTATGTTTTAGATACCTGATGAAAATGGTATTATCCCGATGGAAGTTGACCTTAGTCAGAAATGTCGTTCACGTTCTCTCAGCACTGACGTTGTGTTAATCCTAAGAACCCAATTAAATCGACAATACGGTCGTCTTGTGTTGGAGCTACCAATTTCCATCGGATCCATGAGACAGTCGTTCACCATCTGCAACCCTGAAATATCGACAGGATACAACATTGTAGGCCGATTCTTTATAAACATTACCAAGTAAGGGAACATTATACCGGTACGAATATATAGCGTTTTAAAATATCGCTTAATACATTCTATATCATAATATATTCTTCCACAATTCATCAAGATTGTTTTTTCCTTTTTCACCTACTCATTGCATCAATGTAACGACAACATGATTACGTCACGACAACAATATTATGACGTCACGACAACATTTCCATCGCAAAGTAACCAATTCAATCACGTCACGTCAGCATTGTATTGCGTTGATACAATACAAATAGCAATACCACAGCAAATATAACGAATTGTTATCCACAACGTATGTCAATAAAAGTTTTTGAGATGTTTAAAGCCGACAATGCAAGTTAAAAAGCGTTCTTGTTGAGATTTAAAAAAAAATATCGCAAAGTAAATTTTCAGAAAGTTTATGAGATGCTTCCTAACAGGTTCCTAAGGAATGGCAGACATTTTAGTTTTTTGCCTTGCTTGGAAACGAGAATCGGCTTCCCTGGGTATAAAAGGCAACCAGATTGTCAAACCGGTTTTTGTCATTCCTTAGTAACGTGTTAGGGGGCATCTCAGAAGCTTTCTAAAAAGTTGACTTTGCCAAATTTTCTTTAATCTCAACAAAAAAGCTTTTTAACTTGTATTGTCAGCTTTAAGCTTAAACACTTTTACACATGCTTTATATTTGTGTAACCCTAAAGATACTACCGTCTTTAATATGCTCTGGTATATTATTGTTTGTTATTCTTAATATTCTTTACAGACTTGATGACGAGATAATAGAGAAAGTGTTCGTTGATATGTCACCATTGACAAATATACCGTTCCCGGACATCGATGGTGTACACAACCGTATTACCTTGAACATGGCTGTGACGTTTACGGACAAAAATATGTATGTAAACAACAGAACTATGTTGTTTAAAGCTAGTATCATCAGCAACAACAGACCAATCTGGACAGGGGAGTTACCAATAGCCAAACCAGAAATTGTAAGTAGTCCGTGCACCACTCTTTCATAGGAAAAGGTAAGATAACTGTTATGTTGTGCGTGGCCATGTTTTGAAAAGTATCATGCTATTGTCAATTATCATATAGATATGTAAACTTGTTTGAAGAGGCTGTCTATTTTATGATTTGGTTACTAATTTCTGTTTAATGACTCTTTCGCAACTTTGATTCGATGACAAACGATTTAACTGTGCACATGTACAAATATACTTGCTGAATCTAACATATGGTCTATGATTTCCAGAGTTTTGCACATGGAGTACTATTTTTTATAGCTGCAAAGCCTGCTCACAGCACAGCAAAACTCCTGCATGTGATTTAACTGTTTTTCGCCAAGAAGCTAAATATCTGCTTGACTGTCTCCGTCACAGCAATACAGTTCACATAAAAATTAACATAATCATAATTCATATGATACAAATCTATACAGTGGCTAAAAAAAGACGGTTCCGTTTATTTTTAATTCCGTACTATTTATAGACCAATTAATTGTACCAAATCGTGCGTGTGTGAGAAGAGAAGCGCAAAGCTGAACGAACGATAGTTAGATCGCCCAGTTGTGTACGCCATGGTGAACGATACTTGAACGTTGTGTGCACGATGTGTACATTATGTATACCATTTTTGGTGCGTTATGCGTTACAACAGCTGTATAATTCGTTATGTTAATTTGAGATATTTCTCTTATTTCTTAATGAAAACTAAATATGTTATGCATTTCTAAATAGATGTTTTGTAATTTCATTATTTTGATAAATTTGAACTGACTAGCTATAACCACCAAAATTGTCCCAACCAAGAAAGATGCTAATTTATTTTTACAGTTCTTGCTAGTAAGATATTACAGGGAGAAAATATTTTTAACACGTCTGCTATATAGGACAACTTTTCAGAATGAATTGCATAAGATTGTATTGATAAAACAAATGTGTAATTTTAAACAAATACAGTCGTTATGCATGTTTTTATTCTTTGTTTTAAGGAGTACTATCCTGATTTCATAGTCATGACAGGGATCGAAAAAATTGCTGGCGTCAACTCCCAGAACATCTGGTATCACTACAGCATAAACGGTTCCTATTTTCATCAACAGGCATTAGTGGTACGTTTAATTTTGTATGTTTTGTTTCCTGGCTCTTTTCTTTAACTTTAGGCCAATTTTTGTTATGCTAATTTGTGAAATCCATTGCCTTTATACTAGCCTATATTTATCTTCCTCTTAGGCTTGATTCCTAGTATGCTTTGGTGTCTATTTTTATTTGACTGCATTGATGTTTGACCCTTTAATTTTCGTTGATACTTGGAATTCCTGAGATTTAAACTATTATGAATTTCCTGAAGGTTGATTCCCCTGAGTCTGATGATGTCCTAATACTTGCTTTATATTTGATTTTTACCTAATACTTATTCAAATTTGAATTGTATGGTGCTTGGTCTAAAGCTAACTACTTTGTTCTTGATATTATTAAAATTCAAATATGCTAGCTCCATTTCGTATGCCTAGCTGCATGTTAATTTGACGGTGAACTTTGACCCTACTCGACTTCCGTTATGCCAGAGCTTTATTATATTTTCCTTTTGGAGGCTCTTTTAAATCGCTTTTAGACAGGAGTTTGTACAAATACAAGATCTAAATGAACACATACCTTTATTTGTATACTTATATGTTTGTATACGTAAAATGATCAAAAGTAAAATAAAAGTCCATGCAACACATGGATTTGCTGATAACCGTTTTCATGAAAGCAAAATCAGAGAGTACCGATGAACCAAGAAAATACAATCGCACTCAAATTCGATGAAACTAGAAGCAGAATATAACAAAGGAAAATATTTACACGGACTCCCTGGAAAAATTTCAAGAAAGCAAGACCAGCTGTTTTAGTAGAGCAAGCGACTTTCGCATCGACGACACGCGCCGTGTAAATCTAGGTCACATCAAATTAGATGGCTCGTCTTCAAGCTGAAAATATAGTTTATTGATACGCTGATTACACTTTCAGTTGCCCAGGGTTCGAATTTGTGTCTTACCTGTTGCAATGATCTGACATTAATCTGTTTCTTTATTTCCCTATTTCATCTTTTCGTAAGATATTTATATTTTAACAATCATTATTTATTTATATAATAGTTAAACATGCATAAATATATCCCTGTCCTAGCAAATATCGGATAAACTTGCCATTATTGTATAATTAACTTTTTATTTAATACAAAACGTATTAGTTTAATTCAGGTGATTTATTTTGTACAGTTTGAATCCGGCAGTGATGAGTACGTTTTTGAGTTTCCGAAGGTCATCGCCTATTTTCATATTTCGGCTGACTCCTGTGTTGTCATTTGCAATGTCGAAACTTCATGGCTCCCTTGTAAGTACTATTTTCGACAATTTAAGAATAGAAGTGCTTTCAGTTGGCTTCCATAGGCAATATGAATGTCTAATTGGAATTAAAATTGCCTATATATGCAAACTAGAAGCAGTTACCCTTTTTATTTCTCAGCAATTAGTTAAAATAATGTATTTATCGCGATGCTTGTTTTTTGGAAAAAAACAGCCATCGTCCGGGATGGTCAATGGTATCCAACATAATAATTTTGACATCATGATAATGATGACGTCAATAATCGGTCAATATGATTCATGGCTTTATGAATTTTCGCCGAATTCGGAAGTGTCATAAAATGACAATGCCATGCAATTTTAAATATTATATAATGAAAGTTAATAAAAGCAATCCAAGTTTCCAATTAACATTTCATATTGGCAATGTTTAAACATCTTTGTAATCATCTTGACTACCCTCATAAAAAGAAAATATGTTGTGTATTAGTTATTGTATGTTACCGGAGGCAAACATATCTAATAATCTGGCATTCAAAAATGAAAAATCGACGTTCATGAATGTGTAATTGTTTTTCAGTGAAAGATTATATCACTATAGTAAATGATAAGAACAACAGGATTTTGAGGATGGTACCATATGCCCTTGACAACGACTCAGACACGTGTTTTGACTTACCCATACCAGGGGAAGTTCCGTCCATGCTGTGGCTTATGATTAAAAAGCTGAGTCTCTTCGGTGTGACATCAACAAAATTTGTGGTTCATATCACTGGTGAAGACATCGTGTGTGCACGTGTTGGACAGAAAAGTCTCGCAGTAAGTTAAAGTTGTATTCGAAATTTGAACCAAACGGAAATTAAGGTGTCTACGTATTATAATGCACTTTGATGTCGCTTGTTACTGATGATAAAAAGTTTGCTATAACAGATGAAAGTAAGACTTTTAAGGTTACAAATGATAGCATTATGAATACCGGTATTATTATTCAATGATAACTCTTGCTTTCTTATATACTAAACAACGTTACAGGTAGATTATGACATTCTTTAAAAGGAAAACATTATTATTACAAATACATTGCAAAATCAGATAAGTATCTTATTTCTGTTGTGTTATTGTCCTTGGTAGAATATAGACCTGTACGAATAAGAAAATAACAATGAACAAAATTGTTCACTTTTAGTCTTTTTAAAGGCCCAATATACGTAACTTCAGAAATTTTTCGTAATTTTGAAAAATTCCGAAAAAAATCCAGTTGATATCCATGCAAAAATAAGCCTTAATCGAAGTAAACATAAGGGGTTACTAACAAGAAACTCTTGACAGAAAAATCCAAAGAATAAAAATAAGTCAAATGGGGCCCGCTTCAACAACAAGCCGAAGTTAGAAGGCACTTCAAAATGGACGTGTGTTTACAAATACCGAGTTTCAACTACCGCCGTACCGGTTACCGCGTAAGAATTCATCTTGAATATTGGTGATACAGTATCAATTAACTTAACTAAATATATAATAATAAAAAGTTATTAAGTTTGATTTTCGCTTCAAGTTCTGCCGAAGGTTACGTATATTGGTCCTTTAAAGTTATTGAGATTGTTTTTGAAAACATTCAACAAAAACATTCTTGTATATAAGTTCAGCAATTTAGACATTGTTATGTCAATAAAATAAGCCGGATTTCTAACTATTTGCAGTACAACGTAAAGATATTGAACAATACAATAACTTTTCTGCAATCAATATATTTTTTCTAAGAAATCGAATCTTTCGCATACGTAGTGAAGTAATTTTAGCACTTATGGGGATTCAAAATTCCGAGTTTTACATTTTTTTATTGAAGAGAGTATACACATAATGGCATCCCAAGCTTTGATAAAGCCATTATATTCTTGTGTACCATATCGCACTATGAATATTAAACCGTTTTTCTTTGTAAGTAGGAAATATTGCGCGAATTCGGTGTTGCAGGAACTTTATTTTATAATTCAGTTATCGAGAAAAGGGCTAATTTCCAGTTTATAGTTTTAGTGTTTCCATTTTTTATTCTGATGATTTGGGAAAATCTATAATTAACAATTATCTAAAAGGGAGTTCTCCCGATGAAAGAGTTTTGATAATTTACATGGCATTTCTAATAGACCATAGTTTGGTTGTTTTTTGTTCTTATTTATCTGACAAAGCATACATCATTTTCAGGTGGGAACCTCTGGGCCTTCTTTCAATAACCAATGCAGCATCGAATCGGAAATAGTGTTTTGCAAACTCCTGTCAGAAAATACAAATGGTACTCTAACACAATGTGACATTGAATGTGAATGTAAAGGAACGTCAGACTGTACAAACGTTCATATCATCACACAAAACACCAACAAGGATGTCTGGAAGTTGTGTGAACTTACCATGGTGGACGTGGTACCAATACCCCCGAACCGTGTTAACCAACCAACGTCGACTTCGAAAAAAATACTTCCAACTGGATAAACAATGACAGCTTTCGATATAACAGGAAATCATGAACAGTTGACTTTTATGTCAATTTATGTCGACATATGGAGAATATTATGTACACTTGTTATCAATTAACCCATAACAACATATAGCTATCTTAACACTGCATCTACTTTGTCAATTATTCTTGGGGGGAGGGGGAGGGACGAGGGATAGATGGATGTAATGTAGGTGAATCGCATAGGATTTCGCTAGATACGAATGTATTTAAACTTTGGATATTGACTATGCATCCTTCTATGTACAAAAGATGTTCTTCGGAGTTTTAAAATGCCCTTACGACAGCTTCGTTTTGACAATAGATACTTTGAAACTATGAACCATTATGCTCATTGGTGTACTCATTTTTATGATTGACAATGATGTATCGGATCCCATTTCGAGAACTTGATGTTTACTTGAATGTGAACAAGATTTACATAGCGGATGTCGTCGATGAAGCAAAGGACTTTTAATCTTCCGGAACACCTTGTCTTATTATCTTGTACAAGGGTTTCATATGGATCTTTTGTTTTGGTATTTTGCCCCTTTTTGAGTATGGATTTTGATTTTGCTCACTCTCCGATATTCTCTTATTTGTTTTATTCCCTCTCGAGAACATTATAGCTGCACAAACTTTCAATGATTCCTCACGATTTAAATGACTTAGACGTACATATATACATATACAAGTATGAGGACTTCATTACATAACCAATGATATTTGTATTTCGACCAAATTTAATTAGACAATGAACGACAACTCTAAACCATAAAATTTAGTTTTGTGTGGATAACCTTTTCAGATGTTTTGAGAACTCGTTTTGAGTTTTTAATCCAGGGTATTTTATGGTAAAACACAGTTCGAACCGTTCCTCTATAGCCTTGATACTCATATTTATCCCCTTTAGTTGTGTTTCATAATGCAAAATTTGAAATAAAAGATCACTCCTCATTGTATTAATACATTTATGAATTAAATAAGTTTTATAAACCTGTTTTTCTTGCTTCTACAATAGTTCAGGCATTCCGTTTTCCACCGTATGGCTCCGTTCATTACTGAGGAGTCCAAAATGTGTTTTTTTTTTCATAATGTATCTACTGATTGATTTAAGAGTTGGAGGGAAGATGTGTATGTAACGATCTTCTGTTATTACAATAATATTTCTTACTTATGTTGTAATGAAGGCCGAGCTAGTCTTAGGAGCTTTACATCAGTGTGAAGTTATGGCGTCAAAATCAAATGAGAAAAAAATTAAATGAACCCTATGTCGATATCTGTCTCTATGTCATTTTAATCCTTGTTGGCATTCCTGATTCTTTGTGAAATATGTCTCATATAGTAAGTTTAGCTATCGAAATTTGTCACAAAGAAATTTAATAATTTAAGGCCTTAACATCATGTGCTGAATTTATTTCTGTCAGTGTACACTGCTTATAAAATGTATTCTTTGAGTGAACAAAACATTTGATTTAATCTGTATTTCCTACAGACTGCACGTGGTTTACACAACCATATAGCGTAGTAATAACAAGGTGTATTATTCTCTTGTGTTGAATTGTGGGGTGTACGGACGGCAGATTTAATGATAATAATTATTTCTGAATACCGGAGGGTCATAGCTAAACCTATAATGTATGTTTTGTTTTCAATTCATAGCACTTTTATGTCAAATGTAAGGGTCTGTTGTTACCGTTTATGGAAGCGTAATCGAGCATTAGGTCTGATTAGATGAAAGATGATCATTCTTAAAAGGGGATAAACTATTAATTTCTAGTATATGAGACACGATATCGTATAATAACATAATAAATGTCTATTACAGTAGGTTTATTACTCATTAGCCAGACTTAATGGTATGTGTGTGGATAATGATAACGTTATCAGAATTAAGTTTCATCAAATGTTTGTTACCGTTAATGGAAGCGTAATCTAGAATTGGGTTTGATTAGATGAAAAATGATCATTCTTAAAAGGAGATGAATATCTTAATTCCTAGCATATGAGAAGCAATATCAGATTATTAGCATATTAAATGTTTATTGCAGTAGGATTATTACTCGTTAGCCTGTATTTGTGTAGATAATGATAACGTTATCATTATTAAATTGCACCAAATGTTTGTTAATAATAATAAAATGTATTCATAATGAAACCGCTGAATGTCAATATATTGTTACAAAATGTTAACATCAAATAACTATACCCCTAAATTATTTGGAAGGAGGAGCATCGCAAAAATGTAATCCTTTCATTTTGTTTTGCATTTGCAAATAATTGACAAAATGAGCATCGTGGTAATAGTCCAAGAAAGAATGAGCAAATGGATTGATTAGCAAATAACAAGTTTAACCTTTGACATAGCGTTCATATGAATCGTAATCCCATATTGAGACGCACTAAAATGGCACTATCCCGGAAAAATAAGAGAATACCGAAGTGTCAACAAAACCATAATCCGAACCACCCTGGAGACAAAATAAGAACAAAGGAACATTTACATGTCGACCCTTGTAAAGGTGCAAGAAAAATTGTCTTCAGCATCATCAAGTACATCCTCCATTTAAAGATGAGCATACGACAAACATATTTGATTGTTCTATATATTTGTGTAAATGATGTTGCAGCAAACAGCTGTTTTCTCCTTCTTGATTTGATTAATGATGTTAGTAACCAAAACGTTCTTTCCCAAATTATACTACACAGCTTTTGAATAAAGGGGAAGTGCGTTATATTATGTTTAATACGATTTTCCAAATCAAAAGAGAGTTAATTGTGTATATTTTGTGAACCCCGTCATCGTCTTAAAATAAATAAGAGATAAATGGGACCATTAAAGTCGATTCTTTATATATATGAAGTAATGTTTATAGTAACGATGACTTAGTTTTTCATCGCAGCAAGTTGAAACGCGAACTTGGACAAGGGATGATATGGTTGTTTACACCTGTGTACATTTTTATGCCAGTCGGTTGGGAATTGCAGCCTGTGGAGCGGTGATGTCCAAATTTCTGTCAAATTATATGTATAGTAATTGTGACCTTGTTTTTTACTGCAGCAGGTTGAAACGCAAATTCTTAAAAGTGATGATGTTTGTGAACACTTGTGTGAATTTTAATGCCATCGGTTGGGAAATGACGTACGTACGACTCATCGCGAGAGTATAATAACTGTGGCTATCAAAAGTAAATAACAAAGTGTAAAAATCTGACCAATACCTGACCTTCACATTTGACCAACATTTGACGTTAACTTGACGTCATTATTGCACGTAAATATGACGTTCAATTCTTGATGGGACGTCGTCGTTTTATTTACAAGATAATTGACTCAGCTGGCGGAGCATTTTTAGTTCCCGTGGCCTCTAAAATCATTGATAATACCCAGAAGGAGGATACAGCTGTTTGCTGTAATGCCATTTACACAAATACATGTATGTAGAACAATCGAATATGTTTGTCGTATGTTTATCTCTAAATGGCGGATGTTGTTGATGTAAGGCACTTACTCTTCTGTATGAACTGGACTTATTCTCTTGGATCTTTGCAAGTTTCGCCATGTAACTATTTCCTTTGTTCATATTTTTCTCCAGTTTTATTGATTTTGAGTTCAAGTTATGGTTTTGTTGACGCTTCGGTATACTCATACAATTTCGGAACAGTGTCTTTTTAGTTCGTCTCATTATAGAATTACGATTCATATGAACGCTGTGTCAAAAGCTGTGCTTGTTACAGTGTATATATAATTCAAATCCCTTTGCTCATTCTTTCTTAGACTTTTCCCCTTTCATCCAATATATTTTACCACAATGCTCATTTTGTCGATTATTTTCAACTGCAAAACAACCTGAATGGATTACAATAACGTTTGAAGCTCCCCATTCCAAATAATTTATGAGATATATTTATTTGATGTTAAATTTTTGAAAAAAAATATATTGACATTCAGCGGTTTCATTATGAAAACATTTTATTATTATTATCAAACATTTGGTGCAATTTAATAATGATAATGTTATCATTATCTACACAAATACCATTAAGTCTGACTAACTAGTAATAAACCTTCTGCAATAAACATTTAATATGCTAATAATTTGATATTGTTTCTCATATGCTAGGAATTGAAATATTCCCTTCCTTTTAAAAATGATCATATTTCATCTAATCAAACCCAATTCTAGATTACGCTTCCATTAACGGTAACAACAAGGTCTTACATTTGACATAAAAGTGCTATTACTCGACTGATAGGAAATCATAAGTCTATCTATGGCTCTCTGATATTCATAAAGAATATCTATCATTAAACTTGTCATCCCCTTCTCTCCACCTTTCACAACAAGAAGAACAATACATAAGGCATTTTGTTTGTCTGTACAAACAATGTGAAGTTTGTAGGAAATATGTCGTGTCCATGAAAAAGATTATACAAATCAAATCAAATGTTTTGTTTACTGATTAAAGACATTTATTAGTCATTTACACTGACAAGCATATATCAAGAACACTATGTACATATTTGCACATAAATATCTAGCCGATTTTTACAGGAGTGGAAGTTAGCTTGGCAGTGGTCAGTAAAAGAGGCAAAAGATTCTGTGTAAGTCGTCCTATACATTTCGGACATAACACAGAACATGATGATACGTGGTAATAGCATGAAGTGATATTTTCAACATAAAGTCGTTATAGTTTGAATTGAGTAATATTTTTTATATATCTTTTTTATTATGCATGAATATAGTTGAAGTTCTTTTTGAAAATATTTCTTTGAGAATGATTGATAAAAACTTGTGTCACACACATATATATATATGAGTTATAAAATTGTTCGTATATTGTTGTTAATATCATTTGTGATGTTGAAAACTTATTTGGCATTTTAAATATAATACCAAACCTATCAGTAACGATATATGTATCATGAGTTGTGACTAATGAATAACAAACATCCCGTGCCTTTTTTTTCTCTTTTAATATATACAAATACCCTAATAACATTCCAATTTGATCATATAATCATACACAATATAAACAATTCATTTAGATCACGTTTCCTTTCAAGAAATAGAGAAGATATTGAGGCCCAAACACGGTCCCTAGGCCAAAAAGCTGCTCGAGACTTGACATGCAGCTGGAAAACGATTCTTAATAAAGGTGACGTAGCACACACATGTGCTTCACCTTTTAACTTTAGTAATAGATACAGTAAATCGAAAAACAAAACAATTAAACTGCACCATACAGCTGTTTCGTCCTCCTATGACTCTTCAGTGATTATAGGGGCCAAATGGTGGGAATCCAAAATTTCTAACCTATGTAGAAGCAGAAGGGTCAGCTGCGTAAAACCCCTTCAATTTATGAGTTAAGAAGTACAAAAAGTTAGTTCTGTATATTTTCAAATCGGGTACTACGAAAATGTGTATACTATGCACCGTGCCACTACTTAAATTAGATTAACTGTGGCTATGGAGGCTCGGGGACTAAAAAAATCCACCAGCAGAGTCTGCCAACCCCATATCATTAAAGACGCCGTAACAAACACATGGGCTGTACCTTAGTAATAGATACAGTATGTCAAAAAAATAAACTGCACCATTCAGCTGTTTCGTCCTCCAGTGCTACCCCTTTGACATACACTGAACAAATGATACCAGTCTTTGGGTACACGGCCTTAAATAGTCAGTTATAGTAGGACTGAAAATGGATTTTTATCTTAATAATTAAGAAGTAAATTTAAACTAGTTCTATATAATTTCAAATCGTGTACTACGAAAATGTATATATAATGTACCGTGCCACTACTCAAATTAGATTAAATGTGGCTAAACATCCACAATGTCTGAAAGAACGACATACAAAATCTATCAAAAATAAATAAAAGTAATTATACAACATTTTATATAGCGCCCTATCTAGCTTACACAAGCCACTCTAAATCGCTTTACAATACATAGATATACAATTATCATACAATCAATACAATTAACACATACAGTTCAATCATATTCAATTCCGAGGAGTTCGCAGGAGCTGCCTTATCAGGCGCTAACTACTTGTCCTTTACCACCTGGCAAATATCTCCATATGTGTGTGTATGTATGTGTGTGTGTGCTGGAGATGAATTGTGTTCTGTTTGTAGTGGGACCGTGTTTCCAACGGCATCTTTTAGAGTGTCACATCACTTGAATGCTACAGCACAGATACTGCATTAAAACACTTTCTCTGAATGTTCCATGTGTATGACGATTACGGGGATCGAACCCCGGCCGCCTGCATGGAAGGCCGGAGTGTTTTTTGTTTTTTTTTCTTAAAAAATAATTTTTAATATCCCATACATAGGGCCTCAGGGGTGTTAACCACTCGACCAATCCGCCCAAGCGTCCCACACTCGACTGACTGTTAGGTCTGGTTTACCCACTGCTGACTTTCCTTCTTATTTATTACAAATGTTACATAAGGATCCAACCACATATTAGCAGCTACATATTTGTAAAGGTTTGATCATACCTCTACCGATGAAAATATTCGGACGAGACTCCATACATTCAAAACTAAATGCCATTGTTGGTCAGTTTGTGGTATTAGGTTGCAAAAACTTAAGTTTTACTGTCCATGTTCTCTCAACATACTTATGACGTCATAACACATGCAATGTCAGATTTCTCCACTAATTTTACGTTTTTTATAGGCTGTATGGGCCGAACTTCGCCCGGTCATTTGCTAAATCTGTCCGGGCCAAAATTAGTTTTTCAATAAATTGTTATTTCACAGCAATATGATAGTACCAGTTTGTATATTTAGGTGGCAGGTACCTATTGTGGCCCGATAATTCTTTGAAGCTGTCGATGTAATACACGTTTTTTTCCGAAAGATCGTATATTCTCTTACGATCTCAACAGTCACTTTGTGCATTTTTGAGTTTGCTTATTAGTGTGTTTACTTGTTGTGATGGCAATGATGACACGGTCATTTTGGGGATTGATGCTTACTTGGATGTGACAACGATTTACATGGCGGGTGTCGTAGATGAAGCAGAAGACGCTTACTCTTTCGAAACATCTGGTCTTATTCTCTTGCGCTTTTACGAGAGTCTCCATGTAAAACTTTCCTTTTTTCCTATTTTGCCCCTAGTATAATCAATTTTGTGTTCGAATTATTGTTTTGTTGACGCTTTGGTATTCTCTGATTCATCGACGTTTTGTTAAATGTGCCTAGCCAACTAAAATTCTAAGATCCTAATAGTTGTATTATTAGCCCAA
The DNA here is from genome assembly GCA_947623455.1 of Mimachlamys varia. NCBI lineage: Eukaryota > Metazoa > Mollusca > Bivalvia > Pectinida > Pectinidae > Mimachlamys > Mimachlamys varia. Next base: position 36,550,198 of record OX392534.1, read on the forward strand.
ACAGAACTATCAACGGGGTTTGATAGAGCAAAATGTCAATTCCATTGATCCAACATAGTTATATATGTATATCATTGATCAAACACGAAATATGCATGTAATTGATTAAATATAAAGTAATCATGCATTTATTGAACATAAGATATATACATACAATTTGTAGTATTTATCGGACATAGATATACATGTAATTGATAAAACATAAGATACACATAATGTACTTGTCATTAGCCGAGTATGTAAAATGTATATCATTGATAAAACAAAATGTCCATTCCATTGATCAAACATAAGATATACATGTCATTATCAAAGAGGAGATACATGTACATGTACTTGAGTATCATCGATCAAACACGAAAAGATCATGTCAACTTAACAAAAATATATATGAAAAGATTTTAAATGATTTGATAAATAAGCATCATTTGAAAATAAATGGCTTTGCTTCTTAAGCATGAAATGCTCATTTTACAAAATCAATTAAATAATAACTGTCAATTTACAGGTTTGTATCCCGTATTTTGGTTTTTTATCTTTTGCCTAATTTTGCGTTTTCTGTACAAAATCATGGGTTTTATATTCAGCGTACTTTATTTTTATCATTGATACAGCTACAATAAGTATTCTTAGCATACGTTTCATATACCAAACAAACAAATTAGTAATGAACAATTATGTCTTTTGAAAACCCTCAGGTTTTGCATCAAATGATATTGGGAAGGATACAGTAGCACGATTAGATTTGTATCCATCGAATACTACTGATTAAAGCGGTAAATTATGTAATATTCCAACTTGAATGTGGAATATATTTTATATTGTTCCGTTTATAATACAAAATTAAAGACAAAATATGACTTTGTATATAGCAATATTTCGTGTGAGATTTGTACTTCTGATTGTATAGTTGCTTGACAATGGTGTCTGTTTGCTCATACAAAAATTAAGTCAAGTATGCATTCTTTTATTGTGAAATATGTTAGCTTAAAAGAGCGAACGGCAATACGGCTGTAATATATTTTAAGTGTATATATTGCAAATAAAACAAAATATTCTTTCATCCTAAGTAAATAAAAAATATATTGAAGATGATATTGCTTGAATGACTGAATGTCTGTTTGCATGACAATTATTCCCTCAATGCGTCGATTAAACCTTCAAATTTAACGACTTTGTGGCGACCATAACCACAGGATCTTTATTGACACAATCGACGAGATATATTCACATGAGTATGCACACAAAACATCACAAACGTTCTAATTTCAATTATGACAAAAATATTCCAGCTGTATCATGTCAGCACGATTTTGATCTAAGTCAAAATCTCATTCTCTCCGAGATCTATCTGAATTGCTGTGGGCATTGTATGTTTTTGTATATTTTGATGTCATTGGTATGAGGACGAGTCGTTTATCATATTGGATCAAACTGAACACGACTGGTGTTTAGCTTTTTCAAAAATGTAAAGAACAGCTGCCGGTAACATTTTCTCCTAGTTTCAAAATGAAGCGTTGAAGTTATTAAAGCATTTCCGTTGTTTGCAAATATTTTCTAAAATTCATTAAATCATCCGATGATAGATGTTGATTCGGGTGTAAACTTCTGCATTCTGACCAAAGCCCCTCAGCTTTATGCAATTTGCTATTTTAAATGGGTAGATGGGACACTAGAGAGACTCTCGTGGACCATTGATCATCGTTTGATCAAAAAGTATTCGTCTGTAATGTACTTATATTTGATTTGCTAGAGGTAATTTTCTGTCTGTTCGTAAAAGTGTCCTTGTAAAATTGATATACACGATTATTACATAAAAAGGAAACTGTAATAAAAAAGCCTTGAAGACTTGTTACGTTTTCAAAAACTATAAAAAGAATTTCAGATTGTACGAATATGGCAATTATTCCTATAATCCAACTAAAACCCATCATTGATGATATTTTGATTAACACAAACATTGTTGACTTGTTAGAGTCAGTGCTGTTAGACAAAGAGGTTGTGTTGATATAGTGAATGATTGAAATAAACAATATGATATTTCCAAAAAGACACAGCGATATAGGAATGATAAAAGCTACAAGTAAAACATACACATGCGAAATAAAACAAATATCTCCGCCGTACCATGGTTCCGTTGGTGACAAAAGACAATTCAATGTCTTTGTACATACAACTGTAGAAATATTCATTGTAAAGCCAACCAACACATACCTAATCGTCACCAATTTCCTATCCGATCTGTTTAAAGTGGTTAAGTTTCTGATTTCGGAATTCAAGCGGAAAGAACAAAGAAACATGAACGTAAATGTACCAACCCATGTAAAATGGTGTAGCACACCAATCCATTCACATAATCCGCTCGTAATTGTGATATGAGACACCAACAAGAAAATAGTGTGGGCAAGCAGCAAATACACCATTAAGATAAACATGAGCTCTGACTTTCCCTTCCGAATAAACGGGGTAACACAATACTGTACGAGAGAGTAAATCAGGGATATGATTGAGATACATGTACATATCGTATTGACAACATACCTGTAGAAGGACATACTGTCAGTTTTCTCGTTTTTAACTTGATACTTTGACAAAAATGTGCTAACACAAATAAAATAGCTGCCAAGTTTGAAAAACAAATCATCCAGTTCGATAGGAGTGCCATTCAATCTGAAGTTCTGTTGATACAGTGTCCCATTTGATGAGCTGTTGTTGATATCACTGATGTTCGAATAATCTCCATTGAGGTGTACTTTCACTGCAGGACACGGCAGTTCACTATTATGTAGAAACAAGTGATCTATATACCGCGGATTTCTGATTGAGATGTTGCACACACACAAAGTGTCCATGACGTCATCAATATGTTTATAGTAGATACCGTGTGATAAGTTTCGATGATAATTTGTTACAAATTTGGTAACCAGAACCTTTATGACTTCCAAAGTAACATTGCTGCCGGCCATGTCCGTAATCAGATATTGAACTTGAATCATAGAGCAAGGTTCCAGAGAGGTCACGTGATATCCCGGAACGACAGTGAGCCCCTGCCTCATAAACAATTTAGAATGAGATAACACAGTGTCTTTCAAATTGTCTATCAATTTTTGTACTATGCTTTCAATGATTATGTCCTGCGTTTCTACGACTTTGTTTGTTTCAAATAACAGATCCAATATGAATCCTGTGGTTTTGTATTTGACGTCAACACATCTACCATTTGACGGTTTCATGTTTACAGGGCAGTAAAGGGGCTGACAGCCAATCTGATATAGAGAAAATAAACGTTTGTCATTATCAATGGCAATATGAAGTTTGAGTAAACGAAAGAAAAAATACATTAAGGAGAAAGGGTAAAGGTTCTTTGAAAATCCTCGGTAATATCAAAATGTTACAACGTTCAGCTTCGACATGAAATCTATATTTTAAAAAACGTTGGGTTGTTGATCGTGTCAACATTCATTTCGGAAATAAAGTAAGAGGCAAACTGTCTGCTTAAATTTCAATAAGCAAGTGTTTTATACGATTGTAGAGAAAATTAAACTATTTCAGGTATAGTCATAAAGGACGTGCCACATCCCTATGAAACCAGTAAAATTTTAATAAGCAAGTGTTTTATACGATGGTAGAGAAAATTAAATTATTTCAACTATAGTAGTTAAAGGACGTGTCACGTCCCGATGTAGCCACCGACCAATGTCAATAACATGGCACCTCAACCACTCGACCACCGCGGCCCCCTTCGCGCCAATAAACACAGATCGCTAATAAGTACTTATTTTTATAATTGTGAGATATCATTAAAAGCACTTCTTACCTGATCAGAGAGTCGAATTTCTGTTCCACTGCATTGTATATGCATTTTGCTTCCGTATGTGTGGAACAAGGTTGAAACGTCAATCAGACTACTAATCGTAAGGCCACCGGCACGTTTCATTGGAATCATTACAAAAGCACAAAAAAGTTCATCTTCATCAAAATGATTGAGACCGTAATCTTCAAAAAGACATTGGTAATTTCTGTATGTTTTAGTTCCAGTAGTGTTTTCCTGAGGGACAATCATAAGTGGTGCCAGAACTCGGTTTTCACAACTTGTATTGTTCACTTCTTCCAAGACATCCCAAACTTTGTACTCGATGTCTTTGTTACAATGTCGTACTTTGATATCTCTTGGCGGCTGAAATTGATGAAAACAATATGAACTGTTTATTCTTAACATGATTGCATCATTTAAAGAAAGAGGTATAGACTGGGTTCTGGATTTATAAAATGATGAGGAACATGTTAATTCTAATAACCACGGGATCCAATTTTGAACATGGTGACATAATGCACAATGTCTATTTTTGAATGTTACATTGGTAATGATGTCAACAACTGGCAACTGGTCAAGAAAGTCAAGATCTGTATCATGCTCACATTTAAAATTTGAATCATCATCTTCTTTCCAAACCGCAGGGCACGATGTCACTAAAAATGCTGATTTTCGATTGAATTTTCTTTCTTTATAGTCGATATCTACACATTTGCTCTCGGCAAGGAACGGAATTCGCAATTTGTCCTCTTCTACTATATCTTTTAATATTGCGTCAGCATCAAAGCAACAGTCATCGTAGTATTTGCATAAATGGTCACAGTTGCATATTTGTACATTGATATTACTGTCTAACTGATTTGCACAAGAGTGGACGGTAGCGTGACAGGAGTTAGTAAAAGAAATCAAAGATTCCGTGTAAGTCGCCGCAAATAATCCTGACATAACACAGAAAACGATGACGTGTGGAAATGACATAATTAGAAGAAACAAAATTTCAAGTCGGTGTAAGAAATCAAAATTATATGTTTCTTTTGAAGTTAATATTATGCCATCCTGTATACATGAATTTTGGAGTACTCTCTGTGAACAATTCTAGGAGATTGTAAGGAAAATAATTTGTATTGCCTTTATATATGAGTTACAAAACGTAAATCATGGTTAAAGTAGTTTATGATGTTGAAATGTTTTTGACATTTCGAATATGACGTTATATTTAAAATAAGGCACATTATTACAATTTAGTGTTGATAATTAGTAACAAACCTACTACAATTATTTTTACGGTGATAACAACCTGTTGTATTTTCTCATTTTACAGAAACTAATATCCAATTAATTATGTCAATATGATCATATTTCATCCAATCATGTATAATATGTGCTAATTTTCATTGTATCATACATAATTCAATAATTGTTTTGGAATACGCTTCCTTTATATGTTGAGAGGACAATGGCATGGATAGTAAAGTGGTTTAAATGAAAGGAGAATAGGAGAAACAACTCAGCTTTAAAATTACGGCCATCGTGAAGACTTATATTTTGCTCATTAAAACTTTTTAACATTAAACTTTCCTGTTCTTTGCTTGATTTGATGATTATTCTGTGTATTTCTAAAACGATGAAATTAAGTAAAAAAAAACAAACCATAGGTATATGTAGATGTAAAAACAAAACTGATATTTGACATAAGAATATGTCGTAAGCGTCAGAATACCTCCTTTATTAGGGTCTATATGATTTAATAGACAGGTTTACGTATCATTAAAGGAGACTACTTTAACATGCTTTCATCTCTCGCACCACAAAATCACACATCTGAGCAGATGCAGTACCTATTTTTAACACTGGTAAACGCTAGCTGCTATATGTTGCTCTGTTAGAGAGATCATCTCTTTAGCTCGATCAGTTGAGTATAAGACTAGTACGATAGAGACCCCATACAGGTTCGATGCCCAGAGGATGTCGAAGTTGGTGCAGTTTAATTCATTACTTGGCTCGACTGTTTCTTTTTCTAAATCATAATCATGTGATTCCCGTATGTGTCTTTTATACGATCCCTATTTAAAAGTATTGAACTAATGTACTTAAACACAGGGACCCGGAAATGCGACTCATTGCTACTTGCAAGATACGATTTGACCACTTGAAAACTCGAAATGAGTTCTTACGTGGAAGATGATTTTGTAACCTGGGTAAATACTAGCTGTAATATGAACACTCGGCTACAGGGACCGTCTATTAAGCTCGATCGGTTGAGCGTTCGACTAGAAAGTCAGAAGTCCCAGTACCATACTGTTCTATGGTCCATTTGCTACCTATTAACGTGACCAATACTTAATAGGGCTATATTAGGACAAGAGGGATGTTTCACTAGTGATCTCCTATCTGCAGGCCATGATCACCAGTCATAGTAGGACATACATCAAACGAAATAAGGGTTAACATTATTCTTATCTCTCAGATGTACATTCTGACCTCATATTACCTCACTGTAAACACAGTAAATAGGGTTTCCTTACACTGAATGTATATGTGACATATTGGGTCAGGCAAAAGGATTGATGCACGATTTCGATATAAATGCACTAAAATTAGTAAAGTTGTAGATTTCAAAGCAAAATATAAATACACACCAAATAACTCAAGCGTCTAAGTTTAATATAATTATGTTCTTTCCTTAAAAATGAAAACAAATAATCTTTTTCTTTATTTTTCCTATTGCGAAACATTCATCATTATACAAAAGTAAGTTTTGTTACAATTAACATATCTTTGGACTGTTATAATAAAAATTACTCAAATATTGCATAACAAGCAAGAATATGTATTTATAGTTAAAGACTCCAGGTAAATATATGTTATAATGGTTATCCGTTATCGACTATTAAACCTATATAAAATAATTCATTGTATACATTATATAAATTGACAGAACATGTCAAAATGTTGTTCATTGAAAATATAATAAAAGGGTCATTTGTTCGAACATGAAGTACAGATACTATTGGTAGAACATAAACTATGCATGATCCAAAGTTTCTGATTTCGGAATTCAAGCGGAAAGAAAAAAAGAAGCATGAACGTAAATGTTCCAACCCATGTAAAATGGTGTGGCGCACCAATCCATTCACATAGCCAGCTCGTAAGTGTAATACGAGACACCAAGAAGAAGATGGTATTGGCAAACAGCATATACAACATTAAGAGAAACATCAGCTCTGACTTCCCCTTCCGAATAAACGGAATAATACAGTAGTGTACGAGAGAAAAGATCAGCGATATAATTGAGATACATGTACATATCGTATTGACGACATATATGTAGAAGAATATGCTGGCAGTGTTATCATTTTTATCTGGATACTTTGATAATAATGTGCTTATGCAAATAAAATAGCTGCCATATTTGAAGAACAAATCATCCGGTTCGATCGGAGTTCCTGTCAATCTGAAGTTTTTTGATACAGTGTTCCAATTGCAAAGTTGTTGACACGGTAGTTCACTATAAAATAGAAACAAGTCATCTGTCACGTGATATCCCGAAACAATATTGATCCCCTGCCTCGTAACGAGAGAATTATGAATTAAAAATAATGTTGTTCATTTTTAAATTATCTATCAACTTTGTTATTATGCAATGATTGTATCCTGCTTATTTATAACTCTGTTAGCTTCAAATAAGAGATCCAAAACGATTCCTTTCGTTTTATACTTAACGAAAATACATCTGCCATCTGATGGTTTCATGTTCGTTGGGCAGTAGAGGGGCTGACACCCAACCTGATATAGAGAAAATGAAAGCTTGAAGATTAACAATAGAAAAAAGAAGTTTGAGTAGTAAAGGAAACGGTTAATTGGCGATTGTAGGAATAAAACGTTAAATGAAATAATTCTTTCAAAATCCTCGACCATATCAAAAGTTTACAACGTTTAGCTTTGAAGTGTAGTTTCGTTATGAAATAGGATGTCTTCTTAGCAGTGTTAAAATATATTTTCGACATAAAGTTATGGCAAGACTTGGAGACTGATAAATAGAAAACTATGTGTATCATAACATCACACTTTCAGCTAAATTAATGAACTCACACAACTGAATCTGACTACCAGCAAGTGTTTCATCCGAATGTATATATTTGAAATATGTTTGGTAGATTTAGGGGTAAAAATAGTAAAGTGGTGGGGTGGGGGTGTGCGGATGTCCCTATCCTATTTTTCACTAGGGTTTAATATAAATTTCCGAGTGTCAGAGGCAGATGCCTGTAGCGCTCTAAAATACTTTAAACTTCACCATAAAATGTCATTTGAAGCCTTTGCCGGGTATGTATCTGTGAATCTAAAAATCTGTCAAAGTTTATAACATATAATAAATTATCAAGGTGTGTGGGTCCTAAAATATGATTGACTTGTTATAAATGACAACCGTTCATATATCTAAAAAAAACAGGATTTGTTGATTTCAGCTATTTTTATTGTAAAATGTTCACATCTGAAAGGTTTATTTTCTATAAAACAAACTACTGATAAGGGCGTTTAAACTTTTCACAATTGCGTAATAATAAATATTACTGAAAAGGTGGGAAAGGTCAATTTTAAATTTGGGAGAGTCCGAAACGAAAAGACATTATGTTGTTGTAAATAGTCCCAGTGATTTTCTCTTTAAAAGGTTACAAAAGATCGTTTGAAGTGTTTATTATTGATTAATGATAATTAATGACATTTGGTTTGCTTGTGTTTTGTTGTCTATTTATAGGTAAGGCCTGGTGAAAACACCAACCGACGTCCAGTATCTGGCAAACGCGCCACGTACATGTAGCCGGAGCGGAATGTCATAAACCAAACCATTCGGCCACAGCGACCCAATTCAAGGCAATTAACATAGAACGCAAATCAGTGCTTGTGTTCAGAATTATGTTATATAAAATTTTCTTACCTGATCAGAGAGTCGAATTTCTGTTTCGCTGCATTGTGCATGTGTTTTGCTTCCGTATGTGTAGAATATAGCTGACACGTCAATAAGACTGCTAATCATAAGATCATCAGAATGTGGCATTGGAAAGTTTAAAACACATTCTAGTTCACCTTTATCAAAATAATTGAGACCGTTATCATTTATTAAGCATTGATAATTTCGGTATATCTTTAATACAGTAGTTTTTTCCTCCGGGGAAATCATAAGAGGTGAAAGAACACGGTTTTCACAACTTGTGTTGTTCATCTCTTTTATAACGTCCCAAACTTTGTACTCAACGTTTTTGTAACAATAACGTACTTTGATATCTTTTGGTGGCTTGAAACAGTGACAATAATATGAACTATTTATTCTTAACATCATTCGTGTAGGCGTGTAGATTGCCTGTTTAATCTATAAAAGTCTTGAGCACATACTAACTCTAGAAACCATGGACTCAAATTAAGAACATCGTGACATAAGGCACAATGTCTGTTCTTGAACGTTACATTTGTACTGACGTCAACTACTGGAAACAGGTCAAGAAAGTCGAGATCTTTATCATGTTCACATTTATACTTCACGTCATCATATCCTTTCCAAACCACAGGACACGATGACACCAAAAATGCTGAATGTGCAGTGAAGTTTCCTTGTTTATAGGGGACATCTACACACGTGGTCTCCGCAAGGTACGGGATTGGCAATTTGTCCTCTTTTGCTATCTCTTCCGTTATTTCTTCTGCATTAAAACAAAAGTCATCGTAGTATCTGCATAAACGATCACAACTGCATATATAAGAACATAGTTGTCGAACAATCTATGCAATCCGGTCATTACACAGACCATGATGAAATGTAGAAATACCACATTCAAAAGTAGTGTTTTAAACATACTTTTCAAGTCGGTATATTTGAAATAAACAAATACTTTTAGATGTCTTTGCTATCATGCATGAATGAAGTCGAAGTACTTTTTGTGAGTTTTTTGGAGAATATTTGATTAGAAATTGGGTCCCATATATGTGATTCACAAAAAATGTTCTTTAATCAGTGTTAATATAGTTTATGATGTTGAAAGAAGAAATTGACATTTTGAATTTGATAAAAAACGTATCATCAAAGATATATTTATCATTCATTGTGGATAATGCGTGAAACAAAATCATATAACTAATATTTACGATGATAACATCCCGTTATGTTTTTCGCAATTAATAGTAAAAGTATGCTAACACGATCAGATTTCATCTAACAACACACAAAAGAAGGCAATTATGTTTACGCTTCTTTTAAAGGGATCGAGAAGAAGAAAATGAGATTGACACAAAAGCGTAATAATTGTAATGAGAAAGGGTAAATAATATAACTCTCATAAAATAAACTGTGATAAATGGAATATCAACAACGACTAATAGATTTTTCATCGACCTTTATTTCTCATTCTTGTATCGACACCGTGTCACACCTGATTACAACTGAAATATTACGCTCAAACTTTGACACTGATACTTAGGTAAATAAGACTGTATATAAGATATTCCGTTGCTTGATTTGATGATGATTATTAACTTTTTTCAATTATTGATAATGTAATATCGAGCTAGGTTAATGAGGGAGAAATACTGCCTAACTGGCGAGCTAGCTTTTCCAGTCATGCAATATAATGCGGAACCGCTCAAGATAGTTAAGCAACTGTGAGCGTTGTCAGTATTTGGATGAGTGATCACCTTCACGCTACAAAAATAATTATAGAATACCGAAGCAATAACAGAACCGTAATCCAAACTCAAAACGATTTTAGTTGGGACAAAATATGAACAAAAGGGAACGACTTACATGGAGACCCCTGCAAAACTACAAGAGAATAAGACCAGGTGTTCCGGAAGAGTAAGCGTATTCTACTTCTTCGACGACACCTGCCAGGTAATCTTTTTTACATCCAAGTAAACATCAAGTCCTGAAAATGAGAACCGAGTCGTCATTGTCAATCACAACAAGTAAGCACGCTATGCACACATACTCAAAAACGTCCATCTTTATATCACACAAAGATACAAACTAGTTCTCAATGTGACAAATATAGCGACCATAAAACTTGCTCATAGTTCTGATCAACCTGCATCTCTCGAATCCATGTGTTGTAAGCTTGTTTGTCAGCAGTCAACATCGATCACAAAAATCTCGATATTTAGAGCAAGTCATAGAATAAACATCAACTGCGACATGTAAACACCATATGTTAGGAAAGCAGTGAGGTTACTATCAAAATATGAAAGTTCACGATAGGAAAATTGAAAGCGTCATGTTTATCGTATAGTTTAGTAGTCCATGTTGGTCATAGCTTAAAAAAAATTCATTAATAAAAAAAGTCAGCTTAGAGTGTTGCCCCGTTTGTTCACATGGGAATGCCTACATTCTGCTGGAAAATATTACTTTCAATTTCAACAAAGATATTGTCAACTTGGAATGCAATCATTCCTACTATATCTTCTTCAGAATATTTTATTTTTTTTTTTTTTTGCTTTTGATGTGTTTTTCAAGTTTTGTTTCAAGATAGCTCACTGCCATATATTTGTATTGTCGTCCGACGTTTATGAAAAGAAAGCTCTCTTAACCTGAGATCTAAGACACTCTTTCAGTTTTGTTTGTGAGATTGTATTGTTCAGGGTGCAAAAAACAAATACTTTTGATAAAAAAACATTGCTTAAGAGAGGGTGTTCAATATAGATCAAAAGATCCTTCAAGTTTTTCAAAATTCACATCCCGTTAATTCCACATCTGGAGTATACAGTGTCACAATAAGACTGATGCCCTGTTTCAATAGTACTAAGAATGGTAGTAAAAATTTTTGATGAAGGCTTGGTCGAACAATTAGCAGAACCAGAGACAAATCATTGCTTATAAGGATCCTTGTGTAGTTTCTTTATCCAATAAGGACGAGTAAGTCAACGTCTTGCTCATTCGTTATATTCACATGAGTTTGTATATAAAACATTACAAACGTTGCATCTTCAGTTGCTTTTTATCTTCTTTACTTAAAACATGACAAAAATGGCTAAGTCAAAAATGTCGTTCTTTTAGTGATACATTTTAATTGCTGTCGAAGATTTTTTTCAAGACATGGTTTCACTTAAACTACGACCAACGTGGACACCTTACTACTTTTTTGTAAACTTTCCATTTCTTGATAGTAACATCTCTGCTTCTCCAACCTATGGTGTTAACATGTCGCAGTTGATTCGGTATTTGAGGGCTTGCTCTAGGTATCGTGATTTTCGTGATCGATGTCGACTGCTGACAAACAGATTAACAACAAAAGGAATCGAGAGAGGTTGATCAGAACTACGGGCAAGTTTTATGGTCGCCATCTTTGTCTCATTGAGAAATATTCTGTATCTTTAAGTGATATGAAGTTGGACGTTTTTGAGTATGCTCATTAGTGTGTTTACTTGTTGTGATTGACAATGATACTCGGTTCTCGTTTTGAGAACTTGATGTTTACTTGGATGGGGCTAAGATTTACATGGCGGGTGTCGTCGATGAAACAGAAGACGCTTATTCCTCCGGAACACCTGGTCTTATTTTCTTGTGTTTTTACGAGAGACTCCATGTACATATTTTTTGTTCCTATTATGCCTATAGTCTAATCGATTTTGAATTCGGATTATGGTTTTGTTATTTCTTTGATGTTTTCCGAATTGTTTTTAAAAGGAAGTCTGGTTTATTTCTTACTGTCATTATTCTTGTTCCAGCTTTATTTGTTTGAAGACGTGTCGTTCATCAGATTAGATGTAACATAACACGGCGGTATTTTTAACGTTTTGCAAAGGGTAGAACAGCTTTGGGTAACATTCTCAGCCATTTTTTTTAAATGCAGCGTTGCTGCGATGAAAAGACTTAATCATCCAATGATATATGTTGATTCAAATGTTCTATTTCTGTATCCTAAAGAAAACCTCACATCTGTATTTAGTTTGTTATTAAAAATGGACAAATGGGACGCTAGAGAGACTCTCGTGGACCATTGATCATCGTTTGATTAAGTTGTTTTCGTCTGTAATGTACTTATATTTGATTTGTTGGGGGTAATTTTCTGTCTGTTCGTAAAAGTATCTCTGTAAAATTGATATACACGATTATTACAAAAAAAGCAAACCGTCATGAAAAGGCCTTGAAGACTTATGAACTACCGGTTGTCAGCAGCAGGCGTTCTAAGATACCTTTAAACCCTTGATTTAAGTTTTTTAAGCATTTGTCGGTTATGTATCGATGAATGTTTATAGTTGTCACTAGTGTTGAATTTCAAATATTAAAGTTATTAGCTCAAAGTCTATTTATAACATGAAGACAATTATTAATTTGTTTGGTTCCTCAAATATGATAGAATGATTACAAACGACAACCTGTTATACATTTAATGAAAAACTATGTCTCTTCGGCCACATTTATTTTGTAAAATGTAGACATTAGGAAATTTACTGATTTATTCAAAGCCTTCAATAACATGTCATACATAAATGAAACTATTGACTAGTGATATTTGCAAGATACGACTGAACCACTGGAACACTGGAAACAAGTTCTTGCTTGGAAGGGGATTACGTAACCCTGGTAAAAACTAGTTGCAATATTTAAATATATTTAGATACAATTTTACAACAAATATGAATCAAGTCATCAAACTTATATTAATCACTCTCTTTGGCCAGGATGTTATGAATTTACATGTGACATATTGGGTCAGGCAAGTTGATTGATGTTTAATATTTGTTTAGGGAACACATCAACACAAATGACGAAGGAAGACAGTTTTTGCCTCGTTCCCAATCTGGTCCTCAAATTAACTATCTACGGCACCAATTCGCTCAGCCAGAAATACCTGCGGCAGCTAATACTGTGCCAGCTCGACATTCCCAAAAAGGGATGTTTAGATGTCGCAGTTATCGACCGTCCGGTTTTAATGACATGATCATAGTAGCAAATCGTCTAAAGCATCATTTTAGGGGTGTTGAGTTGGCACAGTGGTAGCGTAAATGTAATTATTTAATGACTGAATGTCAGGCTGACAATTATTCGCGCATTACGCCAGAATTTCAAATCAATGTCAAATTGTTTTTATTTAACCTTCATATACATGTATAGCGTCGATATGGCGACTCAAAATCAAAAGATCATTATTAATAACACCGATGGGATTATACATGTGAATAATTATGTTCAGATGATTTAGCTTCGGTTGCTTTTTCTCATCTTTATTTAAAACATACCAAAAATGACTTAGCTGTATCATGGACAAGACGATTTCGATATAAGTGAAAAAATATTTATCTCAGTGATACAAATAAATTGCTGATGGGCATACTTACAAGAGAGGATTTCAGAAACTGAGCATGCTCATAAGTAATCATTGAATATTTTGAGTCAGTATTTTTTTTTAAATATTTGTTTTATTTTTCATGAATTTTACATAGATATCTCATTTCCAATTATCAGGTACATCATTATTAAGTACATCAATACATCAAATACAATAAATAAGCATCATTATCATCATCATCATCATCAATGCATCTTTCTCATCGCCATTATCATAATCATCATCCTTATTATCCTCATTATTCATCATCATCCTCATTATCAATGCATCAAGCATATCATCATCCTCCTCATAGTCATATTATCGTCATCATTATCATTCTCATATTTTTCATCATTATCATAATCAACACTTCACCCTCCTCCTCATCATCGTCTTCATACTCATCATAACATAAATACAATACATTATCATCATCATCAAATGCATCTAACTCCATCATCATCGTTCTCCGCCTCCTCCTCATCATCATCAATGCATCATCATCACTTTCGTCATCATCATCATCATCATCATCATCATCATCATAATAATAATAACATCAAAACATCAAATACAGTATATTAGTATCATCAGCATTATCATATCATTTACATCATGCATATATCATTATCATCATTATCATCATCATTTCTACGATAGTATCACCACTATCATCATGATATTTCTACACCTTAAATTGAGGTTTTTTAGGTAAAACCAATTTTCATGATGTAATACTTACCATAACTTTAGTATGCAATATATAGTACCTACACCCATCTTTGTAGCCCAAAACAAAAGATTCAAATCTCCCGCCTTCCCCCAACTATGACAGAACCATAGAGTGATCTCCCTTCCTCAAAAACCTTTTATGGTGCCAAAAGACGACCAAGGATGAGGAGGCAAGGGGAGGAATATAGGGTGGGACTCCATAAAGTTATGGTAAGTATTATATCATGAAAATTGGTTTTACCTAAAAAACCTCAATTTCATTTCAGTAATAATTACCATAACTTTAGTATGCGAATTCGTCTTACCGCAGTGGTGACTACGAATCCAGAAAACCAGGCTGATGGAGGAACTCGAGACATACTCAAGGAGAGGGAAGGCCAAAAGGACAACCCCCAAAACACCCCATCACTAAAAAGTGGTAAAATGGTGGCTCAATGTGAAACGGAGAGGTGAACCACCGTGATGCCTGATAGCATACCGATAACAAAGGACAATCACCTAATTACTCTGGAGGCACCGCACCAGACTGTGCCACCACAACCGGCCCCAAGGAATACACCCCATCAGAATGGGATGATAAAGACCGCAGATAAAAGTCCGTAAAGGCAGTCTGTCCCCGCCAAAAAGCCGCAGACATGACTTCCTGAAAGGAGCAGCCATTGAGGAGGGCCCATGATGCAGCAAGGGCCCTTACCTCTTGAGCTCTAACCTTATACAGCGCCCGAACCTGATCATCAGAGTGATCATAGGCATACCTAATTACCTGACAAATCCACCTTGACACTGACTGAGAGGAGATATCCTGCTGACCCTGCTTAATGGACACAAACAGTCGAGATCGAGGACCCCGCCCCCCTTGGTTTTATCGAGATAAAACCTAAGAGCCCTACAGGAACCAAGTAACCTATCTCTCTCTCTTCTGAGCCAACAAAGGAGGTCAATGATGGGATTATGATAGGTTCGGGCGAAAAGTCGGGCACCTGATTCTTAGCCATAAAGGCTGGATCGGTGAGAAGCGTTACAGCAGCGTAATTCCTAGAACATCGTAGACATGAAGGGTGAGAGGACAACACTTTAATCTCACTCCTCCTACGAACTGAGGCCAGGGCTATTAGAAACACTACCTAGAAAGTGACAAACTTCAAGGAAGCAAAGTCTAATGGCTTGTATGTTGCACGCACCAACGCCTCGAGCACCAGCACAAGGTTCCACTACGGAGCCAACTGCCGAACCCTAGGCCTATCCAGACCAAACCCTCTGATCAAGGCAGAAAGGGATGGGGGTGAGCCCATCTCTGATCTGCCATGAAAGGACAGAAATAGCTGTACAATAGCCAGCTATAGTGCCAGGGGCAAGATTGCGATCCTTGAACAACCATAGCAGGAAGTCTGCAATCAACTGGACAGAGGCCTTGACCGGATCAACCTTCCTCTGCTGAAGGAGGTTTGACCTGACAGAAAGAGCCAGTGGCTCTTCTAACAGGAGCGACAACAACCCTGGAAACCAAGGCTGCCTCGGTCACATGGGTGCTATCAGAATGAAGGAGCATTGATGCTCCGGGAAACTCTGTAGGACCCTGCCCACCAGGTTGAAGGAAGGAAAGGCATATGCATGCATTCCCTCCCATTCCAGAGACAGAGCGTCCACGGCCCAAGCCCTCGGATCTGGAACCGGAGAGACAAAGGTTGGCAGTTGATTGTTCAGGGAGGTGGCGAAAAGGTCTACGTGAGGCCTGTCCCACACCTGACACACCCCCTCAAAAATTGAGGAGTTCAGTTGCCCCTCTGTCAACACCGGCTGGCGGCGCCTGGAAAGAGAATCTGCCAGAACATTCAAGTTGCCAGGAAGATGCTTGACCTATAAGGTCAGCTACATCTCTTGACACCGAAGAAGAACACAAATAGCAAGGGCACACAGGATGAAAGACCTGGTCCCTCCCTCTCTCTCCAGATACGCAACAACTGTAGAGTTGTTTGTAGCCACACAAACCACATTGGACTGCAGGATCTCTCATAGAAAAGACTGCAGAGCTTACAGAACAGCTCTCATCTCGAGCACATTGATATGCTCCGAGAGCTGTTCCTCAGACCACTCCCCCAACTGGCAATGACAGTCGAGGTAAGCCCCACACCCTGTCCAGGAAACATCCGTATACAGAGTCATAGTGGGGGCTGGCTTGGACAGAGGAACCCCTTGGAGGATATTTTCCTGAATGGTCCACCACCGAGCGAACTCCTTGACAGACTGGGTCTGAGGAAGCCAGGCTTCTCAATCCCTCAATGGGAACCAGTTGGAAAGGAGAAAGATCTAAAGAGGCCTGATGTGAAGTCTCCCTAAGGGGACCACATCTGCCAGGGCGTTAAGATAACCCAAAAAAACTGAGGAACCAACGCACCTGGATGTGAGACCTGCCGATGAAGGTCAGGGACATATCCCTGGCTTTCTCGAACTTCTCTAGTGGTGAAAGGGCGATACCCTGAACCGTATTGCAACAGTTCCCCAGGAAGATGAAATCCTGAGTAGGGGAAACCTCCGACTTTTCTCTGGACGGAATGAAGCCGACTCTGAGCAAAAGTTTCAGGACCAGACGGGCATCCTGCACCAAAGATTCCCTCACAAGGTGGAGTATGAGAGAATCGTCGAAATAGATGTGCACATTTATTCCCCTAGAGAGCAGGAATCCCAAGACTTCCTGCAGCAGCTTGGTAAAAACCAAAGGAGAAGTCGTGAGCCCGAATGGCATTGCCCGGAACTGGAAGACCTTTCCATTGGATGTGAACCGAATATACTTCCGTGCCGACTTCCTGATGGGGATGTGGAAGTAAGCATCCTTCAGATCTACTGAAGTTGCTCACATTCCGTCTCTCTCGGAGGTAATGATGCCCCGAGGAGTCTCCATCTTGAAGTGAGGAGAATCTACGTGCCTGTTAAAGGCACTTAAATCGATGATTGGACGCCACGCCCCGGACTTCTTCCTCACCAGAAACATTCTGGAGTAGAAGCTGGGGGTGTATCCCACCACTGACAGCTCCTCAACCGTGCCTCTGACTAGCATGGTCCTTGCTTCGTCCTGGAGAGCAAGAGCCTTTTTTCCAATCCCCCGTTGAGGAAAGAAAATTGGCTCTGTCAACAAGGGGGATTCCGTAAGAGAGGGATACCTAATCCCTCAAAGACCACAGACAATGCCCATGCGTCCTCCGTGATTTACTTCTATTCTAGAAGGAAAAAAGGAGACGCTCTCCCACAGGAAGATCTGGTCGAGGAAGATTGAGCCCTTGCCAGGCAAGCGAATCATCTGCTGACCCTTAGACTGCGGGAGAAGGACAAGAGTTTGAGCCGAGAGGACTACACTCCTCTCGGCCAAGTCCGTCGTCTGCGCTCAAGGAGGGAAGAAGGGAGTCAGGAACCCTTCTTCTTGCCCCCAGAAGGGTTTTTGCCCTTCTTACCTTTCCCCTTGCTGCCCTTGAAGGGAGGCTTAGGCTTAGATTGAGCATGTACCTGCGAAACCGAAGTCTTAGCCTTCTTCTTGGGAAGCGCTGACCCCTGCGAGGTGCTGGCTCTCTCAGTCTGAATCCTCTTCACCGAAGTGCAGAGGCGACAAAGTCCTCCTTCAAACCCTTCTATACAGAAGGAAGGGGCCCTCCGAAAAGAAGGGGGCAGTCAACAGAAGGGAACGATAAGGTTCATCGACCGGGCGATTTTCAAACTGAAAAACGCCTAGCCAACACGAGGTTAACGAGCGAGGACACCCGTAAGGTGGCCAAAGCTCGCAAAGCCCCGTTCAGAGCAGAGGTAAGTTTGTCCTGATTGTCAGCCTTTTCTGTCTCTAATGTCCGACCCTCAGGCAAATCGGACACCCTATATAGACATACTCTAAAGTAGTCTATATAAGACAGAATTTGGATGAAAAGCCGCAGCAGTCGTTCCATCTTGTGATGTTCCATGGAACCGAACACCACCTGATCCACCAATTTACCGGGCCAGGCAGCAAGCTCTCTCGACTCCAGTTTGACTGATTGAGGGGCAAGCAAACCCTCATGTGTGGCAGAGTCAGTGGCACGAACCTCTGACAAATTGCTGACACACAGCTGCAACCCAGTAAACCCAGGCGCGCGAGTTGCAGAAGCATTCTTCCCCAGAACTCGGGCCTGGATGGTGAACAGTGCTGAAGACACGATTGTACCTTCGGGCAGAGATCAATCCGCCTGAGCGGATGCCCAAGGAGCCACTAGCGATCCCAAAAGGGTAGTGGACTCAGGAACAGAGGACGCAGTGGGTGGTGGGCATACCTCCTCTCCGAGAATCCGGAAAACATGGGTCCTAAGACCTCGCATCCTGGAAAGAACCTGTTGGGCCTTAACCTCAACAGCCTCGGAGTCACCCTCCCAAGTGTATCTTCCTCAGAGGCCGGAACCTCAGGAAGATCGTCCTAAGACGACTCAGACCGACTAGCGTCAAATGTCAGAGCACCCAGGGGAGAGACGAACAACGTCCTCATCTTCTGCCATACCCACGCCCTCGCACTCCATATCCTCCACTCCGTCACCAACGACAGTGGAGACCGGTAGGGTCGGCCAATGGAGCCAGCTCGAGAGCAAGCTCTAGCAGGGGCTCCACAAAACGGAACTTCAGCGCAGAGCGCGTAACCACCGTGGCCGTGGGCTTAGGCTTAGAAGCCACAGCCCTACCCTAGGCACCAGAGACGGTAGGGACTGCCCTGGAGGCAGAAATCCTGAAGGTCCGGCAAACCTAACTAGGACCGGCCATAACGGCCCCCGAAGCAGCAGAACGTTTGTTTTGGGGGGGGGGGGGGGGCACAATGTTACTGCTGCTAACCCGTCTCCGCGAGGGAAGACCAAGCCCCATGAATTCCAAAAAGGAAAACGCATGGGGTCAAACCCATATCCCGGAGGGAAAGGGGCAGGTCCCGTGGGATGGGACTGACCCCAGAACTGGCCAAACTGGCCTGCCTGAGCCTGAGGCTGGCCATCCTGCCCGAAAGGCGAGGGTGGACCACCACTCCCTCCAAGCGGAAACCCGGACATGTATGGGCCCAGCCCATAACTGCCGGAATATTGTTGGAACCCATAACCAGTCGCAGGCTGGTTAGGGTGGCTAAGGGATGGATGACCGCAGGCACCCTTATAACCATAAGCCCTGGGAAATCGGCGGCCGAAAACCATCCGACTGCCAGCAAACCCAAACCCGGAGGGATTAACCACCGGGTTCCCTGGCAAAAGTGGACCAGGCCTAATAGGACCGGGACCAAGCATTTGACCGGGAGGGAAAGCCATACCAGCATAGACGCTGGAATTAGTGAGCTGCGCATCACTAATCCCAGAGGATACGGAAAATCCCGAAAGAAAGTGTGTACCACTAGGACATGAACCCGAAGGAACAGGACCAGCATCAATGCCGTCCCCACCAACAATACCACTATGAATGCCGGGATCATTGACAGAGTCAATGACCGGCGACCGGTAGTCCCTACCCGGAGGCAAGCTCGGACGCTTATGGGCATTCCCGGTCAATTCGACCCTTGGCCGTGCCAAACCAGGGTCTGGCTGCCCAACCACAGCTCCAGGAGGCTCCTGGAAAGGAAAAGCCACCCCTGTTCACAAGAGGAACTCGCCGAGATGAGACCCCCTGAAACAGGAACAGAGACAAACTACTTAAATCCGAAGATACAGTAGGACTCTTACCTTTCTGTTTTCCCCGCTTCCCGGCAGCCTTCTTACGGGAAGCACCCGGGTGCTTCAAAACATGGAAGACCTTGTCCTGAGAAGACACCTGTGAACAGAGTTCACATGGAGAATCCTCAGAACTGGGGTGACAAAGTGGACGAGCATCATGGAGATCGTTTTCTGTACAGAAATGCGAGCACCCATATGCTGACGCCCGTCGCTGACTCAAAAGAGACATGCTTCCAAACGCCGTTCACAACCAAACGGCAAAATTATACAAGTATAAATAAAATGAAGCAAATACAAACTACAACAGTAGAATGAATAAAAACAGAAATGAACAGTAATGTTGGAGATAATCATTAACAATATTCACAACAACACTGAAATAAATTAAGGACAGCTAATTACAAGCCGCCAACAAATGAGGACAGAAAATGGCACACCACCTGGGACACATGGCGAAGACAAGTGGAGTACACAAATTCAACCTAAACAGCACAAAAATAACTTTTCAACAATGAAACAAGTTAACAATAAGGGCAGATGGGTTTAACAGCGCAAACTGTGAAATTTCAGCCACAAATTCAAACCACAACGTCAAAATAGACGTTTTCCAAATGGAGCATGCAGCAGAGATGTCTACACAGCAGGAGCCATAAAAGGAAGAGGAAGGGAGATCACTCTATGGCTCTGTCATAGTTGGGGGAAGGCGGGAGATTTGAATCTTTTGTTTTGGGCTACAAAGATGGGTGTAGGTACTATATATTGCATACTAAAGTCACACCCTTACATACTCATTCTTGCACATACAATTTTACAACATGAATACATACATAAACACACACACACACAAACAAAACACACAATGAGTTGGGGAGAGCGAGAGAGAGAGGGAGAGAAAAGGAGGGAGAGAATAAAAGAGGGAAAGAGAGAACAGGGGAGAAAGTAGAAAAAAAGTGAGTTGAATATCAACAACTTTCAATCATTATGCTATTATCAAGGAAAAGGTAACGGAGAAGGAAGACAGAAGAAGGGAAGTAACCCATGGTATGATCAGTATAATGGGTTTGTATGTTTTTAACAAGTGCATTAATATTCAAAGAACTGTGTAAACATCGTGTTTTGTATTTGTGGTGTTTAACTATTAAAATAATTTCATTGTCAACTCTAAAACTGGGGCTATTTCTATTTGTTAGTCCAAACAAAAAGAATTGTTTGTTAGCAGAAAATGGTATAAACAATGCATCGGTAAGTGTCTCTAAAACTTGCAGAAGATTTTGGACCTTCCTAAAGAAGATGAGTTATTGTTTCTCTTTCACAATTACATAATTTACATAACGGACTAGTAACTAATTTTGCTTTAAAAAGTCTGGAATTAGTAGTAAAAATGTGATGAGATATTCTTTATTGAAGCCACTGAAGTTTAGTATTATCTGTTATCTGGAATGGCATTTTGTAATAAATTGACCAGTCTTTCTTAGTAAGTTCAAACTGTTCCCCCCACTTGGCTATACCAGTTGGCTCTCTTAGACTTTGATTCAAAATATGATAAAAATCTTTTGATCCTTTGAAATGTTTTAAAAATATCTGTATATGTAAAGGAATAATTAGTCGCACTATGGTAGTCTCTAAAGTCTGTTGATGTGATATGAAACTTTTTATTGAAGATATTATCCCTTGGTATTTAAGAAAATTGGTTGTCACATTATATGCCTGCAAAAACTCTTCAAAAATGAGTAAAATATCAAAGTTATCATCCTTAAGCAAGTCAGCTATAGTCTTTACTCCTTTTGTATACCATTGTTTGTAAAACTAGATTTACCTGATATAGTAATATCTTTATTGAACCGGAGAGGTATTTCTAACACTGACTTTCTCCTTCTATTAGTCATTTCTTTTGAAATATGTAATTTATACCAGAATTTAAAAACATCTTTCCAAAATGAATTATTACATATGCTTTGACATTTTTGTACATACTCACCTCCAATGTTAAATAAAATATCTGTGTCTACCAAAGTCTTTAATATTGATAACCATTTTCCGGATGCGTGATACAGTCTTCTCACCCAACTCAACTTAAGTGTACCTGCAAAAGCCCTTATATTGACCATCATATTAAACGTCTTCTCATCTGGATTTGGTAAATCTATAAAAAGGTGATTAAATTGTAAGATAAATAAATATTTAATTATGTGTATTTTCCCTATTGGTGTTAAGTTTCTTCTTTTCCATGTGTTTACAAGAGGTTTTAGTTTCACTATCTTCTTGTCATAATTCAGTTTAGGCATAGCATGTAGGTTTACATGAATTCTACCCCTCGAAGAATAAATCTTTCCCGTCCCCACTGCAAATTCAGGTCTGGCATAAATGTTTCTTGACTATAATTTTTCAGACAGTGTCTTGGATTATTCCCTTTTGGTATACAAGTGAGTATATCTTGTTTCTGAGTAACGGATAATTCTCCCTGTAAAAACCCATGATTTAAAGACCTAACTACAAAATGTCCTTTTTGATTCCAAAAACAAAACATTAAAAATTCCACCGTAAAACCATCAGAACCTGGGCTTTTGTTGTTTTTCATATTCTTAAGAAAATTACTAGCTTCGTCAAGTGTGATTAGTCTTTCTAAATTTTGGGCTTCTGTAACAGTAAGTTTGGGAATGTCGAAATGGAGATAATCCTCTAGATAAATATCTGTTATATTTTCATTTTCTTCATACAGGTTTTCATAAAAAGACTTAACTCTTTCTAGTATTTCTTCTTGCTTTGTTAAAATGGACCCGTCTTCTGTCTGAATTGTGGGGAGTATTTTAGACGTAAAATTTCTATTTTCCAAACCAAAAAAATAACATGTCGGTTTTTCTCCTTCCTCTATCCACTGCGCTCTTGATCTCACTATGCTACCTTTCATTCTTAATATTCTAATTTGTTGCAATTCCTTTTTCTTAGATTCTATTTCGTCTAAATTCAAGTTGTCTACATTTTCCAAGTTCTGTATAATATTCTTTAGTTCACTTTCCCTCATATTTCTTTGGGTTTTTTTTCTGTAAGAAGAATGTGATATACTCTTACCTCTGATATTTATTAAAAGGACTTCTAAAAATAACTGATCATTAATAATAAACTGCAAATCTGCATCTAATATTTGATCAATGTAATCTTTATCATATACAGGTAAAGAATACTGTGATTTTGTCTCTAAGATGACTTTTTTTTTTACTAAATCTATATATTTTAAATCATAAAGTAACGAGTTGTTAAATTTCCATAAGCCTTTACCTTTTTTGAATTTGTTGAACTGAAGAGAAATTTTAGGAAAAGAATGGTCAGACCTATTTCCGGGTTCTATAGAAGCACCTTTAACACTAGATAACAGAATATCAGAGGTAAGAAAGAAATCTAGCCTTAACTGCTTAAATGGATTTTTTTCCCTCCAAGTATGTCTTCTTTGGTTCGGAAAATAGTGTCTATATATGTCAATAAGGTTTTCCTGGTCTATTATTTCTAAAAAGTTTTTCTCGTGAATGGGGATTATGAGTCCTTTTATAAGTACTATCATAGTCAATATCTGGGTCAAGAACTAGATTAAAATCTCCACATACTACTGTTCTGTCATTACCAAATGACTCTATAGTTTCCTTAACATTATAAAAAAATACTGGATCATCAGAGTTTGGCCCATAAAGTGTAATTAAGGTGAGTTTAACTGACTCAATATCAACTTCAATAGCAAAAAAATTACCATTTTGATCTTTTTTTTTCTTTCGTTACATTAAATTCAAAATTGTTATTGAAAAGTATGGCTACATCGTTAGATTATGACTTAAAAGAACTAAAAAAACTCTCATAGCCCCATTCATTCCTGATCATATTTTCATGTTCCGCAAGGAGTCAGTATTCTGGTTCCAGCTACATTTGAATAAGGACGTGTCGTTTACAATATTGGATGAAGCTAAACACGACGGGTGTTCTCCAACGTTGTAGAGTAGAACGGCTCACGGTAATATTTTCTCCGAGTTTCGGAATACAACGTGGAAATTATGAAAGCGCTTACGTTGTTTTCTGAAATCCTGCAAATTATCTAATGATAGATGATGAATCAGGTGTTCTAACATCTGTATCTTGCGGAGAACTTCTCATCTTTATCAAATTTGTTATTAAAATGGATTTGCTGTTTGCAAATATTTTCTAAAATGCATAAAATCATCCGATGATAGATGTTGATTCGGGTGTTTAAATTTCTGCATTCTGACCAAAGCCCCTCAGCTTTATGCAATTTGTTATTTCAATTGGGTAGATGGGACGCTATAGAGACTCTCCTGAAAGTTGATCTTCGTCTGATTAAATAGTATTCGTTTGTAATGTATTGATATTTGGTTTGCTGGAGGTAGTTTTCTGCCTGTTCGTAAAAGTGTCTTTGTAAAATTGATATACACGATTATTACAAAAAAAGCAAACCGTCATAAAAAAGCCTTGCAGACTAGATATGTTTTCAAAAACTATAAAAAGAATTTCAGATTGTACAAATATGGCAATTATTCCAATGATCCAACTAAAACCCATCAATGATGTTATTTTGATCAACACAAACATTGTTGACTTGTTAGAGTCAGTGCTGTTAGACAAAGAGGTTTTGTTGATATAGTGAATGATGGAAATAAACAATATGATATTTCCGAAAAGAAACAGCGATATAGGAATGACAAACGCTACAAGTAAAACATGCACATGTGAAATAAAACAAATATCTCCGCCGTACCATGGTTCCGTTGGTGACAAAAGCAAATTCAAAATTTTTGTACATACAACTGTAAAAATATTCAATGTGAAGCCAACTAAACCATACCTAACCGTCACAGATTTCCTATCCGATCTGCTTAAAGTGGTTAAGGTTCTGATTTCGGAATTCAAACGGAAAGAACAAAGAAACATGAACGTAAATGTACCAACCCATGTAAAATGGTGCAGCATACCAATCCATTCACATAGCCCGCTCGTAAGTGTAATATGAGACACCAAGAAGAAGATGGTATTAGCAAACAGCATATACACCATTAGGAGAAACATCAGCTCTAACTTCCCCTTCCGAATAAACGGAATAATACAATATTGTATGAGGGAACAGATCAACGATATGATTGAGATACAAATACATATCGTATTGACGACATATCTGTAGAAAGATTTGCTGACAGTTTTCCCACTTTTAATTTGGTACTTTGACAAAAATGTGCTTACGCAAATAAAATGGCTGCCAATTCTGGAAAACACATCATTCAGTTCGATAGGAGTGCCATTCAATCTGAAGTTCTGTTGATACAGTGTCCCATTTAATGAGCTGTTGTTGATATCACTGATGTTCGAATAATCCCGATTGAGGTGTACTTTCACTGCAGGACACGGCAGTTCACTATTTTGTAGAAACAAGTTATCAACATATCGCGGATTTCTGATTGAAATGTTGCACGCACACAAACTGTTCATGACGTCATCAATATGTTTATAGTAAATACCCTGTGATAAGTTTCGTTGATAATTTGTTGCAAATTTGGTAACCAGAACCTTTATGAATTCCAAAGTAACATTGTTGCCGGTCATGTCCGTAATCGAATATTTGACTTGAATCAAAGAGCAAGGTTCCAGAGAGGTCACGTGATATCCCGGAACAACAGTGGTCCCAATCCTGTTAAATAATCTGGCATGGGATAACATACCGTTTTTTAATTTGTCCATCAATTGTTGTATTATACTTTTAATGATTGTGTCCGGCGTATTTACAACTTTGTTTGCTTCAAATAAGAGATCCAACATAAATCCTGTGGTTTTGTATTTGACGTCAACACATCTACCATTTGCTGGTTTCATGTTTGCAGGGCAGTAGAGGGGCTGACAGCCAATCTGATATAGAGAAAATAAACGTTTGACATTAGCAATAGCGAGCAACAAGAAGTGTGAGTAATAAAAAAATGATTGACTAGCATTTGTAGGAAAAAAAACGTTAAAGTAAAAAGGATACAATTGTTTTGAATATCCTCGGTAATATTAAAATGTTACCACAGGTCTTTTTAACAGTGTCAAAACTCATTTCGGCAGTAAAGTTATGGCCAAAAATTGAGACTGATAGCTAGAAAACTATTTGTATATAACATTACGCTTTGGCAAATCGACTCAAACAACTTAGTGTTTCACACAAAATGTAAATATTGACCTTACCGGAGATGTTTTCCCGTCTAAATGCAGTGCCCCTAAGGGATACATGTTAGTAATTGTTGACATATTTCGCATTGAATACAATCTATGGCTGTTTCAACTCACACAAATATACTCTTTAGGTAAATTTTGATGTGGTGACGGATTGATATGAGGTCAATTGTAAGTATTATCCTGTAAAGCTTAGTAATAATATATATAGTAAATTAATTAGTTATGTGAGTCTTTCAAGGGAAATAGCTAAGTGTTGAATAATCTTGATCTCTCAAAATGTTTCTTCATTCAAGACTTTTTTTTTCAAAGACAGCCACTTTTGGGTCTTAGCCCATTTTTAAAAGTTTGTCTATATTGTATATTTAGGGGATAGTACGTTGTTTGAGTGGCTATACTGGCGATTAGAACATGAAATTTGGTTTGAACTCGAGACCGATAGGTCGAAAGTTTAAACCAAATATCATGTTCTGATCGCCAGTATAGACACGAAAAATAACGTACTATCCCCATTCATACACTCATTGACAAATTTAATACGCTAATTTGTTTATATACATTGTATTTCCTTGCTACAAGTACGTAGTAAAGTACTCTGTGACCTGACTGGTGACGTGTCTTTTTATAGCCAACTGACCAATCAGACGGAAGCTTTCAAAAGTCGGTCATTTAGCCACGCCTATACATGTACTGGCGACCGCTTGGTTTGGATGTTGACGAGGCGGAATATTTGGATTTAGTATTTTCAAGATCTGGAAAAACTTTGTGCAGATGCACACGACACAGTCACAGTGATAGAGATGCCTACACATGGATGGAATTAACGTTTCATGAATAAATGAAGGTAAGAAGATGATATGATTATGATCAAAACTTCAATTTTTTTCCGAAAATTATACTTAACAGAATATTTTTGAACAGTGAATGTTACCATTTTAGGCTCTATAAATACACTGCGTTAGCATACCCACAGACGTAAAAGTATAGCATGATTTTAGCCCAATAAATTGTACGCAATTTTTAAAGCATGCGTTTGCATATAAGACCATATAGTTATTTAATATGATAAATGTGTTCATTTCAAGAGTTGTTGTTAGCTGGCTTTGCATGAAATGGTGCTGCCAAATTGTATTTTCATATATAGCTTCCTAAGGTTTTATAATAAGCCTTAATATTTTTTTTAATTTCTTTTCATTTTTATTAAAGATTTGATTGTCTCTTCATAATTGCTATACCATTCACAACAAGACTATGAACAGCAAGTACATAATCAGGACCGCAGAATAAAGGAGTACACTAGTTGCACAGGTGAGGTTCTATATGTATAAGTATGTGTCACCTATAAGTTTTTGCTAAATCCAACTTGAATTCCAATTTTTCTGTACACTGTAGATATTTCTTTATTCCTGTCATTATATATATCCTTGGTTAGTTTTTAAAGGCCCAATATACGTAACTTCAGGGAAAATTTCGTGATTCTGAAAAATTCTGGAAAAAAATCCAGCCGATAACCATGCAAAAATAAGCCTAAAACGAAGTAAACCTGAGCGGTAACTAACAAGAAACTCTGGACAAAAAAATCCAAAAAATTGAAAATAATTCAGGTGGGGCCCACTTCAACAACAAACCGAAGTTAGAAGACGGCTAGAAATGGACGCGTGTTTACAAATACCGTGTTTCAAATGCTGCTGTACCGGTAACCGCGAAAGAATTCATCTTATATATTGCTGATATCAGTTAATCTTAACTAAATCTATAAATATAATAAGTTATTAGGCTAGATTTTTGCATCAAGTTTTGCCGAAAGTTACGTATATTGGGCCTTTAAATGTGTTTCTGTTTTGTGTGTACTCTACAATTGGCTGTTTATGGAATTATATCACCCTTACCGCTAGCAACGTACGGCCTGTAAAGTGTGGTTACCTTATGGAACAATAACAAGTGTTGTTGATAGCTAATTAGTTAGAATGGTCATCTGATAACCTTTAAACCTCATGATTTCTGTTGAATGTTGGGGTTTTGTGTAAATTCTGAGAGTGTTTAATTATGAAAATTCAATTAAACTTTACTAAGAATTTAAAAACAAATACTGACAGGATTTGTGCAACAAAAAATAAAAACAATAGTATCAGGTAAAAGTCATGATTTAAAACCATATTCAAACACCTAATCTTGAAACCTTGTTCTTGTTTCATCGGGGTGTCACAAATATTGGGTCATTTCAGTTTACCTCAAATGGATGCATATTTCGGGACCAAGAACGGGGCAATTCAATTGTGACGTCATCCTAGTCCGGGAAAAACTAGCCGCCGCTGACACTGTTTGCTAACAAATATATTGTGATTAAATAGATTATAAATTAGCATATCTTGTAATATTAAAGTATAGATCGAAAGTGTTATTTTGAAAATTATAGTCCATGCATACTTTTAACTTGTAATAGCTAAAATTGTGTTTTGTGGGACATGTAAATGCCCCACATATGAAGAGAGTTACAATACACTAAAAAACTGGAGTGTACTCTAAATAAACCGCGAAGCTTTTAGCTTACAAGCTTTTACGCTGTTGCATCAGCAAATCAAAAGCGACGTTATAAAGGCCGACGTCATTTTTTACGTTATGGACTGATATCATAATTTTGTAAGCCAATGAAAATGCTTCTTCCGAAAAG
Organism: Mimachlamys varia; assembly: GCA_947623455.1. Classification (NCBI taxonomy): domain Eukaryota; kingdom Metazoa; phylum Mollusca; class Bivalvia; order Pectinida; family Pectinidae; genus Mimachlamys; species Mimachlamys varia. The sequence continues at coordinate 36,579,622 of OX392534.1, forward strand.
AATAAATTATTCTGTAACTTAATCAACATGTTTTGTCAGGGGTTCGCACATGTAGAGTAAACTATCAAGATCAACTCCCACTTAGAGGACATGTTACCGAATTGTTTGTTTTTAATTAAATATCGAATTGGCGGGGTAAGTATATGTAAATCTTCATACTTGTCACTCGTTTTGAAATTCAGATACTGAAAGCTTAGTAATAACATTTAGTACATTATCTGGTTGTGTCAGTTTTAAAATATGATAGACTGGTTACAACTTACAACTTATTGAATTATATTGAAAAAGAAAGGATCTGTCAATTTCAGCCATATTTATCATAGAATATAGACATTAGGAAAGTTACTGATTATCTAAACCCCTTCGATAACATATCATACACGTACACTATCATGAGAATAATTTCAAATAAGCATTCAAATTAACGCAAATATATTATAAATATTGACATATGTTGATAATAAAATCAATAAGAGGTTGCTTGTTTAAAACCAAATCAATTCCAAAACTAACAATTTTAAAGTGTTTAGAAAATATTTCGGTATAGGTTATTTTCAACGTTAGAAAATTGACATTCTAAAATATATGCATCCAATTCCTTCCACCATATGATTCGATTACTTAACAAGGTTAGTCGTTTAAAGCCATGATTACAGTAGCAACAGAGTTGCATGAATTCACTATTCTAATATCTGAAATAATATACAGTAGAAAGATGGGAGCAAATTGTCTTCAGACGTCTAGCGTAATAAGTTTAATATAAATTTATTCACATCTACGTATATCTATACCATTTGAAAGGTTATCAAATTTTCTGTATTATAAGCTACTCGTAAGAAACATTTCACATTTGCAAAATAGTAGCCTAGGTATTACAAAAAGGATTCGGGGTGAGGAGGGGAGAGGTTATTTTAAATTTTTGGGCAGAGGGAGTCAATGGGGGGGTCGAATAACCATTATAGTGTTGTAAATAGTACCAGTTATTTTCTCCATAAAAGATGACAACATATAATTGTAAGTGATTATTTATGATTAATGATAATTGTTATGAACATTTTTGGTTTGCTCGTATTTTAACGTACTTTTAAAAAATAATCATTTAAAGACGTGCCAGGTTCCCAGTGAAGAAACACCACCAAACGTCCAATACCTGCCAAATGTTCCACGAAGGCCTCTAACCCGCGAAGGTTAGCGGTAGCAGAAAATCAGACACCTAACCATTCGAACAGCAATGTTCCCTTTAAGCCAATAGAAAAGGGAAAGTGTTTATTTGCACACAAAAACACGATAATAATAAAACTTCATACCTGATCAGAGAGTCGAATTTCTGTCTCGCTGCATAGAACATGTGTTTTACTTCGGTATGTGTTGAACAGAGCTGAAACGTCAATAAGACTGCTAATAAAAAAATCATCACCATGGGGCATGGAATTCCTAAAAAAAATACAGTCTATTTCACCTGCATCAGAATAATTTAAACCGTAATCATCAATAAGACATTGATAGTTTCTGTATATCTTCCTTTCAGTAGTATTTCCCTTCGAGGAAATCCTTACAGGTGAAAGAACCCGGTTTCCACAACCTGTATTGTTTCTCTCCTTCAAGACGTCCCAAACTTTGTACTCAAAGTTGTTGTTACAATAACGTACTTTGGTATTTTGCGGTGCCATAAAATGGTGAAAACAATATAAACTGTTTATCCTTAACATGATCGCATCATTCAAAGATAGGGGTGTCGATTGTGTGTTCAATTGATAAAAGATTGGGTTACATACTAATTCTAATAGCCATGGAATCCAGCTATGAACATCGTGACATAAGGCACAATGTCTATTTTTAAACGTTACATTGGTACTGACATCAACTATTGGCAACAGGTCAAGAAAGTCGAGATCTGTATCATGTTCACATTTATACTTCACGTCATCATATCTTTTCCAAACCACAGGGCACGATGACACCAAAAATGCTGAATGTGCAGTGAAGTTTCCTTGTTTATAAGGAACATCTTCACACGTGGTCTCAGCAAGGTATGGGATACGGATTTTATCCTCTTCTGCTATCTCCTCTCCCATTTCGTCTGCATTAAAGCAGCAGTCATCGAAGTATCTGCATAAACGACCACAACTACATTGTTGCACATAAGTGTCTAGTCGATTTTCACAGGAGTGGAAGTTATCTTGGCAGAAGTCAATAAACGATACAACAGAATCTGTGTAAGTCGACATATACAATCCTGCCATTACACAGAACATGATGATATGTGGAAATAACATATTCAAAGGCAGTATTCTCACGTCGGTATAATTTAAGTAGAGTACAATTTTTAGATATTTTTGTTATCATATATGAATCAGGTTGAAGTACTCTTTCTGATTGTTTCTTGGAGACTGTTCGGTAAGAACATATGTCACATATATATGAGTTACAAACTATTCGTTTATCAGCGTTAATATAGTTTATGATTTAAACAGAAAAAGATTGGCATTTTAAATATGATATAAAACGTACCATTAGATATGTAGTTATCATCGATTGTGGCTGATGAATAAAAAATGAAAAATATAAAACTAATAACATCCCGTTGCGTTTTCGAATTGATCAGAACAAAGGTATACTAATCCTATCCCAACAAGATCAGATGTCATCTAATCACACACATAAAAAAAGCAATTATGTATACGCTACTTTTAAAGGAAACAAGAAAAAGAAAACGAGATTGTCACAAAAACGTAATAAATGTAATGTGAAAGGGTAAATAATTCTCATTAACTGTGATATATGGAACATCAACAACGTTTAGCAACGACTTCGACCATTATTTCTTATTATTTTAACGACAATATGTCAAACCTGATTACAGCTGAAAGATTACGTCCAAACTTTGACATGGATACTTAAATATCGTTTTTTAACAGTAAAAGGTCTAGTCCGTTGTTGGATGTGATGATTTTTAACTTGTTTTTAAAATATAGATATTTACGTTGCATATCGTCAAGCCAAATCAATGTGAAATCCAACTAAATATTCAAGTGATTAATGTTTTTTGGGAGGGGGAACTTGCATCAGAATACACTATTCATCTGAAATATGATAAAATGCTTTAATTAATGAATATGTACATGTATGTTCGTTGGTAACTCTATGCATATGTCGTATATGCAGTAAATTTCGAGATTCAATCCATATTCTTTATAAAAAAAATTGATAAATGATATACAAAACAAAAAGGCATGTTGTTTCTATGGTAGCCTTGGTTGCTACGATCATGTAGTTCAACTACCATATCTCATAGAAAATTGATCTCTTGTTATGAGAGCTTTCTTTTCCAAGAAAGGCGGACGATGATACAATAAATGGTAGTGAGCTATATATTAGAGCATACTTTGTGCAAAAACGACAAAAGCTAAGAGTAAATATACTGAAGAAGATAAAGTAAGGATGATTGAATTCCTGGTCGACAAAATGTGTTTTGTTGAGTTTGGAGGAAAGATTTTCCAGCAGACTGTTGGGCATACCCATTGGAACAAACTGTGTCCCACTCTTAGCTGACTTGTTTTTGTTTTCATACGGGGATTGATTTGTAGAAGAACTAATGCACAATGTCTGTTCTTGAACGTTACATTTGTACCGACGTCAACTACTGGCAACAGGTCAATAAAGTCGAGATCTGGATCATGTTCACACTTATACTTCACGTCATCATGTCCTTTCCAAACAACATGACAAGATGACACCAAAAATGCTGCAGGTGCAGTGAAGTTTCCTTGTTTATTTGGGACATCTACACAATTGGTCTCAACAAGGAACGGGATATCTTTGTTATCGTCTATGAATGAAGTACTCTCTGTGAAGTGTTTTGGAGAATGTTTGATGAGGAGTTGTGTCACATATACATGATTCACAAAAAATGTTCGTTAATCAGGGGTAATATAGTTTATGATGTTGAAAGAAGAAATTGACATTTTAAATATGATGAAAGACGTATCATCAAAGATATATTTATCATTCATTGTGGATAATGAGTGAAACAAAATCATATAACTGATATTTACGATGATAACATCCTGTTATGTTTTTCGCAATTAATAGTAAAAGTATGCTAACACGATCAGATTTCATCTAACAACACACAAAAGAAGGCAATTATGTTTACGCTTCTTTTAAAGGGAATCGAGAAGAAGAAAATGAGATTGACACAAAAGCGTAATAACTGTAAGGAAAAAGGGTAAATAGTATATCTGTAATAAAATAAACTGTGATATATGGAATATCAACAACATTAGTAACGACTGATAGATTTTTTATCGAATTTTATTTCTCATTATTGTATCGACACAGTGTCACACCTGATTAAAGCTGAAATATTACGCTCAACCTTTGACACTGATACATTGGTAAATAAGAATGTTTTAACAGAAAGTTCGTTGCTTGATTTGATGATGATTATTAACTTTTTTCAATTATTGATACTGAAATGTCGAGCTATGTATATGTGGGAGAAATACCACCGAACTAGCGAGCTAGATTTTCCAGTCATGCAATATAATGCGGGACCCGCTCGAGATAGTTAAGCAACTGTGAGCTTTGTCAGTTGGATGAGTGATCACCTACACGCTACAAAAATAATTATAGAATACCGAAGCAACAATAGAACCGTAATCCAAACTCAAAACGATTTTGGTGGGGACAAACTATAAACAAAAGGGAGCGAATTACATGGAGACCCCTGCAAAACTACAAGAGAATAAGACCAGGTTTTCCGGAAAAGTAAGCGTATTCTGCTTCATCGACGACACCTGCCAGGTAATCTTTGTTACATCCAAGTAAACATCAAGTCCTTAAAATGAGAACCGAGTCGTCACTGTCAATCACAACAAGTAAGCACGCTAAACACCCTTACTCAAAAACACCCATCTTCATATCACACAAAGATACAAACTAGTTCTCAATGTGACAAATATGGCGACCATAAAACTTGCTCATAGTTCTGATCAACCTGCATCTCTCTAATCCATGTGTTGTAAGCTTGTTTGTCAGCAGTAGACATCGATCACAAAAAATTCGATATTTAGAGCAAGCCATAGAATAAACTGCAACTGCGACATGTAAACACCATATGTTGGGGAAGCAGTGAGGTTACTATCAAAATATTAAAATTCACGATAGGAAAATTGAAATCGTCATGTTTATCGTATAGTTTAGTAGTCCATGTTGGTCAAAGCTTAAAACATTTTAATTAAAAAAAAAAATGTCAGCTTAGAGTGTTGCCCCGTTTGTTCACATGGGAATGCCTACATTCTGCTGGAAAATATAACTTTCAATTTCAACAAAGATATTGTCAACTTGGAATGCAAGCACTCGTACTACATTTGTATATTTAAATGTTGCAACTAGATTTTACCAGGGTTACGTAATCCCCTTCCAAACAAGAACTTGTTTCCAGTTTTCTAGTGGTTCAGTCGTATCTTTCAAGTATCACTAAGTTTGTCTTATATTCTATAATTGATAATGTTGATAACATATATTTAACCTGAGCGCATATATATAACAAAGGTAAATCGTTGTAAAAATAGTTTATGACGTTGAAAAAGTTTTGACATTTCAAATACGACAGTATATGTAAAATAAATTTAACACATAATTATCAGTAAGTATTGTTAATGTGTTCCGAACCTGCTACAATTATTTTCATATTGATAAGATACGAGTGTATTTTCTCATTTATTAGAAAATAATATCCTTGTCATTATTTCAATGTGATGATATTTCATCCAATCATACATAATATGTGTAGATTTTCATCTTATTATAGTTTAATCGATTTTGAGTTCGGATTATGGTTTTGTTGACGCTTTGTTATTCTCTGATTTTTTTTCATTCCAGGGTCCCTGCGTGGGCGTCAGTGTAATTGAGTTCATTGTTTTTTTCAATAAAGATTGTACAAACGACAAACACGATAATAATACCTTTATAATTTAGAACACGATACAGTCGAGTCAAAAAATGAAATAGACTGCACCTCGCAGCTGTTTCGTCCCCCTCTAGGTATCGAACATATCGTATCTAGCTTACTACTCTTACGCTCAACTGGTCGAGCTTAACTGTTGATCTCTCTCTTACTGGGCAACATATCGCAGCTAGTGTTTACCAGAGTTACAAACATGTGATCAGATATGTGTTAATGTGATGCGAGAGAAGAAAGCAAATTAAAGTCAGTCTCCTTAAATGATATGTAAACTTGTCTAATAAAGCATTTGCACATGAAATCTTTCACCATATTTCATCATTTTAGAAATGAATCAAATATTCAGATCAAAGAACTGAGAACTGTAATGTTAATAGGTCTTACACTGTATTGAGTACAGTATGAGTCTCCACGTTTGGCCGTGACTTTACAGTTTGAATCCTTTCCTGCTTTCTTTTAAACCCTCTTTTTATCCATTTTAGTATCCTCTCGACCTATAAAGGAAGCGTTATCCGAAACAATAATAAATTATGTATAATAAGATGAAAATCTACACATATTATGTATGATTGGATGAAATATCATCACATTGAAATAATGACAAGGATATTATTTTCTAATAAATGAGAAAATACACTCGTATCTTATCAATATAAAAATAATTGTAGCAGTTTTGGAACTCATTAACCATACTTAATGATAATTATGTGTTAAATTTATTTTACATATAATGTCGTATTTGAAATGTCAAAACTTTTTCAACATCATAAACTACTTTTACAACGATTTATGTTTTTGTTATATATATGCCATACAAATTAATTTCCTAACAATCTCCTAGAAACGTACACAGAGAGAAGTCCAAAATTCATCTATACAGGGTGGCATGATAGCTGATATTATCAATTTCAAAAGAAGCAAAATTCAAATATACCGACTTAAAAAGAGGTTGAAAGAGTTTTTTTTCCTACGGAATATGTCATTTCCACACGTCGTCGTTTTCTGTGTTATGTCAGGATTATTTGCGGCGACTTACACAGAGTCTTTGATTTCTTTTACTGACTCCTGTCACGCTACTGCCCATTCGTGTGCAAATCAGTTAGACAATGATTTGCGAATATGCAGATGTGACCGTTTATGCAGATACTACGATGACTGTTGTTTTAATGCAGACGAAATATCAGAAGACAGAGTAGAAGAGGCCAAATTAGGGATATCGTTCCTTGATGTGACCACTTGTGTAGGTATTACCTTTAAACGACCCGATTCAAGTCGAAATGCAGTATTTTTGGTGTCGTCGTGCCCTGTGATTGGGGAAGTGGATTATGACGTAAAGCGTAATTGTGAACATGATAAAGATCTCGATTTTCTTGACTCATTTCCAGTAGTTGACGTCAGTACCAATGTAACGTTCAAAAATAGACATTGTGCATTATGCCACGGTGTTCATAATTGGATGCCATGGTTATTAGTTTTAGTATGTTCCCCATTATTTTATAAATTCAACACACAATCTACACCCCTATCCTTAAATGATGCACTCATGGTTAGAATAAACAGTTCAAATTGTTTTCACCATTTTGAGCCGCCAAAAGATATTAAAGTACGTTATTGTAGCAAAGACATCGATTACAAAGTTTGGGACGTCTTGAAAGAGGTGAACAATGCAAGTTGTGAAAACCGGGTCCTGGCACCTCTTTATATTTCCCCGAAGAAGAATACTACTGAAAGAATGATATACAGAAATTACAATTGTCTTATTGAAGATAACGGTCGCAATTACTTTGGCAAAAGTAAAATGTTGTGTGCTTTTGTAAGCATTTCAAAGCCAAATGCTGATGATCTTACGATTACTAGTCTGATTGACGTTACAGCTTTGTTCAAAACATACGGAAGCAAAAGACATGTGTTATGCAGCGAAACAGAAATTCGACTTTATGATCCGGTAAGAAGCTTTTTTATTATCATTATTATATTTCGAAATTCCGATGTCGGGTTTCAAAGATATAAGACATTCTGCTACAACTATCCCTCGCAGTTGAATATCTTTGTGTTTCAGTTGCCTGCCACGTTTTTTGACGTTGGACGGTGGTTTTAACTGTAGCTGAAAATCTTCCTTTATTTTTAGTCAAACGCAATGAATTATAATTGGCTTTGATTAAATGCGTGTTTGAAATATCCTCATGGTAATGTTCGTGTATGACATGTTATTGAAGGCTTTGAATTCATTAGTTAATTTTCTAATGTGCACATTTTACAAAATAAATGTGGCTTAAACTTGACTTTATATTCTAGAAACACAATCAGTTGTTCCTTGTTTAATAAGTACCTTTTTAAGTACTTAAACCTAACAGTATTTCCCTAATGTTAATTTCAAACGTTTATTTTCTCTATATCAGATTGGCTGTCAGCCCCTCTTCTGCCCTGCAAACATGAAACCATCAAATGGTAGATGTGTTGACGTCAAATACAAAACCACAGGATTCGTGTTGGATCTCTTATTTGAGGCTAACAAAGTTGTAAATACTCGGGACAAAATCATTCCAAATATAGTTAAAAAGTTGATAGATAAATTAGAAGTAATATATGGTTCGATTTTTTCATATCACAGCAATTTACTGAGGTTGGGGATCACTATCATTCCGGGTTATCACGTGATCTCGTTTAAGCCTTGTTCTATGATCAAATTGCAATATCTGATTACAGACAACATTGATAGTAATGTTACTTTGAAATTCATGAAGAGTGTGGTTACCGAATTTGCAAAAGACTATCACCGAAATTTATCACAGGGTATCTACTACAAACATATAGATGACGTCATGGACACTTTGTGTGCGTGCAACATCTCAATCAGAAATCCGCGGTATGTAGATCACCTGTTTCTACATAATAGTGAACTACCGTGTCCTGCAGTGAAAGTACACCTGACTGGAGATCATCCGAATATCAGTGTTATCAACAACAGTTCATCAAAGGTGACATTATATCAACAGAGCTTTATTTTGAATGGAACTCCTATCGAACCAGATGATGCGTTCTTCATATTTGGCAGCTATTTCATTTGCGTAAGCACATTTTTGTCAAAGTATCAAGTTAAAAGCGAGAAAGTTGTCAGCATATCCTTCTACAGATACGTTGTCAATACGACATGCACATTTATATCAATCATATCGCTGGTCTACTATCTCGTACAATATTTTGTTATTCCGTTTATTCGGAAGGGAAAGTCAGAGCTGATGTTTATCTTAATGGTGTATTTGCTGCTTGCCAAAATCATTTTCCTGTTGATGTCCCATATCACAGTTGCGAGCGAATTATGTAAATGGATTGGTGTGCTTCACCATTTTACATGGGTTGGTACATTTACGTTCATGTTTCTTTGTTCTTTCCGCTTGAATTCTGAAATCAGAAACTTAACCACTTTAAACAGATCGGATAGGAAATTGGTGACGATTAGGTATGTGTTGGTTGGCTTCATATTGAATATTTCTACAGTTGTATGTACAAAGATTTTGAATTTGCTTTTGTCACCAACGGAACCATGGTACGGCGGAGATATTTGTTTTATTTCACATGTGTATGTTTTACTTGTAGCTTTTATCATTCCTATATCGCTGTTTCTTTGCGGAAATATCATATTGTTTATTTCAATCATACACTATATCAACAAAACCTCTTTGTCTAACAGCACTGACTCTAACAAATCAACAATGTTTGTGTTAATCAAAATATCATCAATGATGGGTTTAAGTTGGATAATTGGAATCGTTGCCATATTTGTACAGTCTGAAATTCTCCTTATAGTTTTTGAAAACATATCAAGTCTTCAAGGCTTTTTTATTACGGTTTGCTTTTTATGTAACAATCGTGTATATCAATTTTACAAAGACACTTTTACAAACAGACAGAAAATTACCTCCAGCAAACTAAAGATAAATACACTACAGACGAATACAATTTAATCAGACGACGATCAGCGGTCCAAATTGAATAAAAATGAGAAGCATCTATCATTGGATTATTTAAGTTCTTTCAGAAAATAAATATAAAACATGGAAGTGTTTTCATTACACCAAAACTGTATTTGCAGGCCCCTAGCATCACTGAAGAGTCATAGGAGGACGAAACAGCTGTATGGCGCAGTTTTAAATAATTTTTTCGGCATACTGTATCTATTACTAAATTTAAAATGTGCAGCACATGTGTGTGTTACGTCATTTTTCAAAACACAGAGAAAAACAAGAGAAAATGTTACCGAAAGCTGTTCTTCTCTAAACGTTGAAAAGTTAAAACTCGCCGTGTTCAGTTTGATCTAGCATTGGGAACGGCATGTCTTTTTACAAATATAGCCTGGACTAGAATAATCACTCAAAATATACAAAACTTCCTTTTAAACATGCTCAGTTTCTGAATTGCTGTCTTGTAAGCATGACCGACAGCAATTTAGATGTATCACTGAGGTTAGGAGTATTTCACTCAGATCGAAATCGTCTTGTCCATGATACAGCTCAGTCGTTTTTGTCATGTTGTAAGTAAAGATGGAGAAAAGCAACTGAAACTGAAACGTCTGTAGTATTTTGAGTACATACTCATGTGTAAAATGTCATCGATATTGTCAATAAATATATTTTGATTTTAAGTCGCCACATCGACTTTATATCTCCAGGTTAAGTTGAAGTATTTGACTTTAATTTGAAATTCTGGCAAATTGTGGGAATAATTGTTAACCAGAAAATCAGCCATTAAAACAAAAACAAAAAAACATCTTCAGTATATTTCTTTATTAACTAAGGATTGCGGATTGAATTTTATTTTTTTTATTGTGAAAAAATTATATACTCTTAAACTTCTTTACAGCCATATATGCATATATATGTATATCGTCGTTCGCTTTTCTAAGTCAAAATATTTCACAATTAAAGAATCCTTGCTTGACTTAAGTTTTGTATGAATGCACGTTGTGTAAATTGTAGCCATCGTCAAGCAACTATACAATCAGAAGTACATGTAAGAAGCTCGAATCCCACACCGAACATTTCTATATACGACGTCATGTATTTTTGTAAATTTCTTGTTGTAAACGGTAAAACATGAAAATTCATCAATAACCTAGTTCAAATATTAATTTATTTACAACTTAATGCATACAAATGTGATAGTTTCATTATGTCTCTTGTTCATTTCTGTTACCTTTGACAATGTAATATATTCTGTCGATGGAAATGATCCAACAACAACGATAGCCCATATATATGTTACACAGTTACAATCCTTCAGACAGACAGCTAGTTAATTAATTTTGAAAAACGAATATTTGATGTTAGAAGCGAAGCCCTTTAATTGTGTAATTGTGCTTGAATGCTTTAATTGGTCACTTTATTAATACATTTAATTGTACTTGAATGCTTTATTTAGTCACTTTTATAATACATTTAATTGTACTTCTTTATCAAATTGTTTAAATAAGTTTCACATACTTTTGTTCAGTTGACCTGTTTATTTCATGTTTGATTTATGATACGCATGCCTAATTATTGATTGATAACATGTTTACCTTATGTTTGCTCGATGAAATGTATTATAGTTTTGCCCGTTCAATAATATGTACAATCTGTTGTTTGATTAAAGACTTGGATATTTTAGGTTTAATCAATCATATATATATTTGTTTCATATGTGATCAATGAAACTTATACTTTATATTTGATGAAGATCATGCATATCTTATGTTCTAATGATATTCATATTACATATTCTACCAATTAAGATAAAGAATATTGCATGTTCTAGGGACATTTATACTACATATTCTACCAATTAATATCATGAATATTGTATGTTCTAATGACATATTAGATCTTCTATCAATTATGTTCATGAATATTTTATGGTCAATTAGATATATTTGCAGTTCATGTTTGATCAATGATTCCTTAATTTGATGTTCTATAAGTGACATTGATATCGATCATGCATGTTCTTTCAAAGTCATATATATTTCGAATACAATGCTATTGATTAATTATGGTTTCGTTGTGCACAGTGTAAGCACTTTCCATTTCTAAAACAACATTAGTTCAGACAAGATCGATTCCCACCTTTTGGCCCCTAGCATCACCGACGAGTCCTAGAGGGACGAAACAGCTGAATGATGCAATATTATTCATTATTTAGGCATACTGATCCGCAACTAAGTTTAAAAGGTGCAGCAAATTTGTGTACAACGTTCATCGTTTTGTTTTATATCCGATCAATGACAACGGTTATTCATATAATTATACTGAGCCTGTTAGTGTAAATAAAATTTCCTTGTATCTTGTTCAATAGTTGAGTCATTTTTAAAAAATTGTTCTAGTATATCTTAACTGTTACAAAAAAATACCACTGCACAATGATGACTAAAAAGCATCATTGGAATAAAACAACAGGAATAAAAAAAAAACAGAAAACAAAAATGAACTAAGATTTATTTTATTATTTAAAGAAAAGAAAAAAATAAACTTAACACATGAACTGGAGTGTTCTTCTGCTTCTTCTAGAAAATAACAATCTAATAAAGGATAGATATCTATAAAAGGCCCCCTTTTAGGCCCGGTTTTATCCTTCCAGCATCCCTGAGTGTATTAAAAATGTCCTATTGTATTACATCATCAAAACTAAGACAAAATGTGACCAAAAGAAGATTAGGGAGGTACCAATAAACAAAAAAAAATAATTATCAAGTTTGCTTTTGAAAAGATGAGCACTAACATTCAAACTCACGAATATTCGGTTTCCCTGTGGTCCCGCCGACTTCGAAATAACGAGGTTTGACTGTATACTCAAAGGATAAAGAAACGTAATATGCCAACTATTCAAAGGCAGCAAAATAAATACAGCATGAGCCCAGTCTGAAAGATCGGTTAACAATATTTATTAGCAACTCCTCAAACATATCCGTCTATATTTCCCATATTTTAAACAACTGATTAACCGTAAAACATACCAAGAATTTCGGAAGCTAAAAGGGGTTGTGCCATTGTACTTCTAACTTTGTCAAAATTTTGGAAAAATGTTGAAGACACATGAAGCCAAAAGCTGTTTTCAACATTTACATTGATTTTTATACTCTTCGACATGATTAATGAGTGTTTCAAGAAAGCTGGCTTGAGCACAGAATCCATGCTTGAGCATGAAAACGGTTTCATGAATACGGGCCTAGGTCGCAAATCAATTTGGTGCTCATCCATCAACCATCTATCGTCTCGTTCAGAGACTCAATGCCACCGGGAGAGTTGCAGACCGTGTCGAACCGGTCGTCCTCGTGTGCCGACGCGTCGGCAGGGTTGCGCAGTGCGACATTCACATCTGCGCAGCCGCTTTCTTACAGCCACGGAAACGGCAAGGAACACAATAGGACCTCATCGTGCGTGCTCACATTGATCCAAAAACAGTCCCTATTCGACTACGCGCATTCCGTCTGAGATCGCGGCCGCCATATGTCGGTCCATAACTTACTGCTCTGTCGCGCAGTACGAATGAAATAGCTGAACGCACATTCTGTAAAAAGCTTCTCAATGCAACGTCGGAAAAGGGTCTTGTTCTCGGATGATTAAAGGTTTTCGCTTTATTGAACAGACGGCCGACGAGCACTATTAGGATGACATTTTTTGTAAGTTTTCGCTGGAGTAAGACAAGGCTCGCCCATTTAGGTCAAACCGCTTTTGTTAAACTTGAGTAATATTCCCGAAACCTTTTTTTTCTAACGTGGGTTCTATTCATAGTAACAATCACCTTAGTATTTGACTTTCAGACCTGAAGAACAATCCAAAGCAGTGTCTTTCAGTAAGGAAGCGCTGTATGAAATATTGAGTTTGATAGGCTCGAAGGAACTCAATCAGCTATCGCATGAAAACCTTTAATTTTGTTTGCGCGTCAGATCTATAGTAGCAGTGGAATATGTCTTTAACCCTCAGACCTTATTTTAAGAGCAGACCAAAGCTTTCAGAAGGAAATGTTGTATGAAGTTCGAGTTTGCTATAGGCAAAAGCAGAGACGTATACGTCTCTTGCAAAAGGGGATTCAGGTGACTTACATCATGTATGTACACGGGCAACATTTCTTCATGTCAATTCAGGTCAATTTCATGTCAAAATTGTCAGGTAAAAATTGACCTGAAAAGAGCAAAAAAGTAAATTCATGTCAATTTTTTTTCCTGAAATTGACCTGAAATTCAAGTCAATTTTACCTGAAAGTAATTTCATGTCAAATTTACCTCATTTTCAGATCAATTTGACATCAATTTAAGGTCAAGATTTTTTCAGGTCAAGTTGACCTAAAGACATTTTGCCTGTGTATATCGCACGGGAACCATTCTTTAGATACGGGTTTTACCGAAACAGTACCATGCCATAGGTATGGAAACGTTATTTATTTTGCTATATGTTATTTTTTATAATGAATTGTCCTGACATCGTTTTTGTATACTTACATTGTGTTTATACAGAGCAAAATCACCAAATATTGTCAAAATCAATTCATACTCAAAGACAGTAAAATCCATTGAATAAAGTTGGGAATACCGAGAATATTTAACAAAATACAAATTGTCTCCATACTTGTGTACAATCATCTGGATATTTGACCATTTAAACGTTTGTTTACTGTGATGGACATATCAATCTTCGTAACACTGAACAATAATTTTAGCAGACCTGATCAAGATGTATACTATAGTTACACTCTCCAAAACCAAAAAGGAGGACCAAATTAATATACATATATGTAGTTAGTACAACTGTAACCGTTAAGAATATATACATGTGTATAAAGATACAAAAATGGTCGACTCCATGCAAAAGCAAGTCTTTCTTAGCTACTTCGTAACTTAAATGATGCTGTTGAGGTTTAAACTATTTTGAACAATGTCGACAAACTGGAAACAGATAGTGTTATTCACTTATTCGGTAACAATTATAAAGACTTAATTTTGATGGAACAGTAACAAAATAATAATGAAAATATTCAATAAAAAACAGATCGTGTACAGGACCATTGGTTGCTATATACACCTTTGAAATCAAGCATTACATTGTTATAAAATATTGTTTTCGTCTTTAACAAAATCAAAATACATTGTACCACATCCATGTCCGCAAACATGTATAACAAACGTGCACATATTTCCATTCTGATTGTTTCTTCTCTATATGAATATACCATCTGAAAGCAACAAACACTAGACTATGAATACATCATGAATACATTCATTCACGTGAATTACTTATCGTGACGTAATAAATTGATCTTGTTCAATGTGAGTCTTGCCGTTGCGCTTCGGATAACATGGAGAACATCCCAGCGCTAAACGCTCAAATAATAACGACAACAAGAACATATGCAGATAATTAAAAAAAAATCAAAAAATAGTAAATGAAATTTTAAAACTGTTTTATACATGTAGTTAAAATGTAAATATATGAATTTAATTTCCAGTCAGTATGAATGCAAACCGATTACATCCATATTGACCATGAAGCCCAGCGGGGTTTCATGCAAAAATGGATGTAACCGATTTTCATTCACACCTGCATGAAAAATTAAAAAAAAAACGCCGTTCAATCCCTATATATGTATAATATAATATAACCGTACGTGCAATGGGAGGCGACCACGACAAATTTAAACTACGAGTTGCTTCCCCTTAAACAAGTGAGGAAAATCCTTTGTCGTCTAATTATAGAAAAGTGACGCAAAAGATATAAATACCCTGTTGGATTTGCCTATAAACAAACATGGCGAATGCGAGAGGGAGTGTCGGTAATTGGTCAAGGAAGCTTGCATGAGACGACTGACGGTTAACTTATCATGGCAACTTTTGATAACCAGGTATGTATGTAAGTCCAAAGACATATGGCGTGATATATAAGTCTAAGTCATGCAATCATCATTCTGTTCTGAATGATCACGGAATTAGATTTAGTAGAGGGAGTCCGTGGCACAGGTGCTTGGAGTTAGATATTATAGAATTGTATGTACTATATAGTCTCTTATTAGGCTTACTGTATACAATTTTATACAGTAATAATTAGAGATTATTGCATGATCATTTCGATAGCACATGTACACCCCATATATATCAGCCCTAGAGCCTTGGCCTGATACACTGTATATCAGCCAGAAGGCCGAATGCCCGAGGGCTGATATCAGGTCTCGAGGGCTGATTAGGGTGTGATATCAAAATGGTCATGTTATAAACTTTGTATCATATGGTGTTTCTTTTTTTATCTTTAGCACGGACTTAAATCTAATCTAAGTCCGTGTCGTTAGTAAACAAAACATTTACAAAGAATTTCTTTTTAACATATATCACGTAATTTAAACCATTAACATTGACTAAAAATGGTAACACAATTTATCATAAAAGGAATAAAAATATGTAAAAGTCAACATGCGAAAGAAAATTCCAAATCCCTGCAAATAAAATGGTTAATTCACAATAACTTGTAATGATCAATTCTGCAAGTATCCATACCAGTAATCATACATACATGTACATGTACTGGTACACTATAATGTTCGTCGGAAAAATCCTTTTCTTTTTCTTTATAATCTTTACCAAAAAAAGGAAAGAAAACTTTCATTGGATATATTTTTTTCCTTTGAAATATTTTTTAAAGTATTCATATTGAAAATTATTCTGGTCAAGATTTCAAACAATTGAGATACAGTGTAAATATAAATTTTAAATAAAACTTAAAAAATAGTCATGTAAAGATATAGAGATATAATCCTTTTTGTAATTTACTTATAATTATGTTTTCGCCATTGTAAGTGTAACCTTAGTCAGAACGGTTTTGACTCTCTGACCTACTAATTATTTGGACAAAAGGCGGGTCTTGTACCTGCCTATAGCTATCATCCAAATACATGTATTTAGCAGGTTACAGATCTAGAGTCAGAACCCTTCGGACTAGTGCTATCTGTATGTGTGAAACAGTGGAAGTAATTATTTTGAAATGTATGTATTTTATTGGTAAGGAGTGACTATCCTTGATCTTAAAATGTTAAGTATTTAAAATAAACAGTGCAAAATCAAACTTTACCAATGGAAAATCAAATCTTAAAGACTTACCACAAAAACTCTGTATTTCAGAAATGTTCTTGTTTCATTGTAATTTTTCTTCATAGAATGTGCACCCCACAGAAGATGTTTCTATCACATCACAAGTGGATGGCGTCATAGCTCCACCAGTAGATGGCGCCACAGTTTCACCAGTAGATGGCGCCGCAACTCAGCCAGAAGATGGGGACACAGTTTCACCAGAAGATGGTGCCACAGTTTCTCCAGTAGATGGCGCCACAGCTTCACCAGCAGACGGTGCCACTGCTGTGCAAACAGGTGCTACCAAGACCATGAATGTGAATAGTGATACCTTACAGAGAATTCTAGGAACAATCTTTGGACAATGCATTGGGGATGCTCTTGGTCTACTGACAGAGTTTTTAACAAAGAAGGAATGTGATATGGTAATTTGTATTTAACACTATATCCTTACTTACCATGTGCATTAGGGAATTTTATTGAAAATATGTGTGGCAGTTTATTGAAATGTTTTGATCTCGGACCATATAGGGCCTAAGGTTTTTTGTGTAGATTTGTTAATGCATAGCAGAATTGGACCAAAAATAGGGGGTGGGCTTATTACCAGACATCCCCCCAGTGCAAAGGAGAGGTCAGAAGTGGGCGGATGGGCTTATTACCGAACATGGGCTTATTGCCAGAGAAATACGGTAGCTGTAACAAGGTAGCTCAGTGAGTTTCTCTGCAGTGTTATGAACGGTCGTGGGTTTGAATTCTGATTTGATCGCTTGCTTATTTTGCTGTTAGATAAGGTTAGTGTGATCAACTATTGTTTCAATTATTGGTGAATGATTGGCAAGGGGATACTTGAACCTACAGGAAATAAGTTTTATAAAAAGGGAAGAAAAATGTATCAGAATTGACTGAGTAACTGAATAGTTGCTAGCAAATTGGAATAGATAAGCTGGTAGAGCAACTGTCATGATTGTTTGAAGGGTTACGACTGCATGTTAGTATATAATATATATGGTTTAATGAAAAAAATCACCAATGAGCATCAAAGTTACAAATTCTCATTAAAATGGCTTACCTGTTCATTAGTTATCTTAGACCTTATTGGAATTTCATTCTTCAATAAGAAATCTAATTCATAAATTAAGAATGGTCATGGGGGGGGGGGGGGGTCAGAACATTTCAGTGTCTATAAGTAAAAGAAAAGAAACGAATGAACTTGACACATCCTTTATTTCCATGGTCTTTTCTTAACTTATTTCACCCCTGAAGTCACATTTGAACTATTCCAATTCAAGGGTTGGAATAGTTCATTATAAACTTTCAGGGGTTAAATGTGTAAATATTTTAAGTTGTCTCAGCAACAATCATACATGTTCTACTGGTTAAGCAATTTATAAAAATATGGTCACATTGAATACTCAACAGATTGGATAATAAAAAAAAATATTATATAAAAGAGCTTCATTAAATTTTAGCTAAATGATGTTGATATTTATTACACCAGTACTACAAGACGGTAAAGAAAGAGCTAGAATTCTTCCACAAGCAGATTGTGTGTGATGGACATCGTATGCGTTGGGCGGATGGAGACTGGACGGATGATTCGGACCAGATGATTCTGATTTTGTTGTCGCTCATCGAGAAGCAAGGCAGGGTAATTATATAAATACCATTACCACCTTGCACATATATATACATTATAAAATTACTCTGATATAAAAAGCACATACCGAGCCACAGACTCCAACAGTAGGTATACTAGCTGTTACTTGAGTTCTCATTACAGCTATCTGTGTGTGAGTGGCCCTCAAGATGTGTTTTTTTTTCACTAATATGACTCCTTGTATTGCTTAGAAATAGCATTGAATTTTTCTATTTGTATACACACAGTGTCCAAGATAAAACAAAGGTGATAATAACAGAATTACAGTACAAAGATTATACATCAGGAAAAACAGTGTATGATGAAAAACATGATAACTAAAAAATGAGAACTGAAAAATGGCATTTATCTATCAAGATACAGTTCATTCCACTTTATATCATATTGCATTTGTCAGACAAAAACATGATATTAACAGGTATGTGACATTAAGAGAAACAGGTTTTCCCCCTAAATCCAGTGCATTTCCAATCTTCATTACCAAAAGTAAGCTATATATTTAAATATATAGATACCATTATTTCATTGATTTTTTTAAAATAATTTTCAATGCAATATTTTGTACAAATTGTATCTAAAATCAATGAAAATGACATCATTTTCTGGATAGTTTGTGATTGGTTTAAATAACATGATATTAAGAAGAATTCACCTCAAAACACACTATATTAACCAAATAAAATTACATTGATTATATAGAGGGGAAAATGGTTTGGGAAAAACATGATATAAATAGGAATGGAATAGTAACAGGGATGATATTAAGTGGGGTCCACTGTATTAACATTGATTAAGTGATATGTATTATTGTACATCGATATAAAAAATAAATAAGGGAAATATAAATTATTCTAATTGTTTCTTGAAATCTGTTCAGGACTGTTTATTGCTTACAAGTACATGTAGATGTAGACTTAAACATATTCTATTTGTCCTTTGAACAGGTAGATGTACTTGATTTTGGAAGAAGAATGAAGAACTGGACTCAGAAAGGATTCACGGAGTTGGGAGACTTTGCTGGAATGGGTCAGGGGAAGACAACTTCTACCGTAATAAAAAATCCAGATTACGTTAATGATCCACATGCTGTAAGTTTGTGAAAATATTATTTAATGAGTTAAGGAGAGATTATTATTTCAGAACACTTACTTATGTCTTGATTATAGCATCCAAAACCGTTTAATTTATTTTAGCAGTAATTAGTCATAAACATATATATCGACCACTTGCTTCTATTGAGATAGTAAGGATAACAGTGATTTTATACCACATAGAGTCCATGAGTTTTAGCTCACCTGGTCTGAAGCAATAGTAAGCTAATGCCGTAGTGCAAAGCTTGTGCTGGGGTGCAGGGGCTGCCCGTCTTCTCAGGTGTCTGGTATCCGCCTGTTTTTTTTTTCTAAAAATTCTTCCAGTCATTAGCAACTTAGTGAATTTTGAACAGATGCATTTTGTATTAATATTGTTAGCCTTGGCCATCTGGGGCTGAGGGGCCCAAAAGGTAATATTTGGAAAACTCTTTGAAATCTGAATTCTGTAGGTATGATTTGATTTTGTCCAAACTTAGTATGAAACAGCATTAGGTGAAGGAAAAGCAATATAAATTATTGGTTGTACGGTCCTTTTGGCAAAGAGACGAAGCCGAATAGGGGAAACAGAAGTCAAGCTGTAAAATTCTTCTTCTTCTCTCCATCCTCATATGGTCTGTCCTCTCTGGGGGCAGACCTAAAGGGGTGTACCTTGGTTATTTGAAGTATGTTCTCACTATAGTTCTGAGACTTAAATATTTGGTCATAACTTCACCGGAAAACTGCAATTGCTGTACAAAGAGAGACAAATGCATTCATTCCATACTAAGTAACTGACCTGAGGTCTGGCCACACCCGTGGGGACTTGTTTTCTGGATTTTGGAAACAGTTGAGATCACCCTCCTATAAATTTCATATAATATTATACAATTGCTTATTTTAAAGAAAATAATTTACATATGATTCTAGGATGGCCCAGGGCCTGCGCATGCCCCATACTTAAGACTTAACCGCTGGGTCATAGCCTGGAAACAGTTGGGATCCCCATCCCAAATCTACATTATATATACATTTGCTAGGGATAAAGAGACAGATACAGTCATGGTTTCAGAACTGATCTTCTAGGGAGTCTAGGTGGATTACTTGGAAATAGTTGAAATCCATACATTTTGTACAAATGCAACGCATGAAAAAATTCTTCTTAGAACAGTTGTGCTACATGGTTTAGCTTTGAGGTCTGGCCGATTCCCCAGCATTTTGGAGAATGTTTGCCATGATTGCTTATACAGATACATCCAGGTGAGCAATTCAGGCCCACTTGACCTCTTATTTTCGTTAAAATTTACGAAAATGTACAGCTTCAGTCGTAACGAAACCCTTTCTTTACAGGCTGCAGACCTGGTGTGGACTGCTAACGGTAAAAATCTGGCTGCGAACGGTGCCGTGATGCGGACAAGTATCCTGGGGGTCCACATGTATGCTGATGTAGACTTAGTTGTACAGAACGCCATTACCATTACTAGGGCTACACATGCTGACCCAAGGTACAGAAGCTGGTTTTGAGATAAGGCTATTCATAGCCGCAGGCTATTAATTTGTTGCTACTTTCTTTAATTAGCCGGGTTTTATGCACAGATGCCTTTTCGTTTTGCACGACCTCTACTACATAAATTTATCATATTAGTGAATTTCAGTCCAAAATTAATACATAATAATGACAGTAGGGCCTGTACATTATTGAAAATAGTTCCCCAGCTGGGTAGCTGGGGAACTATTTTCAATAATGTACAGGCCCTACTGTCATTATTATATGTATTAATTTTGGACTGAAATTCACTAATATGATAAATTTATGTAGAAGAACACATGGTCGTATCACAACGTCGTACTATTCTGTATAACGCACCCTGTTGCAATCAATCATGATCTGACGCTTGAATGTAGGTCATGTATATATGCTAGCTATATAGATGGAAGATCCGGTAAAAAATCCTGTAATAAATAACGTGTTTTCTGCTTTGAATTTCAAAAACGTAACTATAACAGTACAAATATCAATTGAATATATCTTCCCATTTTTTTAAATTAGTTTATAGCTTTGTTAGCAAGACGATAAGAAATTTTGAAACCTTTGGAACTGTTTGATTGAACTAGCGATAACGTTTACACAGAAATATTGTCCTCTGATTGGCTGAAATTACAGTAGCGATTGGCAGTCACCCCCACCCCCTCCCCCACCCCCTCCCATCCTTACCCTGTCAATCATATTGCTCCCTTGTAGTATTATCATATTGTTCAGTTTTCTTTTCTAGTCAATACTTTGCTTTTTTTATATTTATCACTCCGGAATTACATTTTGTTTTTTTTCCAACAAATTGAAAAACTTGCAGCACATCCATTTGACCATTTGGCCTTGTGTATCCAGTAAATCTATCATCAACTAAAGTTGTCCTTATATGCAGTGACTTGGTTAAACTGACAGTTAAAGGAATAGACAGGAAGGGGTGGCTGGATGAATTAGAATGGGTTTGGCCTTCAGTTTTGCACTAGCTGAAATATTCCAGGGGAAAGCGTTGTGATCGTAAGCCTTGATATCAAGGATTGGCAGGTTGGAGGCACCTGTATTAATATATCATGGGTGGTGAGGTTAAAGTCAGATTTACACACTGGCTACTGGTATTCCTTTTATTAAATATCTTTTTAATATTTGATGGGTGGTGGAGTCTCTGATAAACTGCCTCCCACCCCTCCCACATGGTTAGTTCTGGAACAGCTCTAATAAATTAATACTGGTTTATAAATTAATTTCCATCTTGTGTGATGGAGGAGATGATATGATCAATTCGAGTGTAAAATTTTAAAACAAAAAGGTGACTTTTGCATGTCTATATGCCATTTTAAAGGCCCAATAAACGTAACTTTCGGCAAAACCTGAAGCAAAAATCAAGCCTTATAACTTATTACAATATGTATATTTATATAGATTTAGTTAAAGGCCCAATATACATAACTTTCGGTAAAACTTGAAGCGAAAATCAAGTCTAATAAACTTATTATAGTTATAGATTAAGTTAATATTAACTGATAACAGCAATATTCAAGATTAATTCTTTCGTGGTTACCGGTACAGCAGCAGTTGAAACACGCTATTTGTAAACACAGGTCCATTTCGAACCGTCTTCTACCTTCGGTTTGTTGTTGAAGTGGGCCCCACCTGAATAATATTAGTTTCCGCTCAGGTTTACTTCGTTTTACGCTTATTTATGCATTGTTATCAACTTGATTTTTTTTTCAGAATGACGAACATTTCCCTGAAGTCACGTATATTGGGCCTTTAAGAGTAACTGATATCGGCAATATTCAAGATGAATTTTTCCACGATTACCGGTACAGCAGCAGTTGAAACATGTCATTTGTAAACACGCATCATTTTGAACTGTCTTCTACCTTCGGCTTGTTGTTGAAGTGGGCCCCCACCTGAATTATTTTCAATTCTTTGGATTTTTTTGTCAAGTGTTTCTTGATAGTTACCTCTCAGGTTTACTTCGTTTTAGGCTCATTTTTGCATGGTTATCAACTGGATGTTTTTTCATAATTTTTCAGAATCCCGAAAAATTTCCTGAAGTTATGTATATTGGGCCTTTAAAGATTGAAAATATGAAATGGATTAAAATAACTGTTAAGTTTATAACTTTATTTGGAGCAGGTGTCAAGCTTCTACAGTTGCTGTTTGTGTAGCGATAGCTCTGATGTTACAACACCAACAGAAACATCTGGACAAGAAAGGAAATTACGCCGTAGATGCGATTATCAGCGATTGTTATGACTATGCATCAAAGTGCCTAGAAACGGATAAAGAGGTGAGTTATTAGGAAAGTAATGATTGTTATTCTTATTGAAAATAAACATTCAGTATATATATAGATACCAATTATATATCCTGAATTCATAAAGGAACTGGCTGTTGTATAATTTAGGTAATAAAATCACTGCTGTATTTCCATGGATATACACACATATATTTACCCGCACCCCTTAGCAAAAATGGACATCATATATGAGGTAGGTTTGTGTTATGATAGTCTGAAGTACCAACCAAGTTCAAGGAGAGAAATGCATACATTTGTTCATGTACATGTATGTATGCATTGTAGTGCTATACAGCTGTGCAAATCTTGAAGCAACCAATTTCTTTTGTAACTTCTTTGAAATGAGTAATACAAAATTAATGATGTGTAAGTGATATTAAGGGGGATTCTATTGCATATACAAAATAAAGAGCTTTTAAATTTTTTTAATTGTCCAATTCTTTTTGAGAGAATTGTATAATTGTTTGAGGAAACTTTTTAAGGCTTTTTTGACTTAGAAAGACATTTTTTGAAAAAAAAGAAAATGAATCCCATACCTGGTATCTTTTATTGTCATTCCTAATTTATTACGCTAACAAAAAACCAACAAAACAACACTTGTAAGTACACATTTCACACATGTATATCACAAATTACAGTAAAATGTTGAACATTTTGGATGAAGCCATTTTCAGAAATTAGACATATGTTTTGATTTTTTTGCAGAAAAAGGAACTTAAGACATATCTGAAATGTAAAAAGCTGAAAGAATTAAAACTAGACGAGGCTGGTAAAATAGGGTACACCTACAAGTCCATGGGGTCAGCTTTCTGGGCTTTGAAGCAGGACAACTTCAGGGAGGCCATTACAAAAATCGTAATGGAGGTATGTAACACTTGTACAATTCCGTGTGATAGAATTGTTAATTCATTCCCCCCTGAAATTCCATAATGAACTATTCTAGCTTTTGAATTGGAAGAGTTCAAATGAGTCTTCAGGGATGAATGTGTTGTTAAATTGTTGTTTTGGTGTAAATGAAAAACAAAATACTGACATGCAAATAGTTACAAATAGCATCTATCGATGAAAACAAAACTATAATTCTGTATTTAATAGAAAAGCCTTTTTATATTGAGCAGATTCTACTATTGTTCTGATTTTTTTTTCATAACAATATTTAAAACAAACACCAATTGTTGTTATACGCTATCAGTTCAAGAAAAATTCAATATTGAAATTAATAATTAACAGGGTGGGGATGCTGACTCAAACGCTTGTGTAGCTGGAGCGCTGTTGGGATGTAAAAATGGTATTGGTAATATACCATCCTGCTGGACACAGAAACTTAAACACAAGGAATGGCTGGAGGCTATAATCGACAGGTAATTACAAGATTTTAGGGGCGTGACTATTAATATGTATGTTAATTACTGATTACTGAAATAACTTGAAAATTCACCAGATTTTCCTTCTTTTACCTTGTAAAATCTGGTGGATTTTCAAGTAATTTCATATTGTATTCTGAAACTTACTGGGATATATGACTACTAGATTATCTAATAATCTGATTATAAGGTTATCTAGTAGCCCCAAGTAAGTTTATGACTCCAGGCTTCATACTTCTTTAAAAGAAGTTGTGAAAGGTTTTGGGGCAGGATTCCTGTAACTATATATAAGGACAAAGTGATAACAAACCTTCCAGCCCTTTACCCATCCAGCTAGCTACTGTACATAAAAATATCTTTAATTTAGATAAATTTGTTCTCAAAAACAAAATAATGTAATAATACAATGTACCTTAATACATTTCATCACTTTTGTCTGAAAGTGTTACAAGTTTTATGTAGGTTATATATAGTATGGTCCTGTATAAGATTATAATTACTTTGAATGTGAGTCAAGGTCATCAAGGTAACATGTATACTGTTAACCATATAATTTTCGTGGCAAATTAATTTTGCGTTTTCATATGGAACGACTATTTCGCGATAATTTAATTTCACGATAAATTCGGTATTAGATCCTTTGTACAGTACAGTACTCATACAGTTGGCTTACCTCTGATTGAAACTATTTTGCTGCGATTAATATTTGCGAATTTTAATCAACCACGAATACACGAAAATTATTCGCATGCGAAAATAAGTTGGTTTACAGTATAGATGGTTAGGATTAGGATTATTATTACTTTGAATGTGGGTCATGATCATCAAGGTTAAACAGTCTAGCATCATAAGTTATGCTATATAGATAGCATATTTTAACTAAAGAATGGGTTTCTTGGAGATAGTAAAATTATAGCCAAGGAATTAGTATATGATAATGTATTAATATGCACACTTTTATTTACAGATATTTCCGTATGATGGCAGAGGTACATGGCATTGACTTTACTCCATACTGGACAGGACATGTGGAATGATTGTGGAGAGAGATAGATTATAAGACTCTTTTATGACCAGGGGTGTAAGATAGGGAAATTCCACCTGAGGGGTTTTCAAATTTGGTATATCTAACCTGGACAGGACATGTGGAATGATTGTGGAGACATATAGATATACCGGTGATAATTAGCTGGTATATCTAACCTGGACAGGACATGTGGAATGATTGTGGAGACATATAGATAAACCAGTCGATAATTAGCTGGTATATCTAACCTGGACAGGACATGTGGAATGATTGTGGAGACATATAGATAAACCAGTCGATAATTAGCTGGTATATCTAACCTGGACGGGACTTGTGGAATGATTGTGGAGACAGATAGATATATACCAGTGATAATTAGCTGGTATATCTAACCTGGACGGGACTTGTGGAATGATTGTGGAGACAGACATATATACCAGTGATAATTAGCTGGTATATCTTACCTGGACAGGACATGTGGAATGATTGTGGAGACATATAGATAAACCAGTCGATAATTAGCTGGTATATCTCACCTGGACAGGACATGTGGAATGATTGTGGAGACAGATAGATATACCAGTGATAATTAGCTGGTATATCTTACCTGGACAGGACATGTGGAATGGTTGTGGAGACAGACAGATATACCAGTGATAATTAGCTGGTATATCTAACCTGGACGGGACTTGTGGAATGATTGTGGAGACAGACAGATATACCAGTGATAATTAGCTGGTATATCTAACCTGGACCGGACTTGTGGGATGATTGTGGAGACAGACAGATATACCAGTGATAATTAGCTGGTATATCTTACCTGGACAGGACATGTGGAATGGTTGTGGAGGTAGATAAATATACCAGTCGATAATTAGCTGGTATATCTTACCTGGACAGGACATGTGGAATGGTTGTGGAGGTAGATAAATATACCAGTGATAATTAGCTGGTATATCTTACCTGGACAGGACATGTGGAATGGTTGTGGAGGTAGATAAATATACCAGTCGATAATTAGCTGGTATATCTTACCTGGACAGGACATGTGGAATGGTTGTGGAGGTAGATAAATATACCAGTCGATAATTAGCTGGTATATCTTACCTGGACAGGCCATGTGGAATGGTTGTGGAGGTAGATAAATATACCAGTGATAATTAGCTGGTATATCTTACCTGGACAGGACATGTGGAATGGTTGTGGAGGTAGATAAATATACCAGTCGATAATTAGCTGGTATATCTTACCTGGACAGGACATGTGGAATGGTTGTGGAGGTAGATAAATATACCAGTCGATAATTAGCTGGTATATCTTACCTGGACAGGACATGTGGAATGGTTGTGGAGGTAGATAAATATACCAGTCGATAATTAGCTGGTATATCTTACCTGGACAGGACATGTGGAATGGTTGTGGAGGTAGATAGATACATGTATACCAGTCGATAATTAGCTGGTATATCTTACCTGGACGGGACATGTGGAATGGTTGTGGAGGTAGATAAATATACCAGTCGATAATTAGCTGGTATATCTTACCTGGACAGGACATGTGGAATGGTTGTGGAGGTAGATAAATATACCAGTCGATAATTAGCTGGTATATCTTACCTGGACAGGACATGTGGAATGGTTGTGGAGGTAGATAAATATACCAGTCGATAATTAGCTGGTATATCTTACCTGGACAGGACATGTGGAATGGTTGTGGAGGTAGATAAATATACCAGTCGATAATTAGCTGGTATATCTTACCTGGACAGGACATGTGGAATGGTTGTGGAGGTAGATAAATATACCAGTCGATAATTAGCTGGTATATCTTACCTGGACAGGACATGTGGAATGGTTGTGGAGGTAGATAAATATACCAGTCGATAATTAGCTGGTATATCTTACCTGGACAGGACATGTGGAATGGTTGTGGAGGTAGATAAATATACCAGTCGATAATTAGCTGGTATATCTTACCTGGACAGGACATGTGGAATGGTTGTGGAGGTAGATAGATACATGTATACCAGTCGATAATTAGCTGGTATATCTTACCTGGACGGGACATGTGGAATGGTTGTGGAGGTAGATAAATATACCAGTCGATAATTAGCTGGTATATCTTACCTGGACAGGACATGTGGAATGGTTGTGGAGGTAGATAAATATACCAGTCGATAATTAGCTGGTATATCTTACCTGGACAGGACATGTGGAATGGTTGTGGAGGTAGATAAATATACCAGTCGATAATTAGCTGGTATATCTTACCTGGACAGGACATGTGGAATGATTGTGGAGACATATAGATAAACCAGTCGATAATTAGCTGGTATATCTTACCTGGACAGGACATGTGGAATGGTTGTGGAGGTAGATAGATACATGTATACCAGTCGATAATTAGCTGGTATATCTTACCTGGACGGGACATGTGGAATGGTTGTGGAGGTAGATAAATATACCAGTCGATAATTAGCTGGTATATCTTACCTGGACAGGACATGTGGAATGGTTGTGGAGGTAGATAAATATACCAGTCGATAATTAGCTGGTATATCTTACCTGGACAGGACATGTGGAATGGTTGTGGAGGTAGATAAATATACCAGTCGATAATTAGCTGGTATATCTTACCTGGACAGGACATGTGGAATGGTTGTGGAGGTAGATAAATATACCAGTCGATAATTAGCTGGTATATCTTACCTGGACAGGACATGTGGAATGGTTGTGGAGGTAGATAAATATACCAGTGATAATTAGCTGGTATATCTTACCTGGACAGGACATGTGGAATGGTTGTGGAGGTAGATAAATATACCAGTCGATAATTAGCTGGTATATCTTACCTGGACAGGACTTGTGGAATGGTTGTGGAGGTAGATAAATATACCAGTCGATAATTAGCTGGTATATCTTACCTGGACAGGACATGTGGAATGGTTGTGGAGGTAGATAAATATACCAGTCTATAATTTGCTTTCTGTTATCCTTAAAAGTTGTACATGTATGTAACTCTCTATCAATCAGCATCCAATAATTACGAATATTACTATTGTTCTTATTAACCCATAACTACAATAGATTTTCATTTAGATATTTGTGAAGACAGCTCTATAACAACTTGCAGTGATGAGATTTCGGAAATTAACCCAATTTCTGTTATCCCAACCAAATCACTTAAACTTCAATTCTTTTGAAAACAGCTGAAATCCAAGTCAGCCTTAAATTAATATTGTTGTTAGGAAAGCATTTCCTTACGAGAGAGATGCTTTTTCTTTCATGGTTTTATGAACAAAACATAGAGACTGAAACTGGACTTACTCCAATGTCACTCCTAACTCCATTTTGCACACCATGTAAGCTGTGCCCTGATGACAGTTGCCTATATCATATTTAGCAGGCCAGAACATGTCAGCAACCACTGCCTGTAGAAGAAAGCTGTAGAAGTACTGATTAGTGATTGGAAACCTGACTTTAACCAGTTGCTCCTCTTCTTTTAGATGATAAAGTTATTTTTTAAAGACGGAACCTTGTCACTTTATATACTGTACATCACTTTGATCGTCTTTCGACATCCATTTTCTAAAATATATATAAATATATCAAATAAACTTAATTTATTTTACAACAATTATGAACAAGTTATACAGCTTACAAGTCTGTATATTAATCACTCTTGTTGGCCCAGATTTAGTGCACGAGGGTCTTATTGTGGGAGGGAACCAGGGTACCCAGAGAAAACAGACGTGGTCAGGCAGGTGACCCCATACCTTTTACTTAGCTTAGCATAAATCATTTTTATAGGGGTTTTATTCAGCATAAAATACTCAACATTATAGAAATAATAATATTAGTTTCAATATTCATGCTTTATTATATAATTAAGGTTGTATTCTTGTCATGGCTTCTGTTATATAGTCATAATATCCTTTATCTAGAACGATTGTTTTACTTTTTTGTATATCTATCATTTTTTATAGGTTTTTGTTAAGTTTTTAATTTATTTTTCCCAACTTTTAATGTTTCAAATATATTTATATACATCTGCAGGATTTATAGTGTATTTATCATAATCATAGTACATTTGTATAACATTTGGATCAACAACACTTAGTATGTTTGATATAAAGACAGAAACATATTATCCTTTTTTGGGGGGTTTGAGTTGGCGTATTGGTAATAGCAGCAGTTATCTCTGTCTAGGCGATTAGTTGCCTTAGATCTCGAGTTTCAGGCCCGGACACGGGTCAAAAAGTATTATCCTCCTTCATCATTTGTGTTTCTGTGTTATTCATCTTAATATCAAACATTAGTATTGTTGACTCGAAGGTTAAAATGTGAATTTCCTGTCGTATGCATTATTTGTATAATTTGTATCTATGTACCATACATTGTAATCCAGGTATTCACATCATCTTGAATCTTGAATAGACGATTTGCCACTATGATGATGTCAGTATACCGGACCGTATCATTACGGCATCGAAACATTCTTTTTTGGTGGGGGGGGGGGGTCAAACTGCCGCACTGGTAGTGGCCGCAGGTATTTAATAATTGGCTTGGCGATTTAGTGCCATAGATTATTGTGAGTTCGAGGCCCGGACAGGGCACGAGTCCAAATATGTCTTCCTTTGTCATTTGTATTTGTGTGTTATTCATAATCATATGATGTAGATACGGGATGTGAAATAAAAATGTGGTAGATGAAAAATATATGCAAGTATTAACGAAAAATATATTTAGCATTGGGGATAATTATGTCCTCAATACTGCCATTTTGTCATGTCCTGTGTCTTATATCATAATGAATGCCTTTATTTTGACGTCACAATAAATACTATTCAATACGGGACTGCCGCAATATAAATACATTTCTAGATGTAAGAAAATGAGTTTGATACAGTACTTGATATGTACAATATTATGCTGTACAATTGCATTCTCTAATAAAGAAAAACTTTTGCAGTTCATTGTGACACTGGCACTTTTTACAATCAATCAGCGAGTCTTGCCGATGATCAACTAATATTTACATATATATTAACTTTTAAAAGTATTTGATTGTATTTTACATGTAATATATAATATTAAATCTCATTATACAGTGAACTGTATTTGAGTTATCATTTAACATGTTGTAAACTGTACGATTTTCT
The DNA here is from genome assembly GCA_947623455.1 of Mimachlamys varia. Taxonomy (NCBI): domain Eukaryota; kingdom Metazoa; phylum Mollusca; class Bivalvia; order Pectinida; family Pectinidae; genus Mimachlamys; species Mimachlamys varia. Next base: position 36,610,782 of record OX392534.1, read on the forward strand.
GATTGTGAACTTTCCCTTTCTTGAAAGTAGCATCCCTGCTTCTGCAACCTATGGTTTTTTACATGTTGCAGTTGATTCATTATTCTAGCGCTTGCTATGAATATCGAGATTTTCGTGAGAGATGTCAGCTGCTGATGAACAAACATACTGACGAAAGGATTCGAGAGATACAGGTTGATGAAGACTATTATTAATGATATATGTTGAGTTACGCAGCGTAGAACGTTTTCAGGTTTTTTTGAAAAGGCATACTTTATGGATAATTTGAAAAGCATAAATATCATTTATCTTTTTGTGTATTGGTTTTACACGGACTTCGATAGCATTCCCATTCCATGGTTTCACAAAGCTGCTGGCTCCACTACTATGTCACAGGCACTTGTGACCAGAAGAATAACTATCTATATATAGATAATATAGCGAAATATGAACAATTAAAAAATATATAAAAAGATTTTTTTTCTTTTTAAGTAATATATTAATCATCTAAATATTCAATGAAAATTATTGCCAAATTTCAGCTTGATACGTCAAGCGATTAAATTTCTTTTTCAGTGTCGGTAGTCGATTTTTTTGTTAAATTTAACCGCTTATTGTATCAAGCTGAAATTTGGCAGTTATTTTCATTATGGAGTTAGATGATTAATCACATAAAAAGAAAAATGGAAACTTTTTTTTAATATTTTTTTTTTTCAATTATTCATGTTTTGCTATATAAGCTCTATATATATATATAGATGGTTAATCTCCTGACCACAAGTGCCTGTGCACTGCGTCTGATAATACATTGTAAGCCTGATGAAAACCTGTAATGGCCGGTCTATTTGTGCTAAAATAAGATTATGTTCCTAATTTTGCAGCGTGTGGCAGTCATGGTGCTTCTCTAAAAATGTAGCTGAGTATTCATTTCAAGTTTGATGTTTCGATTTGTTTTACCATATATAGTATAGTCTCGAAGTATAACTTGAGTTTGATTATGATAGTTAAAACAGGCTCATGATCAAGAGACGTCAAAAACCAGTTCAGTCATTCATGTCCATCGGTACAAATACAATGTAACAAGAAGTCACCAAAACTACATATATAGCTTTAACACGCAAAACTGCACACCCCGAAATACTCATAAATTTACGTATACATGTATGAGGTCTTAATAAGTTCGCCACATTGTAAATTTGCGAATCTGTAACTCGGTTCCTGTCAAAAACTTTCTCGTCGTGTAAAACCTCCAAAATTGTTGAAGCAAGGATCGACAAGCATGTAGATGGCTCATCTAATTATACATGGTTGGAGTAACGCCAAAATACAAGGACATGATCATAATAATTTGTAAGAGCTATTTGGGCTAAACTAAATGAAGATTTTAGAGTAATAATACACTTTATTGAGGGGCGGAGGGTGTAAAATTATTCTAAAACCATAAATTTATGTGCGAAACTCTAGCTGTTGTAAAATTTGCAGACACCTCTGCCATGAAAGTGATGCCATATTTTTGTCAATTGTTACCGTTATGTGACGAGGAGATTCTTTTGATGTACATCATAGGGTCGAACCAGCCTTTTTGTCTCATCAACTAGGTGGCGTACACGGAGCCTTCAGCTTTGCCATGACATGTGAAGGTGAACGTATAAGTATAGTAACCCTAGGCCTGGATATCGAAGATGACTGGACCCGTCTCTAGACGACTAGGCCTATACAGATATTGAATTATTCAGAAAAAAAAATGTCAAATAATTTTGATCACTTGGATATGGGATACTTGATCCTAAGTTTGAAACGAAGAATAAAAAGCTAGTTGTAATATTCAGAAAAGAACAAATCTGCATAAAAAAACTTATAGTAGAGGCTGACCACAGGGGCTCGGTTTTGGGATTTTTGAGCGATATATGACGTAAATCCAATTTCACTCTATAATAAAGGCATGCACACAAGTAAATAATACAAACACTTTTTATCTGCTGTTTATACACATTATTAAATCTTATAAAAAATTGGGGTATCGAGGTATTGAAAGTTTTAATTTTTAGCCCTGTGGGGCTGACCAGTAGCCAGTCTACTAGCCTACAGAGGTACAGAAACACTAACTTTCTCAATCAATTACACACATTAGTGCGACACATGCAAAATAACAGGTGACACAGACAACCTATCTGTACGTGTTCTTCCCGTTCTAAACATTCGTTGTTGGTATTATTTTTTTTTTCATTCATCGATGAAGTCAAAGTTCCAAGAGTTATCCCCCTTTGCACACACAATAACTTCTCTATTCTAGATCTAGAGCTATTTATAGCAGCTGTGTCACACACATACATGCACATGTAGGAATATTATAATTATTATAATTAGGTAAACAAGCATGGCTGACATCGAATACGAAGAGGAGTAGGTGAGATGATTGAAGCCCACAAGGAGAAGATGAGATTGTTTGATCATGGCATCACCAGATAATCAGGTAATAACCGTATTCCACGGCCCGCTTGTAAATACTGTACACGCGTACAATGTACGGTTACCCGATGCCTGTCAAAAGTTCCTTGGTGGAATGTCGTGCATCACATATATGTATCATCACTTTTCACTTTTACCCACAGACACTTATTGTTACAGTCAATTATCCAGATATCGCCAAGGGTCGACCGCACAAAACATACAGAGAAGCAGAGATTCAGTTTGATATGAAATTGAACCGGTGACCCAGATACTGAAAAATGAAGATGTGTATATATGTATTATTGATGGTAACAGGTGCCTGTGCCTTCACCCTCCCTTTTGGAACGTCATTTCTCAAATCTACTCTATAGAACTTTATAGCTGAAATGTCGTATCGTTAGGATTTCCAAGATTTATTAACTCATAATCATATGTTTTGCTGCTGATCAAAGTGATATGTAATAGGACGAGGAAAAGTGATAAAGATAGTGCCGTCGCTGGGGCTCGAACCCGCGACCCTTGGCTCTCCGGCCCAATGCTCTACCGACTGAGCTAAAGGGAAATTCCCTACAGCTCACGCTTGTAAGGCAACCTGATTAATGCACATCTTTTACACTATTCCCCCCTTTTTCTAAATCCCCAACCCAGGTTCTTTGACTCCCCACCAAGGTGATCTCCACCTTGAAACGGGGAGGGTCATCGGCACCAGTTTATAAAAGGAAGAGGAAAAGTGATAAAGATAGTGCCGTCGCTTGGGCTCGAACCCGCGACCCTTGGCTCTCCGGCCCAAGGCTCTACCGACTGAGCTACAGGGAAATTCCCTACAGCTCACGCTTGTAAGGCAACCTAATCAATGCACATCTTTTACAGATATATATAAACACGCATACATTTTGTTTTTAATACCAAATTGCCATATAACGTCCTGTTAACAGCCAGGGACATTTTTAAAAGGACGTGTCAGGTTTTGGAGTTGGATGAAAGCCGGAGTACCCGGAGAAAAACCACTGACCTACGGTCAGTACCTGGCTACTGCCCCACGTGGGATTCCAACTCGCAACCCAGAGGGGGAGGGCTAGAGGCAGAATGTTGGAACACCTAAACCGCTCGGCCACCGCGGCCCTTGAACTTTGTCCAACTCTTTCATAACTTCAGAACGTATACTCGCATTTATTCTTTTATTGGTGTTTATATGCATGACTCCTTCTATACCGCCAGGATTCGTCTCACTGACGGCTCACGCACTATATATTCACTATACATGCACAGCTAGATATATAACGATAAACAAGCAACATATGATAGGTTTTGGTGGTAGAAAGCTTTTCTGACTTGGTTTGGCTATCGATTTTGTATAAACTATTCTTGATGCTGATTATTATCCAGCTGTGTTTTGTTTGTCCTTTCATTGTGAACTGACTTGCAACATGTAAATGTTTATTACAGACTGAACCAGATTCAGAATTCGAAAAACAAAACACTGAAAATGGTTCGGTAGCATCAGCTGAAGGGGGTGCCACATCATCGCCAGTACACGATGTCAAATCCTCAGGAGGTGATGACGTCACAGTAAAATCCGAAGATGTCGCTTCGTCACATTCAACAGAAAACTCCACGACTCCACCAGATAATGGAATGAAATCATCACCAGCAGACGATGTGAAACCTGCATCGCCAGCAGACCTTGCCAGAGATACACCGATAGAGGGCACCAAAGGTAAATCGGTTGGTGGCGCCACAGATTCACCAGCAGGTGGCGATAGACAGAAAGATGGCGCCATTTTGTCAACAGAAGAAGGTACCACAGATGCACCAGTTGGTTGCATCAAGCCATTGAATGTAAATAGTGATACTTTACAGAGAATTCTAGGAACAATCTTTGGACAATGTACTGGAGATGCTATAGGATTACTGACCGAGTTTATGACAAAGGAGGAATGTAAAGAGGTAAGGTTAGCTTTCAGCCAAAGGAGCAATAACTTTCTATGATCTTGTTATGGACTTCTTTTGTTGTATTCGGAATACGAATTAACACTTTTGATACAAACAAACTCCCTTGATTATGCGATATACATGTATTTTACTTTTGAAGAATTAAAATCAATGATCGATGAGAAATTATTTAATTATTGCCCAACAGCCTGGCAGTTACCGGTATAACATTTTTTTCTTTAAGTACTTATATACATATAGGCGCGTTACTAAGCTCGTTTCGGAATTCATTTAGCCAAAATAATTTTTTCATAACTGAGAACAACAAGGTAGTAATAAGTGACCAATACTTGAATCAGTAAGTAGGTTTTAGGGCTGATTTAGTCAATTCCATATGCCATTTTGAACGCATGTCTTTGTGATAAACGTAGTTTGAAAATCTATAGCCTTTTAATTTCAAGAAAATAAAGTCTGTATTGTATGAGATTTTGTTGGCCACCTATATTTATGGTTATACAAGGGATGTAGTGAATGTCTTTCATAAAAGCAATTTAGTTTTAACAAGTAGAATGATCACTTCGTACATGACTCGGAGATTCATTTGGCGTGACGTATATTTTGTTCTTGACTCAGCACTACAAGGCAGTAAGGAAAGAACTAGAATATTCCCACAAGATTGTAGACTACCATCGTATAAACTGGACATCCGGGGACTGGACCGACGATTCCGACCAGATGATTCTCATACTTCTATCAATCATCGAAAATAACGGCAAGGTAAAACAGGTCTTGCATTTAAATGGGTCATAACACCATCCCCTCTTACACAAATACGGTATTTCTGTGATTGACACATATAAATGAAGCTTCCAAATATTTGGAATCTTATATGAATCCTTTCTATGATATGGTTTATCCACAAGGTCAAAAATTATCTTAAACATTGCTTCATTGTAGAAGACACCGTTGAAAAGCTTCTTGAGTGCGTCTGGATGTAATCCTTTCCACTTCCGGTTGTATCTAGAGCGGTTTGAGTAGACATGCGCAATCTGTGTTTTAAAAAATGTCTGAAAATTTTATTATTTTATGTAGTTATTAGTATTGTATAGAATAAAATTATCAAATTGAACTGATTGTTTCTTCATCAGGCGAATCCATTTGATTTTGCAAGACGGATAAAGCACTGGGGCCGGAATGGGTTTCCTGAGTTGGGCGATCGTGTTGGAATGGGACAAGGGATGACAACTCATTCTGTAATCAACAAGCGAGATTATCTTGATGATCCATTTGACGTGAGTGTTTATGTAAATGTTCAACTTAAACCTTTTTATTTGTATGCAACTATTTAGGTACATACGTATTAAGGCTTGGCTGTAGTGTTTGATTTCTTCATTATTTAGCCTGCTGTTATCTTAGACGCAACCTTAAAAATATTGTGTTTTATAAAACATTTTTTTATTAGTTATCATTGTAAGAAATCACGAAAAACAATTTAAATTATTCTTGATGATTGCATTTTTTCATGCTCTGGAAATATGATATAAGGTGATTCAATCTAGAATCAATATGCAATACATATCATATGCAATCGGTTAATCTAATTAATTGTTACGCATTTTCACAACTTGATCATAAGGACCGTCGGTGGCTTAAATATCTCCGGTAGTTTCGACTTTCCACCACAAAACCTGGCACATTCTTACAAGGCAATAGCTTTTAAGTTAAAGGACGTACTAAACAACAGACACACATCAGTATAGAATCAAAATGCCATACATGTGTACCATGATTATGCTATATATGAGATATAATAATTGAGCAACAAACATCTTCTATGACAGGCAGCCTTACGGGTTTGGACAGCTCGTGGAAAAGACGTAGCTGCGAACGGTGCCGTGATGCGGACAAGTATCCTGGGGGTCCACATGTATGCTGATATAGACGTTGTGGTACAGAACGCCATTGCCATCACTAGGACTACTCACGCCGACCCAAGGTATTGATTACATAAGTTGGATACCCCGAAGCCTCGGAAATGGTTTTTTGTATCGATACAAAAGTGTATCTATAACATTGATTAGTTTTGTTTTATAATTCTAATTGTGAATAGCTTCCAAATATTACTCTTCGCAAACAAGTATTTTGATTCCCGATGCGACATATGTAAGACTTGAATTTAACATTCAAGCATTTAGCATTTGCTTCTGGTATATAAAACCTGCCCTGCCATGTTGTCAATAGTAGGATAGAAAGGCTGGTATCATGAACTTGTTATAGATTAAACGTCTCGAAATCACTTATCTTATGAGAGGTCTTGGTTGTACATTCTAAAAAAAAGTAACAGGTATAAATCGAAATTGAAGGCATAAATTGATCTTCGCATCTCATAAGTGAAAAGAAATCGAAAACAACTACACTTAGATATAGATTGTGTCAATTGAAAATATTCTTTAACGTTTAAGTGGCAAATTGTCCAGCAGTGTGACTCAAAATGTCTCTTTCGTAATGTATTGATATTTGGCTTAACTGAACAAAACACATGAAATACGATCAAAACGGAACCAATCTAATTAAAACCAGATCTGAATTCCACTCGGAGTGTACCTGTACTGCATGGAATGGCATTCAGATCTGGTTTTAATCAGATTAAAACAGGAACGTATTGGCAGCTGATTTCATCACCGCAGTTTTTACGCTAAGGCGGTATCCGCCGATTGCGAAAGCATATTGCTAGGCCCTACTAGTATTTGCTCTTTCGTAAGATCTTCCTTTCTCTCTACGGGCGGATCCAGAATTTTTCAGGGGGGTGTCACTATTTCATATTTCAAGTTAATTTTGCAGTCTTACCGGTAACCACATCATGTTGTTTTAAAAATTAATTTGTTCAAATACAATATCAGAGAAATATATACAATTTATAATACATAGTGTTAAAAACGTCTCTGACAATGTGCAGTTAATTTTGGAATTAAAATTATAAAGTTGCACTAGTGATGACCACTAGTACTGCAAATATATAAAATGTAATTAGATAAAATGCTGATTTACATACATGTTTTAATGTGCCAATGACCTTTTCCTGACGTGACTTTCTCACAATGACTATTGTCACAACTATAGAAACGGACAATAAATACCTATACAGGGAAGAAATGCATGATGAAATTCAATTTCTGATAGAATGTGATTTTTGTTCTGGTCTTATAAATACTTTTTTTATTCATAAAGAAACGGAAGCAGAATTCCAAACTTTTAACGTTTTACTAAATACAAACTAAAAATAAATTGATATTTCTTATGAAAGTAGACAGTTTATAGAAAGAAGTCTATAAAACATTTTGTTTTATGTATCAAAGAAGACAAAAATATTTATCAAATGTAATCTAATTACTCAAGGAAAACTCTGATAGGGTCTCATTAGCCAAATATGGCTAGACACTAATGGATGTTTTTTTATGTTTGAACAAATTTATGTTTGTACTGTACATGTATGCGATACTTTAATAAGCTTATCTGTATCAGATAATTACTAAGCACTAAACAATGTCAAATGTCCAAGTTCCACAGGAAGAGACGAGGCTTCTACACTTTTCTGACCTGTAGTCATTCTTGTAAACATTGTCATGGTTCAATGACCATGTTAATTGATGCTGGGGTGGAGACATAAATTAATTGATGCTGGATTGAAGATATCAATTAGTGTCAATTATATAGTCAGTACAGAATTTAAAAACCTTTTGGAGTTGGGTGGCAGGGTGTGTGGCTTGGATTGATAAGTCCAAGTAAAAATGTGCGCAAGTGGATTCAGTGTGCACATGTACATACACTGAACAGTGCTGGGGGGGTGTCACAAGATCAATGTGGTCTTATATTTCACTACTAAATAAAATCCTGGTCAAGGACAGGGGGGTGTCACGTGCGCCCAGTGACACCCCCCTGGATCCGCCACTGATAACCGGTGTTAATCTTACATTAATTTCGTGTAGATTCATACAAACCTGCAATAACTAGCTGCACAAAAGAATCCGTTGTGTGAACAAATTGACTGTCCTGTTTAAGTTTGGTAATTTCTCATTGTTTGATTTGCAGTACTTTCAGTACTTTGATTTCTCTTAGCCCTTTAAGCACTGTACATCATAAAGGATTCATCCAGCTTATTTTATAGTAGATGTAATTAAACTAATACAGGGATGAACGTTTTCAACGTTTTCTCTGATAGATGCCAAGCATCATCTGTGTCTGTCTGTGTGGCAATAGCCCTGATGTTACAACGCCAAGCAAAACATCTGGACTGGAGAGGAAATTACAAAATAAAAACAATCATTGACGATTGTTATCACTACGCTTCACAGTGTCTCGAAACTGATGAAAGAGTAAGTTATCACACATTTCAATTTATATTTTTAAAGAAAAAAAGGATTACTGTCCATGATCAGATGGATTGAAAATCAAATTAAAGAATACCGAAGCTGTAACAAAATCATAATCCGAACTCAAAATTGATTAAACTTGGGGCAAAATATGAACAAAGGAACGATTAACATGGAGACCCTTTTTAAAAGACCCTTGTAAAAGTACAAAAGAATAAGAACAGGTGTTCCGGAAGAGTAAGCGTCTTTTGCTTCCTCGACGACACTCGTCATGTAAATCTCGGTCACATCCAAGTACTTTTTAGTAAACATCAAGTCCCGAATCATTGGCAATCACAACAAGTAAGCATACTATTGAGCATATTCAAAACGTCCATCTTCATATCACACAAAGATACAGAATATTTTTCAATGAGACAAAGATGGCGACTATAAAACTAGTCCAGTTCTGATCAACCTGCCTCTCTCGAATTACTGTCTTGTTAGTTTGTTTGTCAGCAGTCGGCATCGATCACGAAAATCATGATATTTAGAGAAAGCCCTAGAAAACGAATCAACTGCAACATGTTATCACCATCAGTTGGAGAAGCAGGGATGTTACTGTCAAGTATTGTGTCAAGTCGGAAAATTGAAGTCGTCACGTTTATCGTATAGCTTGGTAGTAAGTTCTCAATGTTGGTCATCAAATCAGGATTAAAGCCCATATCTGTTCTCTCCATGTAACAATCCACTTGATTGAAATAATAGCAAAAAAACATATATTGGGTAACCTCATTTCGTTACAAACGTATCTGTAGGGCAGTTATTTGATTTGTCCACTTGCAATTGGTCTCCTGGTTATAAATATTTTAACTTAATATGACACAGTGCGTACAAATCTGAAAAATCAACTGAAGCATATCTTATTGAACATGACATGTAACAAAACCACAACAAAGATAAGTTGTTCTGAGACAAAGATTTCATGTAGAGAAATGTGTATTTGTAATTTGTGACTCCTATATGCTGAAACCGCTTATCAATGATGTTTGTGATAAATCGTTTAGCGGTTGGGGTTTGACAAAACCTCCAACGCTTAAACATTTTTTATATAAACATTGATTGGGGGACTTTTTCAATTACAAGGAACACTATTTAAACTTACTCTTATATCATTATTTAAGAATAGATGATGTCTTTTCATTTCAGAAAAAAGAACTTAAGTCATACCTTAAGTGCACAAAACTGAAAGATTTAAAACTTGACGAGGAAGGCAAAATAGGATACACCTACAAGACAATGGGGGCAGGTTTCTGGGCGTTAAAGCAGGACAATTTCAGAAAGACCATTACGAAAATCATAATGGAGGTGAGTCAGATCTTTCAGAATTAGCAGCTAATATAACCATACAGTCAGTGTTTGTGATAATGTATCATGTTAACAGCATCAGATATTTAACTTAGACGCTTCTGATATCCCATGATGAATTATTCCAAATGTTGAATTTGAATACTTCAAATGCATCTTCGGGTGTAATAGATTTCAAAAACTCGAACGGTATGCTTGAGCATTTGACGCGAGTTTATGGTTTATGGCTCAAAATTATAGCATTTGGACAAAAACATGTTTTAGTAAGAAAATTACTTATATACATGCAAATTGGTTTAAGGGTAAATGTTATTTTGGTCTACAGGGTGGGGATGCTGACACAAACGCTTGTGTAGCCGGAGCGCTGTTGGGGTGTAAATTTGGTGTCGAGACGATACCTAACACCTGGAAGGATAAACTCGTGCACAAGAAATGGCTAGAAGCAATTATTGACAGGTAACAACTTCTTTTATAGATGGGTTTTTTTGTATGTTATTGGGAACGTAAATAATACATCTCTGTTCAGAAGCTACGTACTACTTACATGTAATTGACACATGCACAACTGAATTGGTTATCGCATAATCTTATTCCCAAAATAGATAACTGTGCTTTAGATTTGCTTTCAATAAATTATCAATATCTGTTTTACATAATGGTTTGACTGCTGGATACGCATTTTATGTTCGAGCCGTATTGATGACTTAATGTGTATTGGTCGTTCAATAGCAACGTAAAGCCTCAAATTTCCATAAGCCTTAGCTAACTCTGCTAACAGCAGCTGCCCCTGACATTGAACGATCAGATAGAAACTTAAAACCATCTATAGATGAAGACTACTCTAATGTTTTATGGAGGAAAAGAAATAAAGTCGATGTAAAGCTAGGGCGTCTAATTGACTGTAGCAATTGATTTTAGTTCATATTTTGGTTAGTCACTGAAGAGGAAACAACGCACACATCTAAAAAAGTCAGGAATCTGACTTAACTATTTTGACAATCGTCATTTATATCATTATACGCTTATAGTGTACTGACAAGTATTTCTAGCAGTGTTATGAGGTATGTTATGGTATGAAATTTAGGAACATTGTAACGGTATGTTAACTTTATTTACAGATATTTCCGTATGATGGCCGAAGTACATGATATCGACTTCACACCCTACTGGTCACGACTATCAGCAGAGCAACCAAGCTGATACACCAGGCAGTAGAAACGTTTAAAGCATTATGTTTATAGTTTATATAAATTTATATAAAATATTACTCATTAAGTGAAGCCTTTACATTACTCATGTTAGAAAAATGTACTAACTATACTGCATTCTTGAGAGTAACCATGATTAATTTATTCACCCTGTGAGAACAATTGGTGCAATATACTTTTAACATTATAACCGTAAAGAAGCGACTGATTTACCTACATCTAGCGAGATGTCTGCTTATGCAGTTAGTAGTATTTCTACTGTACTTCCTCCCTAACTTATCTATATTTGGCCCTGTATCTTTAACTCTTCAATTTACAATTTATGAACAAATATTGATACACTATTACAAAATTTAATTATTCTGTAATAACCCGTTATTTATTCGATTTTCAAACAATTGGGGAGTACAGTTTAATTTCAAATTAATAAAGCGTTATATCATAAAGATAACGGTTATGAGAATAAACAGACCAACTACAATTGTAGGTATCCATTGTATTGTAGTTTTATACAAATAAGAATGTAATATCATAGGTTATTATTACACTGATCAATACGGGTATGTCTGTCTTCCGAATTAGCGAAGATAAAAACAACAGGAATGATTGTCTGAAAAATAAACTTTAATGAAAGTTAAGAAAATACGCATAATTTTCAGACGCAATTGCAATCTATGTAGTGTGAGTCAACATTTTCTAAATAAGAATATTCGTGATATTGATTAGTTATATTTAAATTTGAGAATATATTTTGCAAGTATGTTTTAAATAACCGGACTAGGTTTTATATACACTTTACCTCTAGTCTTCATTTCGAGAAACGTAAAAATGCATGAGTAAAAATTTTTACTCGGATTTATCATTAATCAAACATATGTAAATCTATTACATTATAATTTATCAAGTGTTATTATTACCTTTGTTATTATAATATTATGATTATTATAAGGATTGTGATGTATATTATTATTATTTTATATCGTGTATTAGGTTGTAGAGCGTGGATCAAACAGGTTCCAATTGATTAAAAATTCGGTTAATTTTTTCAGGTGGTTGGTAAACAAAATAAAATGACCATGTAAATAATGAAGTATTTGAAATTACTTTCATAAACCAAATTCATGAATTGTATCTTTATGACAATTGTTTCATAACATATAAGTTAAGTTAATGGGCGTCAGCTTTATGTATTACTAGATTTATCAAGTACAGTACATACGTTACATCTATTGACATTTCGCAATAGCAAACCACGTGGTGCACACTAGCTTACCTGCACAGATTACAGGTAACCGGTTGTGGTATATTGAGGTCACACACAGCGTTATTTGATCACAAACGCTCAAACCTGCAGAAGAAATCAACATGGATAAAGAAATACTTGGTGTTATTTGCAAAGTGACGGCTACAACATCTGCTGGTCTGTTCGCTGGTAGTGGACTTGGCAGTAATTTCACGGTGATGCCTGCTATGCTAAAGATAAAAGACACATCTGCATTACGGATAGGATGGAAGCACCATTTCCTCCTAGGGAAGCAATATATGGTATGTCATACACAAGGATTTTAGGGTCAAGGTTAAGGTCAGGTTGTATCCATCTGTATTAAGCTTGAACCATAGTGGAAATTCATGACTCCTTCATACACTTAAAATGGCGATTATACAAAAATGAAAGGTGACAGAAGTAATTGTGAATGAACATGTGTGCATTAATGAGAGGAAGAATATCACGTTATTTGATTTGTATTATAGAGCATAATGGATTATAGCTACATTTATATAAAGGTAAATATTGTTTTCTGATGCATTTTCAAAAAAATAGATAAATAGATCGGGGATAACCGAAGGGTCAACAAAACCATAAGTTAAAATCAATCATAATTGAACTAGTGGCAAAAAATGAACAAAGGCATTATTTACACGGAGACATTTAAAAAGTACAAGAGAATTGCAATAGGTGTTCCGGAAAAGTAAGTGTATTCTGCTCTACGTCTAAGTAAATGTCACGTCCTCAAAGTGGGAACATAAGCACCGTTCTTAATCACAACAAGTAGACGTATTTAAAAACACACGCTTTCATATCATGCGAGGATAACGAATATCTTCATTGACACTTCTACATTGCAGTAATTATATAATTACAATGTCGTTTGTTTCATCACTGTTGAAACTTTCGAGGCAGAGGTCATAATTTTACATACATATGTTATTTTAAAACGCATGATTATCGGAAAAATTGTCTGGATAAAAAAGCGCCCTTCAGATTAATCGTTGCTTTCAAACTATCTACAAGTTAAATGTTATTGTGCAGTTTAGAAGAATTCTTACTTTAACTGTTTTTGCGTCGACGTGATAGTTAAGACTTGCTCATTTGTGTGTGCTACATGCTACTGTTATTAATGTATTTAAATATTAGGTTTTGTCTCTGTCATTACTACAGGGTCGATGTGCACAGCTTAGTTTCCTAGCAGGATGTTCCGCCTGTTATCTTGACACATCAGATACCAAATATTACTGGCTAGCTGGCGCCTTTTGCATGTTCTTCATTTTCCCCTTCACCGCAATAGTTATGTACCCCGATATCTTGAAATTACTGAAGGATGACGTCATAGAAACAAGAGGTAATAAACTGTCCGACGATTTGAATATAGTTTCAATAAATGGTCGGATTAATAATAAAGCGTAATAAAAATTCGGTTATCATTCATACTCCTTGGGCACAACAATGGAGGGTTATCCTAACAAACCACTCCACAAATAAAAGTGCCATAAACTTAATACGATATCATTCCAATTTAAAGCATTGTTTTTTGTTTTTTTTTCTTTTTTTTTTTTACAAATAGTAATAATTATACGTACATGTAAATAGATAGTAAAGACTGAGGATAAAAGAAAACAGTGGTTATATTTATATATGCTGGACAGATCACTTTTGAACAGTCATGCCCGGCATATAGATACTTTTTTAGAAATCACTTGTGTGAAGAAGCGATTTTTAAACTGTTAAAACAGTTTTGTTAACTTTATCTGTGGGCAGTGAAATGAAAACTGCTTGGTTTCTCAACATTTCTATACAAATGTCCTATGAATACGAAAGAATTATGTTGTTAATTCAATATTAACTAAATTTGATTTTGAAGGCATGTATTCTTCTGATTTTATTACTGCGTCATGATCATGGAACAACGTTTGAATGTAATGAATGTTTAAAACAAGATTTTTCCCCAAAAAATATTAAGAAACCTAATCGAAACGAAACTAGAATATTTATTTATACGAAAATATTTGATGTATAATTATTGATATTATTTGTAGGTGTGGATTGGGTTCGTTCCAGCATCGATACATGGGATAGACGTCATTTCAAACGCAGTATGGCGGCGACCATTGGATTCGGAATATTCTTATACGCCTTTTACAACAGGCAGTAGTGTAATATCCTATTATTCTTTCTTTTGGAATAATGGTCAGTACTTGATGAAGGTAAAATAGACAAAGACTATCTTAGTTTCTGTGAAATGACTTGAAATATTATTCGGTGAGCTCGGGTTACAATCAGTATCAATAAAACACATAGAAAGCGCCGGGAAATTTTATTTATTCAATTAGCTTCCTAGCGTTCGCGTTTTTTAAAATTCGATATTTTTAGGGATTTTTCGGGTGGGAACGCTTTAAAATCATTATGTGTATGTTGGTTGGTTGTTAGAGAGTGTCTCGTTTGATCAAACAAAGATGAATAAGGTAATGCTTTAATTACCTTACGCTAAGCTATAAATTACCCGATGCTATCATTGGATGGTGGTTTTCCTCTAAATATAGGCATCCAATGGCAGTGAAAGGCCAGCGCGTGCCCTGACGTCAAAACTCATAGCTATGCAGAAAGTGGCACGATAGCTAACGAACACTTTGAGACACGGAATTTGTTTTTGTAGGAAATCGAGATTATTTCTGTGGAAAGAGGATACATTCGACGTCCAATTCGGAGTTTTTGAAATAAAACGTTTCATCTTTCTAACGGTACCAAGCTATGTTTCGTACCCCAACTAGAAATGTGATTTTTGATGCAAGAAATGAGAGTGGGATCGATTTTTCGACCTCAAAAACTTCCCACCCTTAGCCTTTATGATCATTGAGCGGGCATTCTCATCAAAAATTGATCTAAACCCCCCAAACGTGTTAAATTACTTTAAACACCCTAGTTTAGGTCAAAAACTACAGATGTATTACAGAGACCATAAGACAGTCAAGAACGGGTTTAACTCCCAGGCAATAGAACAGGTAAATAAATGTAACATGCTAGAGTTTCGCGGTAATATAATTAGCAACGTTGTTATTAGTACTCCACCCCCTCCCATCACATGTGTTTTCACACCTAGGCGAGCTATGTAAGTGCCCCAGACCAGAAATGTATAAATATATGGTTTATGTACAAGTATAACTTGGTAAAAGCTGGCAATGTATACCTGAATGAGAACATTTGTGTTGAAAGTGCATAGTGTCTATTTGGTGTGTTTCGATCATTCCGTTATATACCCAGGTTAGTGACATACTGGTCTTTAACAACAAACGTTCCTAATAATTAATTGCTCACAACCAAGTCATTTTACCTGGTTTGAATGTGTATTGAAAACGAAGGTGGCTGGATAATTATATTAGAGAGACATTGGCTCGATTACGTGGTTGGAACGAAAGAAGCTTGATTATCTGCTATGATCGAAATATGCCTTATATAAATGTACCTACTGGGAATGAACGTGGCTTGTTATTGAGTGGGAAAGGCAGTACATAGATCATGTGCTGAAAAATGGATATGACCTGTTTATTTGTTGTGATCAGGAGAGTCTGGATTATCATCTGATGAAGAATTTTGCAATATTTAATGGTATGAAGGTAACTAGTTTATCTTCAATAGATTCGACTGTGAACGAAAGGGACTAAATTACTGTAAAACACTTACTATCCGCGGGTACTTCGTGCTGTAAACAATAATAAAAAAGAGAATACCTAGGCGTCAACAAAACCATAATCCGAATTCAAAATCAAATATTTACAGTCTACACTGGTATTCACTCGATAACCATTGTACTGCATACTAGAGTTATTTTCCAGTAGCTATACTAGAGAACGTGCAAAATTTCTATGACGTCGACGACATTACATGTGGGCGGAGCTATGCAAATTATCCCGTTGGAATCACAATTGCTTGACGTCATTAACAATTGACAGGGGCGGAGCTAGCTACGGCTTATGCAAACTTCATGCTGTTACATTTATTGAACTGTTTTCACGTTTGTAAGTTTTGAAATGAAATATATGTCTGCAGATGGGGCTAAATTGAACAGAAAACTTATGAACCATTAACAGGAAAATACTGTAATATAAGGATTAACCTTTGATTTTGTTTAGTTTATTAGATCATAAATCCAATGGAGCAGTCGGTAAATTTAACGTAAACGCTTCGCGTTTACGCAATTTACTTCGTGCTCCATTGGATTTATGATCTAATAAACTAAACAAAATCAAAGGTTAATCCTTAATTAAACTATGGGCATTATATGAAAGGGGAAATGGAGACCCTTGTAAAAGTACAAGAGAATAAGGCCATGTGTTCCGGAAGAGTAAGCGTCTTTTATTTCATCGACGACACTCAACATTTAAATCTTTCACATTTTTATAATTTTCATACCATACACAGATACAAATTATTTCTCAATGACACAAAGACGGCGACCATAAAACCTGCTCTTAGTTCTGATCAAACTGCATATCTCGAATTCCTGTGAAATACGTTTGTTTGTCAGCAGTCGACATCGGTCACGAAAATATCTAGCAAGCCATAGAATAACGAATCAGCAGCGACATGTAAACACTTAAGTTGGAGATATTATTATCAAAAAATGAAAAGTTCACGATCGGAAAATTTATATCGTCACGTTTATCGCACAGCTTAGTAGTAAACTGTCCATGTTGGTCGTAGTTTAAGTAAAGATCGAGGCAAGTAGCTGATGTAGGAAAGCCTGCTGTGTCCTTTATTTCAAGTTCAGAAGGGTAAATACAATCGGTCAGCAAACTTCTTGTTGTTTATAGACAACATTGTCGATGTATTCATAAGTGAAATTAAAAGGTTTGGCAAGGTTTTTGTTACTTGTCCTGATAAAGCTGCTATTAATATCGTTTGATGCTACATGTGTTTATGGATATCCTATATAAACACTAGGTATAGCTGCAGAGAAGTAAAATTTTGAGAGTTCATATTTTTTTCAAAATTTCGATAATTAATTTCAATAATGTTATACAAAACAAAACTTAAAAATGCAAATAAGAAAAATAAAAGATAGAAATATTGTCTGTTTTATGTTTATTATATATGTTATATTACTATACACTTATGCCAATTAGTGCATTTCCTTATTTTTTTCTTTTAAATAAAATTACTTACACACATAGCTCATTATTACTTATATATTTTATTTAATAAAGACAATGAAACCATTAACAGTTATAAGCAGTATACAAAGAGTCATATCTAGAGAAAATATGATATTCAAATTAATATGTAATATATATTTTCATATCATATCTATAGATGTACTACGCAATTACCGATAATAAATGGCTGCCCATTGTGTCTATGATATCAGCTTATTTGAATCAAATAGAGAGCAAGGAAAGCTTACTGATGACAACGTTTTCGTTGAGTCAGTTTCAAAATACCATTATCAATCAAATCTGTTTCTATTCCAAAAGGTGCAAATCAGTTCTTCCAAATAAATGAATAATGAGTTTGGTTTTCAGTTACGTCAACATTAACATTGTTTGAATCACTAAAGTTAGATTATAAAATGATGAAACAGAAAGCAAAAACTTGCGCACATAGAGGTAAAGAAAGGTAAAGCAATTAATCCAAAGGTTCGAGAATTTTTCCCGGCTTAATTTTTGTGTGGGATTTCGTGCATAATATGCATCTTCATTATCGCAGAGTTCAAATATTTAAATATATTACATACCTACCGTGCTAAGAAATGTTTAAACCCTAGCTAAGGTAAGTAATATCTTCATAAAAAAACAGAAATACACATTGATATCAATAAACGCTTTGAAACAAGCAAAGCAAAGGATAATTTGTTCTGTAAATAAGCTAACCACGCTTTAGTTTTCATGCTCAGACGCGTGTATTGGCTAGTTGAAACAAATGGCTGACAAGATCAATTAGAATTCAAATTCTGCTTTTCGATAAATTTGAAGCTGGTTTAATGACTGCTAAATATATATATGTTAACATATCATAATATATTAAACAACCGTTGTACGGAAATGATGAAATGAGTCTAGATATTTTCGACGCTCACCGGTACAACTTACAAAAGCAGACACACGTGTCCCCCTACCTTGACCTTCTTTCGCTATATGCTGCAATATATAAAGGTCTCGCTCACTTCACACCACAGACAACATGATGGAGAAGGAAATGGTTGGTGAAATTTGTAAGGTGTCAGCGACAGCACTTTGTGGCCTGTTTGCTGGCAGTGGTCTGGGCAGTAACTTTACTACGATGCCCGCTTTAATGAAAATAGAAGATACGTCAGCATTACGACTTGGATGGAAACACCATTTCCTCCTCGGAGCTAAGACTATGGTGAGTACTTAAATAAAAAAATGAAATAAACTTAATTCGGTAAGGAATACAACTTATGTAAATCTTGGTGACATCCAAGTAAACATCCAATCCTCAAAATGAGAACAAAGACTTCGTTGTCAATCACAAGGGAGCACACCAATGAGTATACTCAAAAGCGTCCATCTTCGTATCACATAAAGACACAGAATATTTCTCAACGAAACCAAGATGGCGACCATAAAACTTGCCCGTAGTCTTCATCAACCTGTATTTCTCGAATACCTGTACGGTTAGTTTGTTTGTCAGCAACCAACTGACATCTATAAGGAATATCTCGATGTTCAGAGCAAGCCCTACTAAATGAGTCTCAAATCAAGCGATGATAATTGTTAAGAAGAACTTTTGATATAATTATCTATTTTATTTTTTTTAAATACATGAAGAGATATACACATCTTGGACTAATAATATTCAGGAAGCATATTGGTGCTATAAGCATACGTTTCCATAATTATGCTGTTTCCCACTTTTTAAGCCCACCAACACCAGATGATGGGCTATTAAAACTTCGTCCATTGTCCGTTATCGTGTCCGTGGTCCCTTAGGGTTTGGACATTTCTTGCTATCGCTATTTTTTGAGAAGTGCTGTATGGATCATTCTCAAATTTAATTTGCCGACGGGCAACCATTTTGGATTTTCCAAAGTATGGTTTTTTGTCAGCGTTAATTCGCAATCGATGATTGATCAACCTGCAATTTGATATAAGGGTTCCACTTGCTCCCTAGTTGTGTATTGTCCCATTTACGGTTAGTTTCGAAGCAAAGTATGGCCAACAGAAGGCGTTCTTAGATTTTGAGAGTCATAGTTTGTTATAGTTATTTCTTAAGATGTCAATGATGGATCATCCTGAAATTGCATGTGAAGGTTCCGTCTGCTCCCTGGTTGTGTATTTCCCATTTTTGAACAAATCTGGAAAACAGTTGATCTTAGATTTTGAGAGTAACAGTTTGTTATCATCAGTATGTTTGGTTGTCGGATGGTGCATTGCATAGCGCACTTGACTTTCACCAAGGCGGCCGAGGTCCGACCGGACGTGAAAAAGTATGGGGTTACAAACGTGGATTTTTCCGGGTACTCCGGGTTTTTACACAATAAGATCACTCGCGCGCTAACAACCGGGCTTACCAGAGTTTAATACAAGTTGGATAACTTGTTCCATAATTGTTGTAGACTAAATAAAGTTAATATTGTAAACCAAATGTTTTAAACCTAAAATTTTTAATGGTTTTGGTTGAATTGAAAGATATTTTAAATACACTGTATTTTTATTTGTGTCTCTATTGCATGTAGCCCGGTCTCGCATTGGCTAGTATGGTATCGGGAGGTGTGGCCTGTTACCTTGACAATACGGATACGAAGTATTACTGGCTTGCCGGAGCTGGATGCATGGCTTTCATGTTTCCCTTTACAAAAGCAGTTATGCTCTCTGACATCTTCAAATTACTCAAAGATGACGTCATAGAAGTGAGAGGTAATTATGGTAGGATAGTCAAAACCGCATTGTATCGGAATTTCAGTTTATTACAATACACTCATGATAATCCATCTTGATATTTAGAAATGAAGCGCTGACACATTTTATTTAAACCCTATGTAGGCTACGTTTGATACACATGTTATTAAGAAATCTTTTTTTAACTGTAATTTTAATGTAGGCTGTGTTTCTTTTCATTTCACATATATTTTTGTATATTCGTTTGTATAACTCGTGTTGCTTAATCCGACCGAGAGAATACGGGCTATGAATCCGAACGTTTACGGTCATATAAATAACATATCGAGTGTTATCAAATAGAAGACACTAACACAAAAATTTAATTGACAGAATATTAAATTGCTACTGTTATTTTAACCGTAAATACAGTTGTTAGAAAATAAAATTTCCATTGTTGTTTTGGAAAATAATTGTCTTGGCTTCAATACAAAGATGAACTTCGTATATTTCCAGACTTTTTTAAGCAAAATTCCACATGAACTTAACATGTTGGTATATAAAAGTTATGACAAAAATATCAAGAAGAATAAATGATTAATTAATAATGAAATTAATCATGTTTAAGTTATTTAATACCATTAGGAATAGTTTAGATATAAACAATGATCGAACT
Organism: Mimachlamys varia; assembly: GCA_947623455.1. Taxonomy (NCBI): domain Eukaryota; kingdom Metazoa; phylum Mollusca; class Bivalvia; order Pectinida; family Pectinidae; genus Mimachlamys; species Mimachlamys varia. The sequence goes on from OX392534.1 coordinate 36,631,856, forward strand.
TGATACTTGATAAGTGTTTTCAATTTAAATGACTACATTTTGCTTTCCTTTTGATATATCCATTTGATAAATGTAAATTTTGCACCTGTAGTATTATCAGGTTTCAGTTATGTATAAGGCCATTAGTAAGAAAATGAGAAAGATTTATTAAAGATCACAATACTTGTTTCTTAATCATATTTGATTGTGCTTACTGTATTATCTGTATCATCCTTGTCAGCTATTTGAATACACAACGAGTGGCTATTGGACATGGTATTTATTTCACTCGAGTTAGTTAATTTTACTTAATTTTAATTTTACTTTAATTTAATTTTTTTAAAGTTACAAAGGACACGAGTTTAGCAAGTGTCTTTTGTAACTTTTGAAAATTAACTAACGAGAGAGAAATAAATACCATGTCCAACAACCGCAAGTCGTGTGACCTGTTTCTACCACAATTTCAGCCGAAAACAGCAGTAATTCATTGAATTGAATATAAATGAACAACGGAGCATATTGCGGTAAACATATCGGATAGTATTTTCCCGCCAAACGATGACGTCATTAACAATCAGCAAGTGACTTCGTTCCAGTCAAAGATCCCATGTCAGCCAATCAAATGGGTTTAGAGTTTCTTCCACTTGTAGTATAAACAGAAAGTAAATCAAAAGTTGCAATGATTATTTGATTCTCTGAGAGTTGAATAACACCCACTAATTGTGGTAAAACATGAATACAAAACGGTATAAACCAAATGGCCAGAAATAAGCTATTGTTAATGTGTATTCATTTTCATGACTATAAGATAATAATATTGTTACACGTATTTAAGTGATATATATATTTATATCAACAGACCAGAAATGAATCATTTATGCGTACTGTATGTGTTCATTTTAATGTGTAAATCATAATAATATGATACTGATGCGTGTATCAAAATTGCGTTAGGAAATAGAGTGTGATTACGGTTACAATATGCATACATAAAATAACGCTGTAATAAAGATCATGTTTGATATATCGTTTGTGCTTAGTTATAATGATGTCTTTAGTAATACATGCCTCAGTTTAATCATTTGTGATGTGTTTGTCCTATAGGTGAAGACTGGGTACGAGAAAATATAAACACGTGGGACAAACGCCACTTCGTACGGAGCATGGTATCAACAGTCGGATTCGGGATCTTCCTTTATGCCTTATACAATAGAAAGTAGTGCTTTGGCCACTGAGAATGTGTTATTGTGTCGCCTTTCTTCAAACGGGAACAATTTATAAGTGTTTGTATATTTCGCAGTAAATATGTGTATTTGTTGATGAATGAAATGTAACGAACGGATATCTTTCTCAGAAAACTCCTTTTTACTAACAAGATTGAGAAACGCATATTTTATAAAAAGAATAACCAGATTCGAAAAAAAAAAAATTTTGTCAAAAGTGTATAACTTTATTTACAGTTATGATGTATTTGGTAGCATAATTGAGGTAGATGACGATTTGTTTTGGTATGACTTGACCATTATTATAAGCGAGAATGAGTAATATTTCGAAGGAGTGCCAATGTTTTTTTTTCCACAACATAGACGTTCACAATATCTGTATGAATACCACTGGACTAACCATTTAAATGATTTTTCGTTGAATATGGCCATCTATTTTTTATTTACTGTATAATTACTTTTATTCGCAAGAGTTTCTCATTTCGCTTTGTTCATGGTGGATAAAATTCTGCGAAAATAGAAACTCGCGAACAATAACATCCCAGTAAAATATTGCATTCCATGAGAGAACAAATTTTATAATTCCATACATTTTTGGCCTTACTTTATTAGTTTGTAACCGCACATCATAGGTACATGTTTAACACAGTGGTTACAACAAATGGATATTTTGTTGACCCTTAAAAAATAAGTTGTTTAACAGAAATGTTTGTTTGAGTGACAAAGATTCCGGAGATGCGCGATTTTTTTTACCCGTGAAATTTAACAACTATACAGTAGTTTGTATGGTGCGTGTTTTATAGTTTATTTTTACTGTTGTAGATGATTGTTCTTGTAAGAGTAGTATTTTAATAAAACATTTGCATTTAAACATTGTCAGTTCTCTTTAACATTGAATGATATTTGAAAAAGGAATACGTGAAAGAAATAACAGGGACTTAACTCAGACCTTACACCATGAGAGGTCTTTTACATAGACGCCTATTTACAGATTATGAGGATGATAAATTAGTTCTACTTTAACGATAGTAATTCACAGAAGCAAGATGACGTAACACACACATGCTGCACCATTTAAATTTAGTAATATATAAAGTATATCGAAAAGAATTGATTAAGCACAGATATTAATCTTACGATTAACGATATTAAGTTTTATACTATGAAAATGAAATAGAAGATGATTATAATTTTATAATTGAACAAAATGACATATCTGATCAAAATGCATAGAACAATTCTACGTTTATTTTAGAAGATGTAGTTTCCCTGAAAATACAAAATAATTCAATTTTAAGGGAATTTTAACACTACCGTTTAAAAAAAATATAAAATACCAAAGCGTCAACAAAACCATAATCCGAACTCAAATTAGATTAAACAAGAGATAAAATATGAACAAAGGAAAGATTTACATAGAGATCCTCGTAAAAGTACAAGATAATTAGACCAGGTGTTTTGAAAGAATAAGCGTTTTTTGCTTCATCGACGACACCCACCATGTTACTCTTGGTCACATCCAAGTAAACATCAAGTCCTAAAAATTAGAACCGAGTCATCATTGTCATCATGTTCATATTACACAAAGAAACAGGCAATGTATATATTCATAGTCTATTGAAAACGAATAACACAAAATGATTCAGGAAAGGACTTATATTGGCTTACATACAAAAACATTTGTTGAAATTACTTGAGAGTTAGTGCGAGTGTCCATGGTTCCTGAATCCTGTAATTGCCATAAGTTGTAAAACCTTAGTAAATAAAAAAAACATGAACTTATTCAAAAGTTTGTCTTTTGTAATTTAAAGTAACATACAAAATATTGTAACAAGAGACTCGTGTAAAAGGGCAAGATAAGAGTAAGCGTCGTCTGCTTCATTGACGATACTCGCCATGTAAATCTAGGTCACATCCATGAAAATTTCACATACTCTATCACAACAAGTAGACATACAATTGAGCACATTTGAAATCGTCATCCTTCATATCATTCGTCATCCTTCATATCATACAAGGATACAGAATATAACTCAAGGAGACCAAGATGGCGACTATTTAACTTGCTCATAGTCCTCGCCAACCTGCACCTCTCAAACCCCTGTGTCGTAAGTTTGTTCGTCAGCAGCTGACATTTATCACGAAAATCCCTGATTTTAAAATAACAAATCAACTGCGATAGGTAAATATCATAGGTTGCAGATGTTGGGATATTACTAATAAGAAAGTGAAAGTTCGCGAACGAAATCGTCACTATTATCATATAACTTAAGAGTAAGCTATCCATGTTGATCATAGTTTAAGTAAAGGTCGAAGTAAGCAGCTAATGTAGAGGAGTCTGTTGTGTCCTTGATCACAGGTGCTTGTGTCCAGGAGAATAACCCATCTATATATAGATTATATAGCGAAATATGACTAATTCAAAAAAAATCATCTTAGCTTTTGTTGTGTTTCTTATAAAGTATGTACAAAGACAGCTCACAAAGATATATTTGTATCGCATAGTTTTCCAATAATAGTTTCTCAAATCATTTTCTGAAATTTGTGGTCTTAACTTTTTGTCAACTCTGTATACTACAGTTGTGGTATCGCACAACGCACCAAAAACTGCGTGCGTGCATCGTGCATACATCGTGCACACATCGTTCGCCCATGGTGCGCACAACTGGGCGATCTAAAGGTCGTGCGTTTGTGTGTGCGATTAGAATCGCACACACGCACGATTTGGTACAATTGGTTGATACATATTACGGAATGAACAACATATGGAACCTCTTGTCCAAAAACTATTTGAATTCGCATAATTTTTATTGGTATTATGTCAATTAACATTATACAGTGAACAGTATTACAGTGACCATGAGTAAAAACTTGGTAATATTTACTTGAATGAGAACTTGCCAATATGTGTTGAAAGTTTACATGTGTCTATTTGGTTTGTTTCAAAAACTACAGAAAGACTATTACTAATTTTAGGAAATATATAGATAGAACTATCAGCTAATGTAAATAGTTCAAATATAGAAATATGTTTAAAACAATTAGCGCGAAACCGTATATATTGTTAAACCATTTCTAAATTTACATCAACCACGATTGTCATCGCACAATGTTAGTTTATCGTGCGCCCACATGTGTGTTAGAAATAATCGCCCAGGATCGCACCGTTCGCACATCGTGCATACACCGTTCACCCATCGTGCGCCCACCACACATCGTGTAACGTTGTGCGATCCCAAAACTGTATCATATTTTGATAATAATAAAGATCGAGGCCGGTAAGCTTACTAATGATTTCTTTGGCAGAGTCCATTTTGTTACGCCAACATTACACCTAGATTTTCTTTTTACTGGACATCTTTTACTTTAAATTTGAGCACTTAGATGTAATATCATAAAAAAAATGAAAATATCGTCATCAAGTATTGGTTTCCATAATTATAAATCCATTCTTCCAAATGAATGATAAGGTTGAATACACATTAGCATGAACATAAACAAGCATTACTTAAGTAAATATGAAAAAAACTTAACAGAAAGCGAATACTTGTGCAATATGAGGTTGAGATAGGTGCAAAATAATGGAGAATTCTTTTGGTTTCATTTTTGTTCGTGGTTTCTTTATATGGTTGCCATCTTAGTCTCATTAAGAATTGCTCTACATCCCCGTATGATGCCCTTGTTGTGATTGAACATTATGACGCAGGTCTCACTTTGAGGCAATGATATTCCTTCCATCTGACCTAAATTTATTTTGCGGGTGTAGTTGATGCAGCGGAATACGCTAAATCCTCTGGAACATATGGTCCTATGCTCTTATACTTTCCAATAGTCTTCTTTCTTAATATTAATTCATTTTGAGTTCTGGTTAAATTATCTGACTTTTTATGTGCATAAAATGAATCTTTGATATGCCTCAGTTCCAATCATGGATATATAATATACTTACAGTGCTGAGAAGGTACATGTATGTTTATACTCTAGCTAAAGTTTGTAATGTCTTCGTAAAGAACAAAAATATAATAATTAAGGGTAAGAAAAACAAGCAAAGTAAGGGACATTAATTGTTTCTATTAATAAAGCTAACCAAGCTTTGACGATCATGCTCTGATGCGTGTTTTAGCTTTCGACCTAGTCAATAAAAATGGCTGACATGATAAATAATCTCTATGAATAAATTTGAAAATGCTCCAATAGCCGCTTAATATATATGGATGCGTGATCATCGGTAATGATGAAATGATTCTATATATTTCAGGAGTTCCCTCATAACATTTACAGTACACACATGTGCCCTCATGCTACCTTGACCTTCGTTCGCCATATGCTGCTATATATGTATAGGTCCTTACACTCCCTCGCTCACCTTTACACAGTCCTCACTCCCTTGCTCACCTTAACACAGTCTACACACCACTGACAACATGGAGAAAGAAATGGTTGGTGAAATTTGTAAGGTGTCAGCGACAGCATTTGCTGGCCTGTTCGCTGGTAGTGCACTGGGCAGTAACATTACTACAATGCCAGCTTTAATGAAGATAGAAGATACAGCTGCATTACGGGTTGGATGGAAACACCATTTTCTCCTCGGTGCAAAGATGATGGTGAGTACGTGACCAAAATGTGGGGTAATCGCTGTGAAAGCTTTTGTATATGAGGTTTATAAAGTGTGTACATTTAGCCTTAACTTTGAGGTTCTCGTCTCGCTATGTTTGTTTACATGTGTATATCTTATTCAGGCAAGCGAAACCTGACCGAGTTGTCGGCCTTGTATTAAGCGTTTGTCGAGGCTTCTAATATCTAATGCAAATAACTAATAAGGATATCTATGTTTACCTTTTAGCATTGCTTATTTAAGTAGCATGGTGACTGTTTCACCCTTTCGACTAAATTATATCTTCAATAAAATCGACGACTTACAACGATAACATAGTCAGGTACTGCAGATAAGCTGCAGTTTATAGCATTTAGAATATTGATTCATTTTCAGTTTTGCAAATTTCGAATCATTGAACTTTGAAGGCCAAGGTTTACATGGCGGGTATCGTCGATGAAGCAGAAGACGCTTACTATTCTTGAACACCTGGTCTCATTTTCTTGTACTTTTAAGAGGGTCTCCATGCATGTACATCTTTCCTTTGTTCATGTTTTGCCTCTAGTTTAATCGATTTTGAGTTTGGACCTCTGATTTGTTTTATATATACATATGTATGTGCTAATGCTCGTCATTTTATCTTGTCCTACTTTTTCAATTACTATTAAATATTTAAAAGAAAGTAGACGTATTAAATTATAGTTTAAACAATAACAAATTCACAACAAGATTAAGCTCAAACTTTATATGCAAATTAATCATTACAAATACTGTATATGCTTAATGTGCTATCTGTTTGCCCCAAATATACTTTATCAAATATGAAGGAATGAGGAATATTCATTATTGATATTGAGAAAACTGTAGCCTCACAAATTTGACGATTCATGATACTACACTGATTCGGACTCTAACACAGAGTGAGTTCAGAAGGGTACCAGGTTGGAGAAATTGATTTTGATAGGGGACACTCGGTCTGCTGTATGAGTGCAACACTCCTTTACCGTTATCTAAGTGGGATAGTGGGATAACGAAGTTGTTTAGCCAAGTGTAATCCATACTGAGTTCGGGAGGGTCAAAGGTAGCGTGGGTATTTAAGGTCAACGTTCTTTTGAAACTAATAAATATGTCTGGCATAAGATGCGGTAATAGAACTGATGAAACGAGAATGGTATCAACAAGGAGATACCGAAATATCAACGAAACCTTAATCAAAATCGATAAATATAGGCAAAACCTATCAACATAGGAAATATTTAAATGGTACTCCCTTTTTACAGGCGTTTACGGAGTATAGATTGATTGACATTTTAAAGGGGTGTTTACTCAATGATGTATATATTCGAGATGACATTTAAATAATCTACATTTTAGAATTGACTTTCATCAAGTGACATAATATTTATCAAATTAATTTATGGAAGTTTTAAATAAACTTTTAAACTATCCCTAGTTTTGCTGATTTTTTCAGTGTTCACTGATTTGTGAAGACATATTTTCTTTTAAATCTTCTATATATACGATTTGTTAAAAATAACTTATTTATCTATCAATAATATGTAGTCTAAATTCAACACATGATTGTTGTACAATAGAACCTTTTGATTGCTTTTTTATTATATGTTAACATAGTTATGTACAGCATTTTTATTTCTATTATATGATTTCTTTCGTCAATATTGGTTGTTTTTTAGAGATAAGTAGTGGTATATAAATAATAAACACAATACACAGTTCTCTAATAAGGTAATAAACATTTATCAGAATTCAACATCAAATGTAAAGCAATTACTGAAAAGGTTAAACGAAAGATATTTTACTGTAACTTAAACAAGTAAATGAGTTCTTGTACTATTTATTAATATGGTTTCATTGCTTAATTTCGACCAATTATTATTCAAACTTAAGTAAAAACAATGTGATTACTATCGCGTATTTGACAACCAAATGTTGTTTTGATTTCTGAAGTCTTTGATGAATTGAAAAAGTTTTTAAATACTTCATTTCCTTCTCTATTCCATACAGCCCTGTCTCGCTGTGGCTAGTGCTTTATCGGGAGGGGTGACCTGCTACCTGAACGACACGGATATGAAGTATTATTGGCTTGCCGGAGCTGGATGCATGGCTTTCATTTTGCCCTACACAAAAGTAGTAATGCTCTCTGATATCTTCAAATTACTCAAGGATGACGTCATAGAAGTGCGAGGTAATTATGGGATAGACAAAGCTGCATTCACGTCATTCTATCCAAATTTCAGTTAATAACAATACACGCATTAATTTAATATTCAAAAAGAAATACTGGAGTAATAATACATTCAAAACATTAGGTAAGCTACGTTATATAATTGTAAATTTACTATAGTTCGTACATTTTGTATATCTTGAATATGACGTAACCCACACATATGCTGCACCTTTTATATTTAGTAATAGATACGTTATGCCGAAAAAAATATTATATACCAGTCATTTGTCATTGTTCACATATATCTGTAAATTGCTTAAAATCTGGTTGCTTGGTCGGACCGAGAGACGCGGACTATGAATCTAGGTGTTGAAATGCAACTTTTGTATCAAAACTCATTTACTATCCATTAGGTCAACTTGATGACCTGTATCAAGATTAAGCGCCTTAGAATTTTTTGTGTTAATAATATATTAATAGTAAATGCTGTATATCATAATTTCTATCAGTTCATAACGTATGTTCTGTGTTAAGTTTCTTAATTGACTGTGTACATAAAACTTCTTCGAAGTGATTCACACACTTAAGGTAACTTTAGATAATGCTATGGATTTGGAAGCAATGCTATACAAAATAGTTCTGTAAAGAATATCAGGTTTGCATAAAATAATATCTTAAGTAACATATGCCTCAGTTATGTCATTTGTGTTGTGTGTGTTCTAGGCGCAGACTGGGTACGAGAAAACATAAACACGTGGGACAAACGCCACTTCGTACGGAGCATGGCATCAACAGTCGGATTCGGGATCTTCCTGTATGCATTATACAACAGGAAGTAGTGTTATGACACCGTCCATTGCCTATATATAAGAATATATCTTGCTTCAAACGGGAACATTTTTTATGATTATGTGTATCTTAAATATGAGTATGTCTTGATGAATGAAATGTAACAAAAGGTAATCTCAGGAAGCTGGTTTTCTGTGGTTTTTATTTTTCTTTTTTTTATTATTACATTGTCACATTTCTTCCTTTTTTATAATGAGAAATAAATACCTCTATCAAAACAAAAATAGCAATTGGATCCAATGTAAAAGAGAGAAAACAAATTATAGAAAAAAAATAATGAGCATGACATCATATGATGCTTTAAAACGCATCAGAATGCTAATTAGGGCAGTTTTTTAGAAATATATTTAAAAAATTCCCATGACAGCTTGATATCGTAAATTCACAATACTATATATAATACGGTTTATTAAGTCTTCATTTTGTACATGTCATAACTCTATCAATATATATTTGTAAACTTGATATTGCCGACTACTGAGATCTTAAACATCAGAGTTGATAAACAAAATGCAAGCAATAATGAAATCAGCAACTTGGGTATCGTTCAGATTACTTTTAAATTTCAGTTCTGAGATAAGTGTTACTTTTCTGAGCCATAAATCTTTGGTGTCGAAGGAGTACATTGTCAAAAACTGTATATACATATATGCTTAAAAGGTTAACAAAAAGTAGATTTGGCATTTTGTTTCATGCTAAATCTTTTGGAAATATTATGAGAACTCTTAATACAAAATACAGTGATGCTATATTTGGTAGTATAAGTGAGGTAGATGACGATTTGTTTTTGTATAACTTGACCATTATTATAAGCGAGAATAGGTATTATTTCTGGGGAGTGTCAGGGTAAGACTTCAGTATACGTACATGTATAAACATTGACGTTCACGATATTTGTGTGAATTAAGATCTCCTTACTTTCTTAGCCATCAATGTATATAATGCCTCGTTGAATACAGCCATCTATTTCCTAATTTTGTGGAAACAATGTTTTATTGCATACCTTAGTTTTATAATAGACATTTTTTGTGTTTCATAGTTATATTTTTACAACTGTAGTTTATTGTTCTTGTAAAAGTAGTATCTTAATAAAACATTTCCATTTTAACACTGTCAGTAATTTTATATGAAAACAGAAAATCGCGTGATGGGTAACAATGCAGGAAGGGAGTAACAATACATTAACCATAGACGTATAATACTACGACAAAGATAATACTGTTTTATTACAACTGTTTACAGTAACACCTGGTTACAGATGACCAAGGTAATATAAAGGCTTTACTTAAGCAGTGTCATTCACAGAAACAATCAACAAAAAACTGCTGTTTATTTTGTTGTAATTTTGCTAATTGAAATTTAAATTCAAATACAGAGAAATAATTTAGGAATCGAATGCCAATTTTAAAGTCATTTCATTTAAGAACATCGAATTATAATATAATGAGAAAAACATCATATTTTTTAATTTTTGTTATATTGGTTATCACCAAAAATCATATACAAAGATAATAATGAACAGAGCTTTCAAAACCAATAATGAACTTCGCTGTATTAACGAGAAGGAAAACACTGTCAACATATTTGACTTTTTCTGTCGAGTAATGCAAACAAACCGCCTGTGTCTCTGGATAGACCGGCTATTTTTATCATAACAGTGTAAACACGAACACGTGTCAGCGACCTCGACCTGTGTTTGGCTTTGTGTACGGTCGAGTAGACACTTGTTCTAGCAACAACATGGAGAAGGGAACGGTTGTCGATATTTGTAGTGTGGCGACCACAGCTTTCGCCGGCATGTTTGCTGGTGGTGCTCTCGGTAGCAACGTATTCACCATGCCAGCATTGATGAAGATTGAAGATACGCCGGCAATGTGGGTAGGCTGGAAGCACCACTTCCTCGATGGGTCTAAATATATGGTAAATAAACAACATAGTTGATTTCTTCCCCATACAGTACCGGCCCACCTCACTAGCTAACAGGTTAATTTTTATTTTAAATATTCAACATGTTCATAACAAATCTGATATAAGCAGGACGATATTGCTTTGCATTCTTGCTGTTGAGATTTGGCTTGAGATAATAATGTCGTATGCATTGACATTTCATTGAACTATAGCATTGCAATCGCTCAATGCACCGAAGGTTTTTTTTTTTTACATATATTGTGTATTCCACATATTTTAAAAGTGCATTATGTTAAGTCACCGTATTAATTTAACCAGGGACATGGTTACTGCGTTTTTGGTGTCTAAATCGAGTCAGGCATGTCACAGTTTGATGATATTTGTCCTGTATACTAATTGGTACGATACCGAGTGGAGTTAGGCACACTTAGCTGAGGTCCACCCCGGTACAGGCTTTACACAGCCGAACTGAGGCGGTTACTCATTTCGTCACGTAGATAGGACGGATAGATCAACTCATATCATCTGCGTCATCAGACAGTTACATGTAGTATGAAACCAGGTATTGTTCTCTCCAGTCACCGAGGCATAAGTCCGTAGGTGGTTAACAGTATGCTGGCCGTTGTAGGGCTGTTATTTGCCGACCTTACCGTGTAACCCTATGGACTTGGCGTCATATCCAATGTCGCTGAGAGTTCACACGACACGAATGGACAAAAGGTTCTACTCAAAGAGGAGCTGCTTTTTTATTCTAACGCCTCTCATACCACAGTATTATAGTGCAAAGCTTCAAAACCACTGGACGACAGTATACAAATATAGAATTGGTAGCTCGGGATTTATTACGATAACCCTAGGTAAACATTTCCCCGGGCGGTGGGCTGGGGCCGCCGGGAGAAAAAGTGTTTCACCAAGAGTGACCATACATTTGATAATACCGAATTACCCATTCTATATACCGAAACAAATAAAATCAATTTAACAAACGAGTTTATTCTTTCATCTGTTTAAAGCAATTTTAAGATAAACAAAAGCAGAGAATACCAAAGCGTCAACATCATCTACACTCAAAATCGATTAAACTAGAGGCAAATATGAACAAAGGAAATATTCCACCTGGTCTTATTCTCTTGTACTTTTGCAAGGGTCTCCATGTGAATATTTTCTTTGTTCATATTTTGCCCCGTGTTTAATCGATTTTGAGTTTGGATTATTATTATGTTAACGCCTCGGTATTCTCTTATTTATGTTCACATGGAAACCCTCGTGAAAGAGAATAAGACCAGGTGTTACGGAAGATTGAACGTCTTCTGCTTCATCGACCACACCCGCCATGTAAATATGTAAAACTTTATAAGCCCTGCCTACAAGTATTCAGATGGGAGTCGTTTCTGGCAGGGATTAGTCCCACATGGGGAAGCAACCCTTACATGGAAAGATTTAGGTCATTTCAGCGAAACAGTAGATTTTCTTAAACAGTTTTTTTATATAGCGAAACAATGTTAAACATTCAATATACCTGCAATAATAAAACAAAATCGAAGAGTTTATATCTTTTTCATAATGAATTCGTTTAATTGTTTAAACAGCCCAAGCTTGCAATGGCCAGCGTAGTGACCGGAAGTGTAGCAGGTTACCTTGACGACACAGAGAACAGATGGTATTGGTTGGCCGGAGCGGGAGCCATGCTCTCCGTCATTCCATTCACAATGTTTGTGATGATTCCTGATATAAACAAACTTCTCAAAGATGACGTCATAGAGCAAAAAGGTAGGATTGGACAACGTTAAGAAATGTTGTTCAGAGATGTTCTAATCTGTGGAATTAACGTAAACTTTCGCGTTTTGTTTTTTTCTCTCTCTTTATTTTCGCAATATAGGGTTCTTCCTTCGTTGCAGTTCGGAATAGGTTACACTGTAAGGACAAAGATCAAAAGTAATCAGAAATCAAAAAAAAATTCTTGATAGAATTATAAACAAGTTTCATATTCGCAATTATTTTTTCATGTTTTGGTAAGTATTAATTAAATTTGTAATATGTCAATTATTAACAGAATAACTATAATAATTAAAAAAAAGATTTATGATATAGTAGAAAAATGAAAAGAATACTGTGCCCAAGATCAGCCCATACATGCGACAACAGATCTTTACCAACGCTTGCAATATTCGACGCATCATGTAAAACATGATTACTAGATTTATTATAATGGTAGATTACATTATGAAGATGGTGAATGAACTTTTTTGCATGAACTTGAATACGTGAAGGAGAATACAATCTTATTTTTAATTGATCACAATACAATATATCAATTGATATGTAGCAATCACGGATCGTTGTGTTATATTTGCGCTTTTTGTAGATCTAATAAATCAAGTCCATTGATAAAGAAATTACTGTATGCATATGTACATCTCTCTTTGTGACACGGATCCACTTGTATCCGGCAGTCGAGCGAATTATGCTAGGAATAGATAGAGTTTATATATGGGGTCTCCATGTAAATCTTTCCTTTGTTCTTATTTTGCCCCTGGTTTAATCGATTTTGAGTTTGAATTATGATTTTGTTGGCGCTTCGGTATTCTCTTATTTATTTATAAACTTAGGATATCGCAAAATAATATATGCTTATAAACTCTCCAGATTTGTCGTCGGTGACGCAGAAACTTTCACTATTCCGGAACACCTGGTCTTATTCTCTTGTACTTCTACGAGGGTCTCCGTGTAAATATTTCCTTTCTTCGTATTTTGTCTCTTCTAGTTTAATATATTTTGAGTTCGAATTGTGGTTTTATTGACGCTTTGGTATTCTCTGATTTTTGTTGGGGTTTTTTTTCAATTGTAGGTGAGAAGTGGGTTCGAACCAATATACAAACATGGGGTAAACGTCACCTGGTACGCAGTATTGTGACATCAGCTGCCTTCGGGATTTACCTGTATGCCTTATTACGAAGAAACTAAATATTTTAATAATATATTCAATTTAGCGTTGTTTGTCCTACCACTTTGTCCAGCCAATCTGCTGCGTTTCCTGTGAAAAGTTGTGTTATTTGGTAACATAATAATGTCTTGGAATATATACATGTATATTTATAAAACGAAGGGTTCTGGACTTGTATTATATAACGTTATATAATATTTACATTATGTATATTAAATCATGCTTTTATATTTATACAATAAATATTAAAATTTATGAACAGACTCTAATGCAATTATTTCTGCAAATTTATAATTATGCAAAGTTTTTATGTGTATTTAAACTTTTATTATTCATATTATTATCATGCAATTGATAAAAAATTATATACAGGGTGTATTGAAAATGAAGCAATTTAATGTTTTTTTCTTCCTTTCGTCGAGAAATTAAACGTTTTGTCTCCAGGCCTTTCATCCTACATATTTGTATATCTTCGATACTTTGTATTTCTTAGTTCACATCAGTTTAAGTACCTTAGTCTGACAATGGACGAAATTGAGAGACTTAATACATGAAATATAATACTACAATCAGTCGTAACCTTAGCAAGCAGATCAATGAGTATGATAATATGTTCGAATCATCCTTGTGTTTCTTTGGTCCTTTCATCTCGCAACTTGCACATGCATTGCCTGAGATTCATTAATGATACAAGGCAAAACATTCTTGACCAAACTATTTCACTATTTCAAGAGTCTCCGTGGTAGGTAGTCCCTTTGGCTATATTTTGCCCCTTGCTATTCGATTATGAGTTCGGATTATGGTTTTGTTTGTCTTGATATAAAAAATAAACGTAGACTCTTTTAACGTAACCGATTTAAATATCAACTCGAATTTTCTTGTAGGTTTTGAAAAAAAAAATGGAACTACATGTATTATAGGACGTCACACGAAATCGTTTATACGTTTATACTTGTTTCATGTACTGTTCTGCTAGAGACAGAAATTCGCCAATAATGCATCCAGTTCAGCTATGGAGTATATTTTAATCTTAGTGGACAAATACTTACTGAACAACTTTTCAGTGTCATGAATGGTTTAACAAACATCAGGTTTTCAAATAAGTCTACTTTTCGTTTACCAAGACAGAATCTTTGTTGCATAAAAATCCACCCTTATAATCTTTTCGCAGCGAAAGTTCGATTGGGAAATGACGTTACAGTCGTTTTCATCAATCTAGCGACTTAATTTCTCAATGGAATTTGTTAATACAGGTGTTTGGTGTGACAATACCTTGAACGAGTTCGCTTTTCAGGTCACTGCGTTGACGATTAAGATCATTTTAAGAATGAATGTGAGAGGTTTTGTACATTTATCACTTGTGGTCCATGGTTTAATTGTGAAAGAAACCACAGATTCTGCTTGAATATAGGTTTATTTGATGATTATATGTCCAATATTATGGTTGTATGCATGTGAAATGGCATGTGGTGGAGATAAGGCATTAATAAATTTAAGTAAAGAAGTGTGACGTAAGTTTGTTTATTTATATACGAAAAACAATATATTTAAAGAAATCGCGTAATTTTCTTAATGACAATGCAATTGTTTATGGTTGCTATGCTTTGACGAGGGCCTTTCCGATGCACGTTCCCTCAAATAGTCTCATAAAAGCTCTAGGCGTATGTTCGAACCCCTCTATCACTGTTTCCCGATGCTGGAGTTTTCCCTGTAAAGAAGCAATTGGAATTTAATTGAGTTTAACAGATGCATCCAAGATTGATGTGCTAAATAAGTACGTTTTCTTTTAATGCGTCTTGCTGTCAATTTTAGTATATGCTTGCAATTCGTCTTAAGCTTTAATTTAGTTTCAAACAGAAAACATTTTATCGACAGTGGTATGATCGTATTTCAAAAACAATATGTAACAGCATTGTAATAACATTATATCGCGTTATAAACAAACGATACAAAGTTACACTCAAATAGAATCATCTTTTCAAGAAAAGTGGATAGGCAAATAGAATTAAAAGCCCAATAAACTCAACTTTCGGCAAAACTTGAAGCGAAAATCAAGCCTAATAACTTATTATATTTATAGATTTAGGCAAGATTAACTGATATCAGCAATATTCAAAATGAATTCCTACGCGGTTACCGGTACAGCAGCAGTTGAAACTCGGTATTTGTAAACACGCGTCCTTCTCGAACTGTCTTCTATACCTTCGGTTTGTTGTTGTAGTGGGCCAAACCTGCATTATTTTCAATTCTTTGGATTTATTTGTCAAGAGTTTTTTGTTAGTTACCGCTCAGGTTTACTTAGATCTATGCTTAATTTTGCGTGGTTATCAACTGGATTTATTTTCGTAATTTTCAGAATCCCCAAAAAATTCCTGAAGTTACGTATATTGGGCCTTTAAGCAAATAGACAACATGATCATCCTAACATGTGACCCGAAAGAAAAACCCGAAAGCTTCTTAATATTAAACGTAGAATTTCCGTCTTTATATAGTACATGTGCAAACGTGTATTGTCAAATCATCCTTGTCGAGACCTTAGCAGGACAATGTATGAATCTTTCGTCTCACCTGTTGTAGCCAGCTGACCAGCTGAGCCTCTCCGTCGCGCCATTTTGGATACATATCGTAAATAGAAAAACCGGTTACACTCAAACACTTTCTGAGTATGTCTTCAAACAGATAAGGACCTGAAACGAAGAGAATACATTTAAGTTCTTCTACATAATTATGTAAGTGGTCTTGTGGTGTGTCTGTCTTGTCTTGCTTGTATAAACTATTATTTATCTTTGTCAATGGACCAATCAATTTGAATAAAGTTTCATTTTCTATTCCCGACATAACTGAAGTGTGTTGATTATAAAGTAGTTAAACAAGATAAAAGACTAGTTCCGTATAGCTCCAAGTAAAAACAAAGAAGAGAGGAAAGAGTGCCATAATAACACGCTAAATAAAGGAAAATTCGTCATACTATAAACTTACCTGTAGATTTCCCAATATCGTTGTAGGTTGCAATACTCCCGACAATTAACACACGTGCATCCCTGTGCATGTGCTTCATCATCAGGGTGCTTAAATCTCCTCCGACCTGTAAAAATCAAAAATTTGTATTGTGTCGTGAAAACAGGAATAATAATAATACAGTTTGACCAAATCTTCCAACGTTTTTGCTATGGAGAACGTGTGAAATAGTTTTAAATAATTTACTGAAATAACAAATCTAGTGGTTGTAATAGCTCACTACATATCATATAAAGGCACAATTCAAAACAATGTTTATCAATCGACCGATACATCATTCATTTGTAAAATACCTCAGTTTTCACTTCGATGGCGTCCATTTACCTTGATATGACCTAGAAGCAGAAGACGCACTTCTGTAACAGCTGGTCTAATTTTTGTACTTTTCAATGGTTTCATTGTAAATATTACCTTAGTTTAATCGAATTCGAGTTTGGATTATAATTTTATTGACGCTTCGGTATTCTTTGTTATTTTTAAGGGTGTCGGTAACCGGTGCTCTTCAAATCAAAAGGCAACATATCATGCCAAGTTGCCTCTTAGGCATCATATACGTTGATATTTGGACGAAGGAATATTAGTCGTTTCAGTTTCAGATATATTTTATTGAATTAACAATTGGATTGAGCAACAGGCGTATCCTATATCAGCTCTCTCCTTAGCTTCCTTTATTTACATACATGTATATTGTAATATCTGGACATAAACACACATACATTATCCACTAATACTCTAGATCACCCTACACATATGTACAGTCACAGGTACAACATGCATATTTTTATGCAAACATATATACTTGTACTAACATACAGACTTACATGCATATATATACACTCATACATACAGTAATTTGAAATACAAATACATACAAAAATCATGTTGACATACATAAATATATAGACATTCACACCCGTATACAACGGACACACTTACAACATATAACACAACAACTACCCCCCCCCTCCCCCTTTACGTTCATGCTCACACTATCTATTGTTGCAACCTGTACAAACTGATCTATACAGGTTACACAACATATGTTATTGGAGCATCTTCTTTGAATGGCATGGGACTAATTATTATACATCATTACTGTAGAAATATAGTGCTGCTAGGATGAACCCGACTATCAATGGGCACCATACTTCATATATTTTAATTTAATTGTTTACTTATTCATGTATATTATTATTTACACTTCCTACCGATAGGTGTTTTGACCAAATAAAGTCCATTGGCAACACTTGTGCCTTGGTCAATTAACCCAGGTAGATATCAGTGGATATATTTGTATTATATTAATATTAGTCGTGACATACTGATCTACCAATGGGTTCAAGTCTTACGTTGTCAAAGTAACAGCTGACGCCATTGGGTGCTGCCATGGAGAGGGCCTCGTCAATGTCGACCTTCTTGTAGTTGAAGGCATGGTCGAACCCCAGCTCTGTCAACCATCGGACTTTATCGTCTCTCCCGGCAAACCCGATCACGGTACATCCCTGTCCAATTGTAATATAGAGATTTTGCATGTTTGTGATACTAGATACAGTCAAGAAAAAAAATAAAACTAGAGTAGTCGGATCTAGCAAATAGCCCTTGTAGAAATCTTGTTCATGGGAGTAAATAAGTTTTCTCTGTATCCCACACTCCACTTAGCGTTGTTTTCCCTACTTACTATAAAGAGTTCTCAATGAGACCGAAGTGCTATCCGTATATTAGAAGCATTGAAAAGTGGCAAATTTGGCATTCGGCATTGTATAAATCAATATGATTACAGGATATAAGTATAATCAAAATATTACGATCATTGCACCGATCCACCGATGACACCAGCAGCAGCCATATTGAATATTCTCACAATTCTCTTTCAACAAGACACAACTAAGTTATTTGGGTATGGCGAATACAACCACTGCATCATGCTGTATCAATTACATGAGGCATTAACATAGTATGATATACGATTAGATGCCTAATTCACTGCAAAACTTTAATGTATAAATCGTATGCATATACATGCAGTTTAATAAATAAAAGCCTCATTTTAGATTGACGTTTGAATAAAGGAAACCAGGCTATTTTTAACGAAATTGATACAAATTATGACTCTCCAAAAAAGAGAGAATATAAGGTTTATGGAAAATTCCACGACTTACTTTCATTTTGGCTATCTGTCCGACAACACTCCCCACAGCCCCGGCTGCCGAGTTCACGAGCACCGTTTCGCCCTCCATCGGCTTAAGTTTGTCCTCCAGACCGAACAACGCCGTCAAACTAAACATGCATGGTAAACAAAATAACTTAAACTGATAGAGAGAAACTAAAAATTAAAGGCCCAATATGCGTAACTTTCGGCAAAACTTGAAGCGAAAATCAAGCCTAGTAACTTATTATATTTATAGATTTAGCTAAGATTAACTGATATCAGCAATATTCAAGATGAAATCTTGCGCGGTTATTGGTACAGCAGAAGTTGAAACACGGTATTTGTAAACACGCGTCCATTTCGAACTGTCTTCTACCTGCGGCTTTGTTGTTTAATTGGGCCCCACCTGAACTATTTTCAATTCTTCGGATTTTTTTGTCAACAGTTTCTTGTTAGTTACCGCTCAGTTTTACTTCGTATTTGGCTTATTTTTGCATGGTTATCAACTGGATTTTTTTTCAAAAGTTTACAGAATCCGAAGTTACGTATATTGGGCCTTTAACTTATCGAATATTCTCTTTTACAAAACAAAAAAATAGCAAATACCGAAACGTCAACAAAACCATAATCCGAACACAAAATCTATTATACTGGGGGCAAAATATGAACAAAGGAAAGATCAAATAGGGAGACCCTTACGTATATATAAAGTTCAAGAGAACTGGACAATGTGTTTCGGAAGAGATATTAAGCGTCTTTTTCATCATCGACAACATCGGCCAAGCAATTTAGGTCAGATCCAACTAAATGTCATATCTCCAAATTGTGAGAACTGGTCGAGGCATCATTCTAGATCAGAACAAGCATGCTTACATGTACTAATGAGTATATCATACAAGGATACAGAATATTTGTCAATGATACCAAGATTGTGACCATAAAAAAACTGCTCAGTCTTCATCCCAACCAAGGCTTCCACGAACGACATATAAACCATTGCAAAATGAAAAGCGCCACAAGTCGTTTGTGATTTTAACCCCTGGATATCTAGGATTACTACATGTGTGTATAACAATCTGGCTAGCCGCTAGGCTAACAACTAGCCTTTGTAGATAACAGAGTAGAGGGACACCAAACTTGTAGCATATCCTGGATTTCGAGGTTGGAAAGAATCGGCCATAACATTGAGATGTTTTCCAGAACTCCTCTTTTTGACCAACACGGGCAGCTTACTACAAAATTGTATGATAAACGTGATGATTTCGATTTTCCTATCGTGAACATTCCCTTTCTTGATAGTGAACACCCCTGCCTTCCATGCTTTGGTGTGAGTGTCTAGTTGAATCGTTACTCTAGGGCTTGCTATGAATATCGAGATTGTCGTGATAGATGTCAGGTGCTGACGAACAAACTTATAGCACAGGGATTCGGCAGATATAAGTTGATAAGACTATGAGCAAGTGTTGTCATCGCCATCTTGGTATCATTGAAAAATAGTCTACATTCTTGTATTATGTGAAGATGGACGTTTTGAAATACGCTCATTGGTAGGCGTGCTTGTTATTTTTGCAAATTAAGCATCAGTTCTGACTTTGAATCCGTGACATTTACTTGGATCTTACCTAGATTTACATGGCGGGTGTCGTCGATAAGCAGAAGACGCTTACTATTCCGGAACACTTGGTCTTATTTTCTTGTACTCTTTCAAGAGTTTCCGTAAAAACTTTTCTTTGTTCATATGTTCCCCCTGTTTAATCTATTTTTGAGTTTTGATTATTGTTTTGTTTACGCTTTGATATTCTCTTACTTATTTGTTGTTTATGTATATTTTGTGCTTTTGGGGAATATTTTGCCATATTTACACCTCTCCCTTCTTGTGCTTAGTAAACTCTGACTGCGAATATATTACCGTATACGAAGTGAAAAAAGGCTCGGCGGATTGATATTTGTTCAAATATGGCGTCGTTCACGCTTCAGAAAAATAAGTATTCGCTGTCGGCCATTGTTTGGTTCCTACAAGATTTTGAAACATGGAACATATATGGAATCAAATTCTTTTGATTAAACAATAATTAGTTTCTGGCAAACGTTTGATTCCAAATGATACGCATTCTAAACTAGTTGACGGTAACGCAAACATGGCGGCGCCCTGCAGTTGTGACGTCTGACGTCGGACCGCGTCACAACCAGATCACAGTGTCAATGCGTGTACATAACGACCGTTATAAATAAAGAAATAAATTTGAGTTGCTAGAAATTTTTTTTAATACCAAATTTACATACGATGTTATGAAGAAAAATAGTGTTGCTCGTAGTGTATTTTCTGAATCTACCAATATATTGATGAAATCCAATGGGACTATATTATCTTAGCAACCACGACCATCGTAGTAACCATCTTAGCAACCCGCTTCGAATGCTTTTTTCTTCGTATAGCACTTAAAAATTAATAATGGTGTAAATATAAGGATTGTACCTCATTTTGACAGCGTATACGGTAGTATGCCCGCAGTTGGCACCGAACATATTCACTATTGAGCGCTAACGCGCACCATAGAATATGTTCGTTGCCAACTGCAGGCATACTACCGTATACGCTGTCAAAATGAGGTACAATCCTTATGTATATTTAGAAGCCTCGTCGACCATTATCCAGATCCTTCAAATACTTTGAATAGTTATAACACATTAAAGGGAGTAAATCCAATACTAACCCAGTCACCCCCGCAGCTCCTAAGGCGAGTGATAAAGGGAGATCACCCAACACAGGCATGACGTCAATCTGTGATACGTCTGTGACGAGAGTGTGTGACCGCCACCCTGACGACAGACGTATGACGTCACCGACAGAGTACTTTGGGTTCTTACTGGCGATAACTCTGAAAGGACAATCATGACTTGTGTAAAAACAAAACAAAATATGTAAATTTCAAACTTTATTTTGACAGAAACAACAGCATTTTTAAGTTATTAATTCACATCCCTTCAATAAAATATACTGTATATATTTTATATATGTACACCAAGTACTGAACTTTCTTGTCTTCGGTCGATTTTATGGGCTTTTCATCTAGTTATATTTTATATTTTAAAATTCTAACATGTTATTTTTTATTTTTATTCTGGTTTTTTTTTTTTTTTTTATTATTATTCAAAAGCATTTTGTCTGGGTTTTCCGAATGAAATAATTCCAAAAGAAAACAAAAAAATGCGCATTTTTTTTGCTCCGTGTCTAAAAGTTATATCTGTTCTAACAGGGATATGGATGGTAGTAAATCGTTTTCGAACTGTTAAACATGGTTTTTAATGTGAAATTGGCTGCCGTGTAAACTTGCCTTGCGATCTGTTCCCCTACAAGTGTATCCCCCGGTTCCATCATCACATTACTCAAAAACCTGTAACAAAAAAACAAAATGTCTACCACGTCGGCCAAGTAACGACACTTCTCAGTACTGGTAAATATAAGTAACCCTAGCCCTGTATCATAATATAAATACGTGTGTATGTGTTATTTAAGCATTGAACTGCTTTCAGTTGGCATTCATAGGCTATATGAATGCCAAATGGTGAAAGGCAAATTCAATGAAGCGCGCTAGCGCTTCATGTTGGATTTGCCTTTGACCATTTGGCATTCATATAGCCTATGAATGCCAATTGAAAGCAGTTCAATACTTATATTTACCATTTTTAGAATCTGCTGGTGTCATAAAACAATCAATAGCACATTTTATTTCTCAGCATTTAGCTCAATAAATGTATTTGTCGCATATGCTTGTTCAATGAACAGAACAGCCATCGCCCGGGGACGGTCAATGGTATCCAACGTAACAATTATGACGTCATAATAATGATGACGTCAAAAATCGGTCATTGGCATTCATGGCCTGATGAATGCCAACTGAATTTGGTAGGGATATATAGTGGCAATGCCATTCAATGGTAAATATATCCCTATAAAACATGCACGCAAAATCTTAGAAATTCCACCTTGTAATGCGGTGTAACAAATTGTGGGTGAGAGAGAACAAGATTTGATGCAACTATGAAACAAGTCGTTAAATGTTACTGTATTAATTACTCATGTTGGCCGGTTGTGAACCAACGTGAAAGTGACTGGATCCATACCAAATCGCACGTCCGAACGGGGGAATCAATTCCTCGCCGTCTTGGTAAAACGCGATCCATTGCCTTGCCCCACCCGACTTTCACCACGTCATCTGTTTTCGATTAAAACTTATTCACCCATGAAGCACATTTGAACTCTTCCAATTAAAAGGTTTGGAAGAGTTCATTATGAAATTGCAGGGGTGAATGAGTTTGAAAGATCATCCCGACCAAAGGGTTGATTATTAAAGGCCCAATATACGTTCGGCAAAACTTGAAGCGAAAAGCAAGCCTAATAACTTATTATATTTATAGATTTAGATAAAATTATTCAAGATAAATTCTGTCGTGGTTACCGGTACAGCAGCAGTTGAAACTAGCTATTTGTAAACACGCGTCCATTTCGAACAGTCTTGTACATTCGGTTTGTTGTTGAAGTGGGCCACACCTGAATTATGTTCATTTTTTTTTTTATTTTTCTGTCAAGAGTTTCTTCTTAGCTACCGCCCAGGTTTACTTCGTTTTAGGCTTATTTTCGCATGGTTATTAACTGGATTTTTTGCCAGAATTGTTCAGAATCACGAAAAGGTTCGTATATTGGGCCTTTAATACGGCAATTTGAAACGTATGAGTATATATGATAAATCACACATGATAAATAGGTAAGGAAATCTTGAAAATCATGATAGCAATTAACCTAAAACATTCTCACCTGACATAGGGGTCCACCGACAGGTATAACGCCTCACACAGCACCTCTGTAACACAGACAAGGGGAGACAATTAAAAAATTAGTGATGAAACATGACCTGGCATCCTTTAAAGGCCCAATATACGTAACTTCAGGGAAATTTTCGTGATTCTGAAAAATTCTGAAAAAAAATCCAGCTGATAACCATGGAATAATATGCCTAAAACGAAGTAAACTTGAGCGGTAACTAACAAGAAACTCTTGACAAAAAAATCCCAAAGAGTTGAAAATGATATCAATTAATCTTAACTAAATCTATAAATATAATAAGTTATTAGACTTGATTCTCGCTTCAAGTTTTTCCGAAAGTTACGTATATGGGGCATTTAATTAAACAATGTTAGAAAATTATTTTACTAAAAACTCACTTTTTGAGTAAGTCTGTATTATTATTGGTCGTGTATGCACAAGCTGTAACTGAAAACATCACTATATGAATTGTATCAGAATCGATGTTATAATCGTGTTAACTGGTATAATTTATTTTTATCTGAAAATGGTGAGACGCTTCTTATAAATCGTTAAAATAAATAAGCATAATTCAGAAAACTATACAATAGATATGCCTCGTATGTTCATGGCATGCAATAACCCACAGGGACCTGAGAATTAGGTACAGCTATTTCGGACCTACAATAAAAATGCCCTCCTCAATGGTCATAAAGCCTCTATGACCATTGACGGGTCATTTTTATCTAAAATGTATTTAAACCCCCAAAATGTGTAAGGTCTAAGGTCCAAAACCATCTGTAACAAATTCAGGGATACTTCTGACTCTTAAAACCTATGGGAGAACTTGAGGGATTTTATGGGATCAGCACAATATCTATGAGATTTTTCTATATAAATTAATTGAATTTTGAATTTTCAATGAGATTTTCAGGAAAAATATGGGTAAAAATCCCCAAATCTCGCCCCAAAGTGATCCCTGCAAATTATCATGTCCCTGTGCATTAACCTAGTGTCGAGGTATGAAAATAACAGGCATGTATATACGTCCATGTGTCTCATTGTATCAGTTATTACCTGTAACAGTTAGCCCCGCTCCACGTTATTGTCATCCTCGCTTACCAAGGATTTATTATAAAGTATATTACGATACAGTGATGAAGAGAAGGGCATACTGATGGATCAGGCAGATGAATGACTGTATATAGCGGAAGTGTATTAATTGTAGAGCTTGTTACAATTGAAATGTATATTTTAACTAAACTTAACTATGTCCTCGGACTATATGGACATAAAATGTCACACGTTTATGTACAGATGTGGCAGATTGGTATTTCATTACTGGTAAGGGAGATAACTCGGCATCAATAGTCCAGATTAAGTCATGCGTTTCCATCCGCCTACAGGCTATCATAGTAAATACACTTTGATACCAAGCAGATCTTACCTCCATCTTTGACTTCGTCCGGTATATTTTCTTCTTCCAGGGAAAAATCACTTTCCTTTGGTTTTCCCACAAACTGTTTTACCAGCACCCATTTCTTAGCAGTTACCATTTTGTGAACCTGCAGTGTAATAACTGGTATCCCCCCTTGCTTGCTTGCTTATAATTACGAGTTTAACGCCGATACACACCGGTGTTTACTGGGGCATGAAGGATACTTTACTGAAATAGGTTGATTTTAGTTTGAATGGGCCGTTTACAATGAGGTCCCGCGTAACGGGTGTGTTGATATGGTAACCGTTTATATAAGCTACGAGATAAAATTGATAGTGCTGCTATATACACAAGCAGCTTGCTAGTACCAAAGGTGCTTGTGGACATGAATGTGATTATTTCAAATAAAAAGAAAATTGGAAAATTTAGTATGTATATTTTATTTTATTTTTTTCAAATTTGGCTATATTATATATATATATAGATGGTTATTCTCCTGGCCACAAGTGCCTGTGAATCTGTACACAATCTGCTGTATTGAACTGTCTGTTCGGATTTAAATAACAAAGTGTTTGTAATTTGCAGCCCAATGATAGGGTGGTAAACAACAACTTTGTTACCTTTACATTTTGATTTTGTTGCTTTCGTTACCGTAGATCACTGCGTCATTGTCACCGCACTTTTTTATTACATATGTACGTCGATGCAGGATGTTCATGAATCAAAAACATATCCTAATTTCTCAGATTTTATCAATACAGTTGTAGAAAATGCAATGTTAATTTATTTATATGTTATCAAGTCACAAAGAATTTGGCTCACTTAATTTGCTAGTCGAAAGGGTTCTTTCTGGCTATCCGATCTCCAAACATTGGCGTTGCAACACTAAAATTCAGCGGATCAGACAGTGATAATCATGTACTAACCGAAAGATCCTGAGTACTGATATTGGACATATAGCATGATAGGATGAAAGCTATCAGATTTGTTCAAATGCATGGCTTTGACAACGTTCAAGGTCACTGCCATGGGGTCAAATATCTGAAAATCCATGCAACATCGTTGAAACAGATATTAGGCCTACAGCAAGCTGGGATGATGGACTACCAAATGTGTAAAAATGAATTACCTTGACCCCTTTCAATGCCACGGGGGTCTATTCTTCTTAAAAGCGAATCAAACATTTTTCTCAATAACCAGAAGACCAAGGATACTGATGTTTGGCTTGTAGCATGCTGGAGTGACATTGCAGACTAAAACGTTTGTTGAAACCAATTACCTTTACCCCCTTTTAATGCCACAAGAATCTAATGTAATCTTCAAGCAAATTCTTAACAACCAGAAGGCCCATGATATCGATATTGGTCCTGTAACATGCTTGGATAAAGGGCTAACAGGTTTCTCAAATGAATGACTTTGACCCATTTTTAAGGTCGAATGTCTGAAAATATTCAAGCAACGTTTTCTTAAAAACCAAAAGACCCAGGATATCAATATTAAGCATGTACAATGTAGCATGCTGATATGAAGGGCTAACAAGTTTGTTCAAATCAATGACACTGACTCACTTTCAAGGTCACAGGGGTCAAATGTCTTTTTAGTCTACAAACAACATTTTCTCAAAAACTTACAGGCCAAGAGTACTGATAATGATGGGATTGATGGCTACCAAATTTGTTATAAAAATCACCTTAACCCATTTTCAAGGTCTCAGATGTGAAATGTAATAAAATCTTCTAACTGCTTCTTCTCAGTTACCAAAATGTTCAAGATACTGATATTTGATCTGTAGTATGCCAAACTAAAGGGCTACAAAGTTAATTCAAAAGGATGACATTGACCCTCTTCCAAGGTCACATGTGTGATAGGATATAATCACAGGCACTTGTGACCAGGAGAATTACCATCTATATAAATATAATATAATATAGTAAAATTTGAAAAAAAATAAAATAAAACATATAAACGAAATTTTCCAATTTTCTTTTCATGTTATTAATCATCTAAAACCATAATGAAAATAACTGCCAAATTTCAGCTTGATATGTCAAGCAGTTAAATTTCACAAAAAATCGACTATCAGATACTGAAAAAGAGTACCTGATAGTCAATTTTTTGTGAAATTTAACCACTTGACGTATCAAGCTGAAATTTGGCAGTTATTTTCATTATGGTTTTAGATGATTAATAGCATAAAAAGAAAATTGGAAATTTCGTTTATATATTTTATTTTACTTTTTCAAATTTCGCTATATATATTATATATATATAGATGGTTATTCTCCTGGCCACAAGTGCCTGTGGATATAATCTTTCAATGGATTCTTTTGATCTTAGACACTGATATTGTGCCTGTATATGTATAGTATTTCACTTTTCAGATTAAAAATGTGAGATAATAATTAGTAGCTGGTCAGAGATTCAGGCCCATTGAGTCTCTTGATAATGTAAAGGGCCATCAACTTTAGCTGTGGACACAATGTGTTATAAGATGCTCAAATATGTTACCAGTCATCAGAACAAAATACAGTAAAACATTTTATCTTCATGTACGACAGATTTATTTATTTAAGTTGAATCGAAATAAACAGAGGAACATCCATTGTCATCAAAAATTAATATTTCAATCTCAGTATGTATGAGATTCATGCTTGCTAATCACATTGACATACATATTATGTATAAAAAAGGCATACTTTATTGGACGGATATACCTTCTTACTACGCATGTACACATTAACTTACATCCTAGAGAAAGTCCAGGGGCTGCCTCACTTATAGCTCTCTGTACTCCTAGGGTATGTGGTCACAAAATCACAGGCTCTGTACTAGTCAGAGTTTCCTCTGGCCTAACACCTGTCAAAATGTCTAAGACTGGTGTCAGGGCCAGAGGAGACTTGGGCTAGCTCATATCTATTAATTGATCATCCTGTGGAGGATACGTGTATAGACTTGTCTAGTACTTTGTCTACAACAGGATCACACGAAGGTGTAACTGTAGATTGATTGGCAGCTCCTTTTCAATTTTACAAATTTTGTAAGATCAGCTTTGCAAATGTTTAGGTTTTTTTTCATCCAAATTTAATCTAATATCTGACCCATCCAGTGCCTTCGATTCTGTCTTGGCTTATCCTGGACTGACCACAACTTTAAGTTAAGGTAACCCCTGGACTTTGCCCTAACGGCAAATTTGCTACTCAGAGAACATGTACAATAAACAAAATAATAAATCGGGAACAAAATGTTTCAAAATACAAGTAAAAGACAAGTAATAATCAATGTCAGTGCTACTTATCTTAATTTCTGGTCCAATAACAAAATTGGATTCTTAAAGTATGATATTGGAGGTATGTTGCCATGTAATGACACATTTCTGGCTTAAAAGCACCAGAAAACAATCGACACCAGCTGTGTCACTTTTCATTCAGCAACTAAATGACATAAAAATATACCCTTCAGCACAGCAATTTGCATAATACATGAATGGCGATCTATCCTTTTTAGAAGTAAAACCAGCTAGCAGTCATCATTTCCCTAGATCTGTACAACTGTTACAGTTTTTTGATAAGAATGGTCTTCCTAAACTTTATAGAACATAATTCTAGTATGAAAGAATCTGATAAAGTATCATTTAATGATTTTAGAAATGTTCATAAAACATGCAGTTTCTGAACATAAAAACCTGAAAGGTTTGAAAACTGATAATTTAAAACTGATAAGTTGTTACTGTATTATGCTACCTGTAATAAAAAGGATTTAACATCATGTTCTGCATCGTTGGATACCCATGGTTGATCTTGCTTCGATAACTCGCTCATCATGTGATGAGTGAGTTAGCGAAGCGAGATTAACCGTGGGAAATCCGACGATGCATGTTTCGTAATTACATCCTTCTGCAGAATTGTATAATTTCAGGTCCCAGTGTCATGAATATACCTGAAATTAATGAAATTCCTTAACTTAACAAGCTCCTTAGGAAAGCATTACAGAATGTACTCAAGGGCAAAACTCTTCGGGTAACAAACTTTCCTTCACTTCTGTAATTAACTCTTATGGAAATTTTTAAGTTAAGAAATATTCATCAAACTGAGGCAAGGTAACATTGTCTGGTCCTCATCAGCTAATCAATAATTTAAAGAGTTTAATTTAGAAACAAAATCCATATTGTGAAAAATTATTCTATGAAAAACTGAAATAATATATCAACAGCACACTAAATTTAGAATTTAGCAAACCATCAACAGTTAAACTAATTAAACTTAAATTAAATAAAATTTTATACATGTTATCATAATAAAACATTTTGTTTTTACATGTTTCTGTAAATTGTCAAATATGACTGGGTGCACCAATATGTATACAAAGTGGTAAAAAATCTCCCCTAATAAAGTTCAGGATACCTGGAGTTCTGTCTAGTCTATAGTGTCTATAGTATCTGAATATGGTGGTCAATACCTATAGGTTTGGCTGGTGGTGCAGTGGATAGCTCAATTGGATTTCATCAGGTGGCCGGAGTTCAATTCCCCGGTTGCCCGACCACATGGGTTTTCTCCAGGTACTCCAGTTTCCTCCCACAATAAGACCTCTCACACGTTAACATCTGGGCCAACAAGAGTGATTTATATAAGTTGGATAACTTGTTTATTAATTATTGTAAAATAAATAAAGTTTATTTATTTACTGTATCTCAAAATTTAGCTACATTTGCATCTTAATTTCTATATTAATTTCATTTTATAGTAACAAAATAAAATTGTAAACCTATCATGCTTATAATCTGTGAGTCACTTGTATCTATTACATGTATATTGTACTTTAAATTCAAATTTCAAAAGCTATTATCTAAAATGTCGAAAGAGATTAACTTTCAAAAATAATTTCTTTTTCTGGTATAGATCAATATTTTGCTCAAAAATAATAAATTTTATTGGCAAAGTTATGACAAAATATGGCAATGTTAATGTATATTTATACTGTAGTATGTACATACACATGTATATCAGATCATGTAAACCATCATTTTGAACAACCTTTTTTAATGTTTTTCTTTATCTCCGATAATATTCAACTGCAATACAGGAGGAGATAATCTCAATAAAAATATAACAAGGTGAAAATTATGTGATTAAATATGTATGAAAGAGATTTAACATCCAAACAAAATTCTCAAAAACAGTCAAATGAGACATTGTTTAGGCCACATGGTGTTGCTATCAGCAAGACATGATCAATTTCAAATCATTTTAGTAAATAATTTGAAGTCTCCGATTAAATATTAACAAATACATCCTTTCATATTTTCCAACCCTCACTCTTCCATGAAAAACAAATGATAATCAAATAATAAATAAGAACAAAATCTTATCAACTAAATTGTAAAAATGGGTAACATAATCTATTTCTCTTCATATTGATTTACATGTATATAAACAGACAGAATACAAGTTAGTATTCCACACACCAGGGTAGTTATATCTACAAGACAAATAATCTGGTCCTCCCACATAAAATAATGAACTCATTCACCCCTGAAATTTTATTGTGAACTATTCTAACCTTTGAATTGGAGGAGTTCAATGTATCTTCAGGGGTGAATGACTTAATAAAAAATTCAAGTTATTGCCATTAATTCAAACAAAAGGCTAGCTATCGGCAAGCTAAATGTATGTTTAAAAATGTCAGATCTTGACTATGCATAACGTACAAAAATGTAGCAGCAGGTGATAGAAGATGTCATTCAAACTAGAAATGTCGGTGAGACATAAATGCCCCCTTCCCCATTCATTCAATGTATACCCTATAAGTTGGTTTACCTTTTTGATGGGTATTTCCCCATTACATGGGTTATTCAACATGTATGTATACTCTATGATTTGCTTAACCCTATAAAAACCATTTCACCCCTTAGTAATTTGAGTAGACTCTACCATATAATCATATGGGTAAGTCCATTATGTCTACAGAGGTGAAGGGCTATTGGGTTATTCAGTATTTCATTACTACAGTGTTTACAATGTATACCCTAGCAATTTTTAATACCCTATAAAAAAAATTTCCCAAAACAATTTCAGTATAGACTTGTTTGATGAGGTAAATTATACATGGATTTATTGACCTGAGAAAATATATTTACCAAGTTAGGACAAAGTCTGAGGTAGATACATCATGCATCTTTCGAAGGTTAATAAAACCACATATTGACCGATATCAAAAACGCTATAATAGTTTTATCATCAAATGATGTCTTTGTTTTCAGCTGATAGAGTAACATTTTCGTAACTGTAAAAGAAGGGGAAAAACACTAAACATTATCTTTTTTCATAAATGTGTGACTTAACTCATATTGTAAAACATAACAGAATTAATATAATAATTTAATATGCCTGTACAAAATGTAAAAAAAAATAACAATTTGATGTACAAATGTATGTAAATTTTACAGCATTTATAGCGGCATTTAGCTTTTGTTTTAAAGGTTATTGTAATTGATTTCAAGTGTTAATTAAGGTCAACAAAGCGCTTTCCATTGCATGATTAATTTATTTTTAAAAAATGCCCTGCCGTCAACCAGCTTTTTTTATTCAATATGACTTCTTATTGGGAAGCATGCGATACTATTCAAGTTAGTCATGAAGTTTGAAAAAATCATATTATAACGAATATATAAAATGTATGTTTTTGTTTAAAGGCCCATTATACTTAACTTCAGGGAAATCTTTGTGATTCTGAAAAATTGTGAAAAAAAATCCAGTTGATAACCATGCAAAAATAAGCCTAAAATGAAGTAAACCTGAGCGGTAACTAAAAAGAAACTCTTAACAAAAAAATCCAAATAATTGAAAATAATTCAGGTGGGGCCCACTTCAACAACAAACCGAAGGTAAAAGACGGCTGGAAATGAACGCGTGTTTACAAATAGCGTGTTTCAACTGCAGCTGTACTGGTAACCGCGAAAGAATTCATCTTGAATATTTCTGATATCAGTTAATCTTAACTAAATCTATAA
Organism: Mimachlamys varia; assembly: GCA_947623455.1. NCBI lineage: Eukaryota > Metazoa > Mollusca > Bivalvia > Pectinida > Pectinidae > Mimachlamys > Mimachlamys varia. The sequence continues at coordinate 36,663,956 of OX392534.1, forward strand.
AGATAATAAGTTATTAGGCTTGGTTTTTGCTTCAAGTTTTTCATAAAGTTACGTATATTAGGCCTTTAATGTATGTCTAATAATTTGAATTAAACTATTTTTGTAAACATATACAATATCTTCTTAACAAGTATACATGCAGTTTTAATAATACATGTCATTATTCTTATTCATACTGGGCAGTGACTATAAATTGGAATTTCACCACAACATATTTCAAATTACAGGGTAATAAAAAAAGCATTCTGGTTAATAGGAAAAAATATGTACTATATATGTATGTTGGTCCCGTGTGAAAAAAAATAAGATAAAAGGTGAAAAAAGAAAAATTGTATTTTTGGTTATGGATGTGATTATGCATGTATTTCTCAAATGAATCAATTTCAGTGATCTTTTTCTATACATGTAATAAACATCTCTCTTACAACAATGGCAAGACAAAATACTGATAACAAACTTATTTCACCAAATTAAAATGGAATTTACTAATTAATGACAGTTCATGATGCACATGCTTTTATTATTTTCTTTGGTTGATCAGTTTGTAATCGCTGATTTCTAATTAAATCAAATACACAATTTTTTCCCATTTCTTTTGATATAACACCAGGATGTTCAACTTCTGGACCAGCTTCATAATTAAATATATTTATAAATTACAATGTACAACCAATAGATGTTTCAGTAATTAAATGCCTTAACTCTACAATGCATATCCCAGTAGTTTAAATGCTTGTATATTGTGTAAGATTATTTTGAAAAGCAGATAATGTATAATTTTTTTTTTTTTTTTTTAATTTTTTGTATTTTCAACACAAATAAAGAAATTTTAACAGTAAAACAACTATCACAAAAATTTTCATTTTGATATGCTAAACATTTTCATTTAAAATTACCGGGGTATATCAATACACTTGTATGAAAAACAACATTTTCATGTTTAACAAAACAACACATTCATCGCATATTAAACCTGTAATATCAAATAGACTGTTTGATTTTTATCAATAACTTCTCAACTGCATTTTACTACTAGCTTATCTCCCCTTAGTTTAGAATTAGTATTAGACAACCAAGTGATCAAAATTAAAAAAAAAAAAAAATTATAAGAAATTTCACATCTGTACATTGGGGCCAAAAATCTAGCTGTCAAGTTGATATGAATTGTAACAAAAGCATTATCAGGAAATATATATTTGGTACATTTTGAACCAATGCAGGCACAAAATTCACAGCAAAATATAGAATTCTTTTAGATATCATTTCGTTATTCACATTTCTATCATGATTTGGACTAGTGATATCAATATCAAACATAACCTAATAAAAAAAAATAGTTTCTGCTCTTCATTTGTCAATTATAAAGAAAAGAAACATTAACGTCACTGATAAAATTTGAAATTTAACAAAAACTATTGGCTTAATATGAGATCATAAAATGTTTTGATTTCTTGAATTAACAAACATATTCTACAATGACATGTACCCCAATAAAATATTATGAAGTAAAACATATTATGTTGGAAATAACAAACCAATTTTAATGATATGATGGTGTGACTAAATTTATACATGAAAAACTCTTTGCCGCTTATTGGTTGGTCCTACAAGTAAATAGATAAACACTAAAAACTGCACCCTCTACTGAAATCTGGGTATCCACTAACAACAGACTAGTATTATCACCTAGGACAGTTCTAGAATGAGTTTTTTTCACAAAATTAGTTTTTCGGACTAATAGTAATTTCCCTTGTTAAATGGTCCGTAAATGGGATGTACATCATGATCAACCTGAAGCTAGGCTGTTATAACTCCTGTATTGCAACTTTGCTAACAGTGTGCAGGATTTGGAATGTAAAGACTCCAATCTGTCCCCCCTGCAGTATTTTGGGGGGGGTTGTTTTTTTCTTTATAAATATATAATTTATTTTATTTTCAAATATGAAATCTTGAACATCAACCACAACACTGTCAAATACTTGTAAACATGCGATTTGTGAGAATCTTATTATGAAAAGGTATTTAACAAATATATCACAATGGTTGCAGAGATCATTTTTATACTTAGTTCAAATCATTCAAATTAACATTTGTACCCTTCATCTTACTGTACAATCAGCATTACTTTTAGTACTATATATAACGAAACAAGAGGTCATTACTTCTTCAATGCCGCCACTAAACAGTCGAACCCACGACCTACGACTTAGTGGTCTTCCGCCCTACAAAATGAGCGTAAGATTCTCCAAAAATTGGCCGAGTCTGTAGAAGATGCTTTTATTAGATTTTTACCAGTGACATATATCAGAAAATATCAACTTGTTAAAACTTATATCACCACTGCTTATATCATCACTAGTGATAATACAATTAGTAAAAGTCCAATATCATTGCACACTCTTTGCATACTTTTTTTTTTCGTTGTTCAATGATCAAATTCTATGGTGTAGGTAAATTTTAAAACTTTTAGAGATTTATGGAAATTAATTAATCAGTATTGAATGAAATTGATAAATGTGTTTTTTGTTTTTTTTGACAAAACAAAAAATACATGTATATCCTGTGGTGTTTTGGTATTCTGTGGGATTCACTCACATAGCAGATTTTGAAAAAGATATTTTTACAAGTGCAATGGGAAACCATTATAAGCCTCGATAAATATATTTTACGAGGGTGAAAATATAACAATGACAACAGCAATATTAAACAGTCTTGTAAGGGACCTAAGTATAACAATACATACGTAACTACAGGCACAGTATTATTGCTTAATGACCTAACAACACTTTGCATTATTTTTCACTACGAGCTGTAGAAGGATGGCTTTCTGTCGATCTTACAAATTCTTGTAGCTTCTTGAAGAAGTCTGTAAGATCCCTGGCCATAGAAGGTCTCATATCCATCCAGTGGTCACGGTCATTCTCCCGCTCGTCGTTACTGTCGCGCGTCGCCATGGCCCAGCTTTCAGTCGTACTCATTGCGTCTGTAGTTGTGGTCACCCACTGCTGTGTCAGATAGGACAGAAGTTTCTCGTAGATCTTTGCCTCCACATCCTCACTAACTGGTCGCAGTTTCTCTATCACCTTCACCATGTACAGAATGGTGTTTCGGGTGCCCTGTTACAGAATAGAAAATGATCATAATAATAATAATTTGAGTTTCTTATATACTGCTTTATCACAACTTATAGATCGTCTCAAAGCGGTTTACAAATCATTATCAGTTGTTATAGGGCCTTAACAACCAGCCAATACTGTTCTCAACTCCCTGGGGAGCATACTACTGGTGCTGCCATGTTGGCACTCACAGTAAGCACTCTACAATTTCTATAGCACTGCCCAACCACGTACTCATTTACAGCTGAGTAGACTTGAACAAGCGGAGTAAATTTGTATCTTGCTCTTTAGGATACAACCCAAGTTCTGTGGCGGGGACTCAAACTAGCAACCCTTCGATCACGAGCCTGGCGTCCAACCACTAGACCACCTTGCATCAAACAAGTGGAAGAAAATGATACTGTGTTGAAATTGAAAAACACATTGTGCTATCAATTTGGTTTATATTGTTTTTCATTCTATTGAAAGCTAGGTTTATTAAACTTAAAAAAAGTAAGGCTTATTTCAGTGTATGTGATATGAATGTATGTTTTGCGCTGAGTGTTTTTGGGAGGCTGCTTTAATTCTGTTCATGTAAGCCTCAATATTACGATAGGCCGAACCATTTGCAAATTGAAAATGCTAAACACTGAATTAGACTATCGAAAGTCCTTAGCAGTAACTCCCACCCTGTCATATTATACTGACAACGGGTGAACCAGTTGTTCCACTCCAATAATGCTGAGCATCAAGTGAGGAGTGCTACTATTAATACCATGTTTTGAGACAAGTACTGTAAACTTGTAAATTTACATTCGGGGGAAATTTACGCTAATTACGCTTACGAAAGTAACTTGACCCCAAAAATTCCCCCCGTGCGTATTATTTTGTGATATACAAATGGTATAAGGCTTATTACGCGAAGGTTGATCGATTGCACAAATTACCCCCACGCGTAAAGTTTGCCAATCGAAATCGCAAAATAACACCCCGCGGAAATAACCACATTTACAGTATGTTTCAGCCAGGGAACAGGACTTAAAGCCTTCTTCACAGGGGCAAACGGTCAACTAAAGGTCAAAAGTGAGGAAGTGTCAAGGGAGATAGAAGGAAGGAAACAGTTGTTTTAGAAACAAGAGAAAAGATGGGAAAGCATTACAGAAGTTATAAGGAGATTATCTAAAGTTAAAGGAACTTTCCTTTTATTAAAATCTTGTTATTCTTTTCTATGGAGATTTTTCAGTTACGGAATTTCCTGAAATTATTGTACAGTGATGAAACTGGGGCTGTACGTATACTTAAATATATGGCTTTCATGTTTTAACCATAAATTCAAGTAGGATGAATGCTGTTACAAATAATACCTTTTCCAGTTTCTGCAGTCCTGTTTCAGGGTCACCTTTATACGGTAGCATAACCTTGAGGTCCTGCATTCTTAGGACAGGTTCCTATCAATACAAGGTACACTTTTAAATACAGTAAAATTCATAATGATGTTCATAAACAAAACCCTTAGTTTAGAAAGTCACTACATCACCTAAGATTGACAATCGTAAAATTAATCATAGATTTCATTAATATTTTAGTGTTAAATCTTAGAAAATTATTTTGTAATATTTTTCTGTTTAAAGATTGAAAATGACAGTACATTCATCCATAATCTACTTAAAATTAAATATTTGCATCACTCCAATTTACAGACATAAGTTATTACTGGAGAAAATCTTGATGCGATGATATGCAAGAGTTTAATTAATAAGATTGATTAATTCTCTTTGCTTCCAAGAAATTTATCTTTCCGATAACTTTAATAGAGAAGAAAACAAATATCTTTATTTCGAAAAAGGATATCATTGCCCTAGTTTGGTCACTAAAATCAAAGCCAGACTTTGCCTGGTGCACCAGTTTAAATTTTACAAATAAACAGGATCTATGCCTGCAGCAGATTATGTATATATTAGCTATCCACATCACCTACCTTTAGTTGGTCAAGCCATTCCCACATGATAAGGGAGACAACTCCTGGGTCTGATTCTCGAGAAAGCTCAATCCATGCATTATCTTTTTCGTTAAGATCCGTCTGTTTAGAAAAACAAATATGATGTAATTGACCTGAACTACCCAGATTCATTTAAATATATCTTTTTTTTTTTCAACAAGATCCTCTAAATGTTCCTAGAAATGACACCTGGAAAGTCTACATTTAGTTTAAAAGAAATAATTATATGTAAATTTTCTTCCTGTAAAAAATACGTAAACAGAAATATGTAACAACATGCTTACCTCATGTTTATCAGCCTTGGCGTATACTTCTGATGAGTAGGTGGTGGCACCTAGTTCCGCGGCTACATCACCCGGGGTGTACTTCTTTCTAAAGGTAGACTTAGGGACCTCTTCCTCCTGGTCTCCCTCCAAACTTGTGTCCGGAGACAGGTTTCTCGAGCTGCTATCCGACAGATTGTCACATGGCACCTGTAATGACTTCAGTTTTTCATCTTTCAGATCCTCCATTGTGAGACTCCTCGTTCTAGAGAGGGGAAATTTTTCTTTCTGTGGCATGATATTCTTCGTCGACGGCGTGACCAATTCATCGAGCGAGGACTTAGATTCGTTACGTGGAAGCCTAGCCACTACCTCTTCTTCTTCTGGAATGTCTTTTAAGTTTTCTTTATGAACTTCGTTCTCACTTGCTTTTATAAATCTTGATAAAGAATTTCCTATCTGTGCTAGTTCTAATAGTCTTTCACATGCAACATAAATTATCTGTAAAAAAAACACACAAATAATTACAGATAAGTCATCAACCAACATTGATACATCCTTTCGCATATTTCAAGCATGTTCCCCCTTCCTGACTATAACATTTCATGGCAAGAATAACACTCAGTGCTGAAACCTATTAAAATATACTGTGTAGCGGGAAATTTTAGTGGGGCTTTAATTTGGCGATTTGGCCGGTATGTATAGATCGCCGAAATTTAACACCACCAATTAAATCTACGTGAGTTTTCGTTACCACCGGCATTTACCTCTGATTACTCCTATTGCTCCGTTAACTCCCAAGAGTAACGAGTGGTGCTTAATGTTGGTATAATACACAACAAAAGTAATCAACATGGATAGGATATATGGACATAACATATCAATCTATATATCCCGGTAGGTGATATATATGCTAAATGCCAAATTTAATAAAACCCTAGATTATTAAAAATCGCAAAATTTTAACCCACCAAAATTAAAGTTTCACTTTTCATGACCAAATCACCAAATTTTTATGAACGTTAAAATTTTCTGCTATAATGTAAATATCATTTTATTTGTTTGTTTGTTGGATTTTTTCTCGCAAAATTGACTTTTCAATAGGTAAAACTTAAACAGTTACTAAGTGTCTGAGAGAATAAGAACATGTGAAAAAGTGGTTCATTAGAGAGAATACAGTCTACAATAGTCCCATTGTATAAAGTGGTACTCATGTAAGCATTCAAAATCAAAGATGAAATATCACAATCATAAACATACATAGCAATTTTGAAAAAAAATCATCCTCTTTTATCAATAATATATTGTGAATGTTTCACATGTTTTTGAAAACAAATATTAAAACAATCACTTACCTTTGGCACAAATTTTAATTTCCTAGCCTCATATCCATGTAAAACATGTTTCTGTCTATTCAAAAAGTGTATAAGTGTAAATTCATGTGTATCCTTAGCTCTGAAAAAAACCAACAGATTTATGATTAGCAAGTACATGATATACATTATTATTTCTTTTTTAACATATTTACTGGAAGTCACTCCATATCACTAAATATAAAAACCCTATTTATTTATCTGGAAATTGTCAACAATTTTCTGTATTTATTTTTTTTGCATAAGAATGTGTGGAAAAGGAAATTGATAGCTTAGCAGAAAATGCAATAGAGAATTAGATGTCCTTAGGCAAAGATACCAATTTAGCATAACATTTAATTTAAGTAAATTTTGCTGTTCTGACCATTTGAATGACAAAAGTAATGTCAGGGTAAATTTTCCTAAAATACCAGTTTTTTACATCAATTTTCCAACAGCCTACTCCTTTTTGGATTTGGAAATTTAAACATTGTTTTTTTTATCAAAATTCCTCATTGTCTGGTCAGTTTGGGAAAATAAAGCATTTTTTTTCAGGCACTGAGCAAAAATAATTACTGAATACATATTGTAACATTCCTTGTTGGTTATAATCATTTCTTCAATTCATAACAAATGCTAATTAATATTGGAAAATTGGAATAAATAACTTGATGTATACACTCACTTTGTAGCAAAAACAATTCTAAATGGCTTTAAGTAGACTTCAAATTCTTGTATGATTTCCATCTGTCCTCGTGTTTGTATCGAATGTGGTCTTAAAGAAAACAAAAATGCAGCAATTAGGACAACAAATTGCATTGTAAAAAAACATTCAGAAAAATGAATTAGTCAAGAAAAGTAAGCAGAAGTTCTATTAAATGAGGTCAAGGTAGCATTTGGAAATGTCACCTACTTCTAATACTTACATAAACTTTATTTATTTTACAACAATTATGAAAGAAGTTATACAACTTATATTAATCACTCTTTTTGGCCCGGATGTTAGCATCCCCAAGGAGTCTTATCATGGGAGGAAACCTGAATACCCAGAGAAAACCCTAGTGGTCAGGCAGGTGACCCCATACCTTTTCACCACCGGTCGGGGAATCGAACTCCAGCCGCCTTGGTGAAAGACAAGCAAATGCGCTATCCACTACACCAACCGACCACCCGATAATTATAAAATTTAATTGATCATTAAATACAGAATGACATTGAGGCTGAACATTTTTTGAAATTCGTCAAAATCAGAGATTACCTACAACCGTCACTTACCTCTAAGATCTGACGTAGTGGATCACAGTGTTACCGGAGATTACAATCGTCACTTACCTCTGAGATCTGACATAGTGGATCGCAGTGTTACCGGAGATTACAACCGTCACTTACCTCTAAGATCTGACGTAGTGGATCACAGTGTGACCGGAGATTACAATCGTCACTTACCTCTGAAATCTGATGTAGTGGATCGCAGTGTGACCGGAGATTACAACCTTCACTTACCTCTGAGATCTGACATAGTGGATCGCAGTGTTACCGGAGATTCTGTTTGTGAAAACCAAGTAGGTAGCAATCATGACTCCTGTTCGTCCTGTCAACAAATAACAGTAAATATTCTTAAAACTAAAGTGAGCAAGTTTTTTTTCCACCTAATAATCGTAAACGAGCTGCTATAAATCTGTAAGCTTGCAGTGCTGTGTAAACTTTGTTACTGAACACCGCCTATCCTGCCTGGGATTACTGCAGATTAAAAAAATTGTTTCCCTTGACAATAGCTTTTTAAAAACAAGAACAAATGAATAAACATTAAAAGATATATATTAAATAATATGTAAATAAAAACTCCATTTTATCATCTCTAAAATAAATTAATATTGTCAACATTATTTTAGGCAAAAATGTCCCATATTCTGTCATTAGACTTTTGAAAAACTAAAGCATTATCAGCGATTTGACATCAAATACATTGTACCTACCAGTAATTGATTCATTTTTTATAATAAAAAATTTAAAAAAATGAGGAAAATTACATACCTAAACCAGCATGGCAATGGACAGCTACCTTGCCCTCCGATACAGCAAACTGCATGACCTTTACCATGTCCAGTATGGAACTGAGGGACCCCACCCCATAATCTGGCCTGGAGGTACAAACAAAACACTCCTTTAAAGTCAAAATATTATGTTGACCCTAAATTTTTCAATTTGATATCTTAGAAATAAAGCACCATTACATTTTCATTTCTTTGGGATAGTCTTTGGCTAAAAGACTTAAGATTGTATTGGCAGATCAGCGTGGGGGTAAGGAATTTTTTATTGCTTTTAATTGCATGGCACACTCATCCTCTCTCCCTGAACAAAAGTGGGGTGGGCTGACTATAGGCAGGCGCCGGTGCACTCGATAAGTCATATAATGTAAGGATTATTGACAAAATGCTTTTCTTCATAAAAAGGGGAGATAACTGTACATCAAGAACAAGCTAGGACACACATGCAGCTGATCGTGTTTGTTATAATTTTAAGGAGATTGGATAATTCTATATCTTCCACAACCATTTTTGAGGTGAATTGTTATCGCAATGAGTACCAGATTTTCCTATTGTGCAATCTTGTGTATTATAGTTAAAATTATGTTCCAAACAAGAATCTTAAATGACAGACAGACATGAAGACATAGCTGTCAATGGAAGTATTGGATCCAACTTTAAAAAAAAAATCAGTGAAATAGAACTGTAGGTTTTCATGAGGTATACATAAAAAATTCCACGTAAGTTTGTCACAATTTAACAAATAATGAACTAAATAAAGTATAGATTATTTCTTCATTCATGTACTATTTATTCAAATATTTTACATATCATTTTAGTTTATTTGAATAGTTTGGTGGAAACTTACTTACCAACAAAAGTTGTAGAAGTAAACTAAAAATTAAAGAAAAAGAAATATTAAGTAACAACTTAAGTACAATTTGTATTATTTCTTATTTCTTATAAAAGTTAAACTTGTTATTTATATTGAATTCAATTTTCCTAGAAAACCAAATCAATGATTAAGAACCAAATTCATTATTACGAAAATACTTCAGTTTTCCATAGGTATTAACCTTTGAAAACTCCAATGAGGGAGATCTCCCTCTTTCCATATTTCCAATGAGGGAGAAAGTGTGTGAAATGCGACTGAAACTGCATTGCTCAATTTGTCTTTCCCATTTTATGTATCCAAAGAACTTAAAGTATTCATTTGATCCAGACACACCTGTTATGATCATTACACATACCCTGCAGTAACTAGGAGATCATTTGACCACAGGATGTAGATTTTGAGTTAGTGTGAGTTTGAACTTGAATGGGGGAGATTTCGAGGGAGATTGGTAAATTTTGGTGAAAATGAGGAAGTCTCCCTCATAATGATGGAGGGTTAACAGGTAATTTAATGAAGAGCGCTAGCCTATAACTGCCAACTGAAAGCAGTTCAATGCTTATATCTAAATTAACGGAATTCAAGTTTCACCGCCATTCTCAGCTGTAAGAGCCTGTTAACAGCTCTACCAAGTTGTTCCGCAATAAAAAAACTAGTACGTAAGATAACAGAAAACCAGACTTGAATAATCAATGTTATACAAATAGTTGATGTAAATTAACATTATGAAAATAAAATATGTAAACTATCCGTCTACATTTTCAAAAAAAAATGTGTTTGAATTTTTTTCCGCAACTGCTGTTGGGCAACATTATTGATGCGCCAGTTGGCAGTTTATGAGAAGGTAATGCACCACTTCTGTTAGTAAGGTTATATAGTGACAATGTCATAGAGTAGTAAATATGAACATGTACATGTTCAACAATTATCTAGCAAAGCCATAAATCCAAATAAGATTTTTTTTTGGAGTTATAGATGATTCTGCTGGGGAACACATGTTTTTTAAAATTTCTATTATCATAAATTTATAACATCATTATCAGTATTTGTAGAGACTTACTGCCATTATCCATAAACCGTTGAGGGCTGTAAGAAAAGCCACTTTTCTTATTTATACCGTAACCACAATCAGCATGTTCTCCCTGGGACTGCATGTTGATAATAGTTTTTATACCCATCCTGTAATACAGTTTATACATGTGTTAAACAATTTATCTATCGTTAAATACTAATCATAAACTGATATATATCTTTCTGTAATATAACAAGAGGCCCAAAATGCCTTAAAGGCCCAATATACGTAACTTCAGGAAATTTTTCATCGATATGAAAAATTTTGAAAAAAAAATCCAGCTGATAGCCATGCAAAAATAAGCCTAAAACGAAGTAAACCTGAGCGGTAACTAACAAGAATTCATGACAGAAAAATCCAAAGAACCAAAAATAATGCAGGTGGGGCCCACTTCAATAAAAGCCGAAGTTAAAAGACAGTCAAAATGGTCGCGTGTTTACAAATACCGAGTTTCAACTGCTGCCGTACCGGTAAACGCCTAAGAAGTCATCTTGAATATTGCTGATATCAGTTAATCTTAACTAAATCTATAAAAAAAATAAGTTATTAGGCTTTATTTTCGCATTAAGTTTTGCCGAAAGTTACGTATATTGGGCCTTTAACGGTCATCTGACTATACAATGTATATGATTTCAGTTGTTTATGATATTAACATATTTGACCCCTGCGGCCTTGAAAGTAGATCAAATATCAGTACCCTGAACCTTTCTATTATTGAAAATAAGTTTCTTAAATATTCTAACATACTTGACCCCTGTGACCTGGAAAGTAGGTCAAGGTCATTCATTTGAACAAACTAGAAAGCCCTTCTTCTCAGCATGCTTCATGGATAATATCAGCATCTTGAGCCTTTCAATTATTGAGAATATTTTTAACATATTTGACCCTGATGACCTTGTATTTAGGTCAAGGTCATACATCTGAACAAATTTCGTAGCCCTTCATCCAAGCATGCAACAGGCTAAATATTAGCAGCCTAGGTCTTTCATCTATATTGAGGTGAAGTTCATCCCAGCATCTTTCAGGCCAAATATCATACACCTGTGCCTTTTGGTTAATGAAAAGAAGATGCTGTGATCCCTGTGACCTTGAAAGTAGGTCAAGGTCATTAATTTTAACAACCTTGGTAGCACTTCATCCCAGCATGCTACATGCATACTATCATCACCCTAGGCTTTTTAGTTACTTTGAAGTTGCTTGAAAGATTTTTAACACATTTGACCCCTGTGACCTTGAAAGTAGGTCTAGGTCATTCAATTGAACAAACTTGGTAGCCCTACATCCCAGCATGCAACAGACCAAATAGTAGCAGCCTAGGTCTTTCAGCTATTGAGAAGAAGTTGCTTAAGGATTTTAACATATTTGACCTCTGTGACCTTGAAAGTAGGCCAAGGTAATTTATTTGAACAAACTTGGTAACCTCCGATCCCAGCATCCTACAGGCCAAATATCAGAAGCCTGGGCACTTTAGTTATTGAGAAGAAGTTACTTAAGATTTTTTTTTACATATTTGACCCCTGTGACCTGAAAGTGGGTCAAGGTCATTGATATGAGGAAAGTTTGCAGCACTCCATCCTAGGTACCTACTAGCCAAATATCATTAACCTGGGCTTTTCGGTTAGTTTGGAGAAGATTGTTAAATGTTTTTTCACATATTTAACCCCTGTGACCTTGAAAATGAGTCAAGGTCATTGATATGAGGAAACTTTGTAGCACTCAATCCCAGGTAGCAACTGACAAAATATCATTACTCTTTGCCTTTCAATTAGTTGAGGGAAGATTGTTAAAGGTTTTTTTACATATTTGATCCCTGTGACCTTGAAAGTAAGTCAAGGACATTGATATAAGGAAACTTTGTAGCACTCAATCCCAGGTAGCAACTGACAAAATATCATTACTCTTTGCCTTTCAATTAGTTGAGGGAAGATTGTTAAAGGTTTTTTTACATATTTGATCCCTGTGACCTTGAAAGTAAGTCAAGGACATTGATATAAGGAAACTTTGTAGCAATCTATCCCAGGTTCCTACTCGGCATTTCTCAGCATCCTGGGCTTTTTGGTTATTGAGAAGAAGATTGTTAAAGGCGGATGACATACAAAGCACGAAGGCAATAGGTCATCCTGACCTTTTGGGTCAGATGACCTAATAAACATTTATATACTCTTATTGTGATATACTTAACTTTACACCAATCCTTAAATATGAATTATATTATACATACCTATGAAATAACATATTTATCAATGTATAAAAAATGTATACCTATCATTCTTTAATATATATAATATCTACAATACATCTATCATCATATATTCTAAAATTTATTTCCTGAAGTATAATATATACATACCTAAATTCTAATATACAAAACAACATTTCAACATTCATACCACATGTGTGTGTACTTACTCTTTGAACTGGTCCATAATTTTATACTTGTCTATAAGTTCATCTGCTGGTCTGGACATGGCAACAATGTTCTCTGTAACCCTGTCAACAAATCAACAATGTTTTCTGTAACCATGACAACAAATCAACAATGTTCTCTGTAACCATGTCAACAAATCAACAATTATGTTTCCTGTAACCATGTCAACAAATCAACAATGTTCTCTGTATACCTGTCAACAAATCAACAATGTTCTTTGTAACCATGTCAACAAATCAACAATGTTCTTTGTAACCCTGTCAACAAATCAACAATGTTCTTTGTAACCATGTCAACAAATCAACGATGTTCTCTTTAACCCTGTCAACAAATCAACAATGTTCCTTGTAACCATGTCAACAAATCAACAACGTTCTCTGTGACCATGTCAACAAATAAACAATGTTATCTTTAAACCTGACAAGAAACCATCAGTGTTCTCTTTAAATCTGTCAACAAATTGACAATGTTCTCTTTAAACCTGTCAACAAATCAACAATGTTCTCTGTAACCCTGTCAACAAATCAACACTGTTCTCTGTAACCCTGTCAACATATCAACAATGTTCTTTGTAACCCTGTCAACAAATCAACAATGTTCTCTGTAACCCTGTCAACAAATCAACACTGTTCTCTGTAACCCTGTCAACATATCAACACTATTCTCTGTAACCCTGTCAACATATCAACACTGTTCTCTGTAACCCTGTCAACATATCAACAATGTTCTCTGTAACCCTGTCAACAAATCAACACTGTTCTCTGTAACCCTGTCAACATATCAACAATGTTCTCTGTAACCCTGTCAACAAATCAACACTGTTCTCTGTAACCCTGTCAACAAATCAACACTGTTCTCTGTAACCCTGTCAACATATCAACAATGTTCTTACTAACCATGTCAACAAATTAAAGGCCCATTATAAGTAACTTCAGGGAAATTTTTGTGATTCTGAAAAATTCTAAAAAAAAATCCAGTTGATAACCATGCAAAAATAAGCCTAAAACGAACTTAACTTGAGCCGTAACTAACAAGAAACTCTTGACAAAATAATCAAAAGAATTGAAAAATAATTCAGGTGGGGCCCACTTCAACAACAAACCGAAGGTAGAAGACAGTTCCAAATGGACGCGTGTTTACAAATAGCGTGTTTCAACTGCTGCTGTAGCGGTAACCGCGAAAGAATTCATCTTGAATATTGCTGATATCAGTTAATCTTAACTAAATCTATAAATATAATAAGTTATTAGGCTTGGTCTTCGCTTCAAGTTACGTATATAAAATTGGGCCTTTAACAATTATGTTTCCTGTAACCTCGGCAACAAATCAACAATGTTTTTGGTAACTCTGTCAACAAATCAACAATGTTCTGTTTAAACTTGTCAACAAATCAACAATGTTCTGTTTAAACTTGTCAACAAATCAACAATGTTCTCTGTAACCATGTCATCAAATCAACAATGTTTGCGGTAATCATGTCAACAATTCAACAACATTCTCTGTAACCCTGTCAAGAAATCAACAAAATTCTCTGTAACCATGTCAACAAATCAACAATATTCTCTGTATAACCATGTCAACATATCAACAATGTTTGCGGTAATCATGTCAACAATTCAACAATATTCTCTGTAACTCTGTCAACAACATTCTATGTAACCTTGTCAACAATGGCATCTGAACTCATTTTCAATGTCTTCGTTGATCTCAAAATGATGTACACCAATTATGACCACTGTACAAATATATGAGCTTGTAAGTCGATACATTAATTATTAATGTCAAGATTTACCAGCTTGAGTAAAGTCCTTTGATAACCATTTTGTCCTTTGGCCAAAAGTCTGGGCTACAATACTTGCACTTCTTCCCTCCGCAGAAAATGGCACATATTCTTTCTTGTGAAATCATACCACGAGCCTGCTCTGTAAACTTGTTATAGCCGGCCTTTGGGTCTTTGCCTTTAAAAATAAGACAAAGTGTATTATTAAAATTTTAATTATATTACCCAGGAATGGAAATGGATGATATCAAGTTTTTATAAAAATATAAGAGCAAACAAAAACTAAAAAAAAAAAAAATATGTTCTTCTAAAATCTTGTATAGCATTAGTTATAAAATGTACTACATTGTAAAATAATATGAAATAATGTTCAATACCAATTCATCACGTTTCTTAATGACAATTTTTAGGTAAACCAAAATTCTGTATTGTATGTTCTTCTGTCCATACCAGACCTTACCCACAGAACACTGAGCTTGGTCCTCTGTCCATACCAGTCCTTACCTACAGAACACTGAGCATGGTCCTCTGTCCATACCAGTCCTTACCTACAGAACACTGTGCATGGTCCTCTGTCCATACCAGTCCTTACCTACAGAACGTTGAGCATGGTCCTCTGTCCATACCAGTCCTTACCTACAGAACACTGAGCATGGTCCTCTGTCCATACCAGACCTTACCTACAGAACACTGAGCATGGTCCTCTGTCCATACCAGTCCTTACCTACAGAACACTGAGCATGGTCCTCTGTCCATACCAGTCCTTACCTACAGAACACTGTGCATGGTCCTCTGTCCATACCAGTCCTTACCTACAGAACGTTGAGCATGGTCCTCTGTCCATACCAGACCTTACCTACAGAACACTGAGCATGGTCTGCTGTCCATACCAGACCTTACCTACAGAACACTGAGCATGGTCCTCTGTCCATACCAGTCCTTACCTACAGAACACTGAGCATGGTCCTCTGTCCATACCAGTCCTTACCTACAGAACACTGAGCATGGTCCTCTGTCCATACCAGTCCTTACCTACAGAACACTGAGCATGGTCCTCTGTCCATACCAGACCTTACCTACAGAACACTGAGCATGGTCTGCTGTCCATACCAGACCTTACCTACAGAACACTGAGCATGGTCTTCTGTCCATACCAGACCTTACCTACAGAACACTGAGCATGGCCCTCTGTCCATACCAGTCCTTACCTACAGAACGCTGAGCATGGTCTGCTGTCGATACCAGACCTTACCTACAGAACACTGAGCATGGTCCTCTGTCCATACCAGTCCTTACCTACAGAACGCTGGACATGGTCCTCTGTCCATACCAGTCCTTACCTACAGAACACTGAGCATGGTCCTCTGTCCATACCAGTCCTTACCTACAGAACGCTGAGCATGGTCTACTGTCCATACCAGACCTTACCTACAGAACGCTGAGCATGGTCTGCTGTCCATACCAGTCCTTACCTACAGAACACTGAGCATGGTCCTCTGTCCATACCAGTCCTTACCTACAGAACGCTGAGCATGGTCCTCTGTCCATACCAGTCCTTACCTACAGAACGCTGAGCATGGTCTTCTGTCCATACCAGTCCTTACCTACAGAACACTGAGCATGGTCCTCTGTCCATACCAGTCCTTACCTACAGAACGCTGGACATGGTCCTCTGTCCATACCAGTCCTTACCTACAGAACACTGAGCATGGTCCTCTGTCCATACCAGTCCTTACCTACAGAACACTGAGCATGGTCCTCTGTCCATACCAGTCCTTACCTACAGAACACTGAGCATGGTCCTCTGTCCATACCAGTCCTTACCTACAGAACACTGAGCATGGTCCTCTGTCCATACCAGTCCTTACCTACAGAACACTGAGCATGGTTCTCTGCCCATACAAGTCCTTACCTACAGAACGCTGAGCATGGTCTTCTGTTCATACCAGTCCTTACCTACAGAACACTGAGCATGGTCCTCTGTCCATACCAGTCCTTACCTACAGAACACTGAGCATGGTCTTCTGTCCACACCAGTCCTTACCCACAGAACACTGAGCATGGCCCTCTGTCCATACCAGTCCTTACCTACAGAACACTGAGCATGGTCTACTGTCCATACCAGACCTTACCTACAGAACACTGAGCATGGTCTTCTGTCCATACCACCTTACCTACAGAACACTGAGCATGGTCTACTGTCCACACCAGTCCTTACCTACAGAACACTGATCATGGTCTACTGTCCATACCAGTCCTTACCTACAGAACGCTGAGCATGGTCTTCTGTCCATACCACCTTACCTACAGAACGCTGAGCATGGTCTTCTGTCCACACCAGTCCTAACCTACAGAACGCTGGACATGGTCCTCTGTCCATACCAGTCCTTACCTACAGAACACTGAGCATGGTCCTCTGTCCATACCAGTCCTTACCTACAGAACGCTGAGCATGGTCTACTGTCCATACCAGACCTTACCTACAGAACGCTGAGCATGGTCTGCTGTCCATACCAGTCCTTACCTACAGAACACTGAGCATGGTCCTCTGTCCATACCAGTCCTTACCTACAGAACGCTGAGCATGGTCTTCTGTCCATACCAGTCCTTACCTACAGAACACTGAGCATGGTCCTCTGTCCATACCAGTCCTTACCTACAGAACGCTGAGCATGGTCCTCTGTCCATACCAGTCCTTACCTACAGAACGCTGAGCATGGTCTTCTGTCCATACCAGTCCTTACCTACAGAACACTGAGCATGGTCCTCTGTCCATACCAGTCCTTACCTACAGAACGCTGGACATGGTCCTCTGTCCATACCAGTCCTTACCTACAGAACACTGAGCATGGTCCTCTGTCCATACCAGTCCTTACCTACAGAACACTGAGCATGGTCCTCTGTCCATACCAGTCCTTACCTACAGAACACTGAGCATGGTCCTCTGTCCATACCAGTCCTTACCTACAGAACACTGAGCATGGTCCTCTGTCCATACCAGTCCTTACCTACAGAACACTGAGCATGGTTCTCTGCCCATACAAGTCCTTACCTACAGAACGCTGAGCATGGTCTTCTGTTCATACCAGTCCTTACCTACAGAACACTGAGCATGGTCCTCTGTCCATACCAGTCCTTACCTACAGAACACTGAGCATGGTCTTCTGTCCACACCAGTCCTTACCTACAGAACACTGAGCATGGCCCTCTGTCCATACCAGTCCTTACCTACAGAACACTGAGCATGGTCTACTGTCCATACCAGACCTTACCTACAGAACACTGAGCATGGTCTTCTGTCCATACCACCTTACCTACAGAACACTGAGCATGGTCTACTGTCCACACCAGTCCTTACCTACAGAACACTGATCATGGTCTACTGTCCATACCAGTCCTTACCTACAGAACGCTGAGCATGGTCTTCTGTCCATACCACCTTACCTACAGAACGCTGAGCATGGTCTTCTGTCCACACCAGTCCTTACCTACAGAACGCTGGACATGGTCCTCTGTCCATACCAGTCCTTACCTACAGAACACTGAGCATGGTCCTCTGTCCATACCAGTCCTTACCTACAGAACGCTGAGCATGGTCTACTGTCCATACCAGACCTTACCTACAGAACGCTGAGCATGGTCTGCTGTCCATACCAGTCCTTACCTACAGAACACTGAGCATGGTCCTCTGTCCATACCAGTCCTTACCTACAGAACGCTGAGCATGGTCTTCTGTCCATACCACCTTACCTACAGAACACTGAGCATGGTCCTCTGTCCACACCAGTCCTTACCTACAGAACACTGAGCATGGTCCTCTGTCCATACCAGTCCTTACCTACAGAACGCTGAGCATGGTCTTCTGTCCATACCAGCCCTTACCTACAGAACACTGAGCATGGTCCTCTGTCCATACCAGTCCTTACCTACAGAACGCTGAGCATGGTCCTCTGTCCACACCAGTCCTTCCTCCCCAGGGTGAGAGTGCTCATCTGGGTCAGGCTCCATGTTCCGTAGTTTTAGTTCTGTGAACAAAAATAAATATTCATTATTGAAATTCTCACCGAAACATTTAAATTCATTCACTTATTTTATAACTTTTTAACTCATGAATGTTCCCTGAATTTATTCCTTCTTATTACACAAGTATATCTAGAGTTGTCCCACAGAGGACTGAAATACCCCCGCATATCACTTTCGTAAAATGAATGAGGGGTCATAGAAAAGACAATTTAATATGTATCTTTAATTTTGGTTGAACTTGTATAAGTCAAAAGCACAGCAAAATTTCATATTGGACATATTATGGGGAATCATAATCATATACCGTATTTTACCGGGAATAAGCCCACTCTCACGAATAAGCCCCCTCCCCACTTTAGCAAAGGTTCTTGGAACAGGGTGGGAGCCTGTGAATAAGCCCCCACCCTAAACTTTGTCTTTCAATAAAAAGCATGTTAATTTCTTTTTAATTTTGTGTCTGAACATAAAATATATCTAACTATGTGCAAAAAAAATATCTATAAGGCTAAACTTGAAATAAAACATTGTTTAGCTGGTGTTAAGAACACCATACTTTTTATGTTTGAACTGGTTGTGCATTTTGCAAACTTTGAAGAAAAACGAAATATTATTCTTGTACTTGATCCATTATAAGTAAGCCTGCATTGAAGAAGAAAATAAAAAAAAATTTTTAGAGTGATCAATGAAAAGTAAATTCATTTTGAAGCAGTTTGTTGCCAAGTAGTTTGTTTCAAATCTAACCTTTCTGTCAATATCAGGGTATGTATCAAATAAAAAGGGGTAAAATGGATATTAAATGTATAAATGTAATGTGCTTAGTATGTTTTAAATAAACATTATATATATAAGCTGAAACAAATACCCACCTAATATATGTTTACTGTAGTAATATTACTTTAATCACCTGGTAACTGCTACAAGCTCTATATACATCTACACATGACGAACAATTATGAATACAAACTATCTCCAAAATTGAAGTAATCCAACAGTTCTAGATCTGACTACACTGATTCAAAGACAAGTTTTGAACACTTCTAGTGTGAAAGTACATTTACATAAGATGTGGTTTCAAGACAAGAGAAATTTTGGATAACCTTAACATAAGTATAATAGCATAATCACACAAGATGAAACCCTATACCGTACTCTATAGGCTACCCGGACTATATGTTTACCTGTTTTGGGAGAGACATTTAAAGTCATTAAAGTTATTTATTTACAGTTGCTCTAGTGCTGGTACAAACATGTTAAGTTTACACTCAACAACACAACAGCATAACATTTATGTATAGGTCCATTAAAAAACACATCATCATTATTTATAACCACCAGTAGGGTCTGTTTCGGTGTTAAGTCACTGTTTCACTTACTGTAACCCTATTCGTCAATCCTGTAATCAAAGGTTTAGTTTGTGTTTTACGTTCTATATTAACCGCTTCATAGTAATGACAAGGCAGCTTTTGTTGGTGGAGGAATTTTAGCTGGCTTATGGAGAAAAACTATAATGACCATGAGTATTAAAGGCCCAATATACGTAACTTTCGGCAAAACTTGAAGCGAAAATCAAGCCTAATAACTTGTTATATTTATAGATTTAGTTAAGATTAACTGATATTCCTTCATTATTGATTGTTTCAGAAGTCAGTGGAGTAGGTGATCATTAACAATAATTTTTCAAATCAATTACATCATTATATCAATTATAGATAACTTACTGACCAGGGTCGACATTATTCATGTTATTCATGTTTTTGTGTATGTATTTCTGTATGTCTTGTAATATTATTTAAAATGAATAAAAAATGAATAAAAAAAAAAAAAAGATAAATGATATATCAGCAATATTCAAGATGAATTATTACGCGGTTACCGTACAGAAGCAGTTGAAACTCGGTATTTGTAAACACGCGTTGAGTCGATTCATTTTGAACCGTCTTCTAACTTCGGTTTGTTATTGTTGTGGGCCCCACCTGAATTATTTTGAATTCTTTGGATTTTTCTGTCAAGGGTTTCTTGTTAGTTACCACTCAGGTTTACTACGTTTTAGGCTTATTATTGCATGGTTATCAACTGGATATTTTTTCAGAATTTTCCTGAATCTTAAAAAATTCCTGAAGTTACATATATTGGGCCTTTAAAGGCCAGTACGTGGCAACTGCCTCAGGGTTTGCGTTGAAAAAAAAAATCAGAGAACACCAAAGCGTCAACAATAACCATAATACAAACTCAAAATTGATTAAACTAGAATGTAAAATAGGAACAAAGGAAAGATTTACATGGAGACTCTCGGAAAAGCACAAGAGAATAAGACCAGGTGTTCCAGAAGAGTAAGCATCTTCTGCTTCATCAACGACACCCGCCTAAAGGACCCCAATCATTTTCAGGATTTTCATTTAAACTTATAATGCAGAAGAACCCTATTTATTTAGGAAAGGGCTCTATTTATAAAATACCCAGTGCAAACCCTGCGCCCCAAATAGGCCTTGAACCCAAGACCCAGTGGTGGATGTTTATTCATAGCAGCAAATAAAATGTCAGACACATTCAATTAATCACTTGGTGACTAATCAATGGATATGAGACAAATGAATTAAGAACAGTATGATATTTCAAAGTATAATTAATTTATATATTTAATAGTTTATATGTTGGTAACAACTTTCAAACTCAATTATATATCAAATGAAAAAAATTATCAAAGAAAAGGTAGAAAATGCTTACAAAACCTTATTTAGTACATGGCAGCGTTTCACATATGAATAACTTATCCTCAAAACTTTGATGATAAAAAATACAATCCTTCCAACACTGTTTGATCTCCAATGTAAATCTAGACTGAATTATGTCCAATAATTAAATCCAGGACAAGATAATCACGAACATATTCATAACATACTGCACAAAGTTGGCAAATGGACATTTAAAAGGGCATTAATATTCATAGGTTTGCCTTTATATATATATATGTTTATAACTTTTTGTAATTTTTGTTTTTTTAGATACACATGATTAAACAGCTGCTTCTATTTTTATTACAGTACTTTCTCAGAAATAAGCCCCCTGGTTTGCTTCATTTTTAAATTAGGGTTATTTCTACAAATACATACTGACAGTAATCACAAGCACTATATACTGCATTTCTCCAGCAATAAGCCCATGCTCGGTAATAAGACCCCCCCCCCCTAATATTCCTTCTTGGCAAGGATATACCCAAATCTGGGTTGTCAATAGATCTAGAGTTGTCATCACTGGGCGAAGACTTAGAAAACAGGAGGGAAGTTAAGCAGAACTGGACCAGGATCATTGCTGGTGACCTTGAGCTGGTAGCTCAATTTACACAGTAATGAAGACTTGGCAAGGGTATACCAGAATCAGGTTTTTTAAAAGTTGGTGTATATATGTTTGTCATGTATGAAGCAAAATTCAGGTTCAACCTAGGCGAACAAAGGTATATGGCTCAATTTGTAGTGTCCATCAATATTTTAGAGGGTCTGGATTTGAATCCTGGTTTGATTTTACAGCCTAAATCTTCTGTGCCATATTTTAGCCCTCAATAACTCCATCACAGCCCAACCACATTTTCACAAGTGAACATATATCTACACCAAATCTGACAAAGGCAACACACTCTTGTAGGAATAAATACTGCATTTGTTATATAACATCTTCTAACAATCCAACAAAGTAAAACACTGACACTTGTGATTTTATTATATAACTAGGTAAGATTAGGGTGGCCAGCTAGATTTGGTTTGGTTTATTTTGTTTTACGTCCTATTAACAGCCAGTGTCATTTAAGGACGTGCCAGGTTTTGGAGGTGGAGGAAAGCTGGAGTACTAGGGAAAAAAACACTGACCTACGCAACTCATGCCCCACGTGGGATTCGAACTCGCAACTCAGAGGTGGAGGGATAGTGGTAGACTGTCGGAACACCCTAAACACTCAGCCACTGTGGCCCCTGGTCAGCCCAGTTTGAGCTCAGTAATAAAGTAAAAGTGTCAGTGCTTACTTGTATCACTCAAATATTACTGACAAATGTTACTAACAGCTCCTATAGTCCATCACTGACAGTAACAAATGTTACTAAACGTTCCTTGTTAATGAGAGCCAGTAACCCGATGACTCTGAGGATGCGTTCCAATTAACATTATATACATTAGACACACCTACAGTGACTTAAATTTACATATGATTCAGAGTTATATAATGTACCAATACAACTCTAAGGTCAACTTGTAGTTCTATCTGTGTAAAAATACTAAAGCTGGGTACCACAAAATCAATAGTACCACGGTATACCACGGTATTTAGGCAAATACTGCGGTATGTACCATGCATGGTATACCACCTTGATTGTATGAATCAGCTAGCTGAAGGTCTCTGGCTGTTTTTGTTCTGAAGCAAATCAACAAGTGGCCTGTCATAAGTTTCTCATTGTGTTATCCTCTAATATTGTTTGAGTTAAGCTATGTTTGTCCTAGTTGATCAGCAAACTTATAGGAAATTATAATTAAACCATATTGGAATTCCAATTGATCTATGAAACAATTAGTTCACTGATGAGCTTAAGTTAAATGAAAGTACCACAAAAAACCGGTACAGGACAAATGTACCACGGTACATACCATGACAACTTTATACTACGGTATACCGGTAAAACCGCCCAGCCCTAAAAAATACCTTAAAACTGGCATTACATGTATACACTTACTTGGCATGTTGATTTCTTTACTTTTTAACTCGGAATTTTACATCCGTTTCAGTAAATATGTGATAACATCAAGTCACATAATGTACCTGCAGCACAGCAGGATCATCAGCAGTACATGTACAGTATGTACAAGGCTAATTTTACACCAAACCACCTTGAAGAGCCCGAGGAAATCTGAGGTTCCTTTGCAGCCGAGGAATATATTGCTGTATAGTGTTATCACCTGGGTCAATAATAAATAATTGATGCGTGTTTACTGGGCATAAAGCTATAGCACCTCCTTATACAGTCCAGAATGGCTGAATCCTCCTCACAGACATACAGTAGCTGATTCAGGTGTGTATTATTCAACAGGTAAATCATTTTGGTTTTCTCACAAAACTGAAATTTGATCACCAGCTCGCTGTCATCAAGTAAATTTCAATTTGTCTACCATCATGATTTTATAGCTTTCCTGGTAAAATGAGTTTCACAGAATGCATTTATTGTATTATATAATTATGTAACTAATGCATTACCTCACTAAATAACAAATTTCTTTTTTGCATGAAGTATTACATAATGTTAAATAAATGTGAAATCAGAGCTTTTTATAACTGTTATGTAAGATTCTGACATATATACATATATGTCCTGAATGAAGACATTCTAAATATCACTAAATTCATACAATAAAACCATAATCAACTTATAATTAATTAGAACTGCAGCTCAAAAAGACTTAAGTCTGGCGTTCATTTCCTAATAATTGCAACTGAAGCAGTGTCGACAAACAGGATGAATAATATAGATGAAAACTCTGATGGAGCACTCTCTTGACCTAGCTTACCTTTACTTTTTCCTACAGACATATATCATATTAACCTAAAGTGTCAATACACAGGTGAGCATTTGCCTACAGGTAATGAATTGATAGATGGGAGGGCTAAGACATACAAACATATGTGTTTAATTCCTTTGTCAGGAATCAATACGGTGCAGGGTTGAGGAAATCAATAACTGGACCATGTCACTATTTTTATTTTATATGGTGAGCATGATATTGAACCATATGTTAATATATGACGTTATATTATTAGATATGAAATTTACAAGCCAAAAATATTGTAATAAAGAAACTGCAGCCAAAGCTATTACATGAAAGTTTCTCAATTACTAATCAAATTATTACATTATTTAATTACCCGTTGAGATAAAGGGGAGATAATAACAGTAAAAATGTCCAATTTAAAATAAGGCAGAAATTTATTCCTCAAGCTTGTGATTATATGGGTTTTTGCCTGGCAGCAATAATAAACACAGAAAATACGACTACTCCTGTGTGAACTTAAACGTGGGGGTAAAGCATTATATGTGACATAATAATTTTCCAAATGAACAATGATTTCAAGCTTACAAATATTCCTCTGAGATTTAGAGGAGAGTCCCATTAGGATCTAACACACAGACAACATTATAAAAATGTTGTTCCCACTGCAGCTGTTATACAATGTTATAAAAGAGCAATTGGGGGTACATCAAAAACTGTAACTGAGTCAATTACCGGTCAAGCTTTATCTTAATACAAATGTATATAACTAGATTAACTAGAAATGTCTGAGAGACAAAAATGGCCACGTTCCCATATGAAATTAGTTCTTCATGTTTATTATGTATGCGAAGTTTAAAGACAATCGGATCAGTAGTTACTTAAATAAGCTGGTTATAATTACATTACCATGGGATGGGACAGGACCCGACACGACGGGGCGGGATGGACATGGGTAACACTATATAACCCCCCCCCCATTTCATGGCAGGGGGGGGGGGGGGAGTGGCATAATAAAATCTTCTATCAGAAGTGGGTAATATAAACAGCAAGTCTTGGCTTTTTCTGCCTGAACTGGCATTACATAACACATACTTACCAACCCTCACTGTTTGGGAAGCAGACTCCTGATTTTGGACATAAAAATTTTGCATTTTCAACCAGTGAATTAAATGCTATAAACTTAATTATTCCTTCTTTTTAAGATCTGATGATTTTATGAGACTGAAAGAACACCTCAAAATGAAATATTTAAAACTGATATTTTTCCTTTGAGTGTACAGACTTAAATTATTTGTCACTCAGCTTTCAATTTTGAGCATGTGTAATATCTCCCCCATGAACATTTCAAAAAGTTAATGGTAATTAAAATGATAGCAGGATAACTATACATGTATATAATGTATGGTGGGATATCTATCAGGTGCTAGTCTACATGTTTCTGTTTCAATGCTACAGTACTGTATTGGGGAATATGTACAGTACTGATTAAAGCTGATCAGACAACATCCACTTGATGTGATTGGCAATAATGTATACAGTATTATGAATTCATTAATCTTGTTATATTTTATTTTAATGACTTGTACGCCTCTTCATACGATTACTACTTCGATCGAATGGCAATGCAGGGGTAAAGTAAATGACGGAGTAGCAGGGCTGAGATATATGGAATCAAGTTTATCGTACAAGTTTACAAAGATCTCTGTCACAGAAGGTCATTTTTTATCATATTTAAACTGTCACCACCAATTTTCTAAAAAAAATACTTTTTTCTGAACTATACATTTAAATATCAATTTGGATAATCCTTTTCTGATCATATGTGGCATTCAGCCTGAGTTTCCTCTGGCCCCAACACTATATCTGGTTTGGGGCTAGAGCACACTGCCATATGAAAATGTTGTCTTCGCCCAATATACCAAACAGTATCACGGAGTGATTAACAAAACGATGCAGTCCACAAATCTTCTGAACAAGAATATCATCTTCCATTTTCAGTCTGGATCAGTACAGTTTGCTGATTAATCATCCCTTGGCCTATACTTACATTTAAGGTAAAAACATTGAGACTGCGCGGGTGGGAATTTTCAGATCATTGAAAACCAAGGACTCTACTGCCGGAACTTAGGAGTGGTTGATGATAATTAGGGCAGATTTGGCACCTCAAAACACTAAGCAGTCAAATGACGCCGAATAATTCCATGTTTTCATATATAGGAGTATACTCTAGCCTGACACTACACATCTCTATATATACATTGTATATAATCTGTCAAAATACCTAAGTCTGGTGTTGTAGCTAACTAGGGCCATAGGAAACTAGCGACGTTAGATGGCAACCA
Source organism: Mimachlamys varia (assembly GCA_947623455.1). Lineage (NCBI taxonomy): Eukaryota > Metazoa > Mollusca > Bivalvia > Pectinida > Pectinidae > Mimachlamys > Mimachlamys varia. The sequence goes on from OX392534.1 coordinate 36,690,755, forward strand.
TTTTCAATTTGCATGTGTAAAAAAACTTTTTATATGTATTTTAAAACACTGCTTTAATCAGAGACTCCATGCCAAGTCACTAAAATTTTGTGTATTTATATAGAGAGGAATTCTGATTCTCAGAGCTGCCAGTTCAGCCTTCACAATATGCAGCAAATCAGAGAGTTGCCAGAACCCTTCAGATCATATATTGTTGGAAACCAATGTGACATATTATGTCTTACGTTTTGTGTCCCCAATGATGATGGGCTAGAATAGATGGAGAATCTCGTTCTCCCGAATAGAAGTCTATTCAGAGATTTTGACCAATCAGAATGATCGTTTCTCATGGCAGCTGTACATGTCTCATTCATATGCAGTTACAATGTACATAGAGCAGGGTCACCTCGGTTTCCGAAGATGCTTCAGACTAACCTAGATCTAGAACTTTTAAGCAGTAATTCAACTGACATAAATTATCACCACACTGAAGCAGAAAGGTGCATATACATCTTTTATGTAGTCTAACTACTAAAAATACTGACTTTGTCTTTTTGTAGAGAGAATTGAAAATGTTACGGATACTGCATAAATTATGTGTAACATAACAGATATATACATGTACATTTGTATGTGAAAGATGTGCATTTATTAGGTTGCCTTACAACATGATCTGTAGGGAATTTCCCATTAGCTCAGTCGGTAGAGCATCGGGCTGGAGAGCCAAGCATCGGGGGTTCGAACCATGGCACTGTATTTAATTACTTTTACTCTACTGTTACATATTATACTGTATGAGTATTATACTGTATGAGTATTATATACTGTATGAGTATTATACTGTATGAGTATAACGTTACATAAAGTATATTAAACAGTTAAAACAAACATTGTATAATAAGATATATACATGTAGATGTATAAACGGTCACCTGCGTATACAACCAGCAATGCTTACATGTCATTTCCGTTACTGCATGACACTGGCATTGACATAAGCTGTCATTAGACTTCGGATCAAAAGCAAAATTCAGCGGAGCTGACATTTTTTTTTTTTTTTGTGAAATTTGATACACTGGAAGAACGCCGCTAAACTGTGGGGTATTTAGATTGACATATTGCATTCCGCTGTGCAGTTGACAGAATGAAAACGTGTGCATATATACCTAATTTGTTACCATATACCCAGAATAACAGTATCTTGGTTGTCTCCGGCAAAACATTTCACATCTCGGCAGGAATTCGCACAATCCTGTTGCTAATATAGACATTTACTCGGACTCTCTCGGAATTTCTGTACGATTTTCAAGATCTTTAGCGAGAGAACTCGAATACTTGTAACACGAGTGACTTCCCTTTAAACACTCTTCTTTAGTTGTTGCCAAAAGGTACCGGGCTGTCACTTCCTCTTTCGGTATGAACTCATGTTCTTATACATATTTTATCATACGTGCACATTATATGATGTCAAATGTTCTCTATATATATTTTTTAAAAGTTCATAAATGTGTTTTGCAAATGAATATTGTCGTAAGATTATCACTGAATGCATACATTGTAGGATGTATGCAGTGCTGTGACACTTCCAGAATATTTTCAGACCGGCTTGACCATTCTCAATTTGATTTCGAATTTGCCACATAATGTTGCACAATATTTAGGTACATTTTTTGTAGATGCCATATTCTTGACCATAGACATTTTCTTGTGTCTCTAAGTCTCTAAGTGTGTACGTAACATGTATATGTAATTATAACAGGAGAGGAAAATGTACGACCAGACCGGGGTTCGAACATGGTACAATGTACCTTTCGAGCTCTAGACGGACGCTCAACCAATTGATCTATTTAAATTTGGTCATGATGATCGACCTGGTCTAGATCTGCTACATTCCTCCCTCATTTAACAAAGGCTTAAAGACACAATTGATATTCAATTTATACCACATGCAATGTAATTATAACAGGAGAGGAAAATGGAAGGCCAGAACGTGTTTCGAACCTGGGACCTACCAAAACCTTGATGGACACTAGTACTCAACCAATTGAGATATCTGGTCGCTGACAAACGACCATCCTCTATATTCAGTGGTGCACTCACCTTCGCTCTCTACACCTCTGGAATATGTCATAGCAAAACTGAAGCTCCCTGTACACCACCTTGTTGATGTGACAAGAAGACTGGTTCGAACCTTTGATATACATCAAAGGAATCTCATGGTCATATAACAGTAAAAACTGACAGGCTTTCAAGTCATTTGCAACCCTGATCCTTTGTAATCTTCAAAGGATAGGCATGCAACCTAGCGATTGTTCAGTATTTTCTACCTGAGCATGCTTTCTTTTTTGCCATGACTTTTTCCAGGGGTGTAGAGAGCGAAGGTGAGTGAACCCCTAGATATTGAAGATGACTAACGACCCGGTCTACATACAAGTGTACTTGCTATCGTCCCTATTTTAGGTTGGAGACTCGTTTTTGGGCCCTAAAGTTTTGCATTTTCAACCAGAGAATTTGCTTTCATATTCCTTATGTTTAAGATCTGATGATTTCATCTGAAAGAACAGCTCAAACGAAGCCATTGTATAGTGTTATTTTTCCTTTGGTGTACATGCATATATACATATTATTTCAGCTTTCAATTCTGAGAATGTGTGTATAATCTCCCCCATGGAAAATTTTAAAAAGTTTGCAAGTATGGGTCTAAATCCACTTCACATATATCTATATCATGCAAACATGCATATAGGTTTAAAACAACCAGGTAACCTAAGACCTCTTATACTCGTAAGAGTATAGCATGTAGGTAAGTGATTTTTCAACATATAAAAAGCTGTTTAATTTGTTTCAGAAAGCCCATCCTTCAAGATGGATCAGTCTACCTTGGATTCAATAGCTAACACTTTGGACATCAAGTACAAAGTCACAGATAATGTTGAAGCAAGGAAAACATACATAGCCAAAATTATTCTAACAAATACAGGTGACATCCCGTTAACTGGAAAGGGAAAGTGGGCCATTTACTTCTGTCATATCCGCATGTTAGAACCCCAGACGCTTCCGGATGCTGATCAAATTTGTATGAAAAATTTTGGAATCAAGTTTTGCCATGTAAACGGATGTCTTTTCACACTAGAACCTTTGAAATCTTTTAAAACTTTAAACAAAGATGAAAGTTTAGAGATCACCTTTACAGCTGAGTACTACTCTGTAGCTAGATCCGATCTGATGCCTAACTGGTACATAACATGTAAGGATCTGATACCAAGGATTATACAGAGTACACAGGGAGAAAATCTTAGCTACATTTTGCCATTTGACACTCCAGAAAGCTGGAAACGACATCGATGGGACAAGTATGATCCATTTACCCCCGAAGTAAGGTATGAGAAGAACTGCGTGGAAGATTTGGGCGAGGCTGGATGCCTTGTGACTCCTACACCCTACCGCCTCGCAGTGGTTAGTGATGCAACATTAGACCTCTCAAAACAGTCATGGTGCGTAGTGGCTTCTCAGGATGTTATACAAGAAGCTGAGTTTCTTCAAGGTACAATATGATAGAAGTTCTGATAAATTTTCTTTTAAATTTAAAAAAAAAATGTCTAATGAAGAATTTTGAAATTCATTCAAAATAAGCAAAAAATGGGAAATAGTACTTCGATGAAATAAATTCACATTTTTTTTTTAAACACCTACTCAAGAAATTGTTTAACTTGCTTCAAAATAAGCAAAACTGGACAATGGTACTTTGATGAAATTTATTATTGTTTTTTTTTTTTTCAATAAGCATTTTTTATGACTAGTTACATGTAGGTACCAGACAAGCAACATAAAGTTACTGTAGGAAGGGTATATAGTTTACTACATGTACCTATTTTATCAGTTTAGTTCCCATTGTGAATCTACTGTATTCAGGATTTTTTTTCTTAATTTTGTAGAAAAGTCAGCTTCAATCAGACTTGATATTCAAACCAATAAGGATCTTAAACCTGACCAAAACCATGTGATATTGCTGAAAATTGGCCCTGTCACAGAAAATGGGGGAGAAAGCAAAAAAGGTGCAGGCATGGATGCCTATGAATTAACTGTGAAACTCGAAGAAGAAGTAATAGAAGTTCTTGGTAGTTCTGTCGCAGGAGTTTTCTATGGTGTCCAGACTCTCATTTCCTTTCTTGAGAGAGGTGAGGTGCCACATGTTCACATTGTGGACTTTCCAAGGTACTCTTACCGGGGAATGCATTTGGATGTGTCGCGCAACTTTCATAAAAAGGAGTCGGTACTCAAACTGCTGGAAGTTATGGCCATGTACAAGATGAATGTCTTTCACTTTCATCTGACTGATGATGAAGGTTGGCGTCTTGAAATTCCAGGTTTGGAGGAACTGACCACTGTGAGTAGATGCATGGACCGGTTATTCAGTTAAATACATTATGTAGATGGATTAATCGAAAATAAGCCCATGCTCTGTAATAGGCCCATCCCACACATTATTTAATGCATTGGCCCCCTGGGCTTATTGTCGGAGAAATACAGAAATTTTCTACACTAATTTACAATTATGTATAGGAAAAAAGCATTATGGTTGTTGATAAAATAACATAAAGTGCTACCTATCAGTTGAAATTTATCCTGATATGGTGAAACCAAAATTACAATACTGGTATTTCAATAAAGTGTTTTTGATTTACATCAAAAGAATTACATGTCAGAATGATTGTAAAATTAATCAGATTTGAAGAAGAATGTGTCTATTAAATTTTCAGCCGACAGATATGAGCCTACTGGATAATTTCTCAGTGATCTATACCCAAAACTGATTGAGTGGCCTTAAATATTATCATAATACATGTATATGTACATACTGTATGTTCCAAGCTTGATGATGTAGAAAAACATATTTGGGTCAAGAGGAAAACCATTGGGCTTTCACAGATGGTAAATGTATAGCTTTCAAAACATACACTTTGTCAGTTTTGAGGATATATATATAACACTAACAGTTATAAGATACTATTGTCATATATCATCTCACTTCAGTTATCACTTGTTGAATTAAAGCATTCAAAATTGTAAAATTTGTGTCGATATTACCTTTTACTCAGGTTGGAAGTCGCAGAGGTCACGACCTTGAGGAGAAGACTTGCATCCTGCCCATGTTGGGATCAGGCCCTGACTTTGATACCTCAGGCTCCGGATATTACTCGGTAGAGGACTACAAAGAAATTCTGCGATTTGCAAAACGGCGTCACATTGAAGTCATTCCGGAGATCGACATGCCTGGTCACAGTCATGCTGCGATAAAGGCTATGCAGGCTCGGTACTACAAGTTCCAAGAGGCCAATGATACAGAATCGGCAAAGGAATATCTGCTGACAGACTTCCATGATACTTCTAGTCTTACTACATCTGTTCAAATGTATTCTGAAAATTCTATGAATCCTGGTTTAGATTCCACATATAATTTTGCGAAAAAAGTTGTGAAGGAGTTAAAGGAAATGCATGAGGACATTGCACCCTTGAAGACATTCCACTTCGGGGGAGATGAGGTCCCGTATAAGGCGTGGAAAAAGTCTGCCGCCTGTGAAAAACTTATTGACTCCGGAGAAGTGGAATCGTTTGATAAGCTGATGGAGTACTTTGTTAAGAGGATAGCGGAGGTGGTTGCTAAGCAGGGATTGTCACTTGGTGCCTGGCAAGACGGACTCATCCATAGTGGGATTACTCCTGTGGAAAGGACAGCATTTCCAAGTGAGGAGGTGCTGGCTTATGCATGGCAGAATGTTTGGGAATCAGGTCTAGCTGGATTCGCTTACAAACTTGCCAATGCTGGCTATAAGGTAGATTGTTAAAAGTTAATGGCACATCACATCGACTTGTAGCATAAGCAATTTTTTCTTCTTACAAGGATATATAAAGAAACGGAAAATTAATTAAAGCTTGTCTAAAAAAATTAAAATCATGCAGATCTTCTGCTTTTTGTATTAAAGTATTCTGTGTACTGTATTGCATTTTACTTTTATTTTTTCAACAATCTGCAGATGTAGACTTGGATTGGTATAACATGATAAATATACCAGGTATGGTATTTATTAGACATTATTTCACTTTATGTGATTCTTTATTTTCATTTTCGGTTTGTCTTTCAGTTTAATTCAGCTTCTTAGAAAAATTCCAGAAAAGTTCAGGATAGCCTAAACAACTTCAGCAACATTATTGATACCGGTATGACCTTATACATGTTTCTTTGTTGTATTACATTAGGTGGTGATGTCTCAGGCAACTCACTTATACTTCGACCACCCGTATGAACCTGACCCGGAGGAGATCGGATTGTACTGGGCAACCCGGTACATAGACACAAGAAAAACGTTCAACTTCATGCCAGACAACATCTTCGCCAATGCTGATGTTAAATTGACAGGGAAAGTCCTGTCCAGGGAGGATATAGAAAAATGTAACGAAGACAATGACGTACTAATCGAAAAGCAAAATGTGATAGGTAAGAAGATGATCAAGCAACATATATATGTATTTTATATTTTAGATAGTTGTTTGTTCAAGGACAGAATCTTAGTTAAAAACAAATAATATGTCCTAAAAATCTTTAGGATCAATAGAAGGGCTACTGTATATGCGTAACTGCAATGTTGAGAATTCATTTTTTTTATTTATTTGGTGTTTTACTGTAAGCAAGGAAAATGAGCAAAGTCCTTACTTCCTGAAGTAGGGGGGAGGGGTAATTTTCCCAATGGGTCCCAGTTTTGGAAGAGGGGGTGTGACAGTGACAATACAAATGTTAATGATGACCGTAGACTCCAAAACCAATGTTAGCACTATAAGTCAAAATTAATAACCTGTGTTCCTTCCTCCCCCCCCCCCCCCCCCCCCATTTTATGTATCCTTCACTGACTGTTTATTTATATGCTGTTTGTTGAGACTATAACAATGGAGTCCAGGGTCCGCGCTGGGTATTTTATAAATCGGGTCCTTTCCTAAAGAAATGGGGTCCTTCTGTATAGTTTAAATGGGAATCCTGAAAATAAGTGGGGTCCTTTTTCAGTTTCTATGCTTGAAAAAGTTGTAATGATGGCTTCAACGCAAACCCTGAAGTCATATATCCTGTCTATATTCCAGGTATGCAGGGACAGCTATGGAGTGAGCTTGTCCGGACCTCCGATGCCCTCCACTCCATGATCCACCCACGCCTTCAGGCGCTGGCTGAACGCGCCTGGCACAAAGCATCATGGGAAGAACTTGCTGACGTGGATAAACTGAAAGAAGACCAAACTGCAGACTGGACAAAGTTTTCGAACTCTCTTGGATACAGAGAATTACACAGGCTGGATAAGATGGGCGTGACATACCACATTCCTCCTCCAGGGGCTAGGTAAAACTTATCTCCATGTAATTTATCAGTTTCACAAAAGCTATGCAAGTTCAATACTCAGGCTGGAAGCAATATAAAGCAGTTATTGTTAAAAAATGGACATATGTTATTCAGACCATTGTTAATTAATTACCTTATGAAACTTATGAAAATAAAAAAAATGTTCTTGGTGCTTTTGGTTTTAAAAAGAGAAAATTCAGCTGGAGTTGTTTCCCTTGGCACTGACAACTTGCACTGTGCATGTCAATTCAGTTGAAATTAAGATAGAAAAATAAAATTCAGAATGCTTAATCGTTGAGTTAGTTAGGTTTTGATAGAAGTTAAATTAATAATGGAATGCATATAATGCTTAATTGAGTATGTTATCTAATTATAAGTGTATACCAGGAACACTTGTTTGTAGTATCTTCAAGGTTTACTTTATACGTACAAAAATGAAAGAAACAAAATATATATATTTATATGAAATGTACCAGCCATTGGACTACAGTTGTATTTAGATTTGTACAATATTCCAATCCATACATGAAGCACTACATGTAGCCTACCTGTAAATTTCTACCATGCATGTGCCTAAATGAGACTTTATGTTTTAGGGTGGATGGGGATAAATTAAGTGTGGCATCAGCCTACCCTGGGCTCCCACTGTGTTACAGCACAGACAACGGTACTACCTGGCAGGATGTGAAAGACAGTGTCAAGGTCGTCCCAGGGGTCACAGTACAGGTAGCGTGCAAGTAAGTACTCATCAAGGTCGTCCCAGGGGTAACAGTACAGGTAGTGTGCAAGTAAGTACTCATCAAGGTCATCCCTGGGGTCACAGTACAGGTAGTGTGCAGGTAAGTAATTATCAAGGTCAACGCAGAGGTCACAGTACAGGTAGTGTGTAAGTAAGTAACCATCAAGGTCATCCCTGGGGTCACAGTACAGGTAGTGTGTAAGTACGTAATCGTCAAGGTAGACCTGGGGGTCACAGTGCAGGTAATGTGTAAGTAAGTCATCATCAAGGTCGACCCGGGGGTCACAGTACAGGTAATGTGTAAGTAAGTAATCATTAAGGTCGACCCAAGGGTCAAAGTACATATTGTATACAAGTAAGTTAGTTAGCTTCATACTATGTCCTTGACACCAGATTGACCTATATAACCCAGCTATGATATATCATATCCACAGTGCAACAGGTGCCACCTTATGAAAAATAAAAATGATATAACACTATAAGGTCATTTATATGGAGCAGTTAAAAGTGGGTATGCCTGCCAAGCTCATTGACCAGTGAAAACACATTGAAATTCTTCCAGATCAAAGGTAGAAATAGTTCCTTATAAAATTTCAGAGGTAAATGAATAAATGTTGTTAAAATAAAATTATTAAAAGCTAAATGTTGACACTGCAAGTACGTTTGGAGAGTCATGTGGCAAACATTTCCACATACATTGTACTAGAATTTTAACAGTTCGCAATATTGATCATGATCTAGCTACTTAACTTTATATTCTTGTCTTTCAGATCCGCGGACAGATCACGGACCAGTCGGAAGGTGACACTCACCGTTCCAGCAGCCGACTCTTCTCCGTGACATTCATCAATGTCAATGATGAGCTGATGAAGATCTACAATACAATATTTAACTGGCCTTGAACATTTTATAATCCTGATGTGCTGACTATTGTGGGATCCCAATAAATCCTGTGTTACTTGGATACTGGTATAGGATCCTATTCTACTTGTATGAGAAGTGCTAAACCAGACACAAATCTTTGTTTAATATATTGACCTTTAACCTTAACTGGTGTAAATCATTAAGTGCAGGTATTGGCATTGAACTTGAGCTGACAGGAAGTTCCTTTGTGGGGTATTACATATATGTGACAGAACCCCCTCCCCTAAATATGTGACAGAACCCCCTCCCCTAAATATGTGACAGAACCCCCTCCCCTAAATATGTGATAGAACCACCTCCCCTAAATAAGTGACAGAACCCCCTTCCCTAAATATGTGACAGAACCCCCTCCCCTAAATATGTGACAGAACACCCTCCCCTAAATATGTGACAGAACCCCCTCCCCTAAATATGTGACAGAACCTTCTCCCCTAAATATGTGACAGAACCCCCTCCCCTAAATATGTGACAGAACCCCCTCCCCTAAATATGTGACAGAACCACCTCCCCTGAATATGTGACAGAACCCACTCCCCTAAATATGTGACAGAACCTTCTCCCCTAAATATGTAACAGAACCCCCTCCCCTAAATTTGTGACAGAATCTCCTCCCCTAAATATGTGACAGAACTCCCTCCCCTAAATATGTGACAGAATCCCCTCCCCTAAATATGTGACAGAACCCCCTCCCCTAAATATGTGACAGAACCCCCTCCCTAAATATGTGACAGAACCCCCTCCCTAAATATGTGACAGAACCCCCTCCCTAAATATGTGACAGAACCCCCTCCCCTAAATATGTGACAGAACCCCCTCCCCTAAATATGTGACAGAACCCCCTCCCCTAAATATGTGACAGAACCTCCTCCCCTAAATATGTGACAGAACCCCCTCCCCTAAATATGTGACAGAACCCTCTCCCCTAAATATGTGACAGAACCCCCTCCCCTAAATATGTGACAGAACCACCTCCCCTAAATATGTGACAGAACCCCCTCCCATAAATATGTGACAGAACCCCCTCCCCTAAATATGTGACAGAACCCCCTCCCCTAAATATGTGACAGAACCCCCTCCCCTAAATATGTGACAGAACCACCTCCCCTAAATATGTGACAGAACCCCCTCCCATAAATATGTGACAGAACCCCCTCCCCTAAATATGTGAACGAACCCCCTCCCCTAAATATGTGAACGAACCCCCTCCCCTAAATATGTGACAGAACCCCCTCCCATAAATATGTGAAAGAGCCCCCTCCCCTTATTGTAGTAAAGCATTGTACCCATTGACCCAACTTGTCTTTGACATTGCACTGAATTTAGTGCTATCCTGACTATAACATTGTGTGCTGCCTTTCAATGTGATTTTATCAATACATGTTTGTGATATTTTTTCATACTTTTAAGATGACACAATTATATATGTATGAAATATAGACATTGTTAAATTTAAATTTTGTGATTCAATCTTGACAGCTTATTTATTAAATAAGTATATGTAGTCAGTACATGTATGTAGATGCATATACCTGCTATTTTCATAGGAAGTGTTAAAATAACCCAACTAGTGCTGTTCATATAGCCAATATATAGATATTTTCTGTATAGTGCTGTCTGCAGAGTAAAATTTTTAAAAAGATATGTATATGATTGCTTAATCAAAGCATATACCTACGATTATTGTTTTGTGTGCATGTTTTTTAATGCAAATTTGAAATTTCAGTAAAATTTAGTTTTGATTACCTCAGATAAGTATTAATTTTGCTGCCTGAAATTTGCATCAAATGACAGTGGCGAATAGCATTACTTTGTCATTCATAATGGCGTCAAATGTACATGTAAATAGCATTTAAAATATTTACAGATTTGAGAAGTGAATTAGAAGAACCAATATGTGTATGTCATGATTATACAATATATGGATGAAACTCAACTCTGACATAACAAAAACTTCTATTTAGAATAGGCAGGTTTTAAAGAGTTTAAAATTACATGAAATATGATCAGGAGGTGGGAGAGATAGTATAAAATCGGGAGACTCCCGCCTAAATAGCGAGGATTGGCAAGACAGTATGTGAAAAAGAGATGTCACATTTCCAAATTATCTTAAAAGAAGTTCATTTTGAAATCCCCTGTACATGTATATAAAATATGAAGGAAAGACAAGAACCACTATGTGAGGATCTGCTTGCCAAGAAATACATGTGCAATAGATGAAGAGTAATTCTGCACTAAGGGAAGGAATTAAGTTCTCAAGGTGCCTACAATTAGGTCTGTAACAGTATATAATAGATGTCACCAAATGTATTGAGTGTATATCGCATTGGTTTACTATCAATGGGACCTCACTATGTACTTTAAAAGTTTCCGCACTTTGTTTCATGAGCTGTGTTAATATCTATATCCCTCTGAAAATAATATCAATAGTTTATTAAAAAAAAAACATTATACAGAACATTATGCATAAATGCCTATATTACACATCTAAGTTTAAAAAAAATAGGCTTTTTGTCTCTGAAGAAAAATATCATAGTATAAATAATCATTTATGAAATATAAATGTACAGGTGCCTGCACCTGACAAACTTTGGACATGTAATCACTGTTGAGAATGCCATTTAGTGATATCTGTAGTGGTATGAATTGGTGTAAAATATATATATATATGTCGAGGTGCTTTTTTATCTTGTACTAATCCACGATTAGGTCAGATTCTAAATGGTTTTGCCTCGATTACCAGTGGCGCAGTATGCAAAAAATAAACATTGAGATATTTTTGTCAGCTTCACAGGGGTTTCTCTCATCCCCCCCCCCCCCCCCCCCACATCATGCACATCCCTAAACATCTAGCTATGCCACTGATTACATTATATTTGCATAAATGGTATGCATTTCATGTCCATGTATCTATATTTGAAGATTTCCATAAGAGAATATAGGTATTTAAACAACAAACCACAAGGGGAGATAATCATTAGATTAAGAAATATACAAATATTCAGATACATTGAAGAAAGATATAGCTGCTAGTATATATGTCTCTGACAAACAGCTTTATGATATTGAAAAAAAATGTATAATGCATGTATAAGTAAAACCTTCTACTGTGATTGTCAGATCACAGAGTTCTTATCATTTTTAGTTACATAGGCATATATAGATATATTTCTGTAATAAAAGTGGTAAATAGCATGTGAAACACAGTACAAACCTGGTTAACTCAAATACCCATCATTTGTCAAACAGTTTCGTACATATTCAACCAACCTTGGATTAGTCGAATACCATGTATTCCTCAAACTATTGACCAGGTCCCCACGAGTTTGAGTAAGTAGGATTTTACTGTATAAAGAATTATGTGTAACCCCACCCCACCCCCATCATACTGTGGCTGTGAAAGTACTAGTATGTCCAGAAGCATTAAGTGTTGCAATTGGCATAAACAGGTATTGCTTTTCTCTCCTGTTCAGTCGTGGGACATTATAAAGTCAGTTTGATTATTTCTGTTTACTTACAAAAGTACAATATTATATCACCAAATTGTTAATTTGGCATTATAAGATATGGACATACAACAGAGGCTCAGTGATCAACCTGAAAATCTTAAATTGATATTTGTATATTGATATAAAATCATTATGGAATATTACCAGATCAAACTTCGCATATTAGTTTGTTAAGACATAAAAATGCCTGTCAACTAATGGTAAAAGTTAAGAGGTGGTGCTCACTGGTACTTCAAATATTCACCATCCAAATGAAATATTATCAAGCCAGTCTAGGTGTGCATATTGGCAAACAATTAAATAAAATCCAACAGATAAATCACTGAAGTACCACTTACCAGGTAGTTTTAGGCTATACAGGTCGAAGGTCACAAGTTGTCTGTGGATGTCCTATTTTACAAACATATAAACTAGTTTTATAATATAAGCTTACACTCACTGTGTATATCCTTTTAAACGAAAGTGTTGTGAATATATATGTGTAAAAACTGTTAACTTCTCAATAAATTTGATTCTATTGAAATATTATGAAAGTTTTTTTTTTTTTTTCTTTCACTTCATACTTGCAGGAGACTGTCATATAACCTATGATATGCAATGTTATGTTATCTGGTAATAATAGTCGGAATTTCCTCTGGCCCTAACACCAGCCTTAGACATTTTGACAGATAGATGTCTGGTGTGGGGTAGCCCGAGTTTCCTCTGGCCCTGACACCAGCCTTAGACATTTGACAGATAGATGTCTGGTGTGGGGTAGCCTGAATTTCCTCTGGCCCTGACACCAGCCTTAGACATTTTGACAGATAGATGTCTGGTGTGGGGTAGTCTGAATTTCCTCTGGCCCTGACACCAGCCTTAGACATTTTAACAGATAGATGTCTGGTGTGGGGTAGCTCGAGTTTCCTCTGGCCCTGACACCAGCCTTAGACATTTTGACAGATAGATGTCTGGTGTGGGGTCGTCGGAATTTCCTCTGGCCCTGACACCAGCCTTAGACATTTTGACAGATAGATGTCTGGTGTGGGGTAGTCTGAATTTCCTCTGGCCCTGACACCAGCCTTAGACATTTTGACAGATAGATGTCTGGTGTGGGGTAGCCTGAATTTCCTCTGGCCCTGACACCAGCCTTAGACATTTTGACAGATAGATGTCTGGTGTGGGGTAGCCTGAGTTTCCTCTGGCCCTGACACCAGACTTAGACATTTTGACAGATAGATGTCTGGTGTGGGGTAGCCTGAATTTCCTCTGGCCCTGACACCAGCCTTAGACATTTTGACAGATAGATGTCTGGTGTGGGGTAGCCCGAGTTTCCTCTGGCCCTGACACCAGCCTTAGACATTTTGACAGATAGATGTCTGGTGTGGGGTAGCCCGAGTTTCCTCTGGCCCTGATACCAGCCTTAGACATTTTGACAGATAGATGTCTGGTGTGGGGTAGCCCGAGTTTCCTCTGGCCCTGACACCAGCCTTAGACATTTTGACAGATAGATGTCTGGTGTGGGGTAGCCCGAGTTTCCTCTGGCCCTGACACCAGCCTTAGACATTTTGACAGATAGATGTCTGGTGTGGGGTAGCTCGAGTTTCCTCTGGCCCTCACATCAGCCTTAGACATTTTGACAGATAGATGTCTGGTGTGGGGTAACCCGAGTTTCCTCTGGCCCTCACATCAGCCTTAGACATTTTGACAGATAGATGTCTGGTGTGGGGTAGCCCGAGTTTCCTCTGGCCCTGACACCAGCCTTAGACATTTTGACAGTTAGATGTCTGACATGGCGACCCCAAACCAGATATATTTGTATGGTGCCAGGCCAGAGGAAACTCTATTTCAGTATATTAAGAGCATCTCGTGGCTCTTTGGTGATTTTATTTTGTAACCAATTCACCCCTAGGACACACTTTGAGCTCTTCTAAAGCAAAGGCTGAATTAGTTTATTGTAAAATATCAGGAGTGAATGAGTTGTGTCCCTTTAAAGTTGCATGTTGCCATTAATTTACAAGAATGGTGGTAGTTGTTTCAAATTTTGATGTTGGAAAATACAGATAAAAAAACTCAATAAAACAAAAAATCAGTTGAGGTCTTTGGACATTTACGATACAAAAAAAACCATAAACTTACATCAACATGAGTGTAAAATGTACCAGTAACGAAGCATACAGGTATGCAACACTTGATAAAGCAAAGGTTGCTTCATAGACTTTATGTTTATAGAAGGGAGATAACTCAGGTAAAAATCAAACTTCTCTTGAATGGTAACTGATGCAGTGGTAATATTAGCCCTAAAGTATATCACCTCATTCACCCCTGGAGTTTTATAATGAACTATTCCAACATTTGAATTAGGAGAGTTCAAATTTGTCTTCATGGGAGGAAATTCACATCTTTTTATACAACAATACAGATTTTCAATATACAATATCTTCAAAATTGATGATATCAGAATACAGTACGTATATACATTTTAGGGGTTGTTCAAATAATAAATATTTTTGTTAAAGGGATAGTGATATTCAGCCAGTAGCATGCTAAAATGAATGAGGGTTATCAGGTTCAAGTAAATTGATATATTAAAAGTCAAAGAGGCCAATTGTGTTGAAACATTTAAACTATTTCATGGAAAATATTAGATATCGTCAGGTTTATGTAAAGGGCTTGTCTATGGAATAAATCCAATATGGATGTGACCTAGGCCCTAGTTAGGTTTACGTGGCGGGTGTCGTCGATGAAGCAGAAGGCGTTTACTCTTCCGGATCACCTGGTCGTATTCTCTTGTACTATTTCAAGTGTTTCCGTGTAAAACTTTCCCATGTCCATAGTTTGCCTAGTTTGAATGTTCATGAAATATGGTCTGGTCAAATTTCAATGAATACCTCAATAGCCAAAAGGCAAAGATTCATATTTAGTATTAATTTTGTGCGAAAATGTTTCTATGCATGTGAATAGAATGTTTACACCTGTTAGTGTTGGCCATTGCACTGGACACTATTTCCCTTATTTAAGTATAATTCAATCTTGTTTGAAACAAGCATTTCCATTGACTTAAAAAATTGTGTGATCAATCCATAACGTAAAAAATAACGTCGCCGTTATAACGTCGCTTTTGATTGGCTGATGTACAAGCGTAATAGTTTGTAAGAGAAAAGAGCCCATCAATACAGTGAATTTTCGCAGGGTATAGATTAAATTATCAGGTTAACTTAAATCTGTTTTTTATGTTATAGGGTTATAACACAAAAAACCGGAGTTTACTCTCATCATAAACCGCTTCGCGGTTTGTTTAGAATACACTGCGATTTTTGTCTCGCCTCGACCAAAATCGAGAAAGCGAGACTTAATTAGGTGTTACTTTTCCGGCGGCGGCGTCAACATTTGCGTTAAAGTCCACTTTTCACAGTGTTATAATTATCCAATTGAATTGAAAATTGGTCACATTGTTCAAACCATCATACTTAATACCTTACCTCAATTTAAATGAAATTGTGTTACAGGTTTTGGTGCAAAAACATGGGAATTTTGATAATTTGCGTTAAAGTCCATTTTTTATATTGTTACAGATATCCGATTGAATTGAGACTTTATGTAGTTTCTAACATCATCATACTGAACATCTTAGTGAAATTTGGAGGAAATTTATATACAGGTTTTGCTGTTTTGGGTCAAAAACATGGGAATTTTGAAAATTTGCGTTAAAGTCCACTTTTTATAGTGTCACTGATATCAGATTCAATTGAAACTTACAGTAGTTACTGATATCATCATACTGAACACCGTAATGAGATTTGGAGGAAATTTATTTGCAGGTTCCGCTGTTTTGGGGCAAAAACATGTGAATTTTGCGAATTTGCGTTAGAGTCCACTTTTTATAGTGTGACTGATATCAGATTCAATTGAAACTTTGGTTAGTTACTAATATTATCATACTGAAGACCTTACTGAAATTTGGAGTAAATTTTGGGGTAAAAACATGGGAATTTTGAGAATTTACGTTAGCATCCACTATTTATAGTGTTATTGATATGTAATTAAATTGAAACTTGGCTATGTTACAGGTATAATCTTGCTGTATGTATTTTGTCATACTAATTTTTACGTTGGGGAAAGGCGAGACATATAATTACGCGTAATTCTTGTTTGGTTTTATACCTCCACAACATAATAAATTGATTCAAGTTAATCCTTACATAATTATTTCATATAACACCTAAGGTTGATCTATAACACGTAAAATTACGCTGAAAATTTTATGTCTAAATATATATATAGCTATAACATATTCTCAGGTCCCTGTGGCATATACATGAACACTATCACAGGCTCCTGCGCACAGTCAAAACGAAATGCCTACAGCTGTAGCTCTATATGTTTGTTTATAATATGACTACACCCATAGCTGTATCAATATTATATATAACTTATAAAATCAATAACAAAACAAATAACTGTTACATCTACCCGAGTACTTGTGTTCAATACCAGGCGTAATCTAAACAAACAACATTGCAGTTTTAAAATCAATCTTTCGACGACTTAACAGATAATCGACTTCGTGAAATATAACAAGTCACCTCGGGTAGCTCCATATTTACACAGAGAGAATGTAGGTGTAGTATAAATAAGCATATGTAAATCATATATCACACTTCATTCGACTTATGTTACATAACATTTATTACAGTACTCTGTGTTATTGGTTACAGGGATATGAGAATTTTTTACAGCTAGTTTTGTACCTAAACTATGATTTTATGGTAATTTTAAACTTTAGGGGGGGGGTGTAGATCAATTTTCGATAAAAATGCCCTCTCGGTGGTTATCCAAAAACGTGCAAAATTACTCTAAACATGGGAGTTTAGGTCCAAAATTAGCAGTAACAAATTCTCAGGTCCCTGTGTTATTGATGTCGTGCTTTTGTTGTTAAAGTGCCATGTTTTACAACAAATATACACCACGGGTGTCTTTGATTCATCAGTTTAAATACAGTGTATATATGTAAAATCGTATTCTTATTTAATTTTAGTTCTCCTTTTCCTCCCCAGCATCGTCATTTTCCTCCCAAATATTGCCCCTACCCCATTGCAAAAAAATCCCTTCTACTATAATTTGTTTGTGGTTGCAATGTACAAAAGTGTATATATAAACCTGAAAAGTCATATGGATTTCGACTTGGTTAGTATCGGTTTCTCAGGTTCATATAACCGTCATTCATCTCAACTCAAGTATATAATTGTATAATATCGGTTCACCATAATATCTAACCTTTAATCCAATTTAAATCCACATTTGATTTAAAGATATTTTATTGTAAATTATATACAATGGGAGTTGGGCACAAGTTTAACAACTTATGTTAAGCCCTTTCCCTACAAATTATTAATACAATATTTAAAGATGGCAAATGATATAATACAGTATATATTTACAATGACTTAACATACACACAGACAAACAGACAGACAGAGGGGGGAGGGGGAGGGAGAGGAAAGAGGGAGAAAAGAAGACAGGAAAAGGAGAGAGAGAGGGGGGGATAAATCATAATACTATTAACACTCAAGTCAGTACAGAGCTATGGTTAAATAACAAAAATGACTCTCATAACCAATTTGGCTTAATATAAACGCCAGTAAATCCCGGACCATGTGCTCCCTCTTTCTCCATGCAAACGGAACTAGTGTTAAATCCAAAGATTTCTCAAAAACTAGATACTGTAAATTAATAAACGTAGACTGTAAACGGTGACCTTGTCCTGGACCTAGAACATTGGACTTGGTAAACAATATGTACAATATCAAGGTATTTATTAAAAAAAACACAATGACATAAAATAGCGCCAGTTTCTTAACCGTGAATACATCTATAACAAATACTCGGTTTTGGCACTAGAAATGATGTTTGATTTAGTACGCGACAGACGCCTAATATACAAATATTTGTGCAATAACCCAATCTTATTTCATTTCTTCAGAAGTCATACTTAAAAAAGGTATATATAAGGTTAAATTCAGATAAATATCTAGCTTGAATATTTGGTGACCGGTCATGTAAATGTATAGTCATGACACCTGACTGTGTTATTTACATGGTATGTATATATACATGTATACTAGTAAATAAAAATTACCCACATGGGTGTCAAATAGTCAATAAAATCACATAATGACTGTATGAATCAAAAACAGATATCCATAGCCCATAATTTAGGGAAAACAACTTTCAGTCTACCGCCTTTGTGTGTTGGCAGCTACAGAAAGATGTCTATCTGTCCAATGTCCGTGTTGTCACGCTCTTCCTGTCGGTACACTATATAATCAATGTCTATCCACTGTCCATGTTGTCACGTTCTTCCTGTCGGTACACTATCTAATCAATGTCTGTGCACTGTCCATGTTGTCACGTTTTTCCTGTCGGTACACTATCTAATCAATGTCTGTGCACTGTCCGTGTTTTCACGTTCTTCCTGTCGGTACACTATCTAATTAATGTCTGTCCACTGTCCGTGTTGTCACGCTCTTCCTGTCGGTACACTATCTAATCAATGTCTGTCCACTGTCCGTGTTGTCACGTTCTTCCTGTCGGTACACTATCTTATCAATGTCTGTGCACTGTCCGTGTTGTCACGCTCTTCCTGTCGGTACACTATCTAATCAATGTCTGTCCACTGTCCGTGTTTTCACGCTCTTCCTGTCGGTACTCTATCTAATCAATGTCTGTGTACTGTCCGTGTTTTCACGTTCTTCCTGTCGGTACACTATCAAATCAATGTCTGTCCACTGTCCGTGTTGTCACGCTCTTCCTGTCGGTACACTATCTAATCAATGTCTGTCCACTGTCCGTGTTTTCACGCTCTTCCTGTCGGTACTCTATCTAATCAATGTCTGTGTACTGTCCGTGTTTTCACGTTCTTCCTGTCGGTACTCTATCTAATCAATGTCTGTCCACTGTCCGCGTTTTCACGTTCTTCCTGTCGGTACACTATGTAATCAATGTCTGTGCACTGTCCGTGTTTTCACGTTCTTCCTGTTGGTACACTATCAAATCAATGTCTGTGCACTGTCCGCGTTTTCACGTTCTTCCTGTCGGTACTCTATCTTATCAATGTCTGTCCACTGTCCGTGTTGTCACGCTCTTCCTGTCGGTACACTATCTAATCAATGTCTGTGCACTGTCCGTGTTTTCACGTTCTTCCTGTCGGTACACTATCTAATCAATGTCTGTGCACTGTCCGTGTGGTCACGCTCTTCCTGTCGGTACACTATCTAATAAATGTCTGTCCACTGTCCGTGTTGTCACACTCTTCCTGTCGGTACACTATCTAATCAATGTCTGTGCACTGTCCGTGTTGTCACGCTCTTCCTGTCGGTACACTATCTTATCAATGTCTGTGCACTGTCCGTGTTGTCACGCTCTTCCTGTCGGTACACTATCTTATCAATGTCTGTGCACTGTCCGTGTTGCCACGCTCTTCCTGTCGGTACACTATCTAATCAATGGCTGTCCACTGTCCGTGTTATCACGCTCTTTCTGTCGGTACACTATCTAATCAATGTCTGTCCACTGTCCGTGTTGTCACGTTCTTCCTGTCGGGACACTATCTAATCAATGTCTGTCCACTGTCCGTGTTGTCATGCTCTTCATGTCGGTACACTTTCTAATCAATGTCTGTACACTGTCTGTGTTGGCACGCTCTTCCTGTCGGTACTTTATCTTATTAATGTCTGTCCATTGTCCGTGTTGTCATGCTCTTGCTGTCGGTACACTCGTAATCATCATTTGATTGAGTGTGAACTATAAAATAATATTAAGAAGAAGTTGGGCGGGGTCAGTAGTTGGACGGGTATACAGTTGGTGGCAGTGGTGGGATTCTGTGTGATCATATATATAAGACAGTTATCATTTGCCATCGAATGCGTGTTTCCCTGGGCCAAGCTTCGGACCATCGTACACAATTGTACATTGACTGATTTATTTGCCTCATTTCTATTTACGAGTCCAGCCATCTGCGGAATACATGTATATGCATATGAGGGATAAAAGTAAATGAAAACATTTCCGAGAATCGTAGAAACCGGATCTAAAATATTTATGAAATTTTCCTTTTGTCCACTTGTGACGATCGGTCCGATCTTACAGAACTCTGACTCCCCGACATGACTGCAGCTCCAGGTCATAAAGCTCCTGTTACATGATAAAACTTAAACGGCATTCTACATTTTCTGCTGGAAAGAAGAAAGACAATTTTTATTGATCAGTATTGACAATTCCACACTCTTAGTTTTGTTTGTTATCCATCAGCAGCGCGCGACATGACAGTATTGTCGGAAAGCCAATTGATAAATATTTTCTAGTAACCCGTGGTGTCTATTGTTGCCGAGAGAAGTATCTTTTTAATAATTCAAGTACGTCGAGAGACGGAGATGGAATTTCACCCAGTCCTCAATATTTTATATGAACTTTTCACAGGCATATATATGATAAGTATATAAAGGCAATCAGGAATCGTCTGCAATTTTTCGCAAACGAGAACAAAATTCTCCTAGAGTGCCGATAATTCCCGAGTGGCATAACTTTTTCAACCGCTAAAAACAAAAGAGGCTCAAAGGCCTTAAAAGTCACCTGCGTAATTATATAATAGCATAGGTACTGCACGGTAGCTATGTATGTTATGAGGAAATCAACATGTACGAGTCATGTCTCCAAAAGAACAAGAACTTTAAAACATATTCAACGAAAGTATTTTGCTATTAAGAATGATCGTTAACAATTAGGTAAAATTATATCCAACAGATTGAATTGTCCGGGGAACTAAAATTTGCAAATACAAAGCCATGATTATCTTTCCATCCATGCAGAGAAACAGGCGTTTAGCATATCTGAATCTGGAGAATATTACTTTATTTTGTATCCGGGACCCGCTGTCCCCTAGGGTTGAGATAGGAATCCCAATGGCACAATTTGATACTATCCAATGATATTTCTCGCGAAGTATGAATTCTTTCCAACTGAAAAGATCAAAATTTGCCCTGTTAATTTGTAAGCTGTGTTTTGATTGGTCAAATCATCAAAAGTGATATTTTTCACTTGAGAAAAAATATCACTTTTATAGAATGTATAGTTTTCGATATTTCACTGGTAAACGGTATTGTCTAAAATATATATTGTAACTCCTCCCTAAGGAGAACAGGGGCACGGAAAGTTACAAATTAAATGTCCTTTCCATACATGCAGAGAAATAGACTGTTGTACATGTACTTCTGAGTCTAGAGAAGAAGACTTTTGAAATAACCATTGTCTCTTTGGTGTCACACCATTTTCCCTAAGAATTGAGCAGGAATTCGAATTTTAGAATGAAATATGCGCATCCGCCAAGGAATATTCCGGCAAAGATTTAAACTAATCAATCTACTGGTTTTTGAGAGAGAAAAAGTTGAATATGTATAAAGTTAAGCCCGAAAACGGATGGAATGCGATTAGAAAATATAAAGATCAAATAAACAATACTCAAGTGATCTAACATCTCGTAAAACTATAAAAATGTGTTCGACTTTCGGGGATTAAAGGGTCTTTCTTTTACGTATTTACATGTTCTATCCTGGCTACTTGATTTTCTTGGGGGGGGGGGGTGTCTTAGTTTCCATTTCTTAACTTTAGCTATTAAATTTTACTGAATGTGTAAATACCAACGACAACATATTGTTAATGGTCCATTAAATAGTGACACGCCTCTACCAGGTGTTATTGAAAATTAAAGTGCTGTTACAACATAAAGCAATTATGAAAAGTGGCTCACATCAATAGACGGGAAAATTTACATGGTTAAAGCATGTAAGGAAATCATACACAATATACAAAGTGCTGCATCAATGCAACAAAAAAGGGTTTCGTTTAGATTTTTTAACAAAACAACTGGGATTCTGACGGACTACACTACTTTGACGTTTATGATTGATGTTTTTTATCGAGGCTTTTCCTCACAGGTAATTAGTAGTTTTCATTATTGTGTAAATGAGTTTTTTTTCATCGGTTGTGTATCTCCACGTACGTATAGTAAACATTGAATCAATAACTACATCTCAATATATTCAATTACCTGGAAACATTCACGATCGAATCCTGTCTGCTTTTTTGCTTGTAATAAAATGGCGATCTATAATGTACCGTTATAGCGGGCCGATCATCCCATGCTAAGCTTTATGAACATTCACAAGATTTAGCTTTTGTGATTGTTCATATAACATATAATCTTATGTATAGCGCTGCTGGTCCTGAGTTATCCTTGGGCACAGATAGAGTGCATTCAGGCAGGTGCTTCTCTCCGGTAACGCCATATAATAGGTTTACATACAAACTCGAGATAAGATTCTCCCACTCAAAGCACCGACCAGTCAATACTTGTGTATAGACACTGAGATGTCGTGAAGAACACGGTAAATATACTTTGTCAATAAATAAAACTTGATTAATTTTAGTCTACCTGAACACAGGTAAGTTTTGTACATATTTACGCTTTACGTATGTACATATAAACCCCTTCTGTCTGAATCAACAGCATTTATATCAATAACGCTTACATGTGATGGTTCTATCTGTAGTAGACATACTGACAGCGCCCTATCGCTGTACCCCAGAAAATCGAACTTACCGTTGACACATATATACGTTCTGATCATAACTGAAACATGTCGGGAACACTGCCAGTTCAAGACAGACGGACGGTCCAAGACAGACGGACGACACAAGCAACAAAATCTTCTGTTCATGATGCCGCACCTGCCGATGCCAAGAAGGGTAGCAGAAAGTCTTCCACATTGCCCTTCTTGACAGAAGACTCTTATACGGATCTTGTTCTCGTGGTGGAGGACAAGAAACTCTTTCTCAATCGTTCACTCCTGGGCTATGCGTCTGTTCATTTTAACCAAGTTCTCACAGATCACCACAATGACAAGAAGAAATCAGATACAATGGAGCTTAAGATTGTGGGGAAAGTTTACCAGGAATTTGTCGATCTCCTATCCGTCTTACATCCGGCTGTCAACAAAGACCTCAACGGTATGTCATTACGTCATCTTCTGTTGCAATATTGAGGAAAAACTTAATGGCTACAGTCAGATAATCACTCTTAGGGTTTACGTCTCTGGCCCCGGTTTCATCAACGTTCCTTAACTTAAGGAAATTCCTTAACTTAAAATTCACCATAGGAAAGCATTACAGAATTTAAGGAAAGTTCCTTAACTAAGGATTTTCTCCTTAAATTCTGTAATGCTTTCCTATGGAGATTTTTAAGTTTAGGAGTTTCCTTAAGTTAAGGAATGTTGATGAAACCAGGGCCTGTATTGCTCTCAAGAAAGGGAATGATTCTTTTTCCTGCTATTATTCCAATATTATATCTTAAAGTGATAAACTGGGCCTAGTTTTCATCATTTTATTTTTTGTCTAGATATTTGCACATGGCCGAGAACAGGTTGTGATGATATTTCTGATTGTTACCGTGACGTCATGGTATTGGTTCGTTTTCTGTTATATCTGGGTCAAAATCCAAAGAGAAATAGAAGAATTTCGAACAGATAAAACAAAAAAATAATTCTATAAATGAGAATAATTTTCATAATTTAAGTCCATTTGAATGGTATTTGAACAACATTTTCGGGAGGTGGGGGTGATTAAGAGGGTGTCTTTAATTAATTGCTATTTACATAAAACGGTTCAATGTAGATAAAGAAAATACATTATATATTACAGTTACGAGTAGAACTTTGGATTAGCCGGGGCACTTTCGTTTCTGGAATTATGTTTGAAGTTTTCCGTTATCTTTGAAGCCCCATAACGCGGGAAGGTTTCGTGAATCATAACATAAAATCAGTGACGTATATATAACACATTATGGATTTATACGTCTCTGATAAAATTTACATTAGTCTAAACAATTTGGTTTCAATGGAATCTTGTTTTGAAGCGTCAAGTTTTAAGATTGTGTATTCAGTAGAAACCTATTAGTCTATAGGGAGGTGTATATATATACTGTTGACCTTTTTGAAACAGTCAAAGCTAATTAGTTCGGAAAGTTTTAAAGGCCCAATATACGTAACTTTCGGCAAAACTTTAAGCGAAAATCAAGCCTAATAACTTTTTATATTTATAGATTTAGTTAGGATTAACTGATATCAGCAATATCCAAGATAAATTCCTTCGTGGTTACCGGTGCAGCAGCAGTTAAAAACACGCTATTTGTAAACACGCGTCCATTTCGAACCGTCTTCTACCTTCGGAGGTTGAAGCGGGCCCCACCTGAATTGTTTTCAATTCTTTGGATTTTTTTTGTCAAGAGTTTCTTGTAAGTTACCGCTCAGGTTTACCTCGTTTTAGGCTTATTTTTGCATGGTTATCAACTGGATTTTTTTTTTTCATAATTTTTCAGAATCACGAAAATTTCCCTGAAGTTACGTATATTGGGCCTTTAAAGGGGCATCCCGGGGAAGTCTACAATGAAGTTCTTGAATGTACATGCTGTCTGCACTACCAGATATATTTTCCTGTTATTTCAATATCCAAAGTCCACTCAAAATGTGTTTATTAGCCACTTGCAAAATTGCATTCCTCGGGAAAGCCCGCTAAAAATAGCGCTGATCACGCGTCAATAAAGTGACTATTTTGTCGCAAGTCGACGAGGGGCCCAAAGGAAGGGGACGCGTAATGTATAGGTCCGATGATGAACCAGACACAAAGTCCGTGTATAAATTTATTGAATCACATTCACATTAATAATCAGACGTTAAATAACACACGAAATTCATATGAAGAAATATATGTCGGCATCTCAGCTTCATTTATCGACACCCGTACCTGACTGAGACCGATTCAAATCACAGGGACCTGGGAATTTGTTACAGCTAGTTTTGGACCTAAAATTTGGTGTTTAGAGTAATTTTACACATTTTGGGGGTTAAGATCAATTTTCGATAAAAATGCCCCCTCAGTAGTCATAAAAGCTAAAGGGTGGAAAGCTTTTCAGATAGAAAAAATCGACCCCCACCTACCTTTCTTGCATCAAAAATCACATTTCTAGTTGAGGTACGAAAAAACGCTTGGTACCGTTGGAAAGATGAATAATTTTTATTTTATAAACCTCCTAAATGCAAGTCAAATGTATCCTCCTTCCGCAGGTTTATAAAATAAAAATCATTCATCTTTCCAACGGTACCAAGCGTTTTTTCGTACCTCAACTAGAAATGTAATTTTTGATGCAAGAAAGGTAGGTGGGGTCGATTTTTCTATCTGAAAAGCTTTCCACCCTTTAGCTTTTATGACTACTGAGGGGGCATTTTTATCGAAAAAGTGATCTTAACCCCCAAAATGTGCAAAATCACTCTAAACACCCTATTTTAGGTCCAAAACTAGCTGTAACAAATTCTCAGGTCCCTGTGATACAAATGGGTACAGGATATATATATAAAACCATGCATCGCCAGAAACCCCCACGACACTGCACTCTTACATTGTACGTTTAACAGTGTCATATGGGTTTCCGACGATGACAACCATAGGGCAAACCTTAATTTCTGGAAAAAGCTATCTTCACGAATCCTCATTTAGAACCATTTCACAAAAGGTGTGCATGCATTGAAAAGAACAAAAAAAAAAAAATCAAATGATTCCGATTTTTTTGTACAACTCGATGTCTTGAAGATTTTTTTTCAGACTATCTATATATTCATCTAAAATCTATCCAACTTTCAGCGTCAACATACTTTAACACTTACAATTATGTATCACGGAAGTACGTGCACTCATATGACGTACCACGCACTAAACATGTAGAATACATGTATAATATATATCTCAAATTTGGAACTTGTCGAGAAGATAATTGTCCAATACTTAATCCATTTATATATATTATGATAGCTCCGTTTTCATTTCACTTTTTTTTATGTAAATTTAAAGGTTCGTTAACATTTTCAACACAACTGCAGACATGGGACATACATGTAAATGATTTTTTTTTTTTATAAATTAATGACTTCACTTATTGATGCATATATTTTTATTCATAACAAATTCAATACCGGGGTCCAAACCCGAAAATATTTGTAGAATCCGTATTTTATAGATAAGGACCCTATGACAAGCATTTTTTATCCGCACATGATGACATAAATTTATTCATTTTGTCCAAATTGTATCTGTATACATAAACTCAATCGCACCTATACCGGCGCTTTACAACGTAACCCCCCCCCCCATACGGTTGTTCTTGTATGTGAAAAGATCTTTCTCTTCGTCAATATAATTCAATATGCCGTTTTACTGGAATATTATAAAGGGAATACACACGCATTTCATGTAACAGAAGAATGAAAGAGTTATCCCTTGGGCGGCCCCAAAACCAAATCAAAACTGTGGCACCGGCTATCCAGAAGAAAACTGTAACATGCAAACAATTGGACTGTTAGTCTCTCCCTTGAATACTTCCCATCCCTCGTTATGCTTCCGTGATATAATCCTAACGTTTAAGTTTGACCATTCGGCCACTTTTCGCTTGGTAGTTACATCAGAGACGTCTCTGGTTACATGTAGGTCACGCGGATCGCCATTTTTTGTTTACCGATGTAGCTTGTTATGCGCATGCGTTATCATATGTGACGCAAAAAAATTTACATGTCCAAATCGTTGATCAACGAATAGTGATTCCCTTTTTTTAAATTATTAATTAAAGTTTTTCAGAACATATTTCAGCGTCAATCACCCATTAATTTTCCACAAGAGTATACATTTAATTCATATATACAATAACTCTAAATAAGCATAAAAAAATATAGTTTTACCGTGATGCCTCTTTAAACAGTTTAACCTCCGCATGCTTGGCATGTCCGATTTCTCTATAGTGAAGCGAGGAGCGGTATTTTAATCAGATTGAATTTTGAACGTAACATTTTCGAATATATACAAAGCACCAGATTATATTAAAACATACTGTTAGATCGCGATTAGTGTCTCCCAATTTACTGAAGATGTTACACTATTTATTATCATCTCGGTATATTAAAATATGGCCATGATATACCGGTATTCGATTTCAAAACAAAATTATCTTCAACATTCTATAGGCGCTCATGAATGCTTTTTTCAGGGTATCTATATGAGCCAATAATAACACGTACTTACTTTGTTGCTAGACCGATTTATCAAACTTTCGATTACTTATAATATATATATTATATCTTGCTTTTAATATTTACACAGAAAGAACAGCCCTGCGGTTGCTGCCCCTAGCGGAAGAATACAAGATGGATGTGATGAAAGACAAATGTGAAAGGGTGTTACTGAACTGTCTGAGAAAACTTCCGCTCGATTCCAAAACAGAAACCACTTCCTCGTCAACGAGGAACAAGAAGGACGAACCGGCTGATGTTTTGGTCCGTTATATAAGAGTTGCAGAGGCGGGAAATTCGAGGACCGTGCTTGACCAGTGTGTCAAGATGTTCTCCGAATCCGAAGTGTCTTTGAAGGAGCTGAAGGGAAATTCCCAGGTATCTCACCGGATCAAGTCTCAGGTGTTCCAGAACCGTATGGACACTACGTCAGAACAGCTGAGTAAAGTGGAAGCCGAACTGGAACGAGAGAAACAGGAAAACGAGACACTGAAGAAACGCCGAGGCGCGAAAGGCAGTCGAGGCAGTGTGGATGACGTCAGTAAGATTCAGCCTACACTGTCCAAGGCGGGGCCCACCCGGTACCGCACGCGCAGGTACAACGCTAGCTTTAAGGATTCTCTCTCCGACAGCAGGACCCAGCTCAACTGATCAGTGATTTCAACAAATATTTAAGTTACAAACGTTACATTTCGCTTCCAAATGATATTCATATTTCGTACGGAAAAATATATTAGGCTGAAAGTTTGCCTTAGGAAAGCACAAGTATGTTTTTATTTTCATTAAAAGAAGTGAAAGAAATCAATATCTAGTACAAAAAAGGGATTATGAAAAGATGAATATTTATAAAGTCATGTATCGGTTATGTGAGTATATTTATAAGTAGTTTTATTGCCATTACTTGCTATTACATGTATTACAATGTATGTCCTTGCAATTTAGCCTCAAAATAAAACTACCAATAAAACAATGCTTATGATACATTTATTACCAAACTAGAGCAAGGGATTTTAACTTATCAATGCCTTCTCCCGACATACATTTTATATTATAAAGATAACAGACCATTTGAAATCAAAATCAATTACTGTATTGATAATTGTTTGTATTAAAACGTATACATTAAGGATCTTCGAAGTTCGTATTGAACCACGGCCAAAAACTGTACATGTATAACTACGCATTGGAGGCGACATTATTTCCGTTTAACATACACGAGTATTGTGTGGCTATAATAAACCCTAAAGTAAACCAAACCATACGGGAATCTGGTGGAAAAAAATAAAGATGAAATCAACAAAATACCATCCGCAATGATTTACTGAGAGAAAGCAACAAACGGGCTATGCCAGGACGCCATCAGACAAACAGTTGTACTGCATGTATTTCTATAACGGACTGAGCAAACTTGATTTTTCATTCTTTATCGCATAAACCATATACAGTGAAGTGAAATAAGAGGCTGTAAGTGGCCGTATATTCTTATTTCATGTCCTTTTAAATGTTTACTTGTGATTTATAACGGTGATTGATATCGATTATTATTAAGAGTACACCAAAATATAAAGCACTTTCCACTCACAGCTCTACTACATTTACATTGGGCGTTGCCTTCTGTAGTTAACCACGTGTCAATCTACTGGCCTTTGGACTTTTTGACAAAAATAATGATACGATAGATACAGACAACGATGATGATGATGATGATGATGATGATGTGGTGGTGACGACGTCGTCGAGATGATGATGATGATGATGATGGTGTTGACGACGTCGTCGAGATGATGATGATGATGATGATGGTGGTGGTGGTGGTGACGACGTCGTCGAGATGATGATGATGATGATGATGATGATGAGCCATTTCCAATACGTTTTTTAAAGAGACCATAAGGAAAGATCGATGAACGGTTTTTAATATAGTTTGATCCGAAGCGTCTTCGCACCAAGGTAGTCCGAAGGGTTCGGACGGCAGGTGACATGCTGCCGTCCAAATAATTAGCGGGTCAGAACCCTTCGGACTAGCACCAAGGGAACTCAATTTTGTATAAAACACAAATGATGATCCCCTTCACAACAGACACTCGACCCGGTATTAAATAGAATACTGGTAAATCTTCAAAATACTTTCCCACTATGTCTTCAGTCAAGTGATTTCAAACAAAGTAGACCTGTATGACTCAACTAGTTTGCATACCAATGATGTGGCCGTTTTTGGAACACTATGGGAGAAAATTAAAGCTCCTCGAACTTGTGATGGTATAGTAGTGTAGCGTGTTTATCTTACTCTCAAAGTTTAAGACTACCTGTATTATATACCTTATGTGTTTATAAATTTGAAAATTAAACTTCATTACTTGTCACTCAAGTTTGAAAAAAAGAACATGACCGTGGTGACTGGTTGGGGAATCGATACCATATTCGACGTAATTAGCACACCTGTCTCAATTAGTGCAGTCACACTTTTTCAGGGACAGGGGCCTAGAGGATGAGTGTTATTGTTACTGCATACATTAAGATCTGACAATATCCCACAAGAGGTCATGTTTTGCTGGCCTTTTGCATCATTTATACTTCATATTCGATGCAAATTGTCCAAATGAGATGTCATCAGAAGCATGGACTTAGTAATCTAAATCCGTGTCAGAAGTAATTTCGTCACAATATGTATAGCTTGTTGTGATAAAAATGCACAAATATGATTATGCAACTTTTTTCACCCACCAACATTCACTTACTATATCATGTAAGCAGTAATTTAATTGGCTAATGCAACACGTGAACATGGACCACTTATGGAGAGTTGTCAAATCCTATGTATGTGAGGAGTTATGGAATGACAACTACGATCTGCTCTTAAATAAGAATGGATGCACTATTAAATAAAAACTTCCCAAAAACTAGAAATGCATAGGAGACATAAATGCCCCCGCCTCCATATGAAATAGTTCTGTATACTTGTTTCATAATTGTTGTAAAATAAATAAAGTTTATATTTATTTAAAAAGTTCTGCAAAATTTCATGAAACTCGGGACAATATTTGGATTCCAACCAGAGCCTATGAAATATCTCCCATTTTGGTTTTCACTTAATGAGTACTGCCATTGCATTTGAATTGCCAGATAACATGTACATAGCAAATTTTATTTAAAGGCCCAATATACATAACTTCAGAAATTTTTTCGGGATTCTGAAAAATAATGAAAATAAATCCAGTTGATAACCATGCAAAAATAAGTCTTAAAAGAAGTAAACATGAGCGGTAACTAACAAGAAACTTTTGACAAAAAAATCCAAAGAATTGAAAATAATTCAGGTGTGGCCCACTTCAACAACAAACCGAAGGTAGAAGACAGTTCAGAATGGACGCCCGTTTACAAATACCGAGTTTCAACTGCTGCTGTACCGGTAACCGCGTAAGAATGCCTCTTGAATATTGCTGATATCAGTTAATCTGATCTAAATCTATAAATATAATAAGTTATAAGGCTTGATTTTCGCTTCAAGCTTTGTCGAAATTTACGTATATTGGGCCTTTAAATCGGACAATATTCAAACTTCGACCTATCAGATGCCTTTATTTGGCGGCCATATTTAATCGTAATGCCATAATGTTTAGTTTATAATAAGTGCCATTACGTTATCATCCCTACCACCAAGTCACCATAATCTAAAAAAAAACAAAAAAAACTTTATTACAGGATATGTTTTTAGCCAATCAGATGCCTTGGTGGCCATCTTGGATGCTTGATCCGGGAAAAAAGAGCAAGGTGCACAACAAGACTTCATGCTTAGTATGTATGTGAAGTTTGATGACAATTGCATCAGTAGTCATTTAGTCATTTAAGTACAATGGTTACATTACCATGGGATGGGATGGGACGGGGCGGAATGTGATGAACATTGCTGATCTTGCAATTCATTTATGAATCTTTTAACCAAAGATTTTGTTCCAGAGAAACAATACACTTTTATTCAAGATATCTTAATGCAACTTTTCCCTGTAGTTTCATGAAGTGCATATACATGTAATACTTTTGGGGTTTTGTAAGCACACAGAGCACTTAATGACACTTATTAGGTCGAAAACAGTATATATCAAATATCGATAATTTGTCGATTCAAGTTTAGTCGTTAGTCACCCTTTATTTTGTGGATTTTTCATTCATGTTCTGTATTTGGGAAGTTTACCAAAGACAATGAAGTGCCTAGTTTTACCACCTGTTAGCTAGTGTGGTGTAACACTACTGTAGAAGCCAATATTTTCATGGGTAGAATTTTTCGCTTTGCCAGGCACAAAACTGTTTACTGTGTGAAATTTCTCACACTGTCAGTCAAATTTCTCACACTGTCAGTCATGCTGTTTTTTACTGTGTACCTATAATACTATTATACAGGGAGCCATTATACACAGTAGAGTTTGAGTGGTGTAAAATTTGTTCATGTGTGGATTTGTTGCAAGCGAAATACATATGTAAGTAAAAATTTCCACACCATGAACAATTACACTTTTACAGTATGTCACAATTTTATCTAATTTCCTTAAGTTTAAAAAATTGAAACTTTCCTCATTGTAGAGTACTTACATCAAAACAAATGTTCAACACATTGTAAACTATCATACTTTAATCATAAATTCATCACATAATAATATTATCAATAAATCATAACAAATATAAGCAAACAATACATAACATTCATAGAGCTCTTCATTATATTCAAAGGGCTCTGTACCCTCATAACCAAAGTCCTGTTACCTTAACTTATCTTTCACTGAAAATTTCCTAAGAAGATTCTTTAGAGCTATAAAAAGAAAACAAATTAACCCACATACTTGTGTTTGCTACAGCTGATCATTATAAAATACAACAAATTTGACTTTATTGTAGATATAATGCTATTTTGAAATTTGTGTTGAATTGCATGTATGTTGAAGCAAATCAAACTTTTAACAGGAGATCAATTACATTGCGATAAATAACAAAATTTGGAGAAAACCTGCAATAAATTATCTTCAGAAAAATGTACCAATTTTCTGTTAACAGAGTTTGAATGTTCAAGTACCAGTATATATTTTTTTGTATTCACAATGTTACTTTGACTTTCTAATTGGAAATAAAAAGTTACTGGCCAAAGATTTTGTGGACATACCATATACTTCCAGAAATCCTATCATTATTGGTTTTTTTCCCTAAAAATTCATCCTATATCCAATATTACCACACCCACCAACAATGGTTATACTGTAAGATGTTAATTGTTAGTGGTCATTTCTTGTTGTGGTCACTTCCTGTAGTGGTCATTTCCTGTAGATAATCACTTCCTGTAGTGGTCATTCATGAGGTGGTCACTTCCTGTAGTGATCACTTCCTGAGATTATCACTTATTGTGGAAATCACTTTCTGTAGTGATCATTCTTGTAGGGGTCATTTCCTGTAGTGGTCACTTCCTGTTTGTGATCACTTCCTGAGATTATCACTTATTGTGGAAATCACTTTCTGAAGGTGGTCAATTCCCATCATACATTGCCAATATTTATAATACTGTTTTGTTGTCAGCACATGATATTGGCCATTTTTTGCATTAAAACATCTTCACATTGATTACTTAACTAAATCAGTCTGAGGTAATACAGAGAATCATTATTTCACATTACATCGAATCATGAAAGACACAGGCACATACTGATTAGAAAATGATTGGTGAACTTTGGGTGACAGATTTCTATCAGGCAACAAAGTTTTAGTGGCAGCATCAAAGTTCTTGTTGAAATTAATTGTCTTATAATCAACAAAATCAAAAACAAATCACTGTTTTATGATACACATCTCTATGTTCACCACAGCGGCATTTAGACTCTCCTATTATACGATCTAGACCAGTTGTTGTTTAAAGAGTGGAAAGGTACACATTTTTCTTTGAGTTTTTCACCATGATGAGGTCCCTCTGATGTCCCGGCTTCTCATTTTCCAAACAGCCTGTAAATAAAAAACATAATGTTCTTTTTAGTCAAACCCAACTATATTTCAATATAAAGGCATTTTATATAATCTTTCAATACAACTATATTTCAAGATTTTTATGGTGGATGATCTAAATACAAAATTATATAAGCACTTACTGCAAAGTCAACGTCTTCCTTAGCTATGCCATATTTCTTGTTGGCCATTTCAGCGATTTCATCTGCAATGGTTTGTTGTACTGTACCCTTCACATCCACAAAATGACAGTCACTGCTACAGTAGTGACAGGATATCGCCTGCAAACAGAACAGTTTTATTTTTTACCTCAAAACAACTTGAAAGTTTGAAAAGATTGAAAAAATAATATCGAAGAAACCTCACTTATACATTAGGAATAAGATTATACATGTTTCTATGATCATATACAATCATATTACAATATAAAACATTTATTGTATCACCAACATAATTATGCAAAAATTCCTATACATGTACATTCATATCATAGACAAAATAAATGAAGCGTTTGTTAGATACCGGGTACGTATACATTATAAGAGTCAGAATGTACAATATTTATTATAGAGGTTAACTTAACTCCTTTAACCCTGAAGTGTTATGACCCATGATTTTCACTGGAAGAGTTCAAACGTGTCTTCAGGGGTGAATGAAATTAATATATGTAAATGCTGCATCTAATATTATGTCATGTGTTGTTATATATTTCTCGGGAAACTCAAAACAGAAATAGTGTTTCAGAAAATTCTCATAGGCTTATTTGAGTTACTTCCCCTGTGTATATTTATGAATTAGAACACAATGTATCCTTAAAGGCCCAATACACGTAACTTCAGGGAAATTTTCGTGATTCTGAAAAATTCTGAAAAAAATCCAATTGATAACCATGCAAAAATAAGCCTAAAACGAAGTAAACATGAGCGGTAACTAACAAGAAACTCTTTACAAAAAAATCCAAAGAATTGAAAATAATTCATGTAGGGCCCACTTTAACAACAAACCAAAGGTAGAAGACGGTTCGAAATGGACGCGTGTTTACAAATACCGTGTTTCAACTGCTGCTGTACCGGTAACCGCGAAAGAATTCATCTTGAATATTGCTGATATCAGTTAATTTTAACTAAATCTATAAGTATAATAAGTTATTAGGCTTGATTTTCGCTTCAAGTTTTGCAGAAAGTTACGTATATTGGGCCTTTAAACCTTTTTTTAATTTTTGTTATTTGGTAAATCTTAACAACTGAGAAGTTGTTAAGATTGCCAAGAATAAAATATTCACTTTTATTATTATCTAATTTGCAAAAAAAGTTGACTATTTTAAAGGCCCAATATACGTAACTTTCGGCAAAACTTTAAGCGAAAATCAAGCCTAATAATTGTTATATATGTATAGATTTAGATCAGATTAACCGATATCAGCAATATTCAAGATGAATTCTATCGTGGTTACCGGTACAGCAGCAGTTGAAACACGCTATTTGTAAACAGGCGTCCATTTCAAACCGTCTCCCATCTTCGGTTTGTTGTTGAAGTGGGCCCCACCTGAATTATTTTCAATTCTTTGGATGTTTTTGTCCAGAGTTTCTTGTTAGTTACTGCTCAGGTTTACTTCGTTTTAGGCTTATTTTTGCATGGTTATCAACTGGATTTTTTTTTCAGAATTTTTCAGAATCACGAAAATTTCCCTGAAGTTACGTATATTGGGCCTTTAAGTGTACCTTTCTGAACCCCTCTGTCCTGTTCATGCCAGACCCATGGATCAACAGTGGGTGGAAAAAGACTGTATCTCCTGGTTCCATGACGAGGTGAAGTCGCGGTGCCTTCGGATCGAAGTCACGGACACCATGGTAGTATTTGTTTACGCCACCCTAATAATCATAACATTATGCAGTTCTAAATGAGAACCATAATCAGCATGACAAATAAAGCTGTTGAATACCTAACAAAATATAAATCATAACGTCAGGTTAATGCAACAAGGTGCATTTTTTTATTTTCAAAGTTTTGAGAAAATGGCAAAAGAAGCTTTCAATCCGGATACTCCTCAGTTGTGCAGTTGACCGCTTTAATTTTAAACACTATTCATCAAATTCAAGATATGTTGATTCCTTTTACTTACACAAAAGTACAAGGTCAAAGGTCAACTTAAACACTGCCATATGAGGTTATAATTATTCACAAAAGGCATATTGTTGCATACAGGAATTCTGATTTGAACAAGAGGCCCAGTGGGCCTGCATCGCTCACCTGGTGTGTAACCCTAAAGTCCCCTAAAATCTTTTACTGTTAGACATTTAAAAGAACATCTTAAGATTTAAACATATTTTACCACTATGACCATATAAGACAACATCATTTTCATTTTCAAATTTTGTTTGGCTTCATCCCAGGACGCTACAAGCCAAATATCATATCTCTAGGCATTTCGGTTTATCAGAAGAAGTCACTCAAAGCTTTTAACCACTGATTTGACCACTGTGACCTTTAATATGGGTCAAGCTCATTTTCCTTCCCAAAGTTTGTCGTGCTTCATCCAAGGAACCTGTCAGCCAAAAAACATGTTTCTAGGTCTTTTGGTACTTCAGAAGAAGTCGTTTAAAGGTTTTAACAGAGTTGACCCTTGTGACCTTGAATATAGGTCAAGGTCATTTCTTTTCGCAAACTTTGTCAGGCTTCATCCAAGGAACCTTTCAGCCAAATATCATGTTTCTAGGGCTTTTGGTACTTCAGAAGAAGTCGTTTGAATGTTTTAACAGATTTGACCCCTGTGACCTTGAATATAAGTCAAGGTCATTTCTTTTCGCAAACTTTGTCGGGCTTCATCCAAGGAACCTTTCAGCCAAATACCATGTTTCTAGGGCTTTTGGTATTTCAGAAGAAGTCGTTTAAAGTTTAAAATAGATTTTACCTCACTGTGACCTTGAATATTGGTCAAGGTCGTTTCTTTTCGCAAACTTTATTTGGCTTCATCCAAGGAAGCTACCAGTCAAATATGAAGTCTCTATGCCTGACGGTATTTTAGAAGAAGTTGTTTGAAGGTTTCGACATTTTTGACCCCTGTGACCTTGAAATTAGGTCAAAGTGATTTTTTTTCGCAAACTTTGTTCAGCTCCTTCCAAGAAATCTACCAGCCAAATTTCATGTCACTGGGCCTTTCAGTATTTTAGAAGAAGTCGTTTAAAGGAAAAAGTTGACGAACGCAGGACGGACGGACGACGGACGCTGCACCATCACATAAGCTCACTTGGCCCTTCGGGCCAGGTGAGCAAATAAAACTAGGTACTTTAATTGAAAAAGCACCTTGTTTCACAGTAATCTAATTAAAATATTAAATTAATCAACATTTAATCCTTTTCAAGCATATTGATGCTGATATATAAACTTACATTGCTAAATGTGTATATATATATATATTAACATCTACCCTGATGCTTTTATACTAGCTGTTTTTCGGAACCAACATAGGAAAAAAAGGAAAACAATGCAAACAAAATTTGCAGTAAAATATGTGAGACCAGCAGCACAATGTGGAGAAAGAGCAAGTAAGAACCACAGAAATGAAGCTGAAACACCTTATATAGTGATAACTTTATGATAGATCAAGTTAATATCTAATTACCTCCCATTCGGGGTAATCATGCTTCAGTAACTGCCCTTTGTGGGTACCAGGCAGAACTACCAAACAGCCATTCTGTCTGTCCACTCTCTCCATGGCCGTCCAGGAACACACCACGCGTTCGGCCGGTCGGAAGGGGAAGTAATACAGATCCTGGTGCATCGGGTGACGGGATGATTTCTTGCCTGTTTGACAGATAATATACATAAATCCTCTTAACCTATGGTAAATCATCATTTTGCAGTAATTAATAAATTGGACAAAATTAATCCCATCCTCGAGGATAAGCAAAGTCCATAGTCTGTTTCCAGTGTCGGGACATGAAGATTTTGTCTCAGGGGAAATGTCTTCAGTTAAACTGCCAATCAAACCAATGCAAACTGATTGGCTTTTTATTATTTTTTACACATTGTTTTATTGACAAAAAAACACCAATTATTTCATCAAAAATACAACTGTTACAGTGAAAATCATGTGAACCAAACAAAAAACAAGAGGCCCATGAGCCTTAACATTCTTCTGTCAATCTATATAATTTTTAGTTGGTAATTCCGAAGTTGTTTAAGATATTACCATATTTGACCCCTGTGACCATAAAAGAGGGTCAATGAACAAACTTGGTATTCCTTTATCTCAGCATACTACTTGCAAAATAGCAGTATACTGAGACCTTTAGTTACTCAGAAGAAGTGTTTGAACTATGTCAAGACATTTGACCCCTGTGACCTTGAAAGTAGATCAAGGCCAATCATTTGAACAAACTTATTAGCCCTTCATCCAAGCATGCTACAGAACAAAATATTGGTACCTTAGGCCTTTCGGTTACTGAGAACAAGATACTTGAAGATTTTAATACATTTGACCCCTGTGACTTTGAAAGTGAGTCAAGATTATTTATTTGAACAAACTTGGTAGCCCTTTATTCAAGCATGATACAGACCAAATATCACTTCCTTGGGCCTTTCAGTTATTGAGAAGAAAAATACTTGCAGATTTGACCCCTGTGACCTTGAAAGTGGCTCAAGTTGTTTGAAGGAAAAGTTTAAGCACGGCAGACGGCGATGAACGGTGCATGATGGCTATAGGTCATCCTGACCCTTTGGGTCAGATGACCTAAAAACCAGCTATGCAGTTTACCCGATTAATTTTTGGTACCATATAGTTAGATGTTAAAAACTTACAGAATAAATGTGCTATTACCTGGATCTGGTGGTTTGTTGATCAGCATGGTGTGCATGGCTTTGACATTGGGACCAACAAAGGCCTCGACATAGTCAACAATCTGTAAGAAATTCCATCAACTTGTCAACTTGTCACATACATTAGATCTGATTCTTAAATACACAGATAAAAATATTTATAATAACCATCCTAGTTCTAGTGGTCAAATAAGGGTTGCATTCAAAACAGAATTTGTCAACAAACATGTGCCTATAAAGAAATGTACAACTGCTCTTGCTGTTCAAATTCCATGTCATACATATGTGTACCATAAATATTTGCATAAAATGAACACCTATTTAGGATGTAGAAAAATTCCAAGATGCCATAAACTACCGGCTCACCATATCTATACACTTCAACCATGCCTTCATTTCACACAGATTTTCTGAATTACAAACTTGTTGCGAAGTCCAGATAGCTTAGATAATAATTTGATTCCTTCATGATTTTGTGGGTTTTTTTCCAAAATCATTATAAGTTAGTTGCTCCCACAAATTTCATCACAACATCCTGCCTACAGCAATATATAGGAAATGATGTACAGTGTTCCCTCGGCCTATCGCCACCTGAATCTACCGCCACCCTCGCATACCGCCACCTAAACCTCTAGAACGGATTTCGCTTCTATATAATTCCCTCGTTAAGCTACACTCGCATATCGCCATCCGCCACACCCTTTAAAATACAAACGTCCTGAATGGCTATACATTTCCCTTGACGATAACGCCACATTGTTCTGTTTTAGGAGATCGGGGAAATATTTAGTGTTCCATTTGAAATGGCATGCGGCAAAAATAGATCAATAACCATTTAAAGATATAAATTTGTGCCAATGAATATCTATATAACGACAGAATAATAAGCTAGTTTCTAATAAAATGTTGGAAATGCAATATATTACGCAATTCAATTTATGGTAATAATTTTCATAATTCGATACTATCGCCACCCTCTTTATACCGTCATAATTGCTGTGGACAGAATATGGCAGTATAACGAGGGTACACTGTACATGAACTTGATAGGGACCCTGCAGGATTTATATTCCCATAATTGGGACAGTACATTTGGGCTGATTTTCTAGTTTATATGTTACTGGTACTGAAGTAGTTATTGTACCTCTGGTTTGGTGCAGTAACTGAAGAGCACTTCGTCGTTCTGGTAGTCCTGAACCTTTGTAATAGCCTTTTGATCTGCAACATACTCCGTCTTGGCGATTGTGATGTCACGCATGATGGTTATACCAGGGACGTTGACTTCACTACGACAGATCTTCTCAAACTGGGCCCTGCATCAGTGTCAGTCATATATTACCTCATCTTTTACTTAATATTGTATGAATACTCTTGTGTTTGTATTTGGGTTAAGTCATTTTAAAAGTGAAAAGCTTGTAACGGTTCAAATTCAATACTTTTCAGAAATGTTTAGCCTAATTTTCCTCTGGCCCTGACACTAGACTTAAGACAATTTGACTGATAAAATTAATGTCTGGTGGGGGGGCCAGAGCACACTCCTATTTGATAACGTTGAATTATCCGACACCATTTAACATTTCAGTTTTGAGATGCTGACATACAAAATAAACTTCCAGTATGATACAACATACACCTCACAAATATATCCTTAAATGGATTATTTATTTATCGAATATCTGCTGTTATTTTCACCAATAGCTCCTAAACTCTTTATGTAGTAGAGTTCTTCCTTTCATTCTAAATTTCAAACCTGAGCGGACGCCATTTTTTAATCTTGCAAGTAGGCCACAGGGCGACTCATCAATAAGAAAACCATTTACTGATCCTAACCAAAAACAGAAGATAATATTCTTGTTCAAAAGATTTCCAGACCACATTTTTATGTTGATAACCCACTCCCCAATACCGTTTTACGTTGGGAGAACCCACATTTTGTATATTGTAGCAGTGCGCTCTAGCTAGCCCCACACTAGAGGAAACTGGATCAAGACTGATAGAAATTCTGTATATTATCTCAAAAAAATCATAACTTTTTCATATAGAATCCAATATAATCACCAAAGAAGATAAGTCCAACTAGAACTGTAAGCCGATGGCTGACTTATACCCCCCCGCTACCTCTTATTAGAGGTGTCTGACATGTTTTTGAAAAAAACATGATGTAGTACAAGTTGTATAAAACATGCATTATATAATGTATTATTTTATATTACTATGTATCACCGCATATCTAAAAAACAAAAACAAAGAAGGCACCTTTGGTCTTACATACATTACAGTGTATATTTCATATCAACAATGTGGATGCATATGACCCAGTAGTTTAGAAGAAGTTGTCCAGACATCATGTTATTACGGAAACCTGTGTATAGTCACCTCATTACCATGGCAACCAAAATTTTGACAAACGAAACCCTGTATGCAAATCTATACATGGTCCCCAACAATACTGCCAAGTTTCACTGAAATTGATCCAGTAGTTTAGGAGGAGTTGTCCGGACAACACATTATAATGGAAACCTGTGTATAGTGACCTGGTTACCATGGCAACCAAAATTTTGACAAACGAAACTCTGCATGCACATCTACACATGGTCCCCAACAATACTGCCAAGTTTTATTGAAATTGATCCAGTAGTTTAGGAGGAGTTGTCCGGACAACATTTTATTATGGAAACCTGTGTATAGTGACCTGGTTACCATGGCAACCAAAATTTTGACAAACGAAACCCTGCATGCACATCTACACATGGTCCCCAACAATACTGCCAAGTTTTATTGAAATCGATCCAGTAGTTTAGGAGGAGTTGTCCGGACAACATTTTTCTACGGACAGACGGACAGACAAGCTGATTCCAGTATACCCCCCCTAACTTCGTTGCGGGGGGGTATAACAATGAAAATTCCTTCAATAAAACTAATATGTACTAAGTAATATTTTCTTAAGTTTGACCCTTGGCCTGTTCTTTTAAGAATAAAACAAAAGATACATGGGTCGATAAAGAATATTCTATCGAGGACTGATGTCAGTTTTAACTACATACCTATAAAGCTACCTGGTATATATGTATACATACCTATATCTCTCCAGGTCCTCTTTGGGCACCAAGCCTCTGATGACTAGGAACCCATCTCTCTCGTACGCTGCCCGTTGTTCATTGCTGAGTAACGGAGACGGTAATGTGTATTCAAACTGGTCGCTTGACACTGACAGAGCTGTTGTTTCCTGTGTCTGTGGAAAAGTGAAATGGCACAATTGTCAGTTTTACTTTCATATTTACAACAAATGTCTATCACTTAACAGTGTAACAGAGGTTAGAATTATTATTTCAATGCCTCCGCTAGGAGTCGAACCCATAACCTCCGGCTACTACCTATAGTCTTATGCTCAACCGATCAAACTATAGAGATCTCCCTAGCTAGCTAGCAAAGCGATATATTAAATACAGCTAGTGTTTAATCGATACACCAGTTTAGAGTTATATGAGTTATTAACTCTAATATCAAAATTATCTGGATTATCATATAAAATCTGATTATCTCCCTCCTTTAATTTCATTTTCTAGATTGCCTTGATCTGAGCCTAATGTGTCATCATTTTTTACTGTACTTGCATGTATTGCTTGTGGTAATGCATACATACAATGAACATACTGGGTAGTTTTTAATTTTACATGCATGCAACTGTTTATTAATGAAATTCTTTGTTTAGAAAATAAAAGTCCATCCTTCAATGGAGCTAAAATGTTAGCAGTTCTTTTTTCATTTGAATAATGGAATACCATGTTAGTCTCGATACTATTTTGATGAAATTCCTTTGTGTGCTGAACATGGTAAACATGGTAAACTGGTAAATTGGAGACATACAGTGTAGTAAATTGTATTTTTTAAATATAGTTTTGTAAGTGATGCAGTTAAATATTTCTAGATTTTTGATAAATGATACAATGTACACTGTACACATTATGAAAACACTGCATTACTTATCTAAAGTGAGAGTATATGTAATAATCAGATTTCACAACAAATCTCTATGCATTTAAATTCTGATCACTTGCGATTAACTCTATCACATGTACAATTGTCAGTGTATCCATGTTATCATGACAAGCTGATAAAACATTTATCTTTATGATGATAAGGTCCAAAGTAGAACATATGTATTACAAATATGCATACTTGCATGTGTACAATGCAGAGGCATGTATGACTATCTCAATAAAATGTCATGCCACTGCTAGAGGTCAAAAACTATAAACAGCAAAACAATTAATGAATTAATATACCAGTGCATGGTGACGTGGTATCCTAATTTTAATTAATTAACCGTACACCGACCTTAAACAAGGTTGTAATATGGGACACTGTGATATCAGCCAGGTAAACTAGATACACATCATTTTTGTAGGAATTAAATGTTATGCTGATGTTATTTTATCTACCATCAAATGAATTGACAAATATTTTAAAATGAATTAATTCCGTTTGTTATGGCTGGTTTTTAATGTGTTGTAAGGTTTAATTAGGCTACTATTAACTATAACAGCTATTCATAAAGTCATTTGTAGGCCAGGGACAACCAACATGTACAATATACATGTAGGTACATAAAAAAATGGGTGGTCAGCAATAAGCTGATAATTATATATATAACTGACCATGAGACACATTCTACCTACGTGCGATATTTCAGATCAGATCACAGGGGCATGCCATTATACTGCTAATATTGATACTGTATGCCTTTCAGTTGCTGGGTACACTCCCTAATACCTGGGATACATGCATGTTTGAAGTTTCAGTCCTTGGACTAAAGGAAATTGCATCCAGGCCAACAATGTGTTTATATCAGTCTGTGACATT
Organism: Mimachlamys varia; assembly: GCA_947623455.1. Taxonomy (NCBI): domain Eukaryota; kingdom Metazoa; phylum Mollusca; class Bivalvia; order Pectinida; family Pectinidae; genus Mimachlamys; species Mimachlamys varia. The sequence continues at coordinate 36,734,087 of OX392534.1, forward strand.
AACATTTTTCAAGCACCAGTCCAGATAAGCAAAATGCAGTGTTTATTATAGCAAATGTATTGAAATTTAAGCTCTTTTCACTAGATCTAACCAAAATTTACTAGTCATGGGCATAGGACTAGTGGTTAAAGTCGCAGACTGTTATATAATAATTATGAAAACTGAATCTCTGCACATGTAGAACCTGTTTCAGTTTGGTTGCAAAAGAGATTAATACGTTGTAAGTCCTGTGAACTGTTGCAACAGGAATGAGAATAATGTACACATGTACGTGTTTCCACCGTCCGGGGATCGAACCCTTGATGTCCTGGTTTCTAGTAAGGCCAAAAAATATGTATGTTTCAGGTAACATGCCTGAAAAAATTAGGGTAGGTCGGAAGTTATTTTTTTTTATTGATATTATGTTTATTTCAAATTTTACAATGGAAATTAAAGAGAATGGTATAGTGGACTGCGTCCGTCAGGTATCAATTGATCTCTCGATCGATCTTCTGGTTCTTAATAGTTGGACACTCTAGATCTACGACTGACCTAAAGGGAAATTCTCTTAAGTTCAAAGCTAGAAGGTTACCTATATATATAGCTAAATTTTGATCATATGTCAAATTAAAATCTGTCACACTTTTATATATTTTGGAATGTACATATATATATATAAGTTACATATGTACCATTTTAAGATACACGTTCAGTATATTCACAGAATTACATATAAGATCTATAGTAAGTCTGTGATATATTCAACGTACATACATGAATTGAGAAAATGAAGGAAGCAGGGTTTTTCACCAAGACATATACATATCATTGCATGGGTAACTAGAATTTAAGGTGATTAAATGTTTAAGTAAATTGTCTTTTAGTGAGCTTGCATTTTTTGTAATATCAATGCTTTTGCCTAAATCTGATCTAGACCCCTCAAAAATGTAATTTTACATAAAACACACAGGCTTAACTCACATCATGTATATGCTTACGTGTGTAAAACCAGTTCCCAGTTCTCAAGTCCCTGTGTTCAGATCTAGAATTTTCAATTACAACTAAAATTGAATAGGAGCCAACTTCGAAAGATTATCACTTTAAGAAGGTAGTCTCAAAAACTTAAACTGGGTGATAACAGGAATAATTTTAATCCATTCTGTATCCAACTAATCAAATGGGCAAACTTTGACAGATATACATGTAGTAGACACTGTCAGGTGACTAGATGAGACAACAGAAGTCTCCAAGTAAATTTTGTCCTTGTCTGTGATGACAGTAGTCAGTAACATACCAATAGCAATAATACTAACCGTTGGTAGAACAACTCTGCTCTGACAAAGATGGTTGCGGATGGTTTTCAACCGCTCAGCCATCGCGACGAAGTTTCCTGTGAAGGGACTTCTGGACTTCGTCCTCTCAAGTTTTATAAACACATAGAAATGTGTACCTTCAAAATAGGAGAGCGATTAATGATAAACAAGGATTACCTCCCTTTAACTACAACGATAATTACGATGTAGTCTGTGACGTACAGTTGAGTGTAAGCTAACCTTTACACCTAGTGCACTAGTAGTGCACTACATTTAAACTACATGTAAACTAGTAGTGCACTACACCCTGAACCCCATATAGGTCAAATACCCCTACAGGTAAATGGGCAGTCCCATCTACCTGTGATTCTTACCTGTACTTCACCTGTGCCGTCTAGTACTTAGAAACTGGCCTTATCATATAATATTTATAACTTTCATATATATATTTGAATCTCATGTAGTTATCTTTCTCAAACAACCTTCTTTCTTTCATTTCAAAACTACAAATTATGAAATCATGATAACTACAGTTAGAGTTTTTCCCAAAACTGTCTTGCATACAGGACATAAATGAAATAGAAAATTATTATTTATCTAACAGTTTTGATGTCTTATATTTCATTTAACATGTACTATAAACATATTTTTTATATTTATTTACCAATTTACATCTATTGATATTTTTTTGTTGAAAAGTATATTTTTAAATATTGTAAGAACTAATTGTGTAAAAATAACAAATAAATATTCTTTTATTACCTAATTAAACTAAATATATATATTTTTATTAAATACATTCACGCATTGTTTCCTGGCTCTTCAACATTAGACTTTGGACATTCTAAGTGACTTCTGGTGATATGTCATTGTCTTTAAGCCCTCTTACAATATGTTGATAAAATCCATATTTGTGTGAGGATTCCGCCACAGGGATTCGTTATATTAGATATTTAGTTAGTCCGAAGGGTTCTGACTCTCTGACCCGCTAAAAATTTTGACGACTGGCGGCTGCGAGTCGTCAAAATTTTTAGCTGGTCAGAGAGTCAGAACCCTTCGGACTATATTTAGTTTGTGAACTATGAAAACATCCATACTTGGCTAACTAACTTCATTACAACAAGAACAATGAGGACAATTGTAGAAGGCGAACACTCCGAAGAAACATCAGTAGACTCCGGAGTACCTCAAGGAACAGTTTTAGGACCTATACTATTCTTATGTCACATTAACGATCTACCGGACTGTGTCAGCTCAATGGTAAGACTTTTCGCCGACGACTACCTTCTCTATAGAACAATAAAAAAGAGGGAGGATCAAGACAAACTTCAACAAGATCTGAACAATATGGAAGAATGGGCTAACAAATGGGGGCACGAAATTTAACGCAAAAAATGCTATATACTGCCAGTCAACCAAAGACAATCAAAATTCTACCAGCTGAGTAACACCATCCTGCAAGAAGTACAAGACCACCCTTACTTAGACCTCCAAATCTCCAAAGACCTGAAATGGCATATCCACATAAATAACATCAGTAAGAAAGCCTCATCCACACTAGGGTTCCTAAGAAGAAACCTAAGAAATGCACCGGAACACTGCAGCCTATATATCACTGGTGAGATCTATCATGGAGTACGGCGCAACAATCTGGAACCCGTACCAGAAAGGAGACATTGACAAACTGGAGAGGATACAAAGCAAATCGTTGAGATTTATTAAGAAAAATTATAAAGATAGAGAAATTGGGTCAATTTCCAGAATGCGTAAAGAGCTAGATCTGGAAACACTAGAAGACAGAAGACTCAGTATCCGCCTGATCCTCATGTACAAGGTGGTGGAGGGGTTAGTACCGGCATTACCGACTAACCAAACCATACAATTTGCAAAAACACGAAGACAAATTAGGGCAAAAATATAGAAGGACTTTAACGCCACAAACATTGTGAACAGACGTGTATGTATTAACACCAGAGGCCTAGTCATTCCAGATAGCAAGACACCCCAATATACACATTCATTCTGTTTGGACACAATAGTGCACTGGAACAATTTACCAGACCGTGTAGTGCATGCCAGCTCTGTAGAAGCTTTTAAGACCGCGCTACAGAACCAACGCCAATAACAACCAGGCGTCTCTCTCTACCGTCGTGTAAAAACCTAACAGGGATCTACGACGTACAGATACAGATACAGAACTATTTGTAGCCGCCATACAAGATGCAAGAAATTTTATTTAATGTCGTATGGTAACAGGAACATTAGCACTGAAGAGCTATTATTACGACAAACATAGGAAAATATCACAGCACGGTAATAATAACATAGATATAAACAAGAAAAATATCTTGGTAGTGTATTCTAAGAATCATGCCAATAAGAAAATACTTATTAACATAGGTGAGTTTAATAGCAAGCACAAGTTTTCAAGCAGTTCGATTTGTTATTTAAAGCACATTGCTGTATATATATATATATATATATATGCTAACATAGCAAAGTGTAAAAATTGACAGGATAAGCACTAATACAGTACAATCTAAAATACATACCGAATGTATGGAGCATGATAAATGAGATAAGAAAAAAGCAATTAAAAGGGATGTGTTAAGAAGTTCTGCAGATGTATATTGAATCGATACATAATGAGCATGCATCACATAACTAATTACACTGCTGCAAAAGCTTATAACAACGAATAATATACAACAAATGAGCAGGTTGTACATCAAAAGCAAGGACATCAGCAGATGAGTAAAACTATAATAAATCAATAGTAGCTTTTCTAATTTACTACTTATTATTTTTCGTCTCTTAATATGTTATAATCACAGATTTATTTAGTAATTCCTTGGTTATACTATATTTTTTATATAGAGGATCTTACACGAGTGTCTATGTAATATGGAACTTATTAAACGAATTTAATCAATTTCATATAACAAATGCATCTTCGATATCCAGGGGTTACGATCGATCACCGATAGCTATGTGAAGATGAGTGTGCGGATCGTAACCCTCGGCTAGCGAAGATGATAACACTGACATTTGTCATCGTCGGAAACCCACGGTACACTTCTCTGACGTTTGCATCCCCGGGATGTAAACATCAGAGAAGTGTACTGTGGGTTTCTGACGATGAACATTTGTCATGGAATTCGATTGAATTGCTATCTAAGTCCCTGCTTATATTTATGCGAAAATGCACAAAAACTTTCAAATTCAATATGTTAGGTCCATAAGAAAAGCAAAATTCTGCTTTGATGGTACGATTTAACGATTTAATTATTTGATAAATATAACCATTTTGATATTTGAAATATTGAGAGGAAATGTCTGACTTCAATTTGTAAAACAAAACGCGTACGTTGCAACAATTATCCACTTATCATTGTGGACTGGGTTTTCATTTTACTATGTCCAGTACACATGTGTCCCAGTCCAGGTAAGTCTACCTGTTATATACAGGTAATTATCCAATTACCGCTGTAAATTCGGTTCAGTATAAACCATGTCCAGTACACACCTGTGCCAAGATTTTTTTTTCAAGACTTTTATTTACACTCGCGCCACACGTATACCATCCTCGATATCCAGGGGTTACGATCACCTATGTAATCTACACCCCTGGAATATATCATGGCAAAATTGAAAGCTCCCGGGTCTGCCACCTAGCGGTCGGTGTGCGTTGTGTCCTTTTGAATCACGTAATCACCGACCAATCAAAATGCGTATAACAAAACAGCTTCAGCAATGAATGTAAACATGGAAAAACATCTCATTCGGTTGGTCTGTGAAAAATTCAAGCTTGATCAAATTAGACAGCATCAGGAAACGGCGATCCACGCACTGAGTCCTTACCGTAAATGTGTCGGTGAAGATTGTTCTTCTCTGTTTTACTGGTAAAGATCCATGACACAGTCGACACTGCACGTGCACCTTGTTTACAATTTTTTTCTGTCCCATAAGAGCGCGTGATCAAATGTAAGGTGCGCTCTGATTGGACGCAGCCAGACCTAGCTGCATCCAATGAAAATTCTCGTCGCGGGATTTACGAAATGTGGTCTATATATGCCAAGGATGAAGATGAGTGTGCGGATCGTAACCCTTGGCTAGCGAAGATGCACGTATACGTGCGTAACAAGAGGTCAAATCTTACACAGTATGCACTGATGGTTATAATGCACATATTATATACAACATATAAAAGTACAAAATATATACAATATGTAACATCAACCGATTTCAATAATTATTGTTGTTAACTAATTTTATATATGTAGTAGCTTGATTACCTTTTGTATAAATTTACTCACTTTTGTTAAAAGTACTGTGTTGCATATTGAGAACATTCCTTTCATTTTTAAATACGATGGGTTGACACAATAATATTTTGGTATATAAATTTGTCTAAAAGTTACAACAGATGGATTAGTGCATTTGTATAAATAGTGAAATTCGTCCCCAACACAGTTATCACAAAGAGGACATACTCTTTCCTGGCGAGGGACTCTTTTCCATCTTCCAGTTTCTATTGGAAATTTTATATTAGATGTTCTAAATTTGCAAATTACTTTTCGTTCGTTATTATAAAGCTTTAAAAGATATGGTTCAATATTAAAATGATTTTTGAATAAGGAATAAATTTGCCCTCGCGAGGAAGTATCAACATCATAGAACCAACTTTGAATGAATTGATCGCACAGTCTCTGTTTAATAATCGTTTTCAGATAGTGTCTATTCAATGTACACGATAATTGAAGGGTCCATAAATTGTTGAATCCAGTATTGTTTAAAATATCTCTTATATCTCTTATATACATTAACCACTTAGAACTGAATACAGAGTTCTTATGCAAATTATATATTAAACTATACATAACACTACATAATTTCGAACCACCCGTTATAAGCTTATGCCAGAACATAATCATTCTCACACGTATTTCAATTTCAAGTGGGTATCTTCCCAACTCCCCATATACCATAAAATTTGGGGTACTCTTTCGAATATGAAGTATTTGTTTACAGAATTGTAAGTGTAAATTTTCGATGCTTTTTGTATTTTCATAGCCCCAGATTTCACACCCATATAATAAAATAGGAGACACAAGTGCATCAAATAATTTCAGTTGAAGATCTATAGGGATGGCAATATTTCTAATCTTAACATACAGCGCATATAAAGCTTTTTTCGCTTGCTCAGCTAATTTACTTTTAGCTTTTGTGAAAACACCATTATAGTTAAATATTATTCCAAGGTATGAATACGAATCTTGTATTTCTAAATTCTCATTATTGAAAGAAAATTGATAGTGTCTTTTGCTTTTGCTTTTTTCAAAAATCAGAACTTTAGTTTTTTGTATATTAGCCTTTAATTTCCATATGTCACAATAGTTTTGGAATTCATTTAACGCACTTTGTAAGCCATCTGGTGTTTCTGACATAAGCACTGTATCATCCGCATATAATATAATAAATAATTTTAAGTACAAACCTAAATTTTGATCGCTTAGAGCATACACATCATTTAAAAAACAAACATGACGTTGATTGAGGAAATCCTCTAGATCATTAAGAAAGAGGGAAAACAAAAATGGCGATAAATTTTCTCCTTATTTTATCCCGACATTACAAATGAAAAAGTCTGATTGGTCATTGCCATTAATTACACATGATTTGGTGTTTTGATATAAATTATAAACAACTTTAAATATTTTACCCCTAATGTTACTGGTTTGTAATTTTCTCCATAACCCTGCTCGCCACACCGTATCAAACGCCTTTTTAAAATCAACAAAAGAACAATATAACTTTTTACCCTTTGAAAAATATAATGAAATTAAAGAATGCAATATAAAAATGTTTTCAGTTGTGGAATATCCCTTTCTAAAACCTGCTTGGGCAGAGGATATAAGGTTAATTTCATCTGATAATTTTGTAAGTCTATCACTGATAATAGAGGTAAATACTTTCCCTAAGCAAGATATCAGAGTAATGGCCCTATAAGTATCTGGTCTCCTTTATTTTTGTATATAGGTTTAATGATTCCAACTGTCCAATCTTGGGGTACTAGCCCTGTATTGAGAATGATGTTGAAAACAGTTGTATATAAAGGCAATAATTGATTGAGAGAACATTTTATATATTCATTTCGTATTTCATCTATTCCACCCGCTTTATTATTTTTTAGGCTTTCTATTGATCGAATAATTTCCGTTTCAGTAATTTCAGCATTGAGATCTTCATACAAATCATTGTTATCGATATCATGTAAGAATTCTTCATTATCGTCATCTTCCTCGTAATTAGCTGAATTTAATTTTTTGAAATAGATGTACAGGTCGTTAATTGGTATGTTAGCTTTTGAAGACTTTGGTTTACCCGATAACCTGTTGAGAGTATTCCATAGGAATTTTGGACATTGCTTCACCGATTCTCTTATTTTCTGTTCCATATTGAATGTATAAGATTTGTATGCTTTATTTACTTCTTTCCTGTATTTCCGGCTTTTTATTTTCAATGCATGCTTGTTGACATTATTTTTTAATTTATGATAATTCTGTTTGGCTTTGTGAAATTCTTTAAGCTTTTTACAGTTACGTGTAAACCAAGGTTTATTATTTTGATTAATATTTCCCCTGTAAGCAGATTTACGACCGAATGACTGTTGGCGGACGAAGTAAATATGTCAGTGATTTGTTCAGTGACATAATTAATTTCTTCATTAGTTATATGGTCGGTTTCCTTAGCTTTCAAAGTATTTACATACGCATTTAACGTTGAAAGTTTATTATCATGATCGTCCGAGATATAATTGGTAAACAAATGACTCAATTGATCATTCCATTTCACAAAATCACCGTTATTATCAGCTGTATCAGGGTTTTCGTATGATGTATCTACGACGTCTGACGTACCTTCAAAATTAAATTCAATACAGTTATGAACATCAGATAATAGAGGATCAAAATCAGGGACCTTGAAACGTGTTACTACCTTAAATAAGTCAGCGGTAAGTAGCAAATAATCAATAAGAGATGAGCCATTACATGTGTTTTTCCCATTAAACTTATCAAAACCAATTCTTCCATTTGCTATATATATATTATTATTCTTACAAAAGTCTAGTAGCTTATTTCCAAAATTGTTGGGTTTTGCCTTGCACTCACTATAACGTTGAAGTGGAATATTGTATATTTCTAGTTTTTTTTATAATCATACATGATTTTGTACAGCTCATCACTTTCATCTAAGTTCAATATATTGAGAAATGAATTGTCAGGAACAATATAGTCTTGTTTCATTTCAGTTTTAGCGTTGAAGTCTCCTATTAAGGCATACTGCAGGTAATTCTGTCTGTTATTTACGGGTAATTATCAAATTACCGCTGTGAACTCGGTTCTGTATAAACCATGTCCAGTACACACCTGTGCCATACTGCAGGTAATTCTGTCTGTTATTTACAGGTAATTATCAAATTACCGCTGTGAACTCGGTTCTGTATAAACCATGTCCAGTACACACCTGTGCCATACTGCAGGTAATTCTGTCTGTTATTAGACATTTCCGATTTTCAGGTACACCGAGTACAGACACCGACACGGACGCCGACTACTGTTTAATTGGGGGTCGTTTCAAAGGTATATTTGTATGGCCAGAAATGCTAGAACTTTGTTTTAGGTGCCGGTATGTTTATATATAGTTTTTAACATGCATATTCGTTAGAAATATTAATTCAAAGTATCCATTTCAAATCGTACGTCAAAAAAAAACACATGTGAGGTGATCACAGCTTCATAGTTTACATATATATGTGTGTAATAAATAGGACGAGGAAAAGTAAAAAAGATGATGCTGTTGTTGGGGCACGAACCCGCGACCTTTGGCTCTTCTGCCCGCTGCTCTATCGACTGAGCTAAAAGGGAGCTCAATGCACACTTTAAACATATATACGGGTATACGAAATGACCTCTATTTGTCGCACTCTAGCGGTCGCTAACAAGCTTCACACTATGTTGATGTGGAAGCACACGTGGCATGTCCGCAGTGTTTCACTATGCAAAAGAAATAGGGGGGGGGGGGGGGATTTTACCATGTTCGTTTGATTTATTCTCAATTTTTTCTAATATACGTATCTTCAAGCCTATCCCCTTCAAATGAAAAGTTGACGTCGCAAATCTCCACGATTGATGAAATATACCATATATATATTCCGTATAATGTTAGGAATGAAGTTGGCATTATGTGTATCGTTCATGTATATGTAAACTTGTTTTGCCAATATACCCTTTTACAGTTGTACTACACGAAATGGCACAAATAAACATGTAAACATACATGTACATAAAGGGTAAAACGGCAAACATGCATGAATTAATCAATTCATTTATTAATTAGATATTCAAAAATTTAATTGATAGAGTGGAACAAATATTTCCGTTATGGCGTTTTTATAGCTATTCGCACCCATACTTCAGTGTTGTCGAAAACACATGTGTGAGGTTATGTGTACGTACAATGCACGTGAATTTAAAGCGCTCATCGTCGAGAAGCTAGTATCAGTTGGACAACGCTTATGAATTCGAAATAAATAGTTTTTGAGACGACCCCCAATTTACCAGTATTCTGCGTCCTTGTAGGTCCTCCGTGTACCTGAAAATCGGAAAAGTCTATTTACAGGTAATTATCAAGTTATCACTGTGAGCTGGGTTCTGTTTACACCCAATACACCTATGCTATACAGCAGGTAAGTCTACCAGTTATATACAGGCTATTATCCTATTCTCATTTTGAACTGGGTTCAGTTTCCTAGCTCCAGGTCCAGTATACCTATATTTCACCAGAGGACGGTGGTTTAGGTGTATGGGGCACAGGGACATGGGAAATTGTTGAAATTCTGGTAAACATATGTCTACCTCAATGGTCATAATGCCATTGCCATTGCCCCCTCAATAGTCCTGACCATTGAAGAAGGCATTATTATCGAAAATTGATCTTACCCCCACCCACCCCCCCCCCCCCCCAAAAAAAGGTGTAAAACTCCTCTAAACAAGTTATTTAGAATCAAAAATAGGTATAGAAAATCCTCATGTCCCTTTGGCACGGGAGTTAATTATTTAGGTTATAATATACAGATAAATTATTGGTTTGATTTGATTGTGTTTTATGTCCTATTAAAGGCCCAATATACGTAACTTCAGGGAAATTTTCGTGATCCTGAAAAATTCTTAAAAAAATCCAGTTGATAACCATGCAAAAATAAGCCTAAAACGAAGTAAACCTGAGCGGTAACTAACAAGAAACTCTTGACAAAAAAATCCAATGAATTGAAAATAGTTCAGGTGGGGCCCACATCAACAACAAACCGAAGGTAGAAGACGGTTCGAAATGGACGCGTGTTTACAAATACCGCGTAACCGCGAAGGAATTTATCTTGGATATTGCTGATGTGATCAGTTAATCTTAACTAAATCTATAAATATAATAAGTTATTAGGCTTGATTTTCCCTTCAAGTTTTGCCGAAAGTTATGTATATTGGGCCTTTAAAAGCTAAGATCATTTCATGGATTTTGGCCAGCGAACATTCGATTGTGTACCGGTATCTAGATACAATCAATGTTGACCGCTCCCCACATTAAAGAGTAACTGTACATGTACGTGTAGTGCCAATAGAAACTGAAATTATCCAACTCGTTGTGCCTGCATTAAAGGGGCATCCCGCGAAAGCCTAAATGCCTGTTCTTGAATATATATGGCGTCTGCACTACTAATTATACTTTCCTGTTATTCCCAAATTCAAAAGTTCACTCAAATTGTCTACAATGACCACTTGCAAAATCGCATTCCTCGGGAAAGCCCAGATAAAAATAGCGGGGATGACGCAACGTGACAGGTGTGCCGCCAGTATCCTGCTCAGTTTGACGGAAGGGGCCATACGGGAGGGGACGCGTAATGTATACGGCTGATGAAACAGAGACAAAGTCCTTGTATAAACTTATTGAATCACATTCACATTGAAATTAGACATCAATTGCACACATACCGATATTCAAATGAAGAATAATTGTCGGCATATCGGCACCATATATCGATCGACACCAGGAATTATCTATATTATATTTACCTGACTGAGACCGGTACACATGGGTACGGAATACGGCCATGGTACAAACCTTAATTTATGTAAAAGGTAATATTCACGAACTAACTTTTCAGATGATTTCATAAAATGTATGTAGCATGCATTGAAAAGTTCGAAAATAAAATGACATGAAATGTTTGCGATTTTTTTTTTACAACTCAATGTCTTGAGGATTTTTTTTTTCAGACTATATATACAAAGTACATTCATATTCATTTAAAATCTATCCAACTTTCAGCGTCTTCACACGTTAACACGTATCACGGAATGCGAGTATTTAAGTCCACACACTCATATAACGACACACTATAAGCATGACTACATGTATATCAGATTTGGAACTGTTGAAACACTTATAACTACACGTTATGAATATGTTATGATAATTCCGCTTTATTGGACGGTGACTTTAAAAAAAAAAAACCTGCAGGAATGGAATATACATATAAGTATATGTTGTATAACTTTTTTTTTTTTAATTTTTTTTTCCAGTTATAGATATATTTTCGTATCAAATTCAATACCGGGGTCGCAACCCAATGATATTTGTACCTTCACTAATTTATAGATTAAGTATGAATATCACTTTTTTTTACGCATGAAAACAAATTTTTATATTCCTTTTGTCCAAATTGAAGCCGTATGAACCTCGGTCGCACGTCCCGTTTTACAACGTAATCAAACGACTTTTTTCTGTTATGGTATATATAGTATTTGAAAATGTCTTTCTATCCAGCAATATAATTAAATCATAATGTTTTACTGGAACATAAGATTTTATAAAGAGTATATTATAAAACAAACTTTTAAGTTTAATATTACACACGCATTTTTTGCAACAGAAGACTGAAACAGTTTCCCCTTGGGTAGCCTCAAAACCAAATCAAAGCTTTATTTGTGCATGTTACCGTTATACAGAAGAAATATGTAACATACACACAATAGAGCAGGTAGTTTCTCCTTAGAATACTTCCCATCTCTCAATATGATTCCGTAACGCAGTCTTGTGTCATATTTTGACCATTCGGCAACTTTTCGCTTAGTAGTTAGGCCTTATCGTAGTGTAACGGTAATAACAGATAGAGTGTTTACAATGGAAACGGCGCTCGCTGCGCATGCGTTGGAAGGTGGAAATCCCAATTCAGAACGTCTGGCCAGACGTTTTGGAATTCCACTAGTTATTTTGAAATTATTTATTTTATGAATACATGTCAGCTGAATCCGATCGTCGTAGTCCATAAGAATACCCACTCGATATGTGTATGTAATATTTAGAAAAAAAAATATGAAAAAAAGCTTACTTTCGCGGGATGCCCCTTTAATACATTGTCGAAAACCGCATCGAAATCGGCCAACTGGTTACAAAGTTACGACTGGTTGAAAGTTGTTTGAAAGAAGAGAAAAGATAAGACCTACAACTTTGGAATATTGGCATTTGGTAATCCAAGTGAGCATTTTTGTTCTTTTCCCATACACAATGCATCTCTCTCCCTCTATTACATCTTTTCAATTAAATTCATTGCCATAAGATAGATATTTGACAACAAGATATAATTCCATGTGTCTGGCATCATCTAACAAATATTTGTTGTTGTTGGGTTGGATGGGTGGTGTATAACGTAGTGGATAGCGCACTTGCCTTTCACCAAGGCAGCCGGGGTTTCGATTCCCTGACCGGACGTGAAAAGATATTGGGTCCCCTGCTCGACCATGTGGGTTTTCTCCGGGTACTCCGGTTTCCTCCCACAACAATTCTCCCTTGCGCGCTAACATTCGTGCCAATAGGAGTGGTTAATATAAGTTAGAACTTGTTTCATAATTGTTGTAAAATAAATAAAGTTTATATTTATTTATTAACAACTATTTCCAGAACCGTTCTACTACTAAATAGCTAGCATAATCGCAACATGATTGCGTGCTGGAGATGTTCTCCTTAAATTTCATTTGTATAATTCCACTGTATTACAGATGATAGAAATATCACCATCACTTTATTTTCGGAATGACAATCTAATTCTAAATACAGAAATCAGGGCGACAGACAGACACGCTACTCTCTATAATTTGTTCCAGTAAATGTAATATTTACACACATTAATGTTATCATTCAAACATGACTTGCATAAACGTCACTGACATATATTTCCCGGTTCCTATTCTCTTCATGCCTTTCAATGATATTACCATTACATAGATATTGTTATGTGAATATTTTCACGTTTCACAATACCATAGTAAATGCGTAAGCACAAAATATTGACATACATACGACTTCATTGCATTGAAGTAATACATTAAAAATGGTCCCAATGTGTGTATATATGATGCGATAATACATACTAATGTACGATAACTTAATACCTATATGATAGTTAAAACAAGCTGAACATTAATATATTTACCGTATAAACCGGCAATATATTTATGCACAATGTATACACCATTAAAGTCTTAATCTATAAACCCTGTACATTGTTTAAGCTAGCCAATTGATACTTACCAAGCATTTTGATTATCATTCAAACGAAAAACAATAATATTTGAATAAAACAATATAATTGCATTATAAGATATCAAAATGGCGCGTATTTTCGAGCGCATAATTATTATGGAAATGCAAACTCAGAACAGAAACGAAACTGGTGAACTGCTTAAATCTGGAGAAAACGTTATTATACCATGATAATATTTTCATATTAGTGTTGATATGGAAAAGGTTGCGCAAATTGATTATAAAACAATGCTATTAATTATAACCACGGAATTAGATTAGATCTAAGTCCGTGTAATACCTTAATTAATACATTTGAAAAATAAGCGATCGATCTGTACGAGTTACTTCCCTTTCAAAGCACTAATATAAAGTACAGTATAGCGTCTGGGACGTGCATCATTCGGAACCGAGCTTGCCGGAAAGACCCGAGGTTGTCCGATTGGGACGTGCATATTTTTATCAAAATGCATTGATATACTTCACTTGCGTATATTTTTATCTTAATGTATTTATATTTCGGCATTTTATGCCTGTGCCGGAGTTATTATCTGCATGAAAATTTACACAAATCTAGGTAAATGCATACAATTTATGAATCAGAAGAAGCAAAATATAAATCAAGTCCTGATTGTGCGAAAACCTCACAGGGCACACTCATTAGGTGATCCAATTGTTAATAATAATAATATACAACATTTGATATAGCACCCTATCTAATTAACATAATCCACTCTAACGCGGTACATAGATATACAATTCTCATACAAGCAATACAATTAACACATACAGTTCTATCATATACAATTCTGAGGAGTTTTCAGGAGCTGCCTTATCAGCCGCTAACTAATTGGCCTATACCACCTGGCTAATATCTCCATATGTGTGTGGGTGTGTGTGTGTGTGTGTGTGTGTGTGTGCTGGAGATGAATTGTGTTCTGTTTGTAGTGGGACCGTGTTTCCAACGGCATCTTTTTGAGTGCCACCTCACTTGAATGCTACAGCACAGATATTTCAACACCCAACCCAGACCATTTTATACTCCACCTGGGTTGTTGGAATTATGTGGGCAGGAGAAAAACACTTTCTCTGAATGTTCCATGTGTAAGACGATTACAGTGATCGAACCCCGGCCGCCTGCATGGAAGGCCGGAGTGTTAACCACTCGACCAATCCGCCGATTAAATGTTATGACTGACAATTAAAAGTAAGACCCGTATAAAACACATCTTATGATTTTAACATTTATAGTTCTCATATGACTATTTCAAATATCATTAACAATACATATATTAATTAAATATACAGCTGTATAATCCGTCATCGAAATAAAAATTCTTTAGCACAAATTAATTAAATAAATCTAAAGGGGATACACTTATGTTATTAGTATATCTTTCTCGACACATACAGCAAATATGCTTAAATAGTCCGTTAACGCCCCACGGTTTGATATATGTATGTATATAAAAATAAGGAATAAGTTTTTCTCAAAACTACATAGACTTCTTCTTCTTCTTCTTCTTCTTTATTAAGCATCTCTCCATATGTATAATATACAATTAAAAGGCCGATATTAAAACTTTCCTGGAGGCCCTGTGACCTCCTGAGAGGCTATCCACATTGGTCTTACAGGCAAGTGGCCATTCCATGGAGGATGTTCTACCACTGTCCTGTTCTGGTGAAGAAGGATTGCTTGTTATATTCCTGTACTGCACACAACCTTTGTGATTTCCCTGTACCTTCCCTGTACCTGTGTCGCCAATAATTGAGGAATATATCCAACAGGTTGTTCTGGATCTTTTTTTCACATCACATTCATTTGAGCTATGGATTGTCTTGGCTTCATACTTAATTATTACCAGCGTTCTTCAATATGTCCTTATGTGGAGCTCTCTCGTGACAAACCTGGCTCTATGTCTTCTCCGGGACATATACGTCTTCTTAATAACATTACTCCGATTGGCTATTACTGGATCCTACAATAATTAAGCGCACGCTAAAGCTGATCGTACGATGTTATCAGCTTCCTTGATAGATTGCTTATAGTTCCCATACGTTTCTCTTGACCAAATCAAGTGACCATGAAGCCCTGGCTTTGGAGTTGTTGACGAGGTAGTTCTCTACGAGGTACGTACTCTTCTCCTCCCTCTCCATTCAAAGAATATGGCAGTGAAGAGTATATAAATAGTGGGTGATTATAGGTCGCTGTTTGTTACTGGAGGACGATAGAAAGACATCTGCCACTAGCCCGAGTTTCCTCAGGCCCCAACACGAGACTTAGACATTTTTACAGATAGAGTCTGGTGTGGGCCAAACCAGATATGGTGCCGGGGATAGAGGAAACTCGGGATAATCTGCCACATGCTCCTATCTTTCCAAGGCTGTCAAGTCTTCCTGCAACTCACGGACATCCTTTTTTATTCCTAATGCGCGGAAACAGAATTGGATAATCAGTTAAGAGACGAAAAATTGATGAGGTTCATTGAAGCATGTTATTTAAGTAGGCTTAGATGACTCCGGCTAAGACGTCCGCTGTTGATGATACTTTACTGTCCAACCTCTGGCTGAAAGAAAGTCCTCTATCTAGCTGAGTCTACTACGTAGATAGCAGCCTTTGGTGTTTGACATTGTCGAACTTTAGGATCCGATCAAACGGATCTGCCGATTAACTCTTAGCTATTGCTTCAACTGTGATGATTAAAAAATACCAAAGCGTTAACAAAATCATAATCCGAACTCAAAATAGACTAATTTAGCTAGGGGCAAAATATGAACAAAGGAAAGATTTACATGGCGACCCTTGTAGAAGTACAAGAGAATAAGACCAAGTGTTCGTTCCGGAAGAGTAAGCGTCGTTACTACGTCTTCTCCTTCATCAACAACACCCGCCATGTAAATCTTTGTCACGCCCAAGTAAACATCAAGGCATCTTGATAAGATGTGATCTAAATCCGTGCTAGTAGTCTATCAGGATGCTGAAGGTGATCCTCCAGATTGCCATGAGTTATGTTAGCTGTTGACAAACAAATTTACGGCAAAAGGATTTGAGAGATGAAAGTTGATGAAAGCCACGAGGAAGTTTTATGGTCGCCATCTAGGTCTCATTGAGAAATATTCTGGGATCCATGTTTGATATGAAGGTAGTATATGTTCATTAATATGCGTTCTTGTGATTGATACATCCTCGATATACAGGGGTTGCGATCACCACGAGCCTTTGTAATGGTAATCCCTGGATATTGAAGATGATGATGGAAAATGGTGCCCCAATTCTTTATTTGAGAATGTAACATGTACTTGGATGTGACCTTTGTACTTACATGACGGGTGTTATCGATATATATTAGAGAATACCGAAGCGTTAACAAAATCATAATCCAAACTCAAATCGATTACACCAGGGGCAAAATATGAAAAAAGGAAAGATTTACAAGGTAAAAGAGAATAAGACCAGGTGTTCCGGAAGAGCGTGCGTCTTCTGCTTCATTGACGACACCCGCCATGTAAATCTTGGTCACATCCAAGTAAGCATCAGTCCTCAAAATGAGAACCGAGTAATCATTGTCATCAAAACAAGTAAACACACTAACAAGCAAACTCAAAAACGTCCATCTTCATATCACACAAAGATACAGAATATTTCTCGATGAGATGAAGATGGCGACCATCAAACTTGCCCATAGTCTTCATCAACCTGCATCTCTCGAATCCCTGTGCCGTAAGTTTGTTCGTCAGCAGTTGACATTTATCACGAAAATCTCGATATTCAGAGCAAGCCCTAGAATAACGAATCAAATGCGACATGTAAACACCATAAGATAGAGAAGCAGGGATGTTACCATCGAGAAAGGGAAAGTTCACGATCGGAAAATCGAAATCGTCACGTTTATCATACAGCTTAGTAGTAAGTTGCCCGTGTTGGTCATAGCTTAAATAAAGATCGAGGTAAGAAGCTGATGCGGGAGAGTCTGTTATGTCTTTAATCTCAAGTTCAGTAGGGTACATTTATTGTATATACGATCGACTAGGTCAGCAAACTTCTTGTTGTTTATAGACAATACATCGTCGATATACCTGAAAGTGAAATTGAAAGATTTGGCAAGGTTTTTGTTACCCGTCCTGATAAGCCCCTCGACTTTATAGTTGATTAAAGGTTGTTCGCAGCAAGAGTTGTGTTGAATCCTAAATTTAATTTTTATTATAAGTTGATTGAGAATTTTGATCATAAGCCATTGATTGTGCAGTATTATTTCTAAAATTTTCCTTAAAATCCAGAATGACAGAATTCTTAAGGCAGATATTGAATCTTGTTTTATTCTTTCTATGATAATTTAAGCTGACAAACTTTTCTAGGGGTTGCGAATTCTTATCACACTAGTACATTTTGTTTTTATTGATTTAGTGCATTTATTGTAATGTGGAAAAAGTCAGGGAAAATAATAACATGTGCAGCACAAAACAAAAACTTAAACTGTCAGAAATTGTAATTACGTAATTACATTGTACATTTGTATTTGTTTATTCGTAATTCCGTGTAATACGGTTTTATGAAAGGGCAACCGCTCTATATCATGCTATTTTTCAAACAACTCTTACAGTTCAGTTCCTTATTTCGTTGAGTAAGGTCTTGGCATGATATTCTTTGATGCTACTACCAAATATGTAATGTTCCGACATATTTGCGGAATATTTGCTAGCCGGAGGACTTCTTCCGCATTCTTCCGCCACCTCCCGCATGTAATGCGGACTATTTCCACAACAAAGTCCAATATACTGCACTCCAGTCTTCAGACATTCCCGTGCGAACTCGCGTACAGCTGTCCTTGAGCAGGCGAACGCAGGAAGATCAGCCGGAAAGGCATATTTACCTGTTGTATATACACAAAGCAACATCGTTACTTACCAATCTGATTAAAATACAGATCCTCGTTCTCACTCCGTTTTACAAGGATCTGACAACATCCCAGAAGAGGTCATGTTCAGATGACCTTTGTCGCTTCTTTACTTAAAACTGAAATAATTTTCCATTGACATGTCATCTTGCAGGAAGTCATTTCCTAACATTATTTGTCATGCACGTTTTGGTGACGAAATAACTAAACGGACATGTGCTATTATGCATGCTTTGTCGCCACAAAATTTCACTGTCAAGATTCTGACAGTAGTAATTTGATTGGCTAATGCAAAAGGTCATTGGGACATGACCCCCTATGCGATTATCTCAGATCTTAACGCAGCAGAGAGAAGTTTACGGAACGGCGCGGAGATCAAGATATGATTTTAATCAGATTGGTTACTTACAAAATGTGACTGACATTTCTACAAAATAATTAGAAGCTGCATACATTTCGATTGCTATACATACATTAGGGCTACTTTTGTATATTCCCATTTAACCTTGATCCATGTTCTTAATAACAAATTTAGCAATAGTCTAATGGCTATCTAATCCACATTTAAATCTAAATTTGATCAGTCCATGTTTTAAATGTATGGCGCAATTCCAATGGACGTCACATTGAGTTCTGCTTATTTTCCGTCAATTAAATATTGTTTCACTTTTTCATGAATACAGCATTATTTAGCTTGTTAAATAACAATGACAGAGTTCGATTTCGGTAAAACAAAATGTGGTTATATGGACCTATAGAAAGTGACAGTGACGTGGACGAGATCAGTTTCTCTTTCTCATGTCTGTATAACCACATTTAAGCATGCCGCTAGCTTTACAACACTAAGTCCTCAATGATTAAAACAGTTTAGAAACTTTTTTTAAAATAAAAAAAGTATTCGTTCGTTTACTTATTTTTTTATAGTTATTTTTTACTAGATGTTTGCATGAATAGAAGAAAATATAACAATAAGCGTTTCTAAATATTTTGAAAATATTTAACAAAAAAATTAAACTTCACAAATTTTACATAACCTTATTACATGTACAGTATTTCGGTCTTCGACATTGAAAACGGTTTAGAGGTTATACATCGCTATTGTTTTTGTTTCGTTATTGCAAATTTGCTATAAAAGAGCTACATGCTGAGGTGAAGTAACTTTACCAGTGTCAGGATCAATAAGAGACTGCATGGTGGGCTGGGTGGGCGTGGTTCTATACAACACTGGCAGCGCGGCTATTGGTCCCTACCAAAAAAGCGAACACAAATAATTAACCCATCAACTTTATTGATTAAAATGGTTATTCACTTTTCTTACTCATAATTAACATTATTTTAAACATGTTATAAATATATTAAGCGTTGTGCAAATGATTTGCTCTTCGCTGCTAATAGCTGTCGTCAATTAATGAATTTAGTGTGATGTTAACATGATAACAAAAGTGCTTACTCTACACTTCTGTCGTATTTCCCCCAGGAGTGGTATCATGGTGGTAGGGCCCCGCGTGCAGTTGATACCCACTACGTCCGCCCCCGCGTCCTCCAGCCGACGGCTAGCCTCCGCATGGCTGAAGCCATCAGTGGTCATACCATCCATCGAACTTCCCATGGTGATGACAGCAGGTACTGATAAATATTACTTTGATATTTTGAATTTTGGTGATTTTTTTTATTATTTTGTTCAAAGTGCTGTTTAAAAAAGTAAGATCCACTCTACCACACGACCACCCGGCTGTCTGTGTACTTATTAGTATCTAATCTGGACTGTTCTACATTTACATATCAAAACGATATACACAAGTCTTCACAAGATTGGTTTTTGACATTAATATATCGAATTTATATGCATGTATGTGAGTTAATGGTATATACCCTTTCCATATGTCTTTATACATTCGAGTGCCAGCAAGGCTTCCCCTACGTCGTGGAACGTTTCTCCGACAATATAATCAGCTCCGCCTGCTACAGCCCATTCGACCTGTTCCTGCATAACATATGAAGCACCAAATAAACATTGTACAATTTTGAGAAATCTAATGGCGTGTGTGGAAGAAATGTAAAGGTTAGAGAGAAGAAATGTGTCCTGCTATGGAAACTACAAGTAAACAATGAAAATAAATTTTAAAAAAAAACCACACCAAGACTATACCAAAGCGTCAACTATTATAGTTTAATTCCATTTCAAGTTTTAAATGGAGCTATCGTGGACAAAATACAAGGAGAATAAAAAACAAAGAGAACTGGAAAAGGGGATAAGATACTTTCAGACAGTATTGGTCAATCCGTAGTCGGAGACCCACGTGACACTGTTGTTACGTAGTGTCACAGACACAAGAACAGAGTCACGTGGTTCTCTGACGATGTGATCAATCATGAAAGAAATACACGTGTACATACCTAGGGAAGTCCTGGTATGTACAAAGCAAACAACATTTGCAGTCAAGATTTATGTCAGATAAGTTGTGAGATAAAAAACCTTAAACATATGCCGTGTCGTTTCTATTGTTGCTGGGTTGTCAGCCTCGTATACACACGAGTTACATATGTTTCCCGCCATAAGAGTTCCTGTGTCGTCTGCCACTTGACGTGCGATTTTCAGGGCGGTATCATTTAACTTTTCCAGGTCTTTTTCACGTCCGACGTGCCTTAGCTTTTCACGATGTCCATAGTACTAGATTGGATTAAAATAGAATGTTGATTGATCAGACAATAGATACGAAAAACAAATGCAAAATAACAACTGCCCTGATAAAAGTATGCAGAGTTTTTTACGCAGTAGATTATTTTGTATTTTGCATAGCATTGATGACTTGATGAGATACCGTGCAAATAAAACTGTTTTTACTAAACAAGATATGTGACAGGCATACAGTATTCAAGTTTATGCGAAAAAATTACAATATTTCATAAATTGCATAAATGTTGTAAACTTCCATCGGAAACTCTCATTTCCCGATTGCAAAACAAAAAAAAAAGGTTACCGTAAAAGCTAACACGACGTCACTGCCAGCATGGACAAACTCTTCGTGCAAACTTTTGACCTTTTCAGGGTGTTCTAAAACCACTTCCGGTACAAAACTTCCGGCTCTAAGGTATCCTCTTCTCTCAAATTCAAAAATATATCCCTCCGCAACGACAACATTTTCCCCTGACCTCAGCCTCTCTAATAAACCTAAAATGCAAATACATGTAGTATATATGATTCTGTCACATGGCTTTGAGATACTAGTAGTCGCTTTTTCATCTACTGTATTAAAGCCGCAGTTTAAATTTTCGGCTTAATGCAACTTCAATAGTAATGGTGGTACTGTAAAAGTTAAATTGTTCGCGGTGTGGATATTTTTGCTTATTCTGCTTGCATCAAATCTAAGCGAATATATTTAACACTACTCAAACTCTACAGTGTATGATACTATTATAGGCACACATAACAAACAGCACAACTGACAACGCGGAAATTTCCACATCGCGAAGAGTGTGGAGACAGACTAAGCGAAAAATTCAACTCGCGAAAATATTGAATTTTTCTGTTTATATATACGGTATATTATGACATCATACGCGGCATTCACATCTGTTCATAATACGCATGGGTCTGAAATCGTCTTCATTGCCATGTTTATAATTTTCATGTAGATACAAGCATACAACATTTACATTGTGTAGAAACGCGTAATATTTAATTATCACCAGTGGCCTCAAATCGAGACAGTTCTTAAAATGGGACACCTGGGGGAAAGTGGACCAAGACATTTTTCGACGCTATGATATCGATATCGTTAAAAAGACATTTAAAGTCGGTCACATTTAATTTTCAAGCAGGGGCATATAAACATAGTCAAATGCGGATTTTTTTTAACGTTTGAATACACTGTATAAACCTATGTCTAAATCTTTATAATTTAAGCTGACGTTACACACACATATGCTGCACCTTTTAAATTTATTAACAGATACAATATGCCGAAAAATGAATGAAACTGCCTTATACAGCTGTTTCGGTCTCCTAGGACTCTTCTGCGATGCTTGGGGCAAAAAGGTGGGAATCCAAAATTTCTTAACGAATGTAGAATCAGAAGGATCAGGTGGGTTAAACCCCTTTAATTAATGAATTTAGAATTTATTAAACTATCACGTACCAGGATCGGTAACATATTGATTACATATTACATGTAAACCGTGCGCAACCGGAAATGAAAGTGACACGTTAGAGTGTATCACCTATAGGCATTTCCACAAGCCTGAGTTGACTTGCAGCAATGCGTGATTCAGTGATTTAGCGATTATAACTTTTAATTCAACCTTGTGTGATGTTTTGCCCCAATTTTTAAAAGTACGTCACAGAAGAGTTAATTTGTATGAAAATAATTAAGATGAAATCTATTCATGAAAAAGAACAGGTATAATCAAAGTATTTCCGAGGCCATTCAGCTGATACGGTTCGCTTCAGGTAGAAATCCACCCAGCCGTATCACCTCAAGATATAAACCGAATCCCCTTTAGTTTATTTGTATCTTCTTTCACTCATGAAATTGGCAAAGGTCTGCCCTTGTCCAGAAATGACACTACCTCAATTGTCACAACTTTTGATATGAATCCCTGATACTATCTGCAAGAAAACTAATTTTATAGATCACCAATATATTACCGGGATGATGATTTGTACAGATTTTAGATCTGTGTACAGACACGGACTTCGATAGCATATGATTCCGTGGTACAGATATTCCTTCAACTTCCTTTACATCATGAATCTGGGAGTCTGTGGAAGTCTGCATGAAAGAAATGGCGGTAAAATTCCGCGCGACATCTAATTCGAAGGATTTCTGTATTCACCATCATTAATGCTGTATAATATGATCACTGTAGATTGATTGTGTACGACATCTATATAATTATACATATTCTGATGGGATTGAGAATTGAGTGAAGCGAGGTATGAATTATATGTACATAACATGCATGAATGCTGGGTAGGTATGATAATATGTTCGTTGCAAGCTAAACGTGTCATTTTCTTGAGGAGACCGACACCTATTGGAAAAAACAACCCTACAAATAAGATTCCTACTGACACGTAATTAGATTAGTCCGTGTTACTGATACCCTCATTCTGCTAAAATGGTTTGATTTTAAATGGTTTTAGTATTTTTGCGAGAGAAAACAAGAAATATTCAAGCTTTAGGACACACTTAGAGAAAACACATTGACGATAATGGTCGATAACTAGAACACAATACCTTACCTTTCGCTGGCATGTTGTAGTTTGTAGATTAGCCTCGTCGCATTCGTGTCGAGCAGTGTAAAACGTCTGGTCACGTGACAACAGCGACATAGTGATATCACCACATATGGTTATATAATGAGGTGCAAAAGTAAGTATACATTGAAGTTTAGGATAGTATATTTCAAACACCAAAATAAAACACTAACACGTATTTGATATTATGAGAAATTTCATTATATTTGCAAATTACATTTCTAACAAAATTCATTTACGTTCAATAGTTCAACGCCAATTACATGACAAAGTGGTGACGGGTCAAAATGGCAGCGTTCAATACGGGAGCTATCTTAATAACGAGTATGTCCCCTGTTCGCGTTTATTACAGCGTTAACTCTCCTCCTCATAGACCTTGTGTGTCGTAGAACCATGTTCCTGGGGATGTTCCGCCACTCTTCGTGAAGAGCCCTTTCCAGTTCTGCCAGCGTTTGCGGTGGGTTCTGACGATGACGTATACGACGGTTTAAGACATCCCAAATGTGTTCTATGGGGTTTAAGTCCGGGGATTTCGATGGCCACGGCAAGATATTAATGTTATTGGTTCTAAGAAAGTTCTGTGTAACGCGCGCAGTGTGTGGGGTAGCATTGTCTTGCATTAACGTCAAATTCGGACCATGACGGGTGAAATATGGCACGACCTCTTGGTTCAAAACCTCAGCACAGTACCTTGCTGCAATTAAATTTCCCCGAATAGATATCAGATGGGTCTTGTCGTTATGTCTGATGCCTCCCCAAACCATAACACTCCCCCCTCCCCAACGGTCGAACTGCTGTACACAGCTATCCTTATAACGTTCGCCACGACGTCGCCAAACTCTACAGCGTCCATCACTCATGCTGAGACAAAATCGTGACTCATCACAATACGATTCCAGATCATTTGATTTTGGGCTCGGCGTTGTTGCGCCCACTGCAGACGTTGACGTCGATGACGTTGGTTTAAAATCAAGCCTTTATATGGTCTTCGTGCACGCATAGAAAATGATTTAAGTCGTCTACGAATGGTCCATGGACCAACCCGATTCCGAAAATGACGTCGTGATGTCAACGTCGACGTCAGAAAGCGATCTCTGAGATGGCAAAGCCTGATGTATCTATCCTCCCTGGGGGACGTTTTACGGGGCCGGCCACTCCTTGGAAGGTCTCCTGTTGTCCCATGAACCGTATATTTTCTCCACAATTTATTGATTGCCAGCCGTGTCACGTTGAATGTCCTGGCGACGTCAATCTGTTTGACGTTAGCCATAAGCATGCCAATTGCCCTGTCTCTTTGCTCTTTTGTGAGTCGTGGCATTGCTATTCTCGCCAAATTTCAACGTATAAATATCGGTATACGTCTCTAGTACAGTTGTATACACGAACCACGCGACACAAACCACGAGCATACACTGCACGTGCATTATTCGAAAAGCAGTGTATAGTAGTCAGGTATGGTAACGCGTTGGCGACGTTTCGTTAAATCTAAATTATTTACGTATTTTTTAGTCAGGAATCACCTTGTAAAGGTAATATATTGATCCATTACCCATTTTGTACAAAATAATATTTTTTCATATGTATACTTACTTTTGCACCTCAGTATAGTTATGCAAAACCGAAAAGAAATCAACCGAGAATATCATAATTTGAAAGTTTGTTGGAGTACCGACAGGTGTCACCAATACATACATGTATAATGCTAATTAGGTATACGTGTTAAATGTCTGATGCTGAGTTCGTCTAGATGTCTTGTATAACATGCCAGCAGTTTTAATGTTATAACATTATGCAACACACCGGTCGAAAAGTCAACAATGCGAGGCAGAGCATCGTAAGAGATATTTGAATAATTCTATATTTTGTTAAGGTTTTTAGCCCATTATCATCACCATCATCATCATTATAAGATGTTTGGCTATTCAAATCGCCCTGCGTCCGTCGTCTGTCTTTTCACAAATCGTGTGATCGTTATATCTTGAAAAGTACTGGATAGATCCTTCTAAACTCTCATCCACATGTTCCACTAGACCTCTAGATGTACATTGTCCAGTTTATTTAACCGACCCGAAAAATTATATGGCCGAAGGCAGGCATCTTTGATTTTGACAGTAAGGAATTGTGATTGCTTTTCCTTGAGATGTACAGGATGGATTCTCCTCAAATTTTACATTTTAGTCCATATTTTGTCCTTGCTGTGCATTGATAAGTTCTTAGGTGAAAAAAGTATGTCTGACAGACGGTAATCTTGAAAGAAATGGTTTGTGATCTTTATTTATTGAGAAGTACTTGGTGGACCCTTTTCTAATTCCTTATGCAGGTCCTCCGTAGTCCTTGTCTGTATATGTAGGTACTCTGTTGTCTCTAGTTGTGCAAGGTCCAATGTTCGGACTAATCCGAGGAATAATATTACAGACAGGCATCCACCTTTGATTTTGACCATGAAAGTTTATCAAGTTCTTTTCTTGTTGTTTTTTTCTTTTTTGAGAAATACAAGATGGATCTTTTTCAATTTCATATGTATGTTCTTATTGTTCCTTAATTGTGTTCTTTCGAATTTTGAACTGAACACAAAAACAAACTGTTGATAAGTGACCATATTTCAACTTTTATGATTTTTTTTAAGCCGAGTCCTTAATTTTAATTTAAGTAAAATTAAAAAGATATGATCCAAGTTTTTAGGAAACAAACGTCAATGGTGGGCGCAAAGATCCCCCTGGATCCCTTATTACAGTATGTACTCCAGTGAGGGGTAGTTTGTAACAAGTAGAAGTTTATAATTGAAACTGTTATGTAGTATTTTGTATACAATATACGTAATGATGTTTCTATTTAACATACTTGTCATATTATGATTACGTAATGTAGTTTGAATAAAACAGCCATTTCAATCAATGTATGTGTTGTGTGATTTATAGCCTACTGTACAACCTTGCATTACGACTGTAATTAAAACAAGCAGCTGAACATAAATAGTCTTCAAGAGATGCAGGTAGATCTGAACTATAAGCAAGTTTTATGGTCGCCATGTTTGTCTCATTGAGAAATATTTTGTATCTTTGTGTGATATAAAGATGGACAATTTTGAATGTGCTCATTAGTGTGCTTACGTCTTGTAATTGAGAATGATGACTCGGTTCTCAATTTAAGGACTTGATGTTTACTTGGATGTGACCAAGATTCACACGGCAGGTGTCTTCGATGAAGCAACAGACGCTTACTCTTCCGGAACACCTGATCTTATACTCGTGTACCTTTAATAGGGCATTCATGTAAAACTTTCCTTTTGTTCCTATTTTGCCCCTAGTTTAATCAATTTTTAGTTCGGATTATGGTCTTGTCGATGCATTGGTAATCTCCGCTTTTCTTAATATCGTTGATTGTACACGGCATCAGTACATTTTGATCAATAAGTCCAATTGTACTAAAGTTCCAACAATACATCTACCTTTAGTTGTCGTGTTCTGATAGTAGATCAAACATGTATACACTACATGAGGACATATCTCAATGTCAAGGCGAAGTACTGTTTTTGGAACCGTTACCTTATCTAGATCAGAAGGGGTATTTTACTAAAAACTATTGCTTAGATTGAAATGTACCGGATGAAATAGGCAATAAAGAAAATGTCATTTCTTACATTATGTCATTTTTCTACGTTAGAAAAGAATTGACAGTGTTCACTTAATTTTCGATAGATATTGATTTTAGTATGTTTAAATATTCGAATATTACTAAATTATTCGCACAGTTGCAATAAATAGATAAATTTCCCAAAAACGCACCATAAGAAGACAAAACAAAAATAAACTCGTCAATTCATTGTTATCTTTATTTAAAAAAAAAACAAACAAAAACTTTCTGAAATCACATTTTTTAAGAGAGATTTCTTGATAACAGACCATTTCATATTGTTACAATCTTTAACTCAGTTCAGGTTCTCATCTCGTTAAGTAATGTTTTGGCATGATAGTCTTTGACCTTATCACCAAATACATAATGTTCCGACATATTTGCGGAATACTTGCTTCCCGGGGGACTCCTTCCACATTCCTCCGCGATCTCCCGGATGTAATGCGGACAGTTTCCGCAACATAGTCCAATGTACTGTATCCCTATCTGCAGACATTCTCGTGCAAACTCCCGAACAGCTGTCCTTGAGCAGGTAAACGCTGGTAGGTCACCTGGGAAGGCATATTTACCTGTAAAAAGATAATATACAAATAGTTCTGAATGCAGTATGCAGTGAAACTACAGCCAATTCAAAAAGCCTTGGTTTCATTTTTAGTTGTATCCTGGCATGTTTTGTTCTACCGGCAAAAGGTGTACTGATACTCATATTTGCTTATTTGATCTGTATGATTCATGCCATGTATTTCAAAAAATCAAATAAATACAGTTTTAACCAAGGTGTACTGAATATTAATTTCATATTTCTACAAGACCTTTGAAAGAATTTTAACAAATTGAACTTAAAACATTTCCATCCATGGATATTTTAATATTTGCTAGGTAATGGATTGTAGGAAATTATTCTAACCCATTATGGAGCTATTCAAAACTAGATTTTTTTTATCTGATACCTGTCTCTGGGACAATGAGGGACTGCATAGTTGGCTGAGAGGGCGTGGTTCTGTACGGCACAGGCAGGGCGGCTATCGGACCCTTCGAACAAAATGTCGCAGAAATTATACAATTGCTAAAGGAAGTAATGTTGACATCTGCATTGAATCTGTTTTCTTTGTTTCGGCGAAAAAAATGCAGAATTGAAGTTCAGCTTTGGTTAACATAACCATAAATGGTAAATTGTTGAAATAGTGACAATTTTATCACAAAGCCCGTACTTTGCACTTTTGGCGTATCTCCCTCATGAAAGGCATTATGGTTGCTGGTCCCCGTGAACAGTTAATCCCCACCACGTCCGCCCCTGCCTCCTCTAGCTGACGGCTCGCCTCGGCGTGAGTAAAGCCATCAGACGTCAAACCAGTTACTAAGCTTCCCATGGTGATGACGGCTGGTACTGAAGATATAAACCAGTTCATTATGTTTATTTCTATACATAATTATACAGTTTTTAATTTGTTTGGGTATTAATTGAAACATGAAAAAGCAAAACGTATTCAAGTCATGACTAACAAGCACAGTTTAATGCTAATTAATTCTGTCAAAGCGAAGCTATCGATATATTCTTCTCATTTTCCTGATAGTAGCTTTCCTACACCATCATTACGGTTGACATGTCTCAATTGATTCGATAATAACAGACTTGTTGTTTCGTTGTTCCTACTTTGAGGACGTTACATTATTGAATTTACATATTTTACATGGCAGTATCGTCGGTGAAGCAGAACAAGCTACAACACAACTGATATTGAATTGGCCAAGTGAAGTAATTATCGTTCATAAATTATTATGATGTATGAGCCATATCATTAAATATCAAACCATTTTATCATAGTCATTATTACTATTAATTTTGTTATGAAATAGATATTCAAACTCTATGACAGATATTTAAAATGCAGACAAATAATCGTTCGTCAACGATTGGGTCTCTGGACTATGTTTGTTATATAATGTAATTAGAATAAACGCATTCAGGAGGCAACTTAGAAAAAAGCCCGATGCTGAAAAGCATAACACGAGATGACCACATCCTCAAAAAAAAGTTTCCAATATTATTCATAATTTCAGAAGAACAAAACTTCTATGTATGAATTGTTCGGAAATAGTCGAGGAAATATCACAAAAGAGGACTCGACATTTTGGCATTATTTAGCAAGTACATTGTGGTTAACAGGAAGCATGAAGTGAAAACTGAAGTCCTTTAAATATAGGGACTACGCTAACTTTATGTACCTTTTCCATATTCTTTGATGCATTCAAGCGCTAGCAAGGCTTCTCCAACATCGTTGAACGTTTCTGCTACAATATAATCAGCTCCGCCTGCTATAGCCCATTCGATCTGTTCCTGTAAAAAAGGTAAAACAAAAGTATTTGTTATTTGTTATGTAAAAAAAAAGATATCGCAAACGGTGTTTATTTACTTCTCTCTTCAATTTATTGGCCTTTACGAAAAGAACAATAACAGTTTGCGTGTCTTACAGAATCGTGTTTCTTAACACTTCATAGTGAAGCTATTCACGTGCAAAATTCGTTTATTTCACAAAGAAGACAGGATCTAAAGTATTTAGAAAAATAATCACCTTGAACATATTTCGTGATGTTTCTATTGTTGCTGGGTTGTTGACCTCGTATACACACGAGTTACAGATGTTTCCCGCCATAAGAGTTCCTGTGTCGTCTGCCACTTGACGTGCGATTTTCAGGGCGGTAACATTTAACTTTTCCAAGTCTTTTTCACGTCCGATGTGCCTTAGCTTTTCACGATGTCCATAGTACTAAATATTGGAATGCATAATTATCATTCACGTTTCGTTCATGCCATAGATTTTAAATATAAATGCAGTTGTTCCATTTTGTACTCATTGGCAATGCACAATGTAATAATTTTATATATTGATTTTGTTTATTTGTGAATTTCATTATTGAAAGATTACTTTTTTTTTTATTTTTGACATCAGTAAGCAAGCTCATATCACTTATATCACTAGACAAGAAAGGTGTGAAGATTTATAGGTAAATCATCATTCTTCGAAGTATTTGCTTGCAATTATGAACACAATTACTTTAAACTCATCAAAAGAATGTGCATTTCGTTCTAAACATCCGATACCGTGAACGCTAAGACGACGTCACTTCCGGCATGGACAAATTCCTCGTGCAACTCTTTGACTTTTTCAGGATGTTCTAAGACAACTTCTGGTACATAACTTCCAGCTCTCAGATAGCCTCTTCTCTCGAATTCAAACAGATATCCCTCCGCTACTATCACATTCTCCCCTGACTGCAGTCTCTCTAATAGACCTTAAAGAAAATAAAGCACTTCCGGATTATTTTTACTCCTGTGTTTTGTTTTTGTTTTTGTTTTTTTTTTTTTCAAGAATAATGCCGGTTCTCACTTCGAGAACGTGATATTTTCTTGGATGTTACATTTATTAACATGGCGGGTAAAGAAGGATACGCTTACTCTTCCGGAACACATGATCTTATTCTCTTGTGCTTTTAACGATCTCCATGTAGATTTTGCTTTGTTCATATTTTGCCCCTAGTTTAATCGATTTTGAGTTCGGATTATTGTTTGGTTAACGCTTCCGTACTCTCTAAAACATTTTCCCTTTTACTTATTCAAAGGTCTCCTTGTAAATCTTTCCTTTGCTAACATTTTGTCTGTCGTTAAAACGATTTTGAGTTTAGATTTTGGTTCGTTGACGCTTCGGTATTCCTTGATTTTTATTATAACTTTTTTTTTCGAAATTTTGAATAAGAACGGTTGACGAAAACTGATGACAATTATTATTTGATACTGTACGAATGAAAAAATGGATCGAAGAAGATGGGTCGAGCGTAAGTATGACTGTGGTGCAGAGTTTAAAAAAGATGCAGTGAATGCTTATGTGTGTTGTATGAATTGCAGTGTAAAAGAAAGGCAGGTGAAGTCTGATAATACTCAAGATCGTGTTTAATGTGTAGTTTAAATGGCAAGGGTAGTCAGATTATCCTTGAAAAAAAATACTAGGGAAATACTATTTATACAATGTACATATTGCATATATGATTCGAGTCAGCATAATATTCTAAGTATAATATTCAGTTATCAGTTTTCTGAAAATATTAACAAGGACGTTATCGTCGCCATAGCAGAATTGTCACCCTCATGTGAGCAGACACATACACACTTATTGTGTTTTAAACAACCGATCGTGATTCAGAAAGTAATGTTTTGACCCGATGACCATTCTTGGTGGAACTACGAAGTATATATTCGTTCTCATCTTCAGATTATGTTATGTTAGTCATGTACATGAAAAAATGATATTTTATCAGAGACGAAATCGTTTTGTAATACATTATAACATAACAAAATAAACAGAAGGCCACCACTGGACGACAAAGTCGGTTTTAACAAATAATAAGTTATGCGCGAAATGCAGCCAAACGTTTACAGTGTTGTTGATCAGATACATTAGAAATAACCAAAAGAAACTTTGTTTCTCTGTCTCGACGTTAAAAAAATCAAATTATTCACTCGACATATGTCAGTCGTGATAACTATCAGTATGCATTATGTTATAATTTTGATATATATACAGTACATACGTCTGGTGATACAGCTGTGATGTCTATTAGTAGGGTGTCAATCGAAATCTATCAATACCACCATTTAAATGCATTCTCCTATATTATTCTAAATGGATCGCACAAGGCCATGTCTTCTTAAGCAAACACATACTATTCAAAGTGTTATTCCCAACAAAATACATGTTCAAGTTGTAAAGGTATAGCATTTCGTCATTAAAAGGACTAAGAAAAGATTTATAACTTTTAAAATTGTATCAAACTATAGGACATAAAAACTGAAAGTAAGGTCCAGAAATCAATAAAGATGTAATATAAAGACACTTTATGTGTACTATACACTGGAATAATAGTCGGTTAATTTCTTAATTGTCAAAACCAAATTAGATAAAATACAAAAGCTTTAACAAAATCATCATCTGAACTCAAAATCGATTAGACTAGAGGCAAACTATGAAAAAAGGAAAGATTCACACAGAGACCCCTGAAAACGTACCTGAGAAGCGTCGTCTGTTTCTATGCAATGCTTATCTAAGCCACATCAGAATATGCATACTAATTAACATAAGACTATTTGTATTTGAATTATTGATGCTAGTCTATTTCATTTAACAGCCATTATTACAATAACACATTTGTTTTTATCGCAAACTCATAAAGTTGAATTTATACCAGTGAAATATTATTTTGTATGGCATATTACAACTACCAACAAATTTTAAACTAATGACAGCATAGATACGCTATGCAATCAACCATCATGTATATTATTTTCAGGTCAACTTATTATCTGTTTCCATTAAAAATACACTACTACAGAGTTATTACGTATATTTAAACAAAATGTATAAACATAGCAAACGACTTACCTCTAGCGGCCATTTCGAGTCTTAGTTAAGCAGACATATAACAGTTGCTTTATATCTATGTAGGACATATGATAATGTCAAGGTAAAATGGTTTCTATTTTCAAAGCAGATACCTTATCTGTGTAATAGGAACATAGCGTCTAGTTTAAATAGCGAAGGTGATGAAAACAAGGTTAATGTTTTCTCCCAATCTTGAAACCAGTGTTGCTGTAAGTATATAGCTATAAAACCACTGAGCATGACGCTAGAATACAAAG
Source organism: Mimachlamys varia (assembly GCA_947623455.1). NCBI lineage: Eukaryota > Metazoa > Mollusca > Bivalvia > Pectinida > Pectinidae > Mimachlamys > Mimachlamys varia. The sequence goes on from OX392534.1 coordinate 36,767,495, forward strand.
GAGTGTATATTATATGTCGTCTGATGAAAAATACGATATGTGTGGGTTTACGTTTGAATATCGAGAAAATGAACTTCAATTAATTGGATTCGTCATCATGAATGTGAGATTGTATATATGTTGGGAAGTACCCATTCGCATTGTGTTTGGCACAACACGACATAAGGTTCAATTTCAAATAATTTGGGAAGAAATTTGCTTGGTTTGTTTATGTGTGTGTCACATCTATACACATGTATGTACAGTCGAGGTTTGCTATCAGTTTCCGTACAACAGAGTTGTTTCCCCTTGCTACACTTTGCCTTCATCAATTAATTTCATGAAGATTGAAAAATAACAAAACCGGTTCATCTTTTAGTTTATGTCTGTTGCATATATCTCTTTTTCGTTGCTCCCGAAGTTGTTTTTGATTTTGTTTGTTTTTTATTTAACTTTTTAAATAATAGAAATTTCATCTCATTTTGAATCAGAAAATTACATCCTGAATAATTCTCAGTAAACATATCAGAGATTGACTAAAGCCACGCTCTTTCAAGGCTTTGCCTTTTTCATATTACATGTTAAATAGTATTGTTTTTCATGATACTTTACAAAACTGTTTTACTGATGTTAATACATATACCATTTCGAAAAAAGTTATTTCGATAAATTGTTAAATATATGAAAGATCCAAAGGAATTGTAAACGTTTTTGACTATTATCATAACTTAATTATTGATATACTGCGATACGAAATATGGCGGTAATGGCAACCTTTCCATATGCTGATAAATATTGCATCATTTTTCACAGTTTAGAGTTGTTTATATAAAATAAGTCAAAGGAATACTTTCATAACTTTTAATGAATTATATTCAGGAACATGCGCACGTCTTTCTACCTTCTTCACATCACTACCTATCATTCACATCTATTTGTAGGCAACATACGTATTATGTACTCTTGAAAAAGTACAAACACTGAAATAACACAGGAACCGTGATGCGTTTCAACATAATTATGTTTTACATATACAAATACAGTTTACTCAAATGCATAAATTGAAATATACACTTACTACCTACAATGTATATATGGCTAACAGTATTTTAAAGAAATGATATAACTTATATTAAAATGTTGGCTTGTTAGTAAAATACAGTCTTTATATTGCATTAATGTAAACGTATTTATTTTAGTCACTCAAATTTGAGCGCAAAACAGGATCAAAACCGATAAGCGCAATTATCAATTGGCACACTGATTTTACTTGCTGTATACATTTAAGCAATATACAGAAAGTAAATTAGCGCAATGAAAATGCGGGATGCTTTTAGCACGAAAAATCGCAAAAATAAGTAAGCCGATAAATATGTTCGTTTGAAGAATACAGTTAAAAATTGCAATTAAAGGTACTATTTTGTCCATGCAATTTTATGTTCTGCTGAAATGAACAAATGAAGTGACTATCAGACGGCTGATGAAAGATGCTTTCTTCCGCTGATGAAATACAAATCACTCTTCTTGTAAAGTAATTCAACATATATGATTAATATGTAAATGTAGCATAAGTAACGATGACTGTATGAAAATGAATTTAGTCAATAGTTCGAGGCAGTCCAACCCTTTATCAAAACACAAGCATAGAAAAAAGAACATGACTTGAAAATATGAAATGAAAAGAAAAACATTATGAGGCAAATTTCTTCGATCAGTTTGTGCCGAATACATATTACATCATGATTGTAATTTAAAACACACAACAAAATGAACACATTGTTCATAGCAAGTAATATGTTCTTACTCAGCTATACCAACTAGCTACCACATCATTTTCTTTTTTCCATTGCATAATTTGTTTCGAGATGACCAACCTTGATATCCATTAAAGTAAATCTAATGCTGGACATAATATATCAAATAACACAAATATATGCATATATTAATATATATCTCGTTTTTTTTAACAATTTACTTTCAAATTATCAACTGCCTGTGTATGAAAATATACAAATGTGCGAGAGAGTGAGTAATTATTTCCGTTAGACGGGTTAGTTCTGTCTCACAGACACGTATCATTACTTTGGCCAGTCTTTCTCCTTCCTTGCCACACTCATATCCTAAATCATTATTCCTCTCTCCGGATAAACAGATTTTAGAGGACACCTGTGTCAACTGTCAACACTTCTTTCTAACATACATGTAGATATCGCTGTTTGAACGGTTTAGTATCTTGATGAAGCGTAGCAATGGAATTGAATAAATGCTTCCTTTCCACACTCATCCTTAATCACTATACCTCTCCATGACAACAAGGTTTATGAAAACAAGTGTATTTCTTACCATTAAATCTTCTTTCTAACAAGGATGTCACTGTCTGAACGGTTTAACATTTTGATGAAATTAGTAATGGTAATATATGTATGCATTTTATGAAAATATCACCATTTTCTCGAAGTAGATTCAGATAACAGGCGATATTTTTAAGATGTAGGATTTACATTGACTTTCACTCTCGTGTTGCTGCTCTTCCGCTGGTGATTGTTCATTTCAAAATATAGAGAATTTTCAAAAGATTGTGCCGGAAACGCGTCACTAACACCAGAATTTGGCCTTGCCACAACATCCTTTTGTCCCATTCCAACAGACCTGAAAATAAAAAGATAATAATTCCATGCAATTAAGAAAATAACTTTTCTAACATAACTTTATGATGCATGTATAAGAAAACACGAAATAAAATGAAATGATAATGATAAACAAACAAGAATTGTATGGTAGATTTATCATATAATATTGTATTAACACCTCTATAAATGAAATAGTTCAGTACTAGCCTGCAGATTTTCATTAATGAAACCTGAATTACTTATAAGCAGAAGACACTTGTTCCTATGTTTTATTATCTAGTACTTAGATACATGACCAAGGACATGCATGTAAAGCTTTCGTTTGTTCATATGTTGCCCCTAGTTTAATTGATTTTGAGTTTTAATTTTTGTTCCGGTTATGGTTTTGTTGAAGCTTTGGTATTCTCTGATTGTATTTATAGCTTGTGATATATATATCATATTGAGTTATCATCAATTGTTATTTTAGATGTAACACTGATGTTGCTTACCTTTTCCTCTTATATACGATAAAAGCTGTTAGGAATATACACATGGCGATGATAACGACGAAGATGACGAGGACAACATACCAGTTGTCATGGATCCAGCTGGAGTGCTGGAAGACAAAAAAAAACATTTTCTCAAATAATGACCAATTCAGTAGAATTAACTCAAAATAGTCATTTGGATACATTGATAATGAATTCGTATCACAAAAACAAAATTTACAACATTGAAATTTCTCAAAAACAACCACTTAATAGCTAAGTATCAAAGGAAAATGTGTGTATTGTTTGTATTTATATTCAGCAAACATTAAGAAAGGTGTAACGATGGTATCAATTTGTTTCATGTAGTACTTTTACAGTAAACTTCGTTTTTAAAGAAGCCAGTCCGACCATAAATAAAACTTGATAGAATCCGGACTTCGTAAAACACGACACCAGTTTTAAAATCACTTGCATAACAATACAAAATCATCCATCTTTGACACTGATTAAAGTGTTCATTCTAACGACAAAAGACATTATCATGACTTAGCTGTATTCAACACAAAGCTTTTTAAAATTTTGAAAAGAAAACAATAAACGGTTCGACTCTAGACATTCACTACCGATTCTTTGTATTTCCAACCTTGAATGAATGAATTTATTTTGCTAACTTTTGTTTTATTGAAGGATATTGACAATATTTGTGCTTTTGGCCCGGTAATATAGTTTATGTACTTACGCCGTCAAGGAGAGGAGCGGTCTTAGGGACTCCTTCACGGTAAATAGGCAAGGGGATGTATTGTTCCAGCACCTCGACTTCCGTCTCCTGGAACACTTTTTGTATAGTCTCTGGTTCAACTTTGTTGCCATTTTCTTCCACACGCACCAAAAGTTTGGTGACTAATTCTCTGTTTAAAAAACAAAACAGAACAATACTTAAAGAAAAGAATTAGGAAGAACCACCAATAAGAGGCTGCGATCAATCCTACTTTCTGTTACTCGGGGCAATTTCGCTGCAGCTTGGTTTTGGTCCTGTACTATTTTGCACTAACTCCCAAGGCGATAAGCGACATTATCAGTATCGTGAATAGAAATAAACAGCATAATACACATAGAATTTAAATGAAAAGGGAAAATTAAAAAAGGGTGAAAATTGATATCATGGATGCAGGGCGAAAATTTGACCAGGTGAAACTTTTTCGGGATACAGTAGTATAAATAAGGTAGGGAACATAAAATTTCTATCTTACAAAACGTATAAAAGAATAATATATAAATGGATTGAAATAGAATATCTACCGTATTTGTCGTAAAATGTTGTAAATGTTAGTTCCCATTTTATCATATATATATGCTTAACAATTTGAAATACTAGACAACATATTAAAGATTTGCAATTCTTTATCTTTTCATCCCGAAAAAGCATTGGTTTCTTGGTTGAGGATGTTTTAGGAAGATTATTTTTTGTTCATAATCAACACATATACACTTCTCAGACATGTTCATTTAAAACAATACGAACAAGCCACGATGTAAATTCTGGAATGAATTAATACGTACCCATTCGGAAGTATTGCTGGTTTATAACTGATGACGACCTCTACTTTGCCTTTTAAATTCAATAGCTCCTTAAGAAGATTCAACATTCCTTTCCGGACGTCTTCCCTGTTATCTCCGAGTAATCTCCCTTTGAGTATAATGGACGCTATCCTCAATGCTGAATTAACAAAAATCGTTACATCACAAACAAATATGGATATATCATAACACTTATCATTCCTAATTTTGTCTAATAATGTATCTTTTTGGGTCTCTAATTCGTAGAGAAACTCAAATATTTATTTAAGGATTAACTTGAATCTCTTTATATGTTTGTTGTGTTAAAACTCCATACCATAAAAAGATAAATTTAAGTTAATCCTTTCAATTTAATGTATATACTGCAAACAAAACTTTTTTGATGGACTCTTTTCTCTACAAATTATTACACTGCTGCATCAGCCAATCAAAAGCGACACTGTAAACGGCGACGTCATTTTATTACAATACTGGCTCATAACATAATTTTTTAAGCCAATGGAAATGCTTGTTCCAAATAAGATTAAATTAACGAGTAATATCGCTAGTTAATGTGCCCCCTCTCCCGTAGCAGACAAACACTAGAACGTTCCAGGACAGACAGAAATTTGATTTAGATATAGCTGTAACGCAGGACGCATCCCAACCACACAGAATCTCATATACTTAATTAAAACGAAAGCGTAACAATCTGAGGCCAAGGATTTTAACACAAATCTTTCCGTGCTTAATTTTACACCCCAAATACTTTTGTTTTTATACTTATTTGTTATTATTTTCATAATGATCTATAAAGATAAGGTTTTTTTTCCAGTTTTTAACTTAACTACAGTCAACATTGTTAAACAATGTTGAAGGCGTAATTATGGTTTTATCTCTGTTGTAAGGGTATCCCTAATAACTAATAAAATAAATAGTATTGGTCGTTAGACAATTTTCTACAGGGAGAATACTACCACAATGTTTTATTATACATTATAAAAACAATACCACTTTCTGATATAATTATTAATTTTTCCAACATACTTAGGATAACCACAACCACAGGTGTTCCTTTGTTTTTACCTGTTGACGTTTCAGGAAGTTGTGTTGTTGTTTGCAATATCTCTGTATCGTTTACAGTAGTGACGTCAGTCGTTTCTCCTGTAGTCATTTCTCCCGTCGTCGTGACGACAATTACAGTTGTCGACTCTATAAACATTGGTGTCGTCATATCCGTTATATTGCATACGTCACCAGTGATACCGTCAGGACATGTACAGGAAAATCCGAAATGTTCGATGGAGCATGTGCCGTTGTTTTCACATGGATTCTCGGCACACGGATCAACAGCCTCCTCACATATATCACCTTTCCAACCCGCCAGGCATGTACAGGTTACGTTACCGGACTCTATGGAACAGTTTCCGCCATTTTTACAAGGTTCGTCTGCGCATGTAAAATCAACTGAACTGCAGTTTTCTCCTGAAATTTAAGTGTAAAACGTGACAAATCCATAGAAATACGATATTTTATTGATCATGGCAATCAAAGGGATGAGGCGTTAGTTATTACAACTTGCTAGTCCTTCTCCCGGACAAGTTGTAGATAGTGTTAGACATGGACAGTATGGAAAGCGATTTATCAAACGTTGATAATAGATTGTATCAGCTTTTGGATTGAAACATGGATATGAAATTATGGCCATGTTTATTATGTTGCACTATATCTGTCTGAGCTGTAATTGTCAAGTATCTCAGTTAGGTTGTATGCTTATATATCTGAAACTTGATATGAACATTAATGTGTTCACAGGGAAACAATATATATGGTTTTTTTTTCAAGATTATTTTTATTGATGAGACATCAAAGGGCTTGATAATGTTAAATTGATAATCTGCTGAAACAAAAATATTCTAAAGCTGTCAGATATTTCCCCTGGCGTAGCTTATACACATGCTGTTTAATAAGCAGTGTGCTTTTAATACATTACTAGTTGTGCGAGTCGTTTTATCAATCGCCTAGAAAAAGAAATCATTTTAACCATTTTAACAGCGTTTATTAAAGCAATGAATTATTTAGTGAATGATACTGTACATTTCCTCAGTGTCCAGTTGGGAAGAAATATCACGGATATTTTCAGTTTTGAGATTTAAGTGTTTCAATATAATACTTAATAAAATAAAAAAAATGACCTCTTTCGGGTCAAAGTTTTGATCCTCGAGACTAGTATACGAAAACTTATCCATTAGACCACCTTTGTGCATACACGCATATTGATGAGATCTTATGAATATTTTGATCAACCCACAACATTCATATACTTTTATTTAAATAATCATAAATCAAATGATAGAATATAGGTTAATACACTTCAATGTCAACTTTTTTTATTTCTACATTATCTAAAAACACCACTATCGGAAGACTGGAGTCTTGTTAAAGATCGCTGTCGTTTGAGATCCACAAGTCATTTTTTCCCATTGTTCTCATAATGATTTTGATTGAAATTATTCGATATGAATAGTCATGTCATAAAATAAATCAGAATAATCATTATCACTGACATTTTATATCAATCAATAAAGTGCTGACGTCACAGACATATATTACACGTATCAATTGGAATGTCTTCCTCTTATTAATGAATGACTTGTGTGACATCTTGATGTAAATTTTTCTTTCCTTTTTCAACTGACAGGACTGGTTTAACAAGGTCAATATCTTATTAATCATTACTAAAATATACATACCGGATGTTCCTAATGGACATGCGCATTCATACCCAACCGGTCTATCGAGACAAACATGGTTGTTATGACAAGGATCATTGTCCAAGCACTCGTTGACCCCGTCATCGTCACAAAACTTTCCTTGCCAGCCTGAAAGAAATTATATAGATATCTGTATCAATATTATTCAACTTGTTACGTCAACAACAGCTTGCATCGTCATGAATCATCATTATTTAATCAACACATTTATTTTGCTACGCAATCATGTTGGATTAAGATATAAACAACAAAAATATTTTGTCTTAATTGTTTGGTTCATATAGATTCTTACAATTTTTAAAATGAAAATCAAGTTATGAAGACTTTCCAATGGCGTTATCAATAAACGATCCTTACTAGTGAGGGTAATGATAAATGTGATTGCGATTTAGATTGAAATATATCATGGCAAACATGGGGACTAAGAATACCTTTCACTTCAAGCTTGTAATAAAGCTAACAGTCCTTTGTAATTTGACATCTTATTTTCAATTACTAAAATTTATTAACCTCAACTACTATCAGTTACTAAAAAAGAGTTCTGCTTGACATCTAAAGACTGACACTACGTACCAGGTAGACAAAGACGTTTGCCGTCGGTCTTGTCGCACGTGTAATGCCCTTTGGTGTTATTTTGTGGGATACAGTACGTATCACAGGCTACCCCATAGTAATCCTTGTCACAATAGGTCTTCACCTTCACGGACAGCCTGAAAGATAACAGCAATTTATCACAGTTTCTTTTGCATCAATCAATCAGATAGCGCTTGACATTTGTGTTTTAAACTGAATCACTTCCGTCATAACTGAATACATTTGAGAAAGTCTGGAGAAGAAATACCGACATTTAACTGGAATTTCGCGTAAAATGTGATTGCATGATAGAAGGAAATATATTAAATTGTCTCTTGTTTAGGAGAACTTTACGTCATCTAGAAATCTCGCACCTTAAGTCTTTCATCTTGTTTTCTTAAGAGTACATCTCAGAAGTCACGATTTTGTCATGATTTGTCATTTGTTGTCATGAATTTTTCACGCTTTAGTGTCTATGCATTGTCATATAATGTCGCTGGAAATATTAAAGTTTAGGGTTATGCTTTCTTTAAGTAAAGTATGTTATTGATGTGATATTTTAAAGCTATATATTGTTTTTATTCATAATACGTTTCACGTCCTCTAAATTAAGGGTTTTTTATTCTTTTAATTTGTGTAAATTGCTACAATTTATAAAACACAAGAAGTCCATTTATTGCTCGGACGAAACAAACCAAATATATTAAGAATTTTAATGGTAGCAACATCGACTCCTTTCTTGAATAAACAAAATAGATAAAAAAAAAAAGCCACGATACCATCTACTGAAGACATATTTGAGCTCTTCCAATTCAAGGGTTGGATAAGTTTATTAAGAATTTCCAGGGGTGAACGAATTATTACGTATATACTATATAGTCTAGTTAGTAATATCGACAGTATGGTCGACTACATGTATGTGTGGTGGATCCGAGCTAACGAATGTTCGTTGGATACGTAATTTACTAGAATAGACATGATATTATGATCGTTGAAGTAATATCAACAGTTAAACATTCTAATATGTCTTCAGGGGCGAAGGAGTTAAAAATCTTCATGAAATGGAAATACTACAATATATACATTGTATATATGTATGTGTACATGTTGGAAATTGTAATATGTAATGTCTTTGCATTGTGATGTAGATGTAAATGCGTCAAGAGTGTGATGTATAGATTTTGTTGTAAAAAAAACTTTACAGATACATATCACTTAAATAAGAATATTACAATTTGAGTGTTTCTCCCTTCAATACCACTCCTTCTGTGAGAAAATGCATGTATATTACATTATTATATTATATTATATTAAGATTATACTAATATGGAAGTACACATGATGTATCTGTGAAGATAAAAAAAACTGATTTTTTTTTAAAATTGCAACAGTACGGAAAAAACATACATATCTTTATAGTTTACTTAACGCTATACACACGGCTGGTAACAATGGTGACTGGAAGGACCTGTAAGCAAAGTATTATGACTGATGTGACTAAGCCGTGAATATAAGCGGAAATGACAGATCTACCTTGTGAGATCATCTTCGCAACAGTGTGTTGACATGGACAGATTGTGTCAACTAAATGGGACATACTGTGAAAACAATGCTTAGGTCAAAGTTCATTTTCAGATAAGTAACAACAACGACTGACAGGCCTCGTAGCAAGCCTGTATATATGATAAGTGGATAATTACCGTAGTCTCTAGATTTACTTCTAGAGTACGTAATGTATGTAATAGATATGAAGCCTTGTCTCTTCAGGAACTTACAAAAAAGGGGTAAAGATTTTTTTTCAAAACATGAGTTATAGAAAGTTATAGAAGCTCCTCTGAGAATCTTTGCAAATACATAAATATCTACAGCAATACAACCTAGAATGTTTTTGCAAAATACATTAATAACATGTACATTTAGTAATGGTATTCATTAATATCACAGAAACACAAATGACGAAGGAAGACAATTTTGTGCCCTGTCCGAGCGGCGAGCTCACAAAATCTCGCATAGCCGAAATATCTGCGGCCGCTACCACTTCGCCAACTCGACATCCCCAAAAACAGGATGTTTCGATGTTGCATTGATAGACGGTCCGATATTCCTACATGATAATAGTGCATAAATTGTGTATTATAGAAAATGTGAATACCTGGTGTTTTTTTATAAAAATATTAGACATTATGTATCATAAACCTTTAGTGTTTTGTGATCCGAAGATTAAAATTTGAATTTCCTGTCGTAAGTGTACCGTGTTTAATATAAATATGCATTCATTATAGAGAATAATTTTTCAAACGTACTTCCGTAAAATCCAAAAGTCAGAAAATATTTCTACAGCAATAAGATTAATTGATAAACCGAGCATTTGATTAAGATAGACTTCAATTGAATCTTACGTTGTCCTCCTCTTGATTGTATAGCTGGAGGTTTTAGCTGACGCCCTATCTGGAGAGACCTTCTCTGATATCTCTCTGTACAGGAAATCCACGTGGTCTGACGGATTAGAACCAGGATCAGCATCATGTACCTCCACCTTGAGTTTCACGGATCCCTGATTGACGGAAGGAAAAACCACAAAATAACAGATGGTGGATAATGAGAACGTAATAAAACATTACTGATGCTTATTTGATATGAAGTGCATATCATTTATATTGTTATGTCAACCACTTCGTAACGTATCATGTAAGAAGGCTAATTTACTAATGAACTATTATATAAGCATTGATAAAACTCATAAATAATTCCAAAGTTTAATGTAATGATTGTAAGTAGCATTTATACAGAAAACTTAAACACATGTATCGAAAGGTTTACTATTACCATAATCTACATATAGTTTGATTGACTGACTGATTAGCTTCTTAAGCCAGATTTGATGAAACCGTATATCAAATGTTCCTACTTTATTTTCATTTAAAGTAAAGTGTATATAACATGTCCATGATTTGAACTATTCAGATAATGCTCATTCATTTGAATTAAAACATTATAACACTATACCTTAGTCGATTGACACACATTTATTATCCTACTTGTAATTGGCTGTATATGTATTTGATACTAACGTTACCTGCCGTTATAGCCCCGGGCGACTACATACTTATCTGTCTTCTCTGACTTAATTGAGTCAAGATATGTACATGGTTTGACACATTCTGATTTAAATCATAAATCAGCATATTGAACAAGCTTATTGTAATGTAATATCATCTTATGATGTGTGTGCAGAGAAAGAAAGAATATTTTTATATTTATACTTAACGTTCAGCTTTTTGTACAGTGATGAATTTAAATCGTGCAACAGTCGTTTTTCGAATTATATATTAAGTTATGAACATATTTAGTTTGAGACTTTATTTGCATTATTATTAAAATGTAACGTCGGAGTCGGTATTGACTTGTGGATATCATGCAACAGAGAAAGTGCCACCAACCTCGTTTGTAGAGGTGGAGCGATATGTTATACCGGACTCTCCAGACAATAAAGCAAGCAATCTTATAATAATAATTATAAGAATAATGTTCGTGTGCATTTAAAAACAAGAAAAAATGTCCATGGCCAAAGTCAAAATTTTTAACAACCAAGAAGCAAGAACACCACTCTATCGATCATTCAAGCAGCCAACAAATAGTATTTAATTTTTCGTAGTAAAACTGTATGGATATGTTTTAAGAAGCTTTTGCAGATTGACAAACCATATTACACGGAAATTGTGTCATACATATAGACTGCTATATACATGTGTAAAAGCGATGATATATCACAACCAATAGAATTTATGTAAAGATTATTTCACACAACCAAAATATGTTTTATGTGACATTAAATCATACTTTCCGACCCGAAGAAAATGTTTACAAACAACCAATAACACATTTTATCGTGACGTTTCGATGACTACACTCTCACTTATATCATCTGACCTTTGACCGGTGTGAACCGTAGTTCCTATTCATTGTATTATATAACTTCTATTCTATTGACATTACAAACCCGAAAAATAAACTGCTATATTAACAAAGTCGTATGCTTAAATGACTATAGGCTATTTATAACATTCCTAATTTTACAGATCATTATTATTCATAATCGTCAAGAACCATATTACACACCGGCCAGGATTTCATTCGGAAAAACATCGGATTTTTCACTCCTCCAAAAGATGATCCAAATGTTATAGTGTCAGCATCCGATATTTCCGTTGATTTGTATCTTCCAAACGGACAGTCGCGTATATTATTTGCTCTAAAAATCAAACACAAAAAATTGGAGATAATGAATTGTCATGGTAAATTAAAAAAACGAACGTTAACAACTAATAACAAAATGATATATCCAACTATTTCAAATGATTAACACATGTGTTGGATTAGGTTATTTGTCTTAAGACATCATTATAGAAAATTAATTGCGAAATGAATAAATATCATGACATCCAGGTTTCCGACTTTAGCAAGATTTGAGTATTGTCGGAGACCATGTACTAAACATTTTGCTTCATCAAGACGTGTGTATTGCATCATAATTATGGTATACCAACCTTGGATAACAAAGACACGGGAATTGCATATGTAATGAAATATCATGTTTTTTAACGTTTTAAGAAATAGTTTTATATATTGTACCTACCCAGTCGCCTTATCCAGACAAATGTTGAACTTATGATCACACGCAGAGAAGCAGAACACCGATCTTCCATCACAACATTGGCCATTGCTTCCTTCGCCTTCGGAGTTCTTGTAGTGGACGAACTTCACCTCCAGAGTCACCCCGGCTGTGATGGTCTGAAGAACAGTCAGTTAAGGGTATTATATTGCCTCTAGACAACAATGCTTTGGGACAAACGTTTGAAAAGCTTACAAAGACGTCACCATTTGACATAGAACTACAGATATATCTTATTTTTTGCAAAATTTAACGAGAGGACCTGTAATAAAGGGGCATCGCATCCAATACTTAAGTGTGAGGAAACAGCATTGTGAGTGTTTTTTGTTTGTAATTTGTTCATTAATGATGCTGTGATATACTCTGCCATCTAACAGTTTTGTACATATTAAGCCATTAGCCAACAAAAAATGAACAGAACTGATTCAACTTCCTAAAGATAGTTCACTTATCAGTGACAATTGGCATTTTATTTTAAAAGTCCTGGAAGATGAAGGGAGGGGTCTTTTTTAGCATTAAAAAAAATAAAAATAGTTTTTCTTTCATTTGCACAATTGAATGGAATACATACATTGATCCACTGTCAAAAATATAAAAAGGAATATATTTTTGAATTGTATGTATAAAAAAAAGTGAAACTGCAAAAGTATTGCATTTTGAGGATTTTAATTTAGCAAAAACCAAACGTTAACATACATGTAGTTGAACAATAACAAAACATTGTAAGAAGTTGATTATATAGCATAAAAATATTAATAGTAATACAAACTTCAAAATTGGGTTTTGTTTAATTTCAAAGTGTTTGCAGAAAAGATGTATCAGAACTTTTGGATTGCAGTGTATATGTATCAGGTCTGAAAAAAAACATCCAAAGATTATCTCTAGGATTTGGAAAACATCCAAGGATCATCTATAGGATGTGGAAAACATCCAAGGATCATCTATAGGATGTGGAAAACATCCAAGGATCATCTATAGGATGTGGAAAACATCCAAGGATCATCTATAGGATGTGGAAAACATCCAAGGATCATCTATAGGATGTGGAAAACATCCAAGGATCATCTATAGGATGTGGAAAACATCCAAGGATTATCTATAGGATGTGGAAAACATCCAAGGATTTCTTTTTACTATTTCACACTTATAACATCTTATGAATATACATTTCAGTTTTAGATCTGATATGCATTAATTTATGTTATGCTATGTTTAACTATTGGTTTAGGTATCATTGTTGTGGTATTTATTGAATTATGAAGTGTTTTAACGAGTTCGTATTTGAAACAAACCAACATTGAATGATATAGAATGTTTGTTCATATAGCAATTGCGAATAAATTAGTACAGGCAAAAATAAATAAGAAATAAAGCAAGAGATAAATCGTACCACACGATGACATTCCTAAATAAAGCTTGTTGTAATTAAAATGTTCTTCTTCTCATAACAAGTAAGACATCTTTGGATAACCTATTGTCAAAGAGTTCATGTAGTAGAAAATACGTGTAATATAATTATTTTACAATGTATATTACATCTTCGAATAATGGTTGTATAATTAATTAGTGAAAGTCATAACAGGGCCGATGCAGTTGTTCAAAAGTTGATTAGCTTAATCAGTGATTAGCGCAAAGTTTAAATATCATGTTACTTTAAAATGAAATCATAGATTTAGATAAGTTTGAAAAATGCCGCTATAAAGTGATTAAGTTTATCACCCTTTCAACAACTGGGTCCAAGAAACTAGGCAACGTCACTCTTTGTGTTTATTTCGAAAACGTGCAAGCATTCAGTATTAAATCATTGTTATTGTTAGGAGGGTTTTTACGTTGTGGTTTGTAGAATAGTGGAAACAAGGAGTATGGTATGCATGGCTGACTGTGTAGAATAAGGTGTTTCCTTTAATTGTGGTCAAGGGCGTGTCGCAGTATTTATGTTTATTGGTGTGCTCATGTACTATATTTTTGTATGGTGCGTCCTTGTCCTGTGTATATTAGGGTCATTGGCCTTATCATGAAGGATGCATGTGACTTTTTGATTGATTTCTTGTGATTAGTATGAAAGGCAAACGTAGGTTCTCCTTTTTACTTATGATTTATACTGTTTGTGGTCCATTGCAGGTTTGTTATCTTTATCTTACAGCTGACAAGTAGATTGTATGCATGTTTACTAGGATGTTGATAGTTCACTATTGATTTAGGCGGCTTAGAGCTGCGTTTTTAGAATGCTTTACGATCCACTTTCGCTTAATCTTCGTGGACTGTTGTGCACGTGTAAGTAACAATTGTTATAATGATGAGTGGGTCTGAATGGGACTTTATCCACTAGTCCACGTCCTATATGTTCGCTGCGTTCTTCCGGCGACATGTTTGTCCATTACTGTATGAAGATATTGTGTTGGAGTAATTGTAGCCTTCAAATCGAGCCCTTTGAATGTAATTTATTTAAATAAAAGTGTCGGGGATCAATTATCCATTTGAGCGTGTTTCCTATGGTACCGTGATACTTTATAATATTTCGCAAGGTCCTTCGTGATTTTGTTGGATGGTTTCGTATCAGATGTGTGACTGACTCGAAACACGTTGTTACTGAACAATGTGCGAATTACGGGCTGTAAATCATTTTTGTTTTTTGTTTTTTTTTGTTTAAGTTGTTTCGTGGTAACTATAATGATAATAAGTTGCAGGACTTCGCATGAAAAGGATTTTTTTGGATAAGTGTAAAAGGAGCGGGTCGGTGTGGCTTGCACATAGTGTTAAATACGGTCTCTGTCACTAAGCTGACGGAGCATGCTTCTTTGGCTCAGTTGGTAGAGCTGTAGATTATCACGCCGGAGACCCTGGTTCGATTCCTGGTCGGGGCACTCGACAGGAATGTGTTTTTCCCCTGTTCTATTTCATATATGGATATATGTTAATGTATGTATGAATGTTCGGTAATAATCCTAATATAAACTTATAAGTGCTTATTTATATCCAGATTCGACCATAAAGTGTCCGTACTGTTGTTTCTAGCACATAATAGTGTATTACAGATATAATGTATGACAATGTCACCGTGTGGGTCATAGACGTCACAAACACGTCACATCCACGTGTCTTCTTTAGTAGGACAATGACCAATAGCTTCTAACCTGACTAGGAACTAAGGACTAGCAACCACTGGCAGATTAATTGGTGTCTAAGTAGTGTTACAATTAGTACTGGTTACATAGTGTATAAGATGTGAAGGACACCATGAAAAACGGAGAAAGCGTTTTATATAATATAGTTTTAAAGGTGAAATGACAATAACGTCGGTTTAATTTACTTAAGCTATTAACTACGTTTAGTAGAAACTCATAAACCGGAGAAATTGTCATACTGTATGTATTAAGTATGGGAATAACGATAGACATATGTTTATGAAAAAAGGGAAAATATGAATTATTATTTGTTCCGCATATGAAGTAAACATGGGTTTGGATGATTTATTCTACTGGTTTGCATAACTGACATATTAGTTATAAGGTGATATGAATTGTAGAGCACTTATCCAAATAGCGGATATAATAAGTAGAAAGAGAAAAAAAGTTAGCTGATTAATGATGACGAGACAGGGATTTTAGTGTAATTGTTGACACTATAATCGATGTCGACTGCTGACAAACAAACTAACAACACAATGATTCGAGAGATGCAGGCTGATCAGAACTATGGTCGTCATCTTTGTCTCAATGAGAAATATTCTGTATCTTTAAGTGATATGAATATGGACGTTTTTGAGTATGCTCATTAGTGTGTTTACTTGTTGTGATTGACAATGATAATCGGTTCTCATTTTGAGAACTTGATGTTTACTTGGAGGTGACAAAGATTTACTATTCTGTATTCTCGTATGAGATGAAAGTGGACTTTTTGAATATGCCCATTCGTTTACCCGCTTGTTGTGTTTGAGAATGAATGTGAACTAGAAACAGAAGATGTTAAATTTTTCAGAACACATAATTGTATTTTCTAAATGTACTTTTTCAATGGCCTCACTGTAAATCTTTCCTTTGTTCATATTTTGTCAAGAGTTTATCGGTAATCGATTTTGAGTCCTGATTATGTTTTTTTTTTTTATTTTCCATCGTTATCGCTTTTAGGTTCCGTCATGCTAGTAATATGATATGTGAATGATAATATGCTGTTCTTCAGATATGACTATAATGAGACACCGCATCCATGAAGCAGAAGGAGTATGCATTAGAAAACTACTCATTATCATTATATAAATAAGTATTAGGTACCGCATATGAAGAACAGGATATGAGGTCCTATGATTTATAGAGCAATGGCCATATGTTTCAAACCTTAGAAGAAGAAGATGTATAATACTGGTTTACAATGATATAGGACTATTTATATCTGTCATATGAAGAAGATGATTTATAAACTATGACGTGCTAGTAAACATACAAAAGTTTCATTTATGACGTACAGGACAATATAATAAATCATAGACTACTAGTTAGCAACATGACTAAAAGTTATATCTATGACGTACAGGAGAATATAATAAACCATAGACTACTAGTTGGCAACCATGACAATAAGTTATATCCATGGCGTATGGGAGAATATAATAAATCATAGACTACTAGTTAGCAACCATGACAATAAGTTATACCTATGGCGTATGGGAGAATATAATAAATCATAGACTACTAGTTAGCAACCATGACAATAAGTTATACCTATGGCGTATGGGATAATATAATAAATCATAGACTACTAGTTAGCAACCATGACTTTAAGTTATATCTATGGCGTATGGGGGAATATAATAAACCATAGACTACTAGTTAGCAACCATGACAATAAGTTAGGAGGATATATACATTATTGCATGCCTGTTTATATACATCATTGTAAGGTTCCTCCCTATCGCGTGTAAGTTTGATAGTTGTTCATACTAATTGTGGGATAGAATAAGTACACCTACATTGAACAATGTAGTCTAAGCATTTTTATATGTATGTAGGTAAATGTCGTATATCTATTTCATAAACACTATGTTGTTTTTGGGTAAATAACAACTGTATACGTACACGTTAAAATTATTTTTGTTTTTGTAATCTTTAAGTTCTCGCTATAACTGATCGTTTACGTAAACCATAGGTTAGCGTGATTTCCTATATAGAAAATAATTTTACAAATTTTACAATGTGTCCTGATTTTAGTGTACACAATGACCCCGTTAAGTTCAGATGTCTAACCTTGGAATAAAAAGCTTATATTATTTCATACCATAAATACTCCAAATACATGTACGAACAAATCATTTAAAATTATATTGTCTTTACTATGAGTTTCATCATTAACCGGTTAAAGAATATTCTGATAAATACATATGTATCAATCTGAACTCATACACGATTAAACTAGAGACAAAAGATGAACAATCGAAAGATTTACACGGAGACCCTTAAAACGTATGAGAGAATAACATCTGGTATTCCGGAAGTGTAAGCATCATCTGCTGAATCGACCATGCCCTCCATGTAAATCTAGGTCAAATAAATAAACAATGTCACGTCCTCAAAATGAGAAGTGTGACATAATTCTCAATCACAAGTAGACATACATACAAATGCGTATATCCAAAAAGTCTACCTTCATACCATACGCGGATATAAAATATTTTCATTAAGATCAAGAAGCCGACCATAAGTACCTAAGAAACACTGATTATTGATAACGTCTATTCCGTTAAAGAACACTTCCTTTTGGGCTACTAAAAGAGAAAATCACTTACTATACTGTCACAGTTTTTAGTCATACTATTATCAATGCAGTATCTGAATACAAAGACGTTCATAAATATTGCTGTATATATCAACGTTCTTGATCTTTCATCAACTTCATCATGTGGGAGTGAGTATTAGGCCTTATTGGTCAGAAATATCATATCTCATTGTGGCTCTTAGACATCAGTAGGTCTGTCGACTATCATGTGATTTATGATCTGATAACTGATCACTTCAGTATATATCCTTGAATATGAATGAAGACAACGTCGCAAAATAATGTTTAACGGTAGCTTTTTGTTCTCACCGCAGACAAAAGTTAACCTGACAGTTACATAGTTTTACTGTGTTTGATTGAATACATTCGCTTCCAGCACATGATGACACAGTAAACAACTGCTGTGGTTTCTTATCCGGTCTGTCGAAAATGACTAACGATCTTACCTATCACCATCACATGACAAAAATACCTCAGGAACCACAATTGTAAAAACAACCTGAAATACAATTGCTTGTTAAATGAAATACGATCACGTGGGAAAGGTACACTATATAATATTGGTTTTTCCATATCGGCAAAATGAACAGACACATTCATTTTTAATTCTTAACTGAAGTGGTATTTATTTGTCATTTCTTGACAAAAAGAACGCAGCTTTTCTGATAGATATCCAACATAAAAATTCAATTTATATTAATAGGCAAAGACAAGGTGAAGGAGAAATATCTACTGTAAATTTGTTATTGTTCGCGGTGTGGGAGTTTTCGCTTTTTTTCGCTTGCATTAAATATCCGCGAATATGTTCAACACTTCTTAAACTCTACTGTGCATAAAAGTATTATAGGGACACACTACAAAACAGCAAACGACTTAGAGCGGAAAGATTTCCACACCCCGACGAGTTTGAAGACTGACTTAGTGCAAATTTTCACTCGCGAAAATATTGTTGTTTTTTTTTCAGTATTAAGATTGTGTAATGACATGATTAATGAAGCAAATGTATTGAACAATTAAATTATAACTTCATATCTAAAGTTAATTTACATTTAAAGGATCGTTGTTGTTGAATTATGAAAATGAATTCAGAATTAAAAAAATCGTGCTCGTCATCATTGCAGTATTGTGTTTAAAGACATGAACAACTTAATCCAATAAAGATCTATATTCAAATATTTTCGTCCATTCCATGGCACAAGACTTGTTTGTGTATCTAAACATGTGATTTTTTTGTTATCAGGTTTGAAATATTCCCAGACTAGTTTGTGTGTCAAGACATGTGATGTTCAGTTTTCAAGATTTAAGCTAGATAGTCTCATAATTGTTTGTGTATCAAACGTAATTTTCTGTTCTCAGGTTTGAAATATTCCCAGACTAGTCTGTGTGTCGGGTCATGTGATGTTCAGTTTTCAAGGTTTAAGCTAGGCTCAAACTTGTTTGTGCATCAAACGTAATTTTCTGATTTCACGTATGAAATATTCCCAGACTTGTTTGTGTATCAACACATATGATTTTCAGCTAGCAGGTATAACATAGTTCCAAACTTGGTTGTGTATCAAAACCCGTGATTGTCAGGTATCAGTTATACAATACCAGATATTCATCGCCCGTCAGACATTTATTTTATCCATTGAGGGAGTATTTTTACTGTAACTGATGATTACATCAAGTCTAGGTATTCATGAGGAGTTGTTTTTACCGTAACTGATGATTCCATCAGGTCAAGGTACTTTGCTTGCAGCATTATACATTTTAGATGAGCGCATGCTAATACAAAATTTTCATAAACCTAGGGTTAAAATGCTGTACTATATCATCATCCATATCATGAACGTACAATTATTCAAATTCAGTTAACTAAAATATCAAGGTAAAGTAAGTCCAAAGGTCAGACTTCCTCTTTATCATAAACCATAAACGTCAAACATCGTAAACAGAAAGATTCTAGTGAGGTTGTTTTGTTGTCGTATGGTGCAACTGCATGGGCTTATAATTAGACAATGGCTTTAATTTAGAGGATATCATTAATTAACTCTTGAAATTAAGAGGTTTCATGGCGTCACGGTGGTTACCTTTTGATATGAAATTGATTTGTAACCAGCTGATATATATGTACAAGATTACTTACCTTCATACGATCAAAACGTAACATTAGGGGATTCCAACTACATATATAACAAATGTAGCTCTAGTCAGGCATGACATGTCTATGTGGTAACGTTGGCCTGCGGCAGTTGGTATTGACAATAGCCATATACACTTGTATGTGTACAGTTTATATTGTTTGTATCTTTTTTATGCATTACTTTAATTTCCGAATCAATTAATATCGATTTTATACACCACAACTCCCTTAGTCCTCATGTTCAGATTGTTATGACGTAAACTCTGTATAATTACAATTTTCAGTTTAATATGAGGGAAACAAGTGGTTTTACATACAGACATGTCGAGTCAGGCAAACATTGACCTTTGGCAACGTCTAGAATAATAATATTCCCTGTACCGTAGATTATTACGATCAAAATTATTAACAGGATTTAGTAATGACTGGATGGGAGAGGGTTGGAAGGGGTAAAGTTTTATTTGAGTACATTATTATCATAAGTGCCTTTATCACATAACAGGCCCGTTCAGTTAAAATTTACGGTCATTTCATAAAAATGGTATTACACACGTGTAAAAACACTTTTGTGACGTCATGAACAAATGACGTCTTTATGGCGTCATAGGATTGTCTCAATAGTACTGTCACAGAAAAAAAATTGCCTTTTTTATAGAGAATTTATTTGAGAGATTTTGTGGGGTTTTTTTCTATTAAATATAAATTATGTGATATATAGAATCTTACACTCGCGCCAATGTAATGTGGAATTTATTAAACTCGTTAAATAATTCCATATTACATCAACCCTCGTGTAAGATCCTCTATTTATTTTATAATAGAAATTCAGCCATAGTATTTCTAACGCTATATGTTTAACCTGTGTTATTTATATATAACATTTACTGTTTATATGTTATATTTTTTTCTTTAAACACCGAAGTTCGCAACGAATTCCATATCTACAGATTCGATGAAAACTATAAAACTTCTGCTTAGTCAGCACGATCTTGGTTCTTTCAAAACCTTGTGTTATAATGTTATTATGAATCCTGAAAGAAAATGGAGATACCCTGAGAACGACGTCGAAGTCGTTCGACGTATTAACAGGATGTGTTGGGTAAGAAGGCAAGTAACTATCAAAAAGGGAAAGTTCATGAGCGGAAAATCGAAAAAGTCAAGTTTAATTTTGGTAAGCCGATCATGTTTTCATGTAAGTGAAGATAGAATTAAGTGATATGGAGAAAGATTTCGTACATAGGTGTATCGCAAATTTCATGTTCATGAGAGTGTGTGTTCGATGAGGTTATAGTTATCCGTAAGTTAGTAAAAATCTATCAACGTTTTGTTACCAGTTCTGATAAGTCCTGCCTGTTCAATAATGAAGCTTCAACATAACTGTGACTGATAACAGATTGATCAAAATTATGTTGAAAATCATAAAACATGTTAATAAGGGTTTTTTTCTGCATAAGATTTTAAAATGTATTAATGAATAAAAAATTTAAATCACTGTTTTGTCTAAAATGTATCCAAAAGCCTATAAAACTAAACCAAACCATTTTTCACAATTCCTTGAACTGCATTCAATCATGATTTAATTTAGTATAAAAACTTGACCTCTCAATCGGCCTCTAAAGTTTATAAATAGGCTCAAGGGCCTTATAATGCGAAGTACATAAGTAAAATATGGACATAAATCTGGTTGTCATTGGGTGTCGAATTTATAATTATCTAACAAGTTGTTTTCCCATTTAAAATTATTTTTTAACTCTCCCTTTACCTGTGACGTAAACAATGAAATGTCACCTAATTAACATATTTATCACCTCCATAGGTAATTCTAAATCAACACAAACAATATCGGCTAATAATAGAATTGCATAATTAGTATTATCTATAGATGTATATAGCGGTATTTACCAAAAACCTATCACAAAATCAGTCTACAAACAATGCAGAACATGGCAGGTCCCAGTCTTATATATTGTACGGTATTACCTTCAGGGCATTAGGATGACAGCAGTGGTGATAGCACCAATACAATATAGGTAGTCATTAGGTAAATCGGCATGTTTATTGTCAGACAAGTACTGCCCTAGTAGAACAGTATACATACCATTGTATGTATGTTTTAATAAACGGAGATTATGGTCGTGACAAAACCTTTTTGAATCTTCATATCATATCAATATCAATGGGCGACTCATTAAGAATGCATTACTTTTTGTAATCTTTTTTTTTTCTTCTTTTTAAAATAATCCCTGTTGTATTACAAATAATCATTATGAAGGAACAGGATACAAACGCTTATGTTTAATGAAGATGATATATATATAGAGAGAGAGTACATTTAGTTTTGCATATTAGTAAGTTGGTTAACATAACTGTCAGAAGAAGAATACAAACCTTTACAAGACATCCGATGAGTACGATGAAATATAACGATTCCATATCACGACACACAGCAACGTATTATTCCACAAACATGTAATCCACGAACAATTCAGAAGAATCAGGAAAAGACTCGTTCGCTTGTGTAAAATCTACAAATAAAGGGATAACAATGGCGGACACAGAGCACCTGTAAGCAGACGTTCGCTCCGTCAGGAAGCCAAAACAAAGTGACGTTTACCTGACAGGTGAGTGTGTCATAAAAAGAGGCAAGTCAGGTTGTCCCACAGCCTAAACGCTGACGAAGATCTCGCTCACATAGCTAACCACAGACGTCACTACCGCTCAATTAGCACAGCCCACATCCAGTGGGGGATACAGATGACCTGAAACGCACCCCTGGCTGTCCAAGTGATTCAATAATACGTCAGGCAGCCTGGGAACTGACTTGAAATATTCAAACGCAGAAAGAAATTACTAATTCTATTGCGTATTACGATTCGTCTTATTTTGTCACATGCAAAGTCATCACTTAATGTTTGTATTACTGTCACTTTTCCTATTTTCTACTCTTGTTATCTATCTCCTTATTTATCTGGTTTATCTCATATATTGAAAAACTTACAAAATCTGTAATGCATTTTTTTTCTTGAATGCTTAAGTCGTTCAGAAGTTTCATTAACATTTTCAACTAGTTATAATTATACATTTTTCTTTTTCTGCTTGAATGAAATGGGTTGTCAACTAATGCTCCGATTGAATGTTTCAATATTATGCTCTTTTGAGATGAAATTCCGTTGAAACAAAAATGGGATAACAAAGCAAAAATTGAAAAACGGCTGATGACAACAGACGTGAAGCCTCAAGCAATTATCTCACCACGTGTATAAAACATGTGAATAAACATTTGCTGTTCATGCCGATCCTCTTTGTAGATCTTCATTCCAATATCTGAAAGTTGCACGCCATATTTCTGAACGTAATTAGTTCTTTATCCCCCGAGTGAAAACGTATTTGGTCAGATATGGTCTCATTCGCCTATCACCACTCAAGGTCACGTGACGGTCATCTGTGCCGTAAACAGAGGTTAGGACTGGTAAGATCGATTTAGATCAATCTTTTCCAATTACCAAAAGAAGGTTTGCACTCAATATTCTGTAGAAGCTACTCAGCAGTATTGCCTCTATAGGAAAACCTGCTGCTTTACTACAGTGCGACTAACATATACATACGATATAACTAGTGCAGAAATCAATAGTTTGTAGATATGTGTGAATGCATATTTATTCTAATTTTTGTATGTTCAATTGAAACATATATTTAATAAATGGCTCAAACTATTCAATTTTAGAACGTCATCTGATATAACATAAATTCAACGTGAAAGGACCATACCTAGACTCCATACTTAATGATACACAGGAAAAAATACAGAAAAAAAATCTGACATAGTCGGAATCTTAATCGGTAAATAATCCAACAATCAATATTATAACATGGTGGAGTCCATTTTACGCCCCGAACAATAAGTTAGTCGATATTCAGTAAATTGTTGTGGGAAACGTTTTTCCTTTTAAATTATAATACAAAATACAGAACAACATTAACAATTATTGCTCACATAAGGCAAATTCATATTCCTTTATCAACTGTTCTATAACAAAACAAACACCCCTGAAGCAGCAAATAACCGTTTTGATTAAGGGTATGGTTTTACACGATTTTACGGTCTGGCTACTTACTTACTTCCAATGCTGATAATAACCATGATTGAATACAACCGCCCAAAGCTGCCCATCTTGACAAATGACATCAGAAAAAAATCAGATTATTAAGTTTTTTAACACTTGAATTTATCCTTGGTCCGGTTTTTTTAACCTTCGTTTATATTCTTATATAATAAATCTCCAATATCAAGACTTGTTACATGTACAATCAGGGATATCCATGGATATATAATGTTATAAGGATAGTAAGCCCCCCTTCGTCTTTCTCAATTTGCCTGGGGATCATTTGGCCCTGGCGTTTCGTGTCTATCAAAATGTCTATGTGTTGTGTCGGTAACAAAGTAAATTTGGTTACTTGGTCAATGGACAACTTCTGGCGAGGGTTTCTAGGTAAGAAAATCAGCTGGAGTCCTATTAATAATTATCTACCTAAAACGTCAATATCGATATATAGGTTTATTAGATAACTAAAGAATAACCATAGCAAACTGCTATATTTACATTTGCTCTGCATTCTCCCATTGACTAAGAGGCAGTTGCTGCCATACGCCTATAACACCCAGTGCCTCAGACTATAACACAATTGCTATTGTGACGTCATCAATCGCTATTGTGACATCATCACTTTCATTGTTGTCTGCACTTGATTTGCTGTTCAAAATTAGTTCGAAGTAACTAAATTAAGCACATTTTTCTATCAACATGTAAATATAAATAATAATAAGTAATGAACATTTTAGCAAACATTGTTACAGTCCTATAACACACATTGATATTGCTGACAAACTTTCATAAAGCCCTAGCGGGCTTTATTTAGTTTGTCATCAATAGCAATTTGTGTTATAGGACTGTGGGAAGGTATCCTTCCATGTCACAACAAGTTTAGAATAAAAAAGTGGATGTCTTTATAGACACCTAGATTATTATTTTCTAAAATTACTAGGACATGTGAGATATGATGTTTTTGTCATTACAGTGTGTTTGCTTCGTTTGTATCTTTTCTGAGTTCTCTGCCATACATTATGGTGTATACCGTTAAATAATATAAATGTGGCCTATTTTGCTGGAACAATTAATATCAGAAATCAAAATATTTCTATTTTTTTTCTCAATGTATGTTGTTTTGCCATTTATTGGGTTTACCAGCTAAGGTCCACCAATCACCGAGAAATTTGTTCAGGTGATTGAAGAATTAAA
The DNA here is from genome assembly GCA_947623455.1 of Mimachlamys varia. Classification (NCBI taxonomy): domain Eukaryota; kingdom Metazoa; phylum Mollusca; class Bivalvia; order Pectinida; family Pectinidae; genus Mimachlamys; species Mimachlamys varia. The sequence continues at coordinate 36,793,344 of OX392534.1, forward strand.
TACGTATGTTGCTTATAGTGCTGTTTAATTCATTATTTGGCTCGATTGTGTGTGATTTGTACGAATGATAGGGCTAGTGTACCGCCGTACCTGCATTTGGACATTTGACCAGTTTTGCTTCCTCCGTCGCCTCCTAGGCTTAAAATAAGCACTTAGCATCACTGACGTGAAGGACGCAACATCTGTATGGTGCATTTAAATTCATTATTTGACTCGACTGAGTCTTAAAGGTGCTACATGTATTCCCGTGCGTGTCTTCAGCACAACCATTCGTCAACTGTCTTTCATAATATAATAATAAGATATGTGTATATTCATGGGATCCGTTATGAGCAGTTAACACTACATATCAACATAAATAAGAGAATACCGAAGCATTAACAAAATCATAATCCAAACTCAAAATCGATTAAACCAGGGACAAAATATATACAAAGGAAAGATTCACATGGAGACCCTTGCAAAAGTACAAGAGAATAAGACCAGGTGTTCCGGAAGAGAAAACGTCTTCTGCTTCATCGACGACACCCGCCATGTAAATCTTTGTCACATCCAAGTAAACATCAAGTTCTCAAAATGAGAACCGAGTATCATTGCCAATCACAACAAGTAAACACCCTAATGAGCATACTCAAAAACGTCCATCTTCATATCACTTAAAGATACAGAATATTTCTCAATGAGACAAAGATGGCGACCATAAAACTTGCCCATAGTTCTGATCAACCTGCATCTTTCGAATCCTTGTGTTGTTAGTTTGTTTGTCAGCAGTCGACATCGATCGCGAAAATCCCGATATTTAGAGCAAGCCCTGGAATACCGAATCAACTGCGAAATGAACCACCATAGGTTGGAGAAGCAGGGATATTACTATCAAGAAATGGAAAGTTAACGATCGGAAAATTGAAATCATCATGTTTATCGTATAGCTTAGTAGTAAGCTGTCCGTGTTGGTCGTAGTTTAAGTAGAGATCGAGGTAAGCAGCTGATGTAGAAGAGTCTGTTGTGTCCTTTATTTTAAGTTTAGAAGGGTATATACGATCGACGTGGTATATAGATATCAAATGATATCTACATTAATCATAGCCGTCACTATAGAAACGCATGACCTGCCATTTCAATGAAAAATAATTAGAATACGATAAACGACTGTCATATCCAATCCCTAATCTTGAACGTTTCCTAGAGATGATTTAATGTGTAAACGTTAGAGCGATTTCGTCTAATTGTTATTTTTTGTAAATAACGACTTGAGCTACATGTACTTTTCTCTTCTTCATCTGCATATTTGTCAATACACAGGTTTAATGAGTTTTAACATAAATTCAATTTCAACATCATATTTTTGTTTTGCATCTTGCTTAAACTTGCTTAAATTGCGATTATCTCCCCTTGTATAATATGGCGATTCCATTTTAATTGCTATTCTGTCAAATGTCTCTCATCAAAGATGTTCTGCCCTTTAGTACAATTAAGTTAGCTATACAACATCTTAAAGCAAGTCTCAGAGCTAAACTAAAAATATTTGTTAAAATTTGTTTAACGATTAATTGATAAGTCTATATACATCTGTGTTGGCTTATTATAAACATAGGACTAAGAACCATAACTCCTGCACTGTATATAGTACTACACTTATCATCCTTCGTAAGAAAAAAAGACCAAATAAACTAAGCATGTCATTTTTTTAAAATAACACTTCAAGAACTTTAACATGAAAACTAATCAGCTTTGCAGGCAATAGAGAAAACAAATAGCAGATATATTTTTTGTTCAATTAGCGATCACCGGATTTATATCATAGGTATTTCAATTTCATTATCACGATGTGCTGAGGAGGAAATCAACATGTAAACAAAGTGAAATACAACACGAGTCACGTCACCAAAGGGAAAGAAATATTCCAATAAATTATAATGCTATTAAGTATGATTGTCCCAAAGGAAGAACAGATGACCTTGGTGTACTGAAATTCATAATTTCAACAAAGGATATTTTTCTATTACCGGTTATGGAGAAGTTGAAAACATAAAAAAGGTTTACACACGAAGGACAACGGATAATCATGTACGGAAATCAGTTGAAAAAGGTCACATGAGCAGAGTGCAGGTGACCTATTCCAAGATGTAAACATTTATTAATATTAGGTAAAATTCTGTCTGGCGTTATTTTCGTAATGGTTGTCAGTATTTGTTTTCCAATAAGATAACACTATGTTTTATATTTTGACTTTGTATTTAGCATCATTCCTCGGTTTCAGATTATTCTGATCCATTAATACTACATTAAAAATTAAACATTTTGATATGTTGGCCTTGTTCTCTCCAATATCTTAAATTCATATGGCATAGGGTAATAGGTTTGGTCCTGTTGTCGATTTCCGAACATCCAATATGAAATGAACGTCATATATGAAAATGTTGGTAAGTTCGATGGTTGTATTCAATAGTTTCCACCGTAAATATTTAACGAAAAAACAGTCATACATGCACAAGGATAACGATAACCAAAACAACAGCTATACGTGTAGCCAAAATATGAAAAAAGATAAAGGAATGAATTAAACATTTTATTTTTTTTATATCAAAAACAAAAGAATAAGAAAATATATGCAAATGCAAGTATTTACAGATGAAATGATGTAAACATATATTAATCATTGTATTCATGTATCGTTACTGAAGGTAGAATTTCAAGACAGGAAAACAAATTCTAAAATTCTAAGCAACTCGTTTTAGTGACGTATCTTAACGATAGGTCCGTAATCGGTCTTTGTATATCCGTTACTAATGACAACATGCATTCGAGAAATACCTTTCATACGTGTGCGTTTTGAGGGTGTAGTGTAATACAATATAAACTATCCATTCATCTAACAAACTAATACATCCAACACACTACTCTCATCATGGTTCTATATCCCATTAGCACTTTCATGTATTGTCAATATCATACTTTTTTCATTGGAAGTTCATACTTTTATATATCATACAACATTATGAATGATCAAATATTTATATATATATATATATCGAAACATTTGGTAACTATTGTACTATGTGAAGTTAACTTTAAACTGAAATTCGAAATATACAAAATAAGAAATTTTAAGTTAACCTAATAAATTGTTAAACTGCAAAGAAAACATATCCAATTAATTTAAAAAACTGATGTGACATGTACAAAACGTAAGATCAATAACTTGAAATGGAAGACGTTATATATGCCTACTGGTCCCATTTGTGCTCGATAGTGCCCAAGCTTTCCAGAAAAAGAAGATTACTATAAAAGAAAGTATTGCATAGTTTTTTTAATCAAACTGTTGTATTCTGCGCAGGATACGTTGGACATACAAAGAGATCAAGCATCTGGTTAATCGAGACTAAACAGACCATTTGAAAATCATGTCGGATACCCTGAATGGATCAATGATACATAATTCCGATTGTTTATTACATATTTAAATGTCCCCGAAATAATTGAACCGTTACTCTGCTTTATCTAGTAGCATGGGAGGAAATTATTGCTACTTACATAATTCATTTAACCGCATGAAATTGATAAAACATATTTAATGAAAAGGAAGCCATACTGTTTTTGTTTTTTTTTGTAAATGTTATCAAAGGCAAGAAAAATTCAATTCAAAATTTAAAACGCCGTCTAACAAATTTGAGTGCAACACATAGTTCTTTCAAAACAAAAAAATGTCAAGTGTAAATATAAAATACTATATTTTTTCCACATTACCAAATATAAGTGCGAACATATTAGTATAAGAGTGTTATCAGTCAAAAACGTTCGTGTGCGAACATTATTACGCTCATAAATTTCAACGGTGGACTTTAACAACAGCTATGTTCAATCATATAACAAATAAACAACAAACACATAATATCAATCATCGTTCCCCTGTCTGGGGCCACAACTGAAATACAGTAACACACTGATGAACTACCCTTGTCATCACCTAAAGCTTTAGCTGACATTTAAATAGCATTAAGGTGAAATTATAATGTCAATCGAATTTGTAAAAAATGAGTACGAACTGATAACAAAATGGATTAATGCAACACGTTACACATAATGACACCTATCTCAAAAATAAAAAGAAACAAAAATTTATTTGGTTGGAAACTTGAAAATCAGTGCATACGGAAGATCATCCTCGCTTTTACGTTTGAGTTGTCTCACATTATTGATTGATGTAGCTTAGTGCAGTGCTTTCTTCAGTCAAAACTAGAACAAAACGTAAGGAGAGCAGCCTTGTTATGATCGCTTACTTCTTATATTTGACACTGAACTACGTACCTGCACGATTGAAACGACAATTCAATTAATAAATGCGTAGGAAATAGGTATCGCAATAAAATATGTAAAACAATAGTCACGTCTAACCGTCATATTCAATGCAGTCAAAATAAAGAATTATACAAAAACAATACGGTACTTTCAAAAGTATTCTGCACCTGCAAATCATTCATATAATTAACATAATATTATCTTAATCCCTTATACATATACTTGCACACTATGTCAAATTATTTTTGTATCTCTAGTTCCCTAGTTTACTACAAATCATTAGATATCCTTTACCCAAGGTATCGTAGTAAATCAAAATATAATAAAATTCAATGCTTTCATGTCCCAGCGTCAACAAAAATTCAATATTGCTATGTCATCCCGAACAACGCGTTAGTTTAATTACCTCCCTTACTCAACCTACCCCCCCCCCCCCTCCCCCCCCCCCTCCCCCCAAAAAAACAAAACAAAAAAGGTGGAATCTTTATTTCGATGTCAACCCAAATTATTGTGAGATAACTGTTGATCATTCTAGACAATAATTAATTTTGTTACTTCTAATGATAGATTCTTATGTTGATATCGTATATAAGTCCTCATTGTCAGAAGCAGCTGGGGGAGGAGTCTGTCCCTGGGGCTGGAATGTGGTATAAAGAACGTTATCAAATGATAGACTTGCTATTGCAGTTGTTTCTTCTCCTGTATCTTCAGGCATGGGCAGACTCCCGTTATGGTAGAGAGAACCGTTTCGCCCAGCAACCACAACTGTCTTTGGCCTGTAATGATAAAAGAACTCCAGATTTATTTTACTTAAATTTTTACTTCGTCAACGAAGGCAACACTATGAGAATCGTTTGTCTTTTAATCGCTTATTGAATTATTCTCCAAAAATAAATTCATTAAAGACAAAAAAGCTATAGAATGCAGCATATGTTTTTCACTTTTTTTTCTCCATACTGTATGTATTACTGAATTTAAAAGGTGCAGCATGTGTGTGTTACGACATCTTCTTTAATATCAAATTCATTTGCTCTAACATAAACAACCGACCACAAGTCTAGACATGTTTGTTTTATAATTTGTAAGAGAAATGTCGTGAAATTATCTCTTGTTGTACTTACCGTCGCCTGTGTTTGTATATCACAATTGCTATGGCAACCAGAGCAATAAAAACACCTGCTATCACCGCTGGTATATACCAGCGGGAGAGTAACCAGTTTTCCTGGGGAAAATGAAAACATCAATGACAAGAATGTAAGAGCAGAATATCTCGCACTTGTTCGTAATGGCAAAAAATCTATAAATGAATTTATCAATTTATTAAGTTAACAATCAACTATTTTAAAGAGCATTGTTTGAAACAAAGAAAATAACTTTAAAAAAAGCATGCCATTGTTTTATCAAAGTTCTTAAATTGGTTAATTTGCCCTAAACATAATTTCAGCTTTTAGCTGAGAGATGATTTTCTATCATTGGAAAATAAAAACAGTTAAGTGAAAAGAAACAGAAGTCGTTATACTTATAAAATACCTTACCTTAGTTTCAAAAACGGCAGTGCTGTGTAAATTGCCAACTGTTCCGTCAGAAATGGGATTCTGAACTACTACAGTAGCAGACAGGGCAAACGCATTGTCCAAAATATGTTCTGTGTCAAATACGTTTGTCAGTTCATCCTGACATATCTTAACATCTTTGACGTAGGCAGATACAAGAATGGTTGTCATGGGATTGCTGTAAATGATAAATTATATGCATAACTAACCAAATCTAGCGGTGTACAGTGACATACCTCATACAAAACTGGGGAAAAAACGTCATAGAGCTCTCATTATGATTGAATTCCAGGTTGACAGTATTTTTTAACTAAATTGAACAGTTTATATTAAAAACTTTTCTCCAGTTTGACCACTGCTACAGTCTTCTTTAATACTAATGGCGGTAGGGAACAACTATTTAATGCTCCGTGTCTCAATGAAGACAAAAATTGGGTTTAACAACCTGGCTCGCCTAATTTCATTTATACACAACTGACTTTTCTCATAGATTCACTGGTCCTTTTTTATCCTTTAGAAGTTATTTCTGATATGGATACCTACTTGTCAGTATCTGTTGAGTGCTTGGTTGTTAACATTAAGCGTATGTCTCCTATGGTAATAGCAAACACATTGCTTAAAGCCTCCAGCAGCGTGGTGTTGAAGTTCTCCAGACCAATCGGGTCGAGGTCACCATCGACATTTACTATCACCGGATCTGTGTTGTCTGTAAAAATAATAGCAGGGAACAACGGATGTGTTATCAAATGTGGACATTGTTTTTTTCTATTATATGTATTACTATATGTGGTAACAATAGCAGGGATACACGTATCTATTAACAAATGTGAACATTGTCGTTTTTCTTCATTATTTATATTATCTGTGAAAACAATAGGAGGGAAACACATACAATGCATGTGTTAGCAAATGTGTGTATTGATTTGTAAGTACATGTATTGCAAGTAAATATAAATCATACAAATCAACAAGCTAGCCTAAACTTATGTTAGTCCACAACCAGCTTACAATTTTACCATACGCTCACAGCCATGTCATAACCTGTACAATATGTGTATGATGTTTATTAAAAGCGATAGAGCCACCAGAATTTAGAAACTGATTGATGCATGTAACACAATTGACAAAAGAAATACGTGAGTTTGTGTTTAAAGACTTTCAAAAACGTCATTTTATATAAAAGGGGAATCTTACATGCAGGGTTGATTTCATTCAGAAAAGACCAATACCTTAAAACTAAATAATACTGCACTGAACAATTGTTAATTACTAAAGTTTATGTAAGGTATGAAATTATATAATAATAGGAAGCCTTAACCAAAAACCATCTGGGTCAATTTGTTCACAGAATAGTCAGCGGAACGAACACTTGAAGCAAAACATTAACCTGTTAATTCTTTTAAAAAAAATAAAACTAAAGCTGCATGAGAAAGAATTCAAAATAATTTTCTAATTACGACCAACATAAAAACAATATCTAATACATACACATGTATTATATTTTGATAAAATTTTCGAAAAAAATAAATTTGGAAAAAAATCCTTTAATTGCAACTTAAGCTGATTATGCTTTAATTAACTATTGTCAGGACCAATATGTTCAAAGATTGGTTAGCTTTAACCCATACTAAAGGTAGATTAAACAAGCAAATATTGTTTAAGGTTTTAATTCAATATTACACTTGTGCATACAAGTATTCGAAATGATCATCTTACGACAAGGAAATTCGCTTAGGAGGCTCCAAACAAACGGATACAGGACGGAATTCATTCAAGGAGGTTTTATACAAAGCACGCCAAGGATATGAACGAAAACAATTGAGAATGTATAGCATGTGTATCAATACATGAAGTATGAATTGGGGCGAAAGTCAATGTCATGGTAAAAGTATCAAGGAGGACTTAAGTACAGGAAGACAAATATGTGGTATGAAAGATGTTGGATAATAGGATAGATAGGTAAGTGTGTATGATGTTTGAATTAAATTAAAAGGTGTCACAAAACAGAATAATTTCCTTAATATTTTTGGTGAGTAAAATGTCCATTGAAGAAAGATACATTGATTTCTTTTTGTAATACAAGCAAATCTTCTCACTTCAATAAGAAATAAAACGTACACCCTTAATTGATGATAAAATTGGTGTGATAACAAGACTTTGTTCAAGTTGCAATGGCAAGAACAGAAATACATTACACTTGCTCATATATGAAGCTTTGTTTGATACAGAGAAACACATTGTAAAGAAGATGGGTTTGTGGATGCTGAATAAATGATGAAGATAAGGGGGTAGCATTGTGCATGATCAGAGATTACGAGAAACAGTGCAGAAGAGAAGGAAACAAAGATTTGCACAAACCAAAAGAATGATCAGAAAAGGTCAATGACACCAACTCACCATCAATGCATGTTTTTTTTAGGATGATGTCACAGAATTTTCCAAATACGTCCTTGGGACAAATGCAGAGCGGACTTTCGCCGGAGACACATGTGCTATTGTGTCGGCAAGGAGACGACCCACAGAAGTCGATCTGACCGCAAAGATGACCTTTGAAACCTTGACGACATTCACATTGGAATGACCCAACTTTGTTCACGCACTTCCCGCCGTTTGTACACGGATTCGATAAGCATTCGTTGACATCTGTTGCACATGTTGCTCCAGTCATTTCCGGTGGACACTGGCACATGAAGGATCCGTTCGTGTTGATGCACGTTGACCCAGACTGGCACGGCTTTCCCTCACATTCGTTCACGTCATTGCTACAACTTTCGCCGGTCCAGGAACTAGAACAATCACATCTGAAAGTGCCGTTAGCGCTCTTGCAGCTGCCATGATTTAAACATGGACTACTCGCACAATTGTCGATGAATGTCTCGCATAAACTTCCAGTGTAATCTACTGAACAACTGCATGTGAAAGATCCATCAGAGTTTTCACACGAACCTCCGTTGTGACAAGGAATCGAATCGCATTCATCCAGATCCTGGTCGCAGTTTGTACCAATCCATCCCGGAAGACACGTACAGGCATATTCACCTTCCATGTTTACACAGGTTCCATTGTTGAGGCAAGGGTTCCCTAGACATTCGTCAACATCAACGTCACAGTTCTGACCTGTAAACCCATCGCTACACGAACAAGAATATCGACCAATCATGTTGTCGCATATGCCACCATTTTCACATGGAGACAACAGGCATTCGTCGACATCATCATCACAAGTAGGACCTTCCCAGTTTGGCGGACATTCGCATGTAAAAGTTCCCTGTACATTTGTACAACTTCCGCCATAAGAACAAGGATTAATCACCAGGCATTCGTCGATGTCGTCATCACATGTTTTACCCGTCCAACCACTTGCACAAAAGCAGTCAAAATCATCAAACAAATCTGTACATGTGCTATTATTGTTACACGGTTTACCTTCACATTCGTCCTTCTCTTCTCCACACTGATCCCCTGTCCATCCGCTCTGACACTCACAGGAAAAGGTCCCAACGTGGTCCACGCACGACCCGTTATTGGTACAAGGGTCGCTAGCACACTCGTCAACGTCAGTCTCACACAGGTAACCTTCAACATGAATTAAAACCAATATAATTTCTTGAAGTATTGGTTTAAGTATGCATTAAATGGAATATGTATCTCTTCACATACATATTGATGAATATGGGCAACTGTATGCAATGAATGTATGTAAAACTGTCAAGGTAGAAATTACCACGGAGTTAAAATTTTAGCCTTACAAATATGTATTTGTATACTAGTACTACACAGGTTTTGAACATCGAATATCGAATATATATAATTTTGGATTCATTTGCCAACAAACAAAAAAAGTTCAAACTGCGATCCGATCGAAATCCACCATGCTATCATTTCCAAATGCAGAAGTATTGGTATTTATAGTACTGAAATATGTTTACATGATACAGAAAACAGTATGAGACAGTTACAATAAAACACAAGAAATATCGGAAGTGTTGTACTAGAAATACATGTCATATTCAAGCTTGTAAGTTTTGCAATGATCAATTACAGAACAAATACGTATCATTTGACACTGTAATCTACATACCGGCAAACCCTTCAGCGCATGAGCAAACGAAAGAACCGTCTTGATTAACACACGTTGAGTTTCCAACACATGGAGAGTTGGCACATTCGTCGATATCTAGGTCACAATAGGTCCCGGTCATTCCTGTTGGACACACACAGACGAAGGACCCTACCAAGTTTGTACACGTTGAGTTGGACAAACACGGGTCGTTCTCACATTCATCTACATCTACGTCACAATGGTCTCCTGCCCATCCCTCCGGACAGAAACACTGGAACGACCCATGTTCATTGATACACGTGGCATTTCCAAAGCAAGGATTGTCCTCTACACATTCATTGATGTCCTCACACGTACCTCCCGATAGTCCTTCGGAACACACACATTCAAACGTCCCAGGCACGTTGATGCAAGAAGCGTTTGCATTACATGGATCGCCTATTGCGCATTCATTGACGTCGATGTCACAGTGCGTTCCCGTCCAGCCTTCGTCACACTCACACCTGTACGAACCAGGGGTGTTCACGCACGTGCCATTATTACGACAGGTGACGTGCAGGCACTCGTTGACGTCATCACTGCAGTCATTGCCGCGCCAGCCAACGGAACATAGACAAATATAGGTTCCGAGAAAGGTAGAGCACTGCCCACCGTTCTGACATGGTTGCGAGACGCACTGGTCAATTTCGGTCTGACAGTTAGTTCCTAGTGATACGGAAAACAAGATGTCAGTGTTTAATTATACCTTGCAAACAAGTATTCAACTCCAAACGAAAGGGCTTAGTTTGGAAATATTTCTTTCTATTATGGTAATTATTAGAATGTGTTCAAATCAAACAACCACATGATTAATATTTTACGATATCTGTTCATCCCTTAGTAACAAACTAGAGATGACCACGTGGTTGATCCAAAATTAGAAAAATAAATGCTACTCACGTTGACCTTTGAAAACAAAAATACGATTTGTTGAAAAAAAATATCTATGGAAATAACAGATCGCGAGGTGGCACCACCAACACAACGAAGGAGACCTGTGGTGACGTCAGACATACCTGTGAAGCCCACGTCACACACACATCTGTAGGTTGACGCCGCTCGGTCACAGGAGCCATGCCGACACGGGCGACAAAGATCTACACGTTGGTTACAAGTCCGGCCAATCCAACCTGTCAGAGAAATAATTATTGTAATGTAAACAAGTGTTAATAGTGAAGAAGAAGAAGAAGAAGAAGAAGAAGAAGAAGAACACTTAATAAGAAACGGATTACCACTATATGAAGAGATTATATGGTTTAAAAAATGACAATGTATTTGAAGATTGATATTAATATCAAAGCCTTCATACGATTGAACTGATTTGGAAGGATTCGGAGGGCGGCATTCGGAAGTGGGAAGTACTTTTGTGACATTTTTCGTTCATATAAATAAAGAATTAACGAGGAATCCTTGACAGACCATACAAGTTATGTGTTCCTCTCTCAGATTAACAAGTCTATGACGTCATCAATCGTACATTGTGATATGCGTAACATGTACTTAGATACTTTCGTCAGTTCTATCACCTTGATAACAGATTTTGGCTCCACTTGTTCCATCACACTTGTAATGGCCCATCCAGTCGTTTCTGGGTCGACAAAATTTAACACATTGCGGTCCGTAGTAGTTTTGTTCACAGAATACCCGGATGGCCATCGACAGCCTGTAAAAGAGGGACGCATTATTTTTCAGTACTTCCTGTACTTACTTCGTGTCCATATACATATTTTTAGGTGACTGACCAGTCCATAAACTCCCATATTGCCCTCAGTGCCATACAATATTTGGTGAATATCAAATTGCCCCTTGAGCCCCAAGGGAGCTTTTATCCACTGTTTATACAATTATTTCCCCTTCATCCAAAGGTGCATCGTCGGTAACCCACGTCCTGACGCATTCGGACAGAGAGATCAGATCCATGGGTTACCGTCGATGCCAAATATGCTTCACGCCTTTGGACAGAATCATCGCTTTCTTACAGAAGACGGATTTTCAAGAGTTGTCTCTGTTTCCTGTAAACTGGGCCCGCTCCTTGATTCTCAAAGGAGCTAAAACCAACTGTTTATACACACCCTGGCGAAGTTTGCTTTCTCGCCCAGCGGTCAAATTTGGTCTTCTTATATACACAAATTTACACCAAAATAACAATAACAACTCACTTGGGCCTGGGAGTCTTAACTAAAAATGTAAACGAACGTGTGGTACACGACTGAATGGCGGTATATCATGTGGTATTTTATTTAGACACATTGACACAATTCTTTTATTTTGCAAGGTAATATCCTCGCTAATGAACTGTGTAATAAAAAACAACGTTGAAAAAAAAGTAACTTCCAAAAGTAAGAAATAAACGTTTTCTCGTGCTGCGCACTCGTGAAAAATATCAAAATATTAGCTCCACTCGTGAAATATATTTGGTATTACTAAAGACACTGTTAGATATCCTCTATCTACTATATCATACTGACAACCAGATCAATCTAGGCCATGAAGAGGTTTACGTACGTGGTCCTTCGTTTGACGACCACACTATGTGTCCGTGAATAGGTAACCTTAGAGGTTGAAAAATCCTTTTGCATGAAATCAACAAAATCGTCGTCGTTGTCGTCGACATCCGTCACTCTCACCTTGAACTTGATCGTCCCCTGGTGGCAAACAAAGAAAACAGCAATTAATCTAACGCAATAATAAGCAATGTCTTAAGACAATCCATCTCGATAGCGTGTACAAGTAAGATACATGATTTAATTAGTGTCAATGTTCCCGAAAAAAATTGCTAATACACAAAACAGATCAGTCTATCGGCGATTGGTATACATCAGAACGATCTTCGACTGGAAAATTGACCACAAATAAACTCACAAAAACCCGTCTATATTTTCGGTTTTGAATGAATAATAATGTGTGTAATCAACTTGCGTAATGAATGTGAAGACCTACCGGCCACGTGGACAGTCTGAAGGTGAATGGGTTGCTTAGACGGCCCGCCCGACTCCCGAAGTTGATGGTGTCCGCGTTACTGATCTCCCCGGTATCGGCTCGCCCGTAGCTGCAACTGTTGACGGAAGTCGAGCTGAAACATGAGAAGTGGAAATCGTTGATATATAATCAAGATATACGGCTGGGGGGGGGGGGGCAAACAATTAGTAATTAACTTCCGGTTATTCTTGTAATGATATCACGAATACAATCGTACGGCAGATAACAGCAATTTATTTACTAACAATACATAATATTGACTAAACCATGCGATTTTCCGGAAAAAAAAATCAATGTAAAAATTGCGAAAGTAATGAAACTACCAACTGGCCTGACTAAGAATTTACGGGAAACCCTCGTGGTTCGAATTTCACATATCTCATTAATTGGCCGCTTGACCACCAATAATCACTTACCCACCAGCTCTGTCCACGCACAGGATAATTTTGTGGTCACACGGACTTCCGTTAAATAGCCAGCGTCCGTCACACGGATGCCCATTATTGCCCTTACCGCCGGGGTTTACATAACTCAGCAAGCGGACCTGGATTATGGCTGTACCGGAAACTACCTGAAATTAAAGCGGAAATCATCATAATACATACGACGTGCTGACAGTCATCCATCCGGGTACTGACCATGCTTGACGATGCTAAACTACTGAGGGGTTGCCCCGTCAAGCTAGCTTACCAGTAAAGCAGTAACCTCCTCCCCCTCCCTCCATTCACCATTCTTTCTTCTTTATCGGTTACACACTAATCTCACGTTGTCGCACACAGTGCATATGGCTTTAACTAAAAATCGTGTCTAGGTCATTTTTCAGCCCCTTCAAAGGAACTTCCCAGCCAAATATTGTGTTTCGGTATATCTTTCGGTATTACAAAAGAAGTCCTTGGAAAGTATGTCCCCTATGACAATGAAAGCATGTCAAAGTACTTTTTCTGCCAATGTTGTTGAGCTCCATCCCATGAAGCTATAAGCCAAAAATAATGACTCTACACCTGCCGGTTCTGGCGGGCGACAGGCGCCGCACCATGGTATACGTTTACACGCCTTTCTGGCAGGGGAGCTAAAATATCCGGGCTTGTCTGTTCACATATCCTTATTTGTGTTTTTACTTTTGATACTCATTTTAAGATTCATTCAGAATTTGAAAATCGAGTAATTAATGCATCAAACGTTTGCGTAGGATCTGCATAACTATTAGAGCTTCAACTACACTTACAATGTGATGGTATAAATTACCATGTAAAGGGCATTACATTGACTCATTCACCCTTGAAATGTCATAATGAACTATTCCAACCATTGACCTGGAAGGGTTAAAATGTGTCTTCGGGGATGAATGAGTTAATTTTATACACAATTGAAGACGGATTTTGACCAAAAAAATGCATTTAAAGCAATTTCTCACTATAAAGTGTAGACTTTTACTTAGATCCTAACCCTAACCCTAACCTTAGCCCTAATCCAATCCAAATAATTTTCCAATGACCTGTCATCTTGCAGCAAAACATTTCGTCACATTATTCTACATGATCTTTTTGGTGACAAAATGACTAAACGGACAAATGCGATTATGCAAGCTTTGTCGCCTCAAAAATTCACCTTCAAGATTCTGACAGTAGTAATTTGATTGACTAATGCAAAAGGTCATCGGAACATGACCCCATATGGGATTTACTCAGATCTTAACGCAGCAGAGAGAAGTTTACGGAACGGCGCGGAGATCAATATATGATTTAAATCAGATTGACCCTAACTCTAGCCCTAACCCAACGTTGGTAAAGTGTTTGCGAGCAGGTGCTATTATACGTGAATCAGCACTTACGAGAAGAGGACAACGGGATGACTCGAGTTTCAGGAAGTACAAGCACCGGGTCACGACAAGTCTTGTATTTGTGTCAAATCTCAACAGCATCTTGATATACACACTTATAGTCAAGATGTGCTCGTGTCCCAATTTAAAACTGCTGTACGGTTTTTTTATGTGGCAGATTTTTTGGAAACAGCTTGAGATAAGTTGACCTTCAATCTCTATTTACCGGAAAAGTGAAGGAGATCGCCATGTCGAAGTTACATAAATATAGCAAGGTACACGTCCGCGCATGCCCTCTTTCAACAGAATTAGGTTTGGTTCTGGGTGTTTCAAGGATTGTTTAAAAGACTATATGATCTTTCAGTGCGCTCATAGTCTCATAATGCAAAACCACCATTTGTTTTAACAAGACGCAGGCCTAGGGCTCGCGCTATTTTGACATGTTATGCAAGAAAGTTATAATTAAACCTGGGTCAGCTCTTTTCTTTGTCAAGATGTCCCGTGATATATCGACGCCGATCGCGAGTGGAATGATAATAAATGATATTTTTGTTTTATTTAGAAAGTGAAAAAAAAAAGAAAAGAACAGATGATTTGTGTTGTTGAAACCCATTATTTTTTTGAAAATATCACATATGAATTGTGTAAGAACGAACACTACAATGTATTACTTTCAGGGTTTTGCGAGTGCCGAGCAAAGTTTCTCTTCGCACAAAGCTAACCTTTCATTAGCATTGCTTATGTCAGAGTTCAGTAGACTGTGACGTAAGGGCACAGTACAACGTGAAGGTTATTTTGTAGAATACTCTCCTCCCTCATCCTACATGTCGTACCCCATGACACATGGACCTTTCCTTTCCATAAACTCCTAAAACATTCTAATGTTTCTTAACTAAGTCTGTTTTCAGCTATGGTGATACCGAATACACATTAATTAATCCAGAAATTTGAATCATGTTTATTCGCTCTAGAACTGAAATGAGATTTTAACCCAGCGAAATCAGAAATATAGAAACACACCGGCTGGACTTTTGCTGAGAAGTATCCCATTTCCAGAACAGCTAATTTCCAAAATTACAATTAAATTAAACAGGTTTCATAAAACAAAATAAACAATTGTTTTTCTTCGTAATTCCTTCCTTTTCAGAGAAAATAGGTAGCTTTGAAAGGAAAATTCTAATTTGACATTGTTGTAAGTTAGAATATTATATTTCGTCTCGCTCTAAATTCATATTTTTTGTCAAACGATACATAATGCATGCGCTTGTTTGTCTGTCCGTCTTCACTCTGTCTGTCCGTCTTGCTGGCGAGTTATCATGAAACAACTACAGTATCACGTACCCTATATCGTCCCTCATTTACCCTGAAGATACGACCATGCCGTGCGTGAGAAATTATTACAGCTAGTTTTGGACTTAGTTAAACTGAAATTTTCAGAGTAATATTTCACCATTTTGGGAAGCTTAGATAAATTTTCAATATATCTAACCCCTAAGTGTGTAGAGTTGCGCTAAAAACCTCTGTTGAAGTCCAAAACTTGACTAGATATAACTAAATTTCAGGCCCCTGTGGGCAATTCCTCAATACATTTTTTCAACATACACGAATTCATGGTATATAAAACCTAAATATTTGTAGTTGGTGAGACTGACATCTGACTAACCCTCCGTATCACCACAGTCAACAGAGCTACCGACCTGTATATATAACACTGCTACACATACAGATGTTATCACTACTGCTAAACTCACAAAACCTAAATGCCCTGGTATTAGATTTCACAAAGATTTCACAAATGTGTCATTATGTGCTTAAACTGGAACAAAGGGGCATATGCCGAATATTTCAAAACTTCATTTTTTTATTTCTGTAATTTTGCTTTCAGATGATGTATTTTAAACAGAATATGATGGAGTCCCTGACTTTAAATTTATTTCATACAAAAATATGTATAAATCCCTGTTACATATCATATGTGTTACATTTGTTTCTCAGCCATCTACCCTCCAATTTTACTGCGTTAAATTCCTATCAGTAAATTAATTTTACCAATGTTTTTCTTGGCATTTGCTTTCATTACATTTTCCGTCGTTTAAAAAAAGTGAGACTACTAAAGAAAAAATTAAAATCCTCGATGCTCTTATCCCCGGCCCTCGGACTTTTATCCAGACCACTCTCGCACTCCCGAGAAACAACAACAACAACAACAGCAACAATATAGTAATACAGGCAATTATATACATATTTATATATTGACTTAAAATGTATGTCATTGAGCGTGGGATTCTTTGACATAAAATTGCCTCAGAAACCCTAGTATAGATACATAGACCAATTATAACATATTATATCCACCAGTTTAGATTGTTTTAAAGGTTGAAGTTCATACCGAGTGCATACGAAAGACACAATGACAGGTTTCTGGAAATATTTAAAACATTAGAAAAAAAATTAAGTTACACTTAATATCTATTTAACATGAAACAATAAGATGTTTCTGGCAATTAATTTATAAAAATGCAACAAAAGAAAGGTCACGATTTTTTTTTTGCTCAAATAAAGCCGTACATAATGCAACGCTTTATTTTCTAATGACAAAACCTTTCGTCAGAATGTACGATATATCAATTAAAGGAAGTTGAACTTGACAGGAACTTTAAAAAAATCGTTTACATCATATACAAGAAGTTGGACAGGTACGAAACTATTTTAATTGCAGTATGCTCAAAAGACAACGTAAAACACTTACCTTCATCAAAGAAATCAAAACAAGCAAACTTATCCAGGTCATTTTTCTTGTTTTAGCATCAAATTAAAGATCTACTCCAACTAAAATCCAGCAACAATCCAGTGAATAGTTGACCATTCGACTGGTCAGTTTCGCACGATGCTAAGAGGATAAGCAAGTGGTCAGTGACAGCTCAATTCCCTACATCCGTTAGGGGAACGAGCGAGCGTGTGTTTGGTGACCCGACCGTGAGTAAGTAGATGTGATTCTGGAGAGCGTCACAACAGCCCCGGTACAGCAGCCCACATCTCACGATAGATCGCGTGATAGCCCCTTGGCTACGTCACAAACAGGCATGTACATGTAGGCCTGTGCTGGTTTTGAAAAATAACGATCGAAAGCTGTCGAAAGATTTCATAGAAGGGGATAGGTTGTGGTTGTGAAACGAAAACCCCTGATCTTTTTACGTTTAATCATTTATCTTCCGTTTTTCCCCGAACAAACGTCACATTTGCGAAATAACATTCTCATTTTATAAAAGCATACTAGCTCCAATCGGCTCGAGCTCGCACCCAATTCCTTTATCTCCGGACTGGACAGACCGCAACCTGTTCTCTTACTCTTTTTTCGAAATTGGCGAGCTTTCCGATCCTTGTTTAAAGCTTAACAAGCATTGAGTTGTAAATAGTTGTTTTCGGAGAGGTTAGGGGCAAGGACTTGGAAAAGGGAGGGAGGAATGTAGCGATACTATACTGGGTCAATCATCGGCGGAGTTCGGAAGGGCCCGGGTTCGGTCTGGCCGCTACATTTTCTTTCTTTTTCCTGCTACACTTGTAACAATCTTTATAATATCAACCAAAACTTTCACTCTCTCTGTTCAGTCGGAGAAATCGAAGAGAGGAAGTTGTTCTCTCTTTTTTAATATATACGAAACATAATATATACAGTTTCATCTGGGGGACACGGAAACCTTCTTCAATGCCATAAGCTAAGACATGCTATCAAACTATTTGAAATATATCGGTTTGTTTCATCAAATTTAACTTATTAATCATGATGGTAATGATATTTTTGCGACATGATCTCATTGCATTTCAATTAATTTGTACATTTCTTTAGCATTTTTAAAGATCTAGACACGATTTCAAATAATAATTACATATTAATTTTATTCCCATTACCTTTATAAACAACGTTGTATAGTCCGTTATGTTCTTAAAATGTACGATTTTCTATTTTATCTAATGTGCATGAACGTCAGTTTGTGAAATAATCCGCCTATCCTTGCAATAACAAGTAACACTAACCATGTGGTACTATAAATACTAGTATAAACAAATAAACCAGTGCTGTACGTATATGTTACTTTCATTTACACTTCTATTGACTGTGTTTTATTTCATTTCTCTCCCATGATTATCATAACGACTGTAACTTTGCATCTATTACTGTTATCGTTCCTGTAAATATCATAAAGTAAATTATCAGCATAGGTTTCTATATCCCTGTAACTGTGCTAGGTTTCTTTACCCCTGTAACTGTGCTAGATTTCTTAATCCCTGTAACTGTGATAGGTTCCTTTACCACTGTATCTGTGATAGGTTTCTTAACCCCTGTAACTGTGATAGGTTTCTTTACCCCTGTAACTGTGATAGGTTTCTTTACCCCTGTAACTGTGATAGGTTTCTTTACCCCCTGTAACTGTGATAGGTTGCTTTACCCCTGTAACTGTGATATGTTACTGTACCCGTGTAACTGAGAAAGGTTTCTTTACCCCTGTAACTGTGATAGGTTCCTTTACCCCTGTAACTGTGATAGGTTCCTTTACCCCTGTAACTGAGAAAGGCTTCTTTACCCCTTTAACTGTGACAGGTTTCTTTACCCCTGTAACTGTGATACGTTCCTTTACCCCTGTAACTGTGATAAGTTACTACACCCCTGTAACTGAGAAAGGTTTCTTTACCCCTGTAACTGTGATAGGTTCCTTTACCCCTGTAACTGAGAAAGGCTTCTTTACCCCTTTAACTGTGACAGGTTTCTTTACCCCTGTAACTGTGATAGGTTCCTTTACCCCTGTAACTGTGATAGGTTTCTTGACCCCTGTAACTGTGATAGGTTTCTTTACCCCTGTAACTGTGATAGGTTCCTTTACCCCTGTAACTGAGAAAGGCTTCTTTACCCCTTTAACTGTGACAGGTTCCTTTACCCCTGTAACTGTGATAGGTTCCTTTACCCCTGTAACTGAGAAAGGTTTCTTTACACCTGTAACTGTGATAGATTTCTTTACCCCTGTAACTGTGATAAGTTTCTTTACCCCTGCAACTGTGATAGGTTACTTCACCCCTGTAACTGAGAAAGGTTTCTTTACCCCTGTAACTGTGATAGGTTCCTTTACCGCTGTAACTGTGATAGGTTTCTTTACCCCTGTAACTGTGATAGGTTCCTTTACCCCTGTAACTGAGAAAGGTTTCTTTACCCCTGTAACTGTGATAGGTTCCTTTACCCCTGTAACTGAGAAAGGCTTCTTTATCCCTGTAACTGTGATAGGTTCCTTTACCCCTGTAACTGAAAAAGGTTTCTTTACCCCTGTAACTGTGATAGGTTCCTTTACCCCTGTAACTGAGAAAGGCTTCTTTACCCCTGTAACTGTGATAGGTTCCTTTACCCCTGTAACTGTGATACGTTCCTTTACCCCTGTAACTGTGATAAGTTACTACACCCCTGTAACTGAGAAAGGTTTCTTTACCCCTGTAACTGTGATAGGTTCCTTTACCCCTGTAACTGTGATAAGTTTCTTTACCCCTGTAACTGTGATAGGTTTCTTTACCCCCTGAAACTGAGAAAGGTTTCTTTACCCCTGTAACTGTGATAGGTTTCTTTACTCCTGTATCTGTGAAAGGTTTCTTAACCCCTGTAACTGTGATAGGTTTCTTTACCCCTGTAACTGTGATATGTTACTGTACCCGTGTAACTGAGAAAGGTTTCTTTACCCCTGTAACTGTGATAGGTTCCTTTACCCCTATAACTGTGATAGGTTTCTTTACCCCTGTAACTGAGATAGGTTCCTTTACCCCTATAACTGTGATAGGTTTCTTTACCCCTATAACTGTGATAGGTTTCTTTACCCCTGTAACTTTGATATGTTTCTTTACCCCTGTAACTGAGAAAGGTTTCTTTACCCCTTTAACTGAGAAAGGTTTCTTTACCCCTGTAACTGTGATAGGTTCCTTTACCCCTGTAACTGAGAAAGGCTTCTTTACCCCTGTAACTGTGACAGGTTCCTTTACCCCTGTAACTGTGATAGGTTCCTTTACCCTTGTAACTGAGAAAGGTTTCTTTACACCTGTAACTGTGATAGGTTTCTTTACCCCTGTAACTGTGATAAGTTTCTTTACCCCTGTAACTGAGAAAGGTTTCTTTACCCCTGTAACTGTGATAGGTTCCTTTACCCCTGTAACTGAGAAAGGCTTCTTTACCCCTGTAACTGTGATAGGTTCCTTTACCCCTGTAAATGAAAAAGGATTCTTTACCCCTGTAACTGTGATAGGTTCCTTTACCCCTGTAACTGAGAAAGGCTTCTTTACCCCTGTAACTGTGATAGGTTCCTTTTCCCCTGTAACTGTGATAGGTTCCTTTACCCCTGTAACTGAGAAAGGTTTCTTTACACCTGTAACTGTGATAGGTTTCTTTACCACTGTAACTGTGATAAGTTTCTTTACCCCTGTAACTGTGATAGGTTACTACACCCCTGTAACTGAGAAAGGTTTCTTTACCCCTGTAACTGTGATAGGTTCCTTTACCCCTGTAACTGAGAAAGGTTTCTTTACCCCTGTAACTGTGATAGGTTCCTTTACCCCTGTAACTGAGAAAGGCTTCTTTACCCCTGTAACTGTGATAGGTTCCTTTACCCCTATAACTGTGATAGGTTCCTTTACCCCTGTAACTGAAAAAGGTTTCTTTACACCTGTAACTGTGATAGGTTTCTTTACCCCTGTAACTTTCATATGTTTCTTTACCCCTGTAACTGTGATAGGTTCCTTTACCCCTGTAACTGAGAAAGGTTTCTTTACACCTGTAACTGTGATAGGTTTCTTTACCCCTGTAACTTTGATATGTTTCTTTACCCCTTTAACTGTGATAGGTTCCTTTACCCCTGTATCTGAGAAAGGTTCCTTTACCCCTGTAACTGAGAAAGGTTCCTTTACCCCTGTAACTGTGATAGATTTATTTATCCCTGTAACTGTGATAGGTTCCTTTACCCCTGTAACTGTGATAGGTTCCTTTACCCCCGTTACTGAGATAGGTACCTTTACCACTGTATCTGTGATAGGTTTCTTTACTCCTATAACTGCAATAGGTTTCCTATATCTAATTTAGGTTTCGTTACCCCGGTCATTCTATATATATTTCCGCTTTCTTCGATGTCCGAGTGGTTAAGGTGTCCCGACAAAAATCTGCCACTAGCTCTCCACCTCTGGGATACGTGTTTGAAACCAACGTTGCCATCTATTGATGGTAGGTCGTTGTTTTTGGGGGGTACACCGACATTCATCCACCTTCAAAAACCTGGCACGTCCTTAAATGACCCTGGATGTTCAAAGGACGTAAAACAAAATAAACCAAAACCACTCCCAAAACAGCGGCTTTATATTTCGGCGCTCCTTTAAAACTTTATGTTCTATCCCATCCAAACCTGATATAACTATAGCTAAACGGGCACACGATGGTAAACAACTTTAAAGCATCCGAACATACTACATGTAGTTTCTGGAAGAAATGGAGAGCATATATTATCTTCGTAAGTTATTTTTACATGCGTATGGAATGTTTAAGTTTATACAAATATTGAAGAACCCAAGGTTGTGTCCATATTAATAGTATGATCCCTTTATAATAAATTATGATATAACTCTGTTTGGTTTTCTTGTTAGATACCCTTCATCCAGTGCGCAAAGGCTTTTTCTGGACAAATCCATTTCCGCCCCGCACGCGTCATACATTACAGTGTACCTGCACGCGTCATATCCGCCTGCAAGCGCAATATCTACCCAGCACGCGCAATAACCACACAGTTCAATAAAACCACGCCAGAGTCACAATTTATTTTATTATTTATATTTTTTGATTATGCACGAACGTTGTCAATGTGTACTTTATGATAAAGATAAGACAATTTCTAAATCTTATCGCAAATACAAGAAAGGATATAGCAAGTGTCATATATGTATGAACGCTTAAACATACTAAAAATATTTGTTTCCGTTTAATACAGATGTATCTGCACTGTCTGATCTATCTTAAGTGGTTCAATTGTCGACAGCTGTACTTTAAAGTGAAGTCGTGCGTGAAACTCCTCACTGGTTTCTTAGAAAAGTGAATTCTAACCAAATACAGTGAATATATTAAGTTGTTATGTTAATTGGTGGATGCAGACAAAACAAATGCCTCTATGTCCATATCTAAATATTTAGACTGAACTTGACATTGACGCAGGATTACATTTTATAGAAGCTGTTCCATTGTCCAATTATAATTAGTCATCATCGTGTTTTGTTTACAATTTTGGGGTTGATATCACAATGTCATTAGTCAGAAAGCATTAACTCCCTGACGCATGTGCAGTCCGTTAGCGGACTATGAACCATACCAGAAATTATTTATATTCGCGTAATGGCAGTAAACTTACTCTCCGGTAATTCTACTATTACAACGGGCAATGCTATCATATACAATTTGACATATATAACGATGTTATTAATAGTAGTTAGTATAGGGTAGATAAAGTATGTGTTGTTGAGGACAATATAAACCGCTGTAGCGATGACAGACTTCAAATATCTTGTAACAATTAGTTACAAAGTACAGGTGTTACGATTAGTTACAGTGTAAATTTGTTAAAGTTGGTTACAGTGTATATAAGTTATAAATAGTTACAGTGTATATAAGTTATAAACAGTTAAAGTGTATAGTTGTTATGGTTAGTTATAATGTGTATATATGTTATAATTAGTTACAGTATAAAGTTGTATGATTAGTAACAGTGTATAAGTGTTATGATTAATAACAGTGTATAAGTGCTATAATAAGTAACATTATATTATTGTTAAAATTAGTTACAGTGTATAAATGTTAAGCTTGGTATAGATGTTATGATACGTTACAGTGTAAATGTGTTATATTTAGTTACAATATATAAGTGTTTTTTTCTTTATATAAACTTTTTTATTTATTTTACAACAATTATGAAACAAGTTATCAAACTTATATTTATCAGTCTTAATGGTCCGGATGTAAGCGTGCGAGGGGTCTTATTGTGGGAGGAAATTGGAGTACCTGGAGAAAACCCATGTGGTTGAGCAGGTGACCCCATACCTTTAATTTTCAGTCCGGTCGGGGAATCGAACACCGGCCGCCTTGGTGAAAGGCAAGTGCGCTATCCACTGCACCATCCGACCACCCGACCACCCTTGTAAATGTTTTGATTAGTTACAATACATGTAAAAGTTTGTTAAAGTGAATATAATTATTTCCAGTAATGAATTTGCTAGTTTAAGTTTACTTGTATAAAACACACCTAGACTGTCTTAATACCGCCAGTATAAGGATGCGGGAGCTAGCTCTGATCTCGAAAATAACACATCGCCAATTCAACACTTTGTGCAGATTGTCCTTATATATTGCTGTGCACTACACCATACAAAAAGGAACCACCAGGAGATCACAAACCTTTTGTGAAAATCGTACCTAAATGGGATGTTTCACCTGTGAGAAATCTGAAATTTCTAATGTTATCGATGTGTCTCAAGCTTAGCAGGAAACTAGAGATGCAGTTTTTGTGTAGAGACCCGGAGGGCTGTTTATCAATCGACGGGACACTCACTGTGTGAATCATCCCACAGTACTATAAATGTCGGATGCTGGGGACTACACCATCGAGTAGGGAGTAAAGTTTAAACTGAAGTTCCATTATCATGACACGGGTCAAAGGTCAGAAAGGCGGCCATATCTAAGTTTGTTTACAATTGTACATGTATTTTCGAAAGTACGATAGTTATTGTAGTGTCACTTAATACGACAATTATGTTTACGTAGACAAAAGTACAAGTATCGTGAGAGGGTAGTTATACTTTGGGGTATTGGAGAAAACATTATCGGTCTGTTAGACCTCCTGAAATAGTTTTATAGATCATCGTCATTTACGTCACCATCAAAATTAATGTAATACACATAATATTACGTTATCGTGTGTAGTAAATACATATAAGACGATTTATACGTATTTATACATGTACGGTTTTTAACATGCAAGTACGATATTATTTAACTGTAAAACGCAAAACGGTCGTCTTCTCGTTCTAGTTGCGATCTGTTCCAAATACATGTACCTGTACAGCTACGAACAAACAGAAACCTTCTTAATAATCGGTGTCAACTAGGCCTAGTGTTTGATTAAAATACCAAGAAATGCTTACGGCTGCGTGATGAATTATTTCAAACGAAAGAAGTAAAGAACAACTCACCAAAAACGATTACGTCATTTCCATTCTGTCCGTGATCACCGTTTCCGCATCGTCGGTTGAGCACGTGATTAGGGTATGATGCTTATCCCCTTGTCCTGAAGTCTCCCACGCGCTGGTCAAGTGTCAGCACGGTCATTTTGTTGATGTCCCCATTTCCTGTTTTGTCGGCCAAGCGATGAAGATAAACAAATACTGTTTACTAGAGCTAACAAATCTAAAGTGACATAACGTTACGTACGACATTTAGGAATTTGCAGAAGATAAACCTCATGATGGTAACCAGGTGGTGTTTTGACCTTATAATTAATTAACCAATACAGCGGTATCATAACCTAGTCGCGCTTCAACTTTTTATACGAAAATAAACCGAGGAATTATCTCGCATTAGTTGAGAAATGATCCACGAGGTACTTTTGAACGCTCGGTACCGTCAAAGTTAGACTGGCTCCCGTTTCTAGAATAGTATACAGATAATGAAAACAAAATAGTCAAATAATTTGAACATTTCGATGTCTGATTCCAAAGTTTGAAACAAGGGGAGATAAGCTAGTAGTAGAAATCAGTAGAGAAATTCTGTATTGGAGAGATTTGAAGTGAAGGTAATGGAGTGATTTGACGTGTATGTAATGGAGATGTTTGACGTGTAGGTAATGGAGATATTTGACGTTAAGGTATTGGGGAGATTTGGCGTGAAGGTATCGGGGAAATTTGACATGAAGGTATTGGAGAGATTTGACGTGAAGGTATTGAAGATATTTGACGTGAAGGTATTGGGGAGATTTGGCGTGAAGGTATTGGGGAGATTTGACGTGAAGGTATTGGAGAGATTTGACGTGAAGGTAATGGAGAGATTTGACGTGAAGGTATTGGAGAGATTTGACGTGAAAGTATTGGAAAGATTTGACGTGAAAGTATTGGAGAGATTTGACGTGAAGGTATTGGAGAGATTTGACGTGAAGGTATTGGAAAGATTTGACTTGAAGGTAATGGAGAGATTTGACGTGAAGGTAATGGAGAGATTTGGCGTGAAGGTATTGGGGAGATTGATGTGGAGGTATTGGAGAGATTTGACGTGAAGGTACTGGAAAGATTTTACTTGAAGGTAATGGAGAGATTTGGCGTGAAGGTATTGGGGAGATTTGATGTGGAGGTATTGGAGAGATTTGACGTGAAGGTATTGGAAAGATTTGACTTGAAGGTAATGGAGAGATTTGACGTGATCTTTGCCATACGAAGAAAATGTCATGGAAAGGTATCGTGACTGCCATTGGGATATTAATTCCCTGAGGAGTATAGCAACAGGCCATACGGGCCTTAACGGTCAGCTGACTATACAATGTATATATTTTTAGTTGTTTATAATATTAACATATTTGACCCCTGTGACCTTAAAGGTAGGTCAAGGTCATTCATTTTAACAAACTTGGTAGTCCTTTATCCCAGCATGCTACAGACCAAATATTAGTATCCTAGGTCATTTTTACATATTTGACCCTTGTAACCTTGAAAGTTGATCAAGGTCATTGATATGTGGAAAGTTTGTAGCACTGCTTCCAAGTACCTACTAGCCAAATATCATTAACCTGGGTTTTTCGGTAAGTTAGAAGAAGATTGTTATTTTTTTTATTATATTTTTTTTTTTTACATATTTGACCCCTGTGATAGTGAGTCAAGGTCATTGATATGGGGGAACTTTGTAGCACTCAATCCATGGTACCTACTGACCAATTCTCAGCATCCTGGGCCTTTTGGTTAATGAGAAGAAGATTGTTAAAGGAAAGGAAAACCCTTACCCTTTGGGTCAGATGACCTAAAATTATGACGTAACGTGAAGGTCTCGGAAATGCGACGTGAAGGGCGTAATAATATGACCTAAAGTGAAAGTCAGGGAGACGTAACATTAAACGTCGTGAAGACATGACGTGAAAGTCTAGGAGATATGTCGTGAATGTTTGTGAGGCGTGCCGTAAAGGGGGCTGAAAGACATTACAAGGTCTGGAAGAAGTGATGAGCGCTTGAGAGGTGTTAACGGTGTATCAAGGTCTGGGATACATGCCGTGAAGTCTTGTCCTGAAGGTCATTGTAGTTATAACGTGAGGTAAGGCGGTGAGGTCTGGGAAATGTGATATTAAGGTTTAGGATGTGTGAATGAGACATAACGTGAAGGCCTAAGAGACGTAAAAGTCTGGAAAACGTGGCGCGGAAGTTTGGGGGATATGAAGTTAGGTGCATGCAGATACATGGCACTAAGGTATCATATTTACATCTTCTCTGCAATGCCACTTTATTACACTACCAAGGCCAGTTTCGTGTTATGATGCCATAAATCTGGAGTGGTTATTATGACGTCATTACGATTGTGACATCAGAATAATAACATTGGAGATAGCTGACCGAAACTGGCTACTTGTTGTTCATTCATTAGAAATATACCTTAAATGTTCAGAACAAATGTAAAATTAATATAAATTATTTATCAAAATCAATGGAAAATATAAATATAAGCATTAAACAGCATTCTGTTCCGTGTTATGGTCCTATCAAACGGAACAGGATGGCAGACAAATAATCATAACGCGCGTTA
This sequence comes from Mimachlamys varia, assembly GCA_947623455.1. Taxonomy (NCBI): domain Eukaryota; kingdom Metazoa; phylum Mollusca; class Bivalvia; order Pectinida; family Pectinidae; genus Mimachlamys; species Mimachlamys varia. Next base: position 36,820,928 of record OX392534.1, read on the forward strand.
TTCATTTTGTCTGCATTCCTAACATTTGCTAAAACATTAATTACTTAAATAACCTCGATGTTTTGGACACGTAACATGAAGACCTTGGGGACGTGACGTACGAGTGAAGGCCTAATAGACATGATGTGAACGCCTGGGACATGATGCGGGATCTGCAAAACAGAATGTAGCCCAAACGTGGTACGTATACTTACAATGTACCTACATCAAAATGAAAGCGTTAGGAAAGGCATGCATGCATGCATTCACGTGGGCTGTGGAGGAATTGAAACAGACACGAACGCGCCTGTACAATGAGACAACACTTAAACCAATTATACAAACACTTGAACCCGATTCTTATTTCATAATGCGAAATTGAAGGATTATTTTCCACGAAGGAGGTATAGGTAACATGTAGTTCGACTATGTACGCCATGATTTGACAGGTTTCCAGTAAACATCTATTGTCACCAATCCACTGTCCATATATGGCATGTTCTTCTTACTAAGTAGACAATCTCTGAATATAGGAGTTTCCCCTCGGCCATATATAACTAGTTGACCTTGACCATTGAACCATGAGATACACAATATATACAAAGTTTTCTTATACTTGACACTGGTGTAGAGATGATCAGATTCCATAATGGATCGGGGCCGCGGTGGCCGTGTGGTTAAGGTGTCCCGACATTCTACCACTAGACTTCCACCTCTGGGATACGCCTTTGAAACCCACGTGGGGCAGTTGCCAGGTACTGACTGTAGGTCGGTAGTTTTTTTCGGGTACTCCGGCTTTCCCCCACCTCCAAAACCTGGCATGTCCTTAAATGACCCTGGCTGTTAATAGGACGTAAAACAAAATAAACCAAACCAAACCATTTAGGATATAATGTCTCGTGTGTCACCAAACCCGTGCAGATGCAAATAAACTCTCGGACAATTAGGTCAGGTTATTTCCCCTGACCAGGAAGTTTAAATATACCGCTATATATATATATATATATAGCTTGCCAATTTAATCGAGTTCCGGTCTAGCGCCGTTTGAAATTAACCAATTTTACCCCTTTTGGCACTGACGGGCCAGCAAGAGCTTCGTCATGTGGCTATATATATATACCCCCATTGTAATTAATCCTTGAGCTTTGGACCTCATGGTCAAATCCATTGACCTCGATCTGTGGCCTGTTGAATTCTGACAAACGTTGCTTAATAATGTCATAACAAAAATGTTCATCAGTGAAAATTTACAAAATGTGTCCTTAACCTTAGACCCAGTGATATCAACTGTTGGTCACTTGATTTCTTGTTAAATTCAAAAGTTCACCGATGGAAAGTTACAAAATTTGACCTCAGACATTGACCTTGTGATCTTGTCTCATGGTCAGTTGATTCGTCCGATTCCAAAAAATAAGTTTCCTGCATGATTTCATAATAAAACGTTCATCAGTGAAAAACTTCAAAATGTGACCTTGACCTTAGACTCATTGACCTTGCCTTTTTGTCAGGTTACTCCTGTGTTTAATTCCAACCAACTGTTCTTCATTATGTCATAACAAGAAGTTCATCTGTAAAAATCTTCAGAAGTTCACCTTGATCTGTAACCTGGTGACCTTGACTTGTGGTCAGTCAACTCCTTGCTTAATTCGAAACAATGTCGCTTCATAATGTCATAACAAAATATGTATCAGTCAAAAGCTACAAAAAATTGACATTGACATTAGAATATAATGTCCTTGACCTTATAGGGCGCTCGTATCTCCGATATGGGGCCGACAGACAGGGACCATCACAGGGAACTATTTATTCCCAACTGAAAATGAGCAAAATATACACAAGTGTCATTTTCCAATATGAACTGTGATAAACTTCATCCCCTCTCAAATTGAGAACGTGAAGTCTGGGTAGCACATGACGTTCACAATTTTAATAATTCACCTTAAGACCCTTCAATCTATGAAGAGGATTTCATTTCAACTTATCTGGATAGTCAATGTGCCCAATTAAATCCCCCCTTCCGTCCCAGGGGTGTGCTAGGGTCAATATTTCTATTCCCAAACCGTTCTGGTTATAATTCAACCAAGTTTGAATTATTTCCAACCGAAAATGAACAGTATTTACAAAAACGTCATTTTCATACAAAACTGTGGTATATCAAACCCGATTTGTAACCGACACGAACAATAGTATGAAGCAGGGATATTGAAGGGTTACTTGACCTGCAGACATACAGGGCGATGTTGGAGTGCAGTGAAAGAAGATTGCTTTACTGTTATCCATATCGTGGCCCGTACTCATTAAACCATTGTCATGACCAAGTATTTTGTTTGTGCTCAAATCCGATTTCTTGTTTCGGTTATAACTGAATAAACAACTTTTTTGTGTTAGTGATTTTGTTCGAATGACTTCCAACAAAGTTGCAAGAGCATATGAGAACGATTCCGTTAAAACAGGCTCGGATTTTTTTTTTTTTAATTTTTAAAGTCGTGCGAGATTAAGTACTCTTAATCAACAAGATTTTCTTAGTTTTTCATTTGAAAATATTGGTCTTACTGGACAGGTAAGAGGGCTCGAGGAATAAAGATTAGGTAATCACCAAGGTGAGGTACATGTAATATAAGGTAATATAGGTAATACAGGACAGGTAGATGAGGTATAAATATAGGGTGACCACTGAGGTGAGGTACATGTAATATAGGTCATACAGGACAGGTAGATGAGGTATAAAGATTGGGTGACCACTGAGGTGAGGTACATGTAATATAGGTCATACAGGACAGGTAGATGAGGTATAAAGATTGGGTGACCACTGAGGTGAGGTACATGTTATATAGGTTATACAGGACAAGTAGATGGGTATAATGATTGGGTGACCACTGAGGTGAGGTACTTGTAATATAAGTCATACAGGACAGGTAGATGAGGTATAAATATTTGGTGATCACTGAGGTGGGGTACATGTAATATAGGTCATACAAGACAGGTAGATGAGGTATAAAGATAAGGTGACCACTGAGATGAGGTACATGTAATAGGTCATACAAGACAGGTAGATGAGGTATAAAGATAAGGTGATCACTGAGGTGAGGTACATGTACTATATACCATCATACCCCAGTTTAATCAGCGTTCCTCACCTTCCTTTACTTAAAACTCCCCATAGGAAAGCATTACAGAAGTAAAGGGAAGTTCCGTAACTTATGTTTGTCTCCTTAAATTCTGCAATGATTACCTATGGAGAATTTTAAGTTTAGCCCTTCAGTTAAAGGAACACGTTGATGGAACCGGTGCCAGGTGAGCTTAAAATGAAAAAGAAAACACTCGTCGAATTGTGGTAATATTTTCTTTTATTGTCACCATGTATGTGTATCACACACATGAATGTCATACTGTAATATCTTGCATATAGTGCGCAGGTACTTTTTGGGATCCAATAATGAAAAAAAAATCTTGAAAAAAAAAAAAAAATTACAGTACATGTATAGCCCCTAAATCCCTCCCTTAACTGTTTTAGAGTCTAATAGGTACAGTCATACATGTATGGCCCCTAAATCCCTCCCTTAACTGTTTTATAGTTTAATAGGTACAGTCATACATATATGGCCCCTAAATCCCTCCCTTAACTGTTTTAGAGTCTAATAGGTACAGTCATACATGTATGGCCCCTAAATCCCTCCCTTAACGTTGTCTTTGATATTACCATCATACCATTATATGCAGAAAAGGTATTGATAGCCCAAAAGTTATTAGACATTCGATTCTGGCTCTGACCTTGTCTCTGGGAGAGGATACTTATAAAGTCAGTGGCACTATAAATGTAATGGCTAAGGATCATACATCAGTGTTCAGACAGATGAGTTATGTACTACAGCTCTATCTAAATGATACTTATATTAAAGGCCCAATATACGTAACTTCAGGAAAATTTTTGTGATTCTGAAAAATTCTAAAAAATAACCCAGTTGATAACCATGCAAAAATAAGCCTAAAACTAAGTAAACCTGAGCGGTAACTAACAAGAAACTCTGGACAAAAAAATCCAAAGATTTGAAAATAATTCAGGTGGGGCCCACTTCAACAACAAACTGAAGGTAGAAGACGGTTCGAAATGGACACATGTTTACAAATAGCGTGTTTCAACTGCTGCTGTTCCAGTAAACACAAAAGAATTCATCTTGAATATTGCTGATATCAGTTAATTTTATCTAAATCTATAAATAGTATAAGTTATTAGGCTTGATTTTGGCTTCAAGTTTTGCCGAAAGTTACGTATATTGGGCCTTTAATCTAGGTCACATTTTAACAAAATCTTAGAAATATAAAACACAATATTCAAGCTTATGTTAATGACACCTTATAAATCAGTCACAAAATAAAACTACATAACTTTTCCAACTTTAAATACAGGAATTTACAGGATTCCCAGGCAACAAAGCTGCAAGCAGCCATCAACAGGAGGTCCATAGTTCAGTGCATTAGTTGTAAAGCCAAAATTTCTTTGTAAAATGATGAAAATGCAAAAAAAAAAATCAAAACAAATTATATTTAATGGTTATCTGACTGCAGTTCATTGGGGATCAAAACAGAATAAATTTATAGCCTATCCCCCTGGAAGACACATTTGAACTCTTCCAATTCAAAGGTTGGACTAAATTATTCTAAAATTTCAGGGGTGAATGAGTTAAACCAAAGCCTATTTTATTCCAAATGAAGTTGTTATTTTGGACAATCAATGTTTAACAATATAACGGCATCACCCACTAGTGAGGCACGGTGGTCTAGTGGTAGGACGCTGGGCTCGTGATCAAAGGGTTGTGAGTTTGAGTCCCGTTCACGGCACTTTTGTTGTATCCTCAAGCAAGATACTTTACCCTGCTTGTTCCAGTCCACTCAGCTGTAAATGAGTATGTGGTTGGGCAGTGCTAGTAATTGTAGAATGCTAGCTGTGAGCGCTGAAATGGCAGCACCGGTTGTATGCTCCCCAGGGAGTTGAGAACGATAATGGCTAGTTGCTAACTAAGGCCCTATAACCACAGATAATAATTTGTGAATTTTCTTGAGACCGCCTTTAAGGTAGTGATAAAGAGGTATATTATACTTCATTCATTTAAATGCCTGTATGATTCTAGTAGTTACTCCAGTCAATATTTTTTTTATATTGGCCTGGAGTCAAGGACTACGGGCCAACGCTATATATTTTGAAGTCATAATTGCAGGATGATGTTATAGACAATGAAGTGACGTAATTATTCCAGACAATGAGCAAAATGGGGTCTGACCTAATGGTCTGTTTTTATTGCATATTATGACTTCGCTTCGGTCCATATACATATGTTTGGGTGACTGACCAGTCCATAAACTCCTATATTGCCCTCAGTGCCATGCAATATTTGTTAAATATAAGAACCTGGAAATGTTATTTTTATTACTAGGTTGGATTTCCTTTTGGGTCCTTATAATTAGAGATATAACCTAGTTCTGATAGGCACAATACATCAAAGCAACCAGCTGTTGCCTTTTTGGTTTTAACGAAAGGCGATTTGAACTTTTGAACCTCACCCTGAACTCTTGACCTTAGAGATGAGGTCAGATCAACAATGATAACAAACTGAATCTCTACTTCCTGTGGATGATTCACTACAAAAAGGTTAATTAGAATCTACCCAGAACATAAGTATAAGGAGTAGAAACAGTGATTTACAAGGAAAAGTTGAAAATGTAACTGATCCATATATTTTATCAGACCTATTCCTCAAAATAGTATGTGTTTGTCTTTACAAATGCATGTTGATGATGTCCTTCAACAAAAATTTTAATGACAATTTCAATAATCTGGAAAAAAATATCATAACATTAAGAGCAATACAGTAAAGCACTCAACTCTAATTAAGTCTTCAATATATACAGACTTCAATATGTACAATACAAAAAATGTACCTGCTATATTGCAATAAGGCTTATCTATATGGTTCATGTATCTTTGTGGTGGAAGATACAAAGAGACCTGGCAATTTCTATAGCAACCAATCCTGATCAGCATAGCAATCAATCCTGGTTACTATACCAACCGATCCTGGTCAATGTAAAAACCAATCCTATTCAATATAGCAACCAATTGTGGTTAACATAGCAACCAATCCTTGTCACTATAGCAACCAATTTTAGTTACCATAGCAACTGATTCTGAAAACTGTAGCAACTAGTCCTGGTCAATAGAGCAAGTGACCCTTGTCACTATAGCAACCAATCCTGATCCCATAGCAACCAATTATGTTTACTATAGCATTTAACCAGGCTTCGTCAATATAGCAACCAGTCCTGGTCCCTATAGCAACCAATCCTGATCACTATGGCAACCAATCCTGGTCACCATAGAAACCAAATCAGCTGGCCATAGAATGCTTACATGTATAAATGTGTGTGCAATATAGGGGGCAGTTTCCAAGGTTATGTTTCGTTTATTTTGGGTTACGTCCTATTAACAGCCAGGGTCATTTAAGGACGTGCCAGGTTTTGGAGGTGGAGGAAAGCCGAAGTACCTGGAGAAAAATCACCGACCTATGGTCAGTACTGGCAACTGCCCCACTTGGGATTCGAACTCGCAACCCAGAGGTGGAGCGCTAGTGGTATAATGTCTGAACACCTTAACCACTCAGCCACCGTGCCCCTCCAAGACATTGTAGCTTATGGACATCATTTTATTTAGGAAAAAGTGTGTTATATACACGCTTTATTTAAGCAATACAAGTGATAAAAACTCTATTATATCAAAAAAAAAGATTCAGTCAGTTTCAATACTGAACTAGAACTCAGACAGGTTAGCAACAGTCCCTTCGTATGGTTATATTAATCGCCCATCATCATCATGATTCATCAATCCTTGCACTTTGGACCAGCTAAGCTAAAAATGATTGCTAACCACAATTCATTGAATAGTTTCAATTTTTCAGTGTCAAATAGAACACAGGCAGTGGTAAAGTTCTTTCCTACAGACATACATGTATATGATACAGTAAAATTGATCACACTGTTTTAAGGCAATAGAAATACTGATTATTAAAAGATAAACTTAACTGAAGAAAGAAGCAGTCTAAGTTTGCTCCAAGTTAAATTCCTGGTTAATACATCTACTCCAGCTGGTTCATTTTTGTTTCACTCATACAACCCTGCGAATTTTAAAGTGGTCCATGTCTTGCCCAGTCTTATGTTTTAATCAGGTTCAAAAGTGACATCAGAGATGAAGAGGTTAAATCAGCACACATGGATAGATATTAGATATTTAACAATGTATTTATTGTAATACAAAAATATATCGTGAAACAAGCATGTTAGGTTTATGGTACACAATGATACTGTGGTTTCTTATGAAGCAAAGAGTAGATTTTTCATCTTCTATGCAGCCTGGTCAGTGCTATCACAATTCAAGACTAAAGCTAAAACATGTCGGGTTTACCTTTACAAAAAATACTGGACAATAAACTCGGAACAATAATTAATATATAAAATTCACTGGGTATTCATAATGACAACAAGTGTTTACAATAACATTAATTTGTATTAACACCGGGATACAAATAACAGCAAACAAGACAAAAATCTCCAACAGTTATACTGGCAGACAAGACAAAAATCTTCTACACTATACTGCAGTTATACTGACAGACAAGACAAAAACCTTCAACACTATATACTGCAGTTATACTGACAGACAAGACAAAAATCTTCTACACTATACATGTATACTACAGTTATACTGACAGGCAAGACAAAAATCTTCTACACTATATACTACAATTATACTGGCAGACAAGACAAAAAATCTTCTACACTATACATGTATACTACAGTTATACTGGCGGACAAGACAAAAATCTTCTACACTATTCTACGGTTATACTGACAGACAAGACAAAAAATCTTCTACACTATATACTACAGTTATACTGGCATACAAGACAAAAATCGTCTACACTATATTGCAGTTATACTGGCAGACAATAATTGCTTTTTTAACAGAGTACCTTTTGTCACTAGACCAGAAACAGGGATGACTACTTCTGCAGTGTTGTGCTATATTCAAGGTATATTGTGACAACTTTTAAAGCAACGACTGGTTACATGATATGTTTCTGACATGAAAACACATTTCAACACTCTACTCCAGAACATTGGCAGTCTTGGCCGTGTGCTACATCGATCATCTATGACAAGAGTATAAGTACCCCTGGTGCTACCCTGAAAGGCTTGCAATATTCAGATTATTGTTTTCTGCAACCCACACAACTCTAGCACCCAAATATAACGGCCTTTCCAAAAAGTGTTGTTATTTCCCTTGATAGGCCAAAATGGTGGATGCAAGAGGGACTTCTGGGTAGTGTTTTAGTGATGATTTGGCGCCATATGGCAATCTGATGACGTCATTTCCATTATGACGTCATAATTACTTGGTGAAAATTCGTTTCAAAAACACTTCCCAATGTAGCCATGATATTGCAAACAAGGGAGATAACAACACTTTTGAGATAGGCCTATAGTATAAATGAAATGGTCCGTGGGTGGCTGTTGAATTGTCTTTGCTGTGGAGCATTCAACCATATAAAAAGAAATGTCATTAGGAGCATGATCCCACTGCAAAACTGACTGTTTTACATCTCCAATGCAAATTTATACAACCTCAGATGGAGGTATTTGCCATGTGGCATAGGGCTAATAGTTAATGCCTTGAAAAGCAGCTTCTGCAAATTCCTTGAAAATCGTTCTGATTGATATAGTTTATTGATTACATGCATTGTAAAATATACTTTATAGGGTGTCTGATAGTAGTTAATTGTGAAGCATGGTGCTATATCAAATGTTGACTTGCTACCAGGATTTAGCTTAGTTTTTATGAAGAATTTAAAGGCCCAATATACGTAACTTCTGGGAAATTTTCGTCATTCTGAAAAATTGTTTAAAAAAATCCAGTTGATAACCATGCAAAAATTAGCCTAAAACGAGGTAAACCTGAGCGGTAACTAACAAGAAACTCTTCACAGAAAAATATAAAGAATTGAAAATAATTCAGGTGGGGCCCACTTCAACAACAAACCGAAGGTAGAAGACGGTTCGAAATGGACGCGTGTTTACAAATAGTGTGTTTTAAATGCTGCTGTACCGATAACCGCGAAAGAATTCATCTTGAATATTGCTGATATCAGTTAATCTTAACTAAATATATAAATATAATAAGTTATTAGGCTTGATTTTCGCTTCGAGTTTTGCCGAAAGTTACGTATATTGGGCCTTTAAAGGCCCAATATACTTAACTTCATGGAAATTTTCGTGATTTGAAAAAAATTCTGAAAAAAAATCCAGTTGATAACCATGCAAAAATATACCTAAAACCAAGTAAACCTGAGCGGTAACTAACAAGAAACTCTTGACAAAAAAATCCAAAAAATTGAAAATAATTCAGGTGGGGCCCACTTCAACAACAAACTGAAGGTAGAAGACGGTTCGAAATGGACGCGTGTTTACAAATAGCGTGTTTTCACTGCTGCTGTACCGGTAACTGCGAAAGAATATTCATCTTGAACATTGCTGATATCAGTTAATCTTAACTAAATCTATAAATGTAATAAGTTATTAGGCTTGATTTTCGCTTCAAGTTTTGCCGAAAGTTACGTATATTGATCCTTTAATTCTCACCAGCATTTTACTACATGTACTTGATTATCTCCCCCTAGCTAGCTTAGAATTTTTTGTATCATACATTCAAGTGATTATAATCACTTATTAGGTTGTTTTTTTCTAAATACATGTTATATAATATCTGTTTAATAAATGTTTTACTTGTTATATATGTTTGTAAAGTTATCTGACCATGTACACATCGCTGGTAATTACAGGCAAATGGTCTTAAGAACAAAATTGATATGTACAAATGTATATATGTTTTCTTTTTGGTACATAGGTATTAAAGATTAAATGCTGTGTAAATCATTTTCATTATCTTCTATACTTTTAAGACATTGTAACGCTCAATTGTACAAGTGTAATACTACATAATATCCATAATTTATAATTTCATAATAGATTCTGAAAAATTCAATTAAGCGTAAAGTAAATAATGTTTCATAAAAATGCAAGTGTATATTGACTCTAAAATGTTATGATTTTAACGATAATGCAAATACATGTAGTTTATTAATTTTACCAAAAAAGTAGGTAAACTGCTAAAAATATATTGCATATTATTTTACATAGATAATAAATAGTGGAAAAAGTTAGAAAAACATCAAACATTCAAATGTAATATGTTCTAATGCAACTGAGCATTATGATACAGATACATTGTACAGGTATATATAAATGTACAAGATTATCCTGCAAGGACATAATTATAAACACTTTCTTACACCATCAACCTTAATTACAACCATATAGAAACAATGATCCACTGACTAGATGAGCTCCTCCAAGAATATGCACAATGTATAACAGTGATTTGGTATGGTTTTGTTCTGTTTTACATTCTATTAACAGCTATGATCATTAAATACATGCCAAGTTTTAATGATGGAAGAAAGCTGGATTACCTGGAGAAAAACCACAAACCAATAGCCAGTTTGCACAGGGTGACTTCCCTACATAGTGCTCGAACCTGAGTCCAAGAAGTGGAGGGCTAGTGGTTACGGAATCTCGGACACCTTAACCACTTGCCCTCTTCGGCCCTTATAAGATTGATCCAGAGACTAGCGGAGCTCCTCCAGGGAGATGTAAGTCTTGATTTTTGTTGGCAGGTTTAATGTGTCCATCTTAACCATCAATTGCTCCCCGAGACTCTCTCGGACTTTGGTCTGACACATCTGTTGGAGGGATGGTGGATTTTTGGATATTTTTATGAGCCAATCACAGAACTGCTTATGAACACCAAGCTGTTTCGGAATATCACCTGTTTTCTGTCAACAAAATGTATCGAAACACACCGTGAAAGGGGATCATTTATAAAGTAAATCTTTAGAACTCAAAAGGTACAAACCACATCTACTCATAGAGTCTTTCATACTTCAGTCTTTCATACATGTAATTAATATCATTTGCAATCATGAGCTCAGTAGAAATAAAGTTCACACGTTCCTAGGTCTGAATATATCACATACAGCATATCTAGAGCTTGCTTTTATTAGATATTTAGAGATAATACAGGAGCTCACACTTGATACATCTACATCTAAAGCTCACACTTCATGCTAGTATATATAAAAGCTGGCTCACATTAAATAGATCTAAACCCACTTAGACCACAGATTTATAGCTCACACTGTATTAATATGGAGCTCATACTAATTAAGGATTAACTTTCTATTTTGTTTAGGTTATCGGGGGGATAACTACAATGTAACACCACTAAGCCAGTTATGTATAATTTACCCATTTTCAATTGTAGTTATCCACCCATAACCTAAACAAAATAGAAAGTTAATCCTTATATTTACAGTATTTTTCTGAGAAATGTTATTAACTATTTTGTTCATTATAGTCAAATCTTCGGACACAGATTTCATTTCAAAACTAATTAACGTGAGAATGGTTCAATAAATGTAACAGCATGAAATTTGCAAAAATCATTGTAAGCTCTGCCCACGTTTATTGTTTATGACATCACACAATTGTCTTTCAAACTGGAGGATTTGCATAGCTCCGCCCACATGTATTTTTGTCGACATAGAAATTTGGCACGTGTGTAAATTTGAGTACATGCAGTTATCAGGTGATAATGATATTCTGTGGAACAATGGATATTGATCAAATGTCAGTGTAGACTGTAAATATATAGATCTAAACTACCTTATAGACTACAAATTTATAGCTCAGTACATATAATAGAATACCTACATTTTCTATGAAAATTCAAAAATGTTCATTGTAACAGAACTCTTCTGATAATTTTTCTTTTAAAGTTGTGTTTTTTCCCCATCTTGAAATATATATGATGACCACTGACTAGTTCACTGTCCAGTCTTACCTTGTTTTTGAAGGAGGGTTTTGCTCCAGCCGCCAACAAGTACCGGATGACCTCCAGCTGACCGCTGGACGCCGCTAGATACATAGGTGTCACGCCCCAATTGTCCACCTGGTTCACATTAGCTCCGTGCTGTATTGAGAAAACAACTATTAGGGAAAAAAATCAAAGAATACCAAAGCATCAACAAAACCATAATCCGAACTCAAGATTTACATGGAGACTCTTGTAAAAGCACAAGAGAATAAGACCAGGTGTTCCAGAAGAGTAAGCGTCTTCTGCTTCATCAACAACACCCGCCATGTAAATCTTGGTCACATCCAAGTAAGCATCAATCCTCAAAATGAGAACCGAGTCATTGTCAATCACTCAAGTAAGCACACTAATAAGCAAACTTAAAAACGTCCATCTTCATATCACACAAAGGTACAGAATATTTCTCGAGATCAAGATGGCAACCATAAAACTTGCCCATAGTCTTCACCAACCTGCATCTCTCGAATCTTTGTGCCGTAAGTTTGTCGTTCAGCAGCAATCTCGATATTCAGACCAAGCCCTTGAATAACTAATCAACTGAACATGTAAACACCATAAGATTGAGAAGCAGTGATGTTACTATCAAGAAAGGGAAAGTTCACGATTGGAAAATTGAAGTTGTCATGTTTATCATACAGCATAGTAGTAAGTTGCCTGTGTTGGTCTTAGTTTAAGTAAAGATCGAGGTAAGAAGCTGATGTGGGAGAGGCTGTTGTGCCTTTAATCTCAAGTTCAGTAGGATATATACGATCGGCTAGTTCAGCAAGCTTCTTGTTTGAACTAGCTTCTATAGAGCTTTACATCTCCTTTGTAGTCTTCAGATATAAACAGTATCTACCAACTACAATTATTGTTATACAAGTGTATTCACTATTTTTTAAATGCAACAGAAATATATTCCCATGTTAGAACCCATCTTTAGTTTAATGCAGATTTTGAAGCTTTGAATGTAAAAACATTTTCTTTACCTTCACTTTGAACCTTAGGAGTATGAATACTAATGAGGTAACCTTGAACCTTGTACTTATGATCATATTTACAGTCTACACTGACTTTCACTCGATAACCATGAGAATGTGCCAAATTTCTATGATGTCAAATTATCCTGGTTTGAGACAAAATTCTGTGAAGTAATCAACAATAGACATGGGCAGAGTTAACCACGGCTTTTGCAAGTGTCATGCCGTTACTTTTACCAAACTGTTCTCATGTTTATTAGTTTTGAAATAAAATCTCTGTCTGCAGATGGGACTATAATGAACAGAATAGTTTAATATGAACCATTTACAGAAAAAATACTGTCAATATAAGAACTAACCTTCAGTGTTGTTTAATGTATGAGATCATAAATCCAATGGAGCATGACGTAAATATCACCAGGGAACCTTAAACTTACTTGTATGAGTAGTAAGGCACAATCGGGGTATAGTCCAACCACAGCATGTAACGCAGTCCCTCCATGTCGACAGTGAATGTTTACCAGGGCACCACACTTCAGCAGCTCTTCCACACAAGACTGGTGTCCCTTGTAGGCAGCCCAGTACAACGGTGTCTTACCGTAGTAGTCCTGTTGGTTCACACTCACAGTTCCTACACAGGAGAATTATAAAATGGGTACATACTACACTCACAGTTCCTAGACAGGAGAATACCACACTCACAGTTTCTAGACAGGAGAATACCACACTCACAGTTCCTAGACAGGAGACTACCACACTCACAGTTACTATAGACAGGAAGTACCACACTCACAGTTCCTAGACAGGAGAATTATAAAATGGGTACATACTACACTCACAGTTACTAGACAGGAGAATACCACTTCCTAGACAGGAGAATACCACACTCACAGTTACTATAGACAGGAGAATACCACACTCACAGTTACTAGACAGGAGAATACCACACTCACAGTTACTAGACAGGAGAATACCACACTCACAGTTCCTAGACAGGAGAATACCACACTCACAGTTCCTAGACAGGAGACTACCACACTCACAGTTCCTAGACAGGAGAATACCACACTCACAGTTCCTAGACAGGAGAATACCAAACTCACAGTTCCTAGACAGGAGAATACCACACTCACAGTTACTATAGACAGGAGAATACCACACTCACAGTTCCTAGACAGGAGAATACCACACTCACAGTTACTATAGACAGGAGACTACCACACTCACAGTTCCTAGACAGGAGACTACCACACTCACAGTTCCTAGACAGGAGAATACCACACTCACAGTTCCTAGACAGGAGAATAGTACACTCACAGTTCCTAGACAGGAGAATACCAAACTCACAGTTACTAGACAGGAGACTACCACACTCACAGTTCTAGACAGGAGACTACCACACTCACAGTTCCTAGACAGGAGAATACCACACTCACAGTTCCTAGACAGGAGAATACTACACTCACAGTTACTAGACAGGAGAATACCACACTCACAGTTCTAGACAGGAGAATACCACACTCACAGTTACTAGACAGGAGAATACCACACTCACAGTTACTATAGACAGGAGAATACCACACTCACAGTTACTATAGACAGGAAGTACCACACTCACAGTTACTATAGACAGGAGAATACCACACTCACAGTTACTATAGACAGGAGAATACCACACTCACAGTTACTAGACAGGAGAATACCACACTCACAGTTACTATAGACAGGAGAATACCACACTCACAGTTCCTAGACAGGAGAATACCACACTCACAGTAACTATAGACAGGAGACTACCACACTCACAGTTCCTAGACAGGAGACTACCACACTCACAGTTCCTAGACAGGAGAATACCACACTCACAGTTCCTAGACAGGAGAATAGTACACTCACAGTTCCTAGACAGGAGAATACCAAACTCACAGTTACTAGACAGGAGACTACCACACTCACAGTTCTAGACAGGAGAATACCACACTCACAGTTACTAGACAGGAGAATACCACACTCACAGTTACTAGACAGGAGAATACCACACTCACAGTTCCTAGACAGGAGAATACCACACTCACAGTTCTAGACAGGAGAATACCACACTCACAGTTCCTAGACAGGAGACTACCACACTCACAGTTCCTAGACAGGAGAATACCACACTCACAGTTCCTAGACAGGAGAATACTACACTCACAGTTACTAGACAGGAGAATACCACACTCACAGTTCTAGACAGGAGAATACCACACTCACAGTTACTAGACAGGAGAATACCACACTCACAGTTACTATAGACAGGAGAATACCACACTCACAGTTACTATAGACAGGAAGTACCACACTCACAGTTACTATAGACAGGAGAATACCACACTCACAGTTACTATAGACAGGAGAATACCACACTCACAGTTACTAGACAGGAGAATACCACACTCACAGTTACTATAGACAGGAGAATACCACACTCACAGTTACTAGACAGGAGAATACCACACTCACAGTTACTAGACAGGAGAATACCACACTCACAGTTACTATAGACAGGAGAATACCACACTCATAGTTACTATAGACAGGAGAATACCACACTCACAGTTCCTAGACAGGAGAATACCACACTCACAGTTCCTAGACAGGAGAATACCACACTCACAGTTCCTAGACAGGAGAATACTACACTCACAGTTCCTAGACAGGAGAATACTACACTCACAGTTCCTAGACAGGAGAATACCACACTCACAGTTCCTAGACAGGAGAATACCACACTCACAGTTCCTAGACAGGAGAATACCACACTCACAGTTCCTAGACAGGAGAATACTACACTCACAGTTACTAGACAGGAGAATACCACACTCACAGTTCCTAGACAGGAGAATACCACACTCACAGCTCCTAGACAGGAGAATACCACAATCACAGTTCCTAGACAGGAGAATACCACACTCACAGTTACTAGACAGGAGAATACCACACTCACAGTTACTATAGACAGGAGAATACCACACTCACAGTTACTATAGACAGGAGAATACCACACTCACAGTTACTATAGACAGGAGAATACCACACTCACAGTTACTATAGACAGGAGAATACCACACTCACAGTTACTAGACAGGAGAATACCACACTCACAGTTACTATAGACAGGAGAATACCACACTCACAGTTACTATAGACAGGAGAATACCACACTCACAGTTCCTAGACAGGAGAATACCACACTCACAGTTCCTAGACAGGAGAATACCACAATCACAGTTCCTAGACAGGAGAATACCACACTCACAGTTCCTAGACAGGAGACTACCACACTCACAGTTCCTAGACAGGAGAATACCACACTCACAGTTCTAGACAGGAGAATACCACACTCACAGTTCCTAGACAGGAGAATACCACACTCACAGTTACTAGACAGGAGACTACCACACTCACAGTTACTAGACAGGAGAATACCACACTCACAGTTCCTAGACAGGAGAATACCACACTCACAGTTCCTAGACAGGAGAATACCACACTCACAGTTCCTAGACAGGCGAATACCACACTCACAGTTCCTAGACAGGATAATACCACACTCACAGTTCTAGACAGGAGAATACCACACTCACAGTTCCTAGACAGGAGAATACCACACTCACAGTTACTAGACAGGAGACTGCCACACTCACAGTTCCTAGACAGGAGAATACCACACTCACAGTTCCTAGACAGGAGACTACCACACTCACAGTTCCTAGACAGGAGAATACCACACTCACAGTTCCTAGACAGGAGAATACCACACTCACAGTTACTAGACAGGAGAATACCACGCTCACAGTTCATAGACAGGAGACTACCACACTCACAGTTCCTAGACAGGAGAATACCACACTCACAGTTCCTAGACAGGAGAATACCACACTCACAGTTACTATAGACAGGAGAATACCACACTCATAGTTACTATAGACAGGAGAATACCACACTCACAGTTACTATAGACAGGAGAATACCACACTCACAGTTCCTAGACAGGAGAATACCACACTCACAGTTCCTAGACAGGAGAATACCACACTCACAGTTCCTAGACAGGAGAATACCACACTCACAGTTACTATAGACAGGAGAATACCACACTCACAGTTACTATAGACAGGAGAATACCACACTCACAGTTCCTAGACAGGAGAATATCACACTCACAGTTACTATAGACAGGAAGTACCACACTCACAGTTCCTAGACAGGAGAATACCACACTCACAGTTCCTAGACAGGAGAATACCACACTCACAGTTACTAGACAGGAGAATACCACACTCACAGTTACTAGACAGGAGAATACCACACTCACAGTTCCTAGACAGGAGAATACCACACTCACAGTTCTAGACAGGAGAATACCACACTCACAGTTCCTAGACAGGAGACTACCACACTCACAGTTCCTAGACAGGAGAATACCACACTCACAGTTCCTAGACAGGAGAATACTACACTCACAGTTACTAGACAGGAGAATACCACACTCACAGTTCTAGACAGGAGAATACCACACTCACAGTTACTAGACAGGAGAATACCACACTCACAGTTACTATAGACAGGAGAATACCACACTCACAGTTACTAAAGACAGGAAGTACCACACTCACAGTTACTATAGACAGGAGAATACCACACTCACAGTTACTATAGACAGGAGAATACCACACTCACAGTTACTAGACAGGAGAATACCACACTCACAGTTACTATAGACAGGAGAATACCACACTCACAGTTACTAGACAGGAGAATACCACACTCACAGTTACTAGACAGGAGAATACCACACTCACAGTTACTATAGACAGGAGAATACCACACTCATAGTTACTATAGACAGGAGAATACCACACTCACAGTTCCTAGACAGGAGAATACCACACTCACAGTTCATAGACAGGAGAATACCACACTCACAGTTCCTAGACAGGAGAATACCACACTCACAGTTCCTAGACAGGAGAATACCACACTCACAGTTCCTAGACAGGAGAATACCACACTCACAGTTCCTAGACAGGAGAATACCACACTCACAGTTCCTAGACAGGAGAATACCACACTCAGAGTTCCTAGACAGGAGAATACCACACTCAGAGTTCCTAGACAGGAGAATACCACACTCACAGTTACTAGACAGGAGACTACCACACTCACAGTTACTAGACAGGAGAATACCACACTCACAGTTCCTAGACAGGAGAATACCACACTCACAGTTCCTAGACAGGAGAATACCACACTCACAGTTCCTAGACAGGCGAATACCACACTCACAGTTCCTAGACAGGATAATACCACACTCACAGTTCTAGACAGGAGAATACCACACTCACAGTTCCTAGACAGGAGAATACCACACTCACAGTTACTAGACAGGAGACTACCACACTCACAGTTCCTAGACAGGAGAATACCACACTCACAGTTCCTAGACAGGAGAATACCACACTCACAGTTCCTAGACAGGAGAATACCACACTCACAGTTCCTAGACAGGAGAATACCACACTCACAGTTACTAGACAGGAGACTACCACGCTCACAGTTCATAGACAGGAGACTACCACACTCACAGTTCCTAGACAGGAAAATACCACACTCACAGTTCCTAGACAGGAGAATACCACACTCACAGTTACTATAGACAGGAGAATACCACACTCATAGTTACTATAGACAGGAGAATACCACACTCACAGTTACTATAGACAGGAGAATACCACACTCACAGTTCCTAGACAGGAGAATACCACACTCACAGTTACTATAGACAGGAAGTACCACACTCACAGTTCCTAGACAGGAGAATACCACACTCACAGTTACTAGACAGGAGACTAACACACTCACAGTTACTAGACAGGAGAATACCACACTCACAGTTCCTAGACAGGAGAATACCACACTCACAGTTCCTAGACAGGAGAATACCACACTCACAGTTCCTAGACAGGCGAATACCACACTCACAGTTCCTAGACAGGATAATACCACACTCACAGTTCTAGACAGGAGAATACCACACTCACAGTTCCTAGACAGGAGAATACCACACTCACAGTTACTAGACAGGAGACTACCACACTCACAGTTCCTAGACAGGAGAATACCACACTCACAGTTCCTAGACAGGAGAATACCACACTCACAGTTCCTAGACAGGAGAATACCACACTCACAGTTCCTAGACAGGAGAATACCACACTCACAGTTACTAGACAGGAGACTACCACGCTCACAGTTCATAGACAGGAGACTACCACACTCACAGTTCCTAGACAGGAAAATACCACACTCACAGTTCCTAGACAGGAGAATACCACACTCACAGTTACTATAGACAGGAGAATACCACACTCATAGTTACTATAGACAGGAGAATACCACACTCACAGTTACTATAGACAGGAGAATACCACACTCACAGTTCCTAGACAGGAGAATACCACACTCACAGTTACTATAGACAGGAAGTACCACACTCACAGTTCCTAGACAGGAGAATACCACACTCACAGTTCCTAGACAGGAGAATACCACACTCACAGTTCCTAGACAGGAGAATACCACACTCACAGTTCCTAGACAGGAGAATACCACACTCACAGTTACTATAGACAGGAGAATACCACACTCACAGTTACTATAGACAGGAGAATACCACACTCACAGTTCCTAGACAGGAGAATATCACACTCACAGTTACTATAGACAGGAAGTACCACACTCACAGTTCCTAGACAGGAGAATACCACACTCACAGTTACTATAGACAGGAGAATACCACACTCACAGTTCCTAGACAGGAGAATACCACACTCACAGTTCTAGACAGGAGAATACTACACTCACAGTTCCTAGACAGGAGAATACCACACTCACAGTTACTAGACAGGAGAATACCACACTCACAGTTACTATAGACAGGAGAATACCACACTCACAGTTCCTAGACAGGAGAATACCACACTCACAGTTCTAGACAGGAGAATACTACACTCAAAGTTCCTAGATAGGAGAATACCACACTCACAGTTACTAGACAGGAGAATACCACACTCACAGTTACTATAGACAGGAGAATACCACACTCACAGTTACTATAGACAGGAGAATACCACACTCCCAATTCCTAGACAGGAGAATACCACACTCACAGTTACTATAGACAGGAGAATACCACACTCACAGTTCCTAGACAGGAGAATACCACACTCACAGTTCCTAGACAGGAGAATACCACACTCACAGTTACTAGACAGGAGAATACCACACTCACAGTTCTAGACAGGAGAATACCACACTCACAGTTCCTAGACAGGAGAATACCACACTCACAGTTCCTAAACAGGAGAATACCACACTTACAGTTCCTAGACAGGAGAATACCACACTCACAGTTCCTGGACAGGAGAATACCACACTCACAGTTCTAGACAGGAGAATACCACACTCACAGTTCCTAGACAGGAGAATACCACACTCACAGTTCCTAGACAGGAGAATACCACACTCACAGTTCCTAGACAGGAGAATACTACACTCACAGTTCCTAGACAAGAGAATACCATACTCACAGTTCCTAGACAGGAGAATACCACACTCACAGTTCTAGACAGGAGAATACCACACTCACAGTTCCTAGACAGGAGACTACCACGCTCACAGTTCATAGACAGGAGACTACCACACTCACAGTTCCTAGACAGGAGAATACCACACTCACAGTTACTAGACAGGAGAATACCACACTCACAGTTACTATAGACAGGAGAATACCACACTCACAGTTACTATAGACAGGAGAATACCACACTCACAGTTACTAGCTAGGAGAATACCACACTCACAGTTACTAGACAGGAGAATACCACACTCACAGTTCCTAGACAGGAGAATACCACACTCATAGTTACTATAAACAGGAGAATACCACACTCACAGTTCCTAGACAGGAGAATACCACACTCACAGTTACTATAGACAGGAGATAACCACACTCACAGTTCCTAGACAGGAGACTACCACACTCACAGTTACTATAGACAGGAGAATACCACACTCACAGTTACTAGACAGGAGAATACCACACTCACAGTTCATAGATAGGAGAATACCACACTCACAGTTCCTAGACAGGAGAATACTACACTCACAGTTACTATAGACAGGAGAATACCACACTCACAGTTACTAGACAGGAGAATACCACACTCACAGTTACTATAGACAGGAGAATACCACACTCATAGTTCCTAGACAGGAGAATACCACACTCACAGTTCCTAGACAGGAGAATACCACACTCACAGTTCCTAGACAGGAGAATACCACACTCACAGTTCCTAGACAGGAGAATACCACACTCACAGTTCTAGACAGGAGAATACCACACTCACAGTTCCTAGACAGGAGAATACCACACTCACAGTTACTAGACAGGAGAATACCACACTCACAGTTCCTAGACAGGAGAATACTACACTCACAGTTACTATAGACAGGAGAATACCACACTCACAGTAAGTATAGACAGGAGAATACCACACTCACAGTTACTATAGACAGGAGAATACCACACTCACAGTTACTATAGACAGGAGAATACCACACTCACAGTTACTATAGACAGGAGAATACCACACTCACAGTAACTATAGACAGGAGAATACCACACTCACAGTTACTATAGACAGAAGAATACCACACTCACAGTTACTATAGACAGGAGAATACCACACTCACCGTTACTAGACAGGAGAATACCACACTCACAGTTACTAGACAGGAGAATACCACACTCACAGTTCCTAGACAGGAGAATACCACACTCACAGTTCCTAGACAGGAGAATACCACACTCACAGTTACTAGACAGGAGAATACCACACTCACAGTTACTAGACAGGAGAATACCACACTCACAGTTACTAGACAGGAGAATACCACACTCACAGTTCCTAGACAGGAGAATACCACACTCATAGTTACTATAGACAGGAGAATACCACACTCACAGTTCCTAGACAGGAGAATACCACACTCACAGTTACTATAGACAGGAGAATACCACACTCACAGTTCCTAGACAGGAGACTACCACACTCACAGTTACTATAGACAGGAGACTACCACACTCACAGTTACTATAGACAGGAGAATACCACACTCACAGTTACTAGACAGGAGAATACCACACTCACAGTTACTATAGACAGGAGAATACCACACTCACAGTTCTAGACAGGAGAATACCACACTCACAGTTACTAGACAGGAGAATACCACACTCACAGTTACTAGACAGGAGAATACCACACTCACAGTTACTATAGACAGGAGAATACCACACTCACAGTTCCTAGACAGGAGAATACCACACTCACAGTTCCTAGACAGGAGAATACCACACTCACAGTTCCTAGACAGGAGAATACCACACTCACAGTTCATAGACAGGAGAATACCACACTCACAGTTCCTAGACAGGAGAATACCACACTCACAGTTACTAGACAGGAGACTACCACACTCACAGTTCCTAGACAGGAGAATACTACACTCACAGTTACTAGACAGGAGACTACCACACTCACAGTTCCTAGACAGGAGACTACCACACTCACAGTTACTAGACAGGAGAATACCACACTCACAGTTCCTAGACAGGAGAATACCACACTCACAGTTCATAGACAGGAGAATACCACACTCACAGTTCCTAGACAGGAGAATACTACACTCACAGTTACTAGACAGGAGACTACCACACTCACAGTTACTAGACAGGAGAATACCACACTCACAGTTCCTAGACAGGAGAATACCACACTCACAGTTCATAGACAGGAGAATACCACACTCACAGTTACAAGACAGGAGAATACCACAATCACAGTTCCTAGACAGGAGAATACAACACTCACAGTTCCTAGACAGGAGACTACCACACTCACAGTTACTAGACAGGAGAATACCACAATCACAGTTCCTAGACAGGAGAATACCACACTCACAGTTCCTAGACAGGAGAATACCACACTCACAGTTACTAGACAGGAGAATACCACACTCACAGTTACTAGACAGGAGAATACCACACTCACAGTTCCTAGACAGGAGAATACCACACTCACAGTTCCTAGACAGGAGACTACCACACTCACAGTTACTAGACAGGAGAATACCACACTCACAGTTCCTAGACAGGAGAATACCACACTCATAGTTACTAGACAGGAGAATACCACACTCACAGTTCCTAGACAGGAGAATACCACACTCACAGTTACTATAGACAGGAGAATACCACACTCACAGTTCCTAGACAGGAGAATACCACACTCACAGTTACTATAGACAGGAGAATACCACACTCACAGTTACTAGACAGGAGAATACCACACTCACAGTTACTATGGACAGGAGAATACCACACTCACAGTTACTATAGACAGGAGAATACCACACTCACAGTTACTATAGACAGGAGAATACCACACTCACAGTTACTAGACAGGAGAATACCACACTCACAGTTCCTAGACAGGAGAATACCACACTCACAGTTACTATAGACAGGAGAATACCACACTCATAGTTCCTAGACAGGAGAATACCACACTCACAGTTACTAGACAGGAGAATACCACACTCACAGTTACTATAGACAGGAGAATACCACAATCACAGTTCCTAGACAGGAGAATACCACACTCACAGTTCCTAGACAGGAGAATACCACACTCACAGTTCCTAGACAGGAGAATACTACACTCACAGTTCCTAGACAGGAGAATACCACACTCACAGTTACTAGACAGGAGAATACCACACTCACAGTTCCTAGACAGGAGAATACCACACTCACAGTTCATAGACAGGAGAATACCACACTCACAGTTCCTAGACTGGGGAATACCACACTCACAGTTCTAGACAGGAGAATACCACACTCACAGTTCCTAGACAGGAGAATACCACACTCACAGTTCCTAGACAGGAGAATACCACAATCACAGTTCCTAGACAGGAGAATACGACAATCACAGTTCCTAGACAGGAGAATACCACACTCACAGTTCCTAGGCAGGAGAATACCACACTCACAGTTCCTAGACAGGAGAATACCACAATCACAGTTACTAGACAGGAGAATACCACAATCACAGTTACTAGACAGGAGAATACCACACTCACAGTTACTATAGACAGGAAGTACCACACTCACAGTTCCTAGACAGGAGAATACCACACTCACAGTTACTAGACAGGAGAATACCACACTCATAGTTACTATAGACAGGAGAATACCACACTCACAGTTTCTAGACAGGAGAATACCACACTCACAGTTCCTAGACAGGAGAATACCACACTCACAGTTCCTAGACAGGAGAATACCACACTCACAGTTACTATAGACAGGAAGTACCACACTCACAGTTCCTAGACAGGAGAATACCACACTCACAGTTCATAGACAGGAGAATACCACACTCACAGTTCCTAGACAGGAGACTACCACACTCACAGTTACTAGACAGGAGACTACCACACTCACAGTTCCTAGACAGGAGAATACCACACTCACAGTTCCTAGACAGGAGAATACCACACTCACAGTTCCTAGGCAGGAGAATACCACACTCACAGTTCTAGACAGGAGAATACCACACTCACAGTTCCTAGACAGGAGAATACCACACTCACAGTTCCTAGACAGGAGAATACCACACTCATAGTTACTAGACAGGAGAATACCACACTCACAGTTCCTAGACAGGAGAATACCACACTCACAGTTACTAGACAGGAGAATACCACACTCACAGTTCCTAGACAGGAGACTACCACACTCACAGTTACTAGACAAGAGAATACCACACTCACAGTTCCTAGACAGGAGAATACCACACTCATAGTTACTAGACAGGAGAATACCACACTCACAGTTCCTAGACAGGAGAATACCACACTCACAGTTCCTAGACAGGAGACTACCACACTCACAGTTCTAGACAGGAGAATACCACACTCACAGTTCCTAGACAGGAGAATACCACACTCACAGTTACTATAGACAGGAGAATACCACACTCACAGTTACTATAGACAGGAGAATACCACACTCACAGTTACTAGACAGGAGAATACCACACTCACAGTTCCTAGGCAGGAGAATACCACACTCACAGTTCTAGACAGGAGAATACCACACTCACAGTTCCTAGACAGGAGAATACTACACTCACAGTTCTAGACAGGAGAATACTACACTCACAGTTCTAGACAGGAGAATACTACACTCACAGTTCCTAGACAGGAGAATACCACACTCACAGTTCTAGACAGGAGAATACTACACTCACAGTTACTATAGACAGGAGAATACCACACTCACAGTTCCTAGGCAGGAGAATACCACACTCACAGTTCTAGACAGGAGAATACCACACTCACAGTTCCTAGACAGGAGAATACCACACTCACAGTTACTATAGACAGGAGAATACTACACTCACAGTTACTATAGACAGGAGAATACCACACTCACAGTTACTAGACAGGAGAATACCACACTCACAGTTACTAGACAGGAGAATACCACACTCACAGTTCCTATAGACAGGAGAATACCACACTCACAATTCATAGATAGGAGAAAACAACACTCACAGTTCCTAGACAGGAGAAAACTGGTAGATCCAATTCAAAGGTTAGAATAGTTCATTAAGAAATCTCAGGAAATTAAGGCATATGAATACTGCAAAAATAGAGAAATGTCTTTCTGAAACAATTTAATATACCCCCCACCTAGATTCTTATAGCATATTTTAAGGCATAAAAA
The DNA here is from genome assembly GCA_947623455.1 of Mimachlamys varia. NCBI lineage: Eukaryota > Metazoa > Mollusca > Bivalvia > Pectinida > Pectinidae > Mimachlamys > Mimachlamys varia. The sequence goes on from OX392534.1 coordinate 36,846,810, forward strand.
CAATTACAATTGTGAAAAGTAGGTCATAAGTATGTAATGGGGTTCCTGAACACAGGCACAGTGACCTCTCTATCAACGACGTATCTTTAATCTGTTTCATAGATACACTCAGTATCCAGAAGAAGCAGCGTGCATGAATGCTCTGGACAGAATCTTGTGACACTTTAGAATATTTGAGCATCATTTAATATTGTTTTGGTGGGTAACATTGAATGATCTGAACAATATAATTGCAATTAATTACTATAATTAATACTGATGTGATAAACACCAACATTTACCCAATAAGACCTTCAGAGAACTATTTTGTCAACTTTGTAAGTCTAGATCGTGATTATCTCCCTTTGTTCAGTTACGCAGGGTCTCTTTGAATAACATTTTACATACCTTTTCATCCTTTTAAGAACCATGAATGATCATGATTTACAACCCAAGTTTGTGTGTCTCCTATCACGGTGTTTAAATCAGTACAAGGATTAATTGGTTACAGGCACCAAATATAATTAAAAAGGAGTTGAAAAATGTCACGGGCAGACCTTAATTGACTCTAGGAACTCTTGGAAAAACCTCTTCCATTAGATTTATAGCGCTACCTTCTTGATAATAGAAGACTTATTCAGTGGAGCTCCACTTTATACATATCTATATATAACTTCAAATTTGCCAATACTTGTAGAAATAGTAGGGCTACCTTGAACTTACTAATGAATAAATAATAGGGTGACCTTGAACTTTGTCTTATTTGAAGAAATAATAGGGTGACCTTGAACTTTGTCTTACTTGAAGAAACAGTAGGGTGACCTTGAATTTAGCCTTACTTGAAGAAATAATAGGGTGACCTTGAACTTTGCTTTACTTGAAGAAATACAAAAATGTAATAGAATGACATGTAGGAACTTTGCTTTACTTGTATGAGTGTAAGGTCTACTAAATAAATTACCACTTTAGTACACATGTTGATAAAGGATATAAAATCATCACCATTGCAGCTGTTTATATGAAATACCAACCTGATTTATTAATGATTTCCTGAATTCTTGAGATGTTTCCATGGCTGGCTGCGAAGTGAAGGTCAGTCCAGTTGAAGTGAAAGCTAGGGGGAGGTAACTTGTAGTTGTAGATGTAGGAGGTGCCTTTATTAGGTGAACTGGTCTGATTACACCACAACAGACTACTAGCCTTACCCCCCATCTCTCCCGATCATCACCGACACATCATCAGAGCTTTAGTCCAGCATCACTACAGAGGGAATTTAAAATATTTTATAGTGTCACAAATTTTTATTGTATACATATATCATCAGATTTAGATTGCTTTGACCTGCATGGTTTTAACTAAGGAGGGAATTTCAGTGGAAGAGTGGTCGACATCCAACTAGAATTTAGCTAATTAGTGGCCGTGGGTTTATATTACATCCTAAGTGTAAGCAAATTAACTACTCTGTTCCTGTTACAATTAAGAGTAATTATCATTGGCGGGGCTTGTACATAGTCTTAAATATACATGTACTATATCTCTATCACTCAGCTAGGGTAGTATATTTATTTCCTTGGCTCCATTGGCCTACTTGCCAACGTTTAACCCTCCCTATTCAGGAGGGAGACTCCTGATTTTGAAGCATAAAATTCTGCAGTTTCAGCCAAACAATTTGTTTAAAGGCCCCATACCCATAACTTTCGGCAAAACTTGAAGCGAAAATCAAGCCTTATAACTTATTATATTTATAGATTTAGTTAAGATTAACTGATATCAGCAATATTCAAGATGAATTCTTTCGCGGTTAGCGGTACAGCAGCAGTTGAAACACACTATTTGTGAACACGCGTCTATTTCGAACCGTTTTCTACCTTCGGTTTGTTATTGAAGTGGGCCTGATGATTCAGATCTGATGATTTCATCTGATAGAACAGCTCAAAAGAAGCCATATAACAGTGTTATTTTTCCTTTTGGTGTACATTCACACATATTATTTATGCTTTAAATCTGAGCACGCGTTATCTCCCCCATGGAAATTTTAAAAAGTTGGCAAGTATGCATAATGGTTAAGCCAACAATTTTCTTTAAAGTTTCAATAAATTTGGCAAAACTTTTACATATATTATATACAGTCCTGTACATGTTAAAATGATTTGATTTGTATAAACTAGCTAGCTCTGCTTATAGTGGACTTGAATGCACTGTATATTATACAAAATCAGGGACGTATATGTTCATATATACGTCCCTGACAAAATGTACAAGTAAAATGTATATATATACAGGATGTGTAAAAGTTTCCTAACTTATTGAAACTTAAAATACAATTGTCAAAAGAAAATTGTTACTGTACACTGATAATCCATGATATATAATCCAGGAGTTACGCTTTTATACATCAATAATGCATGTACATTATATGTACACTCGCTCTTTATATGTACATGCAAATTATGTATATATATATATATATGCAACACCCATGGAATATGTCATAGCAAATTGTATATGAATTAAAAAAATACCAACTACAAATTTCAGTTGAAAAAAAATGAGAATGAAGAAAATGATACATATTTACATATATATATATATACCTACAAAAATGTACAAATTATATATGCTTGATTATATATATAATTATGGGACAGGTGAAAATTGGGCTACCAGAATTCTAGTTTACCTGCATATCCATGCATGGATGCGTCCAACCTGCTCGAAAGTTTCTGGCCATTCAAAATCGGATCACCTGATCACCGAACCAGGCTCGGAAGTTATGCAATTCACAGGTGCATGTGAACATATGTAATTATATAATGTGTTGTGTTTTTTTCATTGAATTTTACAACGCCTCTGTTTACATGTGTTGTTATTGTAATTGTAAACTTTTGAAATTAATAATCCTGTTGTTACAAAATACTGTCTTCGTCTCTTACTTAATAGTTTTAATGAAAAAAAAAATCACATTCAAGTCCACATGCACCTGTGACGTATAATCACCACCTGATCACACATACAAAGCGTGATCAAAACACATGTGTCTACATGTACGTACAGCACTTCAATGCCTAGTTTACCGGTGCCAATTCAAGTTAGAACAAAACTTGTAACAGATACCTCTTAGTTTCATGGAACCGACACACTGTTCTTATTCAAAGCGCTACCATACGTATGTTACACCTAAAATGAAAATAAACATAAAACTTCTATTTTTGGAACTATTTACTTCCTGTTTGTTCCAATTTCTGAATGTTGTAAAACTAATCATTCCTGTTGTATCAATATTTGTATCTATTTAAATCAAATCCCTGTTTTAAAATCAAAAAAAATAAATGGGTAATAGTCAAAGTTTAATGTTGATATTTTTTTTTCAATTCTTCAAATTTTTACGACATACGTAAACGGTTCTCACACATGTCAACACAAAACGCCTTTTAGTTGACTTGGTAGGCTATGGAGTCACTTAACCGACCGAAAGGCCCTAGAGATGGTAGGAAATCAGAATGCAAAAGAAATGAATAATGCTGTGTTCTGTTCAGAGTAACGTTGTTGACATTCAGGGTTTATCGAAGTTTATGCCGATCGTAGTGTTTTGGCTCCGATTGTTCTTACTGTGATATACAGTTTAGGCCTAGCTGTATAGGTCACATCGGCCCGTTATTACCTCGGCCCCTAACAGTTATAGTCTATATATATATATAAAAGAATAAACGTTTTTTTTAACAAAATAAGACGCATTAGCCGAAATCGGGGACAACTTTGTAATACATCTGAACTTAACTTAAAAGCCTAAGTAATCAATGACTGTTGTTGAAGTTTCTCTTGGTCTCATGTAGCAACTCATCTGCAGCTTGAGGATAACAAAAAGATAGGCCTAATGATTTTTATTTATGTAACATGTTAATATCATACTTTGACAATATATAACTATTTCTGATATAATATATGAGGCTGAGATTCACATGAGCCGAGGTTACTGCGGCCGAGTAGTCCGAATGGTTCTGACTCTCTGACCCGCTAAATATTTTAACGACGGTCGGGTGCGAGAGTCAGAAATTTTACCGACCCGTCCACGGTTCGCCGCTAAAGCTGAGTTTTATAATATGCAACATTTTCGATCACATGCAAATAAGGTATCAATGGAAAGAACAGATATTTTCAACTAACCTAGGCCTTTACTCAAGTCACAGGAGGTCGCTAACTAACTTCCGCCATCCATTTCTAAAAAATAACCAGTTTCCTGATATATCTGTTTGAAAATGGCCGCCGCCTCACGTCACGTGATCAAATATACCTAAGATCAAATGAATTCTCGCGGGATCTCGCCACGTGCGGCCATTTTCAAACAGATGTCAGGAAACTGGTTATTTTTTAGAAATGTATGGCAACAGTTAGTTTTCGACCTCCTGTGACTTGATTAAATGTGTAGCTTAGTAGAAAAATATCTGTTTTTTCCATTGCTATTTAATTTACATGTGATCAAAAATGTTTTATATTATAAAACACAGCTTAAACAGTGACCTGTGCATGGGTTTGTAAAATTTCAACTTTTTAACTAAGGAGGAATTCTGACTCTCGCACCCGTCCGTCGTCAAAATATTTAGCAGGTCAGAGAGTCATAACCCTTTAGACTAATGGCCGAGGTGACTCTAACTCGGCTTGCAGTAACTAATTGTAACTTACACAGATTACAGTACAAGTACAAGCTAGTGGTGAATATATACTGTGCAACATAAAATAACTATATACAGTGATCAATCTACTTGCGAGTCCTGAGTCCATATTACTCATAGAATTGTGAAAGGACTCGTAGGAATTCTGGAAATGCTTGAATTTAACATTATGGGACCCATAGTTTTCGGCAACATTTTCAAAAAGGACCCATAAAAATAAATTGTAAATTGATCGCTGTATATATATTTCAAAATACCATGGTTTTGTGCCTGTTTGAACAAACACAATCAGATAACTTGTGAATCGAGAGTCATCACCAGAAATTGTAATATATATGGAATTTATTAAAGGCCCAATATACATAACTTTCAGCAAAACTTGAAGCGAAAATCAAGCCTAATAACTTATTATATTTATAGATTTAGTTAAGATTAACTGATATTAGCAATTACCAAGATGAATTCTTTCACGGTTACCGATACAGCAGAAGTTGAAACACGCTATTTGTAAACACGCGTCCATTTCGAACCATCTTCTACCTTCGATTTGTTGTTGAAGTGGGCCCCACCTGAATTATTTTCAATTCTTTGGATTTTTTTGTCAAGAGTTTCTTGTTAGTTACCGCTCAGGTTTACTTCGTTTTAGTCTTATTTTTGCTTGGTTATAAACTGGATTTCTTTTCAGAATTTTTCAGGATCACGAAAATTTCTCTGAAGTTACGTATATTGGGCCTTTAAACAAGTTCAATATACACTGTATATGTCGCAAGCCTTTAGGCAAGAGTTGACAGGTGTTGGTTAGTCACAACATCCCAAATATCAGTCTCACATATATGTCCCTGCAAAATAGTATTCAGTCACATCATACTTTTATTATATATTACATGCATTGTGAAAAATTTGCAATGATATTTTATGACTTTATTGTTCAAAGCGATTAATTGAAATTTCACATGCATGTTGAGAGTTATTTGCTGATTCCTCTGATACATTTTGTATAATTTACCTTAGTGGTTTTCAAGAGATATTGCATGGTAAAGTGTAAACATTTTAACAACAATATTATTGAGTTAGGTTAAGAACAAAACGGCATCACACTATCGATGCAGTGCATATAATTCATCGATCTCTAAAAAACGAAGCACATGAAATGTATGTAATCAAGTTGAGCTTATATAATAATTATGCCATACTGTGGCGTCTTCCTTCGGTCTTTCCATGAACAATCGACTTCTTCTTAACCACTGATCAGATTTAATAAAATTTGGTAGGAAGCATCCTTAGGTGGCTGGGATTCAAATTTATACAAATGATTGGGCTGAACCCCCCCCCCCCCCCACACACACACAGGGACCTGAGGGGCTGGGCCAAAAGGGGTCCATTTGGCTATATTGATATAAATTTTAAAACGGTTGAGATCCCCAACCCAAAACTACATATACAATTGCTGAGCATAAAGAGACAATCTCAATTTTAGGTTTAACCCAAGGGTCTGCCGCTCTCTTGAAGACTTGACTTTTGAGTCATAACTTTTAAATGGTTGAGATCCCCACCCCAAAACTACATATACAATTGCTGAGCATAAAGAGACAATCTCAATTTTAGGTTTAACCCAAGGGTCTGCCGCTCTCTTGAAGACTTGACTTTTGAGTCATAACTTTTAAATGGTTGAGATCCCCACCCCAAAACTACATATACAATTGCTGAGCATAAAGAGACAATCTCAATTTTAGGTTTAACCCAAGGGTCTGCCGCTCTCTTGAAGACTTGACTTTTGAGTCATAACTTTTAAATGGTTGAGATCCCCACCCCAAAACTACATATACAATTGCTGAGCATAAAGAGACAATCACAAACATGATTTTAGATTTGACCCTAGGGTCTGCCACACCCTTGCAGACTTGACTTATGCTTATCATAAAGAGACAATCACAAATATGGTTTTAGAGTTGACCCCAGGGTCTGCCACACCCTTGCAGGCATCCCAACCCAAAAACTATACAGAAACAAACACAATCGTTTAAGGCTTATTTTTGCATGGTTATCAACTACATTTTTTTTTCATAATTTTTCAGGATCCTGTAAAATGTCCTGAAGTTAAGTATATTGGGCCTTTTTAAGTTTTACCATGATTTTAGTACCATGAAGAGTTCTGCCCCTTTAATGTTTATCAAATACCATACATCATGATGTTCAGAGGTAAGATGTATGATTGTCCTTTCATATGCCACCATACAAGGTAGAATTTGACCATTTATTTGCCCATCTAACAAAGGTGAATTCTCTTTACAGGTTGTTGTATAACAGCCATCTTTAAGACGCCACTCTACAGGCGACAGCTGCTGGTGTTTTGCCTGGGATGGATGGCATATGCTTCTACATACTTTCTGAGAAAGCCTCTAGGAGTGGTAATTAAACATTTTCCTTTAACTCTCAGATGTTGTATTGTATGTGTGTGTATAGTTTCAGATAAACGTGGTGTATTAAACTCTTGGAATCCTAAGAAGAATCCAATGGGTTACTTTTATCAATGTTTTATGGAGTGCCACCCATAATCACCTCAATGAATACAAAAACTAAATAAACATTGATTTGTTTAAAGTTATTTCATAGAGAAATACATGTTATATAACTACATGTCATTATCATTTATGAATTATTTTCTATGAATGATGTACCAGGTAGGCATAAACAATGTAGTATCAATAAAATTTTAATTAAATTTTGAAAAAAAAATTTATTAAATAAAGCCAAGATGATTTTCACTTTGTGCATATTGTAGAACGAAAAAGGTATTCCCTGTATGGCTTCACATATCATTGTCTGGTTATTTATATCTATAGAAAGGTCGACGTCTTTTTCCATACAAAAAGTACATAGTTGTATGTCTCTTTAGTCTTTTTTCTTTTGATTGATCGCCATACAGAGTTATGTCCCTTCAACTTAAACCATACAAAGTTATGTCCCTTCAACTTAAACCATACAAAGTAATGTCCCTTCAACTTAAACCCTACAAAGTAATGTCCCTTCAACTTAAACCATACAAAGTTATGTCCCTTCAACTTAAACCATACAAAGTTATGTCCCTTCAACTAAAACCATACAAAGTAATGTCCCTTCAACTTAACCCTACAAAGTAATGTCCCTTCAACTTAAACCATACAAAGTTATGTCCCTTCAACTAAAACCATACAAAGTAATGTCCCTTCAACTTAAACCCTACAAAGTAATGTCCCTTCAACTTAAACCATACAAAGTAATGTCCCTTCAACTTAAACCATACAAAGTAATGTCCCTTCAACTTAAACCCTACAAAGTTATGTCCCTTCAACTTAAACCCTAAAAAGTAATGTCCGTTCAACTTAAACCCTACAAAGTAATGTCCCTTCAACTTAAACCCTACAAAGTAATGTCCCTTCAACTTAAACCTTACAAAGTAATGTCTGTTCAACTTAAACCATACAAAGTAATGTCCCTTCAACTTAAACCCTACAAAGTAATGTCCCTTCAACTTAAACCTTACAAAGTAATGTCTGTTCAACTAAAACCATTCAAAGTAATGTCCCTTCAACTCTTATCATACAGATTTATGGTTCTTCAACTTAATCATACAGAGTTATGTCCCTTCAACCAAAATATCATGCAGATTTAATTTTTGTCCCTTGAACCTAAATAACATACAGTTTAATGTTCCTTCAACCTAAATGTCATACATATTTATGTCCTAAATCCATTCAAGTGAATATCGTCAGAATTATATCCCTTACAATGACCACATACATGTGCTTAGTAAGTTTTACACTATTTAGAGTTTTGGCATTCTTTAAAGTGCCTACTGAGAGATATCAGCATGTATCCTATGCAGATATATATTTCTCTGTTTTTGCCTACTGCACTGAGTTATGTCCCTTTGCAGACAATTTCATTTGTTAAAGCTATTGCTTGCATGGATTTAAAGGCCCAATATACATAACTTGAGGGAAATTTTCGTGATCCTGAAAAATTCTGGAAAAAAATCCAGTTGCAATTGATAACCATGCAAAAATAAGCCTAAAACGAAGTAAACCTGAGCGGTAACTAACAAGAAACTCTTCACAAAAAAATCCAAAGATTTGAAAAATATTCAGGTGAGGCCCACTTCAACAACAAACCCAATTTAGAAGACGGTTCGAAATGGACGCGTGTTTACAAATAGCGTGTTTCAACTGCTGATGTACCGGTAACTGCGTAGGAATTTATGTTGGATATTGCTAATATCAGTTAATCTTAACTAAATCTATACATATAAAAAGTTATTAGGCTTGATTTTTGCTTCAAGTTTTGCCGAAAGTTACATATATTGGGCCTGTTATAAACTTCATTCAAATAAAAATCCAAGATGAAGCATATGTTGTTGATTTCCAAAAGCCCAGGATAGATGAAGAAATGATATATTGAGAGTCTTGTTTTAGAGGATGAGGTTATAAGGAGGGATGCTCCCGATTTTACATCATTTGATTTAGTATTTTCAACCAGTGGATTTACTGAGCTTTCTCTACATTCTAAGATCTAATGGTTTCACCTGAAAGAACAACCAAAAAATATGTCATTTTAAAGTTTAAGTGTTTTTTGAGCATGCAGAATCTCCACCATGTGGAAATATTTTGAAGTTGGCCAATGGCAAGTATATATGAAGCACCACAATTACATAACCATTGTTTCATTATTTTCACCCAAATGTTTATTGATATATACAAATATATTGGTTTTAAGGTGAAGACCGATCTAGAGACAGATTTACACATATCCAAAACACAGTTAGGATTGCTGGATACGGCTCTCCTTCTACCCTACGCTGTGGTACAGGTAAGATTCTATCTTATACATATATAGATGGAAGGCAGTGTGATTTATCATTTATCTGTTGTCTTTTTAGCAGGCCTCAATGCAGACCCTGACAAAGGTCTAGTGGTAGGACGCTGGGCTCGAGATTGAAATGTTGCATGTTTAAGTCCCCGGTCATGGCACTTGTGTTGTATCCTTCAGCAAAATGCTTGACTCTGCTTGTTCCAGTCTACTGTAAATGTGTATGTGGTTGGGTAGTGCTAGAAACTGTAGACTGCTAGCTGTGAGCACTGAAATGGCAGCACCTGTTGTATATATGCTCCCCAGGGAGTTGAGCGATATTGGCTGGTTGCTAAGGCCCTATAACCACAGATAATAATTTGTGAACCGCTCTAAGACGGTCTAAGGTCGGAATAAAGTGGTATATAACAACCTCGAATTATTATCTTTACATGTATTATTATTTAAATGTTCGTCTGTCTGTCTTCTGTCTTACATTCATTCTTAAACAGTCTTCTGCTTTAGGTATTGAAATATATACTAAAGATACCTGCACAATATATACATGTATTTATCCTGCAACAACCACAGATATCGGCCGATTACTACTGCCAGATAAAGCACTGCCAGATAAAGCTGTGCTTTATCTTTCAATACAAAATGTTTTTTCAGTCAATATGATGCACTTAAACTTTCCTGGTTTTGACGGAACTGCAAAATGTAATAGTATTTTTTGAATCACATATGAATTTATCATGGTATTAAAATGTTGATGCATTGGTGTAATATTTTCATACACATATGCGTGACAACTTAAGAAGAATAGAACTATATTGTATTATGCATTGACCTTCATTAAGTAGTAAATAGACCTAAATGGATATTTTTTGATGCAACAAAACTGGCTTCAGTACAATAAAGGTAAACAAATCACATTTTTGCACTGTTTCATTTGAATATCTGTGTTAAATGATTGCAGGATAAACAGAATCTTACAATAAAAGGTTTATTTTTGGCTCCGGCAGAAAGTCTTTTCTAACCCTTGCAAAAATAAACCTTTTATTGTAAGATACTAACCATGCATTCTCTATTTACTATACTGACTATCAATCCAACAGATCGGAAAATGAAGAGAAAAGATCTAACCTATATTTACTCAAATCTGCTGTTGATGGTGTATTTAATGTATCTCTTAACTTAACATGTAATATCATTTCAGATGCCATTTCATTTCTTTTCAGATGGTCCTTGGCAATATAGGTGATAAAATTGGTGCACGAAGGACATATGGAATTTGTCTTATCCTATCAGCTATTTCAATGGTATGTTTTTATTTCATCGAAGTTAACATAAGATATTTAACATCAGATACAGTAGCTGATTCACTGTGGTTCAATATGGTTCAATGTGGCGAATGATAAAATTATTCCATTTACTATCTATGGTAACAATACAGAATCTGAATCTAAAATAAAGCCTCTACTTGTACCATTAATGATGCTTATTTCATATTTGTCTTTGAGCATCCTTGTTTATTTTTCAGTTTACGTTTGGGCAGTGGAGTAGTTTTTATGTTTTTGCTGCGTTACTGTTTATGAATGGAGCCGCACAGGTAATTATAAGCTGTTCTACAAACATGTAACTACATATTATACAGATATTTCATATAATTCCTCTTAATGTAAAATTTCTGTTGTCAAAAATGAAATATGACAGTTTAAAATATAATATTACTTGATTTTGTATCACAAAGAAATGCTGATGAAATACTTGTCTTCTCATTAAAGTCAATTTGTCTTAATAACACACTTTGTAAATAATATCGGGAATGAAATTATCAAATGATCATAATTTCATGACTTCTTCATTAAAGGCCTACAGATAGTTTCATAATTAGTCATATGCATGAATAAGATCCATACCTTGCTGACTTATATTAAAGTGTTATGCATTTTGTGTAAAGGTATGACCTTGGCCCATTTTAAGGTCTGGCCAAAGGGGTACAGAATTGACAGACCTAATTTCATGACACATATTTGAGAACTAGCTTTTTGGATAGTGTGTCACAATAATTGTGAAAGGATAGTTTCTTTGACCAATATCCAAGGTTAAAAGATGTGAATTTGTTGAAACACTCAAACAATTTAGTTTGAGCATTGCCTACACTGTCCCCTCCCATAAAAGCATAAAGATGGAGTGGGTTTGTAGGTTTCTGGAGGTATTACTACAGTTTTAAAACATTTTTAGCAAGGACCCTTTAATGTTGACCACTTGACTTGCCACATAACACAATATAAGAGAGAGCTGGCAACTGATTGTTACACTGTTCGGTTCTGTGTTCCTTTCTTTTTTATCCATTCTATTGCATCTCTCTGTCTATCCTTAATTCCCATCCAGTGTTACAGAGATGTTTTCAACATGTCTTTGAAATCAAATGCAGAGGCAATTTTTTTTATGTGAATAGTATCTCCCTGAGAGTAACAGTGTGTCAGCTAACTTTACTACAGGGAGATAACTCTTTCGTAACTCACAGTTAAGCATTTGTCTTGCTTTATGTTAATGCTTCTACAGTCACAATGCTGGCCAAACTGTATGAAGAGTCTCGGAGCCTGGTATCCTGACAGAGTGAGAAACTCCATATTCGGAATGTTCGGAACATGTGCCTTTGCTGGTGGTATTATGGGAACAGGGCTGGCAGTAAGTGTCATGAACATTTCAGTGTTTTATTAGCTCACCTGGTCTGAAGGACCGAGGTGAGCTTATGCCATACCGTGGCGTCCGTCGTCCGTCCGTCGTCCGTCAACAATTTCTTTAAACGACTTCTTCTCCATAACCACCGATAGGAAATCAACCTTATTTGGCAGGAAGCATCCTTAGGTGCCCAGGATTCAAAATTGTACTAATGGTGGGACTGACCCCCTAGGGGGCTGAGGGGCGGGGCCAAAAGGGGTTATTTAGCTATATCGGTTTAAGCGACTTCTTCTCAATAACCACTGATTGGAAATGAGCCTTAATTGGCAGGAAGCTGCCCTAGGTGCTCAGGATTCAAAATTGTACTCATGGTGGGACTGACCCCCTAGGGGGCTGAGGGGTGGGGGCCATAAAAAATTATTTAGCTATATTGATATTAGCGACTTCTTCTTCATAACCACTGATTGGTAATCAACCTTATTTGGCAGGAAGCATCCTTAGGTGCCCAGGATTCCAAATTGTACTAATGGTGGAACTGATCCCCTAGGGGGCTGAGGGGTGGGGCCAAAAAGGGTTATTTAGCTATATTGGTTTAGTCGACTTCTTCTCAATAACCACTGATTGGAAATGAGCCTTAATTGGCAGGAAGCTGCCCTAGGTGCTCAGGATTCAAAATTGTACTCATGGTGGGACTGACCCCCTAGGGGGCTGAGGGGCGGGGCCAAAAACTGTTATTTTTCTATATTGGTTTAAGCGACTTCTTCTCCATAACCACTGAATGGAAATCAACCTTATTTGGTAGGAACTATCCCTAGGTGCTCAGGATTCCAAATTGTACTCATGGTGGGACTGACCCCCTAGGGGGCTGAGGGGTAGGGCCAAAAACCTTTATTTATCTATATTGGTTTAAGCGACTTCTTCTCCATAACCACTGATTGGAAATCAACCTTATTTGGTAGGAACCATCCCTAGGTGCTCAGGATTCAAAATTGTACTCATGGTGGGACTGACCCCTAGGGGGCTGAGGGGCGGGGCCAAAAACGGTTATTTAGCTATATTGGTTTAAACGACTTCTTCTCCATAATCATTGATTGGAAATGAGCCTTGTTTGGCAGGAAGCATCCTTAGGTGCCCAGTATTCCAAATTGTACTAATGGTGGGACTGATCCCCTAGGGGGCTGAGGGTTGGGGCCACAAAGGGTTATTTAGCTATATTGGTTTAGTCGACCTCTTCTCAATAACCACTGATTGGAAATGAGCCTTATTTGGCAGGAAGCTTCCCTAGGTGCTCAGGACTCAAAATTGAACTCATGGTGGGACTGACCCCCTAGGGGGCTGAGGGGCAGGGCCAAAAACCGTTATTTAGCTATATTGGTTTAAGCGACTTCTTCTCCATAACCACTGAATGGAAATCAACCTTATTTGGTAGGAACTATCCCTAGGTGCTCAGGCTTCCAAATTGTACTCATGGTGGGACTGACCCCCTAGGGGGCTGAGGGGCGAGCCAAAAAGAAAATATTTAATCATGATTACCTAGATACCAATGTATCCAGGTGAGCGATACAGGCCCTCTGGGCCTCTTGTTAAAATTTCAGTGTCTTATGAAAAATTCTGTGTTTTATGAAAATTCAGTGTTTTATTAGTGACAAATTAACATTGGTTCAGGTCATTATCTATTTCTATTTCTCCAGAAAATTTGCAGGTCAGTCTTGTTTTCCAAAAAAGGAAAATCAGTAGTTTTCAGTGCAATATGTTTTTATCTACACTTGATCGATTGCATTTGTTATAATCTATATTTCTGGCACTTTTGTCATTATCAGACCCTGTTCTTATCAAATCAAATTATGTAAAACTATCTGATGAGAAACAAAACTAACATGAATATGGTGCAATACCTTAGTGTGGGAATCATTATTGTTCTGTGTTATAGTATTTGATTGATGTACAATTTGTGTATCCAAACACTCGCCAATAAACCTTCATATTACAGGTATTTTTACAATCATCGTAAATAACATTTTATATTACAGGTATTTTTGCAATCATCCTAAATAGCACTTTATATTACAGGTATATTTACAATCATCCTAAATAAACCTTTATATTACAGGTATATTTACAATCATCCTAAGTAAACCTTTATATTACAGGTATATTTACAATCCTCCTAAATAAACCTTTATATTACAGGTATATTTAAAATCATCCTAAGTAAACCTTTATATTACAGGTATATTTACAATCATCCTAAATAAACCTTTATATTACAGGTATATTTACAATCATCCTAAATAAACCTTTATATTACAGGTATATTTACAATCATCCTAAATAAACCTTTATATTACAGATATATTTACAATCATCCTAAATAAACCTTTATACTACAGGTATATTTACAATCATCTTATGGATGGAGAAGTGCCTTTCTTTTGCCTTCAGCTTTTGTGGTATGTTTTATTTTATGTACCTGTACATAGTATACACTGGTAGAATTCTTCGTCTCGTAGTTAAATACTTATAAGAAATATTTTGTGTATAATGATTTGAACTTGGTTAATTCTGTAACTAATTAAGAGAAAGGGTGGGAAAAAATCAAAAATACCGAAGCATCAACAAAACCATAATCAGAACTCAAAATCATTTGAAATAGAGGCAAAATATGAACAAAGGAAAGATTAACATGGAGACCCTCATAAAAGTACAAGTGAATAAGACCAGGTGTTCCGGAAGAGTAAGCACAAGGAAAGTAACTCTAGCACACATTCAATTTGCAGGTTGTATCAATTGTGCATTTCCAATCTAGGTACGCCATCTTTTAATAAAAAGTGGGTTTCATTTGAGCGTAAGATGGGAAGATGTCTGTTACTTTTGATACTTTTGGTGATCACCTGATATGTTGATGTACAATAAGGGTTCAAAAGTTTCGAAATTAAAAGCCACTTGTACTAAAAATGGACCATCATAGGGGAGATCTAGGTACTTGTAGATAGAATACTCATCTTGGAATCCAAAACACTTGTTTAATCAATTTGACTTGGTGATACACTGTATTAACATTATGTAGTTATGTAATATAGGTTAAAAAATTTTCTAAGGTCAAAGTAAAAGCTTCTAAAATTGAGCAGGGAGCTCAAGGGCTCAGGCAAGCACATGGCTGGTCCCTTAATGATTTGTCAGTGGAATACACAATAAGATTTTTTTGTCATCAATCAAGTGGCATTATTCCTGAAAGATTAATCTTGAAATGATGTTATTACCTGCAAATCTAGGATTGGGGTATATATCTGAATGTGTAACAACTAAGGAATATGAGTGGAAAGATACTTCCTTATTGGCAAGTTAAGGTTTCCAGTTTTGTGGTATAACCCAGGAACCTGCTCACTAGCTAGCAAGTATATGGGTTTACTTTAAATCTCTAATATTTCACGTGGGATTTATTTTCACCTTAACATGCTAGAAGAGTCTGTTTAATCACAAATTTTGGTTTCCGAGGGAATAAACTTACATCATTATCACAACTATCTTTTATAAGTGATTAGTATAAACACATTACGAAGCGTAACATTATAATCACTGCACAAACATGTCCAGTCAATCAAATTGGCTAAATAAATTATTCGTGAAATATAAGTGATTGACAGTAAAAGGATCTGAAAGTTAGGTTAAATACACATCAGATGTGTAAT
The DNA here is from genome assembly GCA_947623455.1 of Mimachlamys varia. Taxonomy (NCBI): domain Eukaryota; kingdom Metazoa; phylum Mollusca; class Bivalvia; order Pectinida; family Pectinidae; genus Mimachlamys; species Mimachlamys varia. The sequence continues at coordinate 36,862,663 of OX392534.1, forward strand.
GGTGATGACGATTGTATAAACAGGGTGCCCTAGGAGTGCTGGTACTTCTCTTTTTTCAACAACCAGACGAAGTTGGTATGGAGGTTCCTGGTAAAGGTGAGTCAACATAAGCATTTGTCAGTACATCGAAACATCACATAAAACACATTTTGGTCGTGTAAAATAATCTTTACATAAATTGACTTGCTCTTAAGGTCACTGGGTCAAATGTTTTAAAATATCAAAGCACTTTCTTCTTAATCATTGAAACCCCAAGGCTAATGATATTATTTGGCCTGTCGCATGCAAGGATGAAGGGCTACCACATATTTTTAAATGAAAGTTATTGACCCACTTTTTCTCGGTAACTAAATTGACGAGGTTACTGATCATGATATTTGGCCTGTATAGCATGCTGGGATGAAGGGCTACCACATTTGTTTAAATGAATGACCTGAACATACAATGTACTTTCAAGGTCATAGGGGTCCAATATGTTAAAATCTTCCAAGAAACTTCTTTTGAGTAACCAAAAGGCCCAGGTTACTGACATTTTGCTGGTAGGATGCTGGGATGAAGAGATTCCAAGTTTGTTCATTGACCCTCAAATATGTTAATAACTTCATACAGCTTCACAATAACCTACAAAACATTACCTGGTATATGGGTAACTGGTCTTTATATAAGGATTGAAAGTCATTCTTTTAACTTTCATAGTGCTATGAAAAGTCAGCTGTTACATCCATATTGAATGAAGCCCGCTAGTTAAAAAAGTGACTTTCAATCCATATATTTACATTTTTACTATAGAGCAATTAATTAAATTCATTTATATTTTTTTCTAATAAATACTTTATTACCTGCGTTTGTATATGTATCACCTTTAAATGGACATTAGCGGAACAGTCCAACTTGAATAAAATTGGCACTTATGATAATAATTAGTCATTAGAATGTTTGACCTCAACCTATCGCCACCCGAATCTACCGTCACCCTCGCATACCGCCACCTAAACCTCTAGAACGGATTTCTCTCCTCTATAATTCCCTCGTTAAGTTCGCCACCCTCGCATACTGCCATCCGCCACACCCTTTCAAATACAAACGTCCCGAATCGCTATATATTTCCCTGGAAGATAACGCCATATTGTTCTGTTTTTGGAGATCAAGGAACTCTTTAGTGTTCCATTTGGAATGGCGTACGGCAAAAGCTGATCAATAACTATTTTCAGATATAAATTTGTGCCAATATAGATCTATAGGACGATATAATACTTAGCTTCTTGTTAATAAAATGTTGGAAATGCAATCTATTATGCAATTTATTTTATGATTATAATTCTCATAATTCGATACTATTGCCACCCTCGTTATACCACCATAATTGCTGTGGACGAAAGGTGGCGGTATAACAAGGGTACACTGTATGATTATTTTCCATAAGATATAGGACATCTTGAAAAAAGCAAGATAATATTTTATTTCGCTTAAAGGTTGCATAGATTAATAATTAATTTTCAATTGATTGTATGCAGAATGTGGTTTTCTAATTGGTTGAGATTTTCTTTTCATACCTCTATGGAAAAAAATCCGAAAATGGCGCGAAAAATGTGATGTCACAATGCGGCTAGATGTTTCGTATTGATTTGTAAAAAATAATCTGTTGTTGGATCAGTCAAATTGTACATAAACATGTTAAAATAAGTTTCAAAAATTAATTATAAGCATTGATGTCAATTATTTTTTAGTTTCATAGGGTTATGAACAAAATTTCGCTTGAAAAACTTTTGTAAGAATCCGCTACGCGGATTCATACAATTGCAAACAAAAAATTTTTGTACCACAATGAAACTAAAAAAAATTGTCATCAATGTTTAAATATTTTAATAGTTTTCAATATGTACACTCTTCCTTGTTGTAGCTCCGGTAAATGCTACCTCGTCTAAAAATGCTGGAAAGATATCCTGGATAGAGTTGTGGAAAATTCCGTAAGTAAATCCTAAAAATCACCTTTAAATTACTTTTTGAAAATATATAACTAAAGCAAATGTGGACTCATAACACAACTGCAGCTTTATTTAAAATTCTCCAGATTTTTTAATATACAACAGGTGCTGTTAGCTCTTTCTATACCGTTGTTGTACACATATGACAAAACCATGTACTTCCTTATCCCTGGTGTCATGTTCATGACTAGAGCTTTCATCTTATTTGTCCTATATTTAGCTGGTTATAATATAGAACAGGCATGTAATGATGCCCCCGCATGAAATGGGGGGGGGGGGCGCATATAGTGTTACTCGGCCATGTCTGTCCAGTCCCGTCCCATGGATATGTAACCAGCTTATTTAAATAACTACTGATCCGATTGTCATCAAACTTCACATACCTAATAAGCATGAAGAACAAATTCATATGGGGGAAGGTGGCATTTATGTCTCAAAGACATTTCTAGTTCCATTAAATGTCGGTAAATTCAGTACCCATCAGTTGCAGAGTAATATTTTTCATGTTTGCATCATGAAAATTTTTGTTTTAAAATTTGTCGCAAGCTGATGTATTTGGTGTGTGTCATTATATCCAATATGGCGATTGCGATAAATCACGATAAAACTGAATTGTATTTAGCAAAATATAAACACTTTGCAAAAACAAAATCAACCCCCATTTGGGACCTGCTTTACAACCCAGTTTTGTATACATGTACATTGATTGGTATTGTGTATTGCCGGATAAATGTTGATTTATCAGTGCTATAATCATATACCAGTTGGTTATAATTCTAGGAAAATGAATATTAAAGGCCCAATAAAGGTAACATCAGATTATGAAAAAAATCCAGTTGATAACCAAGTAAAAATAAGTCTAAAACGAAGTAAACCTGAGCGGTAACAAACCTCTTGACAGAAAAATCCAAAGAATTGAAAATAATTCAGGTGTGGCCCACTTCGAAGCCGAAGTATAAAGACAGTTCAAAATGAACATGTGTTTACAAATACCGAGTTCCAAATGCTGCTGTACCAGTAACTGCGTATGAATTCATCTTGAATATTGCTGATATAAGTTAATCTTAACTAATTTCATAAATAAAAAAAGTTATTAGACTTGATTTTGCTGAAAGTTTTGCCAAAAGTTACGTATATTGGGATTTTAATAAAAAATATGTATATAAACATTGTCATGAAAAAAAACCCAAAAAATTATTTACTGCCATTTTGTTATATGCACTTTGGCTAATCTAGTTTAGAACATCCGATATGGATTCCAAACCGGAGTTGCGGTATGGAAAGAGTTATATAACGTGTTGTTTGAATCACCAAAATGTTTGAAACTGTAGAAGTTTTGTACGTAAACATTTTTTGTCAAATCAGATTCATTCATTCAGAAGATCTTTTACGTTTTCAAATCAGTGCTTAAAACCCTTTTAATTTTGTGGAAATATTACATTGACATATGATGATGATGATAATTTCCTGATGATATTTCTGTGGTGATTTTCTAGGATGCTGGCTGAAGTAGCTGTGGGTGTGTTTTGTCTGAAGGTCGTCCGCTACTGTATGTACATGTGGCTCCCTCTATATCTACTAGACCATGTAAGTTGAAGGTTGTCCACTACTGTATGTACATGTGGCTCCCTCTATATCTACTAGACCATGTAAGTTGTAGGTCGTATTCACACCATAGCATCACACTATCAATTTCCACACCTGAACTGATTTTGGTGATCATTAGTCAAGGTTAAAAGTCAAAGGTCAACATTGACCACGTTTGAAATAAAAACATTGTGTACAAGATATCTGAAAAATATCTCTACAAATTTGGTAAATATTTACATAGCATCACGCTCTCAAGTTAAACTACTGGTACATGTATGCCTTATGAGGTTTTGGTGATTATCATTCAAGGTTAATAAACATCTTGTGTTCAAGATATTTCAAGAACCCCTTGATAGATTTAGATCATATTCACACCATACCATCACTCAACAAGTTCTATTTCTGATTAGATGTTGTTGGTTATCGATCGAGGTTAAAGGTCAAAGGTCACACTTGACCATTTTGCGGGAGTGTGAGCTCTTGCTCACTTTGTTTTTATTATCTTCCATAATAAAGTATCAGCCTTTGCATTATGTAGTCAAAATGATAATATCTGTATCATGTGTTTGTTATGCCATGATGTGCAGAATCACGTTTGATAAGCAACTTTTATTATTATCTGACACATTGATGTTGCTCTGTTTCAGTTAAAATACTCAAAAGCTCAAGCTGGGATGTTTTCGACAGTTTTTGAAATTGGAGGAGTTTTAGGCAGTGCTGGTATAGGTTTTGTAATAGATGCGTAAGTATGATCATTGGAAGTATTTATTGCAAAATGCAAAATTGATTTTGACCTTAGACCTCATTCAAGTTTATAAATATTTCAAATACAGTCAGACTTCGAATTTTGCGGGACCGTCGTGAAAACTTCGAAACATCGGGACTTTGACTTATGAATAGGCCTATATGTATATATGAACTGTACATAAAAAGGACCAATGCGGTCCTAGTGTAACGTAACACAGGCTAAGAAATTGTAGATTCACATTTATAAAGAATAGGATATTTAAATATTTGTAGTACTTTGCCCCGGCCGCGTATTAAATCGGTCCCATGCATATGCCGTGTAATGGAGCAAGCCCTGTGTGATTCACAACGGGGCGATTTTTGCTCCACCTATCGGCCGATTGGTTCTCATCGATAAACGCACTTAAATTATAAACCATTTTCTGTTGATCTCCTACCTTTTTTTGGTTCAGTGGTGTTTGTTTTTGTTCAGTGGTTTTTGTTTTTTGTTCAGTGGTGTTTGTTTTTTGTTCAGTGTTGTTTGTTTTTGGTTCAGTGCTGTTTGTTTTGGTTCAGTGGTGTTTGTTTTTGGTTCAGTGGTGTTTGTTTTATTGCAGTGTGTTCTGGGGCCGCTCATTATCAGGGACTGCCATGTCGTCTCTGCTGTCAGCCTTATCACTTCTGGGGTTCATCCTCACCAGCTCTTGGGGCATCTGGTTCAATGGCTTGTTCCTGTTTCTGGCTGGTCTCTTCAACTGTGGTCCTGACAGCATACTGGGTAAGATTTCATAGTATGTAAATTAAATTATTAATCCAAAATGCCATAAACATATCTAATAAACCTTGAAATTATAATAAAAATGTTTGACCTGAACTTAATGTGAATTTCATATTTTAATTTGAATCTCAACATTATAAAACTGTTGATAATCACTGACTCTTGAATTTTAATCCTGTTGAAAACACTGGTATACTGTTTTGTTTACCAGGGGACATTACTTGGTCTGTCGGTACAATAATTGTTCTTCTTTCCACCAGGGGGAGCTATACCTGCGGAACTGGGTGAGATGGACGGGCGAGATGCTGCTGCCGCCACCATAGGGCTTGTTAATGGTACGAAAAAAAATGATATGGAAATCTTGAAAAGTTCATACAAATGCATTTTTGGTCATGAGCTTTGCATTAATTACTGTAAACATACATATAGTAGCTGTAAACTTATTGGGCAATTTTTACACCAAAATCTTGGGCCCAGTTGTTATAAAGATAATCACCTTTTGAACAACTGGGCCCAGCAGTCTGTTTAATTATGATTGTGCTAATTACAGTTGCTTTCTACAGTAAGTATTGTGGGTGCACCAAGTCATCATTGAGGTTATCTGTTTAAGTTTGGAAATGCGCTTAAATTTGAGTACTCCAAAATAAGTATGTCAATATACCAAGAGAAGATTTATACATATATATACATGTATTAGAACTATAAAAACAAATTATCAACAGCAAATAATTCTTAACTCATCCTCCATGGAAATTGCATAGTGAACTCTTCCAACATTTGATTTGGAAGAGTTCATTTGTGTCTTCTGGGGTGAATGAGTGAATGTTTTTCTTACAACTACTGTCATTAATTATGGAAGAACCAATCACTGACAGGTACACTTTTGTTGTAGGTTTTGGGAGTGTCGGAACGTTTATGGAAGGGCCGATAATCGGTGTGATTTCCGAGTGGTACGGTTGGTCCGGAATGTTCTACTTTATGATAGCTCTGTCCTTCGTAGGAACATTCTCTGTTTACCGTGCTGCAGGAAAACATAATAAGTCCAAGACGAGAAGAATACCCGAGGCGGAGCCACTAAATCTTGACACTGATAACACTGTATAGGAAATATGTGACCAATAGGAGTTTATTTTTCTAATGGTGCTGAAAATTGGAATTCCATGGCACAAAAAATATGTTTTATTTTCATTTGATATTCATTCTTTATATTCACAGATTTAGGTTTATATTTTAAGTCCCCTTACGACAAAGCCGGAGGGGACTATTTGTTTAGCCGCAGTTTGTATGTCTGTTCCTCCTTCCGTCTGTCTGTCTGTCACCTTTTTGGGGGTTTCTGTGCATTATTTTTGGAACATGTGGACATCTTGAACTGAAATTTGGTAAACAGATATATATCATGGGAATATCTAGGTTAAGTTTTGATTTGGTTACGGTTGAATGATTTTTTATTTTTGGCAGAATTATGGCCCTTGGACTTTCCGATTTCCGATAATTCAGTTTCATTATCTCTGCAACATGTGCATATATTGAACTTAAATTTGGTATACAGATACATCATGGGAATATCTAGGTTAAGTTCTGATTTGGTTACGATTGAATGATTTTTTTTTGCAGAATTACGGCCCTTGGAATTTCTGATAATTCAGTTTCCGTTCATTATCTCTGCAACATGTGCATATATTGAACTTAAATTTGGTATACAGATACATCAAATTAATATCTAGGTCTTGTCCATGTTATTTGTTTAATGAATCATTGCATCTTAAATCTTAATAGCTTGAGAGGGGTGATAGGGGACATGTATTGCTTCAGCACTAATCTATACGCTTTTTATTTCTGTTCGATGATTATACTATTTCAATATAGTTTATTTGTTGACTTAATTTAAGCTTGAACATCCCTTATATAAATGTTAGTACAATCAATTTAAACACATGTATTGTGGGAATGAATTTGATTTTATCAAAAAACATGTTTATCACATTGTAATGAGTGAGAGAGCAAGGCCAAGAACCTCACAAACAGTTTGTGTGTAGTTATCACATTGTTATCCTTTGGATATTAGCTAGGGATAGCTTTTACAGTGTTTTTGGTCGAGGTAATTGACAGTGGGGCATGTTATAGGAATCATGTGCTTTATAGAGGCAATTAGCAGCTTATTATGCTGTCCTTGCGTTTGTTGACCAGCACTTTCATATCAAAGTATACACTAACTGTCAGTTGATGGTTAAAAGTACTTACATTGTACCTGTGCATTGATATATGTAATGTGTCCTGATCATGAAAATGTTGTGAAACAACAATTTGAGAGTGAAGATGTTTTAGATTGATTACTTAAAATAAGCTGTGGTGCCTTTTGGTCTAGAGTGTAAAGTGTATTGTATACATGTAGTTGCTTTTATTCGCGGGGAGAATTTATTTCGCTATATTCGCTGTCAAATAAAAGTCTGTGAAATTAAATACCTAGTTAAGACTAATTACCATGAGAAAACAAATAATCCTGGCAGAGTGTGAAATTTTATACCCGTAGATAAGTCCCAATAAGAAAAAATTTGTGATTTTCTCATCGTGAAATTCTCATCTTTAACTGTCTGACCTTCAACATGGTCTTAACATAATTATAAAAGATGATTTTACACGCTTGGATGAAGGGCAGTCAATTTTATTCCAATGAATGACCTTGACCCACTTTCAAGGTCAAGGTCACATGAGTCAAAAGTGTAAATTTTAAGCTTATTTTTACCTATAGGGGTAGTATTATTGTATTTGTGTGGTAGCATATGTTTAAGATTGAGGTATTTGCTTTCAAAGTTTACAGACGTTGACTGTGCTGTGACCTGCAGCGCAAGAGAGGGATGAATGCCCATGTAGGGTCTACTGCATTTCACGAAAACAAATCTCTAGTTCACTGTTTGTAGTTACACTGTAGCATATGTTTATTAACATTTAATTCCTCTTGATGTTCTGTTATCATCATTAACTTATCAGGCTTAAGCTTGTTTCAACAATTGTATCACTTAATATATAAATAATCACTTACACAAGATAATGATAAAATATAATGAGCAAAAAATGAAATTAGCTGCAGGCTTATTTATATTTTCCATGTTTTATAAGAGTGTTTTTGTTACTTTAAGTTGTTTATTGATTGAAATTAATTCAGGATTTTATATGAAAATATCAAAATAAAAAAAAATAAAAAATTGTTTCTTTTTGTTCTTATGTGTTGAATGCATTTCACAAGGATCGATGCATAAATATTCATATTAAATGGCACCCACTATTTTGATGATTAAATAGATGTTGTGCTATATATAGGGTTCAAAGACTTATATTTGTCATTAGAATTCCAAATTGTAGTATACGTATATCACACTGTATACTACAATTTGCAATGCTGCATCACATGACGTTATTCTGACGCCATGTTGGACTAGGTAATATCAAAGCTTTGCATTCCACCTCAGATAACATTTATAATGACTTCTTTAAAATTTGAATCCATCGCTTTGATGACACTGATTTAAACCAATCCATCGCTTTGATGACACTGATTTAAACCAATCCATCGCTTTGATGACACTGATTTAAACCAATCCATCGCTTTGATGACACTGATTTAAACCAATCCATCGCTTTGATGACACTGATTTAAACCAATCCATCGCTTTGATGACACTGATTTAAACCAGGCTGTTTTGACGTCATTTCTGGTGCCATGTTGGACTATGTTACGTCAACGATTTGCACTCCGCCTCAGATAACATGTATAATGGCTTTGAATCGATAGCTTATATTTTTTTAGATGACGTTCATTTAAAGCAGGCTCTTCCAGTAAATAAACAAATGAAAAAGGGAGAACGTTAACGGATTACATTAGATATAGAATAAAGTCGATATGAATACAATTTGGATGACAGATAAATAATCATGTCGCCCCAAATTGTATTCATATTGACTGTGTACTACATCTTGTTACAGTTCAATGCTTTAATAGAATACTAAGGGACCAGTAGACTAAGGAGGTCTCCAAGGGCACAGCTGCCATAGAAAATTTGAAAAATTAGGTGCTCTCTTGTGCGTTTCAGAGTTTTTCCAAGTTAAAAATATTCAAATTTAAACATCATTTAAACATTTTCCTTTTTTTTTTTGAGAAAGTAGAAAGTTAAGGAAGTACGATCCACTCTTTGTTTAAAGGGGACTATAACTTATGACTGGCCTTGATCTGAGAAACATGAGTAAATACAAAAATCTATAAAGTGGTATTTTGACGAAAAAAATCGTTAGAAGCATAAACTCCTACCATTGATATTTATGTTAAAGTTCAACTTTTCTGATTGATTACTCTTCTTTGAATCAGAAAATTAAAAATCACAGAATTCCATAAGAAATCGGTAACATATGAAATAAATTCGTTTTCAAAACCCTGTACTATTTGCTACCGAGGTTGAAGCATCAAACATAATTGCCACATTATATTTTTTTATGGGTCGAGCACTTGCTGTTACTTTACCGTTTAAAATTTATCATTTTTTGTCAATAGACTGGAAACATTGGACACAGCGTATTGGTTCTTATTTAAGAGGGTTGGTTTTATTGTGTTTAACAACCTTTTAACAGCTAACGTGATGTATATGCTTTCGTGTGCGTAATACATGCGAGCTGTAGACTGACTATAGCGCTGATCTTATGCCGCCTTGTTTTAGAGTGCTACCTAACATAAATACCACACAAAAGGCCCCTAGCGCAGTATTCCCGGGTCTCATTCTACTGACAACGTGTGAACCAGTTGTTACGATAATTATGAATGCTGAATGTTAAGCAGGAAATCAAAATTAGTATTTCTTTGGAACTTTTAAATGTCCCAGTCTTGGGCGTAGCTTCCTATTGGCGGGTACGCAGGTGCTTACACATAATTTTCATTAAAAAATACTACAGTAGACTTTTATGGAAATGTTGACGATGCCGTCGTCGCCGCCGTCGGAAACGGTAACACCTTAGTCTCGCTTTCCTCGATTATCTGTGTGTTTATTCTTTAAATCATTGAACCTGAAAATTGGCATTGGAACACGCTCCAAAGACCTTTAGGAAATCGATTTTTTTCTGGGGGACACCCCCTTCCGAGAGGGGGCGTATCCCCTCTCGATTCTGTAGATGAGTTGTGGCCTCGATTCTGTAAATTAGTTGTAGCTTCGATTCTGTAAATTAGTTGTGGCCTCGATTCTGTATATGAGTTGTGGCCTCGATTCTATAAATTAGTTGTGACTTCCATTCTGTAGATGAGTTGTGGCATCGATTCTGTAAATTAGTTGTGGCTTCGATTCTGTAGATGAGTTGTGGCCTCGATTCTGTAAATTAGTTGTAGCTTCGATTCTGTAAATTAGTTGTGGCCTCGATTCTGTATATGAGTTGTGGCCTCGATTCTATAAATTAGTTGTGACTTCCATTCTGTAGATGAGTTGTGGCATCGATTCTGTAAATTAGTTGTGGCTTCGATTCTGTAGATGAGTTGTGGCCTCCATTCTGTAGATGAGTTGTGGTTTTGATTCAGTAAATCAGATTTGGCTCAAGAAGAAAACACAAAAGAAACCAATCAGTTGTTGTCTCAAAAGAAGGCACAGACGAAATCCGTCAGCATGGGAAAAATGACCAGAGATTACCGAAGCGTCAACAAAAACATAATCAGCATTCGAAATCATTTAAACCAGTAGCAAATATGAACAATTGAAAGATTTACATGGAGACCTTTGAAACGGAACAAGAGTATATAAGACCAGGTGTTGAGAAAATTAGCGTCTTCTGCTTCATCGACAGCACTTGTCAAGTAAACCTAGTTCAGATCCAAGTAAATGGAATGACACCAAAGTGAGAACTAATACATCATTCTCAATTACAACAAACGGACATACTAATGAGAATATTCAAAAACGTCCAACATTATATGATACAAGGATTACAAAATATTTCCCAATGATACCCAGATGACGACAATAAAACTTGCTTATATTCTTTATCAACCTGCATCTCTTGAACCATGTGCCGTGAAATTGTTCGTCAGCAGCCGATATAACGAAAATTTCGATATTCAGAGCAAACACTAGCTATATAGAATAGCGAATCAACTTCGACATGTACTCAGCAGAAAGCCCAGAAGACAACCTCGGATTCTGCATATCAGTTGTGGCCTTTATCTAATGCAAAGACCACAACTGTATGCATACAAATTACACCACTCTACACACCCCAAAATAACTCGAGGAAAACCACTAAAAGTTAAACTATTATTACGGTTCCTATGCAGTATTTGTATGCTCAAAGATATACTTTGTAGTCACCTGCACATCTATTGACACGTTTCTAACGATCACCTGGCCCCGGTTTCATCAACGTTCTTTACCTTAAGGAAACTCCTTAACTTAAACATCTCCATAGGAAAGCATTACATAATTTAAGGGGGAAATCCTAAGTTAAGGAACTTTCCTTAAATTCTGTAATGTTTTCCTATCCTATGGAGATTTTTAAGTTAAGGAGTTTCCTCAAGTTAATGAACGTTGATGAAACCGGGGCCAGTAATATTAAAGGCCCAATATACGTAACTTTCGGAAAAATTTAAAGCGAAAATCAAGCATAAAAACTGTTTTATATTTATAGATTTAGTTAAGATTAGCTGATATCAGCACTATCCAAGATGAACTCTTACGCGGTTACCGGTACAGCAGCAGTTGAAACTCGGTATTTGTAAACACGTGTCCATTATGAACTGTCTTCTAACTTCGGATTGTTGTTGAAGTGGGCCCCACCTGAATCATTTTCAATTCTTTTGATTTTTAGTTACTGCTAAGTTTTACTTCGTTTTAGGCTTATTTTTGCATGGTAATCAACTGGATTATTTTTTTCAGAGTGTTTCGAATTCCGAGAAAAATTCCTGAAGTTACGTATATTGGGCCTTTAACGTGGTTCTGTTGGCACACCGACCCACCTGTTTGTTTACAGATCTAGACTGGCCGGAAGTACAGTGAAATCAATACTTTTTTCATTGATTAATTGTTATGTCAATATCGACAAATGTTTTCTGCAATCCACAATACCAGGTACCTTTAATTTATATTCTTCGGTCTGTTATCTCTTGCTCTAATCTGTACACCGGACTGGCTATAAGGTTGATTGAATAAGTCAACAACATTGGTTTTGAGGGTTCAGTTAGGTACACTTACACCTGAGGTAGAATTGGATCAGAAGTCAGTTGCAAGGTTTCACGTAGGTTGACCACCGAGTGCTGTTAGGCTTCACTAGATGGAGAAGCAATTCACCAGTGCTGATTGGCTTCACTAAGATAGCCAAACCTCCGTTATGTTATAATGTGTTATCCTTATATAATCACTTCCATTGTCAACAAAGATCCTGTTGAGACAGTTTCAGTCAATAAAGGTTCTGATAAAAAAACTATTATTTAATACATATCCTGGTTAGATACTTTCAGTCAATTCAGATCATGGCACGTCACTCTTATTCAATTCAGATCATGACACGACACTCTCATTCAATACAGATCATGGCACGACACATTCATTCAATACAGATCATGACAGGACACTTTCACTCAATAAAGATCATGACACGACTTGTTCAATCAATAAAGATCATGGCACGACACTTTCAGTCTATAAAGATCATGGCACGACACTTTCAGTCAATAAAGATCATGACACGACACTTTCAGTCTATTAAGATCATGACACGACACTTTCAGTCTATTAAGATCATGACACGACACTTTCAGTCAATACAGATCATGGCACGACACTTTCAGTCAATACAGATCATGACACGACACTTTTCAGTCTATAACGATCATGGCACGACACTTTCAGTCAATAAAGATCATGACGCGACACTTTCAGTTAATGAAGATCATGACATGACACTCTCAGTCTATTAAGATCATGACACGACACTTTCAGTCTATTAAGATCATGACACGACACTTTCAGTCTCTAAAGATCATGACGCGACACTTTCAGTTAATGAAGATCATGACATGACACTCTCAGTCTATAAAGATCATGACACGACACTTTCAGTCTATTAAGATCATGACACGACACTTTCAGTCAATAAAGATCATGACGCGACACTTTCAGTTAATACAGATCATGACACGACACTTTCAGTCTATAAAGATCATGACACGACACTTTCAGTCTATAAAGATCATGACGCGACACTTTCAGTTAATGAAGATCATGACATGACACTCTCAGTCTATTAAGATCATGACACGACACTTTCAGTCTATTAAGATCATGACACGATACTTTCAATCAACAAAGGTCATGACACGACACATTCAGTCTATAAAGATCATGGCACGACACTCTCAGTCTATAAAGATCATGACACGCCAATTTCAATCAATAAAGATCATGGCACGCCAATTTCAATTAATAAAGATCATGACACGACACTCTCAGTGTATTAAGATCATGGAACGACACTTTCAGTCAATAAAGATCATGGCACGACTTTTTCATTCAATATAGATCCTAGTATCATGACCAGACATTAACAGAATCAGTCAAGTTTGCGTCATATTTTCAGACGTAACAGATCTAGAGATCTTCCTGAATCAGTAACCAATCGCATAATAATGTCCGTGTACAAATGAGTCTTACTCTGGACGCTGTAATTCAGAAATAGTATCGTCTAGTACATATCTAGTAAAAAAAATATTAAATTTCGAAATCAAAGTGACAGATACTGTTATCAATATATATTACTGGCTTGGTCTCATAGACCCTGGATGTATTGCGTTTATATTGAAAAACACTGTCAGTTTAGAGCTTAATGCTAATTATAGAATAGAGGGTGGAAATGAGTACGATTTTAATGTTATATACAATATCATAAAATTCCGCAACATGCTGTACAAGAACGTTGAACTTTATCTAATGGTTCTATAGATATTTGTGTTATTTTTTATGCAATTTTAGCAGGGTTCTGGGTTTCGAGCTGTGTAAGTTTCTTGGTAAAGAAGAAATGAATGTTATGGGTCGAACACTAGATCGATAAGCAATTGAATAACAGTCGAATGAATTATCGTTTACGCGAACTCACAGCCGGATCTAGTAATCTAAGAAGGATTGGCTGTCGCGTTGTATAATATGTTGGATGTCGGCAGTAAGTTGTCTGTACATATACTATTTAGCATGACTGGACGTCGGTCAGATCCGGGATGAATAAGTAAACTTTCCTTGTGAGCCCTATACAGGATGTGGTACTGTAAACAATACAAGAGATACACATCTTTAATATATAGACGACCGCGTACATCGATATTACTTTTTATCTATAGTCGGGGGGAAATGGGACGGTTGGTGGGGGTTGGGAGGTGTCCGGGGGGAGGTGGGGATTCTGTAATATTAGCTATCACACACCGAATCTGATTAGAATACAGATTGTCACACCCCGGGAACCCCTCCTCAATACTTTATGAGCTACATTCTATACGCTCACTAACGCTCTATATGTTACCATTAAATTGTAGCTCAGTGAGCGTCGCTTAATTAATGGATGATACAAGAAGACTGTGAGCGTGTAATGTATAAAAGAATCTCGGAGTAGCCTAACGGCAAACGTAACTCGCTTTGAAGAAGGGTGTCACTATACTGCATGTTTTCTTCCAATGACAGCCTTGCCATTCGTTAATGTTTGTTTTACCCAATACCAACTGATGCTAGCATTGAAATACTCCAGGGGTGCAGCGAGCGTAAATGTAGATCGGGGTCGGAATATCGAGGATGCTATCTCTATCCTATTACATATGTATTCAATATAGCAAATTGTGTAAAAATCGTTTAATGACAGATACAGATGCTGCTATTTTCGATATCCACATCGTCGGAGCGATATCCTGGGGTATACGATCTCTACGCCCCTGGAATATGTCATGACAAATATGTGCGCCACCTTGTTGATGAGGCAAGAAGACGGGTTTGACCCTTTGATGTAAATCAAAAGAATCTCGTGGTCACATAACGGTAAAAAACTGACAAGCTTTTAAGTCGGTTGCGACTCCTTTGTTATCTTCAAAAAGGTTATCATAAGCAGCCTAGCGATAGGTCAGAGTTCTTTTTTACCTAAGCATGCTTTCAGTTTCCAGGGGTGTATAGATGAGGGTTACCCCTAGCCTGGATATCGAGGATGAGATGTCTACGTTTACGTACAGTTCGGACGTCCTGGGTTCGAATCCTGGTTTGGTCCATTTGCACCATACTATGGTGTTTTTCATTAAAATCTACCTTACCTCGCCTTTTCCGAAAATATTAATCAAGACTTAGTTTTCCCGTGATATATAAACTGAGTTGTGATACATATTTTAGAGAATTATTGATTTTCAAAGACCATTAACAAATAATTACGTAGTTTTTTTGTGTTTTTTTTTTACGATGCTAGCCAAAGTCATTGCCTTTTACATCGGTCCGTTCATTGTGCACTATTAAGATGCATACTACATTGCAAGTATGTCCTTACCCCAATCTGATTAAAATACAGATCCTCACTATATTACTATCGTGTGTAGGTCCTACACACGATAGTAAAAGTGAGGAACTGTATTTTAATCAGATTAGTCCTCCCCCATGTTCGGAACAGCTTCTCTTGATCTTACAAAATTTACCAGAAAAAAATATCGGCCATTTAGACTGCATGCATATTATTTACAAGGATAGCTTTTTGAACACTCTGCAGTATGTTCTGACCGGTTTAAAATAACGTTGAAAAGGGAAGTCCCTTATAATTTTTTGGTTTAAATTGGACTGGAGGATATATCCATTATTCATTTCTGGATACACATAATTCGAATTTAGGATTTTAAATGGTTTTAATTATGGATTCCCAAATACATGGAACTTGTGATATATCCATAATTCGAATTTCGCATATCCATAATTCATTTTTAAATATCCCTAATTCGATTTTTGGATATCCTAAATTCAAAGTATTTTAAGATATCCGAAATTGGATTTCAATATTTCGAATTTTCCAGTTTTCCAAAATATCCAGTTTTGTTAATTAATAGTAAAACGGTGCCCCATGCCAGGGGCTACCTCAATGGAAAAAATTATTAGGCCTATTCAATTAATTTCTGTTTGAGAAGTTGAACTGATCACTATAGGCCTATTTGTATATGTTTTTGGAGCACCTGTTTATTGATAGCCTTAACAATTGTCATGTTGATCTATAACACACGTACGCCTTGTAATGTTTCCTAGTTTTTTTAATAACTTTTCAACTTAAGAATTTAAAAAAATATATATATATATATTGTGAAAAAAATGAGACTTGAGCGACTAGTCTAGTGGTCAGTTAATTTTCTAAATAGGAACTTATTTGCATAATAGACATTTTCATAGAAGTTTGTCACAGATAGTTTTATATGAGACAAATTCTCAGGTCCCTGTGTATTAACATGGTTTCAACCGGCCTCGTTCCTCACATCGTGTTCCATATTCTGAACCAGCAGTAGGTTCCCGATAGGCTTCCCCGGCCCATCTACTGCAGCGATGAAATAGCACTTCTTCCTGTGACGTCATTATAACGAGCGCGGTTCTATAAATAGAAATCACGTGGTTGGCGGGATGTGACGAGGGAATTACATAGCTCCGTTACGGTGGGTGTATGAGTGTGTACAAGATTTGTACCGGTAATTTACTATAAATAGAAGTATTGAGACGTTATAGAAAAATTCAATCCGCCATTTAGACTACACAGAGCTGTCAGGAAGGAGGTTGTCGCAAAGGTACGGTACAGTAACTGTTACACAGACAAGTTGAAGTTTCACCCATTCATTCTTCAGCCTCGGACGTTCGGCCATGTTTATCGTGAATCCATGCATGTTTCCATTATTTTCCAATTTATTCGAGAATGTTACACTTTCGTCACAATGTATGTATGTAATGATTTTACATACCTAACTTTTTATACGCGACTAGGACAGTTGTCATTCAGAACATTACATACCGAGCTAGGATTTAACGTTAATATGTGCTCGAGTTAACGTTCTAGAACATAGACCACATGTCATTATTATGTAGTTATGTACTAGCTTTAGGCCAATTTAAGTTTAGGTTTAGCACCCCCACTGGCGGAGCTAGGTGATATAATATAAGCCTTAGCTTATTATGTTCTAGATTTATTAGTATATTGGGGGTACTAAACAGCTAACTTATTCTAGAACCAAAGCACAGGTACCAGATAATTATATGTCCATACATTTTGTTAGATGGCCCTCCAGGGAATGTTGAAATCCTAACTATATATGCTACCAATTAAGTTGAGGAGGTCAGTACAGTACTGAAGTTAACCACTATTATTACCTCAAATTCTAAACTATTTTTTCTAGTACATGAAGAGCTACGTTATCGCAGCTAATTATAATGTACCATACATGCATGTATGTCGCTGGATAAGAACATGCACCCTTTCTTCTACTACAGTATATCAGGGCTTTTTCTGGGGTCTCTCAGGGGCCCATTCTCAATGAGATTTAGGCTTCATTTTTCCCAATTAAAGGACTTTTTTCCCAATCTGATGTTACAACTTAAAAAAAAAAATAACTTTTTTTTTTTTTTTCATTTTAAAACTGAACATCTGCATCAGTTGAAAAAGAAGCTATTTGAAAAGAAATATTGTCATTTTATTGCTTTTATCTGATTAGATTACATTGTATTATTTGTCGATTCGTCGTTAATTTTTCCCAATTTCACTCAGGGGCCTTTTCCCAATTTACCCAGAAAAAGCCCTGTATATGTACCCCTTAGCTAGCTAGGCTTAGCTCTAGTCCGAAAAAAAAAGTCAAAAAGTGGATTTCAGAGAAATCTGTCTGCACGGCCATCCTCGGTATTCAGACCACCCCGCTATTAAGACCGCTTTGGTGTGATCCCTACAGTGGTGTTAATAGAGAGGTTTCACTGTATTTTATGTATAACGTCACTGTACCCCATTTCAATTTTGGTACATTTTTTGTGATTTTATCAATATGAAATAACATACTTTTTGTTGATTTTTTACATAGACTACCTTTGGGACATGTACACTCGTGGTATGACTGTTTATGTTTACATTCTGGCGTCATAATAGCAAAATTCTGGAAATACTTCAATTTAACATTGTAGGACCCATGGTTTTTGGCAATATGTACAAAAAAGGACCCATGAAAATAAATTGTAAATTGATCGCTGTTAATGGGGTAGTGTACCAAATGGGGAACTTGACGTTAGGTTTCTGCACAAATCTGGTGATTTACTTTTCTGAAGGTGTACTGTATATCATTGAATGGTAACGTACATAATCAAACCATTAATAAGCATTATCTTAGTTGCTTACTTGTTATCTTACACAAAATGAAATGGCAAATTCTCAATATTATTACTGTGAGTGTACTCAGGACTGTGTTCAAAATGTAACTTAAGACTGTCATATCCTGTACAGGTATATTGGTAACACCAATATACCTGTACAGTTTCCAGAATAAATCAGAGCGGGTAAACTTTAGATAATAAAAATAGAGCTATATAGCTGTCAGGCAGTTTATTAATGTGTTGTTTTTTTTCTGTGAGATGATGCAATGTCTGAACTGGGCTTTGGTATAAATTAAATGTTAACACTTGAACACTGAAAAACATACAGTACACAACTAAAAGACACAGTGTCAATTGGTACACGTGCACAGTAGATATTATCATACTTGCCAACTTTTTGAAATTTCCATGGGGGAGATTACGCATGCTCAGAATTGAAAACATAAATAATATGTATACATGTACATTTTGAGGGAAAATAACACTTTTAAATGGCATCATTTGAGCTCTTTTTTTCATGTGAAATCATCAGATCTTTAAAAATAGGAACAGTTAAGCAGATTCCAAAGTTGAAAATGCAACATTTTAGGGTCCAAAATCGGGAGTCTCCCTCCTAAATAGGGAGGGTTGAGTCTCCCTCCTAAATAGGGAGGGTTGACAAGTATGCATTATACTAATATACACATATACAGTGCACTCCTCTTTATATCATGTTGCATTTGTTGGACAAAAACATGATATTAACAGGAATGTGACATTAAGAGAAACATGTTTTTCCATAACTAAAAGTAAGCTATTCAATGTACATACAAAGATGTTTTCAATATATAGATATCATTATTTCAATTAAAAATCATTTTTGGGGATATTTTTTCATTTTCCTTGCAACATTTTGTACAAGTTGTATCTGAAATCAATGGAAATTACATCATTTTCTGGATATTTTATGTAATTGGTTAAAAAAACATGATATTAAGAGGAATTCACCTCAAAATACCTGATATTTATCAAATAAAATTACATAGATTATATAGAGACAGGGTTTTCCCTGGGACCCTCAAATTTAATAGATTTAGGAGTCCTAGGACTCCCATCACACATAGTATAGAGTAAAACTTCATCAATTTTGGGAGTCCTTTGACAATTTTAGGAGTCAAAATGCATGTTTTTGCGCGTCAGGGAAAACCCTGTAGAGAGAAAAATGGTGCTTTGGAAAAACATGTTATAAAGACTTTTAAGAGGAATGTGATATTAACAGGAGTGATATTAAGTGGAATCCACTGTATTAGATACATATCCTTTTAAAGGCCCAATACATGTATACGTAACTTCAGGAAATTTTTCCGGATTCATAAAAATCATGAAAAATGATCAATTGATAACCATGCAAAAATAAGTCTAAAAGGAAGTAAACCTGAGCCTTAACCAACAACAAAACTCTTGATAGAATATCTAAAGAATTGAAAATAATTCAGGTGTGACCCACTTCAACAACAAGCCGAAGTTAGAAGACCGTTCAAAATGGATGCGTGTTTACAAATACCGAGTTTCAACTTAATCTTAACTAAATCTATAAATATAATAAGTTATTAGGCTTGATTTTCGCTTCAAGTTTTGCCGAAAGTTATGAATACTGGGCTTTTAAGAAAAATTGCCAACTAGATAGTGATGTTTCACTTGAAAATACATGTACTTGTGTTAATTTCAAGATGCATTGCAGTTATATATACACTTACTTACAGCAGTTTCGGATGTGTAATTTTCTTAGGACAATGAACTGTTAATTCTTTGGATCAGATTGAAAAACAAAATCAGCATCAATTCTCAACCTCAGTATATATGAGCTATGCATTGGACTCTTGTACATCAGATTCTTTTTCATTGAAAAATTACTCTGTCTAGTAGATTAAGAACATTTTTCATGTGAAGAACTACATCTCATCGGTACTTTGGCCTTAAATGAGGGCCAAGGTAATTAGCGCATTGGGTCCAAACGTGAATTTGCTTTACCCTTAAATTATTTAAGCTTTTTTAATTAATGTTATTACGGTGGCACCAAGTATTATATTATCACTGTTATGGTTCTGTAAGTTCTGTCAACGAAGCAGAAAATGGTTTCCCTTTCCAGAACACCATATATACCTCTTGTACGGGTAGGCACTTTAATTTGACCTTTTGCAGTAGACAACTGGCATGGGTCATTGTTACTATAAATAGAACAGTTGGCGTCACCACCCTACAGAATGAATTTTATGTGATTGTCACGAAACATCACACTCACACCGCCACGTGATCATGACCACAAACAACATGTTTTATGTGATTTGAGTTTGCAGTCAAAACTAGTCTACTGCTACTAATTTCAGCATTACCGATACATTTCTCATGGAAATATATATATATATACTTACTCATGCAAACAGGTCTTATCCCTCTTTCCCTTTACACTTTGAATTTATTACGACTGTGAAGCATGAGGATTGACGTTTCATCTGCGATACCTTATTCTCTTATACTTTTTCAAGGTTCCCTATGTAAAGCTTTCCTTTCTTCAAATTTTGCCACAGATCTAGTTTAAAAATCAATTTTCAATCCAGATCATGGTTTTGTTGGTGCTTCAGTATTCTATAAAAAAAAAATTTTCGAAACAAAACCATGGTAACTCATGTATACATCAGCAATTCAAACAGCATTCACAGGCATTGCCTGTACATTGATTTAATTTCCCAGAGCTAACAACGTCAGGCCCATGTCCTTTTATGATGTGAATATCCCAGTCACCTATATTTGATTATCATTCCCTTTGGGAAGTCAAAATCTGCAGGTAAATTGTATACATATTTTAGGTGTAAATACATTTATATGTATATCTGTACGATAGGTTCGCTTACCTTATTGATTTTTGAGGGTGACTGTTCATTGAATGGGTTTACATGTGTGTGACATTATTTGGTAGAATAGTCTGTGTTGCGATTATGTTTACTCTTCGAGGCATATGATGTTGTGATGTAGAGTTCATGTACCCTGGTTTGTATATATATGTTTCATAATATTTTGACTCCATATATCGCGATACAGTACATTCCTCTTTATATCATGTTGCATTTGTCAAAAACATGATATTAACAGGAATGTGACATTAAGAGAAACATGTTTTTCCACTAAATCTAGTGCATTTCAAATATCCATAACTGGTAAAAGTAAGCTATTCAATGTATATATGAAGATGTTTCAATATATAGATAACATTATTTAATTAAAAAAATATTGTTTTGTTATTTTTTTATATTCTATGCAATATATTTTTTACAAGTTATATCTTAAATCAATGGAAATGACATCATTTTCTGGATATTTTATGTGATTGGTTAAAAAAACATGATATTAAAAGGAATTCACTTCAAAATTTATGATATTAACCAAATAAAAATACATATATATCATATAGAAGGGAAAATGTTGATTAGGAAAAACATTATATAAAGAGGAATGTGATATTAAAAGGGGCGATATTAAGTGGAATCCACTGTATTATATATATACCAGGGATCACTTTTGGACGAGATTTTGCGATTATTACCCATATTTTTCCTGAAAATCTCATTGAAAATTTAAAATTGTATTACTTTATAAAGAAAAATCTCATATATATTTTGCTGATCCCATAAAATCCCTCAAATTCTCCCATGGGTTTTAAGTGTCAGAATTATCCCTGATATACCAACAGGATCTGACAGGTATTGTAATAACAGTTTGTATGTCGTCTTTATCTCATCTCCGTACATCATCAGTGTTTTCTGTATTTTATCTGTACCACTCATCAAGTAGAGTTATGTTTTAGATAAAATGTTCACATTTGATAATGATGGATTTATTGACATTACAATATATATATATACTCACTATAAAAACCCATGAAGGAAAATTTAATTTCTTAAATATACACACAGTAAAATGTATGAACAGAATAGCTATCAATCATGCTTGAAATTAGAATTAAGGTACAGGGTCTGAGTATCAATTGAGAAAAATGGGTGCCATCCCTTATCAAGGAATACATTAATACAATAATATGTATAAATGTATTTGTAATAAAATCTCAACTCAGTGGAATGTGCATTGAATATATGAAAATATTTTTTTTGAGACTTGAAGGGGTGGGGGGGGGATAAAAAAAATTATGAAACAATTTTAGTGGGAAATGTTATGGAATGTTGCTTAAGTGTATACATACGAATATGTAGGTCTCTGCTTTGAAAGATCACATCTATTTTGTTCTTGCTTTTTTGTAAAAATTATTTCCTTTATATCTTTTAAACTGACTGTATTAGACAGGATGTTGCCAAAAAAAAAGGGACAACTTCTAAAACTCCTAGAACATGTACTCAGCGAGCGAATCATATACCATTCCCATTGATAAAGAATTTACAAAATTTAAGTGATTTACAGTAATATTTGATGATTCAGTTGATAAAAAACCTAAACAATAAAAAATCACTTTGAAGATTACAGATCAGTGACATCAATTAATAAAGCCAGTCACTTTTACTGCATTCTGCTGTGTAAATCATGAATGTATCAGAGAATAAAACTAATCTACTTGTATCATCCACATGATTGTGCATACAAAGCCTTTGATATTGTGGAAATGCCACAAAATTTTCCGCATACAACTTTTCAGGCACAGGCTGTTTTGAAGATAGCTAAAAAAAGTAAAGCTGTGGTAGGTTTTACAGTTGTCGCATTCCACTGTAGCCAAGTGTGAATTTCCTTTTTAATGACCAGACCCATATAATATGGTCGAGTTGTAAATACGCTCTTCTCTGTTCTGTTAAGTATCAATACTAGTTGGGTTGCTTTTTATTTAACTTAAAGCTAAAGAGAATTGGGGTATAGTGTTACCAGCTACAAAAAAAAAAAAAAAGTTGTATATATGTATAATGGCTTTAAAGATGTTTTCTGTGGTTTTACAGTACAGTAAAAAGGATATGGCAAGTCTACAACATAATTTCCAATATGATTTCAGAATTTGTAATAAAATAAAAAAAGATATGGAAAACATGCAGCTGATTAAGAATTGAAAATTTGACAATGCTTACAAATCTGTTCAACCTAACCCATGTAACTCGAGATTTGTACCTGAACCAATGTTTTCTTGCAATACTAACAAAAAGTAAAATGATTATTGAGGAATATGCATGAGTGCTTCATATTTGATAGAACACATACAAACCTATACACTTGACACTGAAATCAAACCTTATTTATACATTCACATATACAGATTTTATAATGAAAGAATTCCACTTTGAAATAAAGGTGAACGTTACCAAGATATTGGTTAATATTTAAATTGTGAAGTCAATTTACAATATTATTCAATATAAAATTAGTCGATACGAATAATACACCAGTAGTAGCTACAATACATGTACATATATACACGAGGAATTACGGTATATATCACTTTCCCCAACCAATTCATTATAGCATAAACAGGTTAAGATTGACGTGTTGCAACAGCTGTGTCTTAATTACATTCTTATAGATATAGATCAATATTAATCTTATAACACAGCTATAATATAAGTAGATGGAAATTATGCCAGTTGAAGCAGATATATGTCTTTAAGCTAAGTAATTGATGTCAAGTTTTGATAATTACAGGTGTTGACGTCACCTCTCCTTCAACATTAAGCGTTGTGGTTCCCCCTCGATCTACCCTACCCCAGCCAAGATGCCCCCTGTGGGCCCAGGTGGCCTCAAGGCAGAGGTCATGGACCAGGTGGCCAAAAACAAGGTCATGATATTCAGCAAGACCACATGTCCCTTTTGTTTCAAGGTAAGTTCAAGGTCGTAGTATTTTAGTCTTACCACAATACCATCATATCCCTTGTGTGTGAAAGTAAGTTCAAGGTCATCATATTTATTCTTTCTACAAATTGCTTCTGTGGCAAGATAAGGTCAACATCATAATTTAGCCTTAATAACCACATATATGTCTGTGTCATGGCTAGTTCAAGGTCATCATTATAGCTTTATCACATATCCCTTCTATATCGAGGTCAGGTCAAGGTCATCATATTTATCCTTTCCACATATTCCTTCTGTGGCAAAGTAAATTCAAGGTCATCATATTTTAACCTTACAGTATGTACTTCTGTATCAAAGTTTGCTCAAGGTCACCATATATAGCTTTACCGCTTATCCCTTCTGTATCAAGGTAAGGTCAAGGTCATCAGAGTTTGCCTTTCATCATATATTTCTGTTTATGTGCAGGTCTTTTCTAGAGAATTATATAAGCAGATAGATTCTTAGTCCTGTCTGTGCAAAGAAACCAAGGATGAGGTCAAAGTCATGACCAATGTACAGCAAGATCACAATTCTGTGACATATTTTATATTGTAAAATGAAATAATTGTATAAACTATTTGTGTTTTATGAAGACATAGTAAGCATATTATTGGAGACTGGGAAGTTAGTCTAGTGGTAGGACACCAGACTTGTTCCCCAATCTACTCAGCTGTAGATGAGTAAATACATAACTTGGGGCCACAGTGGCCAAATGGTTAAGGTGTCCCAACATTCTACCACTAGCCCTCCACCTCTGGGCCGCAGTGGTTAAGTTGTCCCAACATTCTGCCACTAGCCCTCCACCTCTGGGCTGCTGTGACCAAGTGGTTAAGGTGTCCCAAAATTCTACCACTAGCCCTCCACCTCTGTGTGGCGAGTTTGAAATCCATGTGGGGTAGTTGCCAGGTACTGCATGACCATAGCTCGGTGGTTTTTCTCCAGGTACCCCGGCTTTCTTTCACCTCCAAAACCTGGCTTGTCTTTAAATGACCCTGGCTGTTAATAGGACGATAAAAAAAAAAAGAAAAAAATGCAGTGCTAGAATTCAGCCATAGAGCTATATTGTGATATAAGAACCTCAAATTTCCATTATTGTTTAAAGGCCCAATATACATAACTTCAGGATTTTTTCGTGATTCGGAAAAATTCTGAAAAAAAATCCAGTTGATAACCATGCAAAAATAAGCCTAAAAAAATGAAACTGAGTGGTAACTAACAAGAAACTCTTGACAGAAAAATCCAAAGAATTGAAAATAAATCAGGTGTGGCCCACTTCAAAAACAAGCCGAAGTTATAAGAAGACAGTTCAAAACGAACTTGTGTTTACAAATACTGAGTTTCAACAGCTGCTGTACCGGTAACCGCGTAAGAATTTATCTTGAGTATTGCCGATATCAGTTAATCTTAACTAAATCTATAAATATGAAAAGTTATTAGACTTGATTTTCGCTTCAAGTTTTGTCGAAAGTTACGTTTATTGGGCCTTTAACATGACATAACTGTATACAGCTAGAGCAGGTCTATAAGTTATAACAATTATAGTTACCGATTACATGATTTATGTGAAAATCTTGGTCTATAAACAGAAAACCACAGTGGTGACAGTCACCATATACTGTATAACATTAATTATTGTGTGACTTTCATTTTTGCTGTTTTCTTATTGGCCAATGCATTAGTCGAAAGTACTCTTCAAACTCAATATCAATATTACCCCGAAATTGGTGTTAAAATGCATGCAGGGTGACTGGACAGAATCAAGATACCTCTCGCCAGTCAAATTACCTATGTCTATAAATTGCTGGAGGGTTTTTCTGTTGTTAGCGAGTGATTTTCTTTTTTGCACAAAATGATGTAATTCTGTGGTATAATGGAGCCTTGCATGTAAAAAAAGACTAAATAATTATTTCATATAATAAAACAGTTATTGACTTTTAATAAGGCTAATTCAATGATTGATCATCCATTGAAATGAGATATTCACATTGGCCTCCAGCCTTGGTGAACATCCCTTTTCTTGGATTTATAAATCGGTATTAACCTTATAAAAAGTCAATAATAATGAATTGTATAACGTTTGTTGTGTATAAACATTTCATGATTTGTGGATTTCAGGGTTTGTATATATATATTGAACCACAAAAATAACGAATATGAATTTCTACTGATTGTCAATATAGGATATCCACTAAAGTTTGCACCAAAAACAATTTCAAACGCTTCAAACTACAAAGGAAATTTCCCACAAACATTTCATGGTACATGTTGTACCGTAGAATGTCTTGTGGCTGGGTAACAATAGTACTGACCAGTGATAACTTGTACTTTAAACAATAATCAATCATATGAAAATACTGATTTTATTTATTTTACAACAATTACAAAACAAGACATTTAAGCTTACATTAATCAATGTTATTGCCCCGGATGTTATATTATTGCCCTGGATGTTAGCACCTGGTGCTTTTTATTTTATGGTAAAAGAAAACCAGAGTACCTGGAGAAAACCCTCATGGTCGGGCACTACGGGTGACCCCATACTTTTTCATTACGATCAGTGTAACAAACCCTGGCTTTCCTGGTGAAAGTCAAGTGCACTAGTACTATCCGCTTGCATCACCTGACCACCCAGGGCTTTATCAGGGGGTTTTGGGAATCGGACCCTGAGATCAAATTGGGAAAAATTGATCGACATAACAGCTATTTGGAAAATTTTGACAAACAATATTATAACACCTAAATACATTATTTCTGTTCTAAATTACTATTTAAAGCACTGTCAGTACTCATAATGACATTTACAGCCCACTCTCTTGTTTCTTATTAAACTTATTGTTACAAAAAGCTCCTCAAGCATATAAAACCACCAAATTTTTTTTTCAAGTGTCTGAATTTGGAATTTTTAAGAGGAAATTTGGGGGAAATCACACCTTTTTTCATTGAGAATGGGTCCGTTTACCAGACCAAAAAAGAGGGATGATAAAGCCCAGCCACCTAATAGCAAAACAAACTAGACATAACCTGTAGCCTTCAAGTAATTACAGGTGCCATTGACCTCTTGTTTTAGTACCTGCGTACTAAAGAATCACCTGTCTGCCAGTCCTCTTTGACAGTAATTACAGGTGCCATTGACCTCTTGTTTTAGTACCTGCGTACTAAAGAATCACCTGTCTGCCAGTCCTCGTGGACAGTAATTACAGGTGTCATGGGCCTCTTGTTTTAGTACCTGCGTACTAAAGAATCACCTGTCTGCCAGTCCTCTTTGACAGTAATTACAGGTGTCATGGGCCTCTTGTTTTAGTACCTGCGTACTAAAGAATTACCTGTCTGCCAGTCCTCTTTGACAGTAATTACAGGTGTCATGGGCCTCTTGTTTTAGTACCTGCGTACTAAAGAATCACCTGTCTGCCAGTCCTCTTTGACAGTAATTACCAATTGACCATTAGTCTTTGAATACCTGATTAAGTACAAGATGTAGCACCGTCATCTGTTCTGTCAGCTTATATATTTAACGAGGTTCATTAAGAAAAATATCGGGTTTTATCTAAGGTAAAAATCAATAAATCAATGTAAACCAGTACTTTCCTGTCAATTCACTGCGGTGTTGTATTAACTGTTGCGTCGTTAGCTCTCCAGCTTTGATCAACTGGGCTGAAGTGAGTGAATAGATGCTCACCTGATGTTTTAGTTGTGTAAGCCTGGATCAAGGGGATTCAATGTTGTGAAAAAATTAAAGGATATAACATACCCTCCTCCCTCCCCCAAACTTCCCATTCTGCATATATATACAGCAATACTCCCTCCTAAGGAGCAGATGGGGCAGAACCTAGCTGAAGAAATAATTTAAATAGTTTCCTCCCACAATAAGACCTTTCTCATGCTAACATCCGTTACAACAAGAGTGATTAATATACGGTAAGTTGTATAACTTGTTCCATAATTGTTGTAAAATAAATAAAGTTTATATATTTTTTTTAAAAAACTGAACTTCCCTAAGTGTAAATAAAGAAATTTCTTCCTAACTTATGTATTATTATCATCCATCAGAGTATCCAGTAATTTTCAGTAAATAAATCGAGTCCTAGCTGTGCTAATGATTTTCTTGGAATACTGTGTTTAGAAGGATCAACTGTCAATAAAAACTGAAATATTTTTATCCATTTGACTCTGAGGGTCAAACAAGCACGACCTCATTGAAGAAATATACAATTTTGTATAAGGGGACTCGGATGATGATAATTAAATTATGTGTAAGTGAAGAGTAGTACCACTTAGGATAGAAGACCAGAGTGCACATACATGTTAGAATACATTAATATCTTTACTGTCCTATTAATCTTTTCAGAGTTAAGGCTTATTGTGTCACCTTGCGACATATGCTGTGTCATCTACACTTGCCCAATTTTGATGAGATTTTTAGCCCACCATCATCAGATGGTGGGCTATTCAAATCGCCCTGCGTCCGTGGTCCGTCGTCCGTCCGTCCGTAAATAATTCTTGTTATCGCTATTTCTCATAAAGTACCGAAGGAATCTTTCTCAAATTTCATGTGTTGGTTCACCTTGGTCCCTAGTTGTGCATATTCCATTTTGGGACCGATCTGAATTCAAGATGGCCGACAGGCAGCCATCTTGGATTTTGACATTTGAACTTTGTTATCCCTATTTCTGAGAATGTACTGAATGGATCTTTCTCAAATTTCATGTGTTGGTTCACCTTGGTCCCTAGTTGTGCATATTCCATTTTGGGACCGATCTGAATTCAAGATGGCCGACAGGCAGCCATCTTGGATTTTGACATTTGAACTTTGTTATCCCTATTTCTGAGAATGTACTGAATGGATCTTTCTCAAATTTCATGTGTTGGTTCACCTTGGTCCCTAGTTGTGCATATTCCATTTAAGGACCGATCTGAATTCAAGATGGCCGACAGGCAGCCATCTTGGATTTTGACATTTGAACTTTGTTATCCCTATTTCTGAGAATGTACTGAATGGATCTTTCTCAAATTTCATGTGTAGGTTCCCCTTGGTGCTCAGTTATGCATATTGCATTTTGGGACCAATCCGAAAACAACATGGCCGACAGGCAGCCATCTTGGATTTTGACAGTTGAACTTTTTTATCGCTATTTCTGAGAATGTACTGAATGGATCTTTCTCAAATTTCATGTGTAGGTTCCCCTTGGTGTGTAGTTATGCATATTGCATTTTGGGACCAATCCAAAAACAACATGGCCGACAGGCAGCCATCTTGGATTTTGACAATTGAAGTTTGTTATCACTATTTCTAAGAAAGTACTGAAGGTATCTTTCTCAAATTTCATGTGTTGGTTCACCTTGGTCCCTAGTTGTGTATATTCCATTTTGGGACCGATCTGAATTCAAGATGGCCGACAGGCAGCCATCTTGGATTTTGACATTTGAACTTTGTTATCCCTATTTCTGAGAATGTACTGAATGGATCTTTCTTAAATTTCATGTGTAGGTTCCCCTTGGTGCCTAGTTATGCATATTGCATTTTTGGACCAATCCGAAAACAACATGGCCGACAGGCAGCCATCTTGGATTTTGACAATTGAAGTTTGTTATCGCTATTTCTAAGAAAGTACTGAAGGTATCTTTCTCAAATTTCATGTGTTGGTTCACCTTGGTCCCTAGTTGTGTATATTCCATTTTGGGACCGATCTGAATTCAAGATGGCCGACAGGCAGCCATCTTGGATTTTGACATTTGAACTTTGTTATCCCTATTTCTGAGAATGTACTGAAGGTATCTTTCTCAAATTTCATTTGTAGGTTCCCCTTGGTGCTCAGTTATGCATATTGCATTTTTGGACCAATCCGAAAACAACATGGCCGACAGGCAGCCATCTTGGATTTTGACAGTTGAACTTTGTTATCGCTATTTCTGAGAATGTACTGAATGGATCTTTCTCAAATTTCATGTGTAGGTTCCCCTTGGTGTGTAGTTATGCATATTGCATTTTGGGACCAATCCAAAAACAACATGGCCGACAGGCAGCCATCTCGGATTTTGACAATTGAAGTTCGTTATGGCTATTTCTCAGAAATTACTGAAGGTATCTTTCTCAAATTTCATGTTTTGGTTCACCTTGGTCCCTAGTTGTGTATATTCCATTTTGGGACAGATCAGAAAACAATATGGCCGACAGGCAGCCATCTTGGATTTTGACAATTGAAGTTTGTTATCGCTATTTCTAAGAAAGTACTGAAGGTATCTTTCTCAAATTTCATTTGTTGGTTCACCTTGGTCCCTAGTTGTGCATATTCCATTTTTGGACAGATCGGAAAACAACATGGCCGACAGGCAGCCATCTTGGATTTTGACAATTGAAGTTTGTTATCCCTATTTCTGAGAATATACTGAAGGGAACTTTCACAAATTTCATATGTAGGTTCCTCCTGGTGCCTAGCTATGCTAAGAATAAGGAAACGACAATGTAATTCACAAAAAAAAACAAAAAAATGCATCTGTGTCCCACCAGAGTCTCTGCTCACACTTAATCAACACCTAAGAGACAATCGAAAGAAGAGAAAAGAACCATCTTTCAAAAAACAAACTTAGATCATTTGATGGTGGGCGCCAAGATCCCTCTGGGATCTCTTGTTTATGGAATATCATATGCATATAAAGAGGATCTTACACAAGTGTCAATGTAAAATGAAAAATCGTCATACGCATGGAATATTCAGAGAAAGTGTTTTCTCCTGCCCACACAACTCCCGACAACCCAGGTGGAGTATAAAATGGGCTGGGGTGGGTGTTGCAGAATCTGTGCTGTAGCATTCAAGTGAGGTGGCACCTACAAAGATGTTGTTGGAAACACGGTCCCACTATAAACAGAACACGATTCATCTTCAGCACACACACATACATACACACACATCACATACACACATAAGGAGATATTAGTCAAGTGATATAGGATGAGTAGTTAGCGCCTGATAAGGCAGCTCCTGTGAACTCCTCAGAATTGTATATGATAGAATTGTATGTGTTAATTGTATTGATTGTATAAGAATTGTATATCTATGTACTGTAAAGCGCTTTAGAGTGGCTTATGCTAGCTAGATAGGGCACTATATCAAATGTATATATATTTTTATTTATTTATGATAGATTTCCTGGTACATGTACATGATTTCATGCCATCTACATAAAACTTGTACATGATCATCATTAAATTGATTGTAACAACACTACAATTCATAAATCACCTTTGAAGTTGTAAAATTAATCAATGACTTCTTAGTGTTTATCCAGTTCATTTTTTAAACGGTTTCAATTATTAGCACATATTACATGTTCCGGTAAGCTATTCCACACATTAACCATGTTTACAGTTCAAAATAAAAAACTAGTTCTCCTCCCACTGGTGGAGGGGAGGGGTATATTTTCAAAAATTCTTCTGTACCTGATCAATTTGAAACATATTTCTATAACTTTAAAAAAAAACCTTTAACATCACAATTATATTTTCCATGGATTAATTTATGAAGCTCTATCATATCTCTTCGCAGTCTTGTGCCCAACAAAATGT
Source organism: Mimachlamys varia (assembly GCA_947623455.1). Classification (NCBI taxonomy): domain Eukaryota; kingdom Metazoa; phylum Mollusca; class Bivalvia; order Pectinida; family Pectinidae; genus Mimachlamys; species Mimachlamys varia. The sequence goes on from OX392534.1 coordinate 36,894,514, forward strand.
ATCACTATGGGTTTTTGTTCAGTTAATATACCGAAATATGCCAAATAGTATGGGACTGGATTGCCTGCAAAACTGTCTTCTTGAATTAGTTTTGTTCAAGATGAAAAGTGAATTGTTGTCCTTAATTTAAATAATGGTAAAATGGAATAAGATTTTTTCTTTTTTTCAAAGAATGAATTTCTTTTTTGTTGTATGATGTATCTACATTTGTATGTGTGAAATGAATTTCTAAATAAGAAATGAAATTGTGTTACACTGCAAGTAAAATGTAAAATAAAGAAAAGAACATTTCTTGTATTTAATGGGGAAGGGAAAACACAAAGTAATTTCTCATCGAGAATTTTTTTTTTCATATTTGGTACGATATACTGTATATCTGTGTATATTCCTTTCCTATTTCTTCTGTCTAAGCTAGTGTGTCTCAGGCAGATTTTACCTGTCGCTGGATCCTACGTTAATTTTAATTTCATTTTGCAGGTAAAAGAATTGTTTAAGTCTATGAACCAGGAATGTGGTGTGACAGAGCTAGATAAGATTGGTAAGTAGAATCAGCTGTATGGTACCTCTGTACATGTGTGGTCCATCGTCTGTATGGTACCTGTGTACATGTGTGGTCCGTCGTCTGTATGGTATCTCTGTACATGTGTGGTCTGTCGTCTGTATGGTATCTCTGTACATGTGTGGTCCGTCGTCTGTATGGTATCTCTGTACATGTGTGGTCTGTCGTCTGTATGGTATCTCTGTACATGTGTGGTCTGTCGTCTGTATGGTATCTCTGTACATGTGTGGTCCGTCGTCTGTATGGTACCTCTGTACATGTGTGGTCCGTCGTCTGTATGGTACCTCTGTACATGTGTGGTCCGTCGTCTGTATGGTACCTCTGTACATGTGTGGTCCATCGTCTGTATCACCTAACAGGATTATTGGACGAGGCCAATGTCTCTAGCCGTCTGACAACATCAATATCTTTGATGCCATTTACCTGTAAACCTGTGATGCTTAGCTCTGAGATGGCTGTGACAGACGGAGGACCTTATACAATTTAATGGATTGATAAATTAGACTTGCTGTGTGATGATGTAGGATGTTTTTTCCCGCATATCGCGGAGCGTAAATTACTGGATAGAATTTGTTATTCTTTATTTGACCTTCCGTAATTGGATAATATTGTTATGTAGTGAATACGATCACGTTCTGATGGATTTACGGAAGTTTATTCAAATATGTTGATGAATGAAGGACTGATGTTAGGATTTCTGGTCGCATACAACATAGTTCATATCAGGCATTAGGAAGTGTAGATTTCCGAAGGGGAAACAAGTTGGTTAAAGGCATTGTGTAAAGGACCAGTAGTTTTTCCAATGGGAAAACAAGTTGGTTAAATGAACTGTGTGAAGGACCAGTAGTTTTCCAATGGGAAAACAAGTTGGTTGAAGGAATTGTGTAAAGGACCAGTAGTTTTCCAATGGGAAAACAAGTTGGTTAAAGGAACTGTGTGAAGGGCACCAGTAGATTTTTGGATGGGGAAACAAGTTGGTTAAAGGAACTGTGTGAAGGGTACTGGTAGATTTTCCGATGGGGGAATTAACAGAAATGATAAAGCAAAGTCAGTGTTTTGTTACAGTAAAACATAATTTCAACAGAACCAATACATATCTGACTGAGGTGTAGATTCTCTAGATTCTGGTCGTAATATCATCTCTCCTGTTTGATATATCAGCCTGTGAAGTACTCCATCACTTGTGAAAGGCACCTAGTGAAATTATTCAAGTCCTTGTTTATCGTTTGTGAGTTAATTGGGAAGTATGCTGTGATATATTGTTTGTGAGGATAATCAGAAACATCCTGGTGGTGTCAATAATATAAGACTGGGACACAGACATGAGCTCTTCACAGAGAAAAAATATGGGATCTGGGTCTTCCTCGGCAGCGGCGGTCTTCTCACTGAAACTACGAAAGAAAAAGAAAAGAAGTTCTATATGTATGCACACATTGTCACAGTTTTCAAATATTTCATGATCACTCAAGATGCCCAGTCAAATATATATACATGTACTATCTTATTACCAAAATTCTGTCAAGTTTGAAATTCTTCTGAATTTCAGTTTTATGTAGCTTTAGGTTCTTGTAATATTATTCGTATTTTGTTCCGACAACTGTTTCCTTAATTGAAAAGTTCAGAAGAGAGTTGGTTTTGATTCTTTTTTTAATAGTTAATGATAATTTGTTTCACAGCCAATGGACCTGACATACAGAATACACTGCTGGAAGTTACAGGACAAAAAACGGTGCCAAATGTATTTATCAACGGAAAACACCTTGGTAAGTCTGAATTCATTATAAATCATCATTCATATGCATACAGATTTGAAACCTTTGCCATTTAAAAACTGCAGTAATAATTCTTAATAACATGTTTGGAATATCTATTTCTCATAACAGTGTTTTCATCTTTAAAATGTTTGATGGTTCTAGATCTGCAGAAAATAAACATTGTGTCTTACAAGGGAAATAAAGCAATTAGCACTGTGTGTCTCAAAGGGGAAATACAGTGTTACTTGTTATATTGAACACTTAAGAGTTCCTCGATCTCCAAAAACAGAACAATGTGGCGTTATCGTCGAGGGAAATATATAGCAATTCAGGACGGCATACGAGGGTGGCGAAACTTAAAGAGGGAATTATAAAGGACAGAAATCTGTTCTAGAGGTTTAGGTGGCGGTATGTGAGGGTGGCAGTATGCGAGGGTGGCGGTAGATTCGGGTGGCGATAGGTTGAGGGTACACCGTATAGGAATAAGCATTGCCTGTATCACAAAGGAAATGAATAAATTAGCATCGCCTGTATCACAGAGGAAATAAATAAATCAACATCGCCTGTATCACAGAGGAAATAAATAAATTTAGGTCAGAAAATTAATTTGAAAAAATAATTGATTTGAAATTGACCTGATAATTGCCTGAATTGGAGTTAATTAACTACAAAGATGAGTTTCGTTTCAGGTCATTTACCTCCAGAAATTTTGCTTGCATACAATGTTTATCACCTCATCTCATAAGGGTTAGCATTACACTTTGGAACAGTACCGTATTTTACCTGGAATAAGCCCCCACCCCATGAGAAAAATAATTGATCAAAAGTAGGGAGGGGTCTTATTCACGAATACACCCCTGTTCACAAAAGTCCACCATCTTGGATATACAATTGTTTTAATCTAGGAACTCAGGACGAACTATACAAGTGATGTTATTCTTGTTTTTTGTTTTATTAAGTTAACAATTTACATTCAGAATGATTAAAAGTTTGCAAAATACACAACCACTTAAAACATGAAAGTATGGTGTTCTTAACACCAACTTAACATGTAGATATATCTTTTTTGTACCAAGTTAGATATTTTTTTATGTTCAGATACAAAATTTAAAAAAAATCAATATGATTTTGATTGAGAAAGAGACAAAATTTAGGGAGTGGGCTTATTTACAGGCACCCACCCTGTTCCAAGAACATTAGCCAAAGTGGGGAGGGGGCTTATTTACAGGCACCCACCCTGTTCCAAGAACATTAGCCAAAGTGGGGAGGGGGCTTATTTACAGGCACCCACCCTGTTCCAAGAACATTAGCCAAAGTGGGGAGGGGGCTTATTTACATTAGCCAAAGTGGGGAGGGGGCTTATTCCTTGTAAAATACGGTACGTTGTACAAGAAATGTTTTTTTTTTTGTACAGAAAGAATAGTAATGAAATAACACAGATCCACTGTTGCCTTGATTTATGTGAGATTACTTGTCCTATATACATTGTAGATCAATAACTGACCCTTTTAGACCCACAATGAATCGGGTCATGATCAAAGTGATTATGTTCTGATTGTCTGTAAAAGGAAATGAATAGAAATATGACAAGGAAATGTGATTTCAGCACCAATTGTGTCAGTTAACACGGTAGAAAAAACACTCGGGTTGATTTTAAATGATATAATGTTATAGCCTTAAACAATCACGCATCTTCTGTGATATCAATGGACTTTGAACATTGATACAGGAGTATTAGGCCATAGTATTGTTTATGTATAATGTATAAAATATAAATTTCATGAATAAGACAGATATGTTACAGTTATATGGTATAATGAGATAGTCATGTAAACAAATTGTTTGGCACATAAAATAAATATTGATTCTTTCTTTACAATTAATTGTATTGGTTCAACTGATAATAGAGATTAGATAAATAATTATATAATCCAGTATTGCATTTTCTTTAGACCCTTATTATGCTTATATGAAGAGTAATTGTCCTTGAAGTACAATTTGCCTAATAGTCCTTACTGTATACACCAATGCTAATCTTCCTTTAAATTGATGTCATCTGATTTGATTTTAAATAAATATACAGCATTTGATATAACGTCCTATCTAGCTAACATAAGCCATTCTAAATCGCTTTACAGTACATAGATATACAATTCTCATACAATCAATACAATTAACACTTACAGTTCTATCATATACAATTCTGAGGAGTTTGCAGGAGCTGCCTTATCAGGTGCTAACTACTTGTCCTATACCACCTGGCTAATATCTCCATATGTGTGTGTGCTGGAGATTATCTGTGTTCTGTTTGTAGTACGTGGGACCGTGTTTCCAACGGCAATTTTCTGTCATTTAATTCCATACATTTCAAAAATGAATTGGAAAATAACACGTGTAGGAGCTATCATGCTACACATTCAAATGAGTTAATATTCCATCAAGTACAATAGCCTGAGAATTAATCTGTAATTATACGTGCCGTTTAAAGAAAGGTTTTACCTCAATTCCAATATTCAGCAATGACAAATTGATGTTGCAATGTATTACTGGCTCAGCAAGCCAGTGCTGTATTTGTGGAGATGTTGATTAGTTCTATATACAGGTACCAGGTATAACATCCACACAGGTAGGCTACTTTAACAGAAGCCGTCTAGTGATCATAAACTTTAAATTGAAGTGAAGAATTCTCTTTTCAACTCTCAGCGACCATGTGGAGCCAATTACTGACCTAACAAGATGAAATAAAACACCTGAAGTTATGATATTCAATATTTAATCCAATAACCCAGTGCTATTGATATCATTGTGCTAGCTCATTAAAAGGACTCTTACCTGTGCATATGCTACATGTATGGAATTATCAAAGCACGAGAAATTTTCCCAGTGTGTTTTGTAATGTAACACACTTGGTACTTTCCAACAGTCCCTCATTTTGTCATTCTACCCCCTCCCCCCCCCCCCCCCCCCCCCCAACGAAGTTAAAGGGGTATACTGGAATCAGGTTGTCTGTCCATCCGTCTGCTGTAGACACAACGATGTACTGGCTACTCCTCCTAAACTACTGAGGGAATTTCAACGGAACTTTGTGGCAATAATCCCAATACATTGTAGATGGCCGAAATCTCTAAATCGGGTTGACGTTTTGTGGTTGCCATGGTAGCCAGGTCATGACTATACTTTCCTTTGGGGGGGGGGGGGGGGGGGGGGGGGGGATTGTCCAGACAACTCCTTATAAACCTGTACCCCATTCCACTGAAAGTTCATAGGATTGAAAGCAGAGCTTTTCCTGAGGGTGTTTTGGTGCCGTAAATGGGTTGCCAATTGAAATTATTTCATATTTAAGCCAAATTCCCAAAATTTGCAGTTACTCCTGAAAAAATCTTTCCTAATTCACCAATTTTCTTCCCAAAATAAGACAAAAAGGCCCCATCCCTAACTGATGAGAAAAAGCCCTGGTTAGGGACCATTTGTAAATGTACATGCAGGGTATTTTCTGCAGAAATTTTGATCTTTGTTTTGTTGCAAAGGGTTCGGGAGTTGGGAAGCGAGGGTATTAGTTAGCTATTGGCAGTTCTAGTTGTTCATAATTTGAGCCCAGCATTGGAAAACATCAACTGACCAAACCTCAACATCATCAGATCAAAGGTCAAGGTTAAATTTGATATTTCTTTAGTGCTTAACATTTTGTTTGACATTGTGAAGTAAAGTGGGTCTGAATCAAACAAGGTGTCAACTGACCAATCCCCAAGGTCATCTGGCCATGTCTTTTACTTATATGCAAAACACCTGCATGTGCCTAACCTATATTTATGTTTTGACCTATATATATATATATACATCAAAAAGTCCCTGGAAGGTTACTACTATTTGCTGTAGAAAAGCACCACTTTAAATATTGCCTTTCATCTAAGAAATCCAATCTACATACATGTAGAACCTAACCTTCAAGCGATATTAGATAATTTCAATCTTCATTTAGGACAAAGCACCATCTAATGTTTACAAAGTCAGTAATTATCTGCATCTTCAGCTTCCGGGAATCTGCGATAACAATTTTCTCCATTAACTATACACATTAAAGTTTATTACCAGCAGGCTAAAGTAGTCAGTGAGTAATATTGACTATTAGATGGTAGTGTTTGAAGTCTATTTTTGAAAAGAAGCACATTACCATTTGTTTCAAAGCCATCAAAGAGCCGATATGTCAGTGCAATAGAACTAAGATTTAGCTTCATTACCTATTTATCTTAGTTAAAGGAAAACACTAGTGTGCCTTCCCAGGCTACGTACTACCAAAATTGGTCTTCTCCATGCTTAGCACTGTAAAGATGTGTCTTCCCTCCCACCCCCATCCCTTCAGGCTAATTACTGACGGGATGTGTCTTCCTCGGGCTAAGCATGGTTAAGATTGTACCATATTTTCCGTAATTAGCACCAACCCCCCCCCCTTCCCCTATAAGTGCCCCTCCCCTAAAAGCACCCCTCCCCATTTCAGTGCCCCCCCTATAAGTGCCCCTCCCCATTTCAGTGCCCCCCCCCCCCTGTAAGTGCCCCTCCCCTAAAAGCACCCCTCCCCATTTCAGTGCCCCCCCTGTAAGTGCCCCTCCCCTAAAAGCACCCCTCCCCATTTCAGTGCCCCCCCCATTTCAGTGCCCCCCCCTGTAAGTGCCCCTCCCCTAAAAGCACCCCTCCCCATTTCAGTGCCCCCCCCTGTAAGTGCCCCTCCCCTAAAAGCACCCCTCCCCATTTCAGTGCCCCCCCCCCCCCCCCCTGTAAGTGTCCCTCCCCTAAAAGCGCCCCTCCCCCTCTATAGAGGTTATGATATTATATAAGCGCCCCCACTAGTCTTGACACAACTAAATGATTCTATTTAATTGTACAGCAAACCTCACTGCACATGTTTACCAGAAAAAACACCCACAAATATCGGTTATATGTGTACAACTTGAAATCGATGACAAAATTGTCGCATATCATGAGTACTCCCATTCTTGTCATAATACATTGTACCTATTTAGGTACTTTATAAAAATGGCATTTTTTGTCCAGTTCTTTAGTTTTGTTATCCTAAAAACACCCCTTTGGAACTATTTTTTAGCCGCATGGTTACAAAGACAGTATCTATATTACAGGTGGTTGTGATGACACACTGAAGGCTCATAAGAATGGAAGCCTACAAGCCATGCTGAAAGACGCGACCGACTACGACTATGATCTGATTGTGATAGGAGGCGGCTCTGGAGGTCTGGCTGCATCCAAGGTAATGTTAGATCTAACCATGCCAAATATATATATAACTTCCTCTTTCAACTTGTGCTATTGTCCTAAAATGAAGAAAAATTCAAGAATATTTTCCCATTTTATCTGAAAATTCTACATTATTTTCACAATTTAACAAGGAACAGGCTGCTGTAAAATAAAGATAGCAAAAACAGTGTCTTTCACACTCACCAATTTTACCGTTCATGGCCACAATTTCATCTGCAGTGCCACTGCCAAAACCAAAAATGACAAAATCTTTGATTTTAGTTGTTGAAGTTATCTCTTGTAAACAATTTATGAACCTTTATTTATTTAAGAAAACTGTATTTCTGTTTTTGAATGATTTTGATGACATTCATGTAGTCATGGTGACCGTGTTTTGTAGGAAGCAGCGGCTCTAGGAAAGAAGGTTGCAGTGTTTGACTTTGTACAGCCGACACCTGTAGGGACAACATGGGGTAGGTCAACACTGGAACGAAATTATGTCAAGTTTTAAATATAAATCTAGCTGTACCGTCATTCTAATACATTTCTAGACTACCATCATTGAATGGTTGGCTTTTCAAATCACCCTGCATCTGTGGTCTATAATATGAGTATATCTTGAAGTACTGGATTGATCTTTTCCGAATTTTATTTCCAGTACTCTTTGGTCCCTAGTTGTGCTCTATTGATTTTGGGACTGATTGGAAAAACAAAATGACTGACAGTTGGCCATCTTGGATTTTGATAATGAAAATTTGTTACCGTTATATCTTTAGAAGTACTGGATGAATATTTCTCAAATTGTTCATGTGGGTTCCAATTGGTCCCTAGTTATGTCCCTTTGATAATCGAACTGATCATATTGGAAAAACAAAGTGGCTGACAGATCATAATTGGAAAAACAAAGTGGCTGACAGACGGCCATATTCAGTTTTGACAAAAAAAAAATGTAATTCTTTATTTAAGTACCAGAGAAATATTTCACAAATTTCATAAACAGTTTTCAATTGGTCCTCAGTTGCATTCTGTTGATTTTGGTTCTGATCAGAACAACCAAATGGATGACAGACGACCATCTTTGATTTGACAGTTCAAGACGATCATTGATATTTCTTAAAAGGAATTCTCAAATTTTATGAAATTAAGAGCAAGTAAGAGAAAGAGGAACAAATAATGGAAAAGATCAGCCATCAAAGAACAAATGAAGATCAAACAATGGTGGGCACCAAGATCCCTCAGGGATCTCTTGTTAAGTGTTGCCTTTAACTCATCCACCCCTGAAAAGTCATAATGAACTATTCCAATCTTTGAATCGGAAGAGTTTAAAGGTGTCTTCAGGGGTAAATGAGTTGAAGGCAACATATAAGGATAATTTGGTGTCATCAGCATGCTGTTTGATTTCCAGACATTATAACTTCAGAAAGAATTATCAGATTCTGATATAAATATGGCGTATTTTACTTTCTACTGATGTCTGTTGTCAAGTTGATTTTGTTTACGATCAAAGCCAAGCCAATTTTTGCATAATTTATAAGGCTTACATAATCTGATTAGCATAGAGTTTCCAGGCGCATCAGATTTCAATTAAATTTGTATAGCATATATTGTATTCAAGTCAAGTGCAGGCTCATTTTTGCTGCTGCATCAAGTCAACAAATATTTCATGAGTCTTCATGTTTTAGATTGGCAGATAATTTTCTGTATGTTATTTTTGGAGAAAATTATCAGATTTTCACAGAATTTGTTTTTCCAAACTTACTATTGGAAATAAAAAAAAAATATTGGTGCTTATATTAATTCTTTACAAATGCAGCACTGATATGTTAAAACTGATATTGACTGTACAGTTGAAGCCTGTCTACATGCCCAAATATATCCATTTATGTTGTTTTTGCAGGTCTGGGGGGCACCTGTGTCAATGTTGGCTGTATACCCAAAAAGTTGATGCACCAGGCAGCTATTCTAGGTAAGCTGGTCAACACAAAACAACCACTGTGTTTCATGATAATTATTTATTGTATTCTTGTATGATTATAATTATCATCAACTCTTCCAGTTCCATTTCAAGGTTGGAATAGTCCATCATTAACTGTCAGGGAGATTGTGTTGAAGATTATTGATTTTATGTGTAAATTGTGTCATGTGTTATCACCCCTCAGTCATTTCCAATGGGGTCATGACCGTTCATCGGTACACCACTAATTCAGGGGTTAGTACATATGTAGGTACATGTACGGTAGCTTCCTATAAATGTATTTCTTATCTACCGAGAGGAAATTCCAGGAAGCTGAGAAAATGCAAATAAGTGGAAGAAATAGATGCAAAATTTTATGTTTTGTGATAATTATCATCCAAATGCATTTGATAGGTTTAACAGATATTGTGTATACCTGTATACTTTTATTCCTGACTAGAAATCATAGAACCTTAGTTTGTATGTACTGATCAAAGATCACAATTTTATGATTATCCTATATCTATTAACTTTGACTGGATATTGATTCAGGCTAATTAAGCGTTATTGCATGATCGGAGGTAATTATACTAATTTCTTATCCGTTCTCGGTAAAAACTGGAAAATGACATTAAATTCATTGATTATACAATATTAGGTGATCTCAAGTGGTTGCTTTGGTAACCATCTCTGGAATCTATGGATTTATCCTATCTTATGTTGCGTAAGGTTAAAGGTCAAATTCTGGATCTCCGAGTTTGCTGATTTGTGCAAGTTTAATCGGTCACATTGCCATTTGCATTGTACTTTCCCAAGATATTGATATAATAAGTACCTCCTTGATTTTGATTGACAAATGCGCTCCAAAGAGTAATCTTCTCTCTAAAGATTTATTTCTGCTAGGCTTTTTCTCACTGGTTTGGGATGGGGCCTTTAGGGCTTATTTTGGGAAGAAAATTGGTGAATTGGGAAAGATTTTTTTTGGAGTAAACTGCAAATTTAGGGAATTTGGCTTAAATATGATTTTTCTTATTTATTTTTTTTGTCAAATTTGGTCTATAGTCGTAAAATGTGATTTAAAGGCTTAGAAGTTCATGAAAGGGTTAAATCTGATTCAAAATTCTTTATATAGTACCAGGTAAAATTGAATGAAATTTCCCTAGTATTATCTGCAAGCACCAAAATGAAAGATACTGCAAAAGTGAAACTGTTGGTGGTGTGGAAATCTTTTCTTATTTCACTGGCATTAAATCTCCGCGAATATATCTACACGCGAACAAGTTTAACACCACTTCAACTCTACAGTGTAAAATAGTATTATAGGTACACAGTACAAAACAGCATGCCTGACAGTGCGAAGATTTTCTTACCACAAACAGTTTGGAGGGTGACTAAGCAAAATATTCCACAAGCGAATATATTGGCTTCTACAACACTAGGAATGGGAAGGAGATAATATTTACAATGGATGGTTATCAAAGTTAACAAGTTTTATTGATATTTTACAGGGCATAGTTTGGAAGATGCAAAACATTTTGGATGGAAGGTGCCAGATGAAGGTAAATATTTGTAAGGATAGAACATGGATAAATGAAAAACAATAATGATAGCTAACAAATAGATCACAATTTCTTAATCTGTGTGCATTTGTAGGAAGGAAAAGTGAAAAAGACTTGATTTTATTGGTAGGATATGATGTACATTCTTCAGGTTGAAGAAAGTAGTTTTTGCTCTGCATCCTAGGATTAAGTATGTGATAAATATATATCGTAATTCTTAACAAAGTTAAGGGAGGGATTTGTGAAGCATCAAATCTTTCAATTATTAGAATGTATTCTTGAAGTATGAAACAACACCATGTTCAGTTAAATGGTGTTCAATGAATTCTGATAGATGATGTTATCTCTTTGCTTTTTCAGTTCAGCATAATTGGGACACAATGAAAAATGCAATTCAGGTGAGTTTTTTTGACAGCCTCTATATCCAAGAGTTACGCTCACACTTGTCGTGGCAAAACTGAAGGCACGCTCAGGTGAAAAAAAAAGTCCAATCGCTAGGCTAATGCCTGTCTTTTAAAATTACAAAGGAGCCACAGCCGACTACAAAGCCTGTCAATTTTAACCGTTATGTGACCACAGGATTCTTTTGAAGTCTAATGCATTGTCAATAAGGTGGCGCACACTGAGACTTCAGTTTTGCCATGACATATTTCAGGCTCTTAGGTAAGCGCAACCCCTAGATATTGAACACATCGGTGATATTAATTCATGCTTAGGTATTGAAAAACTTTAAACATCTGAAAATGGCTATCGTAAATTGCAATTTTTTTGATAGAAAACTTTAGTAAAGAATTGTTAGATAAATGCATCTTTAATTACTACATCAAATGTCAGCAAACTTCTTTGGGTTTTTCATTTGTTTAACAGTGAATTGAAAACACTTACTGGGTAGATTTATACATGTATCCATGCAAATCGATTCCTGATCATTATTGTCATTAGTTAGTGTGCTTTGATAATGTATTTTGATTCAAACTTGTTTAATAGTTTGCTTTAGTTTTCATTCTATATCATATGGATTTCATTTCTCTACAGGACCACATAGGCTCGCTAAACTGGGGATATAGGGTTCAACTTCGTGATAAAAAAGTCGACTACCAGAACGCATATGCTGAGTTCATTGACAACCACACAGTTAAGGTAAGTTTGGTAGGAAATTTTTAACGTTTTAATTCCTGGGAAATATAATAGTTTAATATTGCATGTCTGTTTGGGACAGGGCACCTCCTATAATGGTAGTTACATACGTGTTGTATGCCAAGAACATATGTTCTGAACAGCTCATTTTCAATTTTACAAACTGTATTATATGACTTGATTTTAATTTAATGTAAGTTAAATTACAATGTACATTTAATTGTACAGGCCGTCAATAAGAAGGGTAAGGAAGTGACAAAGACAGCCAGAGATTTTATCGTAGCTGTCGGGGAAAGACCACGATATCCCGACATACCAGGGGCCAAGGAATATGGCATCACAAGGTATGCACTAGATATTTTCAATTCAGAATCATTTCTAAGAAAGAAACAAAGTTGCAACATTATAATTATACAGCTATGATAGGTGATTTCCAATGTTAACAAAATTGGGGTGAATTGCCTTATATGAGAAGAGAATGGCTTACAAATGTGGTGATGGGTTTACAGCAACCACAGATAAAAAGTTTCTTAAGTTACTGGCTCCCATTGTAGTAACTAATGATATCACAACAAGTTCACACATTCAAACATCTGGTGGCGTTTCTGAAAAGATTGATAGCCAGCCCCAACCCCTCCTTGGACATTACCAAAGTAATGAAAAGGTTTTTTTGTAAGCAGGGCTTGCTTGCAGCATTATAAGAAATGTCTACTTTTTAAAAGTACATACTTGTAAGAAAAGTCCAGTTTGATGAAAGTTCAGGAAAAATACTTCACAGATTTGTGGAATTCACCTTTAAAATTTCAGAACCAAGAATATTGAAGAATGACAAGAAAATAATTTTCTAGACAAGTGATGTGCAAACCTCTACTTTTAAAAAATAGAACATATGTGTCAATGATAATCTGTTTGTTTCAGTGACGATTTGTTCTCCTTGCCGTACTGCCCTGGTAAAACGCTGCTAATTGGGGCGTCCTACGTGTCACTGGAGTGCGGAGGCTTCCTCCATGGGATTGGGCTGGATGTCACAGTGATGGTGCGGTCTATCCTGCTGAGAGGGTTTGATCAGCAGATGGCGGACAAGATCGGGGAATACATGGAGGCCAAGGGCATCAACTTTATCAGGCCATGTGTCCCAACCAAGGTCAGTCTGTTGTTCTTCAGACTATACACTGCATAGTTTCTAATATTCCCTAAAGTTTTAATTTCCCTAAATTCACCATAACGTTGAAATTCATGAACATTTGTTTATAATGGCTATATAATCTAGGTTTCTTTTACAATTATTGAACAAACCCCAGACAAAAAATCGTGAAATTTAACATCCGCAAAATTTAGCAATTAGACAGTAGTGATAGGCCATATGTAAATACCTGGTTAGCAGTCTCCGACCGGTGAGCCATTAAAAAATTAAGTTATTGATACAGAAAATCTGTTATTAAAGTCAATGATTTTGGTTCCTAATTTTCTTGTCAAAATAATTAAAGCAACTGTCTTGAACCTTGCATTGTCATTTAATCAAAAATGTTCTACAAAATGTGTAAAGAATCTACTACCATTAAAATCATATAAGAAGCATCCCAAAATGCATTGTTGGACAAAAATGAGATATTTTGTAGAATTAGCATCAGAATACGAAGCTTAGAATAAACACAAGCATATAGAAATACTAATGTTTCACAGCACAATCTGGACAAAAATTATTTCAAAAAGTCATTATCACTTCAATGTTGCCTTCTAGTAAAATAATCTTATCTCGTTATACTTTTGGATTCAAATGATCAAATTCAGCGGTTGAAGGTTTTGATTTTTTGTTTGGGGTATATAATGTGAAACGTTTACCGAATTCTCCTTGATAAACCATTGTTTACATGTTTTGATTTTTTGTTTGGGGTATATATGGTGAAATGTTGACCAAATTCTCCTTGATAAACCATTGTTTACATGTTGTGATCCTCCTCTGTGCTTCATTGCCCAACTTCCCTTCCACTTCAGATAGAGAAACTGGAGGATGACCAGCCAGGGAAATACAAAGTGTACGGAAAATACAACGACGGGACGGAGTACAGCGACACTTTTAACACTGTAAGTACAGGATGCATATGACTACTTAATAATAATATACAACATTAATATAGGGTTTTCGTGAGGCTTTCCAATGACTGTCCAATGAAATGACATAGTTACTAGTAGATAACCTTTTTTTTTTGGATGGACACTAACTGGTCATTCTTCTAACCCTTTCATCACTGTAGAGTATAATAGATTCATCCATATCAAAGAATGTTACAGTCGACTTAAGTTACAGAGGGGTCGAAAGGTTAAATATTTACTTCCAACTTATTGTACATCACCCTGTAAGTAACTGTGGAGCTTAGCTTCAGGATAAACTGTATTCAACTTTTCTTACTGGTGTCCCTACTTCATTTTATGTCTTATTTTGTAGGTGATATTTGCCATCGGCAGAGATCCGGTCACGAAAACAATAGGACTGGACAAAGTGGGCGTCAAACTCAACAAGTGAGTGTTGGCAGGAAACCATGTGTTTAAAGAGCAATATTAATCCTTAAAATCTGGCCAAGTTACAGTCAGTTTGATAGTTGGCATACTGATCAATATCATTCAAATTTTTCTGTCGTTTTCTACCATATGGCTTACTCCATATATAATTCATGGAAAGGAAATTTTGTAATGATAGTAAATAAGTGATTGTAAATCTTGTTGTGATGTGATATTTTTGACAGAAATGGTATAATATTTGTGATAACATTATTTTTGTTAAAGGCCCAATATACGTAACTTTCGGCAAAATTTGAAGCGAAAATTAAGACTGATAACATATTATATTTATAGATTTAGTTAAGATTAAATGATATCACCAATATCCAAGATGAATTCTTTACTTGGTTACCGGTACAGCAGCAGTTGAAACTCAGTATTTGTAAACATGCATCCATTTTGAACTGTCTTCTAACTTCGGCTTGTTGTTGAAGTGGGCCACACCTGAATTATTTTTAATTCTTTGGATTTTTCTGTCATGAGTTTCTTGTTAGTTACCACTCAGGTTTACTTCGTTTTATGCTTAGTTTTGCATGGTTATCAACTAGATTTGTTTTCAGAATTTTTCAGAATCACAAAAATTTCCTTAAGTTACGTATATTGGGCTTTTAACAGAAACGATAAGCAGAAACGATGAAATATTTGTGATTATGTTTTGTTAACAGAAGTGGTAAGGTTATTGCCGATGAAGGTGAAGCGACCAATGTGTCCAACATCTATGCAATTGGTGATATACTGGAGGGCAAGCTAGAGCTCACACCAGTAGCTATACAGGCAGGAAAACTGCTCGCCCGCCGTCTTTACGACAGTAGCAAAGTGCTGGTATGTATAGTACTCAAAATCCAGTTCTATTGAATTGAGAGCTGTGTTCAGAGGCTACACTGCGTAACACCCATCTCTTTTAAGAAATCTGTGAAAGATGGGGATTGATGCAGGGGAGTTTTTGTTAAAGAAAGTAAAGTTGTTTTTGATCTTTAAAGATATGAAAATATTTAGCTTGGAGATGAAATGGAGTTGTTCCCCCTTGCATCTAGCTACTAGAGCAGAGATGAGAGGGAGTTGTCCCCCTTAACATCTGCGATTAGAGTTATTGTACTATGAAAAGTAATTGTCACTACGTAATGGAACGTAATTGATTCCAATTGTCAGGTGCTCACTATAGGAAATACTTGATAAGGTATTATGTATATCCTTCTCAGACATCATTAGAATCAGTTGGTGAAGTATTTTATGTTTTCTGCCGACAGACGGACTATGTCAACGTGGCCACCACAGTATTTACCCCTCTAGAGTATGGCGCCATTGGCTACTCAGAGGAGGCAGCAATAGAAAAGTTTGGGGAAGCAAACATTGAGGTAAGATACTTAAATCTGTCTAATGTGGGTATTATTTAATCTAAAAGGAAATGTTTTTTCTAACAGATGAAAACAGCAAATTAAATCAGCTGTTCATAGCTTACCTGTAGCATATAGAGAGAATTTTTATGTTACACATACAATGACATGTGCACAATTATATAAAAAGTCAAATAAGAAGCTTTGCAAATAAAAAAATATTATACAGTGGACTCCACTTAATATCACCCCTGTTAATATCACATTCCTCTTTATATCATGTTTTTCCCAATTACCATTTTTCTCTCTATATAATCTATGTTATTTTATTTGGTTAATATCATATATTTTGAGGTGAATTCCTCTTAATATCATGTTTTTTTAATCAATCACAAAAATATCAAGAAAATGATGACATTTCCATTGATTTCAAATAACACTTGTACAAAATGTTGTTTAGAAAAGAAAAAAAATCCCAAAAATGATTTTTAATTGAAATAATGTTATCTATATATTTAAACAACTTCATATGTACACTGAATAGCTTACTTTTAGTTATGGAGAATGGAAATGCACTAGATTTAGTGGAAAAAATGTGTTATTCTTAATGTTACATTCCTGTTAATGTCATGTTTTTTTCTGACAAATGCAACATGATATAAAGAGGAGTGCACTGTACAAGGTTTAAAATTATTATCACCAAAACTTTACTGACAGGTGTACCACACTAACTATTGGCCATTGGAGTGGACCGTTGCCAAGAGGGAAGAAAATGTTTGCTACGCTAAAATCATATGTCACATTCCAGATAAGGTAAGTTTTCTGCTTCTAATTAAGGTTGTAAGTACCACATTTTCACTTTTTCAAGTGATATGGCTGACCTTCTCCAACTTCAAATGTGCTTTATATGTTTTCCCTATCAATATCTTGCTTTCTTGTTTACACTCACAGTTTTCAGTGCATATATATTTTCTCGTTATTTGGTCAAACTATAATTTCAAACTTGTTTAGAGATATTAGATCTTATAATCAGGTTTCATTGTAGTATTCTTGACTGTTAAAAATAACATACCTTGAAAATGAAATGTCCATTTGTACAGTTCTGAGATTTAAAAGTTTTACATAATAGATGATGGAACAAAAATATTTCGTTAAGCACATTTTAAATAAAATGGGATTAAATTTAAAGATGCATTAATCCAACGTCTATTTCGTGAATGTTAAGGAACGAGTGGTGGGATTCCATGTTTGCGGACCAAATGCAGGGGAGATAACTCAGGGCTACGCACTGGGAATGAAACTCGGTGCGACAAAGAAAGACTTGGATGATACTATAGGAATACATCCCACCTGTTCAGAAGTAAGTGAACGTTATATGTTATATGGGGAAATCATTAGAAGCAATCAATGTGTTCACAAGACCATATGTTTTCACAAGACCATATGGTAGGTAATAAAAACAATTTGTGTGTGCTCAGTAACAGGAGGGTTGGGGGTAGGGAGCTTGAAGGAAGGAGGGAGGACAACTTTACATCCCAAGTGTTAGGGTATGTGGCAGTTCATGATCAATTTTAACCCCCTTTAATAGTATCTCCCTTCACAAATCTGATAAGAAAAGGTTCATTAAGTCGTTCATCAGTTTTAAAATGTATTCGGTTTAAAAACAAATGTTTAATTCTATTCATTAACACATATTCCATTCTTCTTAATGTTGTTTCCCTTGATTCAAACAGATGTATATGTCAAGTTATCATATTATATTCATATGGTGAAAACACAGTTATGTAAAAAATACATGTGTTCATTTGAAAATATTTTGAATCTAATTTAAAGTATTTTTTTTAACTTTTCAGCAATTTACGACGTTAAATGTGACGAAGAGGAGTGGGAAGGAAGTAAACCAAGGAGGTTGCTGAGGTTAGACCCTGCTGCTGTACTCCTAGACCACAGACCCAGAAAGTCTCCGTAAACTCACGTCAAATTAGGGCTCCATTGGAGAGTGCTGCCCTCTACCTGTGTATACTGTACGGGGTAACAAATATCACGGACATTCTCAACAGGCATTAATTCATGATGATAAATGTTTGTAAAACAGCTACTCCAATGAAAAAATCAACTTGGGCATTTCTGAATGGGAATCAATGAATTATTATTGCCCATGATTCTACAGTGTTTTAATATTGGGCATTGCCAGAAACAACATATGGATACAAGTTTCAGTTTTTATTGACTACCAGCTCCTTCAATCATAAAGTGCCACCTATAGCTAATCAGAAGCAGGGACATTTGAAGGTAACTGTCTTCTTGAAGCTTTCAGCAGGATTTTGAAGAACTCTTATTTAGTTTTGTTAGGATATACGTTACATTTTGTATGACTTTCTATGTTTCGCGGAGTTCCGTGGACCAATTTGACGTGACTGAGATGACTGGGTCGTGTTTAGACAGCAGCGGGGTTTAGTCCAGAGGGGTAGTACCGTCCAGTAGTGTACTCGTGTGGTACATGGATGACGGACAAGTCCACAATCCCGAATCGGGACGGACTTGACCTGAGGATACTGGTCAGTACAGCTCAAACATATTTGTACTAGAAGATTTATAGACCGCCATAGCCGGGTTCAATGACAGCTAAAAGAATTTTTCAAATTTTTTTTTTTTTATCATGTCATAATTTTCTATTTTTCAATGTTATTGAATAAATTGATAAGGGAAATTGTACATGAAGAATAAATAACAAAAAAATAATAAACAATTTTAAGTTTATTTTTTTTCTTTCTCCATCTTTTTGCCCTGAAAATGAAGTTGGCATTTGTACCTGTACATAATAAGTTTTGTTTAAGTTTGAATTTACTTTTTTTTTTTTTTTTTGTAACCTGTAAGCTTTTTTCATCAATTGCGCATTACTGCACTTGAAACTGTTCTGTTTGTTGAATTACTTAACTTGTTTTTCCTTGAAATTGTTAAACTACAGATTTGTATATATCATGTAAAATGAAAATAGTTTGTCATACTTGAATGCGTTCAGGTTTTTGTTCTTCAGATGTTTTCATAATGATAATAGATTCAGAAAAATTCAGCAAAACTAGAAGAAAATTAGGACAAATAAGATTAAAATCTTATCATATGATCAAACAACTCACTTACACTTTCTTTTGAGAACTTCGGAAGAAAAAACCAAAAGAAAACAACATCATGTATCTGTGATGTCACACTGTTGTTGCTTGCATGAACATTTAAATGGTTTATATGTACATTATGAGTCAAAAAGTCATGTGATTCAGTTATATGAAACAACAATTAAGACCAAATCATAAATGTGATATAAAATTCAAAAAGATGAACATTCTTTCGATTTAAGATAGACAAAATACTAATAATACTTATTTCAGTGAATTTTATCAATTCCATTAATTTCCAATGAAATTTTTTTTTAATTTTTTTTACTAAGATGCTATTGTACTGATGCTTATGATGCGATGATAATTAGGAACAACATACTGGGTTCTACAATAATCACATTGTTATAATGCCTCTTAAAATTTGAATACAATTTTAACATATTTTACCACATAACATTGCTCAAAATGTAAATATAATATTGAAGAGTGGTTCCCGATTTTTTTTTGGCAATATTCAAATATGAAGAATTAGGTGATTTTTCCACTTACTTACCAGTGTAAAGAAATTATAATGGTAATTGCTTGAATTTATCTTCATACTAACTTTTGGTTAATATTTAGATGCGTCCATTTAGCTAACCGTTTTGAAGTAAATCATCATTTACCTTGGTAACATAAAAGGATTAAATATACATGTATGTATATCTCCCGTGGAGATGATATTTGAAAGCCTTTAAAACTGCAATATTCTTGCTCTGTAATATTGTGCTGTTATATAAATAAGTGCTGGTATACAGTTTTGATGCGTTACAGCAAAAACCATGTCATTTTAGTAATGATATCAAAGATCACTGGGATCAATTGTTACAATGAAGTACGTATATATATATACATTTAATTTGTAGATAAGGCTTTGAGTGCATTTTTATCATTATGAATCAAGTAGTTTGATTTTTTTGTTCAAAAAAAGAAATCAATAATGCATAATTATGTAAAATGTGGGAATCATCAGCAATCTTTTTAAACTTTCTACTGGAATATAATAATTAATGTAATTTTGAAGAAAATAGTGAAAATTACAAGGTGTTTGGAGGGAGGGAATACCTGTCTGTGTCACTGACAGTGATCCCACCTTAATTATCCTCCTTTATCCTTTTGTTCCTATTTTGGTTTTTCTGTTTTATCACGTTGGTTGGTTGTGACCTGTATTATTATTTTCAATAATTTAATAAAAACTTTGTAATACATCATGTGCAGATTCTCTCTTTTTTGTTGAGGCCATCTTTACTTTTGAAGTTTTTGCTCACCTCCATGCCTATTGAGCTTATGTTAATGTGTTGTCTGGCACCTGGCATCCATCTGTTTTTCTTTAAATAACTTCTGAAGAACTTTAGGATTAGGGCCAGGGTGTTCAGTCAGTAGGTACCAGGGACTTAGTGATATATAGTTTCCTCAAATAAATGACCTAGACTCACTTTCAAGGCCACAGGGGTCAAACTTGTGAAAACCTTTTACAATCTTCTTCTCATTAACCAAAGGCCCAGCTGGGTACTGATACTTAGCCTGCAGGTTCCTACCATGAAGAAATAATATACATCTTTGTATAGTTTCCTAAAACAATTAACCATGACCTGGTTTCAAGTTGACAGGGGTCAAATACACAAGAATCTCATTAAAGTAAGAAACAAATTGGAGTACTGATACTTGGCTAGTAAGTACCTGACATGAAGCAGTATAAAGTTGCATCAAACAAATCACCGTGTCTTGCTTTCAATGTTATAAGGGTCAAATATGTAGAAACTTTAATCGATCTTCTCAAAAACCAAAAGGCCCATAGTTTTTATCCAGGCCTGTAGGTACATAGATGAAGAAGTATAAAGTTTCCTCAAACAATTGACCTTCTTTCAAGGTCATAGGGTTCACACATTTAAACCGAGACCTATATCTAGATACCATAGAGATTTTATATACAGAAAAGGCAATGCAAGGGGAATAACACCTACACATTTTCAACAAGTCTGCAGGAGTTGCTCCCCTTATATGACAGTAGAATCTATAAATGCTCTCTCTCTTTATATAATAATATCAATGAATATATGTGTGCTTCTGGCTAGGAGAGGACTGTATTTTTCTCAATTATTAGAAAGCCAATATATGGTCAGCAAGTACCAGCAGGGACAGAAACAAATGACTTGACCAACTTTCAAGGTCACTTATGACCTTTAGAAATTATATTCAGAAGGTACGGATACTTGGCCAGTACATTTTTTGTAGGTACCCGATTCGTAATACTATAAAGTTGACATTGACGTACTTTCAAGGTCACACGGGTCAAATATGTAAAACCTTTTAAATTGTTCTACTATTAACAAGAAGGCCCAGAGTACTGCATCCTCGATATCCAGGGGTTACGGTCACCTACGCTCTCTACACCCCTAAAATATGTCATGGTAAAACTGAAGGCACGCTCAGATATAAAAAAAAAAAACCTGACCAATCGCAAGGCTGCATGTCTGTCCTTTGAAAAATACAAAGGAGCTGCAACCGAATTCAAAGTCTGTCAACTTTTACCGTTATGTGACCACGAGATTCTTTTGATGTACATCAAAGGGTCGAACCAGTATTCTCTCATCTACAAGATGGCGCACATGGAATTTTCAGTTTCGCCATGACATATATTCCAGGGGTGTAGCGAGCTTAGGTTATCGTAACATACATATTGTATAATATAGTATTTTTTAGTTGTGTTTAAGGATATAGACGGGGGGGGGACCTTTTTTTTTTTTTTTACATTGACTGCAATCCATGCCGATGCATTGTATCCAATATGGGTCGTATGTGGGCTGGGATAAAATCCTGAGTAAATTAATAAAAGGTGTGGTATGCTGAAACTGTCACTAGAGGTCGTCCATGTCCTAATTTCAATAATTTTAGTATTTCCCCTTTATCAGTGCTGGACAATAGATTGCCTCTTCACACTTTGCCTTACTATTAACATGTCAGTTTTGAAAGAAATACGTTCTTCTGATAATAAATCTGCTTAGTTTCCTTCAACAATTACAACACTATATATATATATAATTCATGCTCGTAGTGCGCGAGTCGCATGCTGAGATGTTGAACGAAGCGAATACACACAATTAGTATGTCAAAATTGAATTACACTGCACTATACGACTGTTTCGTCCTCGTAGGACTATGGGACCGAAAACTTGTCAATCCTAATCGTTCAAAACTACTTTAAGTATAAATGCATCAAAACCATTAGTCATATATCATAAATTTAATCATATAAGAATGATTGATTTCAGATCAATCTTGTGTAAATCATGAGCCATGTTTTTGCGGTTTTAACAAAGCAATCCGAGTAATCCCTTTTATTTACAAATTGTACACACCGCGATGCCACTTGAGTTGTTACTGATGAAATGCTGTTTAACTGGTTACTGTTACATCTTTTAATAATTTATTGAACATCTGAAACGAAAACCTTTCACTGGCCGCCATATTGGATCCAATTTGGAACCCTCAAACGGGACGTTCCCGACGAACCGGTTCGTTCCACAGGGGCTAGGCACGGACCTATGTCACTATGAAATGATTGTCAGATATTTTTTTTACCTTTCTCGAATATAGCCCCTCCCACTACTATATATCTGTGACAAGGGAAAGAACTAGCCTGAACGAGAAAATCGACCTATTTTCACTCTAAGCTTGTTTTCGTCACTGAATGAAGTCCATTTTTTTACATGCATGCCTCATTTTAAAGGTGAAACTTTTATCTTTCAGCCGATACCAAATATATCCCGCTACACGCATGTAAAAGCTCACTAGGCTGTCTAGAATCCGAGGTTTTGCATGAAAATCCGTAAAAGTTTCATCTTTAAAATGAGGCATGCATGTAAAAAAATGGACTTCATTCAGTGACGAAAACAAGCTTAGAATGAAAATAGGTCGATTTTCTCGTTCAGGCTAGTTCTTTCCCTTGTCACAGATATATAGTAGTGGGAGGGGCTATATTCGAGAAAGGTAAAAAAAATATCTGACAATCATTTCATAGTAACATAGGTCCGTGCCTAGCCCCTGTGGTTCGTTCCGGCGGAACGTCGCGTTCCATTTAGCGGAACGTCTGGTTCGTTCCGGAACAACCGGAACGTTTCGCTAAATGGAACACGCTATCACACATACATTATACTTTTAAAAAAATACGACACATCAGTTTTAATGGCTACTACTGTCAGCGGAAGGAAAGTGTTGTGACCTGACATTCAAATCCCTCACTGTCTCTTACAAGAATTACATTTTTTACCACAAAACAAATTGGTGCGGAGCAGAAAGTGTTACTCTTGTCTGTTCGTATTTAAATCTGGTTGGACAAGTTTTAAGTTTAGGTAAGTTTTGAAATAAATAATACAGATTTGACCATATTAAAGGTCGAAAGTGCCTTTGTGTGTGTTATGTTATACTCCACAGAGACCAGGCGGTTTTAATGCGTGGCCTTTTTTTTCAATTTGACCTTTGCACTTGTACGGAAAAAAATGATGTCAGTAGGCCAATGGACAGACATGACCCCATAAGGATTTTTAGGAGTCATAACATTGCCATGATACATATCATTAACAAAAAGTGACGAATAATTAAGGAATGAAAATAATTCTTCACCACTCGTGAGTCATAACAACATAAACTTTTTGGAAATATTCCAGGAATCTCGTACATATAAAATGTCCAGTAATTAAGTCAATGTTGTTTTGACCTCATTAATGATGAAAAAATAATTTCATTCCTTATATTTACACTTTTGAATAATGCTTAAATTTAATTCAAACGAAACAGAAAGTGAATGTTTTATATGAGTGAGATCAGTAACGTTCCGGAGAAGTTAAACCATGCGATAATTAATGGTAAGCAAAACATAGTAAAAAAAAATTATTATTTGAGGACCTTGCCCCTGTTCCACGAACGTTCCTTAACTAATTAAAATTCATTAACTTAAATAAAATATATCTCAATATGAAAGTATTATAGAAGTTGAGGAAAACCTTTGTTAATTTCATATCCCCCCTCCTTTTTTTTGTAAAGGTTTCCTATGGAGATTTTTAAATCTGATTCAAGGTATTTCCTTTAGCTAAAGAAAGTCCGTTAGGTTGGGACCAAACCCGTCCTCTCGAAAATATCTATTAGAAATTCTATTGTATACATAGATAAAATAAATCAATCAATTACATGTATATGTGTGCAAATGACAATTTATTTCATTAAAACTGTACCTGTGAGCACATCATTGCGATCATTACTAAAACACGTATGTCAGAAAAATGTATAACTGTATAGCATGAAATCTTTGTTGTTGTTGTTGTGTTTAGATATTCGTGGTTTCCGTAGCTGTTATTGAACCGCGAAAATAAACATGATGAACTTTAATGTAATATAATTGTATTGTTTGTTAGTTGTCGCGATTGCATGTCAACGAAAGTTAGCAAGGTACCACGAGACAATCTTAGTGGCTTTAAAACCACAAAGAAAAATATCTACAAACATTCCGTGCTGCAAGTTGAGATTATGACAAATAATGAACAACTCACATTTCAAGTAAGTTGTTTGAACCTTATTAATTGAATTTCGAATAAAATAATGAACTATGTCGCTGACAATGAAATATGTCTGTCATGAAAGCTGACATCAAAACTGACGGGGAACCTTTGTCACAGTTCTCGCCAACAACCAAGGACGAGTTCCCAAACGTCACCATGGACTCGCAATCAAAGTCCTGAGAACTTGACCCATTTCCTACAGAACCATTAAAGCAATGTCTTGAAGCGATTACTTTGATGAGTTTGATAATGAACATATTATTGGCCAAGTTAAAGGTTCAATGCTGTTGTTGTAGAAACCGCTCAGTATCATGTCAACCTTTTCTGTCAAAGACCTTGTGGAAGGTTGCTGGCGTGCGTTTAGAAGTTTATCCTCCTGCAAATGACTGGAAAAACGGCTAGAGCTTAAGTGTACATAATGACATAGCTTCTGCATAGTGACCTGTTAATTATCAGTTAATCCAACCGAGAGGTAACAAGTTATCACAATAGTTGATGTTCCTGATCTGGTAATGACAGGATTTGGCGATAGTATTCACTTGTTCATGTTCAATGAAAAAATGAAAGTATACCATTAGGTTTTTAACAGCTTGGAGATTCTCCATAATTCTGGAATCGACCTTGTTTGGAATGCCAATATTTGCTTGCTTACACTTTTGGGAAAAGGCGATTAGAGTTCCATCTTTTCCTGATTAAGCTTTAGAACTGATATGAGCCAGACAAACTTCCAGATGTTTTGTTTGGTGACCATGTATATGCATATGAGTGTGCCACGTTGAGACGAAAAAATATTTCCGACCGGTTTGGATTGCAAGGCGATATTTTCATTTACCGACCATTGAGTAACCCTGAAATCTAGCACTTGTCATGTGCTAGATATGATGGCAACATACTGTCGTCTTTCACTCAGATAAAAGCCCACATCATTAAAGTATGCCATGGTCGATGTGCAGAGCGGTGCTTGTCGTACTGGACTTGACAGCTGCACTTGGTGTCATCGACCATGGCATACTTTAAAGATAGTAAAGTAATAGATTGTTTAGTGTCATGATTATTATAAAGTTAACCTTTTGATTATTATGAACTTGCAAATTATAACAATAAGTGTTGACATCATGCAATAATAATCTCCGTTTTTGTTACAATAACCGTCGCTTGCTGAAACAATTTTCAAATTATTACAATAAGGGTAACCTTTTTAATAAATAAATAAATAAACAATTTATTACAATAAGGGTTGCAACTTTCTGCTATAAGAAAGCTGAATTCAAGAAGGATTTTTAATTACATTTTTACCAGTGAAATATCGAAAATTATTCATTCTATAAAAGTGATATTTTTCACTAGTGATTGTTATGCCCCACCCCTTCGAAAAAGAAGGGTTACATGTACCGTGTATATCGGTTTGTCATTCGTTCCGTAATTTACATCTCGTCCAATCAATATCTAATGAACCCTTAACTTGATTGTTATAATTCATATGTTGGTTGTTTATTTGTACTAGATGATCCCTACTAATTTTCAGGTCAATACGGGTACATGTAGGTCAAAGTTCATGAAATGAAAAATGCAATTTATTAATTTCTTCGCAACAAAGGTGGACGCCAAGGTGATGCCAACGGTCCCTCACTATGTCTACTTACATCTGTACATATAACTTGTCGAAACTTACGGTCATCAGATTAAGGGCCAAGTTCATGTTTAACATCTTAACCTCAGGGTGATCAAATCAAATATCAAGGTCAAATGGTTCATCTGTTAATTGATTAACTATTAGGGGTTGATAACATGGTAGGCACTTGCTTAAACTTTGTATACAGTATGGCGGCATTGAAAAATCTATCCAGAAATCATTTCCAACTATGGGTTTACATTGGGTTAAAAGTAATCAAAAAGGTGTTGCTCTAATAATTAGGTCAAATATATGTTTAGGAAAATCTTATCCGGGCCTGAACTTGTCCCAGTCAAAAGAGAGAAACCCGTTTTTCTTCACAAAGGCAAATCTCCACTAATTTATGAAACACTATTTCTGGGTTTACAACTTAATTGTGGTAACAAACATGAATGTTGTGAATACATTGCATGTTGATTATGTACATTTACTGTATGTCTTAGAACATGATTATGATAAAGAGCCGGGGGCCTTATATGAAAGTTACAACATATGGAAAATTACTCCGTTGATGCAGAAAACATGAAATTATTTAAATATGAAGCATGTAAGAACCGTTTTAAAATTTTGGTTAACTAAACAGCATGACTATATCTGTCAATTAATTATTATTTATTAGAAATATGAAGCAAGTAAGAAACTTCTCATTAAAAATGTTTTGCAGATTTTACTGCACAGTGTGACAATTTTTGTCAATTACGAAATCATCGATCGATTGCTCTTGCTTTGATGATTTTGTTGTTGTTTTCCTCGCTTTTTTATTCTTTTCATTTCATTGCTTCGAATTTATCACTCCAACGATCAAAATAAATTAGATAAAAAAACCAGTATTGTATAAGATGAATGTGTGTGTTTTTGATTTTGCGGGGGAGGGGGGATGCTTTATTTAGCTTTAGTTATCTTGGGTGTTGTTTTCTTTTTTGTTGTTGTTGTTGGGGGGGGGGGGCGATAAAATCCCACTGCACAGTTTTACTGAGGGTAAAACAAGTGCGCTATGTCGTGAACCACTATACGAGTCGTTTATTACACGTTTATATAATCTACAGTTGTATACGACAAAAACTGGAGCATTAATCATAACTTATTTATAATGCAACACACATAAATACATTCTGGATTATTTTTCTCTCCGTTACGCCATCTGATTTTCAGAAGAAATGAAGGTTTATCCTAAAATGCATTTTTATTAAATACTTGAAATAATTGCATCCTAATTTTGTTTATATTGTGTCACGCTTGTTTTTGATTTATTTTCTCTTTGCTATCTCATCTGATATTCAGCATAAATGAGAAAGAGACTGTTACATATATATTTTTACACAGGTGTAACAACATTTACTCCGGTCCCTGGATGTAAACTACAGCCGAAATATACATAGCTACCTTCACCTGTTCCCAGTCCTGGCGTAATTAATTACTCAGCTACGTTTGTCATTGTGTACTGTGTGGACCACTAATTTGTATGTACTGTGTGACATTCCTCAGTGACTGTCTTTATCGTAAGAAGAAATACATAACGACGGAAATTTCTTGGAATTACGAAACAGGCGGTTGGATCTCAAGGCAATTATCTGTGTCTATTTTCGTGGATCTGTACATAAATTAGCAGCTATTTTAAAACGCGTAGATAAATTTGGTTTTTTTTTTTCTTCTCTTTTTGGACAACTGAAATATTTTATTTGTCATTCTGACAGGAATGGTGAAAGCATTGTCACAGGGACAAATGACAGTTGCATTGTGGGACTTTTTATCTGAAGCTATATTCCACAGGTATATACAATAACTGGAGTCACAAGTATAGCGACGGAGCTGAACAGACTATGGATAATTTGACCTCGGTCAAAAACAAAGACTTTTTCGCCCATGGCGCATGGGAAAATGAAGTAATAGCCGTAAGTCTGCTTTTTTGTGTTATCTTTTTCGTGTCCCTCGTCTGTAATATCCTTGTAATTGTAACATTTGGATCACATCGATGTTTAAGGACTGTCCACGATAAACTTATCATCTGCTTGGCCGTCATCAACCTTTTCATCTCAATGGGTGTTCCATTTTATATGATTTACTCCGCCGCCCTGGATTATATTTCAAACCGGAAGTGGATGTGTCTTGTCGTATTTTCATTTCCCTATGGCGGCATAACGTCATCACTTTTTGTGCACCTCGGATTAGCAGTGGACAGATACGTTTGCATTGTGAGTCCTGCTACACACAGGAGGATTACATCGAATCACGTGATCGTTTGGTGCCTTTTATCAATTACGTTTGGCCTATCATTGTCAATGCTCCCGGCCGTCGGTTGGAACAACTGGCACGTTTATGGACGATGTGTAATTGAAGTATTTCCAAGTACATTTTCACTAATGCTTAAGTGCATTGCTCTGGTTATTTTGACGACAAACGGAGTTATTCATGTTATCCTGCTAAATATTGCACACAGACATTCAAAAAATATCATTGGGGTCATACGTCACATTCAAAGTCTCCATACCTCTGATAAGAAAAACATCCACGTGAAAACGTTCAGTTCTACAGCGGTAGTGACGGTCTTCATTCTGTGTGGAGTTTCCACTTTGTGCTGGCTTCCGGTTCTCGTGATGACGGGTTTTTACCACCTCCCAAACATGGACCCTTTGCAGAAGATCATGCTCTCACAAATTCTCTTCATGCCAATTCTCCTGAACACGTGCCTTAGCCCAATTATCTACGTGACACGAAACATACATTTTCAGAACGCGCTAAAATCAGTATTACTGAAGCGCAAACACGAGTGTTTCTGACCATGACGGCATTATCATTAACACGACTGTGTTATTGTAATACTAATTATGTGTTTGTTTTGTATGACCGATGATAATATGGCGAGAACAATAGCATCGTATACTAAACTAAAAGCAGTACATAGAAGGATGATGCTTAATGCGCTTTTTTCGAGATGAAAATACCGTTTCGCACTTCATAAGTTACACGATGTAATTACAATCCCACTGCACATTTCGGATTTCTGTAGATGTCCCTGCACGTTGAAACAATTTTTTCTTAAAGATGTTAGAAACCAAATTGAATCTCAAAATGGAGAAATTAATTGTCACCTCAGTTCACGTGAAAAACTGTAATAAGCATAGTTGACTACAATATAAATTAAGGAACCAGTGATTACTGACTAAGGAGATATATTGATATCCAAATACGTACTTATTTTCATAATTATAGATTGGAGATCGGGTACATTTCGAAAAGGAATGAAAAATTAGTAGCAGCTTTTTTCACCTTGTTGTAGATGGCCAATATCATTGGTAGACTAAGCATTTAGCTAATTCGACTAAGGATGGCAGCAGAACGACAGTAAGAAATGGACGGATATCATGAATCTTTACTGCAAGATTGAAAACTGGTTGATAACAAGATAAGAATACGGATTTAAGCAATAATCATGCAATCACAATCGTTATGATTTGTCTGTGGTAGTTCTTTCAAAGAATTGCAACAGAGGGACACAAAAAATCTTGCTTGAATGACAAGACATATACATGCATGCGAGGGTTATGGTAGATTTAATATCACGTTCCGCTTGCCGAATTAAATTGTTATAATCCGTTCACATAGTGTAGTGTTTCTCATCTGTTTTCTTCGCACGGTAACACCCAATAAGAAAACAATATGAAGGAAACAACAACAATTTATTTGCATTCATGGTATTATGAATGCACTGTTTTGTTGATTTTCATTATTTTCTATATTGATATAGCTCTAAATCAACTTTGCCAGTACAGAAGGAAGTGCTTTTGAAAATAAAATGTCAACCAATATCGAGGAATATTAGGCACTTCTATTGCGTTTGTAATTCGCATCAATTATATAACAAAGACTATGAGATATTTCTTTGTAGATATAACCAAAGCAGTTAAATTTGTAATAAACTTGTATCTTCATGCATCATTTTTATCCAATCCAGTAACAGTGATTTTTATTTATTAATAAAGATTTATGATATTTCCATTTTTGTCGATCATTTAGATTTGTAACTTTGTTTTGTTCTTTTGGTACATTTGTATTCTTGGCAGCTCCTCTCCGCCATTATTATGTACTATCTTATTGATTATAAATTTTGTGTAAAACAGTTTGAGTATATTCTATATTTCATAAATCTTCGTAATAATACACTACTGTATATCAAATAACGAGGTTTGTTCCTACGAGATACAAGAGGGTCTCAAACGCACCACAGATTAAAAACAGTTGGAGATGTCCTGGCACACTTTCCAAATCACCAGAATGTTGCCAGAATATCGCCAGAAGTGCATCACAGATAAGAATTTCCAATCATCCTCTTTAACTTGTTTATAAAATTGACCCACAAAATCAAAAAATGCAATTGACAAATTAATGATGAGGGGTGAAAGGGATAATTTTGGAGAAATAAAGAGGCTTTAGTCTTTTTTGGTAAAAGGGACAACATTCTTTGGTCTTATATGGTAGTGTAGAATATGTTTTTTTTATGTTCTTTTTTTTATAAATTGTCACAAAACATGTAAAATCTTTAATGAACAGTATAAAGTGCGTATTTCATGTAAATGTATCATTTTGTCATGATAATACACAATTCTTCTACCAGAATTTGATTTAGGGCTTGCTGAAGTGTTTCTATACAGAAGTTCAATGCTGCTTTCTAAGAACCGTTTCTTTTGAAATTCCTCAAAATTACATAACATTATATGCATCATATAAATATTTCTGATAACTGCATGTGTATATAGACACATGCTATTAACACATATCAGATACTCCTTCAAATAATCTTCATATGAGGTGAACGTTGTAACCAATTTCTGACCAATAAAGCTATGAATTACTATCCAATAACATAATAATATATACTCCGCAATACTACAACAACATTGTCCAAATCTTACCAAGACATGTAGAATTGATGAGTCACAATGTCGTCAGAACCTAGCTGCTGTAATATTGCCACACCTGCACCAGCACATTCTGGCTATATTGCCGCAATGTCAACGCGATATGGCCGCAACTGCACCAAAACATTCTGGCTACATCACCACAGTATCACCGCAATATTGCCGCACCTGCACCAGAACATTCTGACAATATACGAAATCCGAACACGCGGCGATATCGCAGCAATAGTGTGCCAGAGACTCAATATTTCTGTAATGGAAAAGTAAATAAATAAATGGTAAATGAAAAAAAAAATAAATAAATAAAAACTTATAGCAAACTATATGATAGGATGACATTCTGGAACTCTAATCAAATTGAACAATAGAAGCACATCTAACTAAAAAGGAAAACAGTAATGTGATCTTGAAAAGCATTTAAACTAAAACAACTTATATATCACGAGAGCCATAATGAAACATCTTACAGATCAAGACAATTATTATAAAACATCTTTGAGATCACGAGAACCATAACAAAAAGTCTCACATATCACGATATTTACTATAAAACATCTTACAGGTCACGATACTTATTATAAAACATCTTACAGGTCACGATACTTATTATAAAACGTCTTATAGATCACGATACTTATTATAAAACGTCTTATAGATCACGATACTTATTATGAAACGTCTTATAGATCACGATACTTATTATAAAACGTCTTATAGATCACGATACTTATTATAAAACGTCTTATAGATCACGATTTATTATAAAACGTCTTATAGATCA
The DNA here is from genome assembly GCA_947623455.1 of Mimachlamys varia. Taxonomy (NCBI): domain Eukaryota; kingdom Metazoa; phylum Mollusca; class Bivalvia; order Pectinida; family Pectinidae; genus Mimachlamys; species Mimachlamys varia. The sequence continues at coordinate 36,926,696 of OX392534.1, forward strand.
CGATACTTATTATAAAACGTCTTATAGATCACGATTTATTATAAAACGTCTTATAGATCACGATACTTATTATAAAACGTCTTATAGATCACGATACTTATTATAAAACGTCTTATAGATCACGATTTATTATAAAACGTCTTATAGATCACGATACTTATTATGAAACGTCTTATAGATCACGATACTTATTATAAAACGTCTTATAGATCACGATACTTATTATAAAACGTCTTATAGATCACGATACTTATTGTAAAACGTCTTATAGATCACGATACTTATTATAAAACGTCTTATAGATCACGATACTTATTATAAAACGTCTTATAGATCACGATACTTATTATAAAACGTCTTATAGATCACGATACTTATTATAAAACGTCTTATAGATCACGATACTTATTATAAAACGTCTTATAGATCACGATACTTATTATAAAACGTCTTATAGATCACGATACTTATTGTAAAACGTCTTATAGATCACGATTTATTATAAAACGTCTTATAGATTACGATACTTATTATAAAACGTCTTATATATCACGATACTTATTATAAAACGTCTTATAGATTACGATACTTATTATAAAACGTCTTATAGATCACGATACTTATTATAAAACGTCTTATAGATCACGATACTTATTATAAAACGTCTTACAGATCACGATACTTATTATAAAACGTCTTATAGATTACGATACTTATTATAAAACGTCTTTTAGATCACGATACTTATTGTAAAACGTCTTATAGATCACGATACTTATTATAAAACGTCTTATAGATTACGATACTTATTATAAAACGTCTTATAGATTACGATACTTATTGTAAAACGTCTTATAGATCACGATTTATTATAAAACGTCTTATAGATCACGATACTTATTATAAAACGTCTTATAGATCACGATACTTATTATAAAACGTCTTATAGATCACGATACTTATTATAAAACGTCTTATAGATCACGATACTTATTATAAAACGTCTTATAGATCACGATACTTATTGTAAAACGTCTTATATATCACGATTTATTATAAAACGTCTTATAGATCACGATACTTATTATAAAACGTCTTATAGATCACGATTTATTATAAAACGTCTTATAGATCACGATACTTATTATAAAACGTCTTATAGATCACGATACTTATTATAAAACGTCTTATAGATCACGATTTATTATAAAACGTCTTATAGATCACGATACTTATTATAAAACGTCTTATAGATCACGATACTTATTATAAAACGTCTTATAGATCACGATACTTATTATAAAACGTCTTATAGATCACGATACTTATTATAAAACGTCTTATAGATCACGATACTTATTATAAAACGTCTTATAGATCACGATACTTATTATAAAACGTCTTACAGATCACGATACTTATTATAAAACGTCTTATAGATCACGATACTTATTATAAAACGTCTTATAGATTACGATACTTATTATAAAACGTCTTATAGATCACGATACTTATTATAAAACGTCTTATAGATCACGATACTTATTATAAAACGTCTTATAGATCACGATACTTATTATAAAACGTCTTATAGATCACGATACTTATTATAAAACGTCTTATAGATCACGATACTTATTATAAAACGTCTTATAGATCACGATACTTATTATAAAACGTCTTATAGATTACGATACTTATTATAAAACGTCTTATAGATTACGATAATTATTATAAAACGTCTTATAGATCACGATACTTATTATAAAACGTCATATAGATCACAAGAACGGTAATGACTTACCATCACAAGAACAGTTTTCTTTTCTTGTTTATGTAAATGTTTCACCTTTTTTGTTATGTTTTCCATACATCGTGTCCTGATGTTGCCCTCGTATGACACAATTTAAGATTTATTTACTATTTCGTTACTACAAATAATGAACATCAATTGCCACCCCCATGCGCAAATAGGTCACAAAAGTGTAAACAAAATAATAAAACTGTCATTGTCTGGCCGCTGTAACGCAATGGTATTCGCCGTGTAATGTCTTTATTAGTGTTTCTCGCCTTTGACGATATGCGCGAACAAATGTAAATCGTCCTATCGGTAGGATGGGTTGCTAGGACATATTAATCTTTGTCCTAGCCAGTAGTACAAGAAAGTGATGTGTGTTGTTAAGAGTACATTAGTGTTGCTATAATGTCCCCAGCTTATACCTGTAAATAGCAGGTATCATCCTTTATGCATGGTTTACTATTGGTGTTTGCCGTGTGCAGATGATGAAAACGACAACCTCTCGACCGTGTCTGATAGGGACCATTGCTTAAAGGTCCTGTACTGGTTACCCATAAGATAACCACTTATCACTTATATTGTTTCTATGATGTGTTTTTATCGTTCTCGTGACTTGTGTTAAAATTAGTTTTAAAGCACTCAAGCATGACAACACATATCACATAAAGCATATCATAATTGAACATTCTGGAATTACAAACTTTCACAATTTGATGCAAATATAAACCAATCTCATTTTTGCGTTGTATATATATCCAAGAATGCTAAATATGATTGTATGAAGAATGACGCATCACACAAACATGCTGCACATTTTAAATTTAGAAATAGTACCAGTATGCCGAAAAATGAATTAAACTGCATCATACAGCTGTGAAAGCTAGAGGAAAGATAATTATAGGAGGATCAAAGTTCGATCAGATAAGGAAATCTTGATTCAAGTATTTTTTATTGATTTTTACAGATCGTATTGATTTTCAAATTATCATTTAAATTATCAATATACAATGCGATTTAATGTACATGGAAATTAATATATATTCATTTCGATATAATTTGTATATTCATCATGCCTTCTGACAGGTGTTTTTCAGTGTATTTGCCGTTTGAGCAAATAAAAATGGAGATACATATAATTCAAAGGTGAACAAATTCTTCGAAATTTTACGAAGTCATCTTTCACAGACAGCATATATATATGATTAAGATTATGTGCTTTACTTGCGAGTATTGAACAAATTCACCCACAGAAGACTGTGAAAAGGTGAGTGAACAATATTTTGTATCAGTAAACAATGGTTTGTATCAGATACCCATGTTTTGTATAGGATAACAATGTTTTGTATTAGTTAACACTGTTTCGTATCAGTAAACGATGTTTTATTATAGTTTTGTATCAGTAAACAATGTTTCGTATCAGTAAACTATGTTTTTTTTTATAGTTTTGTATCAGTACACAAAGGAATTGAACGGCGTTTTTTAATTTTGATGCCGGTATGAATGCAAAGCGGTTACATCCATATTGCATGAAGCCCGCTAGGGCTTCATGGTCAATATGGATGTAACCGATTTGCATTCATACCGGCATGAAAATTAAAACAACGCCGTTCAATTCATATATTTACATTTTTACTACTGAACAATTGTCTAATTTATTTTCTTATTTATTGAACAACTGGTTAATCAACTGCGTTTGTTATTGCGCCGTCCTTTAAACGAAAAAGGCGGAACAGCCACAATTTGCGAAAAATTGGCGCCAATGATCTACCGTAGTCATTTGAACGTTTGACGCGGGGGCGTTCTCCACGTTATCTGAAGCGGAGCCGTAAGACTCCCATTGAACAAGACTAATATATTACGTCATAAGTAATTCACGTGAATGGATGTATTCATACTGTATTCATGATGTATTCATAGTCTAGTGTTTGTTGTTTTCAGTTGGTATGTTCATATAGAGAAGAAACAATCAGAATGTAAATATAGTGTTTTGTATCAAGTTAATAATGTTTTGTATCAGTCAACAATGTTTTGTATCAGTAAACAATGTTTTTTTATAGTTTTGTATCAGTAAACAATGTTTCGTATCAGTAAACAATGTTTTTTGTATAGCTTTGTATCAGTACACAATGTTTTGTATCAGTTAACAATATTTTGTATCAGATACCAATGTTTTGTATCAGTGAACACTGTTTTGTATCAGTAAACAATGTTTTGTATAGTTTTGTATCAGTACACAATGTTTTATATCAGATACCAATGTTTTATATCAGACACCAATGTTTTGTATCAGTTAACAATGTTTTTTTTAACTGTAAACAATGTTTTGTATTAGATACCAATGTTTTGTATCAGTTAACAATGTTTTTTATCAATAAACAATGTTTTATATAAGATACCAATGTTTTGTATCAGTTAACAATGTTTTGTATCAGTTAACAATGTTTTGTATTAGATACCAACGGTTTGTATCAGTTAACAATGTTTTGTATCAGTTAACAATGTTTTGTATTAGATACCAATGTTTTGTATCAGTTAACAATGTTTTGTATCAGTTAACAATGTTTTTTATCAGTAAACAATGTTTTATATCAGATAACAATGTTTTGTATCAGTTAACAATGTTTTGTATCAAGTTAACAATGCTTTGTATCAGTTAACAATGTTTCGTATCAGTAAACAATTTTTCGTATCAGTAAACAATGTTTTGTATAGTTTTGTATCAGTTAACAATGTTTTGCATCAGATACCAATATTTTGCATCAGTTAACAATGTTTTGTATCAGTTAACAATGTTTAATATTAGTAAACATTGTTTAGTATCAGTAAACAATGTTTTGTATAGTTTTGTATATGTTAACAATGTTTTGTATCAGTTAAAAATGTTTTGTATCATAAACAATGTTTCGTTTAAGTTAACACTGTTTTGTATCAGTAAACAATGTTTTGTATCAGGAAACAATATCGTGAATAGTTTTGTATCAGTACACGATGTTTTGTATCAAGTTAACAATGTTTTGTATCAGTAAACAATGTTTTGTATCAGGAAACAATATCGTGAATAGTTTTGTATCAGTACACGATGTTTTGTATCAAGTTAACAATGTTTTGTATCAAGTTAACAATGTTTTGTATCAGTAAACAATATCGTGAATAGTTGTGTATCAGTAAACAATGTTTTGTATCAAGTTAACAATGTTTTGTATCAGTTAACAATGTTTTTATCATGTGAATAATGTTTTGCATCGGTAAACAATGTTTTGTATGAGTAAACAATGTGGTATATCAGTAAACAATGTGGTATATCAGTAAACAATGTGGTATATCAGTAAACAATGTGGTATATCAGTTAACAATGTGGTATATCAGTAAACAATGTGGTATGTCAGTAAACAATGTGGAAGTTGGGGATAGGTCGTGTCACCTACGTGTTACAAGCTGTTACGCAAATAGATGTTAATTAATTTGCGCTTGTTTTTTTCTCATATTTCACCGCTTGCTTAAAAGTATGATATATGTTGCATCGCTCTTTTTGTTTTTTGGACTGGGCTTTATATAGGAATTAAATGTATACGCCCAACATTCCAAAGACTTCCTTGCTCTCTAATAAGACTATTATTACAGACACAGGTAAAATATTAGAGATTTACAGGTAACCTCTCAGATAAGGTACTAATAGAACAATATATAACACCACATCTATGCTTTAATGTTAGTTATATCTAGGTTAGTTTTCGCTTTAAATCATGAAGAACAACTCGCCGAATTCATTACTTTTTATGAAGGTGCAAGGGTTATATATTCTCCCCTGATTTAATCAGAGTTTCAATATCAGCATTTGTCTAGAGAAATTAAATCACCAAACTAAACCCATTGCCCCTTTATCTTTATCTTTACCTACTGTTTGATAAACAAACATCTTAGCATTACCAAACAACGTGAAATTTGTCTACAATATGAAGATAATGATTTCTACACTCGCATGTATAATTTTTATTACCTTAACCCTCACCGAACTACATGATATGTACATGCAATATGACAAGGGTAGTCACATAGATATATTATTATATACTTAAATATGTTAACTATGATATACCTGTGTGGTTATCATATTAAGCCAATGTAATTATGTACTTTACTATGATTAACCTTTATGGTTATCATACTAAACCCAATGACTCAATAAAGCTTTTGCATGACATTTAAGATCGCCTCTTAACCAAACTGTATAACGTTTTCCTGCAATATGATATTAAGGGGGTCACCTCGAAAAAATAGTTATTACTTTCTGTAATCTTTATTGATTAAAGTTCATGTGCAATATTAAGAATCCCATCATGTCAAATAAAAATATTAATTTCTTCAGCATCAAATTATTTTCTGATCACCAATGATAACCTATTTTTACGTATCAGCTAGATCATTTCAGAAATATATTTCTTATATGAAAAAACATTTACCAATAAAAGTCTAAGCTAACGCTATAAGATCAGGTTTGCTGAAATGTACAACCAAAATCATCATGGAACACCCTAAGACATTTTTCACGAAGGACAAAAAATAAGCAATATAGTTCAGACTTGTACAGTTTGCTTCGATTATGACTAAACAGACTTTATTAAATATATTTTCAGTTAGTTTCTAAGTTTTCACTTTTTGTCTGAAGGCAAGTATAAAAAATAAATAGATACAGTCTAAATTGTTTCAGATAAATAGAAAACCCGTCAAAATAATACATTGCACATAAATCGAATGCTGCCAATCGAGTACATGTATGAATACAAACAATAACAACAACAACAGTAATACTGTTTATTTAGATAAACAATCGTAGTACGTAAAACACCCACAACCACAGCTTTTGGCATGATAAAAGTATAACCATAATTATGTACTGTCACTTAATTAACGGATCAATAGTTATCACAGATGTTTGGTTACGTTAGTTTAAATCAAAGCCAAATAAAATTAATAATTATAAAATAAATTTTCGTATGATATGTTCTTGGGTTCCAAGTTGGATCCAATATGGCGGCCAGTGAAAGGTTTTCGTTTCAGATGTTCAATAAATTATTAAAAGATGTAACAGTAACCAGTTAGACTGCATTTCATCAGTAAAATATATCACCTCCAACTCAAAGTGGCATCGTAGTGTGTACAATTTATAAATAAAAGGGATTACACGCATTGTTTTGTGGATTTTATGACGGAACCGTTTTGGATATTTCCGGAAAAGTTGTTTCTTTTTCCTTTTCGATCATTAGATTTGCATCCGCAGGAACGGAATTCGGCACGTTCTGTTCCATTTAACGGACCAGTTCCAAGTTGGCACATCTGGAATGTTCCGATAAATGGAACACGCTATATTAAACCTAAATATTGGGTGCTTAAACAAAAAGCAAAACCTAGTATCTACAAGTAAATAAGGATACGCTTTCGGAAGTTATTGTACTAGTATTACATACGCACAAATACATGTAGTCAGAAATAACTTTTAGCTGTTACAGAATTCCTTTGGGGTTAGGTGCAAATAATTTACAATATCGGTAGATCTTTGGTAAGGATCCAGCCGAATCTGTAAAAATAAAAAGTCGAAAATGTGAATTGTTTACAAACGGACGACGCACAGCGACGGACAAAAGGCGATTAGAATAGGTCATTTGGGACTTAGAAAATTAATTTTTTTCAACGCGCAATATTACAAAAAATGGAGGATACTGAATGGAAAAATTGACAGCATTATAAAACTGGTATTGGAGATACAAACTTGCTATATCATTAAACTAGATATCACTTTGGGAGATCTTAACTGTTAACTCATTGAAAACAAAATTATTTATTTATCAAATTAAAAGGCCTGTGGCCCTGGGGCCGATATTGGAATCTCGGGTTGATACAGGGCCTGATATGGAAATGCCCATGGCATATTCTATTTATTATTTACTTTGGGTTTTGTGGCGGTTAAATTCGGAATTATTTACCTGTTCCTCTTCCTTTTAATTGATAAAACACTAGTATTCTTGACACGAGAGACTCCCTAACTTTCTTGCCCATCTCAATTTCAACCTCTGCCCTCCAATTCATTTTCGACTGTTGTGACGTCATGAACGTCGCGCCATTTTCGGAAGCGGGTTGATACAGTGTATTAATTTTGTCCACTTAGCGAAGAATTACCCCCGGTGAGTTGATATGTACTATGAATATCTAATTTATCAAGTATACTATTTCCATGTATTTTATAGTAAGTATATAATGATAAACGTTCAGGCAGTCTTGTAACGTAGTTCACATACATGTTTGAATTTTATATAAAGAGATGGATAGTGGTCAATCACAGAATGTTTACTACATGCAAAATATATTCCTGAACATTGTAAACATTTAACAACTGAACAAGCTTGAATATTTTAGTTTGTCAATGATATCTTTGTATACATATTATTGGAGGTAAATCTTAATAAAATGGATATTAAAGTAAAACAAAAGAGAATTGATTTGTCTAAATTGCTGTATGGATACATTCCGTGAAGTCATTTTCATATTATATGATGAAAGCATTATACTTGATAAACATTTGTGAACATTAAATCAAATGAGTTACATCGAATATATTATACACATAAATTACCAATCAAATGTTAATATAAATGAAAGTGTCAATTTTAAATGAGTTCGGCCACACTGTCAAAATTTGGTAAACGATGGATTATCTTCGCCTTTCGTTTCAGCGGTTGATTTCTTCCATTCCTCCAAGACTTCAACCATCTTTCGAAGGTGTAGAATATAGGCTAATAGTAGAAGACACACTACGGTCATAACGGCGATTCCTATCCAAAACGCCTTCATTCCATACCCATCTGTAACAAACGAACAGGCAAAGTTACAAATGACGTTCCTGGAAGTTGCTTTAGAAACTAAAACACCACTTTTTAATTATTATTAGAAATGGATTCCTTTCTTCTATCCTACTTCGAAAATCGTTAACGCTTAGAGGTAAAATTAAGTTTTTTTTATATTTAAAAAAACAAACAACTTATTAAATAACATAATAAAAAATGACGAATAGACCCGATTACAGTTCATTCACCTACCGTCTATGCCTTTATCCAACTCTTCGACCTTCGTGACGATTCTAGTAACTGGTGCCAAAGTTGTCATGTTCCCTCCATTGCTTGTATGTTTAAGAGCACGATACTCTGACGGAAAGTTGTGGCAGATCGGGAACCCGTCAGGAGGAGGGGGATGCATTCCATAAGAGTTATTTATGTACATCATCATTCCGTCGTTGGCATGTAGTTCGATGTGGCAATGCATTAGCCATACACCAGGGTTGTTGGCCCTGATTCTTATGACTGCATATCCGCCGCTAGGGATTATAAGTGTATCCTTTCGAGGAGGATTAGAGAGTTCCAATCCAGGTACATTGTCGCCTAGCCAACTGGAATTGCTCCATGTGGCATCATTACAGAAGTCCCCACGACAATCGATATCAGGATTCGGTTCTATAAATTTTGCTGTCGTCTCGTTGTATGTTGCATAGCCCATCTTCAGAACATAGAACGAATAACCGTGTAGATGAATAGGATGTGACCACCCGGTTCCGATCCCAATGTTGAGGATGACCAGTTGTACTACGTCATTATGGTGCAGGGTGAGAGAATGGGAACACTGACACAGTTTTTGCGAGCCACAGTCTTGTTCCTCATACGGTGTATCTATCTCAAAGGGCTGTGTCAGGGCCGATACCTTAGGAAATTTGAACTGTCTTCCATTGATTGACGAAGGTTGGTCGTCTCTCCCAGGAAATGCAAAGTTCAGGAAATGTTCAACTAGCACTTCGTTTCCAGTAGGTATCGGTGCTGGATCATTGTCGAGTAATGATCGTAAATGATCAAAACGCATGCATTCAGTAAAGGTGCCTGCTGGAAAATATGTGAACGGACAGTTCAAGACTTTGCATCGGTCTGTCGGCGTGCAGTTTTTCCTGGAAGTTTTAGGCTCCTCGTTGCCTGCCCCACTATAACGTAATATTGCCTCTGCCTTGTGTGGGTTTGGGTATTCAATGGTCTCTGCCCGTACCCAGTAGTTGGCTATCGGTTGTTCTGCTGCAACAAAGAAGTCGTATCTTTCTCCAGGATTGATGATGAACGATTCAGCAACAACTGGTTTAAAGTCGAAGCCATCGGAAGCTGTTAATGTGAGGTCGTGGTTGTCTATCGAGATCCGCATGGGGTACAGTGCTCCTGCATTGACCACACGGAATCTGTATGTATTTCCAAACTGCACATCATACAGGGTCAGCGGTGCAAAGTTGTGATCCTCTGTCGTCAGGTTAGGATAATAACGCCCTTTCCCATTGATCAGTGCTGAGGTAAGGAAAAAACGACTGAAGAAACCCCCATCAACGGATTCGGTGGTTGCCATCGGTTGTCGTTCCTCAAAGTGACCAGTCAACATTTTCTTGAAGTCCAATTCTGAACTTCGATTATGATTGAATCCTTGAACAACCATTATGTGCTCACGAATGGTTGAATACGGTTCTCTTATTACGAATGCTCCATTCAATCCATTTGATCGCATAGATCCCGTGTGTGCGTGGTACCAATAGGTACCCTTAGGCTCGGCAATGAAGTCATAGGTGAAGGTCTGTCCTGAGAGAATTGGACACTGGGTAATAAAAGGAACGCCATCCATCCAAGGAGTCCCATGTTGTGGGAGGCCGTGCCAGTGTATGGTCACTGTATCAGAAGGAAGCATATTGATAATATCAATTATGAGTCGTTGGCCAACGTATACGATGATCGGTGGACCAGGCATACTGTCGTTGGCGACCACGACGAGTCGCCCTGATTCGTAACCATCGCCAGTTATTACTCCATCTAGTGGGATTTCAGTAGCGTTCTCGGGGTAGTCGACGTCGAAGCGATAAAGCTTGCCCTTGTATGGATATACTTTTTTGTGGACCTTGTGCATCATTGTTATTCTGTCTTCTATCACCAAGGAGGTCCTACACACGGTCGCCGACTTATCGCACTCATAACCAAAGGTATACTGCAGAGCCAGGAACAGGACAGTGAGAACGAACTGACCCGAAACCTGAGGAAAACAAGACATTCAGCTCATTTTGTAATCATGTTTGAATGCTTGTATGTTTCAGATGTTGTCGTCGTTAAGACATTTAACTTCATGTTTTATTTTGATAATTAAACAAGAAGTATATCCTATAAAAAAGAGTGTATCACAGTGATGAATGATGATAAGGTCCTTTCAATCTAAGGACAATTACAAAAATATGTTAATTAAGATAGTTACCGGTACACTTTGTTGTGCATCACTGAAAGCATTAATTTCACATATTTATATATATTTGATTTGGATGGATTGCTGGCTGGGTGGATGGAAGCAGGCATGTTTATTTGCTAAAATAGTTTATCATGTTACCTTTGATTTGCATTATTATGTACAATTAAGTTCTTAGTTTTCCATTATTTTGCTGTATTTAGTTTTTATTATTCTTTATCAGTTTAGTTTGTGTGTTATAAGTTTAACATAAAGTGACTTAGGTCTCGAAACGCAAATATAGGAGAATTAATTCAATACAGGCAAATATTGGATGACAAATTATATGCTGGTACACATGTATATATACGCATTCTTAAATCATAATTAATATTTCATTTAAGTTTGATAAAGTATCGAATATTAGATAGAATATATATAATTCTTTAGCATATTTCAGACGCATCCTTCTTGATAGATAAAAAATCGCCCTAGTCCAAGTCTGATCATACCACAGACCACTCAGTTTTATGATTTGGCATAACTTCGCCACGTTGTCATATTTGATATGTTTTGGTGACAATTCATACTTCACTTTTAGTAACCCCTCATCATACATGAACACAAAGAGCTTACACTCGGTTTTTGGACGAAAAACTGTTATATTTCACGAGTGAATACTGTAAACGTTCTGATTTTGGCGCACTCAAATTTTAGCGCAAAGCTGAATTTTAGCAGATTGGCGCAATGATGATTTATGCAACCAGGATACTTGGCGATGGGCAGAAATATTAATTAACGCAATGATAACTAAGCGGATAAGAATACCGCTAAAATATGAGCATGTAAGCATATTTGATACGAACTATTTCAACCTTTTCTTCCACCTATGACTTCATTGTCGAGCCAAAGGGTGCCTTTTTATGCCACGCATATACAGGATCGTTACGATCTTCCAGGAATTTTAAGTAAGTGTTGAAATGAGTACAACATATTAACATATTATATCTTTGTCCCCAATGTCCTCGAAGCTGGAGAAAAACTTAAGCCCTTCGCAAAGGGTTAGGATGGAGGGAGTAACATATTAAACAAGACCTTTTCTAATAGATCTCCCACAAAACAAATGTGACAATAAGAAACAAAACTTGAATTTAAGGCGGTATATTGTACAATTCCTGAAGCACGTAATATTCTGCGTTCTGATTGCAAAATAAAAATCATACATGTATGTGTTATAGTGCTTAATATCAACTCCTTTTTTGTTACGTGTGACTGATTCACATCAACGTCATGTAGCATCACCTTGGTTCCCTAAATTATAATATAAGACTCTTTCATGACCAGGGATGTAAGATGGGGAAATCCACCCGTACCGAGAGTTTTGCCAAATTTGAAAACCCCGAGTGTGGAATTTCCCTATCTTACACCTTTGGCCATGAACGAGTCTTTTTCTCTCGTATCAACTATCCGAATAAGCTGAATAAGCTGAAAAACCATGACAATAGGTTTTGACTGGCCAGCATTTGAAACGAAACGAATTAGACAGCAAGATTAAACATACCCTATATTTGCAAACTAAGTTTGCACACAAAAAATGGTTATTTTTTGGTGAAAGATTTTAATTTCATCACGCCGTCGTTTTCTCTTTCTGGCATCAAAGTTTACCGTATTCGTGACGTCACATCATTGTTGAGCCATTGTGATTTCACGTCGCGTGATATACCATGAAAGATAATTTTTTCTTACATAGCTTTCTTACATGGGCAAACTCTGTCAAACATGGCGAGATATGAGACAAATAGACTTCTTTACTGTATGTATCGGTAACTACTCGACACACTAGACGTGGTATGTGTACCTGTGTCCTTACCAATACATTGGCCACAGAATTGAGATCGGCAAATAGAAGTTGTACGTTTAACCAGTAAAATAGCGAAAATTATTCATTCATATAAAGTAAGAAGTTTCACTAGTGAAAAATATCACTTTTTACTTTTTGACCAATTGAAACACAGCTAATAAACAACAATAAGGAAAATGGAAATTTGCCCGGGTAGGTTTTTAAAAATGTAACTAACGGAATAGCTAACGTCCTTCTCTTTGAATATCTGTATGTAACAAAACGCTTTACGTAAAATGGATGCGGATCGACAGAAAAGTTAACTCAACCCAGCTGAGCCGTTAAATTACCAGACAAAACCGCTTACCACAACAATAAAAGTACTGGCGTGATCGCCTTTGTCTTTTATCTGTCGTCTTAAAATATGGCAATATTAGACACAAATACAGCTCAAAAATACAATGCAAGCTTAATCAACACTTCGAATAAATATATAAATAATCAAAAACTATAAAAATGATGTTATGGCAAACGACACCTTAGATAAAGAAGTATATTCGTGAGAAACGGAAATTTTGTCAGGAGCTTAAAGGAGCAAGCCTTGTTTGGCGCTAACTGCAAGTCTAAGTCCAAGTTCAAGTTCAACTGCAGGCCGCAGAGGATAACACTTTGCCATGTGAACGGTGTACACCTATCTACGGAACTGTGAATTGGTAAATTTCCGTAGTTGGCAAATGTACGTAGTCATTGTTAATATGAACGAAGAGATAATTTTTTGTTTTGTTTTGTGCCGGTCGTCAAAACCAGATCACCAACGGAAATGTCACTCTGACACGTTCGCGTGATCCCAACATCTGTCATTTGAGAATTTGATGTTTACTTGGATGCGACAAGGATTTACATGGCGGATGTCGCCGATGAAGCAGAAGACGCTTACTCTTCCGGAACACCTGGTCTTATTCTCTTGTGCTTTTACGAGAGTCTCTGTGTAAATCTTTCTTACGTTTCTATTTTGCCTCTAGTTTGATCGATTTTGAGTTCGGATTAGGGTCACGTTGACGCTTTGGTATTCTCTGATTTTTTTTGTTACTTAGCCTTTGTTTTCTTATTTATAAGCTACTAAAATGTATTACCATTTGATTTTATGATAATTTTGGTACTTTCACATGGCCACATATATGTTTATATGAAGTTGGCATCCCTTTCAACAACTATTTAAAGAAAAATAAAGCTCTGAACGACCTTGGTATATAAAAAAATCTTTAAATTTAATGTTATTTCTCAACACTCAAAAGCGTCGCACAAATATTGACATATTACAAATCTATTTTTCTGAAGATGTCAGCCCTAATGCTTTTAACCAATCCTAAGTTAGCCATGTAACTGTTTAATTGTCAATGAACAATTCAATATTGTCTTTTTACATACATTAGTTCCTATTTCAATCATTTCAGCCTAACGCATTTAGTGTGGCTACTGCTCTATTTAAGGGGTTTGTTAAACATTAACTGATCAAAACAATAGTTTCCAGGTGGGTGATCATTTGGTTGTTACACTGCAGATGACTGATTTAATTATTTTCTATAATATCCTAATATTGTTACTACATTTGTTAATAATTCTTCTTCTTATACCTTTCGTTAATGCAGCAATGTTTAAGTGAAATTAGGATTTTGTTAAAATAGACCTTACTTCACCATTACTAATAAAGTCGCCTCTTGCATAACGTATTAATATAATCTCGCTTTAATAATTATAATAAGGACAAGTTGTTACCTTGTTTCATAATACGTTAAATGTACATATTTTAAGCTTTCTGTTAAATTACGATTGCTCTAATTTCAATTTCTGTATATTGGTTTTAACTATATTGTGCCAATTCATCATTTAGTTTATCTGTTAACTTTTGATTATGCGCTAAAATTTGAGTGCGCCAAAATAAGGATATATACAGTAATAAATTTAAAATCAAAATATTTCCTGGTCGACATTAACATTTACATCTTATACAAGCGCACATCATTTCATCAAATCCAGCAATAAAGTTCAGTTTCTAATATTGGAATTCGATTCATCATTTAGTTATAAAAAATATATAAGAACTCTGATAACTGTAATAAAGAGCGAAATCCCTGGTTAAAATTAAACCTATTAAATAAAATAAGTTTAAACACTAGCAAACGCATGATCTAATATCTTTCGAGACAAAATGATAAAAAAAAAAACATTATTGTCAAACCCGGAAGTGCAAATCACTCACCTCTGCGTAATTTTGACTCATTCTTCCTTGTCTTATTTGCTGCAGTTAGTTTTGAGTTAGAGGCAAGCACAGCCATATATATACGTCCCCGGTAAAACTTACAACACGTGGTTCTGCGCATGGTAGCTTTAATACCTCTCATTGGCGTATTAATGAAGGGTATACCTTAAAAAAGTCAAAATCTATGAATCACAATGCACACAAAGTGGCAATCCAGTTTATTTGACTGGTTTGACATATGACGAGTGTATATTTAGTCAGTCAATACTTCCGGGTTTTTTTAAACTTGAATGAAAATAATTAATTTGGAAGTGTAGATAACATGAATGTTCTGATACTTGCGTAGAATTTATTGAATTTAACTTTTAATGGTCGTCTAAACTTACATATAAGTTAGTGAACTTTTATTGAAAAAAATCTATAAAAATTAATAACTTGTATAACTTTCTTATTCTGATAAATATACAATATTAAATGATAATTTTGGGATCACATTCATATACCGTTACAAACGCGATTCGCAGGGGGAATATCGCGACATAGAGAGGGGGCATACAAATATGGTTGTCAATATATGGGATGTTTTAATATATGTATTTTTTCATGTACAGAACCGTGCCAAAAGTATTCGGTCACGTCATATTTTTACTATATATTTCATGCATTGTGACAAATTTTCAATAATCTTTTATGACTTATTTTAAAGGAATTTATTCTAATTCCAAATGCATGTAGATAATTATTTACTGATTCCGCCAATACAATTTGTATAATTTACAGTATAAATGGTACAGTTTAAAAATTTTAGCAACGGTGTTATTAAATAAGAATAAAGAACAACAGGTGTCACACTTTCGATGTATATGTTCATCTATTCCTCGAAAACTAAGCACATTAAAAGTAAGGAATTTTGGGTTACCAGATTGAACAGCTTAGTATCCTCTACAAGTATGTGCAAATTCTTCTCTACAACAAAATCCTATAAATTGACGCCGGGGCGTTCTCCATATAATCAGAGGCAGAGTGACAAAACTTGCGTTGAACGAGATAAATAGTTCACGTCAGAATTAATCCACGTGAATGGATATATTCATAATGTTTTCAAAACATTAGCAAACACCGAAGCGTAAACAAAACCATAATCTGATCTCAAAATCGATTAAACTAGTGGCAAAATAATTAACAAAAGGTAAAGTTTTACATGGACAAGATGTTCCGGATGAGTAAGCGTCTTCTGCTTCATCGACGACACCCGCCACGTAAATCTTGGTTACATCCAAGTAAACAACAAGTCCTCAAAATGAAAACCGAGTCATCTTTGTAAATAACAACAAGTAAGCAGACTAATGAGCTTACTCAAAAACGTCCATATTCATATCACACAAAGATACCGAATATTTATCAATGAGCAAAAATGGCGACTATAAAACTTGCCCATAATTCTTATTAACCTGCATCTCTCGAATTCCTGTGTTGTTAGTTTGTTTGTCAGCAGTCGACATCGATCTTGTAAACACCATAGGTTGGAGAAGGAAGGATATCACTATCAAGAAATGGAAAGTTCCCGATCGGAAAATTGAAATCGTCATATTTATTGTATAGCTTGGTAGTAAGCTCTCCATGTTGGTCATAGTTAAAGTAGGGATCGAGGTAAGAAAGCTGATATAGAAGAGTATGTTGTGTCCTTTATTTCAAGTTCACAAGGATATATACGATCGACGTGGTCAGCAAACTTCTTGTTGTTCATAGACAACACATCGTCGATATATCTGAAAACGAAATTAAATGATTTGACTAGGTTTTTGTTACCTGTCCTGATTAGCTCTTCCACGATTCAGCCTCGCTTGAAAACAATAGCAAGTTAGCGAAGAGTGGACAGTTTGTTCCCATGGGAATGCCACAGTTTGCTGGAAAATCTTTTCTCCAAACTCAACAAAAATATTGTCAACCATGAATTCAATCATTCGTTCTATATCTTCTTCAGTATATTTCATCTTAGCTTTGTTGTGTTTTTTTTTTACAAAGTATGCTTCAAGATAGCTCACTACCATATATTTGTTTCGTCGTCCGCTAGCTCTGATAACGAGAGATCTAAGGCGCTCTTTCAGTTTTGTATGAGGTTTGGTGGTGTACAGGGTGGAAAAATCAAATGTTTTGAAAAAAAAAATTTTAAGCAGGGTTGTTCAAGATTGATCGAAATATCTTCCCAGGTTTTCGAAATCAACATCCCGTTTATTCCACTCCTGGAGTAAACAGTGTCAAAATAAGACTGAAGTCCCGATTTAATGGTTTTGATAAATGATTGGTTGATCAATAAGCAGAGCCAGCGATAAGACGTTGATTTTAAGGATCCTTGTGTAGTTTAGCTATCAAATAAAGACAAGGTACATGTAGGTCAGCGTCTTACTCATTAACCGGTATCTTGAAAAATTGTAATACTGAAACATGGTTAGATGGTATTTCATTTTCGAAAAACCGATCAATGTGTAAGTAGGGTTACCTTGGTTATCAAGCAGGACTAGTTCCTTTTGTAAGCATAAAGTTAATAGCGCTTGCAAACAATTTTGATGCACGTTTTTAGATGCTTTGATGCAGACACAACCACAACCTTGTCATATAGATCGTTGAGTGTTGTTCGAGCATGGGTTCAAGAAACATCGACTTTCACCTACATAAATCAAACCACAAAGAGAACACTCAATACCGGACACAACATTGGAGGTTTGACAAGTCAATGGTTCAAAGCTTCGGGTAGCATATCCCTTTTGTGTAAGAAGCTATTGCAAGACCTGTCAGTAATAAGTATACCGCAAGTCGTACAAATTTTTGTTCCACATTTGGGAAAACATTTAGAGAATATCGAAGCGTTAACAAAATCATATAACGAGATCAAAACCGATTTAACTAGGGGCAAAAATATAAACAAAAGGGAAAGATTTACATGGAGACCCTTGTAAAAGTACAAGAGCATAAGAACATGTGATCCGGAATAGTAAGCGTCCTCTGTTGAATCGACGACACCCGCCATATAAATTTTAGTCACATCCAAGTAAACTATCCAAACATAATTCCAGAATTTACAGTTCAAAGTCTAATGTTTATTTATTTTAGTTTGTGAATTCATATAGAGAAGAAACAATCAAAATGGAAATGAATCTTTGTGTACTACTGTACATTTTTACATGTTACAAAAAGATTTAAATTTGTACAATTGGTACACAAAGATAGGAAACATCACATAATTTTGCCAGGCTTTTGTCGACCATCGTAAGTATCATGGACTTTGATCTATACCCAAGTCGATCAGCTGATCCTCAGTGACGTAACATGTACCACGTGACCGGTACATGTAAGGTCATTAAATTTCTCTCCAGTCGGCGGCGTCCAACTCTGATTGCCAATATCTAGATACCAAGTCACAAGCCAATGCTGCTCGTTGATTGATTATTTAGTTTTCATTGATCGTTGCTGTACAAGATTCGTTAGTTTTAAAGGATTTGAAAAGTCGTGGGGAAAATCTTTGAAATTATCGCTTATGATTTGGACACTGAAGACTATGCACACTATATCTTTCATCTATTTAATTCATTGTTTGTATAAATGTTGTTAAAAAGATATCATTTTCTGGAAATGATAAATCGACTCGAATAATAAACCATGTATAACATATATATTAGAGCATCCTGCTTATTAAAGAGTCTGCGTATAAGATATCTCAGGAAAAGTTTCTTACAGATTTAAAATATGTTTTGTTTCAGCAATATAAATAAAATCCAATGACGCATTATCAATAAAAATGTACCAGAAAAAACATATGTTTTTCTTCTGCGAACACATCAGTGCTTATATCTATCATTTTCAGATATATAAATATACAACTGAAAAAAGAAGGTGTTATTTCATCTAACTGAAATACTGAACAATATCAGCTCAAATTAATTTCAACATAATAAATAAATGTCCATAATTAAATGTACATCCATATTTTAGAATCTTAAGCTTGCTCAACCCATTGTTGAATCTTAATAAAAAGCTTTCTTAACTTCGGAAACTACAGAATACTTTGATTCTCACTGTGGTTCCTTTTAAGGACTTTTTTAAGCAATTGGGAAAGATTTTCATTGAAGTGTTTAGAATGACCATTGTTGGAACAAAGTGGGCGATTTATTTTCTCTCATTTCTTAGTGTACTGGTCTATCTAGTGCAATACATCTATGTTCGCTGTGGTTTTTTACACATCTACACATGTATTACAGCCACGGCACAACAATGAGGTGACGTCATGAATACGGTAAACTCTGTGGCCGAAAAGAGGAAAAGGCGACGTGATGAAATCAAAACCTTTCACAATATTTTAACCGTGAACATTAGAAATCTGATATTATTTTTTCTGCACAAACGTTGTTCGCAAATATGTTTAGTCTCGCTGAATGATTTGGTTTCACAAAAATGCTCAAAGGCAAAGTTAACACTTTCAAAATGGTGGCCAGTCAGATCGTGTTTCCATGGTTGCATGAGCTTATTTGGGTAGTCAAAGCCCTCAGTAAGGCCGGGTTTTACCAAATTTGCAAACCCCGAGCGTGGAAATTCCCTATCTTACACCCCTGGTCATGAAATAGTCTTATAATATTCATAATATCACAACTTCCTGGAACGTTGAGTCTAAATATACAACTGAATAAGAATGTGATCAGGTAAGTGTTTAAAAATGTATTGTATAATCGTAGACACGTACAAGTATTTCGTAAGTGCTCTCTAGGAAAAAAAGTCGTATATCAGTCTACAGTCATTTGTCCCCTATGTCACTGATCGACAGTCGCCATGTTTCTCCACTAGTGAACTGAACAACGGGCACGTCCGTCGGGTAAGGAGAGCTTGGAGACAGGATTTAGGAAGGACCTTGAGTCCGTGGGATCACTAAGTCGAAAGGTGGGGGATTTGATTGACAGAAAATGCCTGTGTGCATTGGAGTTTACTTCCGGTAACCTAGGGCACAGTTGCTTGAGTTTCTGTCAGTAAATAATAAATATCATATGTGTGAAATGAGCCTCCCGTAACAAACATTCTGTAATGGGCCGCGGCTCCATATACATAAACATTTTTATATACTGACAGAAACTCAAGCAACTGTGCCTAGGGCTTCTTATCGCAGTGTAAGCCTGAATCCCATGAAAAACAGTACAAAAGCTTGAATGTATTTATGCACGGCGTTATCAGTAACTGGAAACCCACCTGCTACAAACCCGGTAGTGATCTACTACTTGCTTTATAGTATTTTCAGTATGATAGCTTATCGAAATAAAAAGCACAATGAATTGCAAAACAAGGGAGTGCATAGTATACTGATATATGTCGAGAACGCAATCATAGTTTTGAATGCTAGATACAGTCACTGTCCACAATGCAATTAAGGCAAATAATCCGGGGCCTTAGGGCGTGAAAAGGGTCCCCGTATGTATTTCGTGAAGAAATATTTAAGGATTAAAGTTTCTTTCTGGTGGTTTTATCAAAGGATAAAGTTCAGTAGGATATCGATAGTTGGAATGGAACGCGAAGCGTTCCATGAAACAACTATCGATATCATACTGAACTTTATCCTTTGATAAAGCCACCAGAAAGAAACTTTAATCCTTATATTTACTGTCCAGACCTTATATTCCCACATATGATTATTTCTTTAATCAGATATAATCATACTTACTGCGATGAAATCAAACAGTATCGTTTGGTTTCGGTAGACTGTTGAAACAGCCGCCTTATGAGGTGACGAACTCCCGCGAAATTTCAGTCAACAAGTAAACAAAAAAGTTCCAAAAGATTACATCTTTTTATTGTTATTTTTCCATATAAGTTCATATATAAACAAACCATACTGTCTTAATTACTGTTATTGTATTTAAAAAAACCCCATTAAAATGCTTCTTATTTATTTCTTAAATAAATTAACACATACTACGCGGCAGGATATTGATCTAGTCTGTAAAGTAGTGACGCGGCCTCCTGTTCAAATCGTAACGGCGCCAATAGGCGCGTGATCCACTGATTTTATCGGAAAATAAAGTTCAGTAGGCATTCGTAGAAATGTATAGGCAATATACTATCAATTCCAAACAGACTGTAAATATTAAGTCATATGTCATTTTGTTAAGGACACTCTCAAAAAAGCATCGCCTCGTCGTTCGAAGGCGCGACCAGTGGTCAGTTTGATGTCACAAAGGACGGCCGCTGACACTGATACCTGTTTACCAAAAGATGAATGATAAACCATATTATCATATCAATTCTCCCGACAAGTTGATATTTTTCGAAACCTTTTTGTCTGGAGCGTAGCTGAAAAAGGGGTTAGGTAATATATATTGTTAAACTTTACGTTAAGGCAAACCCGTTTGATGATGATATTAATAAACAAGAGGCCCAGAGGTCCTATATCGCACACCTGGATACATTGGTATTTACATAATCATGATAAAGGATTTTCCGAAAAGATCCTATTTACAGGGAAATAACAAAAAAAAACATATCTGTATCAAGTTAAGTTTTGTTAATATGTGGGTATCTCAACTGTGTTCAAGTTCAACAGAGTAACATGGTCCCCAGACCCGAACATCATTGCTAATAAAATTAATTGTGTTCATCTCTTTATGTCCAGCAACTGTATAGTTGTATATATAGTTTTAGGGTGGAGATCTCAATCATTATGACACAGAGGTTAGGTCTGCAAGGGCGTGGCATACCCCGAGACCAATCATAATACCGTGACTGTGATTGTTTCTTTATACCGAGCATTTGCGTGTGGTGGACCCTGGGGTCAAATCCAAAATCATGTTTGTAGTCGTCTCTTTATGCCTAGCAATTGTATATCTACTTTTTGGGTGGGGATCTCAACCGTTTAAAATGAGATGAGTCTGTAAGGGCGTGAATCATCCAGGAACCAATCATAATATCAATGTATTTATGATAGTCACGGTACACCGCTGTTGGTAAACATCGTAGTGTCTGGGAGGTCAATGTGGCAAAGGTGAAAGGTCAAAGTGACATGAGGTCAGGACGACTCGTGTTGGGACAGGGTACGTGTCAATGCACGTGATACATGTGGGACACGAGCATTAATAGGTGTTATAAGGGTGGTGTTAATGTTTAGTCGTCATTCGAAGTCTTGACGGTCAATCACGACACCGAAAAGTTCATTTTAATCTGTTTTTAATCATATTTTTTTTGTTTATGGTTCAGGACTACGGAGGGCTTATCTGATGTCCCAAATGATGGATCCAGTAAACGCCATGGAACTGAAATAACGCGTATTGTTATTATATGTTCAAAAAAAACGAAAAATAAACGAAAATGAAGACCGCCGAAGGCCACGCGCATATTTAGGTGTTTTATATGATAAATGCTTTATGTTCGGTTGAACAAAGCGAATTAGAAACAGAAGGATTGTGTTCGTCTCTTTATGACAAGCAATGGTCTATATTGTTTAAGGATTGGGATCACAACCAAATCCAAGTTTATCAAGTAATGATTTAAAATCTTGACCTCTTTTTCCATATTCGATCTCACCCCTCCAGCCCCAGATGGCTCAGATTCACCAATTTAAGCAAAATCTGTTTGTTGTTCCCAACGAATGTTTTAGACCAAATGGGGTTAAAATCAATTCAGTACTTTATGACAAGTAGCGGTTTAAAAGACTTTCCCTCTATTGTCCCTTTTGGGCCCCGCCCCAATAGCCTCAATAGGGTCAAAGCCATCATTTATACAAAATCTGTTCTTCTTCTCGAAAGGATTTTTCTGAATAAATTTGGTTCAGATGTATTCATAACTTTATGACAAGTAGTGATTTTTTTTAAAAAAAATATCTGTATTTCCCCTCTGGGCCCAAACCATCTGGGCCCTTATAAGTAGGGTCAAAGTCACCATTTATGCAAAATCTGTTCCCCTTTCCCCAAGGATGTTTCCGTCCAAATTTTGTCAAAATCAAGTAATAACTTTATGGCAAGTAGCGATTTAAAGGAAGTACCTCTATTTCCCTATTGGTCCCTGCCCCTCTGGCCCCTTTGGGGTCAAAGTCACCATTTATGTAAAATCTGTTCCCCTTCCCCTATGAATCTTTCTGACCAAATTTGATTCACATCCAGTCAAAACTTTATGACTAGTAGCGATTTAAACGAATTACCTCTTAGTCCTCTATCGGGCCCAACACCTCTGGTCCCTTACGGGTCAGAGTCACCACTTTGCAAAATCTGTTCCCCTTCCCCCGAAAATGTTTCTGACCAAATTTGGTCAAAACCCAATCAGGATCGTTTGACTAGTAGCGATTTAAAGGAAATGTTGACAGACGAAGGATGACAGACGACGGATGAGACGCCGAATTAACCCCGTCCCGACTATTTGCATTCATAAAAAAATATGACTACAGTAAACTCTAAAGAATCTATAGCCAATATAAATATAAGTTTATCATATGTAAGTCGACCAGTTTCGTAGACAATGTTCAAAAAGCTCAGTATACTTTTAGTACAAAAATTTTGAAGGTCATGCAAACCAAGCGGTGAAAATGAAGAAGCACGCGAGTACTTTTCATCACGTAATGAATTGTCAGTGGTTACGGCTAATAGCATACTCTTCATTAGAATCCGAGTCATTATTTCAGATGAACTAATAAATTATATCATTGAATGTACACATTTCACGTTGCGCGAGTTCAAGGAATTTGCCAAGAACTGTTGATTTCGACAAAACTTTTCGAGTTCTCATCTTCCTCGAAAAACAGCGAGGTGGAAAGTGGAGTAATGATTGCCAAAAGGATACTGTCTCAAGACGACATATTCGCCGGGTTGATGGCGTACCTTGCCACACCGGTCAAAGCAAGGGCGCAAGTCTTGTAACTGACTGACCATAGGCAGACAGATTCGCATGACAGTACCAGTCATCGCAGAAAAATAAGTCCCGAAATTGCCCAATTAATGAGATATTGAGAGAATGACTGCAATGAGTACAAACGGCGTTGAGCATAATTTCAACAACAAAAAAATCGATGAGACTGTGCTACACCTTTACCTGATCTTGATGAAGTAAAGTCGTACCTAAACAAAACATTAAAGGGTACGCATCCGAGAAACCTTCGACATCTTCAAGCAGTCCAATAAACAAACTAATATCTTAACTAATCAGGAGCGTACACAGACGTGTCGTTTCCTGGCAAGGCGATGTCTCCGGCTATAAACAAGACACTGCATACACTTGTTCAAAGAGAACTATCATTCTACCAACGCGACTTAGATGACTATGTTGTTTATATTTATATCTAGTGTTTACTACAGGAACATCCTCGATAGCCATGTGTTACGATCACCTACGCTCTCTACACCGCAGGAATATGTTATAGCAAAACTGAATTAAGGTATGCTCAGGTAAACAAGAAAGAAATGTTGACCTTTGACCTGAAAGCAATCCCAAGCAAGCACGTTTGGTAAGGAAGTACTGTATGAAGTTTGAGTTCGATTGGTCCAAGGGAACTCGAGTTATCTCACGGAAACCGTTTTTTCTATTTATAGTGGCCCTGACCTTTGAACCTGAAAAGAAATCCCAAGCAAGCACGTTTGGTAAGGAAGCACTGTATGAAGTTAATAGTTTGAGTTTGATTGGCCCAGGGAAACTCGAATTATGGTATGGAAATCGATTTATTTTCTATTTAAAGTAACAGTGCCCTTGACCTTGGAACCTGAAAAGAAATCCCAATCAAGCACTTTCGGTAAGGAAGCACTGTATGAAGTTTGAGTTTGATTGGTGCAAGGAAATTCGAGTTATCGGACGGAAACCAGTGTGCGGACGCCGACGCCGACATAGTAATACCTTTATGTCGCCTGAAAAGGCGACACAATAAAAAATTTGACCGATCGCTACTGTACGCCTGCCCTTCTAAGATTACAAAGAAGGCGCAACTGCCCAAGGTTTGCTGGAGCCTCCATAGCCACAGTTAATCTCATTTGAGTAGTGGCACGATACTTAATATACACATTTTCGTAGTACACGATTTGAAATTATACAGAACTAGTTTAATGTTACTTCTAAATTAATAAATTAAAGGGGTTTTACGCACCTGACCCTTCTGCTTCTACATTAGTCTAGAAATTTTGGATTCCTACCTTTTGGCCCCTAGCATCACTGAAGAGTCCTAGGAGGACAAAACAGCTGTATGATGCAGATTAATTCATTTTTTTCGGCATACTGTATCTATGACTAAATTTACGAGGTGCAGCATATGTGTGTGTTACGTCATCTTCAAAGCCTGTCAGTGTTTACCATTATGTGACCACAAGATTCTTTGATGTACATCAAAGTGTCGAACCAGTCTTCTTGTCTCAACAACAAGTTCGCAAACACGGAGCTTTCAGCTTTGCATGACATATTCCAGTGGTGCAAAGAACGTAGGTTAGCGTAACCCCTTGATGTCGAGGATGTTACAGGAGCAGAAGTTTTCTTGTACTCGTGTGAGATTTGGGGCAGTCTATCTCACTCCCCATTTAATGATGCATTTTTATTTGTGTTTCAAAGGGTAGGTTACAAGTCATTATTGGCTTTGATAAATGTTTATTATTGTGGTTAAAAAAAGTTTGCATAATTTCAAAATTGTTCAATAATTGTGTAAAGCAAAAACCTTAACAAGTTAAATGACTGTTCTTGAGGGCAATTTGCAGTTAAAGAACTCGAAGCAAGAAAAGAAAATAGTGTTGGTTCGGTTGATTCCATCCTCGCATATATGTGTGTTTGATATCTACGTCATACGTGCGCTTCATAACATCCGTCTCGAAAAGAAAAATATACATGTGTAATTTGTAAACATGTATATTGTGCCTGGTGCAGTGTAAAGCCTATAACGTCTTCCGTTTCCAAGTAACATACGCAGGCCATGCCTTTATTTCAGAGTCCGTCAGCTTATTGACGTCATGGACGGACGGCAACAAAGGTATCATACCATGCCGGTCTAAAATCTCGATGATTGATCTGCCGCTTGACATGGTACGATGATATCCGAATTCCATCAAAATATACTCTACTTTTGCCTCTTTAAAAAACGTTTCGCCTCCTTTTAACACTTTTTCTTCAAAGGTTTCCAAATCCATTTTGATTACAACTTTCTTAAACTTAAAAATCTCCAGTAAGTCGTCCAATAGGATGGCTGGGATAGTTTCAACGCCTTTTTTCATTGTATTGTCATCCAAATTCTTTACAGATGTTCCTCCCACATTTCCTTTGTGTGTTCTAAATGATGCGGTCCCTCTAACATCGGAGAGTGCGTTATTAATTATCGTCACGTGACCTAGGAAGTTACCAGCTAAGCAGGAAGCACAGAGCCTTTGAACGTTTCCCAGTAACATATCAACAGAAAATACCTTGTGACCAATTTTTGCCGCCATTAAAGAAAACACACCAACATTTGCTCCGAGGTCAAGAAACACACGTTCTGTGTCCTCCTTTAGAAAATCATGGATTTTTCTGACCAGATCTCCCTCCCACACTCCATACTTGATGATACTTCCGGAAACAAAAATGTCGGTGGCCATATCATACACAAATATCGACGTATTTCCTGGATAGCTCAGTTGTGCACGAACAAAGTCTCGGCGGACGTCACACGCGTCTGAAAGTTCAGTCCATGTACCTTGCTGCCCTCTTGACAAAACTGTTACATTCGATTTGTTCGGAGTTACTGATGTACTCTCAGAATGTTTGGTAGTGTTGGGGACAGGAAGTGACATCATATGTAGCAACTGGTTTGCGGAAGAAGAATTCTTAGACGTTACCTGTTGCTTTGTTCTGACCAGGAACATAATCAACCACATCGTCACAACGAAGACCAAAAACGGAAGGATAAACGACAATCTAAGCCTCATTGTGTTTCATTGGATCCTGTCTTGATTCTCATATCTAAAAAGAAATAAAAAATACTGCTCAAATAAAATTCAAAATAGTCATAGTACACTATAAATGCAAGTGCTGAAACGATATATTGGATCGTACAGTAATTATTTGTGATACAGTAAGCGTACTGGAATTATTTGTCACTATAAATTGATTGACTAATTAATTAATAGAAGTGTACATTTGTTTGGAGAACATCAGCAAAGATGTGGTCCTCTGTGTAGGCACACCAAAAATTACATATTTCGCAAGTAATAAGTTGGATAACATAACGGAAAAGCTCGATCGATCAGAACAGATTGACAGGAAAATGACAAAAATTACAGCGAGTGAGTTTCAAAACGCTTCGCGAACAATTTTCAGGGAACAAGTAAAACACACAGAGAATGTCAACGAATGAAGGGTGATATTGTCGAACTACCCGTTACTATCGAGCTGATTAAAATCATATCTCCGCGCCGTTCCGTAATTTTTCACTATTGCGTCAAAAGATCTGACAACATCCCATAAGGGGTCACGTTCAGGTGACCTTAAGCATTGGCCAATCAAATTACTACTTTCAGAATCTGAAATGAGAATTTTCGAGGCGACAAAGCTTGCATAATCGTATCTGTACGTTTAGTCATTTCGTCACAAAAAAAAAGGTTTATGTGCAATGTTCTAATGAAAGGTTTGCTACAGATGACAGCGTCATTATAAAGTCTACTAATGTAAAGGGAAAAGGTGACAAAGGTCACCAAAATATGACCTCTTATGGGATGCTGTCTGTAAGATCCTTATGTAATAGAGTGAGAGTAGGAATTCGCATTTTAATCGGATTGTGTTACCATAGATGGAATTTCAATGGAGAACCATAAAATGAAGGAGAGTATGACAGATATAAGGTGAAGGTCAATGAAAAACATATTTTCTTTACTGCTATTTCATAGATTATAAGAAAGATTTTGTTAGTCGCCAAAATCTTTGGCCGATACATACACCGATACAGTTTACAAACAAAATCTATACAGTTGCTGGGCATAAAGAGATGAACACAATTATGATATTAGCATTGATGTTAGGGCCTGGCCACATTCCTATGGATTTAGTTTCTCATGTGAACTTGAAAACAGTTGGGGTACCCATCTATAAAGTTAACCAAACGATTATTTATACAGATATGATTAATTTTCCGTTGCTTGTATGCAGAATGCGGCTTTCTGATTGGTGGAGTTTTTTTTTCATGCCTCTATGAACCAAAAAATCCGAAAATGGCGCGAAAAATGTGACGTCACAATACGGCAATTGACGTTGCCTATTGATTTGTTAAAAAAGAATCCGTCATTAGATCAGACAAATTGTACATAAACATGTTTTAATAAGTTTCAAAAATTAATTATAAACGTTGATGACAATTATTCTTTAGTTTCATAGGGTTTGTAAACTTTTGTATGAATCCGCTACGGGATTCATACACCGATACAGATTGCAAACAAAATGTTTTTCATACCCCCACTGAAACTAAAAAAAATTGTCATCAATGCTTAAATGATTTAAGGATTTGTGTTTTTGTCTGTCCATGGGATATTTTTGGAAAAATATTTTACCATGGATGATTACCTAGATAGTAGATACCAATGTATCCAAGTGAGTGATACAGACTTTCCGATCCTCATGTTTAGCTTAGGTCGGTTACAGCCAGAGTATTTGGGCTTCGGGTGCGTGTATAAACCACTACAATGAAATCCTACTAGTGATGTTATGATCTCGGTTTCTCTGTCCATCGATGTGATTTTTTCTCTGCATTAAATATTTGGTTTAGTTTTTTAGCACCCATACGTGCGTTACAGTTGCCAAAATACTTGGACTAAGTTCATGGAACATCATAGGCTTATGCAAAGTCATTCCTATGGTAATACATACAAATTTCTGTGTAGTAACGTGGTTTGCAACATATTATACGTTGATATGTTATTTTTGTATTCTTAGCATTGTTCAATACTTATATTGTTAGGCCTAAATTGTGGTCTAGAAAACAATTCTTTGTGTGTTGGGACTATTTCAGTCTGTGGGTCAGGACACATTCGGTCTACGTTTAGATACATCACGGAATTAGATTATGTAAGGCTATCCAGAGATGTATAAATCCACGTCTCTGGACAATCTAAGTCCGTGGATACGTGTTCTTATATTTGATTTTATGAAAATTTCGAAGGTGACACAAAAAACGGGTAGTCTCGTCATAGTGTTATTCACTTATTGTGATTATAAATCGGCGTTACTAACTAAGTAGACACAATAACTAAGTAAGCATAACAAATAAACGACGGGCTCGCGAATGACAGGCTAATCCGTCGTCGTAACATGGATACAAACGGCAAGCACACCGCCATAGTGTGTGTGTGTGTGTGTGTGTAAGAGGGGGTGCTATTTGTAGCAATAAGTTATTGCTAAAAATAGCACACACCCCCCCCCCCCTATAAAATAGCCCCCCCCCCCCCCTTACACACACACACTATGGCTGTGTGCTTGCCGTTATTGAATAACGTACTGTGATCTTGTAAATGTTGTGTCAATGTCATGTCAGATGATGTTCCGTTCTGCCCCTACCCCTCTCTCCCACAGGGGCTAGGCACGGACCTATGTCACTATGAAATGATTGTCAGATATTTTTTTTTACCTTTCTCGAATATAGCCCCTCCCACTACTATATATCTGTGACAAGGGAAAGAACTAGCCTCAACGAGAAAATCGACCTATTTTCACTCTAAGCTTGTTTTCGTCACTGAATGAAGTCCAATTTTTTACATGCCGCCTCATTTTAAAGGTGAAACTTTTATCTTTTAGCCGATACCAAATATATCCCGCTACACGCATGTAAAAGCTCACTAGGCTGTCTAGAATCCGAGGTTTTGCATGAAAAACAGTAGGTGGGCACTTCCGTGTCCAGTGCTTCATACCTTTTCTAACCATGGGTATAGCTTTATTAACGTGGTGATAACTGAAAACGGCTTTGCAGTTCCATCACTAATGCTAAAGCACGTTATCCTACCTTGAAGTCGAATGTTTATCGCTATTGTAATCCAGGTCATCCGAGGTTAACTTTACGGTTCACTGAAGATGTGAACTTCATCCGCCATTTTTCAAGTTTACATATTTTCGGAATCCATCTAGATTTTCGCACTACTCATGTAGACCGACAAACTCCGAACAGTTGCTCTGGACACGGAAGTGCCCACCTACTGTTTTTCATGCAAAACCTCGGATTCTAGACAGCCTAGTGAGCTTTTACATGCGTGTAGCGGGATATATTTGGTATCGGCTGAAAGATAAAAGTTTCACCTTTAAAATGAGGCATGCATGTAAAAATTTGGACTCCATTCAGTGACGAAAACGACCTTAGAGTGAAAATAGGTCGATTTTCTCGTTGAGGCTAGTTCTTTCCCTTGTCACAGATATATAGTAGTGGGAGGGGCTATATTCGAGAAAGGTAAAAAAAAAATATCTGACAATCATTTCATAGTGACATAGGTCCGTGCCTAGCCCCTGTGCTCTCTCCCGGTGAATCAAACACATGCCGCATCATCTCGCTTTGCTTTCCATCTTTTCACAGGCAGGTAAGCGGGCATTATATATGTATTCGAAAGTACTACACGTGCATTTGAATCTATCTTAGCTCACTCACCTTCAACACAGATGTCTCTGACCCCAAATCATCGCACAAGTTTCCCCGTAGTTTTTTAACAAATTTTGTTTCATTCACAAAAGAGTTCCTTGCGAGGCCGCTTAGGTCGCTAGAAATGCGTTCTTAGTTGAGAACGTTCTCAAATTATATATGAGAACGTCTAATTAAGTTTTTTTTAGCTAAGTACGTACTTAGTCTGAAAATTGAGAATTGAAAATTAAGGATTGAGAAGTTTTGTGAAAGCGGGGCCTGAACACCAGCCATTATTCACCTCAAATTAGACTATGAAAACAAGAAGTCCAAAGGGGCCTGTATCGCTCACCTTAATACATTGGTATCAAGGTATTCATGGTAAAATATTTCCTAAAAAGATCCTATGGACAAGAACAGACATTGGTATCAAGATAATCATAGTAAAATATTTTATAAAATGATCCCATGGACAGGGACAGGCGAAACTGTCAATACTTGAAGCATATCTGTATAAATTAAAGTTTGGTTAATGGGTAGCTAACTCCACTGTTTCAAGTTAAACTGAGAATATAGGTCTTTAAAGGGTTTGTGGCCAGACCCCAATATCAGCGGGGTGGTACGTCTGCAAGGGCATGTCGTATCCTGAGATCGAATCTATATCATGATTATGATCATCTCTTTATGACAAGCAATTGTACATACAGTTTTGTGGTGGGGATCTCAATTATTTATAAAAGTT
This sequence comes from Mimachlamys varia, assembly GCA_947623455.1. NCBI lineage: Eukaryota > Metazoa > Mollusca > Bivalvia > Pectinida > Pectinidae > Mimachlamys > Mimachlamys varia. The sequence continues at coordinate 36,958,168 of OX392534.1, forward strand.
ATGACTCAGCAGAAAATAAGCAAGATTTCTTACTATAGCTGTGCCTGAGTTGAAAGCGGCCAAATCACATTAATATCACAACAATAATATTTATTGACAGAAGTGTGTGTGTGTAACACGGATGGCTTTTATGGCTCTGTTATAACTTACTAACGAGTAAATGACTTAAGAAACGTATGTATATTCATTTTCTTTTCGAGAAATAATATCAATTTATTTTATTTTTACATCAATGATTTGTATAATGACACGAACAAATGGTACCATTTGAAGTAACTGCTAATAAATGCTCGCAAGGCTGGACATTAAAATAATTCCAGCTGCACACCTGGCAAAATCCGATCGTCGTAGTCTATAATAATACCCACTCGATATGTGTATGTAGTATTTTGGAAAAAAAAGGCAATGAAAAAACTTACTTTCGCGGGATGTTCCTTTGAAATACTTAACTTTTGGTTTCGGTTACAATCCCATGGTAACCCATTCCTACTACAAAGGGAGACCTATGAAGAATATCTTATTCACCCCTCGAAAAACAAAACGTGTAATGGGAAACTAAGAATGTATGTTAAGTTTAAAACCAATTTTGGAATTGGAGAAATATTTAATAGTTGCATGTTAAATGTTTTGAAATGAGAAAAAGTCTCACCAGGTTTTGCATATAGAATAAGGAAGACACAAGAAATTACCCAATGAACAAAAAACTGCTAAAATTGTACTTAGTCTAGTATTTTTTATAATATATAGAAAAATTAATTTAGTCATGACCTTTGTCCATTGAAATATAATTTTGAGTAACAAAATGTGATTTGTTATAAATTTTGTGTGAATATGAACTCATTTTTGTTGAACAAAACTCACTTTTGCCAACACAAAAATGGGATGTCGAGTACAAAATCACAAGAGTCTCATTTGGCGCCCCGTATTTTCCGGACATGTATATGCAAGTATGTTAGTATTTGTATGTCATACGCTAGCTCTACTTTGACTTTGTCACCTTTTACGATAATATGAATACAATGGAACTAACTCGTTCAGACAATAGCGTCAGGTTTCAAAATTTATTTTTGAAGATTTATACAGCAAAGTTATACGGTAAAACCTCAAAATACCGATCATTTATTTATCAAACATATAAACAAAAACAATAGTTGCAGTGTGAGCGATATTTATCGTGACGAAGCTTTCTTTGAGGTTGATAGATTGTCGTTTTAGAAATAAGATCAGTTGAGGTCGATATAGAAAGCTCGCAAGAAATGCTACTTATTTTTTATTAAATGTGTCTTAAAATATCATTATATCAAAGAACAGTCCTGGATGCAGTAATACTTACCGGCTAGCCTGTGCAAGATCGAAAACCCGTGTGCGGTTTGTACCCGTGTGCGGTTTGTCCTATAGGTGTTATATGACCTATTGATAAACGAATGCTATGTACATGAGACACGCGTATATTACTTAAACTGTGTGTGTTCATATTTGCAAACGGGAGGTATTTTAACGTCTACCCCACAGGGGCTAGGCACGGACCTTTTTCCCTATGAAATGATTGTCAGATAATTTTTACCTCTCTCGAATATTTCTCCTCCCACTACTTGATATATGTGACCGTGTCACAGATATGAAAATATAAAAATGATCTGACAATCATTTCATAGTGACATAAGTCCGTGCCTAGCCCCTGTGGTCTACCCCAGTAGGATTAAATGTCATAGTCTGACAAGCGCGCATTGTGTAAGCATCCGATCAAGTTTATGGGTCCAAATTAAATATCCAAATGTACTTTAAGGATGTTGGGCTGAACAAACTGTTATCGCTACCACAGCAGGTCTCGACACAATGAACAGGACCAGGTACAAAACACTTTTCAGAAATTACATTCACTTCATTTTGCTAATTTAAAATAGTATCACTTTTTATTACAATGAAGGCAATTCTGAACTTGGCCAAAGCATTGGCTGAAAACGTACGAAATCACATAAAGCTGCTTAATATTCATAATGTATGTATTTATCTGAAAGTAAGATGTACGTCCAAATAAATCTCAGCTTGAACCGTACTTTTGCTGATCACAACACATACAATATAAATATTTTATTAACGTGTCACATGTTTACAAGACATAATCAGAAAGAGCTGCCCTATAAAAACAATTGCCTACGTAGTTGTAAAAACATCCGGCCAAATTTGGCCTATGAGACACGAATGAAAAGATATTATAAAAATCTACAATTAAAATTGATATGATCATATATCTTTATACCATATTTCCTTGACTGTGTCAAAGGGAAACAACTCCATTTACATTATCAATATAATACGGAATAATCTATAGTAAATCAAAGGGAAATAACTCCCTTTACATTATCAATATAATACGGAATAATCTATAGTAAATCAAAGGGAAATAACTCCCTTTTCATTATCAATATAACACGGAATAATCTATAGTAAATCAAAGGGAAATAACTCCCTTTACATTATCGATATAATAAGGAATAATCTATAGTAAATCAAAGGGAAATAACTCCCTTTACATTATCAATATAATAAGGAATAATCTATAGTAAATCGAAGGGAAACAACTCCCTTGACATTATCAATATTATAAGGAATAATCTATAGTAAATTAAAGGGAAACAACTCCCTTGACATTATCATTCTTATAATAGTAAACTAAAGGGAAACTATTCCCTTTACATTATCAATATTATAAGGAATAATCTATAGTAAATTAAAGGGAAATAACTCCTTTTACATTATCACTATCATAAGGAATAATCTATAGTAAATTAAAGGGAAATAACTCCCTTTACATTATCACTATTATAAGGAATAATCTATAGTAAATCAAAGGGAAACAACTCCCTTTACATATCAATATTATAAGGAATAATCTATAATAAATTAAAGGGAAACAATTCCCTTTAAATTAACAAATCTATAATAAATTCATACAGTTTTCCTCATGATAATTAGCTATCGTAAGTTCAGTAGAAATTTATAGTAAATCAAGACTTTACTTTAAAAGTGTACTTATAGATAGCATTTGATAGTATTCTTGTCCATGTACAGTAGAATATATTATCTTAACTTATATAGTATAGCTACAGCTACATACATGTACAGCACTTAGGTCGTAAATGTAAACCACATCCCCACCCCGAGGGGTGTTCCCGCGTTGCCCTTTTTTTTTTTTGGCTGTTACTCAATGAATTTGACCCTTATTCATTTTTTTTATATGTAAGTTTGTAATCTGATACTGACTGAGAAAACATAATGGCCACCAGCCAAACAATTGCATGCATGTTTTCCTTGTGCCTCTTAGTTTTGCAAGTTTCTTTTTGACATTGATCAGAAAAGTAGGATGGCCGGCGGACAGCCATCTTGGAGTTTGCTAGTGCAGTTTAAGTATTATACTTTCTTGTTAAGTCGCCTGTAAAAGATTTCTCCAATCCGGTATCATGAAGGGATCATCCTTAATTTGGTTCGTACAAAATGTTGTTGTGCATGTTTTATCATATTGTTGGCGATTGGTCGGTAACGTTTCATCGTGAAAGAATATGAAGATTACTTGAGTTTTAGGTCCGTTTATATTTAAAGACCAATATATAGTGGCTTTCAGCAGATGTTGAACTATTCATATCGTCGGCGATCGACCGTCCGCCATTTAGTAATTCTAATATTATAATATTATCACATTTCTTAAAACTGGGAAAGTTCCCCGTGGTTTCGGGCTGTTTATGCTTTCATATTCAAAGGGATCGGAAAAACAAAATTCACCCCAGGCAATCATCATAGGTTTTGAGCGTTGGACGTTTTTTATCGCTATTTCTCAAGATTTATTTTACAGATCTTTTCTCAAAATTTCATTTGAAAGTTGTGCATTTTGAAAATGGGAATGTTGTATGAATACTAATAATAATTGGAGCCGGTGTTGCCATTTCGGCTCTCACAGTTAGCATTATATTATGTCTAGCACTATCCAGTACAGTGGAGTAGACTGGTGTGGCTCAAAGTTACTAAATTTATCTGGCGCAGTAGTGGCGTGACATAACTCGAGCCAACAACCCTTTGATCACAAACACAGCGTCCTAACACTGGACTATCGTGGCTTCTAAACATATCTTATAGCTTTATAGATTATTATACGGGTCTTTATAAACTTATGGATGTTTTTATTTTGGGCTTAAAAGGAAAAGCGATAAGCCCAACATTCGCAGTCGTCATTGATATTGAGATTTCAAGCTTATTATCGTTGTTTTCCAAGACGTAACCAGAACAATTACAGCCCGAATTTTAGAAATTGTTGTCTTAATCAACCACAATGCATATTTACAGTTGACAAGACTACGAATCCAACAAATAAGAAAACAGGAGACAAATGAAGATGTCAAACCGGCACAGATCGATTGAAGATCTTACAACAGTGGGCAACAATACTCTATGGAATCTATCTCTTTTATAAACTACGAGCAACATGGTAGTTTACTACTAAGCTATACGATAACGTGACGATTTCAATTATTCAATAACTTGATAGTAACATCCCTGCTTCTACACTCTATGGTGTTTACATGTCGCATTTGATTCGATATTCTAGAAATTGCTCCAAATATCGTGATTTTCGTGATCGATGTCGGCTGCTGACAAACAAACTTACAACACAAAGATTCAAGAGTATAGGTTTATCAGAAGTAAGGGCAAGTTTTATGGTCGTCATCTTTGTCTCATTGAGAAATATTTTGTATCTTTAAAATGATATGAAGATGGACGTTTTTGAGTATGCCCATAAGTGTGTTTACTTGTTGTGATTGACAATGAACATCGGTTCTCATTTTGAGAATTTGATGTTTACTTGGATGTGATAAAGATTTGATTGGCGGGTGTCATCGATGAAGCAGAGAACGCCTACTTTTCCTGAACACCTTTTTTTATTCTTTGGTACTTTAACAGGGGTCTCCATGTAAGTCTTTGCTTTGGTTATATTTTGCCGCTAGTTTAATCGATTTAGAGTTCGAATTATGATTTTGTAAACGCTTTGTCATTCTCTAATTTATTGCAAAAGACTCGGTATTATCGTCAGCATATTGTGTGAACCCAACGTGCATCCAAAAAGAACGATGGGTACAACCAAGTGTAAATCAAAGCAAAATCAAAATATCACGTCCTCACAGCAAGAACCAATGGAGAGACATCGCAACATCACCCGACGTCCTCATAGCAAGAACCAATGGAGAGACATCGCAACATCACCCGACGTCCTCATAGCAAGAACCAATGGAGAGACATCGCAACATCACCCGACGTCCTCATAGCAAGAACCAATGGAGAGACATCGCAACATCACCCGACGTCCTCATAGCAAGAACCAATGGAGAGACATCGCAACAACACCCGACGTCCTCATAGCAAGAACCAATGGAGATACATCGCAACATCTCCCGACATCCTCACAGCAAGAACCAATGGAGAGACATCGCAACATCACCCGACGTCCTCACAGCAAGAACCAATGGAGAGACATCGCAACATCTCCCGACATCCTCACAGCAAGAACCAATGTCTACATCATTGACCTTCATATCGCAAACGGATATTAACGACAATTAATGGTTGGGTTTGGCAAAGAATTTCGCTGACTTCATGCATTTAACAAGAGGCCCAGAGGGCCTTATTGCTCACCTGAATACATTGGTATCTAGGTAATCATGGTAAAATATTTTCCAACAAGATCCCATGGACAGGGACAGAACTGAAAACAAATCCTTAAGGCATATCTGTATAAATAAAAGTTTCATTAATTGGTGAGTTTCTCAACTGTTTTCAAGTTCATCTGAGAAAATGGGTCCCTGAGGGCTGTGACCAGAACCTGACATCAATGCTAATATCATGATAGCATTTGTCTCTTTATGCCCAGCTATTGTATAGTATTTAGTTAGGAAGTCTACAAGGGCATGGTAGATCCTGGGATCAAATCTATATCAGGATTGTGATTGTCTCTTAATGCCCAGCAATTGTATATAAAGCTTTGGGGTGGGGATCTAAACCGTTTAAAAGTTATGATTCAGAAATTCACCCCGGGACCTATCATAATACCATGATTGTGTTAGTCTCTTTATGCCAAGCAATGGTAGGGTGGGGATCATAACCAAAACCAAGTTAAACAAGCAGCGATTTAAGTCTTTTCCTGTATTTCCCCTATTGGGCCTGGGGGGTCAGTCACCATTTATACAAAATCTGTTTTCCTTCTCCAAAGAATGTTTCTGACCAAATTTGGTTCAAATCCATTCAGAACTTTATGACTATGACTTTATGGCATTTAAAATGCTTTTCCCCTATATACCTATAAATTTTGGCCCTGCCCCTCCGGCCCCAGGGGCGTTAGAAGTACCATTTATACAAAATCTGTTCCCCTCCCCAAAAGAATGTTTCTGACCAAATTTAGTTCAAAACCATTTAGTACTTTATGACTAGTTGGGATTTAAAAGTTGTCCTCTATTTCCCCTATTTTGCCCCACTCCTCCAGCCCAAGGGGGTCAGAATCACCATTTATACAAAAGCTGTTCCCCTCCCCCAAAGGATGTTTCTGACAAAATTTGGTTCAAATCCATTCAGTACTTTATGACTAGTAGGGATTTAAAAGGCTTTTCCTCTATTTCCCCTATTGGGCCCCGCCCCTCAGGCCCCATGGGGGTCAGACCTACCGTTTATACAAAATTGAATCCCCATTACTAAAGGTTCCTTCAGACTAAATTTGGACAATATCCTGTCATTCCTACAGAAGAAGAAGGATTTTAAAGAATTCACTATGTTTTCCCTATTGGGCCCCAGGGGGGTCAGACCAACTATTTATACAAAATTAAATCCCGTTCACCAAAAGATGTTTCTTGCTAAATTTGGTCAAATTCTGTTGAGTGGTTCAGGACTAGTAGGGATTTATATGAAAAGTTGACAGACGGACGCTGCACCATGGCATAAGCTGAAAAGTTGACAGACGGACGCTGCACCATGGTATAAGCTCACCGGCCCTTTGGGCCAGGTGAGCTAAAAACAGTGGTGGCATATATATGGTGATGTTTGCTGATATAGCAGGCCTACTTCAAATGACCTCAGCGGTCATTTATTGCTGGGCTCACGCGATGCTTTCAGTTGGTTTGGATCTCTTGCATCCTTGAGAATTTCATCCAGACAAAGAAAGTTCGATTCCCGGACGGTAGTGCATGTTGTAAGAATCAAAGTAGCCCAGTTTTCCTCTGGCAACTGACATGTACACCAGGGTTTCACAGTATGACAGATTTAGACACTTTTCGTCCTCATTACGATTCCTATCCCATGCACGTTTTCTATGGACCAAAATAAAGGTAGATAAATGGAAAACTTGGCAATGTTTGTGAAGATAGGCAAATGAAATGCAAGACTGGCTTATGATTAGTTGAAAAAATTTGTGTGGATGTATGCTACTCCAAACACGACTGCAACTGCAGTTTTAATATCCTGATGCATCACTGGGGACTTCAAGGTTTATTTATGATCTTGGCATGTTCGTTGTTATAAAAAAATATAAGTATTCTGCAAGAACAGCCTTAGTTCCGTAAATAACTTGATGAGATCTAATATTTATTTACCGCCTATCTCCATCTACTGCGTTCTCGTCAAAAATGTGCCTATGTTTCAAATAAATTCAGTGGAATTCAGCATTTCTTTGGATTAAAAGAAATTAATAAATAGATAAATACTAGTACTACAAGAGGAAGTTGCGTTTGAGGGTCTGCGCATGCCCATCGTGTGCACGTACGAAAGTTTTTGATACTGAAATATCACGTAAACGTACAATATGATAATTTTTGTAACGTTTAATAATCATTGAATCTGTTAAGTTTAATTGAAGATTTCTGCTGTGTATTTCAAAACTGATAGAAAACCCGGGATTATTTATAACGTATGTATTTAGAGATGACAGAATCACAACAATATTTTTAGAAAAGTAACAACATTTTTATTCTGATTCTGACTGAAGCAGGTATAATATTCAACAAGTTTGTTTTGCTCTAAAATATACACCAGGAAAACAGTGACTGTACAAAATTCTTTGGAATACAATACAGTCAGGTTAGAGATACAACATGGAAACATGTTTTAACAAATTACATACACAGGTTTTCATTTCATATCCTCATAATAATACCAGAAAAGAAATAATTAGAAGGAAAAGAACGTTAATTTCTATATCAAAAACGGATTTGTGTCATATACTATTTCAGTTATTAAAGAAAAACATGTTTAGATTTTAATCAGCTTCGATTTCTGCACAGGGAATTAACACTAGCTGAAGGATCTGTTATGCACACCTGCAGAGGGACCTGTATGTAACACAGGGAAATGTACCACCAGCACAGGGACATGTGTAAAGCAACACAGGGTTCTATCTACAGATACCAGCAAAACGTAAATATTACAATAAAACCATTATGCTATAACAATCCTTTCTCTCTCTTTTTAAAAAAAAGAGTTCCTTTTAAAAGCATTTTCATAAAAAAATATTGCACATGAAATTATTAATGATGCCCTCATGTTAAGTATGAACCTTTCTTAGAACACCATTTTCAGAAAGAAGTAAAGCCTCCAAGTGTGCTATGATAAATGAGTTATCTCCCTTCAATGAAATCATTTCTGTTTATCCTGATTCATAAATAATTCATGATTTAATATATTTGTAGATGTACCTATAACCATTTGAACACTATAAGTGGAGAAGAAAAAGAAGGAGGAGGAGAAGAAGAAGAAGGAGGAGGAGAAGAAGAAGAAGGAGGAGTACAAGAAGAAGGCGAAGAAGATATAAATTACAAACATGAGAACGTAGTTTAAGGATGAAGAAGAATGAAAATTGTAACAAATTCCGTTTCTGATATACATTACAAATATGAGAACGTAGTTTAAGTGGTATTTCTTCTAAAATATGATTTGATAAAGCCGAGGAACAAATTAAAACACTAATGACTGGCAAAAGCATGGTAGGATAAGAATTATTCAAGAATTTATTTAAGCATTGAACTGCTTTCAGTTGGCATTCATGGGCTATATGAATGCCAAATGGTCAAAGGCAAATTCAATGAAGCGCACTAGCGCTTCATGTTGGTTTTGCCTTTGACCATTTGGCATTCATATAGCCTATGAACGCCAACTGAAAGCAGTTCAATACTTATATTTACCATTTTTAGAATCTGCTCATGTCATAAAACAATCAATAACACATTTTATTTCTCAGCATTTAGCTCAATAAATGTATTTGTCGCATATGCTTGTTAAATGAAAAGAATAGCCATCGCCTGGGGACGGTCAATGGTATCCAACGTAACAATGATGACGTCATAATAATGATGACGTCAACAATCGGTCATTGGCATTCATGGCCTGATGAATGCCAAATGAATTTGGTAGGGATATATAGTGGCAATGATATTCAATGGTAAATATTGCATATTGCCTGCCGCAATGTTTGCACACCTGAATCATTCTAAGAAACAAAATCTGTAATTTTGCCCATAGGCAATACAATGTAATTACAGTTATCATACGAATCAATTACCAGCTAACAATATCTTCACCAAACCGAACAAAGCGGTGAATCAAAATATAGACAGAAGGTCATATCAGCAAGGACACAGACTTGAAAGTTCCATGGGTATACTGTACGATTTCATCAAAATTAACTCTGAGTCCAGGTAGATATTCCAGCATCATACATGAATGATAGCAGAAAATAAGATATTACTATGGTATACCAAATATGATGTCCATGAAAAGATCCAGCCACCATGATTTTAATTACATGTATAATACACTGTACTACATAATTAAATCTCTTTGATGCAACAATGTCAAATTTGATACATTTTTTTTTCATGCAAAACTTCAATGAGACCTTCCCTCTCAGAATTGCTTTCAGAAGGTGCTGGTTTTTCAAACTTTCATGCAGTAATGAAAGAAATTCTTCATACACTTATTATATATCATCAACATTTTGAAAAAAATAATTGTTCATTGTTTCATTTTTTGGAAATTCTAAAAACAAATTTGCAGTTTCAAAATTTAGATAAAACAAATAAACAGATACTGTATATTCAAAGCAGGACTTCAAAAATTTACAAGTTTGTGATTTGTACACATCTCAATATACACAAGAGATAACAATATTTCACCAATATAAAAAATCTAGGACACAAAATCATTATATAGACTGTAAAAAGCTACCCGGTAAGTCAAAAATTTTACTTTGCAATGTTATAGGACTTGCACTTTCAGTAATGTTAGGACTCTGGGAGACACCGACCCATACTTAACACCAAGCATGGGCCTATTACAGGTACATGTTGTATATATTATATACAGGACATATTTGTTATTAGCTCATCAGATCATTAATAATGTAAGCTGCCTCCAAAAATAAGAATTTTCCTTAAAAACATCAACAAACAACGATAAAACACAGCATGGAAGACAAATATGAACAACCACCTTGGAAATCTACAACAATCTGATATGTATAATGAGTATGAGATATACTGTAATGGAAGGTAAAATAACCGACAATTCTTTGTCATTCCTACAACTATTGAAATTAAATACATGTAAAAAGTGTTACTTTGTAAACACGTTTTCAACAAAGTTGAATAAAATCTAATGATACAAATGTTAGTCTTCTCCTTTGATTAGTTTTATGAGACAATGAATTGTGACAGTTTCACACCATCTGTCATCTGTACAAATAAAAATAGTTTTTAACAGTGATCTCTTGTATTTTTATACATGAGATAATATGTATATATCTATATTTATCTATAGCTAAGTCAGTTTGGTTAATGAGAACAAACTGTGACCATAGCATTGCTGATACCCACGGATCATCTCGCTTTGCCTAGTCACTCGTCACGAGTGAGAAAGTGAAGCGAGATCGGCCGTGAGTATCCCACAATGTGATTATAGGAGATTGAGTGAAATGAACATCAGACGATAAAGTTACGTGGCCGTCATGTAATTGTGAAGCATAGCCGCACAGGATGAAGTAACATGGCCATCATGTAATTGTGAAGCATAGCCGCACAGGATGAAGTAACATGGCCATCATGTGATGGAGTAACATAGTCGTCACATAATTAAGTAACATGGGTATCATGTGATTGTCACATGACGGAGTAATGTGACCATCATGTGATGGGGCAACTCTGTCATCAGAGGATGGAGTGATATGGGCGTCACATGATGGAATGAAGTGATGGTCATGTGACATATAGCCGTCACATGATTGAGTTAAAAAGGTGTCAGGTAATTATAATAGTGAAATAAAAAATAATTTCCGTTTATTACATTATTGATAATTTTAAAGTAAATACACATTTCAGACTTAATTAAGTGAATAAAGAATCCAAAGTGTTTCAGCTGACTGAAATTAGTCTCATACATAAATTAATCTTATTTAGAAACTGTTCATCTCACAAAAAAATCAGTAACACTTATCATTGTTTAGAATTTAGTTAAAACAGTATTTGTATTGTGAATTCTTTTTCAATTAAAAGAACAAGCTATTGCTCAGGGTGGATCAGTGGTATCAAACCTACCAAATATTAAGTCAACAATCGGTTCATGGCATTCATAGCTATCAAGAATGCCAACTGAAATCGGTAGGGTTATATATAGGGATAGGGACATTGCGATGATGGTAAATATTTGAGGATGAACACAATGAATGGTAGTCACCATTGGCATCTTGAAAGTTAATAGGACATCATAAAAAAACTTTTTCTTAAAGTATCGTTTTTTAAAGCCATAATGTTTTTTTTTCATGGAAACTTAAGTTTTGGCACCATATGGCTTTGTGTAACCTTAACATTCTCATGAAGACTTCAGATAGCAGTCTAATATACTGTGATGTCATTATCTATTAATTTCCATCGATCTATATGCAAGATATTATAAGAACACATGTCTTGGCACTGGGCAAAATGTTCTACTTTACATAAAAAATGAAAAATTGTAAAATTATAAGATAGACATGATACAGGAAGTTAACAAACCAAATGTCAGCAATATTGCTGATAATATAAACATTATATCACAATATATCACAGGTCTCCTTAAGTCAGATAATCCCTGTAATATTAATTAGTGTAAGTTATCAGGAGATTCTATTTAATACAACCAGTATATTACAATTAAAATATAGGATCATAATGTCAACTTTGAAAAAATGTTATTGAAAACAGTATTGTTCTGGAGTACATAAAAAAGAGAAAACATTTAAGGTTTATTTTGATTTCTGAGCCATCTTTAAAATAAAACTTATTAGAACATAAAGTAGTCTTGAGAAGTCTGATCTTAATTAAATGATAAGATTTTAAAATGTATACTACAAAACTAACGTTAGGCTGATAAAATTCACAAACAAATATAAATGTCCTTAAAAACTGTCTGCAAGTATATTATTTTAAACACATGATTTTGTATCATCACTCAGTCATACTAATAACACGAACATGTGTCCATAACTGATAACATACAAAGCTACGATAAAAATATTTATCTTTACATTTTACATGATGTAAAACTATGCAATACTTGCAAATTACAGTGATTATGAAAAAAAGAAATTCCCAGGCTACTATGGTCACATGATTAATGACCCTTTGTTGATGATTTTTTAAATTTTGTGTATAAATATAGAATTTATCTCCTTTCCTTCCCAATAATAGTATTCCATTTTATTTTGCTTGACAAACAAAATCATATTAGAATTTAATAGAAAAACACTGATCAAATAATTATATATATATTTTTTTAAAAAGTTGTCAATTTTATAAAGAGCAGAACTTAAAGGCCCAATATACGTAACTTCAGGGAAATTTTCGTGATTCTGAAAAATTCTGGAAAATAATCCACTTGATAACCATGCAAAAATAAGCCTAAAACGAAGTAAACCTGAGCGGTAACTAACAAGCAACTCTTGACAAATAAATTCAAAGAATTGGAAATAATTCAGGTGGGGCCCACTTCAACAACAAACTGAAGGTAGAAGACGGTTCGAAATGGACGCGTGTTTACAAATAGCGTATTTCAAATGCTGCTGTACCGATAACCGCGAAAGAATTCATCTTGAATATTGCTGATATCAGTTAATCTTATATAAATCTATAAATATAATAAGTTATTAGGCTAGATTTTTGCTTCAAGTTTTGCCGTAAGTTACGTATATTGGGCCTTTAACTGCAGAACACATTCTTTACTCTGTACTTGAGAGAAGGCAAATGTTTTGAAAGTTTCCTCCAGGAATAAATTTGCAAATTTTTCAGTTTGAGCAGTTCAGACTGTTCAGACTAACTAAATCTCTATCAGCATGGCAATGAAAATGGCGGCAAAATATTCTGATAACATTTTTTTACCACAATATTTAATCCTTTACAAAAGATATCCAAGGTAAGTGTTTAAAATTAACCATAAAATTTAACTCGGAACACATTATAATGTATTTTATATATATATATATAAATCATTTTCCCTGAAAAAAGCCCTATTCTTTAATTGCAAAATAAAAATTGGAACAAATATATGGATTGTGAAAATCGAAATCATATGACTGTTTGTAATGATAGGTCTTGTTTCCACCTTGGAAACTTTTGAGTACAGCTAATCAGCATTCACTTTCCTGATGTTGAAAGCCTGAAGCAAGCTGGGTTTTGGAGGGTTCTGGTATCTTACGACGTTGATCTAGAGAAGAGTCCAAACTTCTACGTGACCCAGGCTTGGTCTGTGTCACTTCTGCTCTTGATTTCACTTCAAGGAATTTAAAAGAATTCAAAGCAGAGGTAGGGGTTGTTAATGAGAACGAGAATGGACTTGGTGACCGCAGGCGAGGGGTCATTCGACTATGACTCGACCCAGATCCATACGTTGATGACAAGTTCTCTGAAGAACGAGATTTTCGTGTTGCAACTGGTAAATGTGACGTAAATTTCTTCCCACTGGACAGAGAAGAAGACTGTGAAGACATGGAAAATGACCGCACACCACGCTCCGATGTCATTCCGGAATTATTTGAGGTGGAGACAGGTAATGTTCGTGAAAGGTCTGAAGGTGTTGAACCTGGAGCAGGGAAGGGTATGGAAAGGACTGGAGAACGGATCTCCAGTTTGGGAACTTTAGCCAGGGAGCTATTACTTCCCTCCTCCACTCTTATACTCGTTGGATCGTAATCGTCCTGTGACCTGTTAGACTGTTCCGACAGACTACGACGTTTTGGATGAGGCTGTACTTGTGACTGGTCTCGACTTGCGTCATAAGAATTCCTGTCATTATAGAAAACAGGAAAAAACAATCAGCAAAAGACATATTGAACAAAACAACAACAAAATTAAATTTCAGTGTGAAACAACAGCTTGAAAACATTATCATTTTGTTATGCTTTGGTACCGAACAATCAAACACTTACAGTATGAAACAGATATTTCAATAGTTCTTGAAAAAATATTGGATGCATGTTTCAACATTATTCATTTTATTCTGAATGAAATGAAAGTTTACCAAAGACGAGACACTCCGTTAAAGGGACATAACTCTAGCTACATGTATTGTATTGTATTAAGTTTGCCCACCTATGTTTCATTCTGTTGAACATGCCTTTGGTGGAGTCGAGGGACCGCCGATGGTGAGGAGAGCTACTCGCCTTCATCTTCTCCTGCTTCATGGGAATGTCAAGTTCATTACTGCCAGCAAACGTAGACAGGTATTGTTCCTTACCTGTCAAATACAGAGTCAGAAAAATACATTAGAACCTACTTCTCGTGTCTAACAAAATGTTTTATAGACCAGCAATCATAAACAGGTACTGTTCTTTATAATTACATGTGAAACTTGGAGTAGAATATTTATCAATTTGTATGTATTAGAACCAACCATATATTATTTTAACTTATTTTTAAACATTGACAGCCAGCAAAGGCCCAGCCATGTACAGGTGACTGACTAACATATGGGTCATTTTTAGTAACAGTGACCTTTATCATGTCCTACGAACTTTAATGAGCCTCTTCACAACTGCATTTCACAGTGTAATACCATGTCAATTTCAGAATTCAAATTCTTTTGGAATCTGTAATAATTAATCCGCAGAAATAAAAGTGTGGACAGACGGACAGACAGGCACACACTGCGATAATAACTACATTGGGCTCCAATGGAGGTCCTTATTCATAGAAGTAGATTGGCGTCATTTCCATTAATTGTTATATTAGACATGCAAGTACTACATTGCATACTGAAGGTGTACAGAGAACTTATTGTTTTAAATGTACGACATGCAAGCTGTAGTTAGCTTTCTACTCTGCAGAAATAGACACCAATCTTTATCTAATTGTAGAAAAGCATATGTGATAGAGAAACAAGATGATGTTGATTTTATTTACAATGAATAGTAAACAAATTTTATTAAATAATTTTTTCATTATATTTGACATACCTGGACCGGAGAGCGGACAGCCCGGTACCACAGCTTTCTGCATGAGAACATACAAGGCTGTGTTAGCCACTTTCTGCTGGCCGTCGGTCGACGTGTCCTTGCCGGTGCCCTTGACGACAGCGACCTTGACCGTGGGTGCTATGAGGTTGTTCCACAGACCGGACAGCCAGTTGTAGATAGTGTTAGGATCCTGGGAGTGAAGTGGGCACATGATGAACTGGTAGGGCCCAAACATCACGTCGGGTAAACCCAGCTTCGCCACCCCATCGTTAAGTCTCTGCCACACACAAACAATCCACTCTACCGCGCGAAACATCATACTGTCCATGACTGGTAACTGTCCGTCGCCAATATGGATGAAGTTACGGAGAAGATGTCTGGCTAACAAGTTACGAATCGGCTCAATATCTATACGAAAATGTACCCAGCGAAATCTTTGCTGTATGTTTAAATCCAGTCCTGTGGATCTGAAAATAAACAATAACACTATTATAAAATATTTTATTCCATATATATATCATACTCTTGATCTGAAACAATCAACGTCAAATTAATATCCACAGTACACAGCCTCAGGTTTTTACTTAGGCTGTTGTTTAATCTAAATCTCATTTCATTATTTCTATGTTTTACATACAAAATAATAAACACACTATTGGTAGAATTGGATTTGGAAACAAGTTTTATATAAAATATTCTATAAAATCCATCTGTTGTTTAATTTAAATAGTTATCCATGATTTAAGTAGTCAAACAGTGTGCCCCACATGGAGGTTCTTTCGATTTTAGGCTGTTTGATGGAGAGCGTAGTGGTTGACATGTTTCGGCTATTGTGTGTCCCCCCCCCCCCCCCCAAACCCTTGTACTGATTATCTATGATTCCATGATCTGTTTACTTACCTTGACTTGTTCATACTGGCAATGATGTAGAAACTATCTAGGAAATAGAATCGGGTCTGTTCGTCTCCTATATCAAAACAAAACATCAATAGTCACTTACTACACTTTCAAAGCCAAAATACAAGATGGCATCCTGTCAACCATAATATTTTTCAAATAAGTGCATAAATTGTGATTGGAATAGCCCAACACCAACTGGTCATGGTGGGCTGAAAAATTGGAATTATCAGAGTTCAGTTGGGTTGATTGTTTAGTGTTAAGTTAGGCAAGGACCCACAAAAGCTTCTAATCAAATAGGGTCTTCGAGTTCAATGAGATCGAGAGAATGAAGTTTGGCTGTAAAATCATGGCAATCAGTCAAAGAATCAATTCTCAATTCATCAATACCGGTAAGTAGAATTTGACCATGTCTCAATCTGTGAACTTTGACATTTAGTTCCTACTCTATACAGTTAAAAAAACATTTGCCAAGGTAATGTTCTCCCTTTTTGCCCTCCATAATGAGAGCATTTATCACCAGTGAATTACCAAATATAGTGACACTGATATGAATATGAAAGGAAGACATTTAACTTTGCAAAATATTTCATGTATACAGTTTTCAGTTAGCTTTGCCCTCATAAAACAAATCTGACTAATACCACCTACTAATGAAGATGACATCAGTGAACTTTGACCTCAACATTTAACCTTTGACCTAGCTACAATATCTCCTTACCCTCGACGGTGAATGTATGGAACTGTCCCCTGTGTTCAATGGCTACTAGTAATTTCCCGAAGAGGACAGACACATCCACTTTCTCAAGGTCATCTAGGATGAGGATTGGAGCACGGTCATCAGCCTCCACACCCTCCTGCACCATACATCCTGTAAGGTCAAGGTCAGTCATTAAAGGTCAGGGTCAATATAATAATGCAGGGTATAACTTGAATGAGAATTTTCAATTTTTGCATTACTACATTTATCTTAACACTTTAAATAAAAGAAAGCTTTTTTACCTTGAGCATTTAATAAAATGAAAATATTTTCATATTTCTAACAACACCTACAACTGATTTCTTCTAAAAACGTATTATTTCTTACCTGTACTTTGAAGCAAGTTGACCAGGTCCCGATGACAGAAACTCTCATGAAGTACAATGCTGTGGATCTGAGGAACCTTCCCACTTTCCTTTTCTTTTCTCTGCCAATACATACATAGCATGCAATACTAGTAAATCTTGTCAATTTAAAATTATACAGTGAAGTTGCAACTTTGAACATTTCGGTAATTTTTAACTTATACTTTTATGAATTTTCGAAATAAGATTGTAAGCAATATTTGTTGGTCCAAGGTCCAAATTTACTTTAATATCAAGCATTCCGAGAAGTATTTTTATGAACCATTTTTATGAACATGTCTTTTAAGTCTACAGATTAAAATCAAGTAAAATTGAAAAAAAGATTTTTGGTTTGTCAAATAAATGCAATGTTTCTGCGGTCTGTACACCACACTGGCGTTACTACGTACAGCTATGAGATGGGCCAGTCTGTGAGCTAGATAAGTCTTTCCGGTCTTCTCCGGGCCGTAAAACACAACACTCTTATAGTGCTCCAGCTGTGGAATACAACACAGATAAAGGTTACCTAAAGTCAATAGCTATTAACTGATGAACTTTGAGTAAACTTAACTCCAACAACAATGAAATCTCCCTTTTCATAGTATTCCATCAAACCAGATTTGTTTTATTAATGACGTGTTTCAAAATAATACACTGTACACAAAAATATGAAAAACCATTTCTTGAAATAACACAGTGTCTAAAAACATGTACCAAGAGCAAAATTTAAGATTGAATGAAAGTGAGAACAGACATTTTTTTTATATATATAATTTGTATGTTTTGTTTTTCATTTTTTATTTGCTAACTTCAGGATAATTTTAATTCAGCTGTTAAAATAAAATGCAGATGTTAAAACTTGATAATGTTAATTTCAAAGCTGTAGTTAAATTTTTCAATTGCATCTACGTAATAATTACTCTAGGTACACTAAGAATGAACTAACTTACCAGTCGTATATAGTTGTGTATGACAGAAACTGGAAACAAGACATCCCAGGCCACACATTCCACCGAATCTACAACCAGACAATTATCCTGTTTTTTAACGAGTACATACAAAAACAATAGAGAATATTAGATACAGGTTAAAGCCTGTGGTAAAGTAACATATTAAACAGCAAACAATGTCATAGTAAAATGGATGACTTTCCTGGGGCAAGAAACCATTTTCATTGATCTAAATCATGTTCATAGAGAAAAAGTACAATATATTGTTTTTTTTCTGTTTAATCTTGAAAAAAGATGTACAACAAAAGTGCATAGGAACTTATTAAAGATATTCTTGTATTTGACTTTTGTTTATACATGTTGCATCAAAACCTGAAATTGAAATTACTTGAACAATGACAGCGACTAGGATCTGAAGACATAGTACAGGTTAGGGGATCAAATGAAAAGGGGTACGGCTTCCCCCAAACCCGGGGAAAATTTCCCTCAAACATTTCCCCAAACCAGATAAAACTACCCCAAACACTTCCCCCAAACGGGGTAAAACTTCCCCAAAACATGGTACATTTTTTGTAACTCTTCCCCTAAACCGGTCAACACTTCCACCAAACAGGCAACACGCCCTCCAAACCCCTTCCTCATCCCTACTTTATAGTGAAGGGCATCAAAAATAGAAATGGTATCTAGTTGTGATTTAGATATCATGAATTGTAATACATCAAGAAAATAACATTATAAACATACTTGCAAGAATGATGGTTATCTCCCTTTGGTTACTCTCCCGTACAATACTGTGTGGTAGTGTGTTGCTATGGGTGCCAACTTCCCATTTGTGACCACCTGTGAAACAATAGATTATGTTATCAGTGATAAAACCATAAAAAATTTAATTTGTTTTTTAAAAACATAAATATTCTTGAACACTTTATTGAGTTGGGAGATAAACTAACCTATGGAGAGCATGTGTATACACTCCGAGTCTAGACCCAGGCTGTACTGGACGTTATCCATGGCAATCTCAGGGTCAAGGCGACTGGTGCGTTTGGTGCGTAGTCCTGTGTCGATTTGTGAGAAGTAGTTGGTAAGGGTTTGTTGTAGACGTGTCTCTAGTCCCGCCCAGCTTAGACCAGCCTCCACGGACAAACTGCCGATGACAAACTTCTGGCTGGGAAGGTGTAAAGTTGTGAAATCTTCAGACAGGTTCGGGTACTGGATCTCTAACGTCACCGTCAAAAGGAGGTCCTTACCACCAGCTGTAAGTAACGAAAAGATAAGCAAGACTAAGTTATTACATCCTACATACTTGGGCTCATTGGCATTTATTTTTGCATGGCATAGGTGCCTTCACTGCTTTCAATTGTTACAATGTCTGGCTGTGTTATAAATGGACCAGATTTTCTAAATTCTTCTGAACTGGCATACATACTACATATATCATGTTAAGTACCACACTAATTTTAAGTTAACATAACATTTAAATTTGATCAAATAACATTTTTTTCAAAAGTTTTGTAAACAAATATGCAATATTGTGGGATTAAAAATAATCACCCTCGGGTAATATACACTAGTCACATATCTGCTAAAATTCATCACAAATATTTAGAATATTTCTACTTAAAACTAATCGAAGTATATCATTCTTACTCCTCTGCTGTATAAATTCCTTGCAAGCGACAGAGGCAACGTCCATGATGGTACGACCCCATCGGTCCTTACGCTGAACGTTAACGTCACTCATGTTCATTATAACAGCCAGGCAGTCCTACAACAAAGGTTACATTATTGATTCGGTTAAATCACAGAAATCTCATGGTACACCCGTTAGTCTGACCATGTATTTATTGTTTTCTACTCCCTATTTATTTCAATATAGAACTGATTTGTAAAGTTACATTGTATTATGAAAGAATTATAAACAGAAATTGTTAGAATTACATGAATCGGAAGTGAATGCATTGTCTGAACAAGTTTAGACCGAACGATATACAGCTGGTTACATTTAACTGATATTAGAGGAATAAAATGCATTATATCAGCTCCTGTATTATTGATCAGACAGAAGTAGAATAGGAAACAAAAGACTTTCAAGATATCTAGATCACTAACGGCGGCCTATGGTCAAAATGGTTTCAATTTTTAGTCAAAATGAAACTTCAGGGGGTTTTGATACTACATTATTCATCTGTATAATTTTCGTGTATGTGAAGAAATTTTCTTGAAAACAACAAATAATTCCCTGAAGAGTTGTTGCATGGAAACTATTTGTATAGACAGCACCAAAAGTTTAATTCCTTTATTCAATTTTTGCCAATGACTACTGTAAACGTGGAATTGTTCGCAGTTTGGAAATTTTCGCTCATTTCGCTTTCATTTAATCTCCCTGAATATATCGGCATGCAAACATTATTAACATTACTCAAACTCTACAGTGTATAACAGTATTATAGGTATACAGTTCAAACAGCATGACTGACTGAAAATTTACACACCGCAAACAGTTTGAAGGCTGACTTTGCAAAATATTCCACACGTGAAAATAACAGCTCATACAGTATACAATAATATCAGACAGATATTACTTTCAAACTGTGAGTTACAGTCAAACCTCGATTAATTGAACTTTGATGATTCAAATTTCTCGATGTGTCGAACTATTGGCAAAGTCAGTTTTTTTATTAATTTACTTTTCATGAATCAAACTTCTGTGAATCAAATTTTTCTCTATATCGAAGTTACAATCTGACCCTTTCGTTATGAAAACACCGAAAATTACAACTAATAAATCGAAGTGTAAATTTTACCTGCTTTGAAAATTATGTGAATCTACAATTTCTTAGCCTGTGTTACGTTACACTAGCACCGCATCGATTCTTCTTATGTACAGTATATATATACACGTATACATGTTGATGTTTGATGTTCAATATTCATGAGTCAAAGTCCCGATGTTTCGAAGTTTTCATGACGGTCGCACAAAGTTAAAAAAATCGAAGTTTGACTGTATGTCAATATTGGTTTGAATTTCATGAATAAAATCATAATTTCTTACCGGCAGCGGTCTGATAGCAGCCACAAATGCCACGGTCCAGCCATCCTTGTCGGCCATATTGATAGCCCTATGTATAGTCCCGTCACTTTGTGAGACGGTGGAAGGAGAGCCTGGAGGGTCACGGTGGGTACTCCGGGGGTCGTAGGTCAGCAGGGCATGGAGACAGTCAACATGTCCAGGGTGTACAACACAGTGGAGAGGTGTCCAGCTGGACTGTACATGGTAGAAATGGGAAACAGTGTATTAATAGGACTGATGAATAATAACGACCAACCATATTTAAGATTAATAATTTACTATTCCCCCTGTTCACATTTGATACACAGAAAGTTGTATGACACTCAGACTATCATGTGACACTCAGACTATCATGTGACACTCAGACTATCGTGTAACACTCAGACTATCATGTGACACTCAGACTATCATGTGACACTCAGACTATTGTGTGACACTCAGACTATCGTGTAACACATAGACTATCATGTGACACTCAGACTATCGTGTAACACTCAGACTATCATGTGACACTCAGACTATCATGTGACACTCAGACTATCGTGTGACTCTCAGACTATCATGTAACACACAGACTTTCATGTGACACTCAGACTATCGTGTGACTCTCAGACTATCATGTAACACACATACTTTCATGTAACACACAGACTATCATGTAACACACAGACT
Source organism: Mimachlamys varia (assembly GCA_947623455.1). Classification (NCBI taxonomy): domain Eukaryota; kingdom Metazoa; phylum Mollusca; class Bivalvia; order Pectinida; family Pectinidae; genus Mimachlamys; species Mimachlamys varia. The sequence goes on from OX392534.1 coordinate 36,980,366, forward strand.
TTCATGTAACACACAGACTATCATGTAACACACAGACTATCATGTAACACACAGACTTTCATGTGACTCTCAAACTATCATGTAACACACAGACTATTATGTGACTCTCAGACTATCATGTGACACTCAGACTGTCATGTGACACTCAGACAATCGTTGTACACTTAGACAATCGTGGGACTCTCAAACATTCATGCAACACTCAGACTATCGTTGGACACTCAGACTATCATGTGACACTCAGACAATCGTTGAACACTTAGACAATCGTGGGACTCTCAAACATTCATGCAACACTCAGACTATCGTTGGACACTCAGACAACCATGCAACACTCAGACTATCGTGGGACTCTCAGACAATCATGCAACACTTAGACTATCGTGGGACTCTCAGACAATCATGTGACACTCAGACTATTGTGTGACTATGTGTGACCTCTATGAGTGACTTACATTAGAGTAGACAGTAAGCTGAGCCCCATAGTCCAGTAGTATCTTACAGCAGTCTGTATGACCTTGGGTAGCGGCTAGGTGTAGCGGGGACCACCCCTGGTGATCAGTAAGGTTTGGGATGGCTCCACGCTCCAGCAACACCTGGACACACCTGTACAGAAATCATCATCAACATAAACAACACCTGGACACACCTGTACAGAAATCATCATCAACATAAACAACACCTGGACACACCTGTACAGAAATCATCATCAACATAAACAGCACCTGGACACACCTGTACAGAAATCATCATCAACATTAACAACACCTGGACACACCTGTACAGAAATCATCATCAACATAAACAACAGCTTTACATCATTTTACCAGCAAAGTTTTCTTAACATACATTATTATTACATTTAATATTCACTTACAACTTGCATTGATACAATATACCACTTACTGCTATAATGAGAAAACCATGATTTCATTGGAAAAGACAAACATACAGTAGAACCTTGTTATCTCGAACTCATATTAATCGAAGACCCCGTTTATTTCAAAGTATCTTGTCAGTCCTGGACAAGCTTTACACTAGCATCAAACCCATGTAACTTGAATACTCGGATAACTCCTGTCGACTTCGAGGTAAATAAGTTTGACTGTATGGTGTTAATGTACTTATTTTGGGGCACAGAGATTTTAGTGCATAACCAAATCTATATAGATAAATGCAATGATTAATTGGTGTACTCACAATATTTGCTATACCTAGAAATTTCTGTGAGAAATAAATGCCTCCTTCCCCATATGAAGTTAGTTCTTTAAGCTTGTTACGTATGCGAAGTTTTTTGACAATCGATCAGTAGTTATTTAAATAAGCTGGTTACATTACCATGGGACGGGACGCGATGGGGTGGGATGGGACGGACATAGGTAACACTATATGTCCCCCCATTTCATGGCCAGGGCATAAAAAGCAATATACAGGAACTGTAAATTGTAAGCTAGCAGAATGCTTTCAGCGCTAACATCTCTAAAATAAGATTTCCTTTGATATATGTACAGAAATTTTTTCATGCTGAAAAATGTAGATTGTCCAAACTCTGTCATGTGACTGGTCAAATAATAAATTAAGATGGCAGCCTGAAGTCCAATTTGTTTTTCTGAACCATCTCGAAATGAAGTAATCATAACTTCTGTAAGAGGGAATATTTCAAAGAAATTGTTATTATGGTAATTTTCTCCGTCCAAAACCTGCCAAATCTGAAGTCATATATACTAAGTTTTGTCAGGATTCCTAGGGCAGCAGTTTCAGAGAAATAGCAGCAACAAATAGACTTCAATATAAATCCAAGATGGCTACCTAGTAGACATTCTATAATCTTCTGATACCTTCTCAGCAAGGAAATTAAAGGCTTAACACGTTCACCCCTGAACACACAATTGGTCTCCTCCAATTCAAAGGATGGAATAGTTCATTATTTAATACAAGGGAAAATAAGATCTGATCACTAATTATATTACAGTCATTTGTTTTATTTATGTTTGAAAAACTTTGTGCAGAAAAATAATTCTGTACAATTTAATCATCCAACATGTGACGTATCTACAAAGTGTTTCTTTATAATATTATATTTTCATCATTTTTTCAAGAAATTCATGCAGTTAAAATCTAGGGCACTTTATACCCTTTCTCTGTATATTTGCCAGATAATCATCTTTATGATAAGCAAGGATAGAATACTGATCTCCAGATTTATCCTTACAATGTATCTTACCAAAAAAGTTAATAGCAAATTTATAACACAAGCAACCAATAAAAGTCTAAATATTATCATTATCTACTACAATTAAAAAATTAAATTACTGTTTACACATTTCCAAATCATTAAGTTTTGAGTATTTTTTTATTATCCGAACATTTCTGAAGTGAAAATACATTTTTTTTCGCTCGGCCTTAATTGATATAAGAAAACCCCTGACACCCTATATCTATTTTAATATCGGATAGTGCTATGCTTCCCTGAACACTTTATGTAAACAACATGACAACAACAAACACTTGAGATAGAAAATGATTACACTCGAGACTGAAGCTCCAGCGAGCACACGAGGGCACTTCAGACTGAAGACGAGTTTAAGTGTACATATCATTGTCAAAACAAGCTCAAGGGTCCTTGTGTATTATCCTGATTGTTAGTAGCAGCAATGATAAAGATTTCAGGAATGTACCTATACAACCAAGATAATAAGTAGACATAGAGATCCTTGGCTGAAAGTTTGGTGATTTAAAATATTTGGATTATTTTTATCAAAACAGGTCTTGGAAGAATAAAGCATTTTCTTGCTTCATACATTATGGTGATATTTAGGTCACTGATAAAGTCTATGTTAGTGGGGATGGGGGGAGGGGGGTAGCCCTACAAACATCCTGTTTCCTAAATTGATGGAGGGATCTGTTTACCTGTGGTACTGTAGGGGGGAATTGAAGTTTAGGTAGGGGAGTGGGGGTTGGGGGAAGGTAGCCCTACAAACATCCTGCTTCCTAAACTGATGGAGGGGGAACTGTTACCTGTGGTACTATAGAGGGGGGATTGAAGTTTAGGTAGGGGGGAGGGCGGATGGTAGCTGCACTGTCACTCTATATCCTAGACTGATGGAGGGGATCTGTAAACCTTGGGTAATATAGAGGGGGGAACGAAGTTTAGGTAGTGGGGGTCGGGGTGCTGTACTGTCATTCTGTATCCTAGACTGATGGAGGGATTTGTTTACCTGGGGTAATATAGAGGGAGGGTGAAGATTAGGTAGGCAGGTTGGGGGTTCGGATTGGGGGTAGCTGTACTGTCATTCTGTATCCTAAACTAATGGAGATATCTGTTTACAAGAGATAATATAGAGGGGCAGTTTTTAGACTGATGGAGGGATCTTTATACTTTGGGATACTATCTTCCTAGAATGAAGCAGAAATTTGTTTATCTGGGTTACCTGTGATTGGGGTGGGGGAGGTATAGAAAAGATGGAGGATCCGTGAGAAAAGTAATTATGATTTACATTCTGTGTCCCTGGTACGACAGTGGTGAGCTGGGAAGTATGGGGTATTAGTGATATAAAGATAATTGATTTACATTCTGTGTCCCCGAGCTGCAGCAGCGTGGAGTGGGCTATACTTGGTGTCACGAGAGGTGTTCGGATTGGCTCCCTGGTCCAGCAGCAGAGAAACACACTCTGTACAAACAGCAACAATCAGTCTTCATAAACTGTTTAGAGAATTACTGTTTTATTATGAATACATGAAAGAGTACAATGTAAATACATGCAGAACATTGCAACAACCAACAAATTCTATTCATAATATGCTGAATAACGGTTTATTATTGACATCAAAAGAGTATGAACTTATTTAACCATAACATATGAATACAGTGTATAAAATTCTTTTTACTTATCAAAATTAATGTTAATATTGTAAGTACCTATATCAAAAGCCATCCAGAAGAAAAACTTCTGACAAGCATCAGATAGATCATTATTATCTTCACTATCAGATAAGCCAGAATTCATGGTATCCAGGAGTTACCTACCCTGATGTCCAGACTCCGCAGCACACAGAAGGGGTGTGGTTCCATCCTTGAGAGGGAGGTTTACATCAGCCTCCCTATCAAGGATAAGCTGGCGCAGGGCGTCCTGGTCACCTTCATGGGCGCGCTTGTGGATAGGCGAGAACACAATGTCAGCAGGGTTTGGGGGAACATTAGGCAAAGCGGGTGTGGGGGAGGGGGCTAAATGATGTGGATGATCCGAATCTGTAAGAAAAACAAATACACTGTGACATGTTCGTTCAGTAGGACTTTTTTTACCTATCTATAGTGTATGTAATATATTTATCATTAATTAGTCCACCAACTTCAGTATTTCCTTGATCTTTATAGTTTTGTAAACCAGACAAACCACATTTCTATGATAATATATACTAGTTTTGTATCTTTACATTAACTCTGTACAAAGTAATTCACGAAAACAAGACTTATCTAAGGAATTCCGACAAACAAACATTATATAAACTTTTCTTTCAGTACGATGCTGTAGAAATCAGTAGGACATGAATACGATCACTATCTCTTACCTTCCTGGAACAGGAAACATACATATAACTGGGTCAACAAGGTTTAAACATTTATGTTGTTTTAGGATAGAAAATATGTCTGTTCAAATTCCAAACTTGATACAAGCCCCGGGCCATGCAGGGAAGTACATGCTGAGTTTAACCAACAAACTTGAAACAACCTAGTTGAGAGGCTGAGACCGACAAGATTAAGAAGATAAGACAGATGGAATAGAATATGATATATCATCATTTTTATCCGCCTCTGGAGTTTGTGTAGTCATGCATGAAATATCAACTATCACAACCTGGAACACTTACATGCTAAAAGTAAGTACCATTCATTGATAAGGAATCAAGAAATTGATACCAAACTCAATTTAAAAATGCCTCTATGCAAGTCATGCACAATCCAAATACAATATTTTACACCAATATACATTTGTTTATATATTCCATTGGGACTTAATGTATAATGTACTCTCTATAAAACCAACATCTTCTTTTCTTAAATTCTCTGGCCTCAATGCTATTGTGAAATTATCACAGAAATTGAATATATACATGTAGTAATGAAAAAAGCCTTCAATCTGACATAAAAAAATATGTTTTCTAGATACCGGGTATTTAAACTTACACGATGTGGGCAGGTGTCTATCTTATAGATGATCATTAACACATTCATGTACTGCACCCCTGTAGACATTTGAACTCTTCCTATTCAAAGGTTGGACTAGTCCATTATAGAATTTCAGGGATGAATGAGTTAATTCAGGGATAAATTGACTGACCATAGCACTAGCCTACAAGTCAATTTCTTTCAATCCATATCATTTCCAGTGAATCGTTACAAACTATTGGACAGTACAGCTGACCACTGCTGCCCCCCACTGACCGCAGTGTTGTGGAAGTAATGGAGAGCAATTTCTATTAGCTCCAGAAATGTAACAACCTCATCATAAAATAGATTGAAATGTGAATAGAAGCTAAATGTAAGCCAGGTTTTATTGTGGTATCACTGTGTACTGGGATTCTATAGCTATACTGTAGCTATTACACCCTGGTAATTAAGGATCGTAGTCTCCTCTCCAGGGAAAACACTGGAGAGTTCCACTGTGGTGTCCTTACATACATCCCTACATACAGTAACCTCCATTTATAGTTTGGTTTATACAATTTGTAAGAGGACTACACCAGATCACTATATCACTGATCAAATAGCAATGGTATAATGACTGGAGGTCCTGGGTTCAAAACCAGGTCTGGGCTCGTGATCTTACTTCAGTATCAAGATCAGTCACTTTGATCAATATTACGGCTTTTTTTTAGAATTCCTTTTCCACAAGGCTAAAATTCTCAAACATGACTTTTTTTCTTTTGCTGAATTATGATTATGACAGCTTTTCAATTCCAGCAAAAAATCTTCATAATTAAAGGATCTCGAACTGTAAAAATATTTTATCACAATCATGGGTCAACAATTCATCTGACATTGAAATTTGTTATTTTGAACACAAAAATACTTTTTAGTCAATAATGCTAAATATTTTCATAAACAACCACAGGGGACCTCAGAAATTAATTCACTTCTGGCAAAATCTATATCAAATAGGGTTTGTTGTGGTGACAGCTCCTCGTCCAGGGAATATCAACAAGTTTCTAATTAGCGCATTCACAGTTACCATGCTATACAATATAAGTTTTGTACATAATCAGGTTTACATTAGACTTATTTTGAGATTCAACATAAATCCTGATCATAATAATGTAATAATGAAAGATCTAACGACTCAACATGCAAAAGTAGACCCCAAGAGTCGGTCAAATGTCATGAATATCCAGCGTTTCATTGATGGGATGTTTCATCGAAATTAAAAGAAGTTTTCCAAGCTAAACCTGCAGCAAGCGAAGGCATGTGAAATGAAATCCAGCAGAAAAGAAATAAAGATATTCAGTTAACTATAAATTACACACAATGATCTAAAGAGTTTAACTACTAATGCATGCATGTGCACTGGAATTGGAAGCAAAAAGTAAAAGTCATTTGGAGACTGAAGTCTTCACTAAGCTGCACATTTATTACTTTGGTAATGATCATCCGGGTCTGTGAGTCATTACCCATTCTGTTAAATAGACAATCTAACAAAAGTTCCCTTTTAGCTAGTTCACAGGAAAATAACAGCATATACAGGGATCTGGGATATCAAATAGGGATCTGGGATATCAAATAGGGACCAGGGACATCAAATAGGGACCAGGGACATCAAATAGGGACCAGGGACATCAAATAGGGACCAGGGACATCAAATAGGGATCTGGGATATCAAATAGGGACCAGGGACATCAAATAGGGACCAGGGACATCAAATAGGGACCAGGGACATCAAATAGGAACCAGGGACATCAAATAGGGACCAGGGACATCAAATAGGGACCAGGGACATCAAATAGGGACCTGTTGGATTTCAAAAGGGGCCTGTGGGATATCTACAGGGAAATGATTAGGGACCAGGGATCCCCAACATGAACATGAGGTTTCAAAAAGACGACTCGATTCTTTTATTTTTGAACATGCATAATTTTGGTATACTTTTGGGCATACATATGCATTGATGTGTATACAGGTAAATGCTTTTGGTAAAATTTTTGGCAAATTATATACAGTCGAATCACGTTTTCTCTAACTCGTATAACTCAAACACCCCGTTTTATTCAAAGTTTAAGGACAGTCTTGGCCAAGCTTTACACTAGCGTTCAAATACACTTAACTTAAATACTCAGCTAACTCGTAGTTTTCCAATGGTTCAATTAATAGGAGGTTCGACTGTAAAATATTGGTTTATTTTCTGAAAAATCGGTTTATCGTAAAACATAGGCAAAAAGATACATACTTGAAAATGTTTTGTTTAGGTAATTTCGGAAATATGATAGAGACAGGTTTAATTTGTAATGTTGGTGTCATTTTTGTTTGTAATGCCGTCACATTTTTTCAAAAATCAAAACTTATATCTTACCTGAACAAACTTCATTTTACTGCTTTAGATGTGCAGAGATAGATAAGCAGAAACTGTGTGCTGAAAACTCATACCATGGTGTGTTACAAAAACCAAAAATAAAAGGCAGAGAGCACAAAGCTGTCTACTACGTACGAGAAAATAAAGAGTCACGACGGTGCCATTATTGTTCACGATCTACCCATTTCATTCATCATATATACTGGAAAAAGCAATCACGGGTGATTATTTACCTGTTGAAATGCGTGTCCATGGATTCAGTGTTGTGGTAGCTCTGTCAGACAAATACATTTTAAATCTTTGTGAAATGATCGGAAAATTGTGGGGTGTATATACATGTATACATACACATATAAACTTTGGTCAAAATACATTGCAATGCACTGATCATGAGTGAAAGTTAATTGGTCCGATCAGACTCTCTAAGGATGCAATACATAAATTTATTTCACTGAAGCTTTGGTCAAAATACATCACAATACTGAGTAAAAGTTAATTGCTCCAATCAGTCTCTATAAGGATGCAATACATAGATTTATTCCACTGAAGTAACCAATGTATCCAGTGAAAATTGTCAGCTCACCACGATGCCATTTCTTACCGCCATACTGTACAATAAATACATGAAGCATGGCCATGCGGTAGCCAGTATATAGGTAGAAGATATACCAAAGCTCCTCTGATCATAAACCTATCAGCAGTCACTAGCTCATAACACTGACTTACTGGCTACGAGGAGGTGGAGCTCCAGGGGGAATATTTTTGGTAATTTCTTATCTAGGAATTGGTGTTCATTGCTTTCAATGGGAGTTCACTGATAAAAACTCTCCACAAATCAGTAAATTTGCATATGCATGTATTTATATTGATAAAGAAAGTTCAAAAACTGTATTATTTTTTTAAAACAAAGTAATCAGTTGATGTCAAACCCTTTAAAACTAATATATACGATATTACTTACTAGACCATATTTATCGCACTAAGTTATACCCATCACAATTTAGCCTAGATAATTTGTGATCTGGTACATCCATCTTGTATAAAGGGGCGGATAGCCTTGAAAATTTGACACTTTTTTTGTCTGTACTGTCATTATTGCTTTCATGATCATGTATATATATATGAGTACATGTGTAGGGACAGAACTTTTTCTGATTGTAACCAAGTAGATTTAAATGATGCATATGACATAAGCACATATTGCTTTGATTACACTAGTGTGGTGTGACAGGTACATACAAGTTTCCATGGCAACAGCTTGGGACTGGGTTCCATGCCATTAATATCTATACAGCACCATTAAACAGTGTATATATGTGACAGAGAAATGTGTAACACCACGCCCAAAGCTACAGGGACTTAACTAATGAGTTTATATCTCTCTGGTTACCTATACTACAGCCAATATACAGTCAGTGGGAAGCTGTAGACAGGAGACACAGTTTCTAATTAGTATAAGGTAGATATATCTACCAAGTAAATATATACAAGTAATACACATTACATGTATAACATGTATGGAACACCTCGACTCCAGGAAATGGAATTTATAGGCACACCTGATATCATATCAAGCAAATTAATGTAATCTTCAATATGATGAAGTAGGTCAATTACTCCGTAGACATAGACGTAGAGAGAACATTAGTGACCTTGAACTCAATGGGAGAGGGGGGTCAAAGGGGTGTACCTCAAATCTTGAAGAGGTGCATCTGTCTGGTATCTAGGGAGTCATATACCATTAGTTCAATTAATTTCCTAATTAAGTCACCATACCTGGTTTGGGGGTTGATCAAGTTCAAGACAGGCTCAGGTACGAAAACTTACTACAGGATTAGGTAATAACTGGGTAACATTTAATACCTGATCATGGAGTAGGGATTTGAAATGAAGAAATCGAGTTGAGGTAATGTCCTAGTTTAATATAAAAGTACCTCACAATATAATAATCTGATTATCAGGATAATTAGATATTTTATGAATATAATTCAAATTTAATCAGGTTTATAATTTGGCCAGAATGAAGTATACTGACATATACATGGATCTGGGAGATTGCTGCCATATTTTTCATGTTAGTTTCAGCAGTGCTTGTATCTAAATAGCAAATCTAACTAATGGATTCAAGATGTGGCTTCAAGCTGAATTTGTTTGCAGGTTTGCATTAATTTTTGCAGTGCTTTTAAACTTCTAAATAGCATTGATTATAAGCTTCATTAATGAAGATGTACTAATTAGGAAATTAAACACTACAACTTATTAAGATGAACAAGCTTACAAGCACCTCTAAACAGAATTTTAATGAAGCATACACTTGTCAGTATTCTACTGCCATTTATAATATACAATACATATACAGGAAGCTGACAACCTATACAGTGGCCTGTATTGTGCTGAAGCCAGCTAATTAAGCTTATCTATATAGCAACATAACATATCAAAATACATGTACACTTCTGTAAGTGTATCATCGTAATTTTTACAGAAGACATATCAATCATATGTTGATTCAATACATGCCCCCCTCCCCTTCCCATGTTTATTCAATACACCTCCAAAGGTTTATTTAATACATGCCCCCCTTCCCATGTTTATTCAATACCCCTCCAAAGATTTATTCAGTACATGCCCCCCTTGTTTATACCCTACAAAGGTTTATTCAATAAATGCTTTTCCTCCATAATGTGATTTTATTCTCCTTACCTCCATGATGTGATTTTATTCTCCTAAGTATTTAAATCTTTTACCTCCATAAGTTTTTGAATGAGAATAACCTTAATAAGATTTAAATCATAATCAATCAACATGGTTTGGTTCACTAAAGTTTCCAAGCTTTTGGTTCCCTCCGACAAAAAGAAAATGTGTCATATGAAGACATATAACCAATATAAAATATCCATAAGTACCTTCGACATGTACACAAACCTACAATAAGGACAGAGTTGTGTACATGACATCAAAAAGGTACCTAAAAGCACTGTGATATATTTCAAATTTATAATGGTTACAAAAAATAAATACATTTTTGTTGTATGCGATGAAACTGAATAATGGGAGTGATGAAATCTATAGCACAAAAATTGTAAAATATATACATTTGTAAATGAAGTGAATGGTAGAAGTCTTAAGCATTGTAAACAGATGTATACCTGCAGCTGGTGCTCAACATGCATCAATAACTTGATTAATCTGCAGTCTACAAATAACTGCTTATGTCCACAAGCACAGCCAAGAGATTTGCGCTCGTGTCAATTTTCTTATCTCACTTTAGCACATAGTACATATTTAAAAAGAAAAAAGTAAGAATATTTTTAAATAATGTACCCAATCAGATTAAATTTAATTAACAATTAACCCAGGGTCTGAGACAGAAACATTGAAATGCGATGTCACAAAAATATATGTAAGAATTTAGTAGGACCTTCGGCGACTGATCAGCCGAAAGGATTTTATGCAACATTTGTATTTAAATCCAAAATTGTTTCATGTTTTATGTATATTCTGTTTATGTGATGTAACATGTATTTCATATGTTTTGATAAGGGGCGGATAGTCTTGAAAATTTGACAATTTATTTGTCCGTACTGTCGCTTTTATTTCCAAGATCATACATGTAAGAATGGGGGTTTACATAACGTACAAAGTTGTTTAGATGAATAGGTATGATGTTTCACATTATATCACATATATCTATTAGATTGAATTAGATAATTTAACCAAACTGAGCACTCTATATTTGATTTAATGTAGAAATAATACAGACACAATCTGATCAGACCATTCCAAAGGTACAAGAGAATTTTCAGTACTCCGCTATTACTGTGAAGACTTATAGGCACAGTACACCTGGCTGTGAGTGTGTTGAAATGTTTCTCTCTCAAAAAACTCGGAGATAAGATACTCTTATCTTATCCGACACGGTGGCGTAGCCTGTTAAACGGCTAACAGAAACCAACATCACTCATCAGTTACAAACCATTTAAACAGCAAAACACTCAACCACTTCTAGAATGTTCCCAAAAATATCCTCTAAACTTCATTAATCTTAAAACAAAAATCAGCTGCAATGACTTCAGGTGAAAAAAAACACTTGCATTTTACATAGATAAAGAATTTTAAGCAGCAAAATTCTAAAGAATGTTTTAAATTTGCGGTTATGTAAGTCGGTGTTTGTGATAAGAATCCGTCATCATACAGCCGCTTTAGATCTTTCACTGAATTAACACAGGAGGTCCATGTCTTTAATTTTATTTTAAAAGCCTACAGCCCATTTCAATAAGTTTTTACAGGTAAAAAGTTTATTTCAAACAATAAATTGTAGAAGGCCATCTTGTAAAATCTTGGTTGGCTTAATCTGTGAAATCAAATGAATCTTAATTGTTTGCAGGTAGCTAAAATACCAGAGTAATACTGAAATCATGGAGGATTGAAGAAATCAGTGCTGTAGACTAAACTTTATTGGGTATTGTACGGTACTCCACCCCAAATGTTCCATTCTGCCAAATGTAAAAGGGCTGTCCGATGAGACATAGAAGTACTTGGTTCACCCATTACCACTTTCTGCTTTTGATAGGCTGTCAGAATCAATGTGACATACACGTACTATTTTTATCCACGTCCTGGGAAGTCCACTGAATATGTGTTTGTTGTCTAAAATTTTAAATACAAGAATCTAAACTGCTACATCATTCTGGTTTTTCTGCCCTGTCATCTTCTTTATTGTGACACAGATCCTCCTTATATCTGTTCTACAATGAAGACTAGACACCCTCTAAAGATCTATACTAAGATGATAAGGTTACAGACCCTCTTAAGATAATAAGGAAATGAGACCCTCCTAAGTTATGTCCTAAGATGGTAAGACTGCATATATGTACACTGTACACTTTTCTAAATATCTATTCTAGCAAGATATTCATAAGCAGATTTTCATTAAAAACATACAGCAGGCAAAATTGTCTTTTTCAGTTCTGATTTTCTGATAGGGATCAGATCAACTTTGTCTTACGTTATCTGTAATTTTCTGATAGTTGGTGGTTAAAATATCATTTGGTTAGTTAAAACTGAAGTTAGCTTAAAGTCAAGACAACACAATAGAAACTTCCAATGTTTCTTTCTTAAGATAAGACTTGATGCCTTCTTAGACTTTTCCATGGAACAAGATCTAGACATTACAGTCCCTCACAACAGTATACCAGGTAGATCTGTACTAGGATTTTATACACAGTGACTTTGACTCTTAAGTTGAAAGAATTTTATTTTCTATGTCAACCAGGTGACATGCTATCATAGCTACTAATAACAACCAAGTGCATCACTAACTGGTTAAAAAAATGTACAGCTGAAAGTTTAATGGGTATGTTTAAAAGCCATTAAACACTAAAAGGTAGTCATATTGACTGTCACCGGTGAGAACTTTGACAGGAATAGGTGGGAAGATAGAAATCAGGGGACATATGACCAAATATATAAACGTGCCGCCTTTCAACATAATTCAGAGTTGTAACTTTTTTTCACTTTATTTGACTTCTTATGCCTTTTATCAAGTTTTAAAAGGAAAAACAATTTGTGCATATCATCTTTGTTCAGAGAATAAATTGGTAACAGTGTTTTCAATCTTTGCAATCTAATGCTGGTTGTTTTTCCATCATCCAGGACAAATAGAAACCTAGCTGTATGAGTGAGTACCTGTAACTAGTGGGAAGTATATTTGTGAAGGACATAAGATAAAGAGATTTAAGTTTGTGTCTGCATTCTATAAAGTGTACAACTTTTGACTAAAAATTAACTTAACCAATCATGGAATGATAAGTATTATATGGAACACATACTAAGTAAAACCCTGGATTTTTTTCCTGATGGATCCTGGGGCTAAGAAATGCAACAATCTCAAAATCAAGTTAGCAAAAGCTGATGAAATATCAAAGAATCAAAAACTACCAAGCTTCTGCCTTTTCTCTCTTTTAAGAATTCTTCTCATAGAAGCATATATGTCTAAATTTAGAAATAAAACTTTGTTCCCATAGTTGAAATTTCATTAGTAAAATTCAGAATCTTTGATGTGTTTTTTTGTTTGCAAAATTTTAAAAGAAATAATGTCAAATCTCAGTGAGGATGAGATTTAACAAACTGTAGTCCCCTCCAACAGTTAGGTAATTTATAAACATCTGACAAAACATCTGGCCCGCTTGTCTGTACAGGTAAAACATCAAATACATCCCTGCTGCTATGTATAACACTTTTTCTTCAGGTCATAAAAACTGCTACATGATATAATCAGTTGTTGTTGACCCCCATAGGAAGAACAATTTATTATACTCTGCTACAAAGTCACCTCTAGTTAGACCCGAGTGATGTCATTCACAGATAACATAAAGAATATAAACAGTACTAGGTATATATCTTAGGGCAAACACTTCCACCCACAAAGTCACCTCTACGGAACATCTGATGTGGTTAAAACTTAGCTTACAATTATACATGTACAGCACACACAAGTTCAGTAAAAATATATCCGATTCGAGTCTTAGCTGTTGAAAAAGGAGTAAATATATAAAAATATTTTTTTATCCCAGTTCTTCTGTGAAATTGAAGTCAAGTTAGGTAGAAACAGTATCACATACCAGTGTTATATGGAGAAAACAACTACAAAAGAGGGATTTCTGAGAAGAAGGGTATTTATGATGTGGAACTTGATATTCACTGGTCCTAATTTTATAACCACAAGGGAACGAAATAGCCTAAAATATGGAAATCACTCCACCACAAAATGTCCCAGGCAGTCTGATAATATCAGTTATATACAATTTACACAGCGAGATAACAACTGAAAATGTGATAAAAGTGAACATTTATCAAATTACAACCACTTACAACACTTTTTGTAGGTAACATTTGAATTGTTCAAAATTATCCATCTGTTTAAAAGGCGGTAAAACCTGTGAGTATACCACAACCAGGAAGCTATCAAGTTCATACAATGTCGGCTGCACTGCAGCATTTTTTTACGCAGCATTATACACCCTGAGTCTATTTTACCTGGACAATGCTGGCCAATATTTTACGTTTAACAGATTTATGAGCTCATGGCAAAAGATGCAAGTTTCCTGGAAAACTTGGTTAAAAATCAAATTAAGGTCTTTTCCGAGTCTTTCATACTTTTTGTTTTTACCAGAACAGATAGAGTATTTCTCTATTAATCTGTTCTGAGATTTAGTACAGAGAAACAAATAATTGACATTTTGAGTATGAAATTTAAGAAACTACATGTAAATTATCTATATTTCTTTATGTAGGTGACAATGTGATGTCAAAAGTACTTCAGTTACCTAACCATGCTAAAAGACCACATAAAATATGACACTATTGTCAATTTTAAAGTGTTGTCATACCGTAATAATAGCAGCATGCATATAGGCTAGCATGCTAGCTAGGCAACATTTCATTTGTGATATTGGAACTGCAATTTCAGGAGGGACATTAATGACTGAGTGGTGAATTCTACGTACCAGTATAATTATATACAAGCTAAGTGATAAAGTGTCATTTATAAGTATACAAAATATAATGCTAATATATAAGTAGACCTGACACTGGACAGGTGTGAACCGCCTTATGAGGGAAAACGTTACTACTGACATTTACATTCTGTCAAGTTGTAATGAAGGTTCATGTATATACCTGTATAATCTAGATGTATATACAATGTACCTGTATATTCAAGGTGTATCTACCTGTATAATCAAGGTGTATATACCTGTATAATCAAAAGTGTAACTACCTGTATAATCAAGGTGTATCTACCTGTATAATCAAGGTGTATCTACCTGTATAAGTAAGGTGTATTTACCTGTATAATCAAGGTGTATCTATCTGTGTAACCAAGGTGTATCTACCTGTGTAATTAATGTGAATCTACCTGTGTATCCAAGGTGTATCTACCTATACAATCAAGGTGTATCTACCTGTATAATCAAGGTGTATCTACCTGTATAAGCAAGGTGTATCTACCTGTATAATCAAGGTGTATCTATCTGTGTAACCAAGGTGTATCTACCTGTGTAACCAAGGTGTATCTACCTGTGTAATTAATGTGAATCTACCTGTGTAACCAAGGTGTATCTACCTGTACAATCAAGGTGTATCTACCTGTATAATCAAGGTGTATCTACCTGTATAATCAAGGTGTATCTACCTGTATAATCAAGGTGTATCTATCTGTGTAACCAAGGTGTATCTACCTGTACAATCAAGGTGTATCTACCTGTATAATCAAGGTTTATCTACCTGTATAATCAAGGTGTATCTACCTGCATAATCAAGGTGTATCTATAAGCTACCTGTATAATCAAGGTGTATCTACCTGTATAATCAAGGTGTATCTACCTGTATAATCAAGGTGTATCTACCTGTATAATCAAAGTGTATCTACAACTTCTACCTGTATAATCAATGGAATTACCTGTATAAACAAGGTGTATCTACCTGTATCACCAAGGTGTATCTACCTGTATAATCCAGGTCTATCTACATCTACCTGTAATATAAATATGAATTAATGGTTACCTGTCATGATGGAGGATAAAAGTTGCTGGAGATCTGCCATTTCTGGCCCCAGGAATTCAAGTGCAGTAGCCGGTAACTGCGAGTTCACTGGTGCGTGACCAGAGGATGACGAGGTTAGAGAAGGCGTGACATCATGGGTAGTAACAACAGCCAAAGCTTCGGGAGTAGTCAACTGCAAGAAAAGTGTACGCTGTGCATGCCACAAAAACAATCTCATAACAGGGAGCTTCACACAAAAACATAAAACACATACAGGAGTACGGGAGGGAAGGAGGATAACAGAATCAGGGGGAGGAACAGCAAGACTGGAGGAGGAACAAGTAAACAAGCAGGAAAGGGACAAAGACTGGAGGGGGAACGAATAAACAAGCAGGAAAGAGACGAAGACTGAAAGGAGGCAACACTGAAACAGCAGAGATAAGACAAGGAAAGCAAGGACGAGGCAGCAGAGAGGGACAAATAGGACAAGCAGGAGGAAAATAAGGAAATATCAAAAGGAGGAGGCAGAACTGGAGGAATAAATGCCATGCCTTTGAGTACTTGGTCTATACTGCATTAAGAAAATGAGGAACAGCATTAGGTCATTCAAGCATGACTTGCACTCACTGTGATCAATCGTGCTATAGAGAAACAGTGAATGATAAGAGAATTGAAACAGTGAAACATTCAAGTAAACATTGAATAACATGGCTGCCGTCAAGGTGAAACTTATAAATTAGGTAGGGTATGGTAATTAATTATATAAAGCGAACAACAACAACAAATTGACATAAGCCAAACATCATCGACAAGCTCAACTGCTGATTACTTATAAATATAGATATATAAACAAGTACACATGCACTTGAATGTCAGCATAGGCAAGTACAACACGACACATTTTTTTTATAAATAAAAAATAGATTCTATTATTTGAAGCGGTATTCGGCTAGATCCTCGTTTAACACAAGTACTTCACTTCAGTGTGTTAAAGGTGAATAAACTAAGAAATTCTCTTTGAAGTTTATCTGATGTGTTTTTAATATTTCAAGCCTCGGATCAATGTAAGTATTTACACACAGTCGACTTCCAGCAGGGATTTAAGTACCCACACACCAAAGAAAGTTAGGTAGTGTATTATGCAGTTTATGAAGCAAACAGCCTCTTATATTGATTTGTCTAACCGTGTACTGCCTCAAATGTAAGAAACAGGCAACTGTGAACATAGAATTCTATTGCAAACTTTCAACATAAATTTTAAATACATTATTTATATGTTGCCGTCTGAAAACTGTGGTTTGATTTTATTTTTTTAAAAACTTATAAACATGTAAGGCTAAAGTCATTTAAGGACAGCCTCCCTGTGTATGCTATGTGAGTATATTTGTTTATAGTGTGTGTTTTGGGAGGCTGTAGTATGTTCGTGAAGCCTCTTTGCGATAGTGAGGAATTGATGCCAAATTTAAAATGATACCACACTGAAGTATAATGCCGAAGGCCAAACCAGTACACCCCTTCAGGGTTACAGCATACTGGCAACAATTAAACCAGTTATGTATGAGAAATACACAATGAAATTGGAAAATAATAGTGATATCTCAAGTTATGTATCATAAAACAGAAAATAACCAAACATAGTGTGTTTCTCCCAACCTTTTAAATACCATATTTATCCTGCAATAAGCCCGGGGGGCGCGCCACAATTTCTGACTCATTGACAAAGTAAAGAGTGTTTTTTTATTAAATACAAAGTGCAAGATAATGAAAAAGCATTATTTGGAATATGTTTAATAGTTGCTAATATTGATTGTTGGACTAATTAAGAGGCATGGGCTTATTTAACTCCATCAGACCAGTACATATGCTTGCTCCAAGTTTTTTCAAGCTTAACGTTTTAGTAGGTTTGTTCTGATTTATGTGTTGTAAATTAAATGTGATTAAATGAATGATGAACAGCAAAATATTTTGAAGCCATAGAATTGTTTTGACATACAATATGTACTTAGAAATCATGATTAGATATAAGCTTTTATTAAGGCCGTGTGGATTCTTTGCGTGAATATAGAGGATAAATATCGCTTATACCTCTGAGTCTTGGAAAGAAGTCAATATACAATGTGTAACATTTGTACATATTATCTTCCCTATAAGTACTAAGCCCATGGAGTGACATGCTTGGATATATAAAGCATAGCAAGTGAAAGTTAATAGACGAAAGTATTACAAGGAGGAAGTTTTGAAAATAAAAATCCGCAATTTAATTGACGTTTCATGGGGGCCGAAGACTGCCTTGCTGTGGTACGATATTTGAATGTTCCTATTATACTTCAGTAACTAACTTCACACGAGACAAACAATATATTCATGCACGATAACTGATTCACTCGGTTACGCTTGGAGGACGACAATTTGGTGAGTTTGCTGTATGCCTATCTGATGTACGCAATACCCAACATACACACGTGACCAACTACATGTAGCGTTATACAACAGTCGCCGGTGATACAAATATCACACACGATTATAGAATACCACGATTATAAAATACAACACCTATACATTGTAGGTACAGATATCTATCAGCTGTGATATACCTGTCTGTTTGAAGATCTATACTTTGGAGATCTGTAGTGAGAAATATTGAGCTAGAGTAACACGATTATAGAATACAACACCTATAGGTAGACATCTATCAGCTGTGATATACCTGTCTGTTTGTTGATCTATACTTTGTAGATCTGTAGTGAGAAATATTGAGCTACAGTAACATGATTATAGAAAACATCACCTAGATACAGACATCTATAAGCTGTGATATACCTATCTGTAGATCTATACTTTGGAGAACTGTAGTGAGAAATATTGAGCTAGAGTTGCACGATTATAGTATACAACACCTATACATTGTAGGTACAGACATCTATCAGCTGTGATATACCTGTCTGTTTGTAGATCTATACTTCGGAGATCTGTAGTGAGAAATATTGAGCTACAGTGCCACAGCTGCTGCTAAATTACGGTAAGAAACACGGTACATGTTTTAGCTCGGGTCCTTTCTCACATATCGTTCGGTATATTAACTCTGATCTGTGTATATATCTCTCCCGCAGCAAACATATAATTCATCGTTTATCATGTTGATTAATTCAAAATAATTATATCTCATGTTTAAAAAATAATATATATAGAAATAATTACATATCAAATTAAAATTTATTCAATTAAATTTTGAGCAACATCTGATAATATTTTACAGGTTAAAACCTAAAAAAATACTGAATTAAAAGATAAATCCTTAAAAATTAGCATATTACTAAGTCTAGCTAATGCCTTCGATTTTAAAATATCATGATAAAGAAACTAATTATTTATGCTTGAACAGCCAAGTGAAATTCTTGAGAAGATATATGTTTACACATACATACACTCTGTGACAGCTGCTGTTGGCAGCATATATAGGAAACACCCCTGATCTTATCCTACACATATATATCACAAGTCGGTAGCAATGCTGTAACTCAGTAACTGTGGGGTTGAATGAATATCCACCTGTTGTTCTCCCAATCACCAGTTAAGACAGGCGGCCATCTCCACTAGGATTCCCCATGCCAACACATGGCAATATACGTGTGCATTCCAAAGCACTAACAGTTTTAGCCTTCTTTAACAGCTCAAATTTTAATTTGAAATTGGTTTAATGATGATAGAGCTATACATGTAAGTTCAGCAGAATTTCGACTCCCTAGACTTTTTTTGCACAGATTCAAAGTTTGTTATACTATATGTAATGTTCAAATTCATGAGGACTTAACAAAACCTATATTTTTAATAATACATTGTGCCAAATTAAAAAAAAAAAAATCCAGTTTACCAACAATGATGGCCTGTTAGATCTGTTGATTGATAATGTACTGCACAGATCTTTAGTTTCATCCCAAAGTGATCATGATCACATATTGATTACAAAATTGGTGTTACATGTATATGTGCACGAGATTTTTATCATCCAGTTTATACAGTGTGTTAATAAGAGGTCAGAATTAAAAATCATAACCTGCTTAAATCAGAAAAGAAAACAACCAGGTTTGATAAAGCAGGAAACCCACATTTTCAAGGGGTTTTAATGTGAAATTTTAAGAATTGACAGCAAAATTATCACAAAGGAGGAATTTCAACCCTTTTAAATCCACGACCGTAAAAATCTCAGCATTGTGGACTTTAATATGCAGTTCATGAACAAACTGTCACATGATCAGAATGCGTTAAAATTGTAATAAACAAAATGTAGGTGCTGTCTTATATAAATCTATTGATATTTTAACACTGTCATTTAAATTTAGAAACTTGTGTTTATGTGGTTGGGTGGTGCAGTGGATAGCGCACTTGCCTTTCACCAAGGCGGCCGGGGTTCGATTCCCCGACCGGATGGGAAAAGATATATGGGCCGGGGGTCACCTACCCGACCACGTGGGTTTTCTCTGAGTGATCCAGTTTCCTCCCACAATTAGACCCCATGTGCGCTTACATCCCGGCCAACAAGAGTGATTTATATAAGTTGAATAACATGTTTCATAATTGTTGTAAAATAAATAAAGTTTATACATATACATGTATATAACTTGTGTTAAATTTTCTGGCAAGGACTATTTTGTCACCATCAGGTAAATTTGAAGATTCACCTGCAATTTCTTTCTGACAACTAATTGATATACCGGCAGGCAGTGTTAACAGGTGCAATGGTACATTATATTATATGATTTCCTGTAGTCCCCTTCCAAGTCCATGCCCACTCTAGATCTACATGCTTGTGAACTTATTTTGAACATTTGCCAAGTCAGATTCACCACATGATTTTTTTTGCAGATAGTACATGAAATTTGGTTTGTTCATGTGCTCATAACATTTACGTTTTTTTTTCTATCTAATTCAAATTCATGTGTGATATATATACACAACAATTTTGTATTTTTCATACAGGTGCAACTAGTCCCGCCACCCCCTCTCATTGTGTGGGTGTGGCGAGATTGATTCAGCAAGCAATACAATCATTAAATCTATAAAAATCCGCACTTGTGTCAAACATAAGGTAAACTTTCATCACATACACAATGTAATTATACAATAAGATTGTGTGTATGTTACCCGACATACCTACTGAGTCGCCAGTAGGTGAGTTTTATATACAAGTTTTATGAGGTTTTATTTCTAGTAATACAAAGTACATTTCTATACTACAGAGACAGGTATTTCCAGTGTTCTCGTTAAAAGTAGCCTGCTATTCATCAACTTTGAACCGGCTATTTTTTCAGAATTTTATACATGTAACATTATGTTATGCGAAAATTCAACCGGCTACTCTATTGAGTTCAACCAGCTATTGCAAAACTTAGTGAGAACACTGATTTCCATAAAAATTTATATCCAGCACCATGATCATGAGTGAAGAATTTTGTTTAAATTCAGCCTGAATCCAATTTTGGAAATTTCCATTGGTCTGACCTATGTTTTCTTTGTAAATAATCAATTAACAAAGGCATAGGTTATACATAGTGGATTGTAAAACTCTGGTTTAACATAAAGACACATGCATAATAAATACATGTTTATACATTTGTATATATACAATGTATATGTATTATGTGAAGCTAATATACCAGATCAAACTGAAATAATTTAAGATCTATTAATACTAAATATATATAGATGACAGTAAGCATAGAAAAGTTTTTCCGGATAACATGTTTACTCTTTGGGTTATATTTGTTTCATCTGATACAAATATATATAATAAATAATGTATTCTGTAATGTTCAGCATGACATACCGTAGATATATATGAACGAGAGACCTACATAGGTATATTTATAAAGTGACATGAAGCAGATGTTGATGAGTCTTGATGACAGTTTCCATGCAGATGCCCGATCACAAAATGCCATGGTGATGGTGACATGATACACAATGTAATCATGGTCCCTGTGAAGCTTGATGACTACCTCTGTGACAGGAATCACAACTGGTCAGTTTCTTGTAAAAGCTTGATGACAGGAGTCCAAGTGAAATTGTGAGTTCTAGGTTAATATTTCCGAAATATATGGATAAATCCTGAGAAATGAGGACAACTAATTTGAAACTTGCTACAACAGCTACATTCAGTGCAAGAATCTCTGGAGAAAGATTTTGTTACAAGAATATTTGAAATTGAATTGAGTATGATCATCTCCATAAAACAAGTTCTTTAATTCTTAATCAGTTGTCCGTATTTCTCGAAAATATCCTCCATCTAGCTTATTTTCTCTCTTGATCAAAGCAGGCAGCATCACATTTTAAATAGCTGATCAGCAAATATGTTTTGACGCCTGATTAAAGCTTCAAATTAAGTTCAAAATTAAAGTGTTTTGAAACAATTATAACAACCTTCCAAGACCATCAGATGCAATTACTTGCAAAAGTCAGCATCATGATAAGCTTAAGCTTTTCCTTTAGATTATGGTTAAAAACTTTATCCTTAACTGTTACATTTTGCAGAAAATGCTTCTTACTTCGATCAAGGATTGGAATACCTCTATGACGTTCAGCTAAGTCATGATGATGTACGTACAGAGCAGCTAATTATGAAACTGTTGAGACAGGCAGCTGCTGCTTAGAACTTTGGTAGCAAAGGTATAGCAAGTATACGGAGGTCAGTCAACAGAAAAAGAAAGTCGAAAAGTAAATCTTGACAGAAAACAAAGCAGGATAAACAGGAAGAAAAGACAAAACAAAACATTTAAAAATAAATAAATCATATAAAAAAGAAACAAAAATCAAAACATCACACATAAAATAAAAATTGGGATGGAAACAAAAACAAATTGAAAACTTAACTTTTAAACAGAATGAAGGGAGAATGCTGTCATATAACTATCAATAAATAACGTCAATTGTCACTTATGTCAGCGTTATATATTATTCTGAGCCTGATTTTACAAGTTTTTTCTCAATCAATGACAATAGGAATTCCTCTCACAACATAAAACATACTTTATTGCACATAGTGTCAAATTGTGAATTTTATCAAAAAGGAGCAATATATTGCAGCTATCCAAAAAGGCAGCTATGTCCTCTAAGGGAAAATAAAATAAATAATAGGGTAATAATTATATGGATAAAAAGCTATGAGTTTAAAACAGTTTGCATGTCAAACACAGTCCCTCCCTTCATTTTGCATTTACACAAACCTGCGCGGGCTTCCTCATCGGGGAGGAGGAGGAATCCGTACCAGCAGACTGCCGCCCCGCCCCACCACTCCCGTGTACCACACTCACGGGTATGTGCACTGCCTTAGGGGTTGCACGGTTACTTGAGTCATTGGGAGTGTCTTTGCACACAGAGACCCCGACTTTAGGGGGAGGGGCTGGCTTCCCCGGTACCGGGGAGTTCAACACAGGCTTGTTAGGGGGCAGTGGGGGTGGTGTACCCCTGCCCAATGGGACCATTTTGCGTGGAGAGGTGTTGGCAGCACTGATATTTGGATTATTAGCATTTTGGGAGGCTACATTTACAGTCAACATTTTGCCTCCGGATGATATAACGGCAGAGGTCCCCGGGGAGATACCAATTCTCGTACCTACACCACGATAGTTCTCGGACTTGTCAATCGATACAGCCCCGACAGGGCCTACTCTCATTTCAGAGGATTCTCCTCCACCTATGGAACCCCTTTCTGGGGACCGGGCAGGGGAGTTAACTCCATAGCGCACAGTCTTTAGAACAGCATTTTCTCCAATACCTGCTGGAGAGTATGGTCTATCTTCCGAGATTCGAACTCCTCCATCCACAACTAGTGGTTTTGAAGATTTTGGCACAGGTTTACCTACTGTGGGACTAATTACGCTAAGAGTGGCTCCTCCTAGCCTCTCCGCACCAGCTCGAGCGGGAGAAGGTGAGGTCTTAACTTCTATGTTCTGTAGAGAATCTTTGGCCGCAGTGGCCGCCGACATCAACTGTTTCTGAAGCGCGTCCACCTGCATTTGTAGTATATCCACCTGGGACTGAAGTTCTTTGTTTTTGGTATCACTTTTACTGAGACGGTTTTTTAATTGTTCTCGTTCTAGATCAAAGTCACTCAATTGCTTCTCCATTGAAGCCTCCATCTTTAGTGATTTCTTGCTTTCTTGCACAAGGCCCTCGGCCATTGTTATAGTTTTATTTTTTTCATCTTTCAACAACTGGTCGTACTGATTACATTTTTGTCTGTCGATGACAAGTCTTTCAATCAATTTCTTTTGTTCTTTTATTAACATTACAGCCACCTGTTTATGTTTCACAGAATTTGCACGTTCTTCTTCTAAACTCGCGAGAGTCTTTTTTAGATCCTTTTCCAGCTTTTTATTTTGACCTTTCTCATAATCAATCTGTGAAAGAAAAGAAACTTCTGTAATCAAAATATTTTATTGTTAAAGCTTACAGCAAATGAAAATATTAGTATAGAAGTCAATTGCAACAAGCTTGGGAAAAGTTGGGTACCTAATTTTGACGTAGCTTTAACAATTTTTCTACTACCTGGTTGGTACAAACCAAATCTATATAAGAGAAATGGGGCCGTTCTATCTCAGAAATTAAATGGATACAACCAATCCAAAATTTTATAGATGCGAGTGGCGTGTGCAAATAAAGTCTTTGATTGCTCCCCTCTGACAAAAACCAAGATCAAAGCAGGATCTGCTGTTTTTATTTTTACACTCGACATTTTTGTGTTTTACTAGGACAATTTTTATTTTAACCGAGAATGCAATTGACAGGTGATGGCTATATAACAAGGCTAGATTCTGGATCAAATTCACATTTGGGCAAAATCTTTAAGACTAAAGCCCTAGACTTATGAGATGTAAATTACAGCTGATTTCATGTTAGGTAGACAAATAGGCCCTACCT
The DNA here is from genome assembly GCA_947623455.1 of Mimachlamys varia. NCBI lineage: Eukaryota > Metazoa > Mollusca > Bivalvia > Pectinida > Pectinidae > Mimachlamys > Mimachlamys varia. The sequence continues at coordinate 37,005,388 of OX392534.1, forward strand.
CCTGACGAAGGCGCTCTCTCTCCTTCTCCAGCATGTACGTCACGTCATCGCCTTGGGCAGTGTCCTGAGCATGCTTCCTTTTCTCATCTTCCAATTCACTGCATACCTACAATACAATACACAATGCATTTTGGTGTATCTTTTACATTATTACAAACTTGTTTAAAAATAAACTCACTTCTTTATAGTCAATAAAGACAGAGCATGTGTCGTGGTGCATGTGGTTCAATATATCATCATGATCGTATATTTTCTGTGAATATTTTCACAGAAGTGGGAAAAGGCTCTGCAATGCTAGTCATACCAATTTTGTGAATATTGGTTAAAATTTTCAAAGTTAAATGTCTGTTAAAAAAAGGTTTAAAGAGACTGAGTAGAAATGAAATTATGATGGAATGACGACCAAGAGCTACACTTTAATTAATGGCCACTTCATGGTAGGGCATAAAATGTTGATGACAGAATGACTCTGAACAGTTTGGTTTATTTTTATTTTACGTCCTATTAACAGCCAGGGTCATTTAAGGACGTGCCAGGTTTTGGAGATGGAGGAAAGCCAGAGTACCTGGAGAAAAACCGCTGACCTACGGTCAATACCTGGCAACTGCCTCACGTGGGATTCGAACTCCCAACCTAGAAGTGGAGGCAAGTTCGAATCCCACATAGAACAGACTTCAGCATAAGTACAGGTGAATTAATTGACATGGTATGTGTGAGTAAGTGAAATCACTTATCTTGTAAATTTTCATTTTCCAACACCTTAATGAAATCCCCTTCCATCATACCTTGTGGTAACGTTTCTCGGCCGTGGCCAATTGCTCCCTCATCTTTATCTGAGCCTTGCGCTGGGTGGCAATGAGGTTCTCCAGTTGTGCTAGCTGGTTGTCGTACATGGACTTGATGGCCGTCTCATCAAACGTGTTGTCTTTCATGTTGTCAGAATCCCTCTGTAAAGCCTGGAAGGGATCCCCTAATCCAAAACGTCCATATTTGGCCTGGTATAGTAACTGTTTAGCCTTCTCCGCCTGTAAGTGTAGTTCATTGGTATAATAATACAATACTTATGTCAAATTTGGTCTTGAATATCAATAAAATAACATGGTTCCCGTATATAATTTTTAGTCAAGTAATACATTGATAAAATGTGACATTATATATATATCCCTTCCAGTGACCTTGACCTTTGATGCAAACAGAAATATTTAAACGTGTACATGACACATTTGAGAATGTAGTTATGATACATAAAATTAATCATGTTTGAAAAATAAATAAGATAAGCTGTTCAAATCGTACCACTGGGAAATTTTATTCTAGGGGTGACCTGGACTTTTGGGATATACATTTAATAAATGTGACACATTTTTCTCACCCGATGCATTCATCTAAATGTTTATATTAATAGGAAATTGTCCGTGGCCAATTAAAAAAAGAACAGACAAATTATTTATTAATCCCCATCCCAAAACAACTTTGGTAAGACAAGAAGATCAGACATTTCAATTTTATGCATGATGACAACAATGTATCCTGAGAATGTTAAGTCATTCCATACTGAATACAAATTGACCTATTCCTCCTTAGGAATGAATCTCCTGATAAATGTAACAACATTTCTAGCTTGTAGAGCTCTATCAGTGTGCACCATACAAATCATGACAAAAAAAAAGAATTACGGTTCACAAGAGAGTCAGTCCGCGGAGAGTCAATCTGATTAGAATTACAAAGCTGTAGGGCACAATGCAATAGTTGACAGGCAGTAAAGACTAACCTTCAAGGTTGCTATGACAACATCCCTAGCTTGGAGCTCCCCTTCCAGGTAACTAAGCAACCGTAACAGGTCCGCTTTGTTCAGGTCCATCTTAGGGTGACGCTACAACATAAATCAACAAAGGTGTTACTTTGATATAAGAACATACACAAGCTGTATCAGTTTTTCTTTTTCTAATTTACATTTTCACATTTAGGAAACACCATAGAGTCCGTCCAATCATTGAATCAATGATTTTTTTTTCTTTTTTTGTTTAAACCTCTCATGATCAGTTTACATCAACTATCCTTTCAAACAAAATATTGCATATACATATATAATATAAACGTGTTCACATATGTTAACTAACAACATGCATAGCTAATATACATTTGTAACAACGCCAAAGAAAGTCAATCATTAGTTGGTAGGAAATCATTCTGTTGTCATCATATATCATATTTATACTTATTATTATGAAGTATTAAAACATCAACATCACTCCCAGTCGAAATCTTGTCTTGTGACCTGTGTGACCGCCCTTTACTTATAAATGATCAGGCACAGATTGGACTCTCAGGATTTCAACAACTCATGTACATAATGTATACATTGTAGAGTCCAAAGTGTATTGTACTTTGTTGCATTTATATAATATATGCAGGCCGAGAAAATATGATTTATAAAAAGCAAGTTACCAATTCAGTACTACAGGAGCTTATTGTGATAAATTTGGATAATAATGACAAAGTCATTCACATACAAATGTACAATAATAAACCATTGTACACTTATTAAGTATGCTTCTACGACTGATTATGCCATTACTTGATACTTTTTCAATTAATGAATTTTTCACATCACAAATGTATATGTTTTCTGTTACATTAAAATGTTTACGATATGACACACATGCACCTACACTGGCCACAGTAAAACCTTTATTTCCTGTATTTGTGCAGCGAGCACATATATAACACACCCACATACATGTACATATACAATGTATATACTGTACTGTGATCCGAAATTTTCAGCATTTTTTCTAATTCTGTACGTATGTTGATAAAACTTTATTCATTGATGTGTGGTATACTTAAAGTACAACTGCTTTTAAGGCAAGCTTATTAGGAGATGCATTTAATTCTGTTAAATTTATCAAATTACTTGTTCACGGACGTGAAACATGATACTTGCCATGTATATTATAAATGTATTTCATGTACCTGTATCTACAATGGACAGATGCAGACGACACATACCTGGTACATACAGTATATACCTACACTTTAGGTTGATTTGTGTAATGTTTTAATGATCGAGTTTTAGTCAAGAAAAAAATTCTTTCGAATCAAAACAATACATCATAGAGTATTTTTCTCAACATCACTTCAACCATAGCACTCTGACCTCTAGCTATCTATTGAAGAATGATATTAATATAAATTGGCTATAATTATAACACTCCAAAATATTGACTCTGTAAAGCAAGGGGACTTCATTTATACAGTACATTTATTCTACAGAAAAAAAAAGTTATTACATAATCTGTTGAATAGCAAATTACAATATAAAGAAACATTTTGCCTTCACCAGTAAAAACACAAAAGGTAGCAAGCCTAGGTTTAAAATTTGAAATTACATGAAGGGTCTATACACCAAAGCAGGGAAACTAGAATAACCAACTTTGAAACTCGGACTATTCAGTAAAACAGAGCTGGCCAGTGAATCGGTGAATCCCTTCTGAGATAAGTACCACTGATGACAGTAAACAATGTCAAGACAGTCAGATCTGGAGCTAGACTGGCAGACGAATACACCTTTGATAATGTATTGGGATCAATAATATACTACAACTGTTTATATGGATAATGTGCATGTGAGTAATGTGTGTTAGTCAGCAATTAAACATATTATTAACATATGTCATCAAGATGTGTAACTAGAGCTGGGTACCACAAAATCAAAAGTGCCACAGTATTTAGGCAAATACTGCGGTACATACCACAGTATACCGCCTTGATTGAATATTTGAGCTAGCTAAAGGTCTCGGGCTGTTCTGAAGCCAATCAACAAGAGGCCTGTCAAAAGTTTCTCTTTGTGTTATCCTCTAATATTGTTTGAGTGAATTCGAAGCTATGTCTGCCCTAGTTGATCAGCAGACTTATAGGAAATTTGATTAAACTATATTGGAATTCTAATTGATCTATGTAACAAAGAGTTCTTTGATAAGTTAAATGAAAGTCCCCAAAAAACTGGTACAGGACTAATGTACATGTACCACGGTACGTACCATCTCAACTTTATATAATGGTATACCGGTAAAACCGCCCAGCCCTATGTGTAACTTCACATGTTGTATACATTATATGACTATACATTGTAAATGTGATAAGTTAATAAAAATATCTCATGGGGTGTAGACTATGTACTATTATATAATTAGTACTCTATAAGGGCCTGTATCTATGAAACTGTTCAATGATATTTAATATTTAATCATATGTTAATGGTAGTATTCACTCAAACTAACTTTCCTGTAAGTTCCTAACTTGCTATATATTTACATTTTCCCTTCAAATTAGACAAATTTTAATTCATCATGATATGCTGGGTAGATAGGTTTGAACGCAGTATCTTGAGTCAGAGAACGGTTTTAATAAAAAGGGATTTCACCTGCAAGGAAATGAAAGCACGCATTCAAGATGCAATATTATGGTTTATTTTCCATTTAAAGATTAACTAGATACTTTAGTCTATTTAATTATTTAACTTTACAATTACAATCTGACGACGCAAACCATTGTTCTCAGTACATGGCGTAATTCAGAATAATTGTCTTATTGAACACATTAGAAAATTAACAGCAGTAATTATAAGTCAGTTGCTAAATATTCTATCTGCTTAAATCATGGTATCTTGTTTGTTTTAGTTACATGTCTGAAAAGTAAGGATACATAGATTCACATTTTTTCCCTAATTGATTATAGGATATCTATCCAACAGGGCATTTTGAAAATTGCGAAAATGGCACAAATAGTTTAGGAAGGTAGGGTGACGAAACAAGCAACATTATTGTTTAATGGTCCTAAATAAAAAACAGGTATTGTGGTACTAAAAGCAGTCACAATTGTGCTAAATAAGTTTTTAGACATGTACCGTGGTATAATGTGTTCTCCACCAGTCAGTTATTAAGAATTCATTTATATCTCTGCAACCATTTATTTTTTCATTAAATCTTTTGCTCACAAATCATCCTCTGCCAGGGAAATGGTGAGAGGTCAAGCCTGCAGGGAAAAGTTGATATTGAAACTAAAACTTACCCATTCTCTAGTCCATTTGTTAATCTTTAGAAGACAAAACTGCTTTTATTGACCTTAAAAAATCTCTCGACAGTAAATAAACGAGCTTTTGAATTGAGTCCAATGTGTTGACATTTGATTACTACGTATACACTGATCTGATTCTTGAACTATGATGTTGAACAAATATGCATGCTTTTGTAACATATTCTTGGCGAGCAGCATATCAGGTAATGTTATATGGCTCTACCAACGAAGCCGAAGCAGCATGACCAGTCAACTGAGTGACAGAGACCATATTCAACACTACACATGTATGTCAACAAGCCAGTGCAGCCACACATTTACTAGCACCTTTTACACTTCTCCCTATTTTCTCTTAATACAACCACCATGGAATATATATTTGGGTACCAATGTAAACAGAAAAAAAACGCATCCAGGTAGAGTGCACTGACCAATAATCAAACCACTCACTGTAGGTCTCAGGTGTGATAATCTATGGCTCTACCACCTGATCGGCCAAAGAAGCATGCTCTGTCAGTTATGTTTTGCAACACAACTCATTTATGAAGAAAAAAAATGAATAATCTCGAACTCTGATGTTCTGCTTGCATCAAAATCAAAATATGCAGTTGGTTGTCACAACAATATAACTGCACCAACACTGCAGGTGTCCCTATACATGCATATATGTCATTTACGGTTCAAGATGAACTTATTAAAACTAGGCCTAAGACTACCAAATATTTCTGCACAGCATCTGAAGTTGGTTGATGCATAAAATAGATTAGTTGCCAATAAAGAATGCAATATAATATCTTCTTTTTATTTAGTTTCAATCTTACTGAGCCATGTTTGCAAACATCAACCTATAAATAAATTGGAAGCTCATTTTAATTTGATGAAATACAAAACCAATGGCACCTATAATTATTAACTATAGTTGTTGTAATATTATTGTAATTTTACATACTTGAAACAGTAATGAATAGCTCAATACAACGGAAGATACCGACATCGTGTTGTTGGATGTCAAAAATGATGCGGAGCCAGAGGTTGTATATTGGACTGTTGTAGTCGAAGTCACAATGCTTAGCATTCCAACGTTGTTTACCTTGCTTGTGATTATCGGTTAGACTTAATAAATACAAAATTAACAGGTTTAATATTTTGTTTACCTTTTACAATGCATATGCTTACCTTCAGCGTGTTTGATTGCAGTTTCTCCGCGGGGTCGTATAACCCCGCGGCCTGTTTGACATTTCTCGCCGCCATTTTGACGGGTAAAAGTGGCAATTTTCACAATTCTTTGAAGATTTTCCTCTCGTTTCACGAATCAGATCGTCATTTTCAGATGTGTTTTTGAGAACAATTAATGTCAAAGCCCATAAATATACACATCTAAGATGCTGGGCCAAACCTCATCAACAAGAAGGTTTATCGCATTGTCCGGGAAATCTAATCCTAATCATGATCACGTGACGTCAAAATACAAGTGCTTGCAAGAAGTTTCGTATTTTAAATTTCGTAAAAGATAACACCTTTTATTCAATCACATATTTTAGTACTGGATACCAAATCCACAAAAATATTGTTTGTAAAAGAATAGAGGTTAAGTAAAAGCATTAGAACATAATACAGTCGTTTGTGTATAATAATACGAAACTAGGATCCGGTAAAATAGTAGCTCTGTATCTCAAGTGTCACCACTTTGCTTTCGGAAGTTGTTGTTTACGAGTTTTCCTGTGGATGAGGAGGATGGCTTCAGGCTATTTTGATATATTTGCATCAGAATGCTAACACCAAGAAAGAGATGTCTTAATATACATGTATTCCAATATGCCTCTCTGGTAGCAAAGTAAAGTCGGCAAATTTTTGTCATGGCATCCCCGGTGGTCACCGCATGTGGTCCCCGTCTACATCATAGTTTACGACATTGTGCTTTCCCATTCAAGCAATGTCGGCCATGGAACCACTACACTTTATTCCGAAGTTCGTCAACAATTAGCGTTGATTTCAATGAGATCGAAAATCCTGTTTCGAATAGCCTTTACGATAATGCCAAACCATTTGATGATATCCCAGGACCAAGAGGTTTGCCTTTCTTAGGAACGCTGCATCAATACAGAGGTTATTATTATAAACATAAACCTTATTTGTTCTACACCAGTTATGGTTGGGCAGTCGACCTCATACACTTTCATGCCCGGTCGGAATCAAACCCCAGCTGTGCACCTTATGTTATAAGTAAAAAGCAATTGCACTGAAACATTGCACCACCCAACCACCTTAGGTTACCATTATACATGACAATAATTATTCATTTCATGAAATACTAAATGGTTAAGCTATATAGGACTATATGTCCTGGAAAAATCTGATAGAAACAGTTGTTAAAACAATGTCATCCAAAAATTTAGATACGCAACACACAGTACACAAATTCCGCAACAAAGTTTGCCAGATCCTCCTCCAGCTACATCTATACATGATGAGTGATGTACATGTAGTACATGTAGTATAAATACTGATGTAACAGTTCAACCAATATATTGTGTTTCCTTTGATACATTATTCCTTGTTTTATCAGTAGCCCTAACAATAAGAACAAGACTAGAATATTCCTGATACTAGGACCTTAACAGAAAAAAGGCAGGGACTGACCAGAGTTTTGAACCCAGGACCTTCAGAACATTTAGATGGACACTCAACAAACTGAGCTATATCTTGTCGATGAAATTGACCCAATCCAGTTCTGCTACATCATCCCTCTAATATTTTCTAAGGTCTTACTTAAGACAAATTACAACCCAGGTTCGGGTATCCCCTTGCCAAGGATACGAGAAATGCATTAAACAAGCTGGGTTGGTCACAGCACCATTGTAACAGTAGAGGAATAATGTACGACCAGACAGCTTCAAACCTGGACTCGCCAAATTGTACATCATTTAAATTGAGAGTCAGTTAAAGCATTTATGAAGTGGTAAACTGCAAATACTCTACTGCCACATTTTCACAATTTATCTTGTATTTCTTCTAATTTTCAGGACCGTTTCAAAAGTTCAACATAGATCGATTCCAAACCTCGTTACACAAGCGCTACCAGAAATATGGCCCCATCATGAAGGAAACAATAGCTGGAGTGACCGCAGTTCGTTTGTTTGATCCAGACTACGTTAAAATTGTGTATCAGAATGAAGGGAAGGTACCACATGTGGCTCCTCTACTGGATACAACACGGCTATATAGAAGTCAGAAAAATATGTCTCCTGGCCTCGGTAATACGTAAGTCATGTATTGATGTTGAGACGAGTGTGAATGCAGTAAACCGTTTGGTAGTGTTAGTAATAGAAATGTAGAGTAACCAGTTTAAGTGATTATACAACATTTCACCAAACCCGTTAATACTAAATTAAAACATATCAATTATTGTCTAATGTATACCTCAATTGATGCATTACTGAAAACAATTTTCTACAGTCAGTACATATACTAAAATAACTATGAAAGTGATTATATGCAATATTAGCTAACTTTATTTGAATTGAATATCAGGTACATGAAATTGTGTCAAAGTGACATGAATTGTTTTTTGCCAGGAATGGTGACGAATGGTATAGACTTAGAAGTGCGGTACAACAGATGATGATGCGGCCCAAGGAGGTCACGGTCTACCTCCCTAATGTTCAAACGGTTGCCGAGGAATTTGTCAACAATATCAGCAATTCTCTCCGAGGCAAAGATGGACAAGTGCAAAACTTCAGGAAGGAACTTGCAAAGTGGAATTTAGAATGTGAGCAAGATAATTGAAATATAATCCAAATAAAAAATAGTCATAATGGGATCTCTCAAGATGATAAATAATCACATAAAGTCACTTGGTACTGCCAAATATTTAGAAAAATTACAAATTAAAATATTTTTTATGCTTCTAGCAAATAACTGATTTCTATATTAAGGTATTTGTGCAACAATATCTTAATTATATATACAAATGAATTGTAACCTCATTTAAATGATGTTCATGGGAAAGTAATGCTACACTCTGTTAATGTGAAATTGTTAGGTTTAAGGTCTAATGTAATTTATCCTCAATAAATAAAGTTCATTATTAATGATACACCACAGCAGACACGAAGCTGGAGTTAATGAGCTCGCTGGTCACATGATGGTGTGATGTTATAAAAGTACAAAGAATTCCCCAAGTTAGGTTAGTGTGTATACATACTCAACCTTTGTGTTCTTCAATATTTAATGAAAAACTCTGTAACATATCCATAAGTAGGAGTTGAATTGGATAGTGTACCATCTGTTAGAGAAGCAGGTAGCGCTAGACATGTGTTTTAGATATTATGTTGATTTGTTATTTTCATGGTTTCAGCCTCTGGCAGCACCTGTTTTGAGACGAGGCTAGGTTGTTTAGAATCAGGATCTGGATCATGGACGGAGAAGATGATAACAGCCAACAATGATATATTTGCACTCTCTACAAAAATAACATTTTCTGTACCTTTTCATACACTGTTCACCACGCCAATATGGAAGAAACTTGTTGCAGCAGAAGATTTCTTTTTCCTGTAATTATTTCTTATTTTTGTTATAAACATTTTCATAGAGATCAGTTAAGTTTAAAGTATTGAAAAAAACATTCTCAGATGAGAGGTTTCTTGAAAATTGAAGTATATTGGAGAAACATCTTAAAAAGATAGTACAGTGGATTCCACTTCATATCACTCCTATTTATATCACATTCCTCTTTATATCATGTTTTTCCCAAAACCATTTTTCCCTCTTTATAATCTATGTAATTTTGTTCGGTTAATATGATATATTTTAAGGTGAATTCCTCTCTTAATATCATGTTGGTTTTTTTTAACCAATCATATAAAAAAAAATCCAGAAAATAATGTCATTTCTATTGATTTCAAATGCATCTTGAATATTGCAAACAAAATAAAAAATACAATTTTTTTTTTATCTATAGATTGAAAGATCTTCATATATACATTGAATAGCTTACTTTTAGTTATAGAGATTGGGAATGCACTTGAATTAGCATGTCGGAAACCCACGATACACTTCTCTGACGCATACCGTGGGCTAGAATAGCCGATGATGTAGAATTAGAGGAAAAAAGTGTTGCATGAAAAATAACCTCAAAAATTTTTTTAATGGAAATAATGTTATTTATGTATAGAAACATCTTCATATGTACATTAAATAGCTTACTTTTAGTTATAAAGATTGGAAATGCACCAGATTTAGTGCAAAAAATGTTTCTCTTAATGTCATACTCCTGTTAGTAACAAGTTTTTGTCTGACAAATGCAACATGAGATACAAAGAAATGCACTGTTGTATTATACACAAATGATTTACACCTGTATTAAACATATTGCAACGTTTTAAGACTGACCAATCCCTTTGTCAAGCTGTGACTAATTGAAAGTTTTTTAGTATTGTTTACCTGTACAAACTTGGATACTAGCTAACTTAATGTTTATATGTATTAAGGATCCTTACAACATCTCATTTGATGTATCCCCATACTCCTTTTTGATGCTAAAATGTTGCCAGACAAATGGAGGTAATATGTCAAACTTTGTATCTTTATGTCCTGACAGAAACGGTCAGAAGTTGGTGGACGAGACGGCACAAAAGATTGATGACCTGGTGGCTAAAGGTCAGATGGACGATACCAAGTATAATTTCCTCGCCTACCTCCTCAGCAGGAAGGAACTCAGCTACAAGGATATCAGCATCATCACACTGTCACTGTTTGGAGATGGGCTAAACACGGTATTAGATTGTTTGTGAAAACAAAATTTCTGTTTTTCTAAAAGAGTTTACTGTTTTATGTGTGGGCATGTGATCAGTGATAAGATGCAAGTGTAAACAAAGCTTTTTAGTAACTTATGTGATATTAAGCCAAAAAAAAAATATTTTTGAAAATTTCGTCTGGCATTTTATGAAATGATATTCCTTAATGTAGTCTGTTGGATATAATTGACATTGAATATTTTCTCTGGTGTAACTTTCCCTTGAAATGAATGAAGACTGTCTTTATATCAAATATTTTTATTATCATTCAAGATTGTTTACCAGCTTAAAAAAGCATTGTCACAAAATCTAATCTATTTAATGATGATCAATATTTAATTATGTTTAATCGAAAATACAATGTAAAATTTCCCTTTTGCAGACTGTGCCAGCATTGATATTTGCATTGTATTGTTTGGCAAGGAACCCTACTGCCCAACAACTGGCCTATGAGGAGGTGTGTAGGGTCATTCCGGAGGGTGAGACCATCACACCTGACATGGTAGCTCGCTTACCTTACCTAAAGGCATGTGTCAAAGAATCTTCAAGGTAAATCTTGGCACCTTTAGTCCTTTATATCAAATACCAAATTCATTTTATTGCACGTCCTTAAGTTGCTTTAGCTGTTAACAAGATGTTAAGCTAAATAAAACCAAAATATCGAATTTAGTATTTGTATAAAAGCAGTACGTACCAATAATATTTTTGTGTAAAAAAAGTAATGTGAAATGACCTAGGGGAGATAACTCTGCTTGCAATCTTTGTTTCTATTTGAAAAATATTGATATAGTATTGTCCAACTGATAGATGTTTAATCTGTTTAGTTCCATGACCTTTCCTATCTGCATTTTACAGACTTTATCCCATTGGCCTGGATATCAAAAGAATTCCACAGAAGAATTTGGTGATTGGAGGTTACCAGGTCCCTGCAGGGGTAAGATTTATATCAGGTTGTAAGTTAGGAAGTGTAGAATCGTTTTAGGGTCCAAAAGTACAGTAAAGAGTATTGTCTTTGTCAGTGTGTCCAAGAGTCTTGTGTGTAATCATCTGTAGTATAGAACAAGAGATCTCATGAACAACTTTGATTATATTAACATCATATTATTACTTTTGGGATAAAGATGGTGTACAAGATAATTATATCACAAAAAAATTATAAGATAATTTGATGGTCAACAACGCCTCCAAAGATAATACCAAGATTGAAAATTGAAGTTACATGTTTATTGTATATTGTATTTCAATATTGTCAATAAATATTAACACAATGTAGTAAAAGGAGATATAAAGACATTCCATTTACATATTGAACAGAACATTAACTTAATCAGCTCAAGATATTTGAACCCTCAGGAATGAATGAAAAACAATTCACACAACCTGCTACTATCATATTTTCACAAAGTTATGATTTATATGGCATAATCTATAATTAAAGGCCCAATCTACGTAACTTCTGGAATTTTTTGGGATTCTGAAAAATTATGAAAAAAATCCAGTTGAAAACCATGCAAAAATGAGTCTAAAAGGAAGTAAACCTGAGCAGTAACTAACAAGAAACTCTCTACAAAAAAGTCTAAAGAATTGAAAATAATTCAGGTTTAATTCACTTCAACAACAAGCTGCAGTTAGAAGACAGTTCAAAATAGACGCATATTTACAAATACCGTGTTTCAACTGCTGCTGTACCGGTAACCACGTAAGAATTCATCTTGAATATTGCTGATATCAGTTAATCTTAACTTAATCTATAAATATAATAAGTTATAAGGCTTCATTTTTGCTTCATGTTTTGCTGAAAGTTGGGCCTTTAACATTTACATCATGTGTAACTCCTATGTGACTTGATCTGCAGACAATCGTGGAGCTGGTCCCGTATGTAATGTTCCAGTCATCAGATCATTTCTCTGACCCTGAAAAGTTCAAACCAGAGCGATGGTTGAGAGATGGGTCAGCCCTAAATATTCACCCATATCTACTGACTCCCTTCGGTCATGGGCCGAGAATGTGTGCAGGTAATTTAGATTACTTTCGTTTTATCAATGATTGTTGGTGTTCTTTAAAAAGAAGTGTTTCGATTATTATTTAAGGACTATTAGGAAAAAGTATATGTTATATCACACAAAAGATTTTCACTTTGTTATGAGCCCTCCAAATCTGTCTGAGTTTGGCACAATCCACAGCAATATGGTTGAAAAGGGAGTACATTATGATTATCAATCACAGGGTCAGTTTACCTGTACTCTCTAATCACTGTTATATTTTGGATAAATGTAACATGTAAAAGATCAGTACTTATAAGGTGCCTGTTATCTAACTGTTATTAATCTGATTGGTGTGCTGTCCTTTCTGTTCAGAAAATTATACTGTAAATGCACATATTTTAGTGGAAATCTTATTTTAGCAATTTTTAAGATGAAAGCATTCCGTTAAATTATGGTTGTGCTAATTACAGTTTCTGTATATGGCTTCTTCAGCAAGATATTGGTTGTACATGTATCGATTCATCATTATGTTAATTTGTTTAAATTTGATTATGTACTACAATACTATTTATAACATTAGTACTTTTTAATTGTCTAACATCATAGTATTAACCACCTTTCGAATTAACGTTAAATTTTCACAGGGAGTATCTAAATATTATTGAATTTTCACAGGGAGACGATTTGCTGAGCAGGAGATGTATGTGTTATTATCCAAATTGCTACAAAGATTCACCATCGACTGGCAAGGGGAGGAGCTAGAGCAGAAGTTTCAGATGCTGATGGTTCCAGATAAGCCTGTCACAGTGTCCTTCAAGGATCGTCATTAAGGGAGGCAATTCTATAAAATTGAAAATGAGTCCAGTCAGCTGATAATCTGGTTTTAATGTGACTTCATAAAATTCATTAAACATGAAATCAAATAACTGAACTTCTTTTTCAGGGTGTTGAGAAGATCTTGATTTAAAATTTGAGAAGATTTGGATTAATTAAAAATCTTTTTTTTTTATCTTTGATTTTATTTCATGTGAATTCCATAAAATTGTAATACAAAGATATTATTTTTTACATTTTCATAGAAATATATCAAATGAAGAAGGTTATAAAAATTGTCTGTCTGTATTAAAAGACATTTCTGATAATTGTTGATAACCAGAAGTATAGGTGTATGTGTAAACAGAGCTTATTTCAGTGTGTTTTATCAGTTCAGTTAGACTTGAATTGACTGCAGAAATAAGAAAAGTTTTCCATTTTTTCTTTATTGACCATTGATCACAAATGAATTGATAATCAAAATCGCTCCTAGAGCAGTTGTTCAGTTGAATGTTTGATACGTATGGAAATCTGTGGATTGTTTACAAGATATGTTTGTGATTGTATTTCGAAAGCTTTTTTTAATTTATTATGTAGATTCTCTTTATAATGATGATGGCAATCTCCGTTGTGATATAAACAGGTTGATAAGATGATTATTTATTTACAATAACACCCCACTTACTTGAACTCGTGGGGACCTGATAAATAGTTTGAGGAATACATGGTATTCAAGTAATCCAAGGTTGGTGGAATATGAACTCGGTCGGGACCAAACGAAATGTTCGACGAATAACGGATATTAACAGGAGTTAACTGGGTATGAGTAAGTGGGGTTTTACTGTACATCGGATGTGACAATCTCCTTTGTGATGATATAACAGCTTGATATGATAATTATTTATTTATAGCGAATGTTATGAATTAATTTTACTGTGAGTGAAATGTCTAATAGCCTCAAAGCTTAACTTGACCTTGACACACTTGCCTTTCACATTGTTTTATTACTTTAATAAATAAGTCTTTATATAATTGGAAATTATTTTTCATTTGAAACACAATAACTGATATGTCATTAATAGGATACTGTATGCATAAAATGATAGTCCATGCATAATATATTATACAGTCAAGCTCTTGTCCTTCACTGGATAAAATCCATATTACATATCCTAGTGTTCATTTCACTGTTATCCTGTGATGACGACCGATAAATATATTTAGAATTGTGTGTGATAATATTTGTTGTCATGATAATTCACCCAAATAAGAAGGGTGAAGGATGCAGAGGAAAACTATGGCAGAAATATACTGTATATATAGGTATCTCAGCATGTTGTTGAACCCAAATATATGTCGGATACCTATATTGTAACCAAACTGAAATCTACCTACAGTTATTTATAGATCAGTTCCTTTGCTGTCCTCCGATTGTGTGGGAATTTACTACCATCTCACCAGAGTGTTTGTGTTGAACCCTGCATGGTTGTCTGTATAAGATCCCAGTTCACACACACACCGCAAACAAACTAAAATATCGGTAACTAACTTCATGGTATTGTGATGCAATACAAATATGAACATTTGGATAAGAAGGACAAAATAGACAAATGTCTTACAGGGATTTTTTTCCTGGGTCCAGCGTCCATCAATTTTGTTTGCAGTACCTTCAAATTGGGATTTTATATTATGACAACATTTTTCAAGGGAACTTGGCCTATGTCTGGCTCTAATTGCTATACAGTGGACTCCACTTAATATCACCCCTGTTAATATCATGGTTTTGTCTGACAAATGCAACATGATATAAAGAGGAGTGCACTGTAATAGGAAAGTTCCTGACCTTGTTACAAAAAAAAACTTGACCTGTCAAAATTAAATACATATGGCTACTCCATACCTCAGACAATAAGTGTTATTATAACACCTTATATATATTTTACTATTTACTGAACTAGATAAGTATTATCCCAGTCACAATCATATCCAGTTATCCTTTGTCTCCCTGATTTATTTACATACTAGCATTATCCTGGTGACATTTCAGCTTTAAAAAATTTAATTTTGATCTTTTGTCGTACTGCTTTATTTACATACATGTATCAGCATTATCCTGGTGACATTTAAGCTTTAAAACGTTTATTTTGATCTTTTGTCAACACTGCATCTTTTACATATCAGCATTATCCTGGTGACATATAACCTTGAAGAAGTTTGTTTTGTTGGATTTTATTTCCTTGTATAAGTGCCAGTGTAGTGACTTTTTATATGTTACAACCAGTGATAAAATATTATAACCAGTGAAGAAATATTCATTTGTGATTATTTTTTTGTGCCATTGCGATTTTTTATCATTTACTTGAAAGTATTAAACATATAATCTGAAATGATTGAATAAATTGCTTGTATCCAATCAAGAGAGAATAGAAATGTTGTATTTGTGTGGTGTATAATGTACTTCGATGGAAAAAGAAAGAGAGTTATTTCCCCTAAGTCATCCTGGTTAATCCTGATGAGATGTTGACATTATTTCTTAGTTTGTACAGTACATATTATGGTAGAGTATATAATATTCAAACTGTTTTAGTACATGAATGCTGCTGCTGCTGTTTTTATTGAGCAGGTTCTGGGATAAGAGAGTGTCATCAAAAATTTCCCACATAATTTTTTCTCAGTATCAGATGATGAACTGTTATTGCCTCACACAGGGGACAATATTTTGGACAATTGCTGTATTTTTACACTTTTGATAAGCTCACATGGAAGTGCTAGTTGAGCTCACGGTAATAAATATTGTGTGTTGTCCATTGTCCATCAAATTTCTATGAAGGAATTCTTAAGAACAAGGAACCCTAAGGCAATACTAATGCTATTTGGCCAGTAGATACCTGGGACAGAATGCTATAAAGTGTCCTTATGTAAATATCCTTGACTTACTTTCAAGGTCACAGAGGTTAAATCTATGAAAATCTTTTTAAAATCTTCTGAACAGTTTCATTTGGCCAGTACCTGGTAGGTACATTGTTTGTTTGAGTAGTTTTTAACATGCTAATACTTCCAAGAAGTTCAGTTATTTTGCAGAAAAATAATGAAGTACATAGTAAATACTATAATTTTTCTCATATAAATGACCTTGACCTACTTTCACTGTTCACAGGGGTCAAATATGAGAGAAAAACGTCAAAACATATTCTGAATAATAAGAGGTCACAATTACATGGACTGATATTGGCCTGTTGGTACATGACATGAAATACTTAACTTTTTTGTCAGATTAATGACCTTGACCTATTTTCAAGGTCAAAGAGGTTAAATATGTGAAAACATTTGAAATCTGCTTTTGGATAACCAAAAGGCCCAGATTACTGATACTTTGCCAGTTCATACCTTGCATGAAGTAATTAAAGTTCCTCTGTTGAATAACCTTGACCTTCTTTTTTCCTGTATAACCAAACGGCCTAGAGCATTAAGGTTTGGCTAGTACCTGAAACAGAATGCTGTAAAGTATTCTCAAATGACATTGATCTACTTTCAAGGTCAGAGGGGTGCAGTTCTGTTAAAAAAAAAAAAAGAGTACCTGGCATAAGTATGAAAGTCTCCTTAATTAAATGACCTTGACCTACTTTCAAGGTCACAGGGGTCAGATATTTAAATTATTCAAACAACTTTTGTAATTCCAGGAGGCCCTGGGTGATGATATGTTTTGACCAGAAATATTTTGGGATAGAGTTGGGATCATTCCTAAGCCAAAGGAAACTCTCTTATAAATGGAAACATTTGCACTTTCACCTTGGAATAATGAGGATATTTTCTGTGATTGCACAAATATCCAGATGAGCAATACAGGCCCTCTGGGCCACTTGTTACTTTAACTGTACATTATCAGCTGTTTATGGACCTCTACCTTGATTTCTGGTGTCAATGAATATACAAAACATATCTATTTTAGTGATTATGGTACTGGGAATTGAGGTACAAGAATCTCTTGTAACAGCATTCTACTGTCCATTTGTTGAAATAGTTTATATATTATAGATTCAGTGTGGTTTATTGTGTTTACCTGTAAAAGAAAAGTAAAACCTACTAACCAATGTTTTTTATAAACCTAGTTTTAAAATATGGAATTACAAAGTCACTTTAAAAAAAATAAATTATGATTTGTATGTATTGTACAAATTGCATGTCATTTAACTGAGTATATGATATAAAATGTGATGAAGTGAAATCCATCTTTTATACAAAACTTGTATAATTATATATGAACTAGATATTGAATTATTCTCAACTGTATACATATCAAACTTATACTTACTAGCCTTGGTTTCATCAAGGTTCCTTAACATAAGAAATTTACTTAACTTAAAAATCTCCATAGAAAAGCTTTACAGAATTAAAGAAAAGTTCCTTAACTGAAGATTGTCCCGTTGAATTCTGTAATGCTTTTCCATAGAGATTTGTAAGTTAAAGAATTTCTTTCAAGTTAAGTAACCATGATGAAACCAGGGCCTGTAGAGTTCAATTTGGCAAGTGTAAATTTCGGTTGGAAACTTATTTGGTGAGGTTTTTTTTTTTAACAGATCACAAAAATTTTGTGAGATAAAATACCAACAATATAAAAAAAATTCAGGAGATATTTATTTTCACAAATTTGTATGCGTTCACGAATTTAGCTGAATACTCACAAATATTAACAGTAATGCATTAACTGTAACTGCAAAGTTTCAAGACCAAATAATATGTACCCGCCCTAGGCACAGTGTTTGTGTGTAGAAAGAAAATGTTGGTATTGCATGGTTCCAAACTGATTATTGAAGATACCATCTGTATCCATTTATAATTCAACAAAATTCCATCTTTGAAAACTGAAAATTTGAATTATGTTCATTAACTTCTGTATTATAATTTAATCATGGAATTTTATGGGTTGTTCATCACTTTTGGTTGAAATAATAGATACATGCACCTGTATTTCCATATGCAAGTGTTTTGTCTACTGTTCAGTCTTGAAATTGTCATTGTGGAATTTTTAGACACAGTATGTAAATTATGCAAACGAAATATTGTATCAAAAAATATTTGTGGAAGTTTTTATGACCAGTGTATTGTTGTCCTACTTATATCCAGACATATCCTGTTAATAAAACTGTGTTAGGAAAAGTAAATTTTGTCAGTCCATTCTTTGTAACCTCGGAATGAAACGTTCCCTATATCACCTGTAGCAAAATATACACAGGAGTTCTAGGACTAAATACCGTCTGTGGTCTTGAAAGTAGGTCAAGGTCGATATGAATCCTTCTTATTTGTATTCCATCCATGGTACCTACAGAAAGTATCACAAATCTCTGCCATTATAAGGGTAAGGTTAATCGTTTACATCAACTTAACATAGTCTTGGAATACGATTTCATTGTTGGCCTACAGAATCTACCCAAGCTTTAAAGCTCTAGACATTATGGTTCTTTACTTACTATTATTCCTTATCTATACAGAAATGATGAATCCCATGTATAAAGCAGGGCAACAGTGTAATTGGTTTCCCTTGGTAACATTTAATTCCTATATTCAAAGCCTCCGAGATACATCCCTGGTAATGAACAATGGTTACCACATTCATGTAACGAGTGACTGAAATGGATGACAACAAGCCTCTTCGTCGTCCCTGTTTTGCTGTTGTTCTGTGACGTTCTGATAGAAAGTTTATTATGTCTCGCCTTCGAATGAAGGATTTGAGACACAATGTGTAAGTACCTGTTCTTCTGGTACAGATACAGGAGAGTTAACAAACAAGTGTACATGTGTAACCAAAGACGTATATCAGGCGTAAACTTGTCCTAGATTTGAAAAAACAAAATCAACAAGAAAAATAACAAACAGAAGAAATACTTGAATGTGGATTTTATTTTACAATGAAATACATACACATCTCGCACCCTAAAATGTATAAAACAAAACAATATATCTTTATATCAACAACTTCATACAATATAAATTGCATCATAGTCTTATTTTATAATGTATATTCTGTATATGAAATAGGTGTTATGTTAGAAATAAAATCTTTAATAAGGAAAAGATTTACAATAAAACAAAACCCAAGCTATTCAGAATGATTATATAAACTACAGTGCAAGGAAATTAACCTAAATTAATGTTAGAGAATTCACTCAAAATCTGGTTTATTAATGGGTAGACAAGTCTACAGTTCAATTTAATTAATACAATATTACATTTTATATATAAAGTAATTGTATCTGATAAATAAATTATCTGGTTACACCCATATGAACCATGTTCTGTTAAAGTAGTGTATTTTCATAAAGGTGTTACCAATATCAACCTAATACTTGTCATTGTCCACAATTTCACTGAATTTTCTGGGAAGCAATTTTGAATTAAGTGTTTTGATATTGTTGTCAACTTTAAAAAAAATTCATTTTGATATCAACAAGATCGCAATTTAATTTAATAGCAACAAATTTACAAAGTATATACAGTTAGCTTGAGAGAAACTTAATGGTTTTTTTTACAAATTATTTTCTCTCCAGTTCAATCAACCATTTTGAAGGTCCAAAATGGCTTCATAATAACACTAATATCAATGATTCGTGCAATGACAGAATACTATGTGATATCACTGCATTTTGTTTTGAAAGCCAAAAGAACTGAGTTTCCTGATAATTATGGAAATTACCTTGTCTTTCAAAGTTAAGCATGAAACTAAGTGGGATAGATTAAATAAGTACAAATATATCACAGTAAAATTCAAGTGCCTTGTCTCCAGCTAGTTTACAAATACATGTAACTCCATAAATAAAACCCTCAACTCCCATGGCACAACTTAATTCTTTGAAAGTTTCTGAACTCAGTGCGGAGTAAGCTCCCCTGGATCTTTGAAATGAGGTTACATAGCCACAATGATCTAGTAATGAAGAAAGGATAAGGAATCTGATCAGGATTAGAATACTAATTTTTTGGAAAAAAATTGACAAGAGACCCTGGATTTTTTTTTTAACATTGGATCATGCAGATATGATCTGACAAATTAATCTTTTGTTTCAATTATTAGAAATAAAATGTCCGTTGCAAAGCATTAATTTTGTTTGGTATGATTCGTTTATGTATAAACTTTTATGGTCATTTAAGGGTGTGCCAGGTTTAAATGGTTGAGGAAAGCTGGAGTTCCCGGAGAAAACCTACAGCCAGTACTATTATTTCAGGGTAAGATTTCACTCCAGGACAATAATTTCAGACCAATACACACTAACTTTTTACTGTATGTCTGTATTACATGTACCAAGTGGTATTTAAAAATGTATCAACATAAGTTTCTCGAATATGAACATATTTACTATAAATGAATATAAAGCAACGACCCGTCAAAGATGAAAAACAATGTTAACAATGAGCTTTTCACCAATGAGAAATATGCTGTAAATTATACCACTGATAAAGCCAACCCAATTTTTAGTGGAATTAAAGATAAAAATGAACCATACGAATGTATGTACATATCTATTTCATTTATATGGTAATGAGCTTAATTATAACAGTGACAGGAATGAAGCGATATTGCCTAATAACGGGTATCTTAGGAATGATATCGCCACCAGGAATGAACTCTGGTAGAAAAGAAGAAAATTAACCATCTAAGTAAAGACAAGACATCTTCAGTGCATTTCTTGTATCTTCATTCCGTAGAACTGCACATCATAAGGATGCCATCTCTTCAGAGTACCAAAGTTTTCTTTGTAAAAATATTAAGATGCACAATAATTTGAATTCTGATAGTTGGTTAATGAAATAAATACTGCCACGTCAACCCTCTCCTTGTACACCTAGAATAGGCTCTGATTTTAACTCCTTCATCCCTGAAAATTAACTATTCCAACCTTTGAATTGGAAGAGTTCAAAGTTGTCTAAAGAGTGTATGAGATAACATCATGATTTTCCTTTAAATGAGGAAGGAACTAAATTTAATTTTTTTTTCTAACAAAATACACCACTGACCAAGAGTTCTCTAAAATACATACAACCTACAGTAACTGAAAGGGTGCCTTACTTCAAATTAATGTCACCAACAAGGAAGATTGTTTTGTTTCACATATTTCTGAATGAATCAAGACACTTAACACATAAAATAATTTCACAATCTGTGTTCAATAGTGTAAACCAACTTATTTTTGGGACAAGTTGATTTTGTGTTTCAAATAAAACGATTATTTTGCGTTTCAAATGAAACAACTATTTTGCGGTGATTAAATTTCATAATGGTCATAAATTCTATGTAGAGTACAGTACAGTACTCCTACAGTTCGCATACCAGGCCTCTGATTGAAACTTTTTCGCAGTGATTAATTTTTCGCGAATTTCAATCATCCGCAAAATTGAATCGCACATGAAAATAAGCTGGTTTACAGTATCTAACATTCCCCGCCTCTAATACAATAATACTTACAAGAGCACATCTCTGAAAAAATACAGACTCTACTGTCTACGTTTAATAACATCATGTGTATCATTCTAAAGCAATTTTGTTTTTCGAAACATTGAAAATATCTAAACTAGGGATAACATGAAGGACATTCTAACAGACCAAGAGCAGTTTGAAGCAGATAGAATGTTTTAGGAATTCATTAACTGGAACCTCGGAAATCCTGACACTCATTCTAAAACTAAATGTCAAAAGTATCATTAAGCAAGAAGAGATAACTGAAATCTTTTTTTGTTTTCATTTCTACATGTATATGGGTCTTATGGATTATATCACTCTGTTCACAAGATTCAACTGCAATAAGAAATAAGATATTGAAAATATACATATTTTAACTTTCATCTTTTTTTTTTAAGAATTTTTGTGCTGAAAGCATTCCACTTATAAGTTATGATTGAGCTAATAATATTTTCTGTATATTACATTTTGTGCCAATTTATCATTGTAATTATCTGTTTAAATTTTGCATTAAAATTTAAGTGTGCCAAAATAAGCATATTTCATCCTACATTTCCTTCACCACAAGCAACCTGAGGAAACGAGAAGAAGACAATGAAGTGTTGCAGCCACAACAGTTGGTAGAAAAGGAGACTGGAGAGATGTTGCCTCTAAAAATTCAACATTCCATTTTCTCCATTCCTCATACACTTCACAGAGAATGGGGAAGACAATGAAGTTTTACCCTGACATCTCAGTCCACTTGTTTCAGCGATCCTCAAACATTCTGAGGAGGTAAGACAGGAATGTTGAATCCTCAAAAAAATTTCAACACTCTAAGTCTCTGTATTCTTCAAACAGTGACAGCACAAACCAGGAAATGATGAAGAGTTTTGGCCCCGGCTAGTTTCTGCGCTCCCCAAACAGACGGAGGAGGTAGAGGAAGAGGTTGAGGATGTCCAGATAGAGGTTGACGGCTGCCACAATGTACTCTTCTGCGCTCAACTTGTGCATCATCATATGGGTGTCGAAAATAATGAAGAGAGAGAAAAGAAGAGCCCCGCCCACAGCAATAGCCTTGTCCATCATCGCTGTCGGGAAAAGTATCTACAAGAGAAAAAGACATACAATGAAAATTGTCATCTACCCATTCCAAGGACTCTAAAAATTTTTTTTTCATAATATGCATATATTAAGCTATAAACAGGGAACCAAACCAGAGAAAGAAGTAATTTATTTTGTTGTCCATGCCAAAGACTCTCCAGGTCAGCGAACCAAACCAAAGATAGAAGTAATTTATTTTGTTGTCCCTGTCCAGGTCAGATAGAATGTTTACCAGAACAGCATTTAGTGCATAGCTATTGTACATGTTCAATAAACTACTAAGTAAGCAATGAGATGAGACCAGTAGTAATAGATTTTAAACCGATTATGTTGTTTTTGTTTTGCTTAAGCATTGATGACAAATTTTTAAAGTTTCATTAGGGTATGAAAATTTTTTGTTTGCAAACTGTATGAATCCACGTAGCGGATTCTTACAAAAGTTTGCAAGCAAAATTTTTTTCATAGCCCTCTGAAACTATACAATAATTTACATCAACGCTTATAATTAATTTTTGAAACTTATTTTCAAATTTAAAATAAGTTTGTTTATGTACAATTTGACTGATCTAACAATGGATTCTTTTTTACAAATCAATACGTAACGTCAATTGCCGTATTGTGACATCACATTTTTCGCACCATTTTCATATATTTTTTTCATAGAAGTATGAAAAAAAATCTGCATACAATCCATGGAAAATTAATTATATCAGTATGAAGAAGATCAATTGTTATTTTACATAGCTGTTATATTTACAAAAAAAAAAAAATTATGCAAATTGTGTTTTGTAATAATGATATGATTTACCGCAGATAAAAGCTTATTCATTGATTTTTTTTTTTTTTTTACAGCCCATAAACATAAGAATGGGCATTAGGGCCAATACATGGTCTTGTGTCACAGCTGAAGTAAAGGTAATGTACACTGTACACCAGGACACCTTACCTGTAGAAATCCAGCAATGATGAGGATCCATAGAGCAGAAAACAACCTTCAAACAGAAACAGGAGTTTAATGTCTATTGTAATACTGGAACAATGGGTATTGTCTCGGGCTACCAAGTTACATTTAGCATTGACATTCGTCTTCAACACATTACTTTCTGTATCAAAAACCCATTAAACAACTTCTGTACAAGACTTTGTCTAAATGAAATGTTTGAAGATATCAGTCTAAGTACACATTTAACACGTGCTGTTATGCCATCATATCAATTCTTGTACCCAAGATCAAGGTCCCAGATATAGTGGTTAAAGAAACTCATTTCACACATCTGAATAATTTCTTTTTATCTTATTGTGTACCCAGTATTTGTCCAATTTGAAGTGAAAAACAAAATACTGTTAAAACTTAAAGCAACACAATCTAAAATAGAATATTAATCCAGGATCAGACACAAAAAAAAATCTTCAAGAAAAATATTATTCGCAAACACTTAACTCATTCACCCCTGAAGACACATTTGAACTCTTCCAATTCAATGGTTTATAAACAACAAACACGAGATATTTGATAAACAAAATTTGTAATAAAAACTTCTAAGACTAAGAACATATATTCTACATAACATTCAGACACGTAAAGTTACAAAGCAGAATTACTATCGCTCACACACATGTTATACATTCAGATTTATAATACAACAAAAGTACAAACATTATTACAACAAAAATAAACATTATTTGCATTTAGGGCTGTCTTGGCTGCTGCACAGATTTCCTGGTAATATGGAAATTGTAATGAATTTAAATTTAATTTATGTCAGTGAACAACATAAAGTGTGAATGTTAGAATGATGAGCAGCTTGTTGTCAGGCGGGATCCTGGGTACTCTTGGAGAACCAGGCGAAATCCTGTACAACAATAACTGTTGCCATACAAATTGACTTACATCGCCAGGCGAGTCCTGAGTCCTACTGAAGAACCAGGCGGAAAATGGTCCTGTACGATATAAAACTGTGTATGACGTGTATTATAATGATTTGAATGAATAAAGACCCAATGACTTTGGGGCTAATGGACCAGAAAACAGACACTATAATGAAGACCATGAGTATATAACATACTGGAGCACTATACAGCAGTCAAGACCTCCAACTGGAGTGTGGACGGGGATGGTGGTGGCCAATTAAAAACTTCGTAAACAAAGAGATGTGGACAGGTCAGCTCAGCATCTCTAAGTGTGTCTAAAAATAGCTCATATTAATCAGTATGCAAAATTCCCCATTCAGAGGTCAAAGTTCATGCTATATATAAGTAGATGAGAGGTTGGACAAAATGAGCGCATGTATATGGTATAAGTTAATAAGAACTTGGAAATGCAATGATTGTTTATAAACCAAGTTTAATACAATATTAAACTAAAATTTATAAACAACAAACACGAGATATTTGATAAACAAAATTTGTAATAAAAACTTCTAAGACTAAGAACATATATTCTACATAACATTCAGACACGTAAAGTTACAAAGCAGAATTACTATCGCTCACACACATGTTATACATTCAGATTTATAATACAACAAAAGTACAAACATTATTACAACAAAAATAAACATTATTTGCATTTAGGGCTGTCTTGGCTGCTGCACAGATTTCCTGGTAATATGGAAATTGTAATGAATTTAAATTTAATTTATGTCAGTGAACAACATAAAGTGTGAATGTTAGAATGATGAGCAGCTTGTTGTCAGGCGGGATCCTGGGTACTCTTGGAGAACCAGGCGAAATCCTGTACAACAATAACTGTTGCCATACAAATTGACTTACATCGCCAGGCGAGTCCTGAGTCCTACTGAAGAACCAGGCGGAAAATGGTCCTGTACGATATAAAACTGTGTATGACGTGTATTATAATGATTTGAATGAATAAAGACCCAATGACTTTGGGGCTAATGGACCAAAATGATTATGCGCAGCATAAGAAAGCCCCAAATTATTGAATTCAATATAGAATCGAAGGAAATGTATGAAGAGCTAGGATTGGAACATTTTTTAAGTAAAGGCTGGTAATCGACACAAAATAATGAATATGAAATATAGATATGTAAATGTACAATACATGAAAATAAAGTTTATGGACCCATATGATACAATGTTATGGATCAAATATAAACTTGACAAGTTTAACATGAAAAACAGCCAACGGTTTGGTACCAGAGTAACAACACTTAGCAGTCATTATCGTGATAGCTACGATCAGATTGGCTGTATCCAGCACTGGCATTATTATTACAAAGCGATCTCTGGGCGGATTTGATAGTAGAACTTGATGTATGAATGTACCTCTGATAGCAATCAGATGACCAACGTCCGAGTGTCTTAATAAGGTGGTCTTCTACTTGAGAATTGGCTGCAGATGTGGCGGCCCCAATACGAAAGGAATGACCACTATAAACGCTGTCGTCCAAACCAAGTCTGGTTATAACGGTCTTAAGGTAAGTAATGAAGGTAGTACGAGATAGAGGCGCACCAGAGTCTGTAATGAGGAAGGCATCCTTGGCGTGTACATTCCTTGTAGCTGTTTAGGCTCGGATGGACCTATATCGTAGGACAGCTGTATAAGGACATACAGATGTACAGGTACTAAAAAGCGTAATAGAGATACCCTTTCTGAAAGGGTCACACTTGGAAGCTTTCAGAGTAACATGAACGCACTGCTGTTCGAGATCAATAGCCACATCTTCATAACAAAGATGGCGACTGGAGTCGAAACCTCCAGACACACAGAATTCTCCACAGCGTAGAAATCCAAAGAAGGCGACACAACATGCGGTTTCCATCATAGAATCAAGGAAAGGAGAAAACACCCCTGACCGTAGTAGCCGACAAATCCTCTCCAGGATATCAAATGTAATGGGTAAGCGTGGCTTCCTAGTAACACCTTGTTGTTTTTTCACTCCGTTAAGGATAGTATTTAGTCTGATAAAAGCTTGACCGTCTTTAGTAACTAGCGGATTTACATAGCCTGCGCGTATGTAAGAATAACGTATACCACACAAATACAGTTTAATAGTAGATGCCTTAATTTTTTGTGTTCTGAAACAGTGAGCGACAAAGAACATTAAGAGATCCTCGGACACTGGTGGCATGGCTGTAAACCAGTTCATACCGCTATTCAATAGGAATGATGTGTACGAATCAAAGCCTGTTTTGTAGACCCCACGTGTACTTGATGAAGTAGCAGAATCCCAAAGTGCATCCACTGTCTGGTTTAATTCCACATTACTTGACAAAACTTGGGGCAATGGCACGGATGACTGTTGGCACCAGGTGCTGCTTTCCGGAACTCCTGGAATTTAAAGCGTGAAAGTGAGTCAGCTATATTGTTGTTAACGCCTGCCACATGACGAGCATTCACAGTAAAATTGAACTTAGCTGCGCACCACGTAAGTCGCCTCATTAGGGACATGATACGAGGAGATTTTGACCTCCCCTTGTTAATAATGTCTACAGTGCCTTTATTGTCGCAGTGGAAAAGGATACGTTTGGTAGACCAATCTTTACCCCAAAGTAAAGCAGCGACCACTATAGGGTACAGTTCGAGGAACGACATGGACGGAGCTGAATCCCCAGAAGACTCGATAACTTCTCTAGGCCAGGGGGCGGCAAACCACTGCGTACGAAATATACCCCCAAAGCCAACGGTAGATGCAGCATCTGTGAAGAGTTCAAAGTCTGGATTACTAGTAAAATTGCGTTCATAGAAGAAAGAAACTCCATTCCAGTTCTGAAGCAAATCTAGCCACATGTGTAAATCTTGTTTACATTCTTTGGTAAGTCTACCGTGGTGGTGAGGCTCTTTAAGAGCAGTCATGAGCGTCAGAAGGTATGAAACGAAACTACGGCCTGGTAAAATTACGCGCATGGCAAAATTTAAATGGCCAAGAAGCTGTTGTAACTCGCGTTTGGTACAAGATGCTTTAGATAGCATGTTTCTAACGAAATCTGTTATTCTTTGCACTTTGTCTGTAGGTAAACGAGCTTCCATCTTGACCGAGTCCAATATGATCCCTAAGTATTCCATAACAGTGTTGGGTCCCAAAGTCTTGTGGGGAGATAAGGGAATCCTCAATCTGTGAAATATCATAGTAAGGAGGGCCATAGTTCTGTCACCGTGAGCTTGCGGGGGGTCTATGACCAGAAAATCGTCTAACAGATGGAAAATATGGGTCATACCGTAGTTGTTTTGAGCAATCCAACACACTGCAATTGATAACTGGTCAAAAATGATGGGACTCGAACGACAGCCGAAAGCTAAACGATGGTAAAAATAGTAAGAATTATCCCAACGGAAACCGAATAAATGCCACTGTGATGGGTGGATGGGAATATTCTTAAATGCGTCAGAGATATCAGCTTTACACATAATAGCCCCTTTTCCTAATTCCTGAATAGTCCGAATGGCGTCGTCGACTTTGACATACTGAAGAGAACATTCAACTTTATCTATAAGTTCATTAATACTGCACATATCTGTGACTGAAGAATTGTGAGGTGCTGACAAGTCTAATATAAGTCTCTTCTTTTTTGAGTATTTATGCTCGGCTATACCCAGCGGGCTGACACGATATACAGCAAACGGTGGTTTTGGGAAAGGGCCAATTACGAAACCTTTGTCAACCTCTTTCTGAATGAGTTCCGATACTGAATTAGGGTTGTTAATAGCTGAGCGATTGTTCCGCGATTCGTAAGAACTGAGTGGTAAAACTGAAACTTTAGTGTCAAAACCATGCTTGAGCCCATCACACAAATAATTTACGAAGACTCTATCCGAATGGAAAGTTAAATCTGATGCCAGTCTATCGATATATATAGGTGTTGATGCTTTGAACGATTGAGAGCCTAACCTGTATGGGGCTTCCATAGGTTTTAGTCACTTGGACTTGCTGGTTTCGGACGCGGGGTGGTTTCCTTTCCGGTCACATGATTTTTCTCCATGTTGGTCGCTGAAGCACTTGAGGCATATGTGTGCGCGTTGACACGAGGACCAAGAGCAGCCCTTAGTATTGAAATTGTTGCATATGGTCTGCCCGTTGTGCAAAACGTTGGGGCGATTCCGACGGTCGGTTTGGGCTTGGTCGTGATCGGATGTCTGTGAACGTTTGTTATTATACAGGTCACAACGATGGGATGCATGCTCAACACTACGGCAGAAATTGCACGTAATGGGGCGACGTCCTGCAACCACGGAATCGTAAATGTCTTTATCCCGCATGCCCCACTTGACTTTGAAGTTTTCCTTTTCAATGTATTGTGCTGCCTTAGCAGAAAACATACGGTGGTACTCATTGAACGCTGTTGAGCCATGAGTGTTGTTGAGACGAATTATGATGGCCTCATACCGATCCAATTCTTCCCTCCTGTTGGGAAATGCATCTGTAACTACGCGTTTATAGATCCCGAATGCAGTGATAAATTCAGATAGAGTTAGTTCGGAATGTTTACGTTTGTTTGTGGTCACTGCGTTTTCAGAGAGGGGCTCAGCACCTGGGACAAGGAGGAGGGCTAGATTCACATCCTTACCTTGTACAATGCGTTTCCGCATAGCCGGCGACACGATGTCAATCTGCGGGAGGAGGTCTGCCGGAATACCATCAGAATCGGCATGTTGACGCAATGTATCCAACGTAGACCCTGTCATTCGTTGCTCCCCAACACCGCTCCTGATGTTCTGCAGGTTTGAATACGCGGTAGTCATGTCAAACTCCGGAGCCTTTGTTTGTGGCGTGGTGTTCTGCATCGCCCGGAAGGTCATCTCCATCAAGGCGAGAGTCCGATGAAGAATGGATGTTTCATCCCTCTGACTTGGTATGGGCGCAGCCATGTTGGTTGACGATGCCGTATCGCTACGCGTTCCAGCTGTGATGCGGTCAGAAGGAGAGGTGCGGGCCAAATTGCTCCTTGCTTCACTCAGCGAGAAAGACGGCTCCGCCTCGCAAAATAGTTCCGCCTCTTGTGGCAATTGAACTAAATTTCTTCGAGAGTTCACTGGAAGTTCTTCGTCGATATCGTCCGATGAACTGACGCGAATGTTCCGGTTTCTCCGAGTGGATGGTCGACTTAAGATTGGAGCATCTTGTCTTGAAAGTTCGTTGTTTACATTCTGAGTATCTGTGGTATCACACGTGGATCGAGACACGTTGTCTTTATACATATGCACGAGTGCAACTCTAGAGACACTTGCATGACTAACGGTAATCCCTCTCTTGGAGAGCTCTTCTTTAAGTTTTTTAACCGTCCAATTAGCAGGATTTTCGTTGTCGTATGGATGACTACGTTTGGGCGCCATGATGAAAGTTCGTCAGAGATGAGGTCCCAAACACGATGGGAGAAAAGCGTACACCACGCTATAAACGCACTATTTAAACCAGTCACAAAACATTAGAAACACGTATGCACACGAAGTTCTAGCATGAGGGATACATCCCGTGAGTGATGGTGTAAATGAAAAGTATGTATGCCAATTAAAAACTTCGTAAACAAAGAGATGTGGACAGGTCAGCTCAGCATCTCTAAGTGTGTCTAAAAATAGCTCATATTAATCAGTATGCAAAATTCCCCATTCAGAGGTCAAAGTTCATGCTATATATAAGTAGATGAGAGGTTGGACAAAATGAGCGCATGTATATGGTATAAGTTAATAAGAACTTGGAAATGCAATGATTGTTTATAAACCAAGTTTAATACAATATTAAACTAAAATTTGTATAGTTCATTATGAAACTTTAGGGGTAAATGAGTTAAAGGAACATAAAGTGATGATTTACCAGTAATCAACACAGGATCATCTTTATTTTGTATATAATACTAACCCAGCTCCCCATGAGCTGAAGTCCCGCTTGCTTTGTAAAGTATAGGCTGTGAGGGCTGTGGTCACCGCTAGTGTCAGAACGAACGCCTCAATTACACTGTGGACTTGGTAAAACGTCACTGAAACCAAAGACAAATAAAACAATTCAACACATAGGAACCTATCATTTTCCTTGTAAAGATATCACTGAAATCTAACACAATATTTGCAAGAAATTATTTAAAAGTGCTCTTATATTATTACACACAAAACTTTCTAAAAAATTTATACTACAGATTTCTAGACTTCTCTGTACTTTGCTTCATTGCTTGAATAGACCCGCAACTAAATTATTATGCTAGATTGTTTACTTATAGCTTCTTCATTCATTCATTTTGCTAATTATGTATAATTTATTGCTTATATTCTCATAATTCTTAATTAATTTATTTAGCTACTGTAAATCAAATATTAATACATACCAACAACACCTACAGTGTAGGCTTCGAACAGCGTCTGGAATAAACATCCTATGTATTAGTTACTTTCCAATATAGACATGAAAACATCATATTTGTTATACACTATTTTCTTGTTATTCTATTGGCTCATAACTTCAGACTCAAGATCTGATGAAAAAAAAAATCCTTACCAGCCAGTACTAATTTTCTTTAGTTTTGCCTTGCATTGGCAATTTTGAAAGATCAAGTTTCAAGTTTACCTTCCTGTACAATTTTACTTACAAGACTTGTTGGGTCATGTTTGTGGAAATTAAACTTTATAAAGACTCTAATGAAGATAATTAGTTATTGATCTTGACACATACTCGACAATGGACGTAATTTGAATGTTTTTACTTACAAATATGCCAAGCAGGATGTAGTTAGTGGGAGTCTCCTGCCGTTTTACCATCAAAGCCATCAGTATACCTATCGTCCCTATAAACGCCACCAACAACATCCACTGACTGTAAGCAAGGGAAATAGTATCAACAAATGATATTTTGGCGCTGCACATTTATTATTCTCCATTGGCAACATTAGCAAACTGTAGACTTTGTAATGTAAACCTGCTGAGTTTGACCTCTGTCAATTTATCAAATATTCAAATTTCTTCGACCTTTAACATGATGTTTAATTCTTTAAAATGCATTACAACATGCAGCTTATAAAGAATACAGTCAAACCTCATTATCTCAAACTCCAACAACTCAAAGACCCCATTTAACTTATTATTTAGTATTTTGTCAAACGTCACACAAAACATTCCATATCACTTAACTGGAATACTCAGATAACTTGAAGTTTTTCCATGATCCCCCAAGACTTCAAGATAACAAGGTCAAAACTGTAATTCTTTCGAAACAATACAAACAAATATTTCAGAGTAGTCACAATAGTTTAACAATAACATGTTGGTTACCCTTATCATTCTAGATTTGAGGTAACTGAGACCTACTTTGTCTGCACAAACTTGGCCAACCCTTCATTCATCATGAACACAGCTGCTACAATGGTAGTTATAAAGATCTGTGTGGTAAGGATGCCATACACCTTCCGCAGAAAACCTGAAGGATAAAACAGCAATCATTTATTTGTAAGCTTTCTTACAGTAAATAAATAAAAATCGTGAAACTTTCATAATTCATTCAAGTATTTCTTAAACAATTTCTCAAGTTTAACCAGCTCCAATTTGAGATTTAATGCTATACACTGTATTTACACTTTCCATATCTAAGGCCAAAAATAATATGTGTGTTTCAGGTATCCTGACTGACCCTAGATTTTACTGACAATCCTATTATTATATTGCCTTCTTGTATCAGAGATTAATTTATGTGCCTGGCAAAGTTTACAGCTACTCAATAAAATATGCCTATAGCTACCAATCTATTTTTTTCATGCATGTAAATGAAACGGACATTTTTTTTTGCCTAATTGCCAGCCAACTTGTCACAATCTTTGACATTATATAAATAAATTTATAATGTGTAAATTCAATTTTCCTGCAACAGTTACAAAAGTATAGAGATGTTTCAATACCAATGGAGATTTCCTTCACACTGCAATGACTTGGACAAACACATATTGTTGACAGTAGAATACTCACCCATGCGGATGTATACATGAGAGGTCGCCACGTTGGAGCCATACATGAAGTCATCAACAATCGTCTGTTTTCCATCACTCTGTGGTTCAGCTAATGTTGCCATAGTTACAGACGCCTTATGTTGAAATGTAGATAAAACTGTTTATACCTGTAATACAATCAAATATAATGTACAATGTTTCTTTAAACTCTCTACAAAACAGCCACTGTTGGCTTCTACAGACATTACACAAATAAGCTTAACAATTTAAGAATAACAGATTATTTGGCACAATAATCACAGATAAAGTTTCAAGATAATTCAACTTAATTTATTCCAGTACAAAATTTAAATTATTCTCTTCACCAGACTCAAAATATACAGTATCTGGGTACACAACTAGATCCTGATGATATAAACAAAACATACAATGTCACATAATATATGGATTAATATAGACAATTATAAGTTATGTTGAATTTTAATTAAAGTTCAGCTCAAGCTTTGTAATTATAAATCAGGTCTTTGTTTCACAAAAATGAATTATGTCAAGTCTAGTTTTTACTTTTTAAAGTATAGTTGTGTCCAGAACATATATCACAGCTAGATTCTTATATGTATAAAGGAGTTAATTTTTTATTCTGAGATGACGATGCCATCATTCAGACCTGGGAACCCTTTCCAGTGCTTGTCAGTAGTTTTCAAGCTGGTTGTCAGTAGTTTTGATCTGTTGTCAGTAGTTTCAGTAAAAGTGGGACCACATGCCCAAATCTTCCATTTATAGTAATCTACTGATGAATTATAAAGCAATTTTGTGAGGGATAATTGCAATCTAATTAAAAAACAGATCCTTGTTCTCACTCCGTTTTACAAGGATCTGACAACATCCCATAAGAGGTCATGTTCAGATGACCTTTGTCGCCTGTCATCTTGCAGCAAGTCATTTCGTCATATTATTCCACTTGAACTTTTTGGTGATGAAATGACTGAACGGACAAATGCAAATATGCAAGCTTTGTCGCCTCAAAATGCCACTGTCCAGATTCTGACAGTAGTAATTTGAATGGCTAATTAAAAAGGTCATCGGCACATGACCCCCTATGGACTATTCACAGAAAGTATGCGGTAGTTTAATAAGAAATTTTACTCGAAATAAACGTAATTGTTTACATTAATTTTTAATCTATTCAATTTAAATTAGAATACGCATTTTTATTTTTTTTTTATTTCCGTAGCATCTCGTTGTCAATCCGTAGGCCGTATTTTATTACTAAATTCCGTAGCAATTACGGACAATCCGTAGGAGTTCCCAGGTCTGCATCATTACATCAGAGACATACATTTATAGAACACACTTTGACTCAGCTCTATACACCTTTGACACTTTTCTTATCCTTTTTAATAAAGGTTTAGACATACTTAGCATTGTATAGATGCAAAATGTATTTAGGAATGACACTGTATTTAAAGACATGAGTCCAATAAATTGTACATATCAATTTGATGGTTAGTTCCTTTTTAATTCATGTCTGCAAAATACAGACATGAATCTTTTGAATTCATCAAACTGAATAAACCTATCATTTTGTGACATAAAGAATTGTCATGACAAATTACATGCACAGATATATCAGGAAATGTACACCATAGGGAGTCTGGGGCACGTTACAATAGTAATGTAATGTATGCATACAACATTTTGGGGGAGGTTTTGTAAGAATGACAGCCCCCCCCCCCCTTACATTGTATACATGTACATTACCATTGTAACGTGTCCCTGTAGTACAACGTTAACTAGAGAGATATAAACACGAATACAAAAAATGTGACAGAACAAAATAAAGAGTCTGGCGAATAGGAATCATAATCTCTGTACTTGATAATAAGTACGCTACTGAGCCAGTACACATGTAAGTATACTATTAAGTATTTACATGTCCGTGCATATGACAATCCAACTATTTTTACACGTTACAGGCCTTGGGCAACCATAATTTATAACCGATTGTTCAATACGTGTCGGACAAAAACCAGCTTTATAATACATCCAGATGAAACACATTAATTATATTTTCATGACCATTACCCATAGATGGAAATAAATCATACAATACCAGGAATATTTTGAATAAATATGACGAGTTTCGTTTTTCCAACAGATCACGTACCCACTGTTTGCCAACTACCGGTTCGAACAGGAAGTGATATCATTATCAATTAAAACAAAATAGTGCGCCTAAAAGCTACAATTATTGACTTTTTATTTTGCTCTTTTTAAATAAAAAAAACTTACGTAAGCAATATATACGTTTTTAGATTAATAACAATGATCCATAAGTATTTAAAAGGATGAAAAAATATATTACAAAATAAATGCGTATGAATATGTTTTTACTTTCACTTTCGTATTGCAAGTTTCACGTAGTGTCACTTGACGTTAACTACGCATTCTGTAAAGAGCGGCTCCATATATATTTCAAGCAACTGTTTGTTTAGTGTATTGTCTGCCGTCCGTCATGTTTTTCTATGAACGACTTCTTTTATGAAATTGAGACTCAATGATTACAAACAGTAGGCATCCACAGGTGCTTGTGGACATGAACATGACTATTTTTTCATTGAAAGTAGAAAGTAATATACTGGTACTGGGTAGACTTAAAAAAAAAACAGTTTTTTGTAAGGCTACTCTGCATGGGTTTTTATTGTAAACTTAATAATTTAGCATTATATCATTCTGAAACACCGTATATGTATATTACCTTCTACATGTACTTTCAATGAAAAAATAGTCATAATAATGTCCACAAGGCCCTGTGGTGTAGGCATCTGGGACCAAATTTAAATGCTATAAAGTTTCCTCGAAAGAATTACCTTGAGCTGCTTTCAAGGTCACAGTGGTCAAATATATATATTGAATTTAAAACATCTTCCTGTAGGTCAAATATCTTATAAAATTTAAAACATTTTCTGAATAACCAGGAGACCGAGAGGTCTAGCTGATACTTAGCAAGGAGGTCCTGGGACAGAACACTATAAAGTTTCCTCAAATAAATGATTTCATGGTCACAGGGGTCAATATGTAAAACCTTTTCAACATTTTCTGATGAATAATCGTGAAAAGGAGGCGGACTTGATATTTTGCGAGCAGTTTCCTAAAATAAATTACCTTGACCTACTTTTAATTCATGGTTAATGAATCCGGAGTCAAATGTCTTAATAAGTTAAAAGATCTTCTGAATAACCAGGAGGCCCAGAGTTCTGATACTTGGCCAGGAGGTACTTGGCATGAGGTACAATGAAGTTGTCTAAAATAACTTACTTTGACCTACTTTCATGGTCACAGGGGTCAACTATCTAAAATCTTTTCAACGTCTTCTTCTGTAAAAACCAGGAGGCCTGTAGCACTGATATAGTAAGTAACCTGGACAGTGTTGTAACATTTCCTAAAAAAATGACTTTCACCTTCTTTCAAAGTCATTTGCGTCCATTTTCTGATTAACTGAAAGCTAAGATTAATACTACAATTGGCATGCAAGTACTTAAGACAAACTACCCTAAAGTTTCCTCAGATAAATTAAGGACCTTGACCTAATTTTACTGTTACAGGGGTCAGATAATTAATTATATTGTGACGTCTTCTGCATTACCAGGAAGCCAAAGGTGATGGTACTTGACCAGTAGCATGTGGGATAGAGTCAGTATAACTTTATATTTTGCTAAGGTTTGATTTGGTTTTACATTCTATTAGCAGCTAAGGTCATTTTCAAGGACAGCCTGCTGGTGTGTGCGATGATAGTGTATGTATTGAGGAGGCTGCAATATGTTTGTGCAAACGCCACGCATGCAATACTGCACATCTGATGCAGATTTTTTAAAAGTGCAACCACACTTAAGTATACTGCCGAAGGCCCCGGGAGCAAAACACCCCACTTGGTCACATTAAACCAACAATGTGTGAACCAGTAAGTCAAGGAGACTCGATATATGGAAACAAATGCAAAACACTTTGAGAATATTATCCTCATCGTCTGAAACCCACATGATACTGCAGTTGGGTTTTTGTACACAAACATAAGTGCAATGTCATGTGGATTTCCGATGATGTATTATCCAATGACTGCAATAATATCTAGGTGAGCGATACAGGCCCTCTGGGCTTCTTGTGATGAAAAGCAGCTGGTTAAGAATTTCTCATTTTCCGTCATTCAACAGTGCTGTTTTTTTATTTTCAGTTCTCAATAAAATTCCTTACACTTGTGCAGCCTTCGAAGAAGTATACCAGGTAGATGTGTTGTTTTCAATAAAGGTGGTGCATCTTAGAGTTGAAGTTCAGGGCAAACCTAGACAGTCTCCATCAATTAAAGAATTTATAATTCTGAAGGTATAAACCATTAGGTGTGAAACTTTAGCAGATACATGCATTGCATGTACACCTATAGCACTCGTGTCTGGGGAAAGGGGAGAGCTGGTCAACAATGAAAGATCTCACCGTGTCATCAGGATATACCAGGTATATGATGGACACAATGTCAATATGATTTTTAAGATAATGAGAAAATACCAAGTATTCCATTAGATTTCTACAAACACAGCCACAGAAATACATTTGGAAGTGTAGTAATTCTTTATAATAATACAAGAGGCCCAGAGGGCCTGTATCGCTCACTGGATACATTGTTATCTAGGTAATCATGATGAAATATTTTCTTTTTGGCTCGCCCCTCAGCCCCCTAGGGGGTCAGTCTCACCATTAGTACAATTTTGAATCCTGGGCACCTAAGGATGCTTCCTGCCAAATAAGGTTGATAACAAATCAGTGGTATGAAGAAGAAGTTGCTAATATCAATATAGCTAAATATTTTTTTATGTTTTATGGCCCCACCCCTCAGCCCCCTAGGGGATCAGTCCCACCATGAGTACAATTTTGAATCCTGAGCACCTAGGGGTACTTTCTGCCAAATAAGGCTGATTTCAAATCAGTGGTTATGGAGAAGAAGTCGCTTAAACCGATATAGCTAAATAACCTTTTTTGGCCCCTCCCCTCAGCCCCCTAGGGGATCAGTCCCACCATGAGTACACTTTTGAATCCTGGGCACCAAAGGATGTTTCCTGCCAAATTAGGTTGATATCCTATCAGTGGTTATGGAGAAGAAGTCGTTTCAAAAATTGTTGACGGACGATGGATGTACGGACGGACGCCACGGTATGGCATAAGCTCACCTTGGTCCTTTGGACCAGGTGAGCTAATGAGATATATGTAAGATATTTCTATTTTTATGCTTTATATTATATATAGGATGAGTATTTTTTTTATTTTTTTTTTCGCAGTGATAAAAAACAACAAACACGTAATCTTACAATTTTGAAAGATCTATTTAAGATATTGATGGTAGTTTGTTAGAAAATCTGTACAATGTACATACAAATATTAACAACGAAAGCTATGACAAATGGTATAAGACAAGTATTAACAACGAAAGCTATGACAAATGGTATAAGACGAACACAACACTTGTATTACACACAACACTTACAACTTGTCCTCAATACATCTCGTACCGTTAAACACACTTGGATGTAAAATACCTGTAATTGTCTCTCATAATCACATCAACAATGACTTAAACTTTATATTACAAGATATGCATCTGTTTGTGTAAATTTTACAGCTCATGAAAACAAAAATTTTAATGATAGTTAAGACCTAGAAGTTCTATATTCAACCCTGAAATGCAGAGGTTAAAGAGTTAATATAATGGTTTATTTGTAATGTCAATCCTTCTTAAAGAAAATGGACAGAATTGGGTAACTAGTATGAATCCTAGATAAGGACTAAATTGTAAACTCTCTACTTAAATGTATGGAAATTTTTAGTTTTAGTTAATTTAAAATTTAGTGGCTCATTAGAATTATTAAAATATATTTTACAGTATACCTACACCTGTTTTATGGAATATGGGTTCACAAGAGTCTATGATTACAAGAGAGAACAATATTACTTCATCTGGTTTGTACATTCCAGTAACAGAGGCTTAAATAACATATACAAATTATTTGATTTTAATTCATGAACACAACATAACAAGTTTGACAACCAATATTTCTTTCTTAGGGATGACACATATTATATAAGATTCAGTTTGAAATTACCTTAAAATTTCTGACTTTCCAAATTAATAGAAGATTTGTACTTGAAATTCAGTCAGACCATTCAATAAACAAAAACATAGGTGATCAAAGTCCACGGTCAGATCACTCACAAGGGGAATGGTTGTCGCTACAAAGTCTAATCGGTATGAAAAATTAAAGGATATGTTCATTTTTGAATGCTCCATCTGAGAAAATGGTCAGTTGTAAGTTTACGTTTTGAACACAGATGACAAGGAGGACTATAAACAAAAGCGACAGCCTCTCTGATAGCCGTTATGTGGCATTCACCCATTTTGAGGACATACAAGTAACAACAGATAAACGATTGGTTTGGCCTGATAACACGGGCAGAAACTTTACATTAACACAAAAAGCATGTATGACTAGAAGCTATAGGTAAATTACATGGAAGTGAACTGTATAAATTAAAATGTACAACTCTTATATGTCTTGATTAACATGAGATTATTGTGTTCACAACGACAGCAGCCAATCAACACTGAGCTTGTGATTAAATCGGCCAATCAGCATACACTCATTCTGATAAAGTAATAATTACAGCCTTTGTAATAAATACATCCATATGATACATAAAGTGTTATCAAAGTAGAATATTACAAATAAAAAAGGAAAATACAAGTAATCATCATGGTCTTTACATTTAAATAAAATATGGGTTAATATGAATAAAATTAGCTTTTTTCCATACATGATTTTTTATTTCAAAACTGGCAGCAGATCACATAAGTATTCCACAAGTTAAAATACATTTGGCAAATTTGGCTTAAACGATCATACAACACAACTAACTCTATATGTAAAATTTTACATAAACACATATACACTGTATATATCATATATACTTAAATCTCTGTAATAAACATTTATATGGATCCTTATTTATGTATTTGAATTAAATATGCTTGCCAAATGCCTTACAGCTTGATTTTGGTACAAAAATACTGGAACAGTACATCCTCATCATTTCCTTATAGACAATCCAGTCTACGGCAGATACAACCAGGAGCATTTTTCCACATACAGCATATTATATTAGAAACATTTGTCATGCAGGTACTAAATTCCATATTACATATCCTGTATGAGAACAAGTCACATCTTAAAACAAGCTCATAAAATCTACATCTTAAATCATATCCTTAGCAATATTAAGTCGAGCTGCTCAAAGGTCGGTAAGCTTAACCACGGAATAAGATTAGCTATCCAAGTCTGTGGCTTCACACAAAATTTTAAACAAGTGTTTTTTCTCAAAAAGATTGAAATTTTGAAATTGATTTAGAAGCATAAATAAGAATTCAAAATAATCATTTAAAGACAAATTTTACAAATTTCCTCAAAAATCACCTTTGAAAATTTATTTTGACAACTCGTTAAGATTTACCAAGTTCTAAACGATTCCATCCTGAATGTGAATGTAACAGGTTTCAATTGGTCCAAAATTAAACAAGGATAAATATATAATCAATAACAGTTTTATATTCATAAATGGATCTTGTGGAAGAAAAGAAAAATCCTTCATAAAATATTGAGAGAAAAAATCTATAGGTTTTATTACAAGTACAGACATGTACATGTACCATAAAAAGCTGGTACAAATGGTGTTTTTATGTTTCACAGCTCCAAGATATGTATAAAGACAGCTAATCAGTATGCCACTAGCTGTATATGCATACGATTCCCTATAACGTACAGCGAGCGTTTTCTCTACATCGTCATTTCAAACAATTTTGAGCAAAAATAATATAATGTGGAGGTAAAATATGTACATACAACATCTACACGGTCAAGGTCATATGGAAATTTAAACCACTTAACACAGGTCATATTGAACCAAAAGGAATCCTTAACTTAAAAGTCATCTTAGAGTCATGGTTACCCAGAATGCAATGCTACACTGAATTCCAGATTCAATTGTACCTTTAACACCAGGCCAAACTCAAGGCAGTTTCGAAATCAAGGTTAATTAACATTTACAGACACTTCTCATTCAAAATTATTTTGATCTGCATTGAATTTGTGATTTTTTTCCCAAACTCTGTACATTTAGCTATCAATTTTTCTGAAGGTTTTACTGAAAGGTATCATTATGACATCGCACTAAAGCTATCTTGGTTTGTTAAGAAACCGACATGGGTAGTCAAGTGATTTGTGTTTTTGCACCATTCTAATCTACCACTGATCATATATAGATGCCAGCATAAGATCTTTTCATTTTGATTAAAAAATTGTCAAGACAGTTCAATTTTGAAAGATATTATAAAATAAATTTCAGTTTAAATAATAACTACATGTACAGCGACAATTCATTTTTTCGACATTTCAAAAGGTATTGAAATCACCATTTACAAATGAATTTGAAAAATTACATAACAACAGAATAAATATTTTCAAAGTTTCAAATTGTGTAGCGAGAGCTGGTGGAACGTAGATAATTTCTGATTTAGTTTTGTTTTCATGCCAAAAGAAATCTAATGTTATATATTTTTGAAGCATTTCACAAAGCAAGCAGAGTGTGCAAAGGATTAAATTTAAGGTTTTCATACAAGACATTTCAAGTAAATTATTCTGTATCACCAACAAAAACAAATAAATATGTCAGATATTTTTTTTAACCAAAATTTATACTTTTAATCTAAAAAATGTTTACATATTAATGTTGAACACTTCCAGACATTAACATATTTTAAGTGATGTTGAAATTGTTTGAAACATAACAATTACATACAACTTTGTTTGTAAAACTTAACAAACACAAACTTTATATATTGAAGAATTATCTAAATTTTTCTTGAGTTCCACACTCTATGTTCTTCACTCTTTTAAATTCTTTTGATGTCATTGGTGAATTAGATTTTCTAGACCATATTTATGAATTATCTGAGTATTAAATGGAATCCCTCATAAACTACCTATATATAACATGAAGTATTACCAGAAGTTTATTTTTAACACCTGGAAACACAGAACTTTTGATAATCTATTTCCTTGTCGTTTTGATAAGATAGCTTATAATGTATTTAATCAGATTAATCAGTTAAGAAATATGTTTCATAATTTTACTTCTAACAAACAACATAAAATAAAATGTGACAAATTGAAACATTTCTGTGTTTGTACATAAAGTAAAAACTTGATGCAAACTTCTATATTTACAGTCTGTTTGGAATTGATAGTATATTGCCTATACATTTCTACGAATGCCTACTGAACTTTATTTTCAGATAAAATCAGTGGATCATGCGCCTATTGGCGCAGCGCGCAGTAATACACTCCGTTACGATTTGAACACGAGGCCGCGTCACTACTGTACAGACTCGATCAATATCCTGCCGCGTAGTATGTGTTAATTTATTTAGGAAATAAATAAGAAGCATTTTAATGGGTTTTTTTTTTAAATACAATAACAGTAACAAAGACAGTATGGTTTGTTTATATATGAACTTATGTGAAAAAATAACAATAAAAAGATGTGATCTTTTGGAACTTTTTTGTTTACTTGTTGACTGAAATTTCGTGGGAGTTCATCACCTCATAAGGCGGCTGTTTCACAGTCTACCGAAACCAAACGATACTGTTTGATTTCATCGTAGAAAGTATCATACTATCTGATTAAAGAAATAATTACACGTGGGAATATAAGGTCTGGACAGTAAATATAAGGATTAAAGTTTCTTTCTGGTGGTTTTATCAAAGGATAAAGTTCAGTAGGATATCGATAGTTGTTTCATGGAACGAAAGAAATTTTAAACCTTAAATAAATGTATTAAATTTAGCATTAAACTGAATTGAGAATGATTTACATAATATTACCAGATTTTTTAAGTTTTCATTTTACTAGTGTTGCGACAGTATTTGATCACTTGTGTGTACAACATTTCATAACTGTAATGGTATTTCATATGTATACAACATTTTATCTTGAACAGCTCATATACATATATAAATGCCTTTAATTGTTAACACTTAACAGTAATCTTACAATAACTTTTTGCTAAGCAACATCTTTTCAGCAATAAGATGAATATCATTGTGCAAGTCCTGAGAAAGAAAGGATGAGAATAAATCAAGTTATGTAGCTATAAATCAAATTCTAACAGTCTTTTACAGATTCAATTCCTCATCTACAAACATCAAAATTAAAAGTTCAGTTGCTCATAGGAATTAAATTTCAAGCTTATCTTGAAACCTGTTAACATTATATAT
The DNA here is from genome assembly GCA_947623455.1 of Mimachlamys varia. NCBI lineage: Eukaryota > Metazoa > Mollusca > Bivalvia > Pectinida > Pectinidae > Mimachlamys > Mimachlamys varia. The sequence goes on from OX392534.1 coordinate 37,048,850, forward strand.
GCACAGTTACTGCCCTTGTAGAAAAAATGCATTCTTTGTTTGCCTGAATTTAATCCTAAATGTTCACAAAGGCAAAAAAAGTGAACTACATATAGATATATCCGTATGATAAAATTGCCCACAACTCTGTGAATCTTCACCACATCAAAACTTAACCTGCAGTACCTTATCCTCATACAACCTTGTACCAAATTACGGCCCACGGCAACACTATATGATAAATTAAGGAGAAACAAAGAACTATATTTCCCTAACACAAGGGCATTTAATACATATGAAAGTAGAAAATGAACACAGCAGTTAAAATAATTGATCAGGCTTAGCTGCCTAGGTGTCTGTGTTGTCATCTGCTTCACACATGTACAATTAGAAGTCAAGTGGTGGGCCTCTTACTCAGAAAAAAGGAAACATAACATGGAAAACTGGGAGTGCTATAGGGAAATAAAGGGAAATCCTTATAATAAGGACTTCTGTTACAGTGGAGGGAAATAAAGGGAAATCCTTAGAATTAGGACTTCTGTTACAGAGGAGGGAAATAAAGGGAAATCCTTATAATCAGGACTTCTGTTACAGAGGAGGGAAATAAAGGGAAATCCTTATAATAAGGACTTCTGTTACAGAGGAGGGAAATAAAGGGAAATCCTTAGAATTAGGACTTCTGTTACAGAGGAGGGATATAAAAGGAAATCCTTAGAATTAGGACTTCTGTTACAGAGGAGGGAAATAAAGGGAAATCCTTAGAATTAGGACTTCTGTTACAGAGGAGGGAAATAAAGGGAAATCCTTAGAATTAGGACTTCTGTTACAGAGGAGGGATATAAAAGGAAATCCTTAGAATTAGGACTTCTGTTACAGAGGAGTGAAATAAAGGGAAATCCTTAGAATTAGGACTTCTGTTACAGAGGAGTGAAATAAAGGGAAATCCTTAGAATTAGGACTTCTGTTACAGAGGAGGGAAATAAAGGGAACTCCTTATAATTAGGACTTCTGTTACAGAGGAGGGAAATAAAGGGAAATCCTTATAATTAGGACTTCTGTAACAGAGGAGGGAAATAAAGGGAAATCCTTATAATAAGGACTTCTGCTACAGAGGAGGGAAATAAAGGGAAATCCTTATAATAAGGACTTCTGTTACAGAGGAGGGAAATAAAGGGAAATCCTTATAATAAGGACTTCTGTTACAGAGGAGGGAAATAAAGGGAAATACTTAGAATTAGAACTTCTGTTACAGAGGAGGGAAATAAAGGGAAATCCTTATAATTAGGACTTCTGTTACAGAGGAGGGAAATAAAGGGAAATCCTTAGAATTAGGACTTCTATTACAGAGGAGGGAAATAAAGGGAAATCCTTATAATTAGGACTTCTGTAACAGAGGAGGGAAATAAAGGAAAATTCTTATAATTAGGACTTCTGTTACAGAGGAGGGAAATAAAGGGAAATCCTTAGAATTAGGACTTCTATTACAGAGGAGGGAAATAAAGGGAAATCCTTATAATTAGGACTTCTGTTACAGAGGAGGGAAATAAAGGGAAATCCTTATCATTAGGATTTCTGTTGCAGAGGAAGGTTTACAGATTAGAAAAATTAGGACAATCAATTCTATGGGCAGCATTATTTCTAAATCTTAATAAAAAGTAAGATATTCTTTAAAATAAAGTAGCATCCTTGATTTATGCCCGGACCCAGGTATAGATAACATAAGCATAAAACTGTTTATGATATGGCTGGCAATAGTAAAATCTGACAAATACAAATGTCATGATAGATGCAGCAATTATAATCAACTGGTTGGAAATCTTTTCTAATACATGATTGTATTTTATGTGATGACAATATAAATTGTATATACTGACGAGAAATGTTATAATTATGCCTTTTGTTATTCTGCATATTATCTGTGTTTACCTCGCAGCCAGTTATAAGCTGATGAACACTTTATGTTGGATATGAATCATTCTCCTTCAGGTACAGTAAAAATATACACCACACATGACGCCAGGGGGTATTATTAGAGTATACATACAAAGCATCTATTAGACACGATGAGTATCATCTATATTTATAAGTAATCTGGCTACATTCTGGCTACAATGAATTGGTTGGCTTAACAACACATGGAATTCTACTAACTCCTAGAGGAATCAGGACATTTTAGAAGGATAGCCCACTTCTACAAAAATCAGGACATGTTAGGACGATAGCCCACTTCTACAGGAATAAGGATAATTAAGGATGATTGCCCATGGCCACTTTTACAGGAATCAGGACTGTTTTAGGATGATCAGGCAGGAGAACGTCCTTTTCTGGCAAACATTTAGTACACGATAGTAGAATATTGGCACGTTTTGGTTTGGTATTTCACAGAGTGATCATCTGGTCTCAGATTCCGACGGAAACACAAACACTTTAGTACAATGACACAAGGACATACACACATTTTAATTTTTGATCTGTAAACTGTGTTCATGATTTCCTGTTTAAAATAAATCCAACGATACTTTTAGTACACGACCTTTAGTTATCCATGTTTGGGCACGTAACATGATAAACTAGGTCATGTGACCCTACATGTAACACGATATGCCTGGTCACATGACCTTACTTTTTGGTCACATGATGAGTCATATCACATGACTTTATATGATGGTCAACTGCAATCACATTACTTAACATAACTAGTACATGATGTGCACTTTGATCATTACACTGGTTATACATAACATGGAGGTGAAATATATGTTAACAAAGAATTTCGCCATTACATGGATTATCCACAGACATAAAAAAAGGATGTAAAAATGGCAATGAAAAACATGTCTCTTGGCAAATATGGACGATACTTTCATAAAGCGTGAAGTGATAATTTTGTAGCAGAATATATTAAATGGATATTCCATCACAACGAAGCTTGGTATCTATTATTTAAATAGCTGCACAACCCATGTTATAGGATCTCTATACACTGAGCTGTAGGGGCTCCTGTATGTATTCGATCCTCAGAGCTCCGTCTCGGCCTATAACCAGCTTGGCGAGGTCCTACAGGGACATCCTGGGTAGGGAAATGTGGTTCGGAAGGTTTGGCCAGAACTACCACAGAAATAGTCTTTCCCTGTTAATTTCTGACGATCTTATGGCACATATAGGACTGGTCCCGTCAGGACACAGTCGGTTTGGAGAGCTAATGGTCAGCCGTCCTCTGGTCAGTTAGTATCCTAGAGCTTGAGATAGGGGTATACACACTGTGGAATGATTCAGGCGTACAGCCATAAACCTAGGAAGTCGCAAGGTAGTCCGTATACATGATACATTGACCAAGTAAGCTGCCTTGGTCCCGGTGGGTAGATGAAAACGTTTTACTGACCATGACAACCTGTGCAGATTTGCAACAGACACAAGCACCAAGGGAAGGACAGCCGGTGACAATCACGACGATACTACAGCACAACAACAGAGCCGCACTCCACTTAACGCGAACCATAGACATCACCCAGCATGGTGTCACACGTTTGTCTCCGCTTTAATTGATAACGTAGGACTACGTGGCATTGTGCCGTTTTTCTTAGAAGAGTTCCGTAAATGTAAATGATGTGAGAGATTGTTTGATTCCTTTTCACTACAGTCCTGGATATAACTCTCCATGGCTTTGTACAGGAAAAGGTAATCCTCCTGAAACAGCGACCAAATACAATAAGCATATCTACATAACAGGAGTGAAATCAATTCTCTATTGCACTTCATATTTCAGTAAGACTCTAAAAAATGTAAATATCTTCCAATTTTCATGGAGAGGTAGCAAGAAGTATATGCTGCATTGTATAGTCAAGCAAAAACCTGAAATTTTATCCTACAAACTCTTTTCCATCCCAAGCGTTCTTACAGATGATGAGGTTACAATTGCGAAAAACACATCAATTTGATGATAGTAAAACCCCACTTACTCTAGGTGGCCACACCTACCATTGTTTCTAGGTGGCCACACTTACCATTGTTTCTAGGTGGCCACACTTACCATTGTTTCTAGGTGGCCACACTTACCATTGTTTCTAGGTGGCCACACTTACCATTGTTTCTAGGTGGCCCAATTAACACTGTTTCCAGGTGGCCACACATGCAATTGTTTTTATGTGGCCACACTTACCATTGTTTCTAGGTGGCCACACTTACCATTGTTTCTAGGTGGCCATACTTAACACTGTTTCCAGGTGGCCACACTTACCATTGTTTCTAGGTGGCCACACTTAACACTGTTTCCAGGTGGCCACACTTAACACTGTTTCCAGGTGGCCACACTTACCACTGTTTCTAGGTGGCCACACTTAACACTGTTTCCAGGTGGCCACACTTACCATTGTTTCTAGGTGGCCACACTTAACACTGTTTCCAGGTGGCCACACTTAACACTGTTTTCAGGTGGCCTCACCTAACACTGTTTCCAGGTGGCCACACTTAACACTGTTTCCAGGTGGCCTCACCTAACACTGTTTCCAGGTGGCCACACTTAACACTGTTTCCAGGTGGCCACATTTAACACTGTTTCCAGGTGGCCACATTTAACACTGTTTCCAGGTTGCCATACTTAACACTGTTTCCAGGTGGCCACATTTAACAGTTTCCAGGTGGCCACACTTACCACTGTTTCCAGGTGGCCATACTTACCCTTGTTTCTAGGTGGTCACACTTAACACTGTTTCCAGGTGGCCACACTTAACACTGTTTCTAGGTGGCCACACTTAACACTGTTTCCAGGTGGCCATACTTAACACTGTTTCCAGGTGGCCACATTTAACACTGTTTCCAGGTGGCCACACTTTATACTGTTTCCAGGTGGCCACATTTAACACTGTTTCCTGGTGGCCACACTTACCCTTGTTTCTAGGTGGCCCACTTTACACGTTTCCAGGTGGCCTCACTTAACACTGTTTCCAGGTGGCCACATTTAACACTGTTTCCAGGTGGCCACACTTACCATTGTTTCTAGGTGGCCCACTTAACACTGTTTCCAGGTGGCCACTGTTTCCAGGTGGCCACACTTACCACTGTTTCTAGGCGGCCACACGTAACACTGTTTCTAGGTGGCCACACTTAACACTGTTTCCAGGTGGCCACACATGCAATTGTTTTTATGTGGCCACAGTAATCATTGTTTCTTGGTGGCCACACTTACCACTGTTTCTAGGTGGCCACACTTACCATTGTTTCTAGGTGGCCACACTAACCATTGTTTCTAAGTGGCCACACTAACCATTGTTTCTAGGTGGCCACACTTACCATTGTTTCTAGGTGGCCACACTAACCATTGTTTCTAAGTGGCCACACTTACCATTGTTTCTAGGTGGCCACACTTACCATTGTTTCTAGGTGGTCACACTAACCATTGTTTCTAAGTGGCCACACTTACCATTGTTCCTATGATCCCTGGTCGTTTGAGGTGGAACAGCTTACACAGGTGATACACGTCCACTACTTTGTCGTGGATCTGCTGGTCATGGAGTGACCACAGTGCACAGAACACACAACCTTCAACTCCACCATAGCTGACCAACAGAAAATAGGGACGATTAGTTATTGTGTATGTCAATTAAAGAGTAACTGTAGTGCAAAACCATCTTTTGTGTATGGAAAGATTGATAAATAGTAAGTGAGATAATTCACACGAAAAATTTTTTTTTGTAAAAATTACGAAGTTTTGACCATTTTTCTAAATTTCACACCTGAACGCAAATCAGAAAATCCCCGATTTTGCCACACGACCGGAAGTGACGTCACAACGGTGACCGCACTGATAGACTTGTGTAGTCATTATATTGAAATTATATGAATCGTATCACGACTTGTTATTTGTATAGAGTCTTCTATTCAAGAATATGACACTTATTATATATCAAGGTTGTATGGAGTTCATTAATGACCCTACTGATAATTCCAAGGTGTTGTATGCCCCAGGGGGCCGTAATTAGTGGCGAAGGGGGGTCGGGAGTTCCACAGGTGTGCGTCACACGTGGTCATGATCACTCGACCATAAATCAATTACCGCCGGCTCGCTAACATGATTAACAGGTTATTATTTTGTGGAAAAACTTTAAGACTTCAAAACATGCACTTGATATGATTTGGTATTAATTTTCTCATATTTTATTTCATATAACACCGCTAAAACGGCGTGTGTATTCACCGATGGTCACGTTGATTGAATGCACATATCAGCAGGAACTGATCGTAACACCTTTTAAAATGCACGCTGAAAAAAATTAATGCATGTCGGTCGGCTGTATAAATACAAAACTACCTAGAAACAACCTCAAACAAACAGATAAGGAAAAGGATATTTGTGTTGCTTTAGACTCCGAACTTCGAAAACCATATATTTTATTGGACTTCAAAGAAGAACAGTTAGTAACGTCATCTATTTACATTTGTTCTGCATTGCCACTATATAACACTACCAAGGCCAGTTCCGTGTTATGAGAGCATAATACTGGAGTGGTCATAATGACGTCATTACGATTATGACGTCATAATCATAACGTTGGAAATAGCCGGCCGATACTGACTGTTCGCTGTTCCATTTATTAGAAATTTACCTCAAATTTTCAGAACAAACGTAGAATAAAGATATAAATTTATTATCAAAACCAATGGTAAAATGTAAATATAAGCATTAAACATCATTTTGTTCCGTGTTATGGTCCTATAACACGGAACAGAATGATGTTTAATGCTTAAAAAGAACGACAAGACCAGCCTTTTTATACGTACAATGCGATGTACGTATATTGGAAAATAAAAATATATAACTTTTATCAATGATTTCGACCTGTATAAACTGTTTTGACTGGTATTACATTTAGACTTCTTTTATCGTTATTACATGTTTGAGAAATTATAGGTGTGTATGAAAGTTAACAGCTTTCTATCCATAGATAATTTATTAATGTCTATGCAGTATAAAAAAAACATTTCAAATCGTGAATATTGTAAAATAAATAGAATATGAGCGAAATCCTGATGTTACTTGTCTTCAGGTACATACATCGAAATAGAAATCAAGAACAATGTATTTCGAATTCTGTTTGAGAAAAAATAAGATTAGATCTTTGAAAACCCCTGTGTTATACTGACAAGAAATGAACATGGAATATCTTTTGAAAATAAGATGAGAAGATTACTTAATTGGTTTTAATCACAGGCACTTGTGGCCAGGAGAATAGTCATCTAAATATGAAGATATTTGCAAAATATGAATAATTAAAATAAAATATTAAAACTGACTTTAACAATTTTCTTTTTATGTTATTAATCATCTAAAACCATAATGAAAGTAATTGCCAAATTTCAGCTTGATACGTCAAGCGGTTAAATTTCACACAAAAAAAGAGTGTCTGATGGTCGATTTTTTGTTAAATTAAACCGCTTGACGTATCAAGCTGAAATTTGGCAATTATTTTCAATATGGTTTTAGATGATTAATAACATAAAAAGAAAATTTGAAAATTCAGTTTTCATATTTTATTTTAATTATCATATTTCGCTATGCTATCTATATATTTAGATGGCTATTCTCCCTGCCACAAGTGCCTGTGGTTTTAATCCGCATTTTATTCATTTATGTTAAAAATAAAATATGAAAAAACTGTGATACAGACATACCAGGTACGTATATGTGCATATACGTCCCTGAGACATATCAAGCAAGTTTTCAACAGAACTTTTCTCGTTGAATAGAAGATTCAAACTCGAAATTAAAAAAGTGTCATATGCTATGTGAGTTGACGGTGGGTTACGGAGATTTCAAAAGATACATGTGCACTCGATAGTCTATGTTCCAGTCGAGATCTACATGTAACTACAGATTTAGAATACACATTTTGAAGTGATAAAGAGGGGATAATAACCGCAACATACTCAACTATTACAATTTAGTTAACTTTGATAGCCCCCCCCCCTCTCCAATGTTAATTACTTGCTATCTGAGTAACAAGTTACGTGTGAAGTTATCGAACTGACCAGGTAGATTATCCCGCTAATCTGATTACGTAATATAATGGACACTAACATGTACAATATTCAAAGGTATTATTATAAGAGTCACCCTTGAATCATTGGACAAATGATATGTATAACTGACATTATAAATGACACAGAGTATTACAATATGATAGCGCATATATATATGGGTCCATTAAAATGAATTTGAACAATCAATAAACACTATATTTATGAAAGAATCAAAATAAAGTTATTTCAATGACGATTTCAGATTATTCTCCCGACCCTCATATTATGGTACGTCCCTTAATTTCATTGTATAATACATTTTGAATCATTAATCAACCAGACGTACATATTACTATTATATATAGAGAGACATAGGACCCAATTTCTTGTGTTCCCGTTGTGACGTCACCAATACGTGTGCACAACTTTTAGCGGTTCGCGGTGCGCTTAATTAGCGTGTGGCAAAACAGGTAAAAAACCAAACTTCAACCTGTCGTAACTTTGTAACCGGTCGGCCGATTTCGATGCGGTTTTCGACAATGTATTAATGCCGACACAACAAGTCTGATCATTTCAGTTTCTATTTGCACTACAGTTACTCTTTAATATATAACACACAACCTTCCACTCCGTCATTGCTGACCGACAGAAAATAGGGACGAATAGTTATTGTGTACATCAATTTATATATAACAAACAACCTTCCACTCCGCCATTGCTGACCGACAGAAAATAGGGACGAATAGTTATTGTGTACATCAATTTATATATAACACACAACCTTCCACTTCGCCATTGCTGACCGACAGAAAATAGGGACGAATAGTTATTGTGTACATCAATTTATATATAACAAACAACCTTCCACTCCACCATTGCTGACCGACAGAAAATAGGGACGAATAGTTATTATGTACATCAATTTATATATAACACACAACCTTCCACTCCACCATTGCTGACCGACAGAAAATAGGGACGATTAGTTATTGTGTACATCAATTTATATAATTATAACACACAACCTTCCACTCCGCCATTGCTGACCGACAGAAAATAGGGGCGAATAGTTATTGTGTACATCAATTTTATATATAAATTCATTTTAAAATGGTAATTAACTAAATGCTATACTCTGAACAAACCCTGGATATTTGACAACATTAGCATGTTACAAATCAATGTTTTTATCTTAATTAGAAAGTCCAATACCTATTGTCACCTGGTCTGTTGTCTACATGTCCATGCAAACAACAGGTATGACATCAATACAGTCTTTCTGTAAAATTAAGACTAGTCAGATGTCTTATAATAAACGTCAGTTACATTCTTGGTCCGAACTCTTACCTATCAACTTCTACCACTGGTCAGATGTCTTATAATAAACGTCAGTTACATTCTTGGTCCGAACTCTTACCTATCAACTTCTACCACTGGTCAGATGTCTTATAATAAACGTCAGTTACATTCTTGGTCCGAACTCTTACCTATCAACTTCTACCACTGGTCAGATGTCTTATAATAAACGTCAGTTACATTCTTGGTCCGAACTCTTACCTATCAACTTCTACCACTGGTCAGATGTCTTATAATAAACGTCAGTTACATTCTTGGTCCGAACTCTTACCTATCAACTTCTACCACTGGTCAGATGTCTTATAATAAACGTCAGTTACATTCTTGGTCCGAACTCTTACCTATCAACTTCTACCACTGGTCAGATGTCTTATAATAAACGTCAGTTACATTCTTGGTCCGAACTCTTACCTATCAACTTCTACCACTGGTCAGATGTCTTATAATAAACGTCAGTTACATTCTTGGTCCGAACTCTTACCTATCAACTTCTACCACTGGTCAGATGTCTTATAATAAACGTCAGTTACATTCTTGGTCCGAACTCTTACCTATCAACTTCTACCACTGGTCAGATGTCTTATAATAAACGTCAGTTACATTCTTGGTCCGAACTCTTACCTATCAACTTCTACCACTGGTCAGATGTCTTATAATAAACGTCAGGTACATTCTTGGTCCGAACTCTTACCTATCAACTTCTACCACTGGTCAGATGTCTTATAATAAACGTCAGTTACATTCTTGGTCCGAACTCTTACCTATCAACTTCTACCACTGGTCAGATGTCTTATAATAAACGTCAGTTACATTCTTGGTCCGAACTCTTACCTATCAACTTCTACCACTGGTCAGATGTCTTATAATAAACGTCAGTTACATTCTTGGTCCGAACTCTTACCTATCAACTTCTACCACTGGTCAGATGTCTTATAATAAACGTCAGTTACATTCTTGGTCCGAACTCTTACCTATCAACTTCTACCACTGGTCAGATGTCTTATAATAAACGTCAGGTACATTCTTGGTCCGAACTCTTACCTATCAACTTCTACCACTGGTCAGATGTCTTATAATAAACGTCAGTTACATTCTTGGTCCGAACTCTTACCTATCAACTTCTACCACTGGTCAGATGTCTTATAATAAACGTCAGGTACATTCTTGGTCCGAACTCTTACCTATCAACTTCTACCACTGGTCAGATGTCTTATAATAAACGTCAGTTACATTCTTGGTCCGAACTCTTACCTATCAACTTCTACCACTGGTCAGATGTCTTATAATAAACGTCAGTTACATTCTTGGTCCAAACTCTTACCTATCAACAACTATGACTGGTCCAATATCATTCTGTTTGTGGAGGTCCTTGACAGTCTCTATCATGTCGAAGGCTTTCCACAGGGGCTGTTCCTTCTGTGGCCAGCCGTCGCAGGTCAGGATCCGTGTCATCAACACGTAGTCATCCTAAAAAACGTAACAAAACATAACATACACAACATTTCCAAAGTCACACATAGTTGTATTCAATATATTTGTAGCCTACTGGAGAATGCATTATCTTATTACAGTTCTGTCTGACAACTCCTGTGGAAACTTGTCAGTCTGGACAGTTAGATAGGTTTTTCTAGACACTGTATGATATTTTTTCATGTTCGTCTACTTTGAATGAACAGATTAATTCTTGGGATCTTAAATGATGAAATATCTAAAATGTCAGATAAATGACGAGTTAAATCAAATCTGCCATCCCGTATAATAATAATATGTTACTGGAAACTGAAATTCAAACTAAATCTGTGTTTATAGGGATTATAGTTAAATCAAAGCCTGGGCCAGGCCAGTAGAAATATACAGAAGTGAGCAAGCTTTAAATAATCTACCCCGGATCCTCAATAACATATAAACAACTTATACCTTAGCAAGCTAAGCTGTTGAATCTAAACCTATCAATTTTTAACAGAGAAAACAGCTAATTTTTGGTTGGAGAAAGATTGACTGTATAGAGAATGAACTACTGTACCTGTGTAGACTCGAGTAGGAACTCGCGGACTGTGTAGCGGGCCAGTACCTCCTCCTCCTGGAACACGACCTTAAACAGACCGGTACCTATAGCCATGGGCGTGTCCTTCTCCGGCCAGAACCTCTTGTACTCCTAAATAAAACACAGACTTATTGTAGCATAGTACACAACAATGGATCACATGTATACCTAAATAACAGACAGACTTATTGTAGCATAGTACACAACAATGGATCACATGTATACCTAAATAACAGACAGACTTATTGTAGCATAGTACACAACAATGTATCACATGTATACCTAAATAACAGACAGACTTATTGTAGCATAGTACACAACAATGTATCACATGTATTCCTAAATAACAGACAGACTTATTGCAGCATAGTACACAACAATGGATCACATGTATTCCTAAATAACAGACAGACTTATTGTAGCATAGTACACAACAATGGATCACATGTACTCCTAAATAACAGACAGACTTATTGTAGCATAGTACACAACAATGGATCACATGTATTCCTAAATAACACACAAACTTATTGTAGCATAGTACACAACAATGGATCACATGTATTCCTAAATAACAGACAGACTTATTGTAGCATAGTACACAACAATGGATCACATGTATTCCTAAATAACAGACAGACTTATTGTAGCATAGTACACAACAATGGATCACATGTATTCCTAAATAACAGACAGACTTATTGTAGCATAGTACACAACAATGGATCACATGTATTCCTAAATAACAGACAGACTTATTGTAGCATAGTACACAACAATGAATCACATGTATTCCTAAATAACAGACAGACTTATTGTAGCATAGTACACAACAATGGATCACATGTATTCCTAAATAACAGACAGACTTATTGTAGCATAGTACACAACACTGGATCACATGTATTCCTAAATAACACACGGACTTATTGTAGCATAGTACACAACAATGGATCACATGTACTCCTAAATAACAGACAGACTTATTGTAGCATAGTACACAGCAATGTATCACATGTATACCTAAATAACAGACAGACTTATTGTAGCATAGTACACAACACTGGATCACATGTATTCCTAAATAACACACGGACTTATTGTAGCATAGTACACAACAATGGATCACATGTACTCCTAAATAACAGACAGACTTATTGTAGCATAGTACACAGCAATGTATCACATGTATACCTAAATAACAGACAGACTTATTGTAGCATAGTACACAACAATGTATCACATGTATACCTAAATAACAGACAGACTTATTGTAGCATAGTACACAACAATGTATCACATGTATACCTAAATAACAGACAGACTTATTGTAGCATAGTACACAACAATGTATCACATGTATACCTAAATAACAGACAGACTTATTGTAGCATAGTACACAACAATGGATCACATGTATACCTAAATAACAGACAGACTTATTGTAGTATAGTACACAACAATGGATCACATGTATTCCTTAATAACACACAAACTTATTGTAGCATAGTACGCAACAATGGATCACATGTATTCCTAAATAACAGACAGACTTATTGTAGCATAGTACACAACAATGTATCACATGTATTCCTTAATAACACACAAACTTATTGTAGCATAGTACACAACAATGGATCACATGTATTCCTAAATAACAGACAGACTTATTGTAGCATAGTACACAACAATGGATGTTATCTAATACTAAGAAATCCAAATAAGGTTAGATTACTTTGATAGATTTTATTTCAATCTAACTAAGTTAATCTTTTAACCTACTTTCACTCTTATCTATCTATCTTTCTTCTTTCAAGTCATTGTTTCTCATTTGTAAAATCATGCATAAAATGAAAAGAAAGTTTATGCCAAAAATAATATGTGTGTTTCAGGTATCCTGACTGACCCTAGATTTTACTGGTCCCACACAAGCTTACCTTGTCGTCTAGCTGTGAGAGGAGGAAGACCACAGACGAGTTCTGGTCCAACACAAGCTTACCTTGTCGTCTAGCTGTGAGAGAAGGAAGACCACAGACGAGTTCTGGTCCAACACAAGCTTACCTTGTCGTCTAGCTGTGAGAGGAGGAAGACCACAGACGAGTTCTGGTCCCACACCATCCTCCAGAAGTCCTCCACTGTATTCTCCAGGGGATGCTGAGTTAAAATAAACTCATCCGTCTTGTTGTAACCCTGACATCAACCATACAATAACAATTAAAGCCACAGTCTGTGTGTATGAAAACAGAGATTCATGGTCACATAAATAAATTCTATACCCTTTTTTCAAGAACTGATATGTGCCTGGTCCTGTATCAGTTATATTTAAACATGATCATCTGTGTCAGATTTTCACCGAGCAGATATTGCATTTGAAATGTTAAAATGTTTAAGATAAGATATTAGCTTCATTCTGGTTCAGGACTATTTAAAGTCCTCTATACCAGACTCACAATAGATACATAAATAAAATACATTAATACTTTATCTGGTATACATGTACATTGTTCTATATGTCATAATTGCTGCTTTATATTTGAAAACAAGTTCTTGATTTTTTCCAGTGATTATCCGACTTATTGTTAAAAGAATTAACATTAATTGCTTACACTAAATGTTCTTGCAGATAAAAAGTGATGTCATCTTCGTTTAAATGGTTGATATCCAAACTAAACAATATTTCAATGAAAGAAATTACAATTGGACAGAAATGACAATAATTTTCATAGCTGAACACTTCCAGTTACCTGTAGGTATGTAGCGTTGATGTAATCTGACCCGTCCACTCCTGGTTTGGCTGGGAGAGGGACCCGCTTGACAGTCAGTGGTACTAATTCATTGTTCCTATTCTTGTTCTGGTTTATGTTTTTATTCGCTGGGAACTTGTCTGTGTCCTTCGGTTTGTAGGCCGTTACAAGCTAAACATAAACAGTATCCAATCAAAGCCTTGTATGAGGTTTATAACAGCTTTCATCGACATGAGAAAAATGTTTGCGGAAAGGGAGATGAGGTGATTATTGTAAGTCCAACAACCCTCTTAATATGAAATGATAAAAGATGAATTACAAAAAGTTTTAACCTTACCTTCACTACCATAGGGGATAGTGTAAGTTTTGAGTTATCAGGTAAATATCACCTGTTGTGTAGCTACATGGTATATTATATATTATGTAAGTCATTATGATAATGAGCTATTAGGTAAATATCACCTGTATGTAACTACATGGTATATCATATATTATGTAAGTCATTATGATAATGAGTTATCAGGTAAATATCGCCTATTTGTAATTACATGTTATATTATAAAATATGTAAGTCATTATGATAATGAGTTATCAGGTAAATATCGCCTGTTTGTAATTACATGATATATTATATATTATGTAAGTCATTATGATAATGAGCTATCAGGTAAATATTGTCTGTTTGTAATTACATAGTATGCAGTTATCTACCTTGTACTGCCTCTCCAGGGCTGTCTCCTTCTCGCCATCGTGGATCTGCGAGATCTTGTCTATGTAGCCCGTCAAGTCACCGTGTTTAATCTCTGTGTCGTTACTAAGGATGTACTCAGCGATGGCGTCATGTATCAACATATACTGCTCCTGTAACACAAGTCATTGTTGTCAGTCCAACAAATTCATCGTAATTACCTCCCCTGCCTTCTTTCAGCATTTATGAATTATATAACAAATCAGTGTCAGTTTTTCTTTTGTGTTTTGTGGTTTACATTAAGCAATATACTATGTTCACATTTACAAATAGACAAATTTCAGTTTTTTGTCATTCAAATACTGATTATTTGTGGTATTATTTATACCTCCGTTTGTACGAGGAACTTTCGTTGTCGCCGAATATGAAGAAGGAATCCAGCTACATTGATGGTTCCCTTGTCTTTCATCTCCTCTATCATACTGTCTATAAGGATGTAGGTTCCCGTTCTACCCACTCCAGCACTGTAATACAAACATATCATTGTCAGTAACACTGTCTATAAGGATGTAGGTTCCCGTTCTACCCACTCCAGCACTGTAATACAAACATATCATTGTCAGTAACACTGTCTATAAGGATATAGGTTCCCGTTCTACCCACTCCAGCACTGTAATACAAACATATCATTGTCAGTAACACTGTCTATAAGGATGTAGGTTCCCGTTCTACCCACTCCAGCACTGTAATACAAACATATCATTGTCAGTAACACTGTCTATAAGGATGTAGGTTCCCGTTCTACCCACTCCAGCACTGTAATACAAACATATCATTGTCAGTAACACTGTCTATGAGGATGTAGGTTCCCGTTCTACCCACTCCAGCACTGTAATACAAACATATCATTGTTAGTAACACTGTCTATAAGGATTTAGGTTCCCGTTCTACCCACTCCAGCACTGTAATACAAACATATCATTGTCAGTAACACTGTCTATAAGGATATAGGTTCCTGTTCTACCCACTCAAGCACTGTAATACAAACATATCATTGTCAGTAACACAGTCTATGAGGATGTAGGTTCCCGTTCTACCCACTCCAGCACTGTAATACAAACATATCATTGTCAGTAACACTGTCTATAAGGATGTAAGTTCCCGTTCTACCCACTCCAGCACTGTAATACAAACATATCATGGTCAGTAACACTGTCTATAAGGATGTACGTTCCCGTTCTACCTACTCCAGCACTGTAATACAAACATATCATTGTCAGTAACACTGTCTATAAGGATATAGGTTCCTGTTCTACCCACTCCAGCACTGTAATACAAACATATCATTGTCAGTAACACTGTCTATAAGGATGTAGGTTCCCGTTCTACCTACTCCAGCACTGTAATACAAACATATCATTGTCAGTAACACTGTCTATAAGGATATAGGTCCTAGTTCTTTCAACTCAAGGACTGTAATACAATAAGTTCAGTATCAATGGCGCAATTCACCAACAATGGACAACAATCAGCCCTGCTCAAGAAGTGAATAATTTTATTCACAGTGGAAAACTATTAACCTCACTCCATCAGCTCTGCCACCACAGATGTAAAATGCTTACATGTAAGTTTGACGATCAATAGCCTTACCAATTTCGCAGTTCTCTGCAAGTACTTTGATCCTTACAATGTTCTACCACTAGCCCTGATCTACAGGACTAAAATGTCTATCTATATTAGACTTCTACCTGCCCTGATCTTTGGATTCTTACTTACAGCATACAACAATTGACCCAACGAGATACCTATCTACAATGAACTACTATGGGCCCTGCTCCAGGAGGGTTGATGTTACTCTGACCCGGGGAGGAGATACCTACCTACAATGAACTACTATGGGCCCTGCTCCAGGAGGGTTGATGTTACTCTGACCTGGGGAGGAGATACCTACCTACAATGAACTACTATGGGCCCTGCTCCCAGAGGGTTGATGTTACTCTGACCTGGGGAGGAGATACCTACCTACAATGAACTACTATGGGCCCTGCTCCAGGAGGGTTGATGTTACTCTGACCTGGAGGAGATACTTACCTACAATGAACTACTATGGGCCCTGCTCCCAGAGGGTTGATGTTACTCTGACCTGGTGAGGAGATACCTATCTACAATGAACTACTATGGGCCCTGCTCCCAGAGGGTTGATGTTACTCTGACCTGGAGGAGATACCTACCTACAATGAACTACTATGGGCCCTGCTCCAGGAGGGTTGATGTTACTCTGACCTGGGGATGAGATACCTACCTACAATGAACTACTATGGGCCCTGCTCCAGGAGGGTTGATGTTACTCTGACCTGGAGGAGATACCTACCTACAATGAACTACTATGGGCCCTGCTCCAGGAGGGTTGATGTTACTCTGACCTGGGGATGAGATACCTACCTACAATGAACTACTATGGGCCCTGCTCCCAGAGTGTTGATGTTACTCTGACCTGGGGAGGAGATACCTATCTACAATGAACTACTATGGGCCCTGCTCCAGGAGGGTTGATGTTACTCTGACCCGGGGAGGAGATACCTACCTACAATGAACTACTATGGGCCCTGCTCCAGGAGGGTTGATGTTACTCTGACCTAGAGGAGATACCTACCTACAATGAACTACTATGGGCCCTGGTCCCGGAGGGTTGATGTTACTCTGACCCGGGGAGGAGATACCTACCTACAATGAACTACTATGGGCCCTGCTCCAGGAGGGTTGATGTATGCAGACTTCTGTACAAACTTTAGCACTGGTAGTGTGAAGTCTGGCACTCCGTGATCTGGCCACTCGGTGTAATGGAAATGATACACTATCCGTTCCGAATATTGCTGCAAAACAATACATAACAATGAATAACAACACACCGAATTCCAAAATTTTGTCATACAGTCCAATTTAATTTGAAGTATTTCATTGGTCCCCGACAAACTTCAGACTTGGAATTCAAATTCATTTATCTTGAATTCTCAGATAAGTTTCTTGATGGTCTTGCCAATTTCGATATAATATGATATATATGACATGAAATATAATATATGTGGTTCGGCTATGAATTTACCTGAAGAATATGATTTTGCATCTTACTTTTAATACCAATTTGATATTTGAAAATTTTGCTTTCAATATTAATCATGACAGTATATATACTTGATGATGCTAAGTAGATGTGTTACATCATAGTATATGTGTTACATACCTTTTTAAGTTTGGTGTTTTTCAGTGAGAACATCCGGACAGTGTAGTGGGCCCTGGAGAATGTATTGAGGTGTTTGACCTGGATAGGGCCATACATTTCTATACCATCATCAGGCCAGTACTGGTCACACTTTCTCTGTAGACAAAAACAAGGCCAAATTTAACAAACACTACTGGAACTTATTGGCACAAGAAATAAATCTATATATGATATTCAACTCTAAAAATGTAAAATATCAGTTAAGAATTGCTTGTATGTGATAGGAAACACAACTTTGTCATGCTATTGTTTAGTTGAAATATTTCAGAATTTTTATGAGTTGAAGGGAGACAACTCTTTCTGTCTTGTACACAAGTAAACAAAAGAAACCCTTTTTTGCTAGAGCATACAGGAGATATAAACAGAGCATAGTTGAAGCAGAAGACACTTACTCTTCTGGAATACCTGATCTTATTCTCTTGTACTTTTTCAAGGGTTTCCATGTTAATCTTTTCTTTGTTTATATTTTTGCCCCTGGTTTATAGTCAATTTTGAGTTCTGATTATGGTTTTGTTGACACTTTGATATTCTCTGAATTTTATTTATGACAAAACTTGACTCTACACAAGACCAGTTTGTGGCTTTAATATTGATAAGTTATAGGGATTGACAGAACTATAAAGTCTATATAACAAAATATGTCAGACTAGAAGTTCCGTGTACTTACTTTACCCCGCTCCACCAATTTGGTGATCATTACTATGACAACAGAATTCTGTTCCCACACCATCCTCCAGAAGTCAGCGAAGGTCGTGGGAAGTGGGCCTTGGGTGGCAATGTAAGCTTTGGGTTTCTTATACCCCTGTAACAGAATACAAACAAATACAAATACAAACAATCAAGTTAATTTTTGAGAAGAACCAGTTATGTTAGCTAGTTCTTTACAATTTCTTCTATCATATCAACAACATGTCAACTCATATTTATTTGTTTAGTTATTCAATCATTTTGCGGGTTTGTTCTACTTCATAAAAGATAAAAGGAGGAATTATGACAGCCAAACCCCATCAGTAAAACCTCCTATCTACACACATACATAAGGATTATTATGGCCTTTCACAGGTCTATTTCATTTTCACAGTACTCAAGTACATATAACATTAATACAACTTGTCAAGTGAGTTGAAAACTGCCTGAACTGAATTTATGCCAAACTAAGGATAGTTTCACGAATTATTTCTAGTCAACAAGAAAGGTTAAATACTTACATCTGCGTAATTAGCGTTGATGTAGTCTGAACTCCTCAACCGGCCATTGATAGGTTTTAACATGACTCGGCTATGGTCAACTACAAAACACAAATATCACCATCTTTAAAACACATATTACCGGGAAATATCTGTTAACTAATCAAGTTGGATCCAACAAATTCTTGCTAATCATAAAATACAAAACATCCATCAGCTTGTGGGGAGAAGGTTTGGTTCTGTTGTTTTATGACAATGAGCCAAAATTTTATAACAAAAACATTTTTTATAAAATGATTACCATCCAAGATTGTCTCCCTTGAGGTGAATGGAACGTTCAAAGATTGGATCATCTAATGCTAGATGTAACATCTTCAAGGTAAATTAAAAATTTTAACAAATGCAATGATACTCTTTACCAAGGCTTGACAGAAAACAATATCATTATGTATGTCTCTATAATCAAACCACCCTGGCATGCTTTCTCTTAAACTGTGTAGAACATGAGGGACAAACTGTCACAAATCTCCCGCGCACTCACAGGCTATGATGTTGATGTATCTATTCTTGGACTTGTTTTCGTGTTGGTTGGAGGCGTCGGCACGTATCGTCCAACCACAGGTCTGCTTATTTATGTCCTGGAACAACATTGAAAAATATTTAATACACTATCAAATAGTTCAAAATTATTAAACAGAACAATGGAAGTTTTATTCTTATATTATAATATCTAATTCAATCAGAAATTATACTCTTGTATCAATTTCCGTGAAATATTTTTTTACTTTTTTTTTTTCAGAATTTTGTCTGCTTGAAATCCATACAGTATATGGTAGTACCCTCATAAAGTTCATTTAGATATCTCAGAAAATTAAATTTCTGAAAAACAAAACTTCGCATAGTAGATATTTCTAAAGAATCTCATATAAGATTTATTATAAAAGCACCAGTATAAATCCATTTGTATAGTGTTTCTGTTGATTTTAATTTTATATCAACTTACAGCGAATTCCTGTGAGAAGCCGACGTCACTATCAGCGTGTAGAGACCGAACATGTTGAAGGAAGTCTCCCACAGGTATCGGTTGATAACTGATCTCATCTGTAAAGGAAAACAAAACAGTTATCCTACTATATTCATCAGATATAATGATTTATTTATTTCCTGATTAACATGTGCAAAATATCAATAACATAAATTTTCTGTTCATTTTTACTGAATTTCTATTCTTCCGATTAACTGACAGGGGTAGAATTTAACTTTTTTAGTCACACATATTTTGTGGCGAGTGGGTTAGATTTCAACTTGCTGAATTAGAAACTTGCTCGCAATTTTGAAGTGGATAATGAAAACAATATGATGCATTCTGAATAAGTCTAATTTACAATCTAGACAAATGACAACAAGAAATGTGTGTGTGGTTTCGTTTCATGATTCGTTTTATACTTTCGATGACATTTTCTGACATGTGTACAGATTGGAATAATACATGTATACACCTTTCAACAGGCGTTATACCCACTCACCAAAAATGTACGTACAATAATTTTCTACTAGCAATTTCGAAAATCAACTTGCATTTGGCGAGTGTACGAGTGTTAGATTCAAACCCTATAACTGTAAGATAAACCAAAATGGTTACTGTTCAGCTACAATGGTTTCTCTTACACATCATTTTAATATTCTTTTAGCACCACCTTGTCATTATTGACATAATGAAGCCTTATTTTGCTATTAAACCTAAACACATGTGTGACCATGAAAATTTCACCAATCTTTCACCACAATTTTCCTGTAGTGAGTACAATGACATTAAAAGCTTTGATTAGAACATGATAATGTGATGCTGAGTATAAAACAGATTTGTCTTCTGATCAGAAAGCCATAATCTTACCCATCGGTTCTGGTATATTGATGACAGTTGTCGGAGGAGAATTGTTATTGGTTGGGACTGCCAGGTAGTCAAATGCGGCCTGGTAGTACTTCCTGCACGTAAGTGACCTGAAATTGGTCAAGACATTTAGTTACGCACAAGACAGGCAGTATGTCTTAGGAGCATATTGGTATAAGTTGACATCAAAGGGCAAATTAGGTAAAAAAGAATTTACAAAACCTCAAAATTAAAACTGCATTTAAACAAAAACAGCAGATGTTTTATTAATACTGAAGACTAAAGACTGACAGAGTAGTCTGCCCTTTAATCTGATGTCGTCAGGCCTTTTCCCTTACCTACAGCCGATGAACACAAAGACGGCCAAAAGGATGAACAGAAGTCCGCACACAATCCCAGCCACGATGCCCGCGGACATGATTTCTTGTTTCGCCTCCTCCATGGCAGCAGGATCTGGATATAGACATTGAAAATAAAGTTTTCTACTCACAGCACATCCTCCTTAATTGTTATCTTCATTACTAAACACATAAATAATACACCTTCACCCCTATATGGTAACTCCTTATCATCTAAAACACAAACGATCACAGTTAAAACATGGCCTCTAAAATTTATTTCAGTCGAAAAGATTATTACATCAAATATGAAACTGACATAATTAAGTGGAAACTGTTTCAATGAAGAAATACCAAACCCCTAAACAATCCATATTCCTTAAATTTCAGCAGAGTTTTTTTCATGTAGATTTAAAATGGACTCTGCAAGATCAAAACTCTAAAATCAACACTATTTACAGTCTTATAATCTATATGTAATTCCAACATACTGTATTGGATATATATTAATATATTACTAACGATATCCTATGCTTGACTCTTAAATTATAAACTATTTCAACTTTGAAGTGGAAGAGTCCATAAGTGTGTTTAGGGGTATATAAGATGAATACATCCTTACTGTGACAGATATTCTCAAATATACTTTAGTGATACAATATAATTTATATCACCTAGTTGACAACATCTACAAATAATAGTGAATGTACAGACATTTTGTTCAAGAAAATATCAGTGTCTGTCCTATTAATGAATCTACATAATTATGTAATGTTGCAATACCTGAAGAACAGTTCAGTCAAGTTGTTCATGCAAAATATCTTTAGCCATGTACACTAATATTCTTTTCTCATTGACAACTAAGTAATAAATTCATTAATTTCTTGTGTTATTTTTGAAACACAGATAACAAACAATCTTAAATAACATGTTTGTTTTGTATCTTCTGAAGTTAAGATTTGTTAATTATTAATGCATCCTAATTGCAGGAAGCTTCTAATTATTTCAATTACCTACATGTAATAAAGTTAAATACTACAACACAGTAATATATTGTTACAAAGATATCATAATATTATATGGTACACATTAATTCTACAATATGATAATACCATATTGTTACAGTGCTTTTAAATGCAAACTATTCAAACTAGAAAAAAAAGCTACCAGAAAATGCATGCAAAATAAAATGGTGCCCAATGTTTTATAATTATATACAAAATATATGTAAATAGTACAAAAATGCATATGAAAATAAAGCTTTGCACACACATAACTTTTCAGGGACTGTGGATTTTTTTTTTTTTTTTAGAGTTCCTGACAGTAAATGTACAGTATATGTATCCATATTCTGAAAATTTTAATTTCAATGAAATTACAAAAAAAAACAATAAATCATACAGAACTTAATCATCTTGATTTTGGCAGTAAATCTATGACTTTCAATGGTTACTATGGTAACATATGTCTTCTACTCGGAAATGAGATTTTATTACCAGAGATATTAACTGGACAGTGTGAAGATTAATCCCTAATCCTACAGTATACACCTGTTAGCTATTTACTGGGTGGCTGTCCACACAGGACCAGGCCAGATGTAAAGCACTACCACACGACAATGTCAATATTTAATTCCCGTACAATTGCCAGTTATTCCACTCAATAACTCATGATTAATTCCACTTTATTGACTCGTATGGAAGTCACTGTGGTTTAGGAAAGAAGCCTTCAGCCAGTTCAGGTCATTTTAAGGTCAAAGAAGCACTTTAATATTGAGTTCACCAGGCTAAAGGTCACGATATGATCTCAACTAGAAATATTGACTCGTTTGGACAATAACCAAGTCCACTCCCTAATAAACTGTACAAGATATAAAATGCCTTAATGACACTATTGATATTGGATTTTCAGTGAATGGAAAAGTTGTGTAGAAAACATCATTGTGAATCTTTGATAAGAAAGAATATTTATTCTGATGCCTAACGTATACATTGTACACTACTGTAATAGGGACATTCATACATTTGTTACTTCCATGCAAAGGAAAATTAATCATTGAACTTCAATTGATCATAGATATGCTATTTTAAATTTATTTTTTCAACATCTGCTGAACAAAAAAAATAAATTTTAATTTAAAATTACATATCAATTTTTTGCTAACATTTATTTCCAAATCTATCCAATGAAATAAATATCTTTGTTTTAGTTTGTACGTACTACAACTATTCTTATCTACATAGCAAACCTAATGAAACAGATTGAGTTTATTATAATCAATAAAGGGCTAATGGCAAATATTAATTCAAATTAGCTGTATATCATTTCAGCTGTGGAGGGAAGATGTGGAGGGAGGGGTAGAAATGACAGCACAGGAGGAGGAAATGGAGAAAACGAACACAGGGTGCTAGTCATTACAGATGTAAAGATGTTAAATAAACCTGCACAAAGAGACAGAATATGAGGGAGAGGAGTGAGATTTGCCTTCACTTCAATAGTGTAACAATTAAATACCATGAGGGACCACTGGCATTTCCTTGGTGTACACCTTTGACGGTTAGAAACAATCAGACGTTTTTTTTTTTTACATTTGACCTTGGGTCAAATTCACAAAGACCAAATGACATTGCATTGCATATCCTTAATGGGTGAAACAGGTATACTGCGTGTTTCATCAAGTTATATTATCTTTAGTGGTTTAAAAGTCATGGCTCAGACAAAATCCCATTTGAAGTACAAACACTAATACAATATGTCTCCCTTCATTGATATTTACTGTAACCCTTATAAACTTAGATTTAAGTTCAAAACTTCTTTTTTTAATTTTAGACATTACCTGGTATATATAATTACAATTTAGTTTTTATAAAATGACCAAAGTAAAATGAATGTTAGTATGAGTACATAACCAGGTAACAACAATCATGATATTATATACAGAATTATTATTGTCAGAGTATCTCACCACTTATCTCCAGTATACAGGACTTGTTAAAAAATATTTTCTAATTGAATTCATAGTTTGCTTTTACTAGCACACTCAGTAAACACTTTTATCGTTCATTCTACAGGTGGCTGAAGATGGGTTTTCTGGGGTTTTTTTTATATTACATTGTACATTTAATTTTCAATTTGCAATCAATGTTTTAATTTGTCATTTGATATTATGATGTCACAATATATATGCTTTGTTGTCTTTTTATTGTAACATCATAATCAAACATCTTGTAATTACAAAGCACAAATGCAAGCTTATGATAATCTGTCAACAAGAAAATCATGTTTATGGTGACAAGATTAATATAATATTCTTGGAGTATTTGTATATATTCACACGATTAGTGTTTTATAAAATGAATTTTAATCCTATGATGATGCAGAGTTAGGTCAAACACACATTACAAAGGTTAGTTGTTTTAATGTTATATCACACAGGTAGTACAACACTGCACGTACAGCCAGGAAAGCTGATACCAAACTACTTCATTCCCTCCTTCTTGGACCTTCAACTTTTGACCTTTGTACAAATGTGACCTCAAACATCCAAACAGTTTTAGAATTATATACAATACTGTAATTACTACAGTAAAACCCCACTTACTCGAACCTGTTTTACTCAAAAACCCCACATTCATGGAACAGTTCCTTTGCTCTCGGCCGAGTTCGTACATATTCAACTAACTTCAGATTACTCAAATACCATATTTTCCTCGAACTATTTATCAGGTTCCCACGAGTTCAAGTAAATTGGGTTTTACTGTAGTATCCTGCACTTAGTTTATTTTGAAAAAGGTTTACAGAAATCACCAAGTTTTATTGAGGACAGACTTTAAATATATGTCCATTTTGCAGGTCACACAGATATGTTAAGTCTTTATTATAACAGAAGTAGAACACTTCCATTTCAAAATTAACTTTGAAAGACCTGCAACCATGTTGCAATCCTTAATTTCAATGACAAATCGTGTCAAATTACCAGATAAAACTACAAATTTTAAATCTTTGAAGTCATAGTAACAATAACCTTTAGGGTTTATGACATTGCGGAGGTTGAGTGTGGGTTCAGGATGGATAGGTGATCAGAAGAGTGATGTTTATGACACGTTTAGTGAAGCCACGGCCGTGGCTACCATGCTCGGGAGGGAATGAAGCCGTGTAATAAGTGGTGTACAATATTAAAATTAAAATAAAGAAAAAGAAAACTGAACAGAAACAAAAGTGTGACAACAATAATTAATTGTAAGAGGGCTATCACCTGTATTGATAGTGGTGTTATTGATATAATCTGAAAAGGGAGATAATCACACATTAGTAGGAAAAACCACACATGACAGATTGTGATTGGTTGATTATAATTAATTTAAAACACAACACAGGATGTGATTGGTTGATTAAATCAATTGAAACACAAGACAACATGTGATTGGTTGATTAAAATCAATGGAAATATAAGACAGTATATGATTGGTTATTTCAGTTTAATTTCATGAAAAAACAAATGAAGTCAATGCCTGTAATTAATACAAGATGTTTTTTAGTCAACAGAAATAAAAAACTCATTTCAAATAATTTTCAAATAAAGCATCCTCGAAGTTTCCTGCAGAATCTGTTCAGCACTTAAAAGAAGCTGCACAGTTAATCGAGAAAATCTGGTTTCCAGACAGTTTTTATGATAATAAAATATTTATCGTGTGGGATATTTTCAATTTTTAATATCACATCAAAGTAAGAGATATAAAGGTGCATGTACATGATACATATGTATATCTAGAACAACATTACATAAAATATTCATAATGAATGGTGAATTTTCTTCTAATGTAAACAGAATCAAATCATCAATAAAACACTCATATTTGAATATATGCATGTTAGTGAAAAGTAATGGTAGACAATACAGTGTTATATGCAATGCTATTATAATGTTTTGATACAAGGTCACACCACATAAATACATGCTTCATGTACACAAACATAACAACTCCAGAAATAAAGAAAGATACAATGTATTGTAGGGGAAAAGTTAACATATATATTTATGAACAAAGTGGGTTTTCTCCAGGCACTCTGGTTTCCTCCCACAATAAGAATCCTTGCAAGCTAATATCCAGGTCAGCAAAAGTGATTGATATAAGTTGGATAAATTGTTTCTAATTGTTGTAAAATGAATAAGTTTATCACAGAGCTTTTGTTTTAAGTTCAGGAATGCTGATGAAACCAGGACCAGGGGTGAATGAGTTAAAGTATTACTTTCTAGCGTGGGTATATCTAATTGTTGTTTCATCTCAAACTTGGTAATTGTTCTAGCTAAACTCTGTGTTGGATTCAGCGAAACTATCTGTGTCCAGATGTCAATGGAATTTCATTCTTCAAAATCAGTTTTAGGGTATCAAGCACCAAGAAAAAAATATGTGCGTTTAGTGATATAATATATTTCAATATAGGACAGGGGAGGCAGACCTAGGCTGCCCGGGGTGAAAAGTGAATGTGTGACCCAATGCCCCAACTATTTACCTAGTATATGTTGTACCGACAACAAGTTCAGGACTATCAGAAGAAATACAACAATCATACACAAACAGCTATTATATCAGATTACACAATAAAAACATTAAAAGCTTACCACAAGACAGCTACATTTGGTCATGTAAGTGACATAGTTCTACACACAACAGTCAATTTTATAACACACAAGATGTTAACTGTACTGATATATTTACACACTTATAATGGACAGTTGTACTTTTATGTTTGATTTATACCATTTATTTACCAAATAACATATTGCTTTGTAAACAAAAACATACGTTCTCGCCTTATTACCCAATACATGCATAATTTCCTTTGTACTTACTTAAACTCTGACCTGAAGATAAAGGTCAAGGTGCACATGACCTACAGTACACCTTCTATAGGTATTAATCTTTCTCTAAGTGATACAGCTATCCTAAGTTTCATCCGATATCATCAGAATGATTGATATTTATAACCTGGGCAGGACTTCATTATTTAACCTATGACCATGAGGTGAAGGTTAAGCTGACCTTCTCACTCTTCACTGCATACTTTCTATTGGTGATGCATATTATATTTAAGTTCCATCAAAGTATATCTAAACGTTTAGTCAAGATATCTTTAAATAACAGTTAAAATATTCACAATTTCACTAAATATCTGGTACTTTTTTTGACTTATAGGTAAGCACTGCAACAGTTTACTTCTTAATTAACAACTGTGATTGGTGATTTTATTCTTCAATTTCTATTTTCAAATACTTCAAACATCAAATACACTGTACTTGATTTTTGTTAACTATTTAAATGTTATTCAGTCAGACTGTTACTGTTAATAAACACCAGACAATACACCTGTTATCTATTGTTATGTACAGAAATCTACTTTACTTGTGGCATTGTCATCCAACTGATCTACAACACAGAACGACACACCGGTGCAGATAACTAGGTTACACACAAGTTACACACAACAGTTTCCTCTCCCGTTTAATAGCTACCTTAAAACACAGTCTTATTCAAGAACAACTACTTGGAAACAAATTAGAAAAAAAGTTTTATCTGCAGCAAAACATTAAGTAAAAGGTACCACTGTATCAGTGATAATCATGTACAGAGAAGAGTTCCACTGACATTGTTTTTTTTGGAGTAACCCCCCTTTTTTGGAATAACCTCCCTTACTGATAGTAGATGAAGCAGTCAAAGACTTTTATCCAATTTGGCAATTATACAGAGATATAAAATGAGTTTGTAACTGCATGACATCTACAACACCCTACACTACAATAGTCAGGTTTGTGTGTTAGCATTGTCTCTCCATTACAAGTTAAACAACACAGTCAACTATCACTAGCAGTTACTTAGGTACATGTACTACAAACGTCTGTCTAACCCAGTGTAGCAGGGTTTTCCCTGACTCGCAAACACCTGCATTTTGACTCCAAAATAAACCAACTTACTCCCAAAGTTGATGAAGTTTTACTCTATAGTATGTGCGATTTGAGTTCCAAGACTATTTTGAGAGTCCCTAGGAAAATTCTAGCCCTGGTGGAGTAAAATCTTGAATTCTGATATCAGGACACATAATTATAAGTTCCTCGGACAGAATAAGTTTCCTTTATGTATGGAATCTTCCGAGGCTCTAGGAGCCACACATATATCAGCAATTTACAGGTGATGTTTGTGATAAAAATTATGTTATATTAAAATTTAGTTCTTGTAAGCAATGATGTTTCCAGAGCTAGGAAACGATCAACGTTTTTTAATTGTTTATTATATCACTTCTGATATCTGAGTTAATATTGTACTGTTATAAAGGGCCTCAAATTGGAACTCATTGGAATCACCTTATAAAGGTTCCCAAAATGATCATGACCTTTTGAACTAAGGTACTCTAAAGTCTCTGTAGTGGTTTGTAAAAGATTGGTCTGTGAATCCTTAAAAAATGTGAAAGTAAATTGATGAACAAATGAAGAATGAAAAAGTCATGATCAGCAATGCTCACTTACATCTGTATGACAACCAAAATCAAATATCTATAGGAGGCAAATTTAAACACTTTTTTTTTCCTTTTGATGAAGTTCAGAAAACATAATAATTAGGACACTAATCCTTAAACACTGGTTGTGTTGTTTGAGCCTGTGTTCTAGGTCACATTGTTAACTAGCTAATACCCCCCCCCCCCGAAATTCTGTAATGAACTATTCCAACTGTTGAAATGGAA
Source organism: Mimachlamys varia (assembly GCA_947623455.1). Taxonomy (NCBI): domain Eukaryota; kingdom Metazoa; phylum Mollusca; class Bivalvia; order Pectinida; family Pectinidae; genus Mimachlamys; species Mimachlamys varia. The sequence continues at coordinate 37,078,110 of OX392534.1, forward strand.
GAGCTTAAATGTGTCATCAGGGGTGAATCAGCTAATGATTTGTTGGTTGCAGCTTTTTAATTTGATTTGATTTGATTTGATTTGTTGTTGCAGTGTAGACATTTGTACATCTAAGATGTAAATTGTCAACTACATAAATCTACGTACAACAAGCATGCACAGTCACATCCACAAACAGATCATGCAGGACATAGAAACATTAAAAATAAAACTTTTAGTATGTAGTTCCTACGGATCGAGACCATGCAGGAGCAAAGACAATTAACTTTCCATTAAAAAAACAATATTCTACATTATATTTTTCTCATTTTCTCCATTGAAATGCTGTGCTCATATGCAAGATAAAAAAATAAATTTTCATCTTGCATAAAGTTAAAATAAGAATCTTTTTCTTTTTTTTGCATCTTTTTGCATTTTTTCCTGAACTTAAAATATTTTCTCTAACTCAATAAGATAAAAAAGAACAGATAACCATTCATAATGATTTGAAATATACTAATCACCAAAGACCAACAGAAACATCCTCCTCTACAAGTAATGATAGATGAGAAATGATAACTGTCTACCAATGATGATGATGAGGAGGATGATGATAATGATGATGATGATGATGATGATAAAGAAAGATAATTCAATCTAAAACAAAACTAGGATCCATGGTCACCATTCGCAATGCTGGAAATGAGATAATAATTTGTAGGTGAAACAAGATTACAAGTGACATTAACTGGGAGAGAGTACAATACAATAGTCACCTTCGATTGTTTCATTTTGTATATCTCCTGTAAAAAAACAGAGGTGTTTAAGGTTTTAATCCAGAGTAATAATGTGATGAATATATTGACTTTATACAGTGCAGAGTTTGTTACTGTGCTGAAGAAATTGTGTAAGGTAAGATCTCTCCCCGACAGGACAAAATATAAACCCCTATTTACAAAGGGTACTACTTTTTCAATTATTGCAAATACTTTTTGATACAAACACTAACTTTACTACCATGAAAAAGGTACAAGCAAATGGAAACATGTTCTTGCAAAAAAACTCCAAATTAATTCAATCATACCAGTTTAATCATGTCAATTCAGAAGCATATTTTTTAATTCTGAGGAGGAAATTGCAAATCATGGCGGTTCCTGATAACAGAGGCCTACTTTTATTAAAAGGATGCAATCAGATTCCTTCCCCTTTATTACATGACCCAGATTAATTCCCTTTACAACCAGATTACTTCCCTTTACAACCAGATTATTTCCCTTTACAACCAGATTATTTCCCTTTACAACCAGATAACTTCCCTTTACAACCAGATTACTTCCCTTTAAAACCAGATTATTTCCCTTTACAACCAGATTATTTCCCTTTAAAATCAGATTATTTCCCTTTACAACCAGATTATTTCCCTTTACAACCAGATTATTCCCTTTAAAACCAGATTATTTCCCTTTACAACCAGATTATTTCCCTTTACAACCAGATTACATCCTTTACAACCAGATTATTTCCCTTTAAAATCAGATTATTTCCCTTTACAACCAGATTATTTCCCTTTACAACCAGATTATTTCCCTTTACAACCAGATTTTTTCCCTTTACAACCAGATTACTTCCCTTTAAAATCAGATTATTTCCCTTTACAACCAGATTATTTCCCTTTACAACCAGATTATTTCCCTTTACAACCAGATTACTTCCCTTGACAACCAGATTACTTCCCTTTACAACCAGATTAATTCCCTTTACAACCAGATTATTTCCCTTTAAAATCAGATTATTACAACCAGATTATTTCCCTTTAAAACCAGATTAATTCCCTTTACAACCAGATTATTTCCCTTTACAACCAGATTACTTCCCTTGACAACCAGATTACTTCCCTTTACAACCAGATTAATTCCCTTTACAACCAGATTATTTCCCTTTACAACCAGATTATTACAACCAGATTATTTCCCTTTAAAACCAGATTAATTCCCTTTACAACCAGATTATTTCCCTTTACAACCAGATTATTTCCCTTTAAAACCAGATTAATTCCCTTTACAACCAGATTATTTCCCTTTAAAATCAGATTATTTCCCTTTACAACCAGATTATTTCCCTTTACAACCAGATTATTTCCCTTTACAACCAGATTACTTCCCTTTACAACCAGATTACTTCCCTTTACAACCAGATTATTTCCCTTTACAACCAGGTTTTCGTATAAGACACAATGCTACAGTAAAAATTATCCTCATTGAGCAGTTTATGTTCTGTCATGAAAATTTCTATAAAGGTTATGAAAGTGAATATGAATGTAGAAGTTAAGAATCAAACTTCATCATTACTGTTAACAAACATAATGTGTTAACAATAATGAGTACTCAAAACAAGCCCGTTTCACCAAAAGCTACTGATGCCATGTAACTGGAAAATCAGTCACAGATCACAGGAGTGTGTATGGGACATATGTCATTCCCTCCACTAATAATCTTAAGAAATGAATTAATCATCTCTTAAGTATCCAGCTAATTGCTTCTAAAAAACAATACACAAAATATACTCATTTTATCTCAGATGAAAACAAAATTTCTGAAGTCATCAACTCATTGCTTCTTATCCCCAATCATCTGTGTGATTCTCACAACTAAACTAACCATTTTTAGAAATTTTTTGGTCATATCTTTACAAAATGCCTTCAAAATTCAATTAATTATTTGGTTAATTATTACAACAAATACAAGACAATACATTTCACTGATAGGAAACACAAAATCTCCTGTAGAGCTATTCTAATGTGTATTCTACCATATCAATTCAGTTTTTATTATTTTCACATCAATTCAATTCAAACATACTATATTTAAAAAAAAAAAGATAAAAAAAGTCTAATTAACTGATTAGGCAGATAAAAAATATCTCAGCTGGTGTCTGATAATGCGAACTCATCCTGATAATAAAAAGTTTGCCATGCAAAGCAGGTATAGCTAAGTATGTAATATTGATATATGTCTGTTACGGGAGCTGATTAAGAAAGGTTATGGAGAAATTGCTGAGGTAATACAATATAATGTACTTTTGTGCAAAGATGTGTTGTCAGTAACATTTAGATACTGTGTTCGTGAACACATGCATACCTATAAGTTCAAAGGTCACCCAGTCCGTGAACTGTCCGCTGTATTTCTGCTGTTTGACGATACTTTTGGTTACGGCAGCTACTCGCACTTTGTATGCACGGTTACTTGGCAAGTTGGTGATGTTCAACTGTAAAAGTTGTTACAGAATTAGGTTAAGGCTTCTAACAAACACTAGATTTCAACATCTCTAAAAATAAATTATGTATCTTCACCAAATAAACTCCAAACACAGTTTGGTTTCATCTTATAGCTACTTTAAAAAAAAAAAGTAGTCGTTATCTGTCGATACCTCATTGTTTCAAAGTTGACAGGACTGTGATAAAACTTTTAGTTAACCAAGTATTTGAGTTGCATGAGTTTGAATATAAGTGTAAAGCTTGGTCGGAACCAACAAAATACTTTGAATGAAACAAGGTCTTTGAGTTATACGAGTTTAAGATAACGAAGTTTGACTGTAAATATAAATTGTGACATCATAACATTAACAGCATCATCTGGTTGAGACGTCCTGATACCAGGGTAGTTAAGGCACTGTACATATACATGTATCTTAAGTTGTAACAAGGAAGTATGGAAAACATGAGTGTCTATAACGAGATTCCACTGCCCCGTGCTCACCTTCTGGATGGGAGCCTCTACCATGAGAGGTTTGTGGAAAAAGGAGCTTGTGTCCTTGTACTCGATGACGTAGTAGTTGATGATGCGGTAGAATTTGGTGGGTTGTTCCCACTGTATGAACACACTGTTGGGGCCAGTCACCGAGGCGTTCAGTCCGGACGGCTGGCCGGGACCTAAACATCCACATACATTATAAAAGTCTATCTATGGAGTTGTGACAATCAAGAATTTCTGAAATCAATTACTGTTAACATATCTATTTTGGCGCACTCAAACTTTAGCGCAAAAAAAAGATATTAAACAGTTTTATAGTAAAGGCGAAATGGCGCTCTCACAATACTTGCTGTAGAAAGCAATATAAAGAAATTGTAATTTAATATCGCAATCATAATGAAGCAGAATGCTTTCAGTGTGGAAAATTGCTAAAATAAGACTACTGCTAAAATATGTACATTTACAGTACATTTGTTGATTCTTTAACCATTTCAATTTTCAAAAGCTTTGCACCAATTACTGACTGATATTTCTGTTGTCTGTGGATGAAAAGATGCGATAAGATTTTGTTTTCTGATGATAAAGTGATATGTACTATTAGAACTCCTATCCTACTATACAGCAGTCGTTCAGTGTACCTTACCTGTGACATCAGTAAGAGCGGGATAGGAGTCACTGAACTCCCCGTTACCTCCCCCGGTGAACGCCCGGACACGTACCCTGTACTGTGAGTACGGCTCTGTAAATACAAAATACACAATAAACATTTAGAGACCATGTTATTTTAGAACCAATGAAATTTGAACTCTCAAATAAGTGGTACAATAACATCAAAATCCTGAACCCATTTACCCCCCAACTGACATCTGAACCTTACCAAATCAAAGGAGGTCCAATTTGCAAATGCAGGGGTGAAACGAGTTAATGATAATTGCAGTTACCAAACATCCCTATATATAGTTACAGGTTGTTTCTACTTCAACAGGAAGATTGATTCTAGCGGTAGTGGTTAATCAATGAACAGAAGAACTTTCAAATTAATGATAATCCAGAATGATTTAAAAGATTTTTGAAATGCACAACTTTTGTCATCATTAGTGAGAGAGACCTAGAACACTGATAGTCCCCAGGCCTACACTCTACCAACCAATCAGAACCATCCAAGATAAGATATATACACCTCGTGTTGAGTACTGCCCGACTCCCCTAGGTTGTGACCAACCAATCAGAACTTACCAAGGTTAGATATATACGCCTCGTGTTGAGTACTGATGCGGTCATACGGTAGTGACCAACCAATCAGAACTTACCAAGGTTAGATATATACGACTCATGTTGAGTACTGATGCGGTCATATGGTAGTGACCGACCAATCAGAACTTACCAAGGTTAGATATATACGCCTCGTGTTGAGTACTGGTGCGGCCCCCAGGTTGTGATCGGCCTATCAGAACTTACCAAGGTTAGATATATACGCCTCGTGTTGAGTACTGGTGCGGCCCCCAGGTTGTGATCGGCCTATCAGAACTTACCAAGGTTAAATATATACCCTCGTGTTGAGTACTGGTGCGGTCCCTAGGTTGTGACCGGCCAATCAGAACTTACCAAGGTTAGATATATACGCCTCGTGTTGAGTACTGGTGCGGTCTCCCAGGTTGTGGATGATCATAGACTTGACAGAGTTGTTATGACTCCATTCTAACTCATAGCCCAAGAGGTTCCCTCGCATCTCTTTAGGGGCCTCCCAGCTCAGGTTAAACGAGGTAGACATCACATTGAGTGTGTGAATGATTCTTGGCTTAGATGGCCCTGAAAAATGTATATCAATCCAAATTATTTTTTACATCAGCCACATTGTAAATAATCTTAATAAAAACTTTATTAAAATTTACAAAAAAATTCACATATTAATACATATTAATGCATATGTAAAACATTGATAAAAAGAAAAAAAAGATTTTGATCGAATATCAGTGACATGATTATCACTTGTAGCAGTTCTCTAGCCTCACTGTACATGGCAGTACCAAAACAGGTGTGTTTTAAGGAGGACATCTATAAACCAAAAGCTAGTACTTACGTCCCTCAGCTGTGCGGACCATCGTTTCAGCGTAGGGTCCAGTCCCGAAGCTGTTCTGGGCCTTTATGGTGATGTAATAGTTTGTGAATGGTAACAGATTGATGATTGTCAGGTTCTGTAGATAAGAAATCTGGGTTAAAATCATTATCTAAACTGTACTACAATTGTAATGAAAATCTAGGTATCTGTCTCTAAAACGCCATTCAAGATGCTCTAAATTCCGCATTACAAAATTCAAGCAATAACACAACTGCATGATATAACGTTTTTCTGACACACAATTGAAATATAACGCGGCATTTGAATGGTTAATCAAAATAATTTGTAACAGTACTGACATAACATTATAAAATCAGAAATGATTGTGGTATAGAACAGGGCAAAGTGACCACTATGAAACTGACAAGTAGTATACCGGTAGTGTTCACTGTAGTTACTCACCGTTTTGTCCTTATTCTCCTCCGTGACTGTCTGAAGGATGTTTGAGCCTTCTACATTATACTGTATGACGTAGCCCGTCAGTTCTCCGTTGATCTCGGAGGCAAGAGGTGGCTGCCACTTAAAGAAAATCTGTGAGCTGTTGTGACTGACAGCTTCCAGGATCTGCGGGGCAGCACTGGGCGCTGTAATAACATAAATAATAGTTTCGAAACATGGTCAAATGCATACATGTAATTGTCAAGCTTGACAGATCGATGTTACAATTAGAAGTAGAAGATGTAAATGGATGTAAGAACAACCACAGATCAAAGTTAAATCTCGAGCAGCACTGAGGGCTGTAATATATGTACATGATATAAACAATCCCGAACCATGCTAAAATCGCAAGTGTCTCAAAAAAATCTCTTTAACCATGTGGCTACTGTGAAAAAGTGTACATTCTGACTCTATAAAACTGACCATTATGTAGATATTTTTTCCATTGGCAATATTTCTAAAATCAATATAATCTGTACATAAATATTTGCACATTGATAATTTTCCTGTTAATGACAATTTCCACATTTACAATCTATTTTTATATTTCTTTTTATAGGACAAGTTAATAAGATAAAGGTATTTATCATTAGAGACACAGGATTAAGATGTCAAAAGAACACTAGATTAAATGTTCAATAACATGGCAACTAAAGGATTACACTGGTTCCAATATTACTTAAATATTTAATGAATTTCAGGAAACAGCTGTAGGTCCAGCTCACTGTGATGACATTGACCTGTGACCTTGACCTACAGCGTTGACTTGTGACCTTGACTCACCTTCAGACATGGTCCAGAAGATCTCGCTCTCCTGGCTTGGTTTGCTGCGGCCCACATAGTTGACAGCGATGACGCGAGCACGGTACATTGTGTAGGGGAGGAGGTTGATGAAGGTACAGGTTGGGGGATCCTTTACAGACATGGCCGTCGACATTTCTAGGGCGTTACTCCAGTCCATGGTCGCCACTCTGAACAAACAAAATTTTGCGATTATATCTTTTGTCCTAAGATGTACAAACAAAGTTTGTTATATTTCCTTCATAATTTTCAGGCTGTAATAAAATGGACAGTGTTACATTGCCATGATCGGCAGCAAAACATTCATATTTTGGCGCACACAAACTTTAGTACATAACCAAATTTAAACAGATATGCACAATGGGAAATTGGCACAGTCACAATACTTGCTGTAATTCCTAAAATAAGATTACCACTTAAATATGTACCTTTACAGTACATTGTAACCATCTTTTATTCGCTTTTGACCAATACAGAATATTTTGTCAATGGTTCAACCAACTTGAATACAAACATTTTTTTAATTTTTTTTCTGAATGAGTTCATTTGGATAAAGTAAAAGACTATCGGATTACACTTTTTCACAAACTTACTTTATGTGGAGACATGGAAATAAAGGTCCTGTTCTTTTCATTGATTTCCTTCACTTGGTTCATGTAGAAATTATGGGGCCGTGGTTTTATCATTGACTTATTCAATTTGAAGAACATAAGGGAATATGGCACAGTTTTTTGGATTATTTTCCAGTGGCTTACTTCATTAAGATTCTCTAAGAGAATAAAAGAATGTTTTTTTTCTCCAACTTACTTCATTGAGATACCATAAGGGAAAATGGGACTTGTTTTTTTTTCTCCAACTAACTTCATTTGGATAACATAAGAGAATATGGGACTGTTGTTTTTTCTCCGTTTTACTTCATTGAGATACCATAAGGGAAAATGGGACTGTTGTTTTTTCTTTGACTTACTTCATTGAGATACCATAAGATAATATGGGACCGTTTTTTTTTTCTTTGACTTACTTCATTTGGATAACATAAGAGAATATGGGACTGTTGTTTTCCTTGTGACTGTGGCCCCAGCTGACGGTGGTGCTCCGCGACTCTAAATCGGTGATGACAGGACGCCCGGGTATGGTGGGAACATCTAAAACATTAACGTGAGTTTGGGCCCATTAGTGGATGTTCTAGTTGACACTACATATAACGACGATGAGAACTGGGACTTCTGCACAAGTTGTAGGTGTCGTTTACAGCCCACAACCTACACAGATATGTGTGGCATGGATATTAAATGGTAAAGGTACATGTGTTACATAATCGCTTTGGCTGGCTGAAATGTAACAGTATTCCCCAGGCTCTGAAAATATATATATATACTGTCACCCAAATTTGTTGACATTTAAACAGTAAAAAGCAATTATATGTACAGACATCTGAGGTATACCTATGTATTACACTCAAAACTTTCACAAATACGCACACCTTATGCAAGAATTCCCTTAAAAATACATTTTTATGGTGAAATGTTTCTTTATGAACTTTTCTATAACTAAGTAATAATAATAGACACCTACAATGATAGGAGTGTTATGTAATCTTGATACCTACCTTGTACGAGAAGTGAGGTAACATTGGTTTCGCGAAATTTCTGCGCAGTCTGTGTTTCATCGGTAAAGACAATGGCAGTACATGTATAGTTATCACTGTCGCCCAGGACGAGATTGGACACGACCAGGTCGTAAGTGGTCAACACCTCGTACTTATTTCCGGCGGCCAGACTTTCGTCGAGGTACGACAGCTTCATCTCGTCCTCCCCGGGAATCTGGCTCGCAGACAGTAGGAAGACATTGTCCTTCTTCCATGTGACCAAGGTGTTGTTAGGATCAAACGCTGAAGCATTCACTCGGCACGGGACGGACACGTTGCTTCCCACAATCCCATACACCCGCTCCATCAAGGAGAAATCTTGACCGAGAACATCTGGAAAGTAAACAAATATTATCATTAGTGACTGTCTTGAATTTTTCTCCTGCGGATGGTGTCAAATTGAAAAGTGAATTTGATTTAAGTTGTCCCCCTTTCTGATTCCGAGTCTCTATGGACTTAGACATCAATGCAGTTCCTCCGTAAAGACTAGGTTCTCCCATCCGGAGGAGCTCCCTGTCCCACTTTATCACAGTTAACGGACTAAGACTCCCTGTACCACTTCAGGCTCTCTAACAGCAAAGACCCATACTGCTGTCCATTTATCACAGTTTACGGACTAAGACTCCCTGTACCACTTAAAGCTCTCTAACAGCAAAGACCCATACTGCTGTCCATTTATCACAGTTTATGGACTAAGACTCCCTGTACCCCTTAAGGCTCTCTAACAGCAAAGACCCATACTGCTGTCCATTTATCACAGTTTACAGACTAAGACTCCCTGTACACCTTAAAGCTCTATTACAGCAAAGACCCATACTGCTGTCCATTTATCACAGTTTACGGACTAAGACTCCCTGTACCCCTTAAAGCTCTCTAACAGCAAAGACCCACACTGCTGTCCATTTATCACAGTTTACAGACTAAGACTCCCTGTACCCCTTAAAGCTCTCTAACAGCAAAGACCCATACTGCTGTCCATTTATGACATTTTACGGACTAAGACTCCCTGTACCACTTAAAGCTCTCTAACAGCAAAGACCCATACTGCTGTCCATTTATCACATTTTACGGACTAAGACTCCCTGTACACCTTAAAGCTCTATTACAGCAAAGACCCATACTGCTGTCCATTTATCACAGTTTACGGACTAAGACTCCCTGTACCCCTTAAAGCTTTATTACAGCAAAGACCCATACTGCTGTCCATTTATCACAGTTTACGGACTAAGACTCCCTGTACCCCTTAAGGCTCTCTAACAGCAAAGACCCATACTGCTGTCCATTTATCACATTTTACGGACTAAGACTCCCTGTACCCCTTAAAGCTCTATTACAGCAAAGACCCATACTGCTGTCCATTTATCACAGTTTACGGACTAAGACTCCCTGTACCCCTTAAGGCTCTCTAACAGCAAAGACCCATACTGCTGTCCATTTATCACATTTTACGGACTAAGACTCCCTGTACCCCTTAAAGCTCTATTACAGCAAAGACCCATACTGCTGTCCATTTATCACAGTTTACAGACTAAGACTCCCTGTACCCCTTAAGGCTCTCTAACAGCAAAGACCCATACTGCTGTCCATTTATCACATCTAAGGACTAAGACTCCCTGTACCACTTAAAGCTCTATTACAGCAAAGACCCATACTGCTGTCCCACTTTATCACAGTTTACGGACTAAGACTCCCTGTACCCCTTAAAGCTCTCTAACAGCAAAGACCCATACTGCTGTCCATTTATCACAGTTTACGGACTAAGACTCCCTGTACCCCTTCAGGCTCTCTAACAGCAAAGACCCATACTGCTGTCCATTTATCACAGTTTACGGACTAAGACTCCCTGTACACCTTAAGGCTCTCTAACAGCAAAGACCCATACTGCTGTCCATTTATCACAGTTTACGGACTAAGACTCCCTGTACCCCTTAAAGCTCTCTAACAGCAAAGACCCATACTGCTGTCCATTTATCACAGTTTACGGACTAAGACTCCCTGTACCCCTTAAAGCTCTATTACAGCAAAGACCCATACTGCTGTCCATTTATCACAGTTTACGGACTAAGACTCCCTGTACCCCTTAAAGCTCTATTACAGCAAAGACCCATACTGCTGTCCATTTATCACAGTTTACGGACTAAGACTCCCTGTACCCCTTAAGGCTCTCTAACAGCAAAGACCCATACTGCTGTCCATTTAACACAGTTTATGGACTAAGACTCCCTGTACCCCTTAAAGCTCTATTACAGCAAAGACCCATACTGCTGTCCATTTATCACATCTAAGGACTAAGACTCCCTGTACCCCTTAAAGCTCTCTAACAGCAGAGACCCATACTGCTGTCCATTTATCACAGTTTACGGACTAAGACTCCCTGTACCCCTTAAAGCTCTATTACAGCAAAGACCCATACTGCTGTCCATTTATCACATCTAAGGACTAAGACTCCCTGTACCCCTTAAGGCTCTATTACAGCAAAGACCCATACTGCTGTCCATTTATCACATCTAAGGACTAAGACTCCCTGTACCCCTTAAGGCTCTATTACAGCAAAGACCCATACTGCTGTCCATTTATCACAGTTTACGGACTAAGACTCCCTGTACCCCTTCAGGCTCTCTAACAGCAAAGACCCATACTGCTGTCCATTTATCACAGTTTACAGACTAAGACTCCCTGTACCCCTTAAAGCTCTCTAACAGCAAAGACCCATACTGCTGTCCATTTATCACAGTTTACGGACTAAGACTCCCTGTACCCCTTAAAGCTCTCTAACAGCAAAGACCCACACTGCTGTCCATTTATCACAGTTTACAGACTAAGACTCCCTGTACCCCTTAAAGCTCTCTAACAGCAAAGACCCATACTGCTGTCCATTTATCACAGTTTACAGACTAAGACTCCCTGTACCCCTTAAAGCTCTCTAACAGCAAAGACCCACACTGCTGTCCATTTATCACAGTTTACGGACTAAGACTCCCTGTACCCCTTAAAGCTCTATTACAGCAAAGTCCCATACTGCTGTCCATAAAGATTAGGAGGTCAAGTATAAGAACTATAAGAACTAGAAGATACTGTATCTGGTCTCTAAGGAATAAACCGATTACACTCCATCTTTAAGAACTAGGACCTCGGCTCTCTTGGAGACTTAATTAGACCATGTTGTACCTGCCTCTATAAAGAAGAAACTCCCATTATACATCTCTATAGATGATTCACCCCTCTAGTTTCAGAGTGAACTATTCCAACCTTTGGATTAGAACAGTTCAAATGTCTAAAGACAAAAGCTCATTAATATTGTACTCCTTCTTTAGGACTATGACCTTTTCTATCATCTCTCCAAGACCTACAAAATGTAGACCATATTGTACCCTGTCTCTATTGTCAAAGCCCCCAGTATGCACTCCCTCGTTAAGAACAAGCAACTGTTCTGCCCCTCCACCAAGAATTTAACCCTGTGTGTGTTGTACATATATGTAAGGATTATAACCAAGAGAAATTCTGTTGAAGTTCTAGGATAAATAGAACCATCTCTGTAAGGACTAAAATTGATGAAGCATGTTTAAAACTGTCAAAGACAACATTGTGCTGCATGTACCGTATCACTATACAGCTACCGAGTATTACCAGTGTATCACTGTACCACTATTCCACGATACCATTATAACTCTTTACCAGTATACCACAGTACCACTATACCAGTGTACCACTATTCCACGATACAATTATAACACTTTACCAGTATACCATAGTACCACTATACCAGTGTACCACTATTCCACGATACAATTATAACACTTTACCAGTATACCACAGTACCACTATACCAGTGTACCACTATTCCACGATACAATTATAACACTTTACCAGTATACCACAGTACCACTATACCAGTGTACCACTATTCCACGATACCATTATAACACTTTACCAGTATACCACTGTACCACTATACCAGTGTACCACTATTCCACGATACCATTATAACACTTTACCAGTATACCACTGTACCACTATACCAGTGTACTACTATTCCACGATACCATTATAACACTTTACCAGTATACCACTATACCAGTATACCAGTGTACCACTGTACCACTATACCAGTGTACCACTATTCCACGATACCATTATAACACTTTACCAGTATACCACTGTACCACTATACCAGTGTACCACTATTCCACAATACCATTATAACACTATATCAGTATACCACTATACCAGTGTACCACTATTCCACGATACCATTATAACACTATACCAGTATACCACAGTACCACTTTTCCACTAATACCACAGTACAGTGGACTCCACTTAATATCACTCCTGTTAATATCACATTCCTCCATGTTTTCCCCAAGCACCATTTTTCTCTCTAAATAATGTATGTTATTTTATTTGGTTAATATCATGTATTTTGAGGTAAATTCCTCTTAATATCATGTGTTTTTAACCAATCACATAAAATATCTATAAAATGATGTAATTTGTATTGATTTCAGATACAACTTGTACAAAATGTTGCATAGAAAATAAAAAATGTCCCAGAAATGACTTTTAATTGAAATAATGATACAGTGGACTCCACTTAATATCACTCCTGTTAATATCACATTCCTCTTTATATCATGTTTTTCCCAAGCACCATTTTCTCTCTCTATATATTCTATGTTGTTTTATATGGTTAATATCATGTATTTTGAGGTGAATTCCTCTTAATATCATGTTTTTTTTAACCAATCACCTAAAGCGTCCAGAAAACGATGTCATTTCCATTGATTTCAGATACAACTTGTACAAAATGTTGCATAGAAAATATAAAAATAACCCAAAAAATGATTTTTAGTTGAAATAATGTTATCTATATACTGAAACATCTTCATATGTACATTGAATATCTTACTTTTAGTTATGGAGATTGGAAATGCACTAGATTTAGTGGAAAAATATTTTTCTCTTAATATCACATTCCTGTTAATATCATGTTTTTTGTCTGACAAATGCAACATGATATAAAGAGGAGTGCACTGTATCATGATATCAATGATATGCAACATGATATAAAGAGGAATGCACTGTATCATGATATCAATGATATGCAACATGATATAAAGAGGAGTGCACTGTATCATGATATCAATGATATGCAACATGATATAAAGAGGAGTGCACTGTATCATGATATCAATGATATGCAACATGATATAAAGAGGAGTGCACTGTATCATGATATCAATGATATGCAACATGATATAAAGAGGAATGCACTGTACGACTATTCCACTAGAACACTAGCTATATATACCACTTTACCACTGTATTACAATCCGAGACTGTCCACTACTGTATGTTGTCATAACAGAAAATAACAGGTACGAACTATAAAAACAATTTTTTTATCGTTTTCATTGAAATATTGGACCAATATGCATTCTACTATGCACAGGTATTTTGGGAACCTGTCATGAACCTTTGACATTAAATGACTAAAGTCCTTATTTATTTACATTGCAGGTTGTAGATTTATTTACATTGCAGGTTGTAGATTTATTTACATTGCAGGTTGTAGATTTATTTACATTGCAGGTTGTAGATTTATTTACATTGCAGGTTGTAGATTTATTTACATTGCAGGTTGTAGATTTATTTACATTGCAGGTTGTAGATATATATCTTACAACTGCAGCAGCCCTGGTCAACATTGTGCATAAAGCAGCATATTTATTATCAATGTAATCGAATCAGGTACTCCTACGCCAAAACCATGTGCCCCATATGGCTGGCTATGAGATGCATCAATACACAAGATTAAATCATTTGCTGCTAAAATGCAGTTTTAATGAATAATTAATGTTTGGTCATGACTACAATGCTGAGTCAACGCAAAAAACCATACAGCATTACGGAAATGGCCATTACCGTATTTAATACAGAAAACTTACTCTCTATATGTTACCTGGGTTACATGCTTGTGAGCTTATGTAATTGAATACCATGTGATGTTGAATCATTTCGTATCAGGTTTAAGGTTTCTAATCGTCTCTGCAGCTTAATTTAAGCTTGGTATAATACTGCCCCTCCCTTGTAATCATAAGATAGTGCCTGCTCAAAGACTTACTTGCTGACACAAGATAAAGAAAGTCTTATATATTGCATATTTTTAAATTATTGAAAGTAAAAACACTTAATTTGATATCCTGAAGACAAAATTTGTAATATTAGTAACTTTTTAAGGTCACACAAGTGATTAAATTTTTTAGGAGTCTGATCATACACTTTGGGCTGGAAAATCATCATAATGTATTTCTCACCCACTAATTGGTAGCTGTTGTCATACTGTAAAGGTATATTACATCAACTTTTCAATTAAACCAATTTTTTCTGACTGTATGCAATAGCCTTCATCATTTTTCAAATATATGATGAATACGGTATCTGCTTTATATAAGTCTTACAGAAAATCAAACTGCATCCAACTCCCCTATATCCAATCTTGTCCTATATACCTGTAATCAGATGATCGGCTCACCATTTACATATTAAGGATGATTATAGAGTTGGCTGTCCCCTGGTTTTGCCCCCCAGCTTGTATAATTTCTAGCTACATTACCATAAGTTGTTCGGTACAATTCAGCCAGGTCACCTTGATTTTTTCATTGAATTTGTGATCGAGATATACATAATCGGGAAGATTGTGGTATCTGGGCTGAAAAATCTTAATTAATTCCATCCTTTTTTCATTTTTTTTTTATATATCCCTACTTTTTCTTAATTAGAGCTTCTATTTTTTAATGTACATTATGAATATATTTGTAACCCTAGTAAATGCGAGCTGCAATATTCTCACAGCTCAGCAAGATCTTGATTGGTTGAGCATAACACTACTACATGTAGCCGGAGGTGCCAGGTTGACTTTTGGCAGATTCATTGAATAAATAATGACGCCTGGTTTACATATTATCAACAATGTATCCTCACTCATTGACACTATTACAGTTGGTTAACTAGTTTATGCCTTGTTAGAACCAACTTATTTAAATTTCATCAGACACAAGTTAGTCATGTTTCATGACAAGAAAGATTGCATTTGTCTCATGGACACTTTCTATACAAAAGCACTTTATGGAAATATCATTATTTTCCTTGTGTTTTGGTATAATTATTTTTACAATAATTCATTTCAAAAAATCAATTTTTTAATTCATTTCAATCTTGGTAGCTGGGTAAGTTTTAATCATCTCCTTTATACAGAACTCCAGGGTGGTTATTCATCACTCTCCAGTGAAAGTGATTTTATATATATATATATATTGGTAAATGAATTTGCTTTTATCCTCCACCAATGAACAATTAGTGTTTTCCCCATAACTTTCACAATAAATAACTCGTTACATGAATGCTATACAGCAATATTGATGAGTCAAATAAACGTTAAAAAAAACCACTTTAGATTGCAAAGATAATTGACATGACTCAATTAATGACATGACACTCAGAAGATCAGTCCTTATTGAATATAATGTAAAATTTCTGTAAAGTTGCCACAATTTCTTTCATGTGTTTTGTCCTCTGGCTATGCAAAATAAACCACAGAATTATTTCCAAAAAAAGTCTGAAGTTACCTAAACAAAAATGTTTCAATTGCGATATCTGTAAAAATATATATATTTTTTTTGTAATACATAAATTATCTTGCTTGGTTTAGACTATAATTTTCTCCCATTCAATACTACCACTGCTAACAGGGTAATCAGGGACAACCTTGTTCACACCTGTGGAACCAGCACGTTATGGTAATCACTTTACACAGGAAACCGAGCTGGAGCTACCTTTGATGGTACCCACTTTGTACCTGCTAATTTATAGTAGATCACCTTTCTGACACAGCTATTACTTCAACACCTTGTAAGAAATGAGGTAGATTTACAGGCCTCTGCTTTTTTATGTCAGTCCACAAAAAGATCAGCCGAGATATATGACGAATGGTTTTCCGATTGCAATCTGAAGCCTGTGGCAGTTGATCTGGCACGCCTTACAAACCGACTATTTGTACCTGTCCGCTACCTTTACAATTTGTACAGAGGTTGGGGCAGACTTTGACATTCAGGGCAATTACTGTAGATGTCCTTTCATTACAATAATAAAAAAAAATCTTCACTTTTGCTTGCGTTATTTTATTTAAAATTTTATCAAATCTGAAAAAATATTCTACAATTTATATATCAAAATAAAAGATATTTATTTTAGAAATTTTTTAAAACGCTTTTTTTTCAAAATGTTTTTTTCTTCGTCACAATTTTGTCTGTAGTTGAGGACATTTACCATACCCTCCATGGTACGGCCTATCCACAGCAGACAGGTGTTGAATGAGCCCCAATCTGATCATCTGTGCGTGAGTGTGTATTATTTACTGGGTATTTAACTAGCCTCCCCTGTCCCTCCCCTGGCATGTGACATATCTCTCGCAGGCCGATTACCACTAGAGATTTTCCCTGTGACCGTGAATGAGGCTTACAGTTAGTGTTGAATAGTATTACCTCGGACAGTACTAACACCCCACTATCACGAAACAATTCCGTAAGATTACATATCATTCATTCATATTAAGATTTCGGTTTATGTAAATAGGTGAAGATCCAATATCTTATATCCCAGCTTTGTAAAAATAAATCCTGCGAAGGTATTCAACATGTAACAGTACTTTATATCGCAGTTCAGACTGTGATATTGATAACATTTCTTAAGAATCAGATAGTCTGTCTGGTAAAACATTTAATTGTCCTACGTATCATATTCCAGTTTGTTTATGCATAAATTATACACAACAATGACTTCTTAAAAACTGCTTACTTAGCAACTTCAGCATAACTCTATCAAAGATTCATTATCTTTCCGCAATGCTTCTTCAGTATATTTACATATACAACTGTAAATATGTTCAGATTAATCACACGAAGAACAATGCTTGAATACATCAGGGTTAATTTATAACAAATTACACACAAAAATTCAGCAAAGAAATTCATTTTTAACAATTTTTTCTAAGAAAAGTTAGATTTTAGTACAAATTGTAAAATCTTTCCTTGGTAAAATATGTATATATTCAGCTATAGGAAGCAAATTTATATAGTCCCTTTTTCAAATGGACCATTAAATTGTATATATTCAGCTATAGAAAGTGACAAATTCATAAAGTCCCCTTTTTAACTGAACCATGAAATTGTTTAATGATCTTTCAAAATTTAACATCATACTTCAACATTGTCAGCATAAAAATATTTACGTTATTTTTTTAAAGAGGAAGTCGCGTTCAGTAGAGGAAGTGGAGAGTGAGTCAATAAACTCGGGTAAGTTTACCAACAGTATAAACTGTGTGTCTGTTAAACTTTATAATTATCATAACTCGGATCTGCCGCACTCCAGGATCTGATTCTCGCACAACAAACACACAAAGACATTGACAATGGCCGCTGTTTTCTTTTGATTCACTAATTTGCCAACTGAAGCAGATGAGTAAATAACTCCTTCCAAATCTTTTGTATCTGCTCAACTCACAAACAATACAAACTCCATATAAATGTACATAGGTTTATTCAAATAACAACAAAAAAAAACATTCCATGGCTATCTGTATAGACATTTCACACAGGAATGTTTACGTTGGTGTCAAAATTCTTGTAGTGAAATTTCTATAGTGTACATGTAAATTTTTATTAATAATTTATTCAAGGAAAATGTTACTTTTTTTTTGAAAGTCAGCCAAAAATTCCTATTATTACAAATATGCTGAAGACTTAAAAATAAAAAATACAACAATTATGAAACAAGTACTATCCAACCTATATTAATCACCCTTGTTGGCCTGAATGTTAGTACGTGAGGGGTCTTATTGTAAAGAGGAAACTAGATAACCTAGAGAAAACCCACATGGTCTGGCAGGTGACCCCATAACTTTTCACATCAGGTCAGGGAATCGAACCCCGGCCGCCTTAGTGAAAGCCAAGTGTGTTATCCACTGCACCAACCATCCACCATAATTACTTATTTTAATAAGTGTAGGATTAATGCCATTCATCCCTATATATATTTGTTTCATTTGACCAGGTTCAAAACATTAATTATGCCACATTTTAAGGTAGGTGTATTCATTAAAGCAGGCGTTATTAGATTAAGGGATTATTAGGTCAGACTTTTGGGGCGAGTGGTTAAATATACCTTCTAAGGGGTAAAAGGTTTTTTGTTAGTTACCAGGGTCTGTGAGATCTTTAATGAATGG
Organism: Mimachlamys varia; assembly: GCA_947623455.1. NCBI lineage: Eukaryota > Metazoa > Mollusca > Bivalvia > Pectinida > Pectinidae > Mimachlamys > Mimachlamys varia. The sequence goes on from OX392534.1 coordinate 37,097,126, forward strand.
TACATTACATCATCATAAGCCAATTAATACACTAGCGCTTACAATGTACTTATTTATATTATATCCTGTATTGTATAGCACTATACACTACTTGTATGAAGTGTATATTTCCGACTTTAATTTTACCGTCAATGATTAAAACACCAACAATGTGCTTGCTTTATACTCGTTATATTTCTGACAATGTTGTAGAGATTAGGAGCTATTATAGATTTACCAACACTTTAATCCTATTTATATAGTGACCAGTAAGTCAGTGATCAGCTGTTTTCTGTCAGGATATTTATTATATACATTATATAAACAGCTACCACCTTGACTTAGCCCCTACATCTGTACAGTATCTACCATAGCTTATAGACATGTATATAATTGTATACCAGAAGTGAAATTCAGAATCCACCATCTGGTTCCCGGTTTGTAGAAAAGCATTAATGCTATAGAAATCTGACCTGGCTACAAAGAAAATATTGGCCTTACGCCTAAGCAAAAGTAAATTTCATAAAAATATTCTGGGAATCCTGTCTTGCAGCTGACCACTGTTATAACAAGTGTCCAGATAAAAGAGTTTAACATACGTACCATATTTATCTGCTTATAAGCCCATGTCTGGTAATAAGCCCACCCATGTCAAAACTATTAGATAATTCGAAATTCCAATACATGCTATTTCATGGTCCTGAAATAAGCCAACCTCCTACTTTGAATCAGAGTTTATGTATTGGCCCCCTGGGCTTATTGCAGGATAAATACGGTAATAACCCATTTCACTGGATAGGTGTACATTTCACTATCATATGTTTTAACAGAAGAAAATCTTGTGTAGTCAATTTCAGCTCAGTAGTATACATAACCTGTCGAAAGGGACCACCTGTCTTGTAAGACCTGACTTTGCCAGCTGTAGGACTAGCTTTTCATTCAAGGTTGTGAAAGAGTTTTACATCCTATTAACAGCTATGGTCATTTATAAGAATGAGCCAAGTTTTGGTGGGCACAGAAGGGCCCAGAGTTTTTGGAGAAACCACAGACCTACAGCCAGTCCCTGGAAACATCTCCATGGCCACTGGGATTGAGCCTTCCCTTATAGTTCTGTAAACCATATACCACAGCCAAATAGAAATAGTCCTAATACTTTAATAAAGTTCCTCTTTGATATCCCCTAAAAGGTGGAACATTTAAAGATCAGTAAATATACTGGTAATTCATATTTTTCCACCTCTTTTTCACAGCTGGAGCACTTGCTTTGTACCTTCCGGAACATTAAGTACAAAAAATATGTGTTGGGGAAAATAAAGTGATTTTTCAATGACTGATAATATAGCATAAAGAATCTAAGGGGAATAGGTGTGGTAGACCCAAAATTCAACAAAAAAATGTATCTGTAGTCTAGTATGTCTGATATAAATGTATAAGTTCAAATGTCAATAATCCTCTGTAAATGAATCCCTTCACTTCCTATCATACGGATCGCTAGTCACCAGAAAGAATTAACATTGAGAAGACTTCCTGTAGCACCGAGACCAGTGGCTTAGTGAGAGAAACAGATGGGTTCGTGTGTAATAGTATAACTAATTATTGTATTAACATTTTTTATCATTAGGTCGCTAACCGTTGGAGGGGATCTTAACCGTATTAGCGGAGCGTAGTTACTTAGTAGAAGTGCTGTATCACAAATTACATCAATATTATCATTTCCTGTAGGAAACATCTTACACCCCTACATGTGCTCCAAGGTATCCACACTAATGTTATGTATACGGTACAGTTATCTCACAAACACTTCTAAAAACACCCAAGTAATTTGGATGTTTCTATCTGTGAATCTGCTTATTACTACAGTCTGAAATTGGTTGAACAGCATGTTTCACGGTCAAGTATGATAAGGTAAAAATAAAATATATAGTATTCTATTAGAACTAAACCAATACTAATATTAAGCCAAAAGGTTCACATAACATGTTTTACCAATGATAAGACCATATCTGGTAATAAGCCCACCCCACCTTTGTAGGAACATTGAACTTTCCCTTGTCTTTAGAACCTGCCCTTCATAAATATGTAAACAAAGGCGTCAGCGTAGGCTAAAAAATATTTTGTTGTGTGACAAAATCAAGATGGAACAAAAACAAAAAAGTTCGTGAAATTTAATAGAAAAAATGTTAATTAACAAAGAACCAATGGGAAAATAATGTTATATGAAATTATGCTGTATCACTATGCAGGCATATACTGGTACATTGTATTCCAAACAAATAAACATCTTTGTCATTTGAACTTAGTTTTGTTTAGGGTAGCTAAAACACGAAGGTCATTAACCCATAGAATACATGGAACCTTACTTAAGGGGTTTGATATGGTTCTACCTTCCACTTCAGGGCATTGATACTGTTTTGTTCCCCCCATCTCAGGGCATTGATACCATTCTACCACCCCCACTAAACTATCAGGTGGTTATATAGAATTACACCTCTATACATGTATCTGACACATAACAGTTCACTACACTGACAAACACAATCCCATTATTTGGTTCGTAGCTCAACCATTTTGTGCCAAATCATCAATTGTTTGAGGGTTAAGGTTATTCAGCTGGATGCTATCCAAACATTTCTGTGACAGGAGTTATCAAGGTGCATCCAAGTACATGTACAGGTTTTGTACAGTGCCTGCAGGATCATTTCATGTCTGTGGTAATCAGTACAAAATAAAAGCTGCACAGGCCAGGCAAATTACTTAAAATGTTACTCAGATCTAAATGAATATAAATTTTAATTGTTAATCTTTCTCAACATATCAAAATTTGAAGAGTTTATACAACATCAACCATATCCCCGTCCCCTTGCTCCTGGGTGGGGCAATCCCTATTCTATATCGCCCACCCTCATACTGTATGCCCCTGGGTGGGACAATCCCTGTTCTATATTCCCCATCCTCATACTATATGCTCCTGGGTGGGGCAATTCCTATTCTATACCCCCACCCTCATACTGTATGCTCCTGGGTGGGGCAATCCCTATTCTATACCCCCCACCCTCATACTATATGCTCCTGGGTGGGACAATCCCTATTCTATATCCCCTACCCTCATACTGTATGCTCCTGGGTGGGGCAATCCCTGTTCTATATCCCCTACCCTCATACTGTATGCTCCTGGGTGGGACAATCCCTATTCTTTATCCCCTACCCTCATTCTGTATGCTCCTGGGTGAGGAAATCCCTATTCTATATCCCCCACCCTCATACTGTATGCTCCTGGGTGGGGCAATCCCTATTCTATACCCCCTACCCTCATACTATATGCTCCTGGGTTCGGACGATCCATAACTACGATCCCTATTCTATTGCCCCAACTGTACTAGCTCCAGAGTGAAGGAAGAAACTCAAATTATAACACACATCCCCCCCCCTCCCAACTCCCATGTATGTTCCATTAAGAAGGGAGAAATTCTTTAATTCTATTCCCCCCTTCATGGATGGAGGGGTGGCCTATAACTCTGGATTCAATCTATAGCTATATCCCAGAAGGTACAAATGAATAACCTTGCATGTCATCATGTATGTACACTGTAATCAATTGTACTGACATTCATTCCTTCATCCTCATGGCTGTACTGGGTCAATATACCGCAAGAATTTAAGAAATTTAAAATGGAACATACAAAAGGATTAAAACTACCAAAATGTGTTGTTTTTTTTGGAAAACATAGATTTAACAGTATATCTATGGTAAATGTTACACAGCTACACGAAAACTGGCTAAAAGATTATCTTACCCTGGTAATGGCAAAAAAATCACCTCATTAATCGAATTTCAACGACAACAGACATGCATTTATGCATGAGGATATCCCAAGTATAGCATGTGCATTAAGTATACTGGAAACATACACGGGAGATCTTGATTAGAAATCATTGCCTGATGATGCATGTGTACATATTTCTTCATTTTTATAGAATAAATTGTGCAGTGGCATGCCATAAAGATTCAAACTACATCCCTGAGAATGTATTCCACACACAATTAATATTGTACTCGCCCCAGCTATTCCAATATCTATGTCAACAGACAAACAAATATCTTTGTTCTTTCGAAATTAATTCTTCCCTGCATCTTTATTCTACAATTTTCAATTACATGTATAATATCTTCTAGATTTAATACGAGGCTCGATCCACACCACCCTTCACAATACATCGGCTAAAACTTTACCGTTGGATAATTTAAACCTGGATTGACAATGGTATTACTAAGGACTAGACTGTTATTGATTTTTTGAGCTGAGGAGGAGGAGGAGGAGGAGGACTGATACACTGGAATCACCATAGACTATAACATTATTGATTTTGTGATGGGAGGAGGGAGATCAGATACTTCAGTCCATCATGGGCCATGCATGCTACTACATACGATAGACTGGCCTGGCGGTATCCCATAGCACCATATACCGATAGGGGCCTAACATATTGCTATAGTATTTGATACAGAATGCTTTTGTACAAATTTAAACTCCTTTATAAAATTTCAGCCATTTTTTTTAAGACAAACCGGATGAATAAACACAATGGCCTGATAAGATATCAAATGGCAGACGACTTAACAGCTAAGTTCACTGGAATAGGGCACCATGGTGAGGACGTCCCAAGGGACAGAAAACCTTTTTGTACTTGATAGTTATTTACTTAGTCTCCTAATATAAATTCCTTGCATAAACTCCAGGCCCAATGCCAATGGACCTGCATCGCTCACCTGGTATTAATCTCTCACTTGTAGCCTTAAAGTGGACTAGCTAAATCTAGGACTACAACGTTAACTCTTAAACAGCATAAAAAAAAGCAATCGTCCAATCAATTGATACATGCTAAAATTGTGTTGAAAGCAATTTAATAAGAATTTTATGTTAAGGTAAGAAAAGACAATATTAGCAATGTAAATGACCTTAGTCCAGATGAGAAGGGCTGAAAGTGAAAGCTGAACTGGCCTCCAACGCGTGCTTACATTGAGCAGGAGGCATGATAAAGTTATTTATCTGCTAAGGGAGATAACTTCGCAGATTCGAGTAAAGGTCATCATGAAAATTATAATTGATTAATTGGTCAGTTGCTTCAACCCACTGACGTAACGAGTAACTTGATTGATAAGAAAACCAATAATTATATCAATATCTATATATAGTTGTAGTTGAATATGACAAATTTGATTGGATATGACAATGCTTCCGGTAAACATTATAAGGAAGTGTGAGTTTCATATCAGCTTCATGTGTTTAGCTGGCTACAAAGGGTTTTACACCCGATTTGACTGAGAGTCCTTTGGACCCCGTTAATTTAATATTAAGGGTCCTGGATAAATATTTAAGGGTCTTCATAGGTAAATTTTAAATTTCAATATTTGTAGCTTTAAAGTTATATAATATACATATGCATCATTGAAATTAAATTGAGAATGGATTTTGTTCAGATGATAAGGCTCCAATAAAGGAAAATGGGAATATTGGAAGCAGAATTCTGCTTTAGGTAAAACCCTGGGCTACATTTTATAAAAGATCAGTCTAATTTTGAAGATGATAAGTAACTGTGATTTGAATTAGTCATATTGTTTCCTCGAGGAATGAGATGTGGCTTCATTTTCTCGGTTATGAGCTGTGAACTGAGGTACATTGTATGTACCTAGGGGTATATCTGATGACATACTGTATAAGAGGTACTGTATACACACACCAAGTCCACTGTAAGTGATACTGTTCCCTCTAATACTGGTATTTACAGATAAGGGATTAAAGGATATTGTACCCATGTAAACAGATTTTATGAGATTTAGGATTACAACTACTGGCTCCCTGGGCTTTAATGATATATCAGTGCTTATGAACCAACTCCTTCACATAATTATGTACTCACCAGTATCTAAACAAACACAGTATTATATACAACATACTCCTTCAAGTAAAGCACCGGTATCCATACACCAGTATCCATACACCAGTATCCATACACCAGTATCCATATACCCTATACAGGTATAAATTGTATTTCTGGTGGTTTAATACTGGATACTAAATAATGCAACTTTTACACAATTAATATTTTAAACATGCTGTCCAGAAGTTGGAAAACATATATAATAATGCAATATACTTAAATGATTTTACATAATTTTAAATATTGACTATACAACATACTGGGCTCACTGACTACCCGATTATTTATAGATCCATCAATTATTGCCTTTTAAGACCTCAAGATGAAAAAAAAACTCACTTAATGAATGTGTTTGCAAATATTTCAATTATTTTTAAAAATCTTTAATTAATTTTGATTTTGTGCGAGATTAATGAATTTTAACCTTGATTTCTCTTTTTAAACCTCCAATATCTCTTAAAAAAAAAATTTCATTTCTATGTGATATTGATGTTTTTCATTCAAATTTTTTTTCTGTCTTTGAATTTCCAATATTAGATTGGTTTTATACACCTATAAAAGGTTTTCATCAAAAGTCTTTCTATGTGTGTGTTTTGGTCACAGCCTGTAGACAAGCGTACTTGTACTCAACAAAATAAATAGCTGGCTGGATGTCTGTATGACCGATATCTGTGTGTAAAGTAAACCCGCACCTACACATGTATACACTTCTATATCAGGTAAACACAAACGTTGACGGAAGACGTCAATAAAATGTTGATAATGTTGATAGCTGCCTTAAAACCCTCCCCACATAGAGAAATCCAATATTTCATTATTACTTTAAACAATCGATAATACATTACAAAGATATAAACACAACCTTAAATTTTAAATTACAACTTTCAAATGATTTCCCAGAGAACTTAAAAATATATTGATTTCTCTTTTTTCCTCAACTGACTTACTTTTTATATATGATTTAATCATTCACCCCTATAATTTCATAATGAACTTTTCCAAACTTAGAAATAGCAGAGTTCAAATATGTCTTCAGGGGTAAAGGAGTTAATGGAAAATTCCCGGAAATTGAATACAAGTCAACAGACAAATTAACTAATATTTCCTCTCTCCTTGACCACAAGAAAGGAGGCTCCCAATAAACATATGTTTGGAAAGGAAACCTCCCCATATGTTTAGAAAAAGTGATCCCCAATAGGTCATTCAGGCTTATAAAGGGTTATTACCACCAAGAAAAACTGCCCTGATGAGGAGAACACATGGCGAGCATGTACAGGGTAAAGTAAGCCCGCCCCTGTACCCCTCACTTCCTCCTCCATCTGTACCAGGCTGTAGGTGATGTATCTATCATAATATTATTGTAAACAGAGATGTAGATGGGGGCGACTCCCTGCCACACATCATTATATCCACCATTACTCTCTCTGTAAACACTCCCAAGCTATGTACAGCCCTGGTAATCACGCCCGCTAATTGAGCACCTGCTTCTGGCATGGATTTTACAGAATGAGGCTAAGACATGTCCTGGATAATACATGTATTTTGTTATTACGGTAGAAAGTAAATATATGTTTTCTCTACACAATGATGTAGGTGTGTCATCCCCATTCACCAAAGGGAATAACACATGCAGCAGAAATTTCTATTACAGTACCATTATGTAGTGTAACTGGTCTGTCAGAAATGAAAATTAGGCGACAATGTTTACCATATAAATACAGAAATGTATATCATACACTGCACACCAGTATAATGTTTCAATTGCCCTAGATTTGTATAAACACCAGTGCTCTATAGACCATTCACCAGATATAAAAGTGCCCCATATGTCCTTAATAAAATTTCGCCCTGAATTCAGTGCCCTTTAGGATATGATTGAGACACAGAAAACACAATAGTGATGCTACCATTTACACCACTTGGAATATCACCAGACCAGACAAAGCATTCTGCAGCTAGGGGACAAGAGATAATCGGACTGTCATAAGCCCCGAGGAAATGAACAGCTACTAACAGAAAGCTAGAGAAAAGGAGCTAATCAGGTTTAGAGAGTATAGCTGTGAGTCAATACTGGCGTGATTGAGGAAATGGCGAGTGGAATTAGGACACCCTCACAGCAGTGAACCCTTAATCGGGACCTTGATCAATGGAGTCTGGGCACAGGATCAGTGATGTCACGACCCTGTAGGACTGGTCAGATATTCCTGATTAGGGTCCTCTACTGTTGGGGGGGTGTCTAATTCCTTTGGTTATCCTTTTTTGTCTAGAAGAACAGCCAAGAGCAAATCTATCCCTGCCAAGAGCTAGGCACCACTATCTGAACCATTGTTAGCTTTAACCATGGTATATATGGGGAAAATGTATCCTAAATCTCTAAAGAAAATTATAAAATCTCTATATCATTGTGATTTATTAAAAAACAACAATGAACAATACATATAAAAATATATATATGTCAAAACATTATACATGTACTGTATTTCCACTTATTTAGTTACTTTCTAATTTTATAGATATATATCTTACCCATAATGACTACAAAACTTGCTCCATCATGATTGCAAGATATGATAGCTTCTATAATCAGAAAGATAAAAAGATAATATTTCAGTTCCAAGTCTATATATACCTATTTATATTCCCAGCCACTTTGGCAGTCTGCTGATTGAGATCTGCAACCAAAGTACTGTATTTGATGTAAATAGTGCCCAGGACGCCTAAAACATTTGTTGATATGAGATGCTTATTAGGATAACAAAACCAAGATCTTGACAAATAAAATTTGTTTTAATCAATCAACAAGACTGATATATTCTGACCAAAATGGGTAATACTGACATTGTGTGACATTGTTTATTCAATTTCAGACAATTTGTAAATAAATGAGCCACAATACATGTTACCGATATTTGTAGGGTTTTTCTTGTAAACATATGCATGTGCACATGGAGGCTTACCGTATCAAAATAAAGAATTATTTAGTTATATGTCACGATTAGTAGGGGCACTATCCAATTTCAATACCTCTGAAGAAGGGGGATGGGGTTCTAATGTTATAGAGGGGACGGGGTGCTACAGCGAATACGGTACATCTCTATAGCAACCTAACACACTGGCATTCCCGAACAAGAGGCTTACATTTTCCCTTTTCATTCATTCATCCTTTTCAAACATTACTCACTTATTTTCAAGTCCTTCAGTCATTCACTCTCCCTGAGCTATTTACAACATTTGTCTTTAACTGATATCTTGACATTTATATTTGTAAATTTGATTAAAGTAACTAGACCAAGAACTACAGTTATAGACAAATTATAAATGTTGTTATAGAATAATTATAAATGAAATTTCATCTCATTCTCTGGCTAGATATATGTTTAAAATTACATAAAGATCTTTCAGACTTTTACAGATCAGAGAAGCTATCAAGCTAACCATGCTTTCCCTATCCAGTCACCGGATGGCTCCTGTCTGTACATAGATCCCCTGTTCTTACTCTAATACACAACCTAAGTTGTTCTTAATCTCCAGTTCTATGAATTGGTTTGATTGAAACCTCCTGAATGCATAGCGTTCCTCTGTCTTGATTAAGAGTACAAGCACAATCTGAAAGCTTTATCACATGTTATGCCAAAGAAAGAAAAAAATGGATGATTGTTTTCCCGACAAGATATCGGCCTGATGTTTTTCACCGCTAATGCACAACTTTCTGTTTTGAGGAAATTGGTTCGAAAAGGTAATCACTGGCTTTGTGGAGCTCAGTGAAATATTAACAGCCCAGGAAGCAGTTATCTTGCAATTTGGAAGAAAACGAAATCCGAAGTAAACAAAAGCCAACTCAGGCTTTTAATGAACCTCAATTAAAATATATGGAGAGCCCCTCGCTGCAGCAAGCCAACTTATTTTTAGCTTCAAAAGAAATCTTCTTCTCACATAAAATGTATGTCAGATACAAGCTCTGATAAGATAATGATCTGTGAGTTCAAAAGAATGAACAAGAAACTGTTGATTTGCTTGATACAAGTATTATGTATTATGAATATGTATACATTTTTGTAAAGGTGTACCTGCCTATCTAGCTAAAAGCTATATTCTACATGTAGCTACACAGTTATTGAGTTACTCATCAAGCTAATATTTACCTATATACTTTGTATGCATGTACATGTATATAAAAAGCTATGCAAATCGCTAATGCTTTCCACATATATCCCTTTTCTTGCAAAATGTTTTAGTCTACATATTTCTGTAATCATTAATTTGTTTTAGGTTTTACATTGATCCTAGCAACAGTCTAAATTATAGACAATTGCATGGCCACATCCCAGCTATAATCATGCTTGATAACAGTGTCCATTATAAGTTATGGGGCCACATGACAATGTACATATGTAGACCACTTATGATGAAAGTGCTGTCTTAATGAAATGTTATAGTTTGGACACAACAGATTAAATATCTAAAGAAAAACATACTGAGACAGCTGATTAATTTGGTTTCTTTTTCTGAATTCTTTAAATAGACCTTAGACCTTTTCTCTAACTACATGTACATATTATCTCTAACTACATGTATATATTATTATTTATCTTCATGTTATACTTCAGTACAGATAAAAAGTCCCTCATTTTATAGATGTAGTGCATGAAATTGCAAATTGCAATGGTAGAAAATAAACAAAAACGTTTATGTCTGCATGAAATCGGTGTCTGGATAGTGGATACATACAGATATACATGTATGATGTTTGTCTGTAGATTGGCAAGGAGGTTTCATGTACAGAAAATTATCACCAATTAGGATTTTCTTGAAACAACGGGATCGATTCCAACCAGATCTTAACATTTATATACATCAACAAATAGATAAATCCAAACTTGGATCTTGTTAATTTAAAAAGTAATTTGCAATTGATTATTCCAAAGAACAGATTGGACACAGTGGTGTATTCTGTGGTGTTAATGTTTGTGCTGAGACAAGTTTCATTACCGTACGTGTAGCAACCTGAATGAAATATTACAAATATCTCCTATTTAAGGGGATAACGGAAAAATCAATAGTATTATCAATCCGCTGCGTCCTCACAAGTAAAACAGCCGTGATAATGTGTGGAGGAACACCATCATCACAGACAGTACCAGTATCTAAATCTAGTCATCTACCAACTTCAGACTGGGGCGCAGTGACCTACATGTGTGAATGAATTGCATTCACAAAACGACAGGCGTTGATTTCAATGTTTGAAATATGGCACCATGCAGATCAGCGAAGACAAATATAGCTTTGACCTTTTCGAAGAGTGGGTTGAGTAAAATCAATTTTCTAATTGAGAACCGCCCAGCTTCGCAATTGACTAAAAGGGGGAAATAAGGGAACATTAGCAGAGCTTCAGAGACTGCCATATTAAAGGTGTGTACTGGTGAAGATTCTGTTCCATAGATATTTTAGGATAAGATCAGACATATAGTATGCACATCACGTCACGTCCAGGTATTGTTAGACAGTCACAGGTGTGTACAGGAATGTGTCTTATGTGCATACGTGTGTACTAGGGAGTGTTCACATATTTCTATTACCAGCTTTAATTACATTTTAACAGACACATTATGTGCGGTTAGGATTCACACAATACAGGACAACTTACGTAATCAATATATCATAAACATAATAACCTATTTTGTAGTGTTACAGATCAATATCAATGATAAAGATAAGTTAGTGAGATGCTGATTTATACATGAAATCCTTCAGGGCTGTTGATCCTGAGCTGCTGTATTATAATATTGCATTACATCAGTATTGATTCATTCAGATTTTCTTTCAAACAAAACTACATATTCAAAGCAAAACAAAAGTAAAATGTTCAGTGTTAAACTTAGCAAGTCATTTTCTATACATTTTTGAAACACTGTTTGTCACACTCACTCAGTGTGCACATGAAATAAACGAATTTTCATAAAATCACATGGAAAATAATACATAATGAAACTACATGTATTGGAATCATAAAATCAAGGAAAACAAAACGCCTCGTATTAATTATAATTCGAATGTTTAAAATCCCAACCATGGAAGAGGAATCGATCCTGGAGATTATTCCTAAGAGTCTAGATCTTGGGCTTGTAACTTGAAGACAACTGTTTGATGTACATTGTAATGTATACTGTACAAGGAGGGATTTTTTTATTTTCTTTGTTCTTATTGGTATTCAATATACATATTTTTGCAGATAAAATCTTAAAAGCCATCATTTTTCCTTGCTCTCTTTGTAACACGAAAATACTATTGAAATTTATTTCATCTAAATTGAGATCTATTAATCTATCTAATATATTTAGCCTATAGTCTGCACTACTCTCTTGAGCTGCTAATTAAACCCTTCTACATTCACTTTTGTAAACAAATTGACAACCAAAATTATTCAGGTGTAAACTCCAGTTTAACATGGACAGGTTGACAGTGTCCAGACTCCAGACAGCACAAATTTGAAGACCATCGCAATAATGGCCCATCTGCCCAACACAGAATGAAAAATTGAATTGCTGAACCCCATATTCAGCCACAATACATTCAATTATGTCCACCGTTTACACTACATTGCGTAGCTGGGGCATAGAGGTCATGATCAAGTCACTTCGATTGAACTTGAAATAATGTAAATCTCTGCGAATGATCTGATCTTTTATGAAAAAAATTTAATGGTACCTTAAATTAGTTCTATCAAGTGTACTCCAAAAATCTTGGTGAATTTGACACATAATGTTATTTCTTATTTTCTAGAAGAAAAAATCAGTCTTAATCATCTAAACAAATCCAATAAAAGCCATAAAGCATGATTTTTAAAGTGAAGCAGTTAATTTGTGAAGACTATCTAATTTTCATTTAAACTCTCCGCTGTGTTTTAGGTGTTGTGTTGTAGTACTGAGCTAACAGGTACACAGGTACAGTATTTAAAAGACTATTCCAATGTTTACAAACGGAATACTGTATGTTTTTAGTCATTACTTTATCAGATCAGGGTATCTCACAACAATCTATGGTGACCAGCTTAGTACAATAGGGTGTTTAACCTCAACAATACCCAGTCAGAGTCACTACAGGAACCTACGGTGGGGATTAAATAACATGGTAAGACTTTACAGGTTTACAAATAACTAAAGCTGCACTCTGATACACCAAGGTGTGTAGAATGACACATAATATGATGTTTATGTGTCCATACTGTAATCAAACCCAGAACGTTTCCCCGGCAGTGATGACTGGTGTTTGTGTTTATAAAATCTAACTAGAATTTTTTTTTTATTTTATTTTTAAATAGTTTCAAAATTTGAAAAGTAAGTAGCTTCTGATAGTTTCGGAACAACGGACCGTTATCAGGAGTTTTAATTACAACACAGGTAAACAAATCAATGTGTTTGCTACTTCATACAATTCAAAATTCAAGAGCATCACTGATATTGATTGAATTGATTGAATATTTATCCAGTTAATTTATATCTAGATTTAATTCATTTGGCAATGGAAATCTGTCCGTAGATACAAATACAGAATTGTTCAGACACATGCAACTTTTCATCAAATCCAGCAACAGGTTTTAAGTAAAATATTTTTCACTGTACAAATGTAGTTTATGCCTTGTTAAATGTTATGATGTAAATATCTATATGTAATGTATTAGAGGAAAAGACATTGATAATTTGGTATTACTTATGCCTAATCTTCTACTCAATTTTGGGGTAATAAATACATGTATGTTAAAATCAAACTGATATTCACATAGTAATTAAACCAGACAAATGGAAAATAGTTCATCTACAAACATTGCATTCAACTCAATAAACAATCTGGGTCAGCCTTGTGCTAGATAGTTGATGGCTGAGTGCTTATAGTAATTTATGGCTTGGACCAGAAGAATATGATGCACTTATAACAGATATGGACCACTTCGAATTCTTAAGTTAAATATCTTAACCAAAGTTTCATCCAAATATCTACATTAAAACGTTTGACTTTTACTTACATGCAAACTGCCATGTCAGTAGACAGGTACAAAATGTAGTAAATAACGCCATATCAGATTTTCTTCACACCTCCATCTGTACTTCTGCAAAGGAAAAAAATTCAAAATCACCCTCTACTCTATGCTTCTTATTTCAAATACACATGTTCCACATGAGTTCCACATGGCTCAGTTGAGGTTTAATTTAGTCCTGAATATAGTTTTCTAAAATTTCTTATCAGTCCAAACCACTAAATGATACACAATTTACTTATTACATGTATTCTCTATTATTCCTTCATTATCTCATGAATATTGGCAAGTTCAACAAAACAAAAAAAAAACATAAGTTTTGGTAGGTTTATCTCAAAAATCACAGCAAATTAACTTAATCTTTAAAACTTGCCTTGCAATGACTCGAGCAACATATAATACCCTCAGTTCTGACAGTTTCTCTGGTTTGCAAAATAAGACTGATTTTCAGCATTCAGATCAAAACAGTAAACACACAGCATGCGCATACTGATGGTAGTCTATGGGATGTGGACAGATTGTCACATTAATCGACCATTATATTACCGCCCTGTATCACAAAGTCTACTATAGGCCACCTACAGGTAATATGTATAACCTGAAAAGGTCATACAATAATTACATGACAAACAACTTGGTTTGACACTTGTAGTCTGGGTATTTTGATATAGTCTCTCTTCATCAATAGCAAATACTGTACATAAGATAAGTTATTGATCATCATTGCACATGTCACAGCCTGACCAACTAATTGCAAAAAGGGAAATGATAAAAATCAAATGCATGTTGACTTGAAACAAGTTCAACCGCTAATTAAGCAATGATTGCTTAAATGATCTGTGTTTATCCTAAAGTCTTTTTCTATATGTAGGTGGTATCACCATTTGGTATGGAACTGTCCATATAAGCTCTATCAAGATGCTAGATCTGTTCCAATTTTTTTCAATCGTGTTTTAATATAAATAACGGATTATGTCCAAATCACATTGCATGTTGTTAAACATGTTAAAAGGTAATTTAAAAACAAACGACCTAGTGAAATTGTTTTAATACCATAATCACTATAAAATCATAATAAAGTAATGATAAAATGACAACCAGTGAATGCATTGTTAAAATGGTAAATATCTGGGTCAACATCCACCGTGCAGGTTATAAATATCTACACTAGCAAATAGATTATATATAAACAGGTAAATTAAGAAAAAGCATCGGTTTCCTCTATTCACGTATAGTCATAATCCGAATTCCATATCCTGGTTTAAAAACTGTTAAATTGAGAAAATATCTTTCACCTCTTGATCCAATACACAGGCTAGCTTAGCCAATACACATTGCATTAGGGATATCGGCTTGTGGAATCAAAATATTACTGTGCTTTTAATCAAGTCATGTACAATGTGCCGTTTGCAATACGTCAATGTTTAGGTAAGAAATTTCCATTTTGCTTTCGACGTTAAACACAAACGGATTGGACAGGAAATGATGAACAACACTGTTTCAACAATCTTGATTCTTAGTCTTCAGCTAATTTGTGTTTCAAGATAACCGGAACACACCACTCTAATTCAGCAGCTTGTGGACTATATTGTACATATACTATGTATAAACACGTACCTGAAATATGGCCAACGGATGTATTTTGAATTTAAGGCATATTCCGGCATCCTTCGCTGTGATTCCCGCTCAGACGTACCATAAAGGATCACTCCTAGACCTCAAATTAATCACAGTCGCCATTTTGGCAATATAACTCAACAACTTCCGGTGTCTTACAAAAATCACGTGACACCGATTGCCATCCTGTAAAAAAAAAGTAAGGCGACTTTGATCTCCGTGGCCCGGAGCGGTGGTGTTTTGTGAATAAAAGATAAAAGAGATGTTTACATATTTATCACCAAGGGCATTAGTATATTGTTTGTAAATTGTAATGACTTACTCAACTGTTCGAACATAATTATTGGAAGTTCTGGAATCTCAGGTGCAACTTACGGCAACGTACATCGTATACGTAGGGCCTACTTATAAGAACTTTATTAGTTAGCCTGTCTATATTCTGGCGTTTGATAACTTAATATAGAGACATGCAATTAATAGCATTAATCATATTGATATTGCAGGTCTCTGGCCACGAACTTAGATAGTAATAATCTTCACACAAAAATCTGTGCTTTGATATAACTGAAATATGGGACGTATTATCACATGATATAATATACATGTCTTCTTTTTATTTCATCATTACAGAGACGTATTAAGTATTTAAACATAGTAGACCTAATAGATAACGAAATTTCCATAATGGCATTACTCAGTCTCAATTAATACGTACCCATGCATACAATATGATAAATGGTACCGAGATCACGGTGACCTGAGATTTTTTAAAACTAGTTTTGGACCTAAACGCATAAGATGTTAATTTATCTAACCTAAACTGAGGTGTTTATAGAATAATTTTACACTTTGGGGGATTGTTTTAGAGTACTTCTACATTTTTACTCTAAACTCCTTAGGTTAGGCCCCAAACTAACTGTAACAAATTCTCAGGTCCCTGTGCACTAGATTGTAAAACATTGGTCATGCCACGGACTTATATAAGTCTTATCTAAGTCCGTGGTCTGCCGAATGCAATTGAATTTTACAAAACTATACTTAGCGTACAACCCACCATCGATGATCATCGGTATATCGTTACAAAGGTGTTGATTGTGTATCTGATCCAAAATAAAGTGGATAGACAAACATATCTAAAATAGTAGAGGATCGACAAAGATATCTAAAATAAAAGTTTTAATGAATACTCTATTACATTAGTAAAATTAGTATGATTTTTACGGGGATATTTGACATTGATCGTTTCCACAAAAATGTTATTTAAATGCTTGAATTAAGATAACTTGCATATTAAGATGGGCACATCTTGGGTAACGAGGTTATACAGTGAAGTCAGCGTCAGAAGCCAAGTGTGTATGATACGATATCACTTGAGAGAAGGATTGTATTTAATAAACACTTAAATTGAAAGTAGTACAGTTCATCCACCGCCACAGGCCGAATATTTTGACGAAATTTTCACTAATTTTAATTAGATGTGTTCGTTTTAACCTCCCGGCAACAAAATCAAACTTTTATAAGTTCCGAACCATGTGGTTAGTTCCTGTTCAGGAAAGATCGAACAAAATTATATCATAACAGAACTTCTGTAAAAACGAGTCCCTTTTCATAAGCAAATGCATTGAGCGGTAAGGCGGGGGTGGGGGGGGGGGGGCTGTACAAGAAAGAAAAACATATTTTTAGGCTAAGATTTCTAAATACAAATAAAAATGGATGTAAACTGTATAATGACATGAGATGAAAATATTCATTATTCACAACGTTTCAGCTAACGTTATCAAATAGAGTGCGAGCAAAGGGAAGCAATCCCTAGAATTCAGTGTAATAGGCTGAATAGGCCATACCTAAGGGAACTATATATATTTGTATGTATCACAAATCCAAACGTGAAATAAATTGAAGGAGTTGGTTGCCAATTTGAAGTAAGACATTTTGAATAAATGGTATTGTAAAATCAGGCCGGTTAGATAATCAGGGGTAAACTTTCTTGTGCATTTTATAGAAAAAATGTTTTTTACGTTTCGACAATTTGAATAAAATTCCAAAGCTGATTCAAAGTGTAAACTTCGATATGGGAATACAAAGGAAGGATTGATAATTCTTACGCATATTCTAAAACTGGTAAATAAATTAATAATAAAAGACTATTTCTATTGAGCAAAAAATATCATTATTCGTTAATATACGTTAATTTCCTTCATAGTGGGTGGCATTAATATGATATCCCACTTTACGCTTGAAATAAAACAACTCCAAGATGCTCATGAAAATATGTTTAAAAAATCCTTTCCGTCAAATTTCAAATCTAAATCTTCATCTATATGTCATAAATGTTACCCAAGCTTTGTCTGGATTTAAAAAATCCAACCAAATTTTAGAAAAGAAGTTTAAAAGTTCAAGACCCTCGTTCAAAACTGTTTTGAATTTTAGGACACGATAAAGAATACTTTGATAATTTAAAGAGGTATCATCTGCAAAAACATAATAAACAAAAATAAGAAAAGGTCATAGAATGGAACCATGATTTATACATATAAGTAATTTTTGAATAAATACTTTTAAACTAACCACAAAGACGGAATATTTCAGAAACTTTATGTTGTCTATGAAATTAATACATGTAGTTTTCTAGCCAGGTACATGATAATTATATAATTCACCGCAATCTCCGTAATATTATTTTAACATAATCATCAAACTTTACGCTAAACCGATCAAAAGCGAAAGACCTTTAATAAAATAGGAGGATAAATGCACTTTTCACCACGATTTTTATACTGGTGTCAAAATTGCAATGAACTGAAATAGACCGGTGTTCATAAAACGAGTTGTCTAAACGCTCAAAACCTTTTCCAAAAGCAAATAAAAAAAGGTAAATTAAATGACCACTAGGTAGGAAGTATGTCGGTAAGGGGTAAACTGACCAATAGGTAAGGAGAATGTCGGTAAGGGGTAAACTGACCAATAGGTAAGAAGGATGTCGATAATGGGTAAACTGACCAATAGGTAAGAAAGATGTCGATAATGGGTAAAATGACCAATAGGTAAGAAGGATTTCGGTAAGGGGTAAACTGACCAATAGGTATGCTGACCAAAAGGTAAGAAGGATGTCAGTAAGGGGTAAACTGAACAATAGGTAAGAAGGATGTCGGTAAGGGGTAAACTGACCAATAGGTAAGAAGGTTGTCGATAGGGGGTAAACTGACCAATAGGTAAGAAGGATGTCGGTAAGGGGTAAACTGAACAATATGTAAGAAGGTTGTCGATAGGGGGTAAACTGACCAATAGGTAAGAAGGTTGTCGATAGGGGGTAAACTGACCAATAGGTAAGAAGGATGTCGGTAAGGGGAAAACTGACCAATAGGTAAGAAGGTTGTCGATAGGGGGTAAACTGACCAATAGGTAAGAAGGTTGTCGATAAGGGGTAAACTGACCAATAGGTAAGAAGGATGTCGATAAGGGGTAAACTGACCAATAGGTAAGAAGGATGTCGGTAAGGGGTAAACTGGCAAATAGGTAAGAAGGATGTCGGTAAGGGGTAAACTGACCAATAGGTAAGAAGTATGTCGGTAAGGGGTAAACTGACCAAAAAGTAAGGAGAATGTCGGTTAGGGGTAAACTGACCAATAGGCAAGAAGGATGTCGGTTAGGAGTAAACTGGCCAATAGGAAAGAAGGATGTCGGTTAGGAGTAAACTGACCAATAGGTAAGAAGGATTTCGGTAAGGGATAAACTGACCAATAGGTAAGATGGATGTCGGTAAGGGGTAAACTGACCAATAGGTAAGAAGGATGTCGGTAAGGGGTAAACTGACCAAAAGGTAAGATGGATGTCGGTAAGCGGTAAACTGTCCAACAGGTAAGAAAGATGTCGGTATTGAGTAAACTGACCAATAGGTTAGAAGGATGTCGGTAAGGGGTAAACTGACCAATAGGTAAGAAGGATGTCGGTATGGAGTAAACTGACCAATAGGTAAAAAGGATGTCGGTAAGGGGTAAACTGACCAATAGGTAAGAAGAATGTCGGTAAGGGGTAAACTGACCAATAGATAAGAAGGATTTAGGTATTGAGTAAACTGACCAACAGGTAAGAAGGATGTCGGTAAGGGGTAAACTGACCAATAGGTAAGAAGGATTTCGGTATGGAGTAAACTGACCAATAGGTAAGAAGGATGTCGGTAAGGGGTAAACTATCCAATAGGTAAGAAGGATGTCGGTATGGAGTAAACCGACCAAAAGGTAAGAAGGATGTCGGTAAGGGGTAAACTGACCAATAGGTAAGAAGGATGTCGGTATGGAGTAAACTGACCAATAGGTAAGAAGGATGTCGGTAAGGGGTAAACTGACCAATAGGTAAGAAGGATGTCGGTAAGGGGTAAACTGACCAATAGGTAAGAAGGATGTCGGTATGGAGTAAACTGACCAATAGGTAAGAAGGATGTTGGTAAGGGGTAAACTGACCAATAGGTAAGAAGGATGTCGGTATGGAGTAAACTGACCAATAGGTAAGAAGGATGTCGGTAAGGGGTAAACTGACCAATAGGTAAGAAGGATGTCGGTAAGGGGTAAACTGACCAATAGGTAAGAAGGATGTCGGTAAGGGGTAAACTGACCAAAAGGTAAGAAGGATGTCGGTATGGAGTAAACTGACCAATAGGTAAGAAGGATGTCGGTAAGGGGTAAACTGACCAATAGGTAAGAAGGATGTCGGTATGGAGTAAACTGACCAATACGTAAGAAGGATGTCGGTAAGGGGTAAACTGACCAAAAGGTAAGATGGATGTCGGTAAGGGGTAAACTGACCAATAGGTAAGATCACACCAATAGTTTGTGCTGAATAGGCATATATAAGCCGCCACTACTGAAAATCTTGAATTCCTCCATATCTTAGCAACTACATATTGTATCAGATTAAACCATTTTAATATTAATCACACCAATATTTTTTGCAAAGTCGTCACGTGCACAGAGCATCCCCTGTACTTATGCTAATACATGAATCTCACGTTCCAACGTAGGGCAGTTGACAGGTACTGACTGTAGGTCGGCTGGTTTTTTTCGGGTACTGCGGTTTTCCTCCACCTTCAAAACCTGGCACGTCTTAAAATGACACTGGCTGTTAATAGGACGTAAAACTAAATAAACCAAACCAAATGTCCCCTTCCTCAAACAAATTACTTTCAGCAACATTGCCAGTCATCAACCCGTCAGGTTTACCCATTCTGGCAGTGTGCGTCCCAGTGACATCCACTTATCATTGTGCAAGTGAGCTGTATAACATCCATACTGTCGCTTCTTCAATGATTTCATCTTTGTCTTTCAGCTGCCTTAACCTTTTGCTGTATGGTTATTACATCCGCTTCTTCATGGCAAGTCATGAGATTTTCCCTGTGGAAGACAATGCCATCCTGAATTACAAATGGTGCGGACTCAGTAGAGTAACTGAGAATAAGGAAGAGGTCATAGATCTGGGCCCGTATTCATGAAACCGTTCTCATGCTCAAGCATGGATTTCGTGCTCAAGCCTTATTTCTTGTTCTGACTATAAATTATTTCAAAAATCTAACTTTGTCAAAGTTCTGATATGTCAGAATTTGATGAAAGTATCACAACGGGATTTTCCGGTCGTTGTAATAATGATAATTGTTAAAGTATAAACTCCAAGATGTTGAAATATGGTCCAATATAAGATTTATTAAATTACTGTTTCTAAGAGTCGGCAGGCGATTTCTGGAGTATCCGAAAATCGACCCGTGCAGTCCGAGCTCTTAATCCTAACTCTTTACAAAAAATGAGACATGGTATTAAATATACATTGTACAAAAGATTAACAGCTGACGTTTATAACTCATTATGACTGGTCAGTACTCGGACAGGTAAGATTTCCTTTGTCCGGTACTTAAGTGTCATAGCGGAAAGGACCAGTTATATAATTCAATTAATTCAAAGGGTAATTAAATGGACATAAATATTGCATGAGCTAATCCAACAACAATGAATCAAAGGAAATACGTGTAATAGTGTCAACGGTTAGGTATATGGAGCGGATGCAATTAAATATATAAAGCTTTTGAGTTATTACTGTCACAAAGCGAAATTCAGTTACGAAATGTTTGCAGGTAGAAATTTAAAATAATGAAAAGGATCAAATTCAATTAAATGTTCTAATAGCACTATTTTTCATAAAATTCTTTATGAAAAAAGCACAGGACGAACCAAATCAACAGTCTGGTCATTACCTCTATTGACTCTGTACTAGTAGTAATTCAGGATGGTATTGTCTTCCGAAGGGAAGACCTCACGAAAAAGCAGATAAAATAAACATACCGCAGATGGTTAAAGCAGCTGAACGTGGCGTGAAAAAGAATCAACATCATATGTGAGGACACAAACGTTTTGTCCTGCTGCATTTCTACGCAAAGTTAAACATGGCCTGTCGTCTTACAATGGAAGGACCAAGTGTCATACGAACTGCTATAGACATTAGGGCAACTGCAATTGAACAGATGGACACTTGCTTTCACAACTGCCAGCCGCCCATGCCCTCTCAGACTGGCTGTGGCACTGTGGCTCAGTGCTCTGGAATAGGAAAAAACACTGTCATCAAAGTCCTTAAGAGTAGTGTAGAACTGCACAACTTGGGTATTTTATCTGAGGATATGATATCATTGAAGAAGCGACAGTATTCATGACTACCTCATACAGGGTCAAAGCGTAATGACATCAAATATGCCTGAGGTCCGGAGAGAAGTCTGGTCGCGAAGGATGGTTGGGAAAATGTGGCAAAGGCTCCAGAGCTTAAGACACCCCACCTTCTAAAGAAACATTCAAAGAGAACGTAAAGTGGGTGCACATTCAGACTTCCTTTTGGAAATCAGCTCTCAGCTGAGAACCTCTACCACTAGATTCTGTCGAGTTCGGATTGGAACTTGAGGAATGCACTAGATGCTTGATTCCAGTAACATTGCATCCAACCTTCTAAAGAGGCATTCAAACAGAATGTAAAGCCGACTCACATTCAGGATGAGGATATCCGACGGGTTGATGATTGTGACTATATTGTTGAAAGTGATTTGTTTGAGGATTGAGTCAAATTAGTCGTGGCAACATGCATTAGCATAAGTAAAGGAGATGTAGGCTAGTTCTGCAACGACTGGGATATACACAGACGTATTTTTTTTTTGTATATTTTGCAAAATTATTGATGTGATCAATATTGAAATGGTTTAATCTGATTCGTTACCCCTGACAACATGGGTATAGACGCCAGAATTATTTTGATACTATATGTGGTTGCTGAAATATTGACGAAAACGAACTTTTCAGTAATTGCGGCATAAATATGCCTATTCAGCACAACCTTTAAGTGTGATCTTTACTAAAATAGTTTAATCTTATTCGTTACCCCTCAAAACAAGGGGATAGACACACAAATTATTTTGATACCATGTATAGTTACTGAGATATTGACGAAAATAAGATTTTCAGTAATGGCGGTCTTCATTTGCATATTGTGCGGATTGCCCAATGATGACAGAGTGGCATCATCCATATTCTTAGAGAGCACACCTCAGAGGTTTAGAAACAGCAAAAAAACTTTGTACGGACCCTATTGCAAAGGTTCTCCAAAAATCTGGGGTTTGGCAACCGGACTATAAGGGGTAAACTGACCAACAGGTAAGAAGAATGTCGATAAGGGGTAAGCTGACCAATAGGTAAGAAGAATGTGGGTAAGGGGTACACTGTCCAATAGGTTGGGAAAATAACTATTGATAAAACATTGGATAATTGTAAGCATAACACAAAAACAGATTGTGAGTGATTCTTTACAAAGTATCCCATCCTTGTCCAGTTTATTATTTGTAGAACGTATCAGATAATTATTTGCTCCGATATAAGTAATACTTTTGCCAGTATTTACATGATTAGAATACTTTATTAGGAGAGCTGTATGGTGGATATACTTATATATCAAGTGAACGACTCTTTGTACCGAAAAAGAAAGAGATAACGTGAGGGATCACCTTGTCAACGTCGTCACCGGTCGTTGTCGCCGGTTGCGTCCTAACAATTAAGGCTACCGTACGAAAACTTGAGTTCCCTTTGGTCTACCTATTACTGAAAGTCCTTGCTATTGATTGCTGTTCACCCTATCTGAAGGTTGATGATCAAGGTTACTGTTTCTATAAATAGAACTGATGTTCAAACATTTTTGCTTCAAAGATTCTTGTAAATGTAGACGTATATAATACTGGCTCTTCTTGTGAGTTCTTATGTGATCTTGCCCGGACAGTGACTTTGAAAACCATAAAGATACCTGCGTCTTCCATTGACGTGCAGTGCATTGTCGCAAGGTCGTTTTGATTTTAACCACAAGGTTAATGGTGAGAAAAGCCTGAATGTTCCAGACACTCAATTGAGTACAACAATACGGTGGCCATTGTCGGAAAGCCACGGTACACTTCTCTGACGTTTGCATACGGTATGCAGACGTCAGTGAAGTGTAACGTGGGTTTACGACGATGTATGGTGGCAACAATCTTGCAAACTCTATCTTGAACTTCTGTGTCTACTTATGTACTGACATTGTAAATTCTTTTCTTCATAGATATCGTGCTTTGGTCGTTAATTTCAAAACAATTAACAGGGAAACATGTTTTTTTCAAGAAAAACGCATCCATATGGTCTTCCTGCTATTGGCTACACAGGCGATACATCCACTTCTTGTATAATTCTTGTTTTATATTCAGAGATGCAACAGCCATAGAAATACATTGTAACTCAATTGAAACTTTTTGATTAGGTAAAATATGAGAAACAACTAACATCTCTTTCGGGTTCCAAGCCACGGTCAATGTTACTGTATATCACAGGGTCCCGAGAACTTATCACAGCTAGTTTTGGACCTAAACTAAGGCATTTCGAGTAATTTTACACTTGGGGGGGGGGTTAGATCAATTTTCGATCAAAATGCCCCATTCAATGTCCATAAAGGCTACTTAGCCTTTGACTATTGAGGACGGCATTTTTATCAATTTTCGATAAAAATGCACCCCCCCTCTCGTGATCACAAAGGCTATTTAGCCTTTATTGGGGGGGGGGGGGGAGGGGGGTTCATTTTTATCGAAAATTGATCTAAACCCCAAAATTTTAAAATTACATTAAATACCTAACTTTTGGTCCAAAACTAGCTGTAATAAATTCTCAGGTCCCTGTGCTGTATATAGAAATTCCGTGTCCTCACTCTAGCTACTTCATTTCTTAACGTGTTATATGGGAATATTCCAAAGTTCAGTTAAGCCTGCCAGATCCCTCAGAGATATAACCTGAAGGTGGAATGTCCAATGATCAATCTATGTGCAAGTCCCCAGTCCAGTACTCATAAAATTACGATATTCTCGAAATGCTTCAATTTAACATAGCGGGCCCAATGGTTTTCAGCAATGTGTGAAAAAAGGACCTATGAAAACAAATTGTAAATTGATCACTGAATGTCATATTCTGAAATAAGTTTCTCTGCTTCACTCTTAACAGAATTGTCTCCCTGTTTAATTTGATATCAAGAGTGCAATTGTCTTAGTATTTCACCTACTGTTACTATTTTCGTTGTACTCATAAACAGTGTTCTGTCCTTTATTTCTTAGTTATACCAGTGTAAAAGATGCGCATTGATTAGGTTGCCTTTCAAGCGTGAGCTGTAGGGAATTTCCCTTTAGCTCAGTCGGTAGAGCATCGGGCTGGAGAGCCAATGGTCGCGGGTTCGAGCCCCAGCGACGGCACTATCTTTATCACTTTTCCTCGTCCTATTACAAATTGGTGCCAATGACCCTCCCCGTTTCAAGGAGGAGAAGCCTTGGCGGGGAGTCAAAGAACATGGGTTGGGGATTTAGAAAAAGGGGGGAATAGTGTAAAAGATGTGGATTGATTAGGTTGCCTTACAAGCATGAGCTGTAGGGAATTTCCCTTTAGCTCAGTCGGTAGAGCATCGGGCTGGAGAGCCAATGGTCGCGGGTACGAGCTCCAGCGACGGCACTATCTTTATCACTTTTCCTCGTCCTATTACACCAGGACTCCTGGATATTTATACTTCATTGTGAAGTGCACAACTTACTTACCTTTCTGCGAAACCTGTTATATTTTATATCTTGGGAAGGCAGAATGTGACAAGCTGTAATTGTATCTTGTCCATATTCAGAAAGAGTTATGGCCCTTTGTTGCCCTCCTTTTCCTTTAAAGATTGGTCCATATTTTGATAGAGTTATGGCCCTTTGTTGCTTTCTGAAACCTTTTCTTTTAAAGATTTGTAATAAAAGCAAAAGAGAGCATTCCCTATGCAAAATGAGCTAATATTACTGCAGTATATTTTTTATATTTCAATTTGAATAATTTAATAAAATTTACCTCAAATGTATTGCACTCTTCTTACATTTTCACATTTGAAACAAACAGCCATCACAGGGACCTGAATATGACAGTTTGTTTACACAAGGAGTCCATATGGATGTTGCCAGGCTTGTGACAAGTGTTCTAGCCTTGTGGATATCTTGTTTTCTCTTAGCCTGGACAGGGATATCCACACTTTTACCAGTGTGAGATTTTCTTTTCTCTTACCCTAGACAGGGATATCCACACTTTTACCAGTGTGAGATTTTCTTATCTCACTCTAGGTTGATACAAGCTTTTTGCACGTTCTCAACAATTGTATGACGTCGTAGCAACAATACGATGATATCCCGGCAACAATCTAATAATGTCACGTTGACACC
This sequence comes from Mimachlamys varia, assembly GCA_947623455.1. Classification (NCBI taxonomy): domain Eukaryota; kingdom Metazoa; phylum Mollusca; class Bivalvia; order Pectinida; family Pectinidae; genus Mimachlamys; species Mimachlamys varia. The sequence goes on from OX392534.1 coordinate 37,123,459, forward strand.
TCAATCACATCACATGAACATTGTCTTGCATTGATGTAACGTCAATATTAGATTATACATGAGGTTTAAAAGGGCAAGAGAAAAAATAATCTTTCACCTCCTTGGTAGTGAGACAGGAGATCTCAACCCTCGGGGTAAGATTCTTAAGCTGCCAAACACTCGGCAAGCCTGGTGTTTGGCAACTTAAGAATCTTATCCCTCGGGTTGAGATTCCCCTGTTTCACCCCCAAAGGGGTGAAAGTTTCTTTTAATCTCAGGACCAAGTCATCCACTCCATGCGCCCTCGGTCAGGACAAAGCTCATTAGCCCAGGTGAGGTATGGTTAAAATATGGAGTTATAGGTGCATAAGTACTGTAAACGTACATGTTTTCATAGTAATTTTATTTTAGCACTTTTCACGCTAAACATGTTGCTCTCTAATCTTATTGCCCTAATTGGAGTTTGTATGCTTATATATTAAGTATTACGAATATTTGCAAATTTATCATTGCGCTAATATGCCAAAAACTGGCAATGCACTGAAGTTTGAGTGCACCAATTTAAGAACGTTTACACTATATTTGGTAAAGAAAAGTTTTAAACATCTGCAGATCTCCTCATTTATTCACATTGTCATACAACATGGATCACATCGCACACACAGTGATATTTATTGAGGGTAAAAATGCATCAAAATTTTTTTGTAAATTTTAATACTTATGTACATGTATTACTGTAGTTATGTTCCTTTCATTCTCATGGCATACTGATAAAGAGAAGGAAAATGAAAAGAAACCTCAGTGGTTTACACAACACTACTTTCTCTGTATCTTTGTCACAGTCTCATCTCAATTGTTATTAGGTACATTGTTCATCATTATTTCTCCACATATAAATAAACAAAGTTTATTTGTGATACAGATCACACTGGCGACATATCTAGTTAGCATAAAGTCACATGTCACACCTCAGTGATTTCTTGTAACAAAAAGTCTTGTAGGAAATCACATGTCCTCCAGATTTAAGGAATCTTCAAACATTTCTATGTAGACGTCCAGTCACGCTTTCTTTGACATGTCATAGGCATCCTGTAATGACAACAATAAATGCAGCAAGTTACAATTAGTGGTTAGATTTGCTGACTTCAATCAACACAACTAAAACTGTCAGGATAGCTAATACCCCCCACAGATTGTGTTAGCTTGACGTCATCTAGTGACCTTGACCTTGACATTTGAGTCAAATTACAGAAATGGAAACTTGTTCAAGAAGTTTCGATATTTTAATTTTGTATAAAGGGCTGTAACTCCCTCAAATTCTGCTCATAAGTTAAGAAAGAGACTGTACAAGTTATTAAGGATGTGGACTTCAGACAGACTGGGTGATTCCAGAATACCCCAACCCCCACCCAACTTTGTTATGGGTTTGTAAATAACAACAAATTGTGTTTTCTTTAGTAGACTTCAACATATATCTTTACTCCCTCCCAGTATATGGTCCAACTCCAGAGGTGGACATGAACTAGTGAACGGAAAATAGTATGGATACTCCTAAGATAAGTACAGTTTCTCTATTTTAAAAGATGAATTAGGTGTAAGAAATTCATAAATATCAAGTGAAAAAGGTATATATATATAATTATGATCCCTTTTATAAATAAATCGCCAATAATTTTCACAAATACTATAATGTACTGCAAATGGTTATTCAGGTAAATTCTACAATTTTTGCTACTAATTGTTCCATCTATTGTAGAAAAAAAATAGGGACCCTGAAATCTGTAAAGCAATCTCGCTTGTCACATAAGAGTTCATATGTTAATTTATAACCTGTGTGAATAACATTATGATTGTTATCAGGTTATATTTGACATTCCCTCCATGAAAATGAAAGGAAACAGTCACATTTATATGCTAACAATAACAGAGGGTTATCTAGATCTAGATTTTTTATGTGACAGTCAATGACCTACCTTACATGCATCATCTACACAGGATGTAAACGCTACGAACTGTGACCTGCCTTGCGTGCGTCATCTACACAGGACTAAAGGCTCTGACCTGTGACCTACCTTGCATGCGTCATCTACACAGGACGTAAAGGCTCTGACCTGTGACCTACCTTGCATGGGTCATCTACACAGGACTAAAGGCTCGGACGTGTGACTTACCTTGCGTGCGTCATCTACACAGGAAGTAAATGCTCGGACCTGTGAGGAGCAGTTTAGCGTCTGTTTGGGGTTGTTTTGGTAACAATGAAACACCTCTTGCTGAATGTCCTGGCAGACTGGTGACCCAGTATTGCGCCTATCAGAAACAAGAAACATGAAATAAGATCATTATTTGACAACCCTTGTGAACAAGTCTAAGTACAGAATTATTGAAACATTAGGGCTTTCAAAGTACAGAGTTTAAAACTGAGGAAATGAATTCTTCATTTTAATACAAACGCATTGACAAGACATAATTACATGAATTTGTTTTCTACTTCAGTCATTGCTTGGTTGAATTCTTCTTTCTGGGTCTGTAGTTGCTGCTCACTCTACAAATATAACGTATTGTTATTAGATCAAACACAGACTTATTTTTCAATATATCTTTTTGAACTTATCAATTAAACAAGTATTAATGATATCAAATACATATACGCAGACACGGAGAAAAACCTTTTAGGGATTTTAATGGATTTGTAAACTAAACTTACACAGTATGTGAATGTTTTGAAGTGAATTTCCTGAACTTTTAAAATTTCCATATTACTTCAATTACTACTATAATTTTGAACAGACTTGCTTTTCACAATATATATGTTTCATAAGACAATTATAAACCTAAATTTTTAACAATTCTGGTTGCTTTTCTGGATCTTTCTGATGTCCAATCTTCTGATAGGCACTGTGTAACATTCGTCAGTGCAATCAGGCAGAATAATAAAAAGTCACATTTTGTTAGGATCACACCTCATGGAATCACAAGTTGACCTGTCAGACTGTCGGGTTATAATTGTGATACATGTACAATGACACCCTCTGTCTATACTTGGCAAAAACACATGATTTATGAAACCAATTTGCCTCCAGAAATAACAAACATCAGCAACTAGAAGCACTACTCCCCCGGCGAGAAGTTTGTTTAGAAGCCAGCCCATCAGCCTTGCATTTGAATCGATCACAGTGGCAAATTTTACACTAATGATATTAATTCAAAAATCCAATCATGGATATGAATTTGTTTATAATATACTGTTAATATAAACTAAACACAGCAGCAGTCAAAAAACTGACCTGTTCCTCATATTTATGTAGTCTTGCTTTAACTTGAGCCTCCTTCTCTTCCATTGTTTTTAATTTCTCTTCATACGCTGATTCAATCTGTCTTATTGTATGGGACGGAATCGCATGACCCTAGGTAAAACAAAACATTAGATTATATAGCATTCATACAATGTGGTAGTACTGTACAAGTATCACCCAAAATTTCATATTTATTTTCTATGACATTGTGCTATAACGGTGAAATGTAATTTTCACAAATTTTATCAAGAAATATATAAAGTGAGGGTGTACAATTACATAGTTATAGAAATTCTCAAAAACAATTTTAAAAGAAAAGATAGCCATTTGAGAAAATGACCAGATTTTCTCAATAAGTATAAGTATACAGCATAACCAAAGGCAAATCTGCCTAGGCAGGCTTTTATATTGTGATATTTTTACACAAAGGTAGTGGAGGTAATATACAGTTAGAAATAAATTGTTAATTTACTTGCTGTATATTTACTGTTCCTTCACAGAATTTATACTTTAATCCTTTATAGAAATAGAAAAAACTGTTCCTTTATTTTTGATCAAGAATAAAACATGAAAAAGAATGAGAAAACATAGAGTAATATGATCTCTTTTTCTAAACATTAAATGACATACAGTATACAATCAAAGCATTGAAAGTACTTCAAGCTAAGACGAAAAACAGTTGAAATATGATATTTTGGATGGAGTACAGAATAGAAATAAAATGTTATGCAAGACCAGTAAAAAGTGGACTTTTCAAAGACCACTCTGAAAAAGTAAAGTGGTTGATGAAAAGTAAGCACTCTGAGGAAATTAAAGAGTTTTTTAGTCACCAGTTTTACGGCATTAAATCAAACACTTAGAAATTACTTAACTTCAACAGGAAATTTAATATGATAGTTCACACAACGGATTCATTTTTGCAGCTGGTTATTGTCAGGTTTGAAGGAATCTCCACAATATAATTGTAAGATTAACGCTAAAAACATCCGCCAGAGGTTATCGTAGATAGAAACGAAGATGTTAAGCAAGAGGAAAGACTAGTAGCAACACGCTGTCTGCGGATACCGTCTTAGCGTAAAAACAGTTTAAAATAGCTCAATTTAACTGAGGGGATTGTAATTTACAGTAATAAGATATTATCATTAAGACATTAATTTTGCTGCTGATATTGTCAATGACTTACAAATTCCATTCCACTTCTATCTTCTGGTTTTGTTTCAGGTTCTGGTGCTGTATAAAACAAACAATAAAGGGCATTACAAACTTCTAACCACAATCTTGATAGTTCTATGTACTAAAAGTAAATTATTTTACAGTACATTTACGAACAATGGTCTTGTACCACATCCATAGAACATAATTTTAGCAATTTCATTTGTACCAGAAATGGCTTCGTGTGAGGAAAGTTTGGAAGATAATATGCAATAATTAAAGTAAGGGGTTATTTGCAGAACACACATGTATCACTATTTGCAAAGCACACAAAATAAATTTTGTCAATAATACATAGACATTGAGGAACAGTTTTATTAAAATTAGAATACTCCATTTTAAGGAGGGTAAGTTTTTGATCAGCTACTTTACAATCTGATTAAAATCATATCTTGATCTCCATGCTGTTCCGTAAACTTCTCTGCTACGCCAAGATGGTTGCCATCAATTTATTGGGACTCTTACCTTGATCTGGGCTAGTTAATCTCTTTAATACACCTTGTGTGACCTGAAATTCAAATTAGAAAATTTTATTTCAGGGTAAGGTTCACATTATAAAATACACTACATCAGACACCTACCCATCCCCAGCATGATGTTCTTTGATGGATAATTATGTTTCATATACTTAAAAATTGTCTGGCTTACATAAACTAAGATTCAGTCCCAACACCCATCCACTGGATTCGGGGATCAATTTCATTGACTTTGCAATCAATATGTAAAGTTGTAAACTAACTGTAACTGTGACCTTCACCTTGAAATTTGGTGTTATTTTTTACCTGGACTTCTGAAATTTGCAGGAATGACTGCAAAATGCAAGAAAAAAATATTTTTTCCATCATCAAATGAATATTGGGTAGCAATGTCTTTTTACCATATGACCAACCTTGATGGGTCAATTGTTTGAAATTTCCTTTAATGTGGTTAAAAACTTCGACAGTTCCCTGTAATCCTGTTTAAATTCTGCAGAGTTACCTTGGTCATAATATAATATCAATAACCTTTGCTTCCGCTGTTATATTATTCAGTTTGGTTTCAGTTGATTTTAATAATTACATGAAATCTGACTGAACATTTTTCAGGAAGCACGGGCAAGTCAAATGATGACAAATGCACCTGCTTCGCTCACCTGGTATCAATATCTCTCACTTGTAGCCTATCCTAAAGCGGCCTAAACTCCAAATTTTGTTTAGACAAATTTGACCCCTGTGACTTTGAAAATAAGACGAGCAAATTTTAATTTGTAAAATTTGTATGGCTCCTTCCAATATCATGCTTCTAGGACTTTTGGTTAATCAGGAGAAGTTGTTTAAGGTTTTAACAGATTTGACTCCAGCGATCTTGAATAGGGGGTCAAAGTCATTTTTTTTTGCAAACTTTCCTTTGTCAGGATTCATCAAAGGAACCTCAAGCTTTCAGACAAAAATCAAGGTTCTAGGCCTTTTGGTTTATCAGAAGAAGTTGTTAAAACGTTTTAACAAATTTGACCCCTGTGACCTTAAATATGGGTCAAGGTCAATTTTTTTTGCAAACTTTTTCCGGATTTATCCAAGGTACCTTTCAGCCAAATATCAAGGTTGTAGGCCTTTTGCTTTATCAGAAGAGTTGTTAAAATGTTTCAATAGGTTTGACCCCTGTGATCTTGAAAATGGGTCAAGGTCACTTTTTTCACACTAATGCTGATTAGTTACGAGGTAAAAACATGGAGACCGCCCAGGTGGTAAATTTCGAATGGTTGAAAACCAAGGACTCTACTTACTAAATGTTACGAGCTGTTGGTGATAATCAGAGTAAGTTTGGGTCAATAAATAATCCATTTATCGATACATGTGTTGTGTCAGTTGATTTTTGCTGTCAGCACTTCAAAAATCTCAGCTACCAAACAGTGTTGTATATGTTTTGATATAGGAATGAGCTCTGGCCCCTCGCACCAGACATCTATTTGTCAAAATATCGAAGTCTGGTGTTCAGCCGGCCAGAAGAAACTTGACCTACCTTGGACAGTTTTAACAGGTTGGACACAACAGCACATATTGTCCTGCATTTGTGTAAGAGTTACCCATTTCAGTAACAGAAATGCAGGAATATTACCCATATGCCCCGTTGTGCCCAACCTGTTCAAGATTGAACTGTGGAACACCAGGCTAAGTTTGGCAGTATATCCATATTTTAAATTAATTGTATCGGAACTGTACAGAGTTGTTTTTGTCTGCACCACTCATGGTTATACGCACATTCTACTAGGTGAATACACCAGATGGTGGTCTGTACTTAACTGAAGGAAGAGGAAGGTATAGAAGAAAGGTCAACCATACCGAGTCCTTTGTCCGGGGATCAAACTGTAAATATTGTTGATCAGAGGGTCTATTCGACTTTTCCCCTCAAAGAAGGATAGCTGACATGAACATGATAGTTGCATATCAGAGGAAAACATAATGGAAACTTCATTGTAGACCTACATGTCAGCAGCATATCGATATGTCAAGTCAATATGAAATTGACAATCGCTTGGAAAAGTTCCGGGTCATGCAAGAACTAGCAAATGTAATGCTTGATAAACACAGTTACCATAATATCGTCCCGGTTTACAACCATGGTCCGTTTACTGTCAGATGCTCCCATGTTGTCGTTTATCAAAACTGGCCTAAGTCACCTTCTCCCCGGTAAACTTACCGGAAGTACACACCGGAAGTTGCACTACCAGGAGGGTACGTGTAATGCGTAGAGAAAATCTTCCGGACGATCTAGGCCTACCGATATAGTTCTGATTATGGATATGTATAAACTGTTATGCAGAGAAGATCTGATCACAGTTTTTCCATTAAATATTTTGAATCCGATTTGTGCATTCTTATAATAAATTAAATGTTTCATCGTTTTAGAATAAACTGTCTCAAATAAAAATATGTTCCCCCCGAGAAAATTTTACATCAATTCAACTAATCCAATGATCAGCTCTTTTTAATTATCTTACTCTTTTTCCAAATCTTTTAATTTCACTTTCAGATATACTGACAAGTACTGTAAATACATTGTCAATATATTGTCAATAAACAACAAGACATTTGCTGACCACGTGAAAACAAATATAACCTTCTGAACTTGAAATTAAGGACACAACAGACTCTTCTTCATTAGCTGTTTACCTCGGTCTCTTCTTAAACTATGAACAACATGGACAGCTTACTACTAAGCTTTACAATAAACATGAAAATTTCAACTTACAATCATGAACTTTCCCTTTCTTGACAGTAACATACCCGTTTCTTTAACCTCATAATGGTGTTTACATGTTGCAATTGATTCGTTATTCTAGGGCTCGCTCTAAATATCGACATGTCCATGATGTCAACTGCTGACAAATAAACTTACTATACAGGCGTTTGAGACATGCAAGTTGATGAGAACAATGAGCAAGTTTTATGGTCACCATCTTTCTCATTGAGATTTTTTTGGTATCCTATACATGAAGATGAAAGCTTTTGAGTTAGCTCATTAGTGTGCTTACTTGTGATTGAGAATAATGACTCAGTTCTCACTTTGAGGATGTCACATTTACTTGGATGTGACAGAGATTCACATTGTGGTGTTGTCAATAAAGCAGAAGACGCTTACCCTTCCAAAACGCCTGGTCTTATTCTCATGATGACTTAACAGAAACGGTAAAATATATAACTCATATACTTAAATAGGTACTGTAATACTGTGTGTTGATAATATAAACAGAATTTGCAGATTTGGCAATGATAACTGGTTGACCTTAAAAAAATCTTGAATGCATGGAGATCTAAGTACATGTACAAATGTACAAATTAACTCATATGTATATATATTTATATACAACGTAGTACATGTACTGTGTTCTAGCCAACTTACCCCAAGTTTTTTGAGATTGATTATCTTGCTTAGTTTGTCCCGTTGTCCCAATCGCCCTGCATACCTGGAGGAAACAACCATTTCAGTATTGGCGTTGGCTCTACTACCTGGATTAGTACTGTTTACTTTTCACTGGATTAATGTCATTTCTACTAGTTCTAAAATCTTTCTCTATTCGTGGTGTTACCCATAATCATCATTTTTGCTGGAGGGTGTATTATAAAAGAAGTAACACTACTACGTTTTCTGATTATAAAGGAATAATAAGTAATCTTTCAAAGTCATATGACAGATAGGAAACCCATGTGTTAGGGTTAGGTAATATATTCATAGATAATAGGGTTAGGCTGTCCACTACAGTGTGTATAGGTATAGTGTCATGCTGGGTCAACTCCCCCAGGCTGAAGGGAAGGGTCTGATCCCCCACAGTGAGATACAGGGCACACTATACATTACCTGATAATATAAATTGAATAGATGTTTTTGTTTTACTTCTAAAACAAGTCATAACTTTAGATACAGTTTGAGTAAGATCAGAAAATAAATGTCATTAGATTCAGTAAGTTGTTAAGAATCTATATCTGTTTTTGGTATTGTAATAAACAGTATAATGTTGAAGCTGTATAGCTTTTACTGTAACTTCAAGTATATGGAAGTCAGTTTTCTTTAAATACCATTTTAGTTTAATAATACTTTTAAATAATTTCTATATCATTAGAAAGTATAGGAAGTCTTCTTTTATAATATATTTCCATAGAAGATGCTATATGTTAAGTTTGTCTGCTATTATAAAATATAGCAAGACAAGAAACACAAACTGGTCCTGTTAGGCAATAGGTAAAGATCCCTAGGGAGCCTGGACAGGGTGTCCTCCACCAGGGACGAGGACCAGAGATAAGAAGGGGTCATATACAATGTGAAGTCATTATATTAAAATTATATGAATCGTATCACGACTTGTTATTTGTATAGAGTCTTCTATTCAAGAATATGACAATTATTATATATCAAGGTTGTATGGAGTTAATTAATGACCCTACTGATAATTCCAAGGTGTTGTATGCCCCAGGGGGCCGTGATTAGTGGTGAGGGGGGGTCGGGAGTTCCAAAGGTGTGCGGCACACGTGGTCATGATCACTCGACCATAAATCAATTACCGCCGGACTCGCTAACATGATTAACAGGTTATTAACATGCACTTGATATGATTAGGTATTAATTTTCTCATATTTTATTTCATATATCACCGCTAAAACGGCGTGTGTATTCACTGATGGTCACGTTGATTACATGCACATATCAGCAGGAACTGGTCGTAACACCTTTTAAAATGCACGCTGGAAATTTTTAATGCATGTCGGTCGGCTGTATAAATACAAAACTACTTAGAAACAACCTCAAACAAACAGATAAGGAAAAAATATTTGTGTTGCTTTAGACTACGGACTTAGCCCAATCTAATTCCGTGTATAGACTCAAAGATTCAAAGAAGAACAGTTAGTAACGTCATATAGAACGACATGAAATGAACATGGAACATCTTTTGAAAATAAGATGAGAAGATTTCTTAATTGGTTTTAATCACAGGCATTTGTGGCCAGGAGAATAGTAATCTAAATATATAGATAATTTGCAAAAATTTAATAATTGGAATAGAGTATAGAAGCTGACTTAAACAATTTTCTTTTTGTGTTGTTGATCGTCTAAAACCGTAGTGAATGTAGTTGCCGATTTTCGGCTTGATGCGTCATGCGGTTGAATTTCACAAAAAAAAGAGTGTCTGATAGTCGATTTTTTTGTTAAATTGAACCGCTTGACGTATTAAGCTGAAATTTGGCAACTGTTTTCAGTGCGGTTTTAGATGATTAGTGGCATGGAGGGAGAGTTTGGGAATTCAGTTTTTGTATTTTATTTTAATTACCATATTTCGCTATGTTATCTATATATTTGGATGGCTGTTCTCCTGGCCACAAGTGCCTGTGGTTTTAATCCGCATTTTATTCATTTATGTTAAAAATAAAATATGAAAAAACTGTGATACAGACATACCAGGGACGTATATGTGCATATACGTCCATGAGACATATCAAGCAAGTTTTCAACAGAACTTTTCTCGTTGAATAGAAGAGTCAAACTCGAAATTAAAAAAGTGTCATATACTGTGTGAGTTGACGGTGGGTTACGGAGATTTCAAAAGATACATGTGCACTCGATAGTCTATGTTCCAGTCGAGAACTAACTACAGATTTAGAGTACACATTTTGAAGTTACAAAGAGGGGATAATAACCGCAACGTACTCAACTATTACAATTTAGTTAACTTTGATAGCCCCCCCCCCCCCACCCCTCTCCAATGTTAATTACTTCCTATTTGAGTAACAAGTTACGTGTGTAGTTATCGAACTGACCAGGTAGATTATCCCGCTAATCTGATTACGTAATATAATATAATGGACACTAACATGAGATGTACAATACTCAAAGGTATTATTTATGGAAACGGATTAATATAAGTTTTTTTTAAAACTTGTTTCCGGATCCTATTCCTGCATATTCTCTGTCTATAATGTTGTATATATACTGTTGGAATGAAAATAAGTTTATATTAAAGGTATTATTATAAGAGTCACTCTTGAATCATTGGATAAATGATATGTATAAATGACATTATAAATGACACAGAGTATTACAATATGATAGCGCATATCAGGGACGTATATGTGACATATACGTCCCTGCGCATATATATATATGGGTCCATTAAATTAATTTGAACAATCAATAAACACTATATTTATGAAAGAATCAAAATAATGTTATTTCAATGACGATTTCAGATTATTCTCCCGACCCTCATATTATGGTACGTCCCTTAATTTCATTGTATAATACATTTTGAATCATTAATCAACCAGACGTACATATTACTATTATATATAGAGAGACATAGGACCCAATTTCTTGTGTTCCCGTTGTGACGTCACCAATACGTGTGCACAACTTTTAGCGGTTCGCGATACGCTTAATTAGCGTGTGGCAAAACAGGTAAAAAACCAAACTTCAACCTGTCGTAACTTTGTAACCGGTCGGCCGATTTCGATGCGGTTTTCGACAATGTATTAATGCCGACACAACGAGTCTGATCATTTCAGTTTCTATTTGCACTACAGTTACTCTTTAACGAAAGATAAAAGAATAACTGCAACGTCTTTGTTCCGACCTCAGGCGGGGAGTTCCGCTCAATAGAACTGTCTCCCACCCCACAGTTATCCGATAACTCATTAATCAAATTAAAATCAACAAATCCCATTTTGTAATATCAAATGATCTAGGAAGGATCGCTGAAACGTCTTTGTTCTGACCTCAGGCGGGGAGTTACCGATCGATAGATCTGTCTCCTATCCCACAGTTATCCGGAATAGATCAGGCGATTAAAATAAACAATTAAATACAAAAAGTCTATTAAAGATAAAATTCATAACAGACAAAACCCAGAATACGTTAACTATATAATTATCAAACCAGATAATAAAATTAATTTCCATTTATTAAGCCGTAGAATTAAACTGTTTTAAATATAACCAATTGGAGGGTCCTCCTCCCCCATCGGCGTGACTTAAATTAAGTTGACGCGGGTATGAGGGGATGTCCTTGAGTGTATCGGGACCCTCCGAACGTTAGGTAAGGAACTCTGGGGATAATTGGATCTAATATTTGATATACAGATCTGATTATCTGACACAGTATATATGGCACGGTCTTAATAAATCGATCTAGTAAAATCAAACTAAGGAACTAATAAAATACAAATAAAAAGTAATGTCATAATGATCAAATAACAGATTTCTGCAACGTCTTTGTTCTGACCTCAGGCGGGGAGTTCCGCTCAATAGAACTGTCTCCCATCCCACAGTAATCTTATGATCAAAAGGACACATCTCACGTGAACAATCAACTAAATCAAAATTACCAATTAAATTAAAATCAACCCCCACCCTAAAACCAACCTTCACCTCCCAACCTCACCCGGTCCCCACCCATAAATAAACTTAAACTCAAAAACCATATACATACTGCTCATCCTATCCAGGACCACCCTAAAAATAATCTACTCCTTATGAACAAATCCCAATGCACTCAAACCCATATTACGTTAACCACCTCCTACGAACCACCCCCATCCCATACCACCATCAACATCCTCACCCCTTTACCCCCCCCCCCCTTCCTTCACCTCCCCCCCCTAAAACCTAAGCACATATTAATATCCTAAAAACACCCCCACTCTCACATTACCCACTTTCATTAAATCTCTAGCACGCTATAACTATCCCCCTCCCTACACCATTACGTACCCTCCCAACCTATTCGGACCCAAACCCCTAATCAAATCTAACCACAGCACCATCTTTTCACAAAATAAAAAAACGTCTGAACAGATGAGAAGACACAAGAAGAAAGCCTAAGAAAGATTCTTAAGAAAGATGACTTTGTAGAGAAGACAAGTTTATTCAGAAATGAAAGGATGTGAAGGAAAGAACAGGTTTCAAGAACGGACACCAAAAATAAAGTTAATTAGCACCTGCATGTCACTTACGCACCCGCACACAGTCCATCGGATAGGACTTTAAACGGTGTCCCGTGTGGGAAGGTCCAACCTGCACGAAAAAGATCCCTCAGTGTATTATCGTAAGAGTAGGCGCGTTAACGCCGGCACTGAGGATAGTAATAAGATAGGGTTAGTATAACAATTAATCATTTTATTAGGACGTTTCGATGGACATCCAAACTTACTAAACTAACAATCCAAATTTCAATATGTAGGTAAAGGTTTAAGGTCATAGGACTCAGGGTGACGTAGACTAGTAACATATCTATACGTTTTACTTCCGGCATATTTCAGATTTCCCGATCACCCTGCCGATAGCTACGATTACGCCACGCCAGACGTCTTGACGAGATACGGCTAGTGACTTTTTTATCATGATAAGCTCGCCGATATCAAAATTTTTCCTATAAACGACGATTACATCATAACAAATACATCATATTCCTATAATGACGAGTACCCTTCGACTTACGCACCCCATTATCATTCGAACTCGAAGTCGCTCTAAATTATCCAACAGATCAAATTATATATAGGAATAGGTAAGCGACTTCGTCCCCCCAACTCCCCCCTCCCCTGAGGGAAGGCAACTTCCCTCACGCCAGGCGAAACTCCGATGTAAATCGTTGTCTGCATAGGCGTTAAACTCGTAACTAACTAAATGTGAAATGAGTCAGGATGAAGAAGTCAGTTGAGTCAGTCAAGAGGTCAGTCACGAGGAGTCATTAGAAGTCGAGTCAGGAGTCAGAAGTTATAGTTTTCATTTGAGAGTTGGTGATAAGCTTATTATGAAGAACATGGATGCGTGTGAATGCTGTGTGGATTAAACTTTGTATTGTGTATGCTGTATATGGATTAGCACGGTCAAATAAAAGACAAGGAATGGCAGACACTTCGTGAAGCCTTATCATTTAGTTATGTCATGATGTTAATACATGACATAACAATTATGGCCGAAATACCAGCCGGTCATAGTCACATGATCAACTGATTTTTTTTTTCCAAATCATCTTTATACACGTAATAGAAATGTCAAATATCTATAAATATACATGAAAGGTCAAGGCAGGACAAGGTGGTGCAAAAAACAAAAGACTGACACAGTTAACCACATATATGTACACAGTATATAGAAAAGACACTCAGAACACCACCATATTTATGAAGTTAAATGTATAATTTATTTTTTGTCATTGATACAAAATATGTTTAACATACATAGACTTCTATCCATGTTTATAACATCCAGGTCATCCTGTATAAGCAATGCCTTAAAATATTTACACCAAATAATACGTGGTTTTACTATGACAATTATCAATGTTCATAATCTACATTTAAGCTATGACAGTATAGCCAAAACATAACCTACCAACTTTGCTAGGAAAAAACAATTCTCTTTAGCTTACTGGAGGACCTAGGTTTGAGATATTGAAAAAAATAATGATTTCTGTCTGCACCCTCATCGAGACCCAGAAACTATTGATAAAATACTCAATGATACTTTCACAAGAATCACTATCACTCTTTGAAAACTTCAGATAATTTGGCACAAATTTTAGCGCATAACCATATTCAAACAGATGAACGCAATGATTAATTATCACATTCACAATACTTTGTGTAGAAAGCATTTAAAAATATAGAAACTGTAATTGACTGAATCATGATTTAACAGAATGTTTCAAGTGTGAAAATTGCTAAATTATGATTACTGTCAGCTTGGGAGATCTTCTCTTCAGCTCATTCACAAAGCATAAAACTAGAACAGTGTGTGTGACTACCATAGTTGAGGTCCAAGGACCAACTTTTAGTTGCAACAAGGATAAACTAATTGCCTCTGTTACATTGATACCCAGATAGAGACTCAGGAAAAATTAACAACAAGAGGAGCATGAGCCTTAACACTCACCAACAATCAAACCCAGTGACTTTGAACTGTGTTCAAATGACTTTTCAAAACTGAACATTTATGAATGTTTTCCTTGACCTTTCAATCAGTGACTTTCACCTCTTTGACCCTATGACCTTGACTTTTGGTTAGTTGACTCTTTGTTTAATTCTGACCATCATAGCTTCATAATGTCATAACAAAATGTTCAGCGAAAAGCTTCACAATTTGACATTCACCATTGATCTGGTGACCGTGACATTTGGCCAGTTGACTCTTAGTTTAATTTCAACCAACTTTGCTATATTTTTTTCATCAGTGAAAAGCTACAGCATGTGATGTTGACATTTTACCTGCTGACATTGACTTTTTGTCAGTTGACTCTTTGTTTCATTCTGACCAGTTTTGCTTTATATTGTCGTAACAAAATATTCATCATTAAATATGTGATGTAGACCTTTGACAGTGACATTGACCTTGGTTTTTGACCTCATCAGGTATTTCAGTGAAATGAACCTCTTGACAAATTGCATGTAACTCTGATAAATGTCCCTAGTTTTATCCAAAAGTTCATGTATAACCTGTTAATAGTAAATTTCACCTCTCATCTGGGGGGAACCTGAAGCCCCAGGGATATGAAATTCACAATTTTGATAAAGCCCCTTAAAATCCCTCCAGCAGTGAAAAAGATTTCATTCCAGCATATCTCCTAACAGCCAAAGTTTTGCCAGGTTCAAAATTTTCCAAATACCACACTACAATCTCCCGGTTATAATTCCATAAAAGTTTATTTTACAGGAGACTGACAATTTCAAAATTATAATAATATATTACCTGCCCTTGGCCATTGTAAAATTACGTCATATAAATGTCCATTATATATGACGTCACGATATCAAAACGAGCCTCCCGCAGAGTACTTAAGGGGATATTTTCTTATAATTGTTGTCCTGATGAAGACTTGACACTCTAAAGAATCGAAAGTAGTCGACCAATAAAAACCACTAAACTGGTAACGCCTAAGCCGTGTTGTGAACCCCATGCCTATTAAATGTATATAAACAGTAGAGGCCCTTGATAATAAATACGGGTTCAATGGGTATGCACCTCATCTGACTGTATGGATAATTCAAGAAAAATCTTGTTCATATAGGTAAAATATACAGATAAAGTTACAGGGAATTATAAAGACATTCAATAACAAAATTTGTAAATATTGTAAATATGAAACACTGCTATTACCCAGGTAGTAAAACTATCATGAATACTCTTTTTTAAATGTGCTATAATTATTTCACAAAACTATCCAATTAAATATTCATTTTTGTTAAGACCAAGAGTGCCAAGACACTATATTAGTAATAATATTGTAAAGAAGAGTTCCATCCAGAGTATTCTCCCTTCTATTAATGTAGAAGATAAAGCAACTGAAGTTTAACAGAGTTATTTCCCTTACAGGTAACTACAATACAGAGTTGGTAATCCTTAAGCTTTCTGCTTATGATGAAATCAAATCCTTTTTCTGAAAATATCTAAAATCAGTCATATGTACAGGATAAGATAAGAAATGTAACAGGTTGTACTAAACATTCTATATCGTAACATTATGAATCACATAAACTTATTATGATCCCATTACCAAATTCACTTTTATTTTAAGAACTGAAAAATACACTGGACCACTGATTGATGAAAGGAAAAAATAAATGTACAAGACTTGGAATATAAATGGTTTTAAATAATACAATACAATGTTAATACCATGACAAAACAAGGACACAGAAAGCAGGAAAATATCACTGTGTTCAGGCAGATCTTGGATCTATAATATATCCACAGTAAAATACCACACACACACACACACTCTCACCCCCCCCCCCCCCCCCGACACACACTATATACAGTGTAATACTATAATGTTCACCAGTTTATATAATGCTCTCTACACTAGGACTGTACTGTAAAAGTTACCTATCCATAGTGATTCATTTGGAGGCAGTGCAGTCTAGTGGTAGGACGCCGGGCTCGTGATCAAAGGGTTGCGAGTTCAAGTCCCAGTCACAGCACTTGTGTTGTATCCTTGAGCAAGATACTTTACTCTGCTTCTTCAAGCCTACTTAGCTGTAAATAAGTATATGATTGGGTAGTGCTAGAAATTGTAGAATGCTAGCTGTGAGCGCTGAAATGGCAGCACCAGTTGTATGCTCCCCAGGGAGTTGAGAACGATTTTGACTGGTTGATAAGGCCCTATAACCACGGATAATAATTTGTAAACCGCTCTGAGACATATATCCACACGTAAATATATTCTAAACCATTCAAACTCTACATTGTATAATAGTATTATAGCGGTATATAAGAATCTTGAATTATAATTATTATTAATTTGAAAAAAAATGAAGGTTGACCTCTATGGGCAATATAAATACTTAAAAGTTTGATCTTCTTTATACAACACAAAGAAGTAAATTACTGTAAAAGTGGCATTTTTCGTGGTGTGGATATTTTCGCTTATTGCGCTGGCATTAAATCCCCGCGAATATATCCACACAAGAATATATTCTAAACCACTCAAACTCTACAGTGTATAATAATATTATAGGTACACAGTGCAAAACAGCATGACTTCAGCGTAAACATGTCCACATCGCGAAAAGTTTGGAGGCTGTCCAAGCAAAAATTTCAACGCACGAAAATATTGGCTTTTACAGTAAACAAGTTACCACCATACAAAATGTTTAGGTCACACATGATGAATGCTTTATTCAAAAACTTTATATTGTAATACATAATTGGACATTTTTGCAGTTTGATAAATGTTGAGTAAATGAGTAAAATAGCGTTAAATATCCACACACATTACATAAAGGCCTATCTCAAAAGTGTTGTTATCTCCCTTGTTTCTCATAGAAACAAATTTGTGCCATGTTATTATGATGTCATAATGGGAATTACGTCATCTGATTGTCACATGGTACCAATCATCACAAAAACATTTCCCGGAAATCCATCTTTTATGCACCATTGTGGCCTATCAAGGGGAATAACAACACTTTTAGGAAACGCCTATAGATAGATTATATGGCCAAAGACCAGGGCAGTCAGTCCCTTTATCAAGTCTCAAACATGATATAAAGGATCTATTGCCATTGTAAACTGCTTACAGTATGTTACATTGTTGACCAATTTCATATTCCAATATTTTTAATGTCTAACATTGCTAATTAATGCTGTATCCTGACTGTATTTCTTGATTGTTATCTGATAATCACATTATATGACTTATTGTCAACTTACTGAAGCACCGGTGATATCTGTATGAATTTTATATTCTCATGAATATACAATAATGGTTTCCAACACGAGTATCATGGCATTTACAAAATGTATGTAAATTGTTGCATCAAATTTCTTATTTAAGGTGTATCAAAGTGTAAGTACTGGTATAAGGTAAAATGTTGAAAGCTTTCAAGCATGACCATATACACAGGAAGGGTTATATATATATGTACCTGTTACACTGACATGACATCCCATCAGACTTTTATAACTAAACCAACCTACTTTAAACATAGAGTAGATAAATTATTTATAAGCACACGTGAAAATACTTTGAAAACAAATTAAAAATTCTATGCAACATAAATTACTATAAATTTTCAGTTTACTGAGTAATGTTACAAATAAGTTGAACTTTTCTACACTGAACATAAGATACAAGACCAGTAGGCCATAATATGGACTCATTCCAATCAATACACAATAAAAGTTATTAAAAAGCGGTGAAACTAGCTATTTTAATAACTTAATCATTTAGCTAGGTTTTTCCCCAAGTAGTCTAAAATATACATATCATTATGACATAAGTTAAATATACCAACCAAAATTATCTAAACCAAATACATTTACACAAATAGGTGAGGGTTGGAGCATCAACAATAAGGATTTTGTAAACCTTTCGTCTATGGAGTTCTGATAGAATACTTCAGTATCCACATAGGATTCCTCCACTGAGACACCAACCTACATGTACCTTTACCGATAGGAAATTGAACCCCTCCATCTCATGTGTTCGTGCTACCACACATCCTTTTTTACATTTACACAACGATTATAAAAGATCCAAATGGCTTGTCAAGAGCATGAAGGAATGAAATAATTATGGTGTGGAAATCATGTAATACAGTTGTTTGTGTAAAATGTATAGAAACCAAACACTATGAACACCCCCTTAACTCACTTGAAACTGCAGCCAAGGCAGTTGTCGGAGATCTTATAACACTGACTGAAAAACTGTGTTTTACTTAACTGGAAAAGGATCTCAGGGATTATTTTGCATTACGAAGTAAGGAGAGTAAAGAAAGCATATGACCTTATACTGGTCGCTGTCAGATCCTACACACGATAGTAATAGTGAGGATCTGTATTTTAATCAGATTGGACTTTTATGCTTTGGTGACAGGATTGTGAAAATGAATTATTCACTTTTGTGAAACGAAAACCTGTTTATAGTGACCTGGTTAACAACGCTATCAATTGTTTGGAAAAAAATACCCTGCATGCACAATTAGACAGGGTCCCCCTAATATTCCCGTGTAGTTTCACTTGAATCTTGAGTTGTTTGAACAAAATTTCCCCCAAAAAATAGTGTAGTGACCTGGCTACCATGGCAACCAAACTTTCAACATGATATGGATTTTGTACATCTACAATGTATAAGGATTATTGCCAGCAAGTTTGGTTGAAATTCCCTCAGTAAATTAAGCGGAGCAGTTGGTACATCGTTATGTCTACAAACTGATGGACAGACAACCGAATTCCAGTATAAACCCCTCCCTAACTTCGATGTGGGGGGGTTTAATAACCGCTTTCCATATGATGTGGACAATTTTTATTACATAAACATTTACTTCTGTTACCTAACTACTTGAACAAAATAAGATTTGCAGGTAATGATTCTTGTTTGTTCGACTACGCTAACTAATCACTAGGCCTATCTACTGGCACTTTAAGGATATAGATAGGGGGTAAAAAAAAAAAATTTTGATTTTTTTTTTTGCAAAATTGATTACTTATAAACATACTACATCATATAACAAAAAGTAATTTTCAAAATTATGTTACCAAATGTGTCAATTAACGTGATTTAACATTGAACACGCTCATACAGATCAACACGTGGTACTGTTTACACCATAAACAGATACATCACACAGTGGCGTGGTCAGTTAAAAAGTCATTAGCCATGTGCTATGGTGGTGTGAAGTGATGGGTAATCATGCTGCTATAATCCATTAAGTCATGGTCAGTCTTTGACGTAATACAGCCCTATAGTCCCTACTATAAGAGAGGGGCCAGAGCGTTTCTAATGACCCTTTCATTACATGGGAGGAGCTTATCCTATGTCCAGTCTGACATTTCGTGGGAAAGGGGCATTTTCACTGAGAAATATTTTAATATTCATTAATTTCTCAGTTATTTGAACCAATGCATGCTCCGTTTTTTTCGGACGACAGCTTGATGGATACATGTCTAGTCATGATTAATGGTTTGGTAGGCAGAATCAGTCAGATATGTGTTAAAACAAGAGATATCCGATTTCAAAGAGAGGAAATGGTCTTTAGAGCACTTTCATAAATTCAACAAGTTGTCAACTTCAAACAGCCATAACTTTAGCATCTGTGGACCGATTTCTTCCAAACTTTGCAGGATTGTTGGGAATGACCTTGTCAACAATAACGTGCCTCAGTTTCTGAAGAATTAAGCTACAACAAGATTTAAAACCAATTAAGTGAATTTGGGCATGAAAATCCCACCCAGGGACCATAAAATCTAAATTACTTCAATTCTAGAACATATAGGAAAAATCTGAGGCACGTTTTTGTAGATGACCGTTCTGACCGTCAGTAGGAAAAGTATTGTCAGTTTTTGTAAGAAAATGTGGAAGAAGATCCAAATTCAAAAGTGTCCATCATTTTTTATATTATATACGATTATGCAATTATGAATTACTTTAACACTATATTTATATGTTCACCTTATAGAAAATTTAATAACCTTTCCAATGATATATGATACATGTATGTGATTAAATGTATATCCAAATTATTAAGCAAAACATCTGAAGAGACTGTACCCCCTATCTATATCCTTAAGGACTTGTTTCTGTAATAAAGAAGGCAACAAGGAAACAATATAAAACAACTGATGAAAGACACTGTATAATTATATAAAATATGTGTGTCATATCGTAATGAGATGTGACATATAAACATAAACAAGAGGCCTAATGGGTCGGCATCGCTCACCTGGTATCAATCTCTAACTGTTAGACATTCAGAAGAACACGTAAAGATTTAAACATATATTACCCCTGTGACCTTGAAAGAAAGACAAGGTCATTTTCATTCAAAAACTTTATTCAGCTTCTTCCAAGGAAGCTACTAGCCACATATCATGCTTCTAGGCCTTTTGGAAGTTTTTTAAAGGTTCTTACAGATTTGACTTCTGTGACCTTAAAAATGGGTCGAGGCAATTTCTTTTTGCAAACTTTGTCAGGCTTCATGCAAGGAAGCTTTCAGCCAAATATCATGCTTTTTGGCATTTTTAATATTCAGAAGAAGTTGTTAAAAGGTTTAAACAGATTTGAATACTGTTCAAGGTCATTTCTTTTCGCAAACTTTGTTCGGCTTTATCCAAAGAAGCTACCAGTCAAATATAAGGTCTCTATGCCTGATGGTATTTCAGAAGAAGTTGCTTGAACATTTAGACATATTAGACCCATGTGATCTTGAAGGTACATTGTAGGTCAAAGTGATTTTTTTAGCAAACTTTGTTCAGTTCCTTCCAAGAAAGCTACCAGCCAAATTTCATGTCACTGGGCCTTTCGGTATTTCAGAAGAAGTTGTTTAAAGGAAAAGTTGACAGACACTGGACGGACGACAGACGTACACCAGACGTCGCACCATTGCATAGGCTCACTTGGCACTTTGGGCAAGGTAAGCTAAAAACAAACAAAATTACGACAGACACATATTACCAGTCCTAGACATTAGATATAGGTCTACCAGTCTCAGACAAAGGGCTACCAGTCTTAGACATTGGGCTACCAGCATTAGATCTAAGGCTACCAGCATTAGATCGAAGGCTACACGCATTAGACATAAGACCACAGCATTAGATATAGGGCTACCAGTCTTAGACATTTGGCTACTAGTCTTAGACATAGGGCTACCAGCATTAGACATAGGGCTACCAGCATTAGACATAGGACTACCAGCATTAGATATAGGGCTACCAGTCTTAGACATTGGGCTACCAGTCTTAGACATTGGGCTACCAGTCTTAGACATAGGGCTACCAGTCTTAGACATAGGACTACCAGCATTAGACATAGGGCTACCAGTCTTAGACATAACCTAGATCTAGGGCTACTGGTCTTAGGCATAAGACTACATATGTAAAAGTCTCAGACATAGGCTATCAGCCTTTAATAGACAAAGAGTTTCCAGTCTTAGACATAGGACTTCCAGCATTAAATATAGGGCTATCAGCCTTAGACATAGGACTTCCAGCCTCAGACATAGACTATCAGCCTTAGACATAGGACCACCAGCCTTATACAAAGTGCTTCCAGTCTTCACATGTACTGATTACAAATTTACTTCATTTTGTATAAAAAATCTTTGTCACAACCAATTCTCCCTCATTTTGGAGTGCAAAAAATGTGAAAATTAACCTGTGGTGAAATTTTCTTGGTACAGTATATAATACTTGTAAGCTATAGAGAAGGTGTTGCATGTATCAGGTTAAATACTCAAACAGCACGATACATTGTATATATAATATAACATGTAAATATGATCTCTATAGGTTAAAAACATTTAAAATTCAGAATGAGATTGCACCATTTTTCTAAGAATTAGATTGTAAATCTGAACTACAACCCTCTCTGAACATCTATTATAAGATCTGTCTTTGCCGTTCCTGTTTCCTCACACACAAATCTGAAGAATTCCTTGCAGTATCACAATCCCATCACTCTCTCTCCTAACAGGAAAATCTGTAGAATTCTTCATTGTATCACAATGTTATCGTGGAAACATGTCCGGCTATCACATAAAAACAGATCCAACAGTGTCGGGTTACAGGGTCGTTTCTTTAGAAGTCTTCCTTCCCTCCAAAATATCAAAATATCTACAAAATAAAACCAATAAATCAAACAATCTTTATTCTTATTTTGAAAGCTTAAATTTCAGGAATCTTCAGTAACAAAATTTCTGTAAAACAGGTGGAATGTTTAGACAGACAAGTTCCCTGTTGTCACCGAGTGCTGGCTAAGAAAAAGAACTACAGTGCATTCCTCTTTAAATCATGTTGCATTTGTCAGACAAAAACATGATACTAACAGGAATGTGATATTAAAAAAAAACATGTTTCTCCACTAAATCTAGCGCATTTCCAATCTCCATAACTAAAAGTAAGCTATTAAATGTACATATGAACATGTTTAAATACATAGATAACATTATTTCAATTCAAATTAATTTTTTGGGTTACTTTTTATATGAAATATTTTTCACATGTTATATCTGAAATCAATAGAAATTACATCATTTTCTGTATATTTTATGCAATTGGTTGAAAAAAACATGATATTAAGAGGAAATCATCTCAAAATATATGATATTAACCAAATGAAATTACATAGATTATATAGAGGGAAAATGATGCTTGGGGAAAAATATGATATAAAGAGGAATGTGATATTAACAGTGGTAATATTAAGTGGAATTCACAGTGATGTAAAGAATTGTTTTTTTTTAAGAAAAATCCTTTCTATTTATTATATACAGTAAAACCCACTTACTCGAACCTGGTTTACTCGAATGCCCCTCATTTGTCGAATAGTTTGTTTGTTCCCAACCGAGTTCATACGTATCCAACCAACCTCAGATTACTAAATACCATGTATTCCTCAGACTATTGATCAGGTCTTCATGAGTGTGAGTAAGTGGGGTTTTACTGTATATGACAATAAACAAGGATCACATTATTCAAGACTTAAGTGGGATATTCATAATCAACGTCCTTAACTCTTTCCGTACTTTGTTCCCTTTCCGGCTTCCGTACCGGAAGTCATTACTAGGCTCGCCCCCAGACATTTTTTCAAAATGGCGGATTACCATCTGGATTGTTGATGTGTTGTTTTTCGTTGCGAAAAAACTCAAGTTAATGCATTCCCCTAGCGTTGCTGAGTAGATGTTTTTAACATGATATTCAGAGGTTGATTTTGAGACTGCGATGCACTGCAGACAGCTGATATATCTGTTAAAAACAGATGTCGAACGTTACCGTTGGGATAGAGTGGCTATCGCCAGCAACAATGTCACGATCAGCTGAGTCGACCAGCCTTTGTTTATCGCTAATAAAGTAATTGTTTTGGAAATCTTGGGAACCATTTATATGTCATTTTATTGGATAATTACATGTGTCGTCTGCTTATTGTAACTAATCAGCATTTAGATAACATAAACATAGCGTGTCGACTGTAGTCGACAACGGGGAAGAGGGATCACATTTATTTGTCGACTGTAGTCGACAGCGGGGAGGAGGGAGCACATTTATTAGCGGTACTGAAAGAGGTAATACTCTGGGGGTTATGCTCACTCTAGCTCTCTACACAACTGGAATAACAAAATTCAAGTCACAGAGCTAGTTGTTTCATAGGTCTTAGGTACAACATAACCGACCAATCGCTAGAATAACTAGAACACTGATACATCAGAAAGGGCCCCGCAATATGTCTGATGCTCCAATGAACAAGAATTACGCGTAATTATATGTGTCGCCTTTCCCGCTTTGTCAATAGTGATAGTGTTATTAGAGTCATAACTCACTTTATACCAAATTTGATTGAAATCGGACAATATTGAAATTTTGACCAGTCAGTGGCAAAGAAATGGCGTCCATTTTGTTGAATCGTGAAACGGAAATTGCGATAGATTTTGTAGAGTCCTAATACACCTACATACCAAGTTTGAGTGAAATCGGACAATATCAAAATTTTGACCAATCAGAGGCCAGGAAATAATAGCCAATTTGCTGAATCATGAAACAGAAGTTGCGATAGTGTTTGTAGAGTCATAATACACCTATATACCAATTTTGAGTGAAATCGGACAATATCAAAATTTTGACCAATCAGTGGCAAGGAAATAGCGGCCAATTTGCTGAATCATGAAACAGAAGTTGCAATAGTGTTTGTAGAGTCCTAACACACCTACATACAGTAGACTCCGCTTAATATCACTTCTCATTTGTCCGGGGAAAACATGATATTAACCGGAACATGATATTAAAAGAAAACGTATTTTCCGACATTTTTCAACCCTCAAAACCGGAAGTGGATTTGGTTAAATGTCGTAGTGCTGTGACTCAACAGAGAAGATTGTTGAATAAAGATATTTTATCACTAACAATGTTTTTTCACTCCAGTGACAGTATATTCTTTTGGTTTTATTCTGGAATGCACTTATTTTCATATATATTGTTCGTACGTAATATTATCATTAGGCTAGCTTCACACGAAACGTACTACGATTGTTTACTGCAGTAGGCCTACTGTAGTGATGTAGGCATACAAGTGGCTGGTATTCTGCATCAAATTCGTGTTTTAAAATCATGACACTCCGTAAATATTTACCGTTATCTTGATATGTATACTGGTTTTTCGCTTGTGAAATCTGTTGTCTGTTTAATTTCTTTAGATATTCGCTGCAAGTGCGACATCGTTTTCACAGAGTTTGTCAGTTGTATAGCGCTACCGCGAAATGAACTTTTACCTTTGAAACGTGACGTTTCATTGGATGACCTCTATGCAAATAAAACAACCATGCGATAATATTTAGTCTCGGCACTTAAGCTTATTCACCAGCCGGCCTAGAATCATGGCATGTCGGCGTCGTACTTTGGCTATTTAAAAATCAAAACAAAGACGATATCTTTGCATTTTACGTGAACATTAGCTTAAATGAATTAATTGGACATTTATTGTTTAAAAGACACTTTTTATTTTAATTTCAATCAATATTTCATCATGTTTACGGAAGACCATCCACGTGTAAGCCTTCTTCCACGACAACGTGAATTCAATCTTAAGACGAGCTGAAATGAAAAATAGAACTCGTGTTAGGAACACATTAAATCACACATGGCGTTAGATCAGATTACACAAGTATGGGTTCCTTCACCCAAAGGTGTAATCTTTGCTCCGGTATGCCAAGTCAATCTATTGTTCAACTAGTACTGCAGTGATCAGGTAGGTGTGAAAGAGACGCAGCTGACCACGGCGTTGTTTACATAGCGAGTTCAGGTGTGAAACTCGGGTCCCCGGGGCATTTATATGAAATTATTTCTAACATTTACCTGTAATTTTTGTATGACAGTGGCCAAAAAAAAGTGATATTAACCGAAATCCACCTGGAAACAAGTGATATTAAAAGAATGACATTACATAGATTATATAGCAGGAAAAACGGTGCATGAAGAAAACGTGATAATAACCGAAAAGTGATATTAACCGACATGACATTAAGTGGAGTCTACTGTACCAATTTTGAGTGAAATCGGACAATATTTAAATTTCGACCAATCAGTGGCAAGGAAATGGCAGGTATTTTGTTGAATCATGAAACAGAAGTTGCGATAGTGTTCGTAGAGTCATAAAACACCTACATACCAATTTTGAGTGAAATTGGAGAATATATAAATTTTGACCAATCAGTGGCAAGGAAATGGCGGCCATTTTGTTGAATCATAAAACGGAAGGTGCGATAGTGTGTATTGAGTCATAATACACCTATATACCAAGATTGGTTGCTGTAGCTTTTATACTTAGTCGGAAACAGCCTAATATGCAAGAGCTAAACGCAAAACTTTAACGTTGTAATTCCAGAAATTTGAGATTTTTACCCCAAAAAAGCAGAAATCCAGGATTTTGTTTTAGCCAAGTAGGCTCTACTACCCATGCTTCATCTATGATTGAAGTTTGGTTGATGTAACTTTGTCAGAAACAGAACTAAACGCAAAACTTTAACATTGTTGATGCCGCCGCCGTCGGAAAAGTAACCCCTATGTGCCGCCTTTCCTACATCCGTCGGAGGCGACACAATATTGGCATTTTAGAGTTATAGTACAGTGATGTTAAATTTGTAAGTGTTAGAAAACAATTATAAACAATATCATTCATTGATAGGAAAATGTCAAAATTGTTTTGACAGCTAAAATCCAAAAGGGTCGATTACCTGGCATTTTGTAGCCTATCCAGGATAACCTTGACCGTTGACCTTTGAACTTGTGACCTTGAACTATGAGTTTGATCATTGTCAGTTAACTCTTGGTTTATTTGTTCACTACTTTGCATAATCGATTAGTGAACAGTTAAAAACAGCAAAGATTCAGTATTTTCATGTTAATGTTAAAATCCAATATGGCCGCCTAACAGCCATTTTGAATCCGATTTGCATGAAATACTACACATGTGATCTAGGATGAATGAGGAATCATCAGTTCTAATTTGATACAAATCCTTCATCTCCTGGAAACATTTTTGTGCAGAAGAAACAGCAAAGATTCAGTATTTCCATGTTAATGTTAAAATCCAATATGGCCGCCTAACAGCCATTTTGAATCCAATTTGCATGGTATACTACACATGTGATCTAGGATGCATGAGGAATCATCAGTTCCAATTTGATCCAAATCCTTCATCTCCTGCAAATATTTTTGTGCAGAAGACAAAAAATGGACAGACAGACGGACGGACAGACAGACGGACAACCTGATTACTATAGGGCACCCGCATCTCTCGATGCGGGGCCCTAATTAAATACCTATCCCTTTATGATAACAGTGGAGTGAGACTCGACTTTAAAGCCAGTTGATTTTACTGTTATGGTATGAAAAGATTCCTTTGATGTACGTCAAAGGATGTTTTTGTCTCATTCATCTGGTGGTGCACTTTGAGTCTTTGATATTGATTTGACATGAGCGTTGTCACCGGTGTATTGAGGATGAGTAATCATGGACATAGCTACTTTCTCTGGATATTAAATAAAAAGTTCCTTTCAGAAAAAGTATTCATAATCCTGTAATTTTGATCAACAGACATCTTACCCATCCAGTATATCATCCAGCCACATACGATGACACAGCGGTTCTATCCACGTGGGTGGGATAGCCTCCACACCAAGTTTACAGCCAAGAAGGGCTCCTGCCACTGCAGCATTTGCATCAGCATCTCCTCCCTACAAATAAAAGCACTCCTTCTTCATCACTGACATCAGTGTTGGTCGGATGATTGATAATAATCAGAATCTTATTGGTAACATACTCAAGTTAATTTTTATTTTTGTAATTAAAAAGTTGATTAAGCTGTTGAATAACTTTTATTTAATGTTTAAGAGCATTTTATGAACCTCAAGCACTATATCCTGTATGGCCTGTCTGAAGTCCTTCTGTCGGAGTGCCCACAGCCCCGCCCCCAGAGTCTTGTATGTATAATTAGTACGTCCAGGCTCGTCTAGCTTAAGGTCCTTCAGAGAGCAGTACGACATGTAGCGTTTCAGCTCCTTCACCTGTCAACATAGCAAAGGAGACTTTTTATCACCATTTAACAGCACAATGTTTTATGGCAGCGACCAATTTAAAATTTATTTTCATGGGTCCTTTTTGTACATATTGCTGAAAACAATGGGTCCCACAATGTTAAATTGAAGTATTTCCAGAATTTCTATGAGTCCTTTCATAATTTTATGAGTACTGGACTCCAGACTCGCACGTAGATTGATCACTCTATATGTTGTTATAATTGACATCATATTTAAGTGTTTCTAGTTTATAATAATGAAGAAATTGATGAAAGCTTCAGTAATTAATCCGTGCTCTATTATTACAACACAAAATGATTTAACAGTTTTTCTTCCAGATTTCCACAATATTAATTCTGACTGATTTTCACAACCTTAATTTTTTACTTTTTGTTTGGAATCTGTATTGTAGATACTGAAGAGTTTCAACAGAAATAACAAGACAGTCACATTCCTTTTAAATGCAGTTGACAATCAGTGTAAGAGATGTCATTTATCTATTTCTTTAAATCTGTTGGGTTAGTATATATTATAAGTAGGAAGCTTATGTACTAATAAGCACTTATCCTGTAGAGAGAAAGTGCTTTTTAAACGTTTGTTCTTACCCTGGACTTTGTTAAGGAGTTGTGTGCCTTGTTTAGGGCCATTTATAAAGTGTTCTTCTGTAACTCCTCCAATTTTTTTAAAACCCTGAACTACAAAGGCAAGCCTCATTAGATGAGACTTTGCTCACTTTGATATTTCCTTGACACAGTCTAGATTATCAAGATTAAAATGGTCTTTCGTTCATGCATTGATTACAGAATGAGAACTTACCTCCTCTGTTGTACTTAGTATCCTGGCTGCATATTTGTATGTTTCATCAATTATTCCGTCTACATTATATTTCCCATTTTTCTTCAAGTGGCGATCATTTCTCTGCAGCATTAGGGCAATGGCAACAGTGACTGCTACACATGATGCTTGACACCTGGGCAAGGGAGATAACAAAACAAAAGTGTCACAGATATCATTGAGAGAAAGTGCATTCATGCATGAATGTATAAAGAGATCAAACTTAAAAGTGTATAGCATAATTCAATAGTGTATCAGACAGAAATTCTCTGTCTATATAGCTCTATGTATGGACGTTTGGATGTGTTTTATCCTATGTCTGGGTGTGTGACCTTACTTTATGTCTGGGTGTAACCTTACCTTATGTCTGGGTGTGTGACCTTACCTTATGTCTGGGTGTGTGACCTTACTTTATGTCAGGGTGTGTGACCTGACCTTATGTCAGGGTGTGTGACCTTACCTTATGTCTGGGTGTGTGACCTTACCTTATGTCTGGGTGTGTGACCTTACCTTATGTCAGGGTGTGTGACCTTACCTTATGTCAGGGTGTGTGACCTTACCTTATGTTTGGGTGTGTGACCTTACCTTATGTTTGGGTGTGTGACCTTACCTTATGTCTGGGTGTGTGACCTTACTTTATGTCTGGGTGTGTGACCTTACCTTATGTCTGGGTGTGTGACCTTACCTTATGACTTGGTGTGTGACCTTACCTTATGTCTGGGTATGTGACCTTACCTTATGTGTGGGTGTGACCTTACCTTATGTCTGGGTGTGTGACCTTACTTTATGTCTGGGTGTGTGACCTTACTTTATGTCTGGGTGTGTGACCTTACTTTATGTCTGGGTGTGTGACCGACATTAAGTATTGATATGTGACCTTACTTTATGTCTGAGTGTGTGACCTTACTTTATGTCTGGGTGTGTGACCTTACCTTATGTCTGGGTGTGTGACCTTACCTTATGTCTGGGTGTGTGACCTTACCCTATGTCTGGGTGTGTGACCTTACCTTATGTCTGGGTGTGTGACCTGACCTTATGTCAGGGTGTGTGACCTTACCTTATGTCTGGGTGTGTGACCTTACCTTATGTCTGGGTTCGTGACCTTACCTTATGTCTGAGTGTGTGACCTTACCTTATGTCAGGGTGTATGACCTTACCTTATGTCAGGGTGTGTGACCTTACCTTGTGTCTTGGTGTATGATCTAACCTTATGTCTGGGTGTGTGACCTTACCTTATGTCTGGGTTTGAGACTTTATATTAGGGTGTGTGACCTTACCTTATGTCTGGGTGTGTGACCTTACCTTATGTCTGGGTGTGTGATCTTACCTTATGTCTGGGTGTGTGACCTTACCTTATGTTTGGGTGTGTAACCTTACCTTATGTCAGGGTGTGTGACCTTACCTTATGTCTGGTGTGTGACCTTACCTTATGTCTGGGTGTGTGACCTTACAGATGTCCAGAGTGTGTTTGATAACTTTTCCTATTGTACTGTAACAGTGGACACCTATCACAGCCGTCCGAGATATAGCACTGTTAGTTGCCAACAATTGACGAGAGTCTCGCCACACGATTTCTGCTGCCTACAAACAGAACATGTTTCTTTAGACTGAATCCAACTTTACTGGTTTATAGATAATCCAGGGAAATAGATGAAATGAACCCATTTGTATTTGGGTTTTTTTAAGAAATACAGCTGATATCAGTGCATTCATTTGGTTTTCTTATTCTGATGCTTTCATGGACCAATTGTAGTAAGGTCTATATCCCTTATGATTAGATTTGTATTGCATATTGACCGTGACATATTCACAGATATGAAAGAACTGATATTTCCCATTCATCACTGTTCATATAACCAGATTAACAAAAGTAACAGAAACTTTCTTCTAGAATTTTTGCTGGTGCTTTACCATGTCAGCATGCAAGCCTGTCCACAGTTGTAAAATAATGAGTTTTTTTTTTCATTTTGTCCCTTTATAAAGACATATTTAACATATGGATGATAAAAAATTACATGCTCATTAAAAGATTTGTATTTCATTCCAATTATAACCAATTCCTGTCTATATTAGCAGGGTTGTTTCACCAAACTGTTTTGGATATTGAGAGTTTGGTGGTGAAGAAAGTTTGTTATATTTTCAATAGCTCTGAAACTTTTTCAACATCAAAGAAATTGTTCCTGTGTTCCAGGTGACAGAAAGGGAATATGCACAATAACAATTGAAACAGATTGAGCATGTCATTTTAAATTGTGGAAAACATTCATCACCCATCAAAAAAGTTCAGATTTGACGATTCTGAATCTGACATAAGACAATTACAATCAAACAGACATTATATTCGGACTGATATCAAATTACTTTAGTCTCAATATAAAACTATAACCTTCAAATGTATTTGGGATGAATTTTACAAAATTTGGACAGCCAAATGATTGGGAAAGACTGCAGTAGAAACATGTAACAGAATATTACAAACAATGTTGTTATATACAGTACTCACTTTCTCTGGAGCCTCGGAGAACTGCGGGTGATTGATGACGGCCTTGACCTGCGGACATGTTCCAAGGCCACACACATCTTCCAACTCCCGAAATCCATGTTCTGACCACTCAATTAACCGCTTGGCAAAGTCAATCGGAATCACCTTCAACAAATATTATGGAGTAGGAGTTCCAGTAGATGCCCGAGAATTTATTCTTTAGTCTTTTATAAACACAAATTTATAACATATGCTTTAGTCTACACCAACAGACTATCTCACCTTAAATCTGTTACAAATCAATAAATTCAAAATCAAATTTTCTGATATCATAATCATAGAATTAAGGTCTCTCGGTCCGTTGATTATCGTTCTTGGCAAAAACATGGCCGCTTTGACGGATATAAAATGTGATACTTATCGTGGGTATGAAATTCACCGTGCATATGCCGATGATCATGCAGTTTTCAATCCGGCAAATGTACAAGTGTCTGATAAAAGCTATGTAAAAGCTAGAAGGTTAAGTTGGTTGAGAATTTATCGACTGTATCAACCTGATCTTATGTTAACGTAGACACCCGGGCGACCTATATGCCCGCTTCAATTCTTTACAACTGCATCATTCAACAAACACATTGTTTTATATGAATTTGATATCAAATACAACATGTTCTCATGATATCACTTTCAATAAACGCCGTAAATGATTGTTTTAACTATTTTTGTGTGACTGACGCCAGGCGAGTTTATTCATACATATCAGGCTGAAACAATCGATAAACCTAATATCTCACTACTTTCAATGCATTAAATGGATACTATTTAGAGAGACTAGAATGATTTTACCGGATTGAATAATCCAATGTAAACATTGAGCAGCAACAAGATCCGCGAGGCAGACAGTTTCTGACGAAGCAAGTATATTGTGATTTAATGAGTGAATCAACAGTGATTCAAGTGTTGCTCGTCCACACTAACACTGCACCTTTGCCTCATTCAAAAGAGAATGTTATACAGTAGGCCTACCCAACGGAAGAGAATGCGACGAACCGAAAGTGCCACAGTAAGTGTCGGATAGACGTGTTGTGAAATTGAAGTGTTGTGACAGCTGTTGAGGTTGGTCTGTCGTTTTGACTTTCAATAGGTATGGACTTGAAAATCTGTTTTATATACATTTCTTTTTGTGAAGAATCGGGGTTGTTTAAATTAGGGTTAACTCAAATGTTCCTTATATGTATTTTCAATACACGTGGTTCTATCAATCTATATTTAGATATTTATGTGATACGGGAAAATCTATACTTCATAAAATTATGCCCTGTTGTCTGATTATTTTCCCAAATTCTAAGTGAAATAATATTTTTTGGTTCAATTTTTTTATGCATTCTTAAATAAGAACTGTTTATTCAAAACACCATTTAAAAAAATAAATTTTCATCCACACAATTTTCGGAAATTTAGAAATGTTGGTGAAAAGCATGCATGTATGTGTTTGTTTTGTTGAATAAAAGTTATATTAATGTTAAATGTTTGTTTTCTTTTCAGTTTTATATGTATATATAACGTTAGCATTGCAATACATCAAAAAGAAATATGTGAGTAGTTGATTTCGTTCTTTCTTGTGTTTTTCCTGAAAATATCAGTTTTTCACCCAAAAACGATTTCTGCAGTTTTTCGGCTAATTACAACACAAATACTTGTTCTTCATACACTAGTAAACATTTGAATGAAATTTCATGAAATTCCCATGGATATTGACAAAGGGACCGAGTGACCTTAAGTAATTTGGTCCAATTTACATATTACATCTGTTACTTTGATCTAGCTCATATTTAGTCAATATCAATTTAGATTTTGTGATAAGTTATCAAACTATAAATTAATAAATCCAGGTACATGAACATATATATATAATTTGGGTATGCAAAATTTCTTCCTCGCAGTGATAGGTTACCTCCCCTTTGTTCTTGAGTATTGACTGTAAGATGAGAATCATGATATCCGACTCGTCAGTCCAGTCTCCAATTTTCCATTTTCTCCTGTGACTGTCTGGCAATATTTTCTTGTGCACCAGTTCAAACTTTTGGTAAACTTCTCTGTATTTCTACAAAATAAAAAAATAATCATGAAAATTCACACAAGCTGAAGTAATATAAACTGAAAACTGTTAACCTTGTTCTTAATTACATTCTAAATATTGTATGAAGCTTATGATATGCAGCACAATTTAGCTGACTTTAGAACCAGCAATCATTCTGGAGGGGCCATTGACCCCTCAAAAGTGCAATTAAACATAAAATGGCTCCTGTTAACTTAACGACTTACAAATTCAGGGTTTTAATTTAACATTTGCACACCTGCCAAATGCAAGTTTATTTCTGAAATTGCGAGTAGAAAATTTTGGAGAGTGGGTACATGTATAATGCCAGTTGAAAGATGTATTTATATTATTTCAATCTGTACACATGTTGTCGAAAGTATAAAACCAATCTTGAAACAAAACCACGATTTGTAATATCTGTAATGCACTTTTTCTTCAGTCAATTATCTGGTCTAAATTGTAAACTAGACTGATTCAGAATGCAATGTAGTGTTTTCACTATCCACTTCAAAATTTCTAATTTGGCGAGTTAAAATTTAATCCACTCGCCACAAAATGTGAGTTGCTAAAAAATTACAATTCTACCCCTTGCAATTGCTGAAATGGATCCCTACTCTCTCAGATATCTATACTGCAATTGACTTTCAGTAAAAGGCACTTATAATAAAGCAAACAAATATTGCAGAATATTACCCAAATAATTCTCTCAAAAGAACGTATAGTATACGGGTATATGATGTTGAGGGATGAGAGCATAAGACACACATTGGACCAGATAAAAGGGATACAGGAAAATTATTAGATTAAATATCAAAGTATAAGTTTTTCATCAATGTTGAATGAACAGTTTGGAGCGCAGAAGTATACAAAGTACCTAAACCATGTACTGTAAACCAACTTATTTTTGCAGCCACTTAATTTCGTGTTTTCATATGAAACGACAATTTCGCAGGAACTTTATTTCGCGATAAATACAGTTTTAAAACCTATGTACAGTGCAGTATAGCACTCCTACATTGACATACCTCTGATTGAAACTATTTTGCGGCGATTAATTTTCGCGAATTTTAATCACTCGCAAAATACGCAAAAATTAATCGCACACAAAAATAAGTTGGTTTCCAGTAAGCTTACATTTACATATGAGGATAACACACTCGGACCAATTCTTACACATGGAGCACTTTACAAAACCATCCTATCAACTACTTTACATCTAGTTATTGCACTCGAAAATGACAGTCAGAAGTACTAGTGTATTGCATGTATTGAGGACAATCTTCATCTCGTGATCTTGTACCTTCTTCGCCTCATCTCTTGTCAATGTCTCTGTCAACAATCCAAGGGCATCTCCAATACAATGGCCATAGATTGTGGCATATATTCTGTCGTATACACGGTGAACTTCTTTCCGGATCATCTGAAAACAGATAAAAAAAACATGTCTGTTACAATTTATGTGTATAATACCGTCAAAGTTAATTAGCCTAACCCCATGATCGTGTTTATTTTGACATCTGTGTATTAAAAACTATGGTAATGAAACTGAAGTATATTAAAGAACATGCACAGATGTGTTGACAATGAACAGAACTTAACAAGTCTACTCAAAATTACAGAAAAAGACTAAAGGGACACTTTTCAATTTTAATTTTCAATCTGGATGAGTATTTTATGCTTAAAATATCCATCAAGGTGAGTATTTTATGGGGGATGAAAATTTTATTGACACTATGTTCAATTTTTACCTGACAACTCCTGTTACAAGGGCAAAACAATCTGACACCATGCCTTTGGTCATGATCATTATACTGGTCTCACTGTAAAAGACGTGCATTGATTAGGTTGCCTTACAAGCGCGAGCTGTAGGGAATTTCCAGCTCAGCTTGTGCAGTAGAACATGGGGCTGGAGAACCAAGGGTTGGACTCATAGGTTTGAGCCCAGTGACAGCACTATCTTAATCACTTTTCCTCAATATAATTTGCTTTGTGTGATGTTCTTACTTTATATGTTATAATACAATTATTTATCTATTTGTTTGTCGAAATACAAACTCCTAGGAGCTTATGTTCCTGTTATCTATATTCAACGTAAATTATTGTATCTTGTATACAAAACTGGTGCTGTTGCCCACTTAGTGACCCTGCTCAGAATACAAAGGAGATTATGAGAACCCTTCACAGTGAGTCAAAGAACCTGGGTTGGTAATTGAAAAAAGGGGGGGAATAGTGTAGAGATTTGTATTGATTTGAGATTGCCTTACCAGCGTCAGCTAGATATAGAGGATCTTACACAAGTGTCAATGTAATATGGTATTTATTAAACGAGTTAAATAATTTGATATGTCATGAGCCTTTAGGCGAGGAAATACACAAAAACTCTCAAATTATTTATTTCTTCCCGCGTTCGAACTCTGGTCTGGTCGTGCATTTTTCCTCTCCTGTTACACTACCCAGGTACTACTATTCTTCATCCTATTACACTTGTGTAGTGTACATGTACGTACTGGGACGTATATTATGCAACATATACATCCCTGGCTCAGTTATTGGAGAAAATGATAGAATCTAAGTAATGACAGAATAAAATGTGAAAAATTTTATGGGATCCAACATACTCGCAAGTGTTTGATCAACATTTTTTATTTTAATTCTATTTATTTATTTTTATATTTGAAACATTTTTGTATAAAATCTTTCAGCTTTGATAATGCTAGGCCAGAAATAAGCATCCTATAGGCCCTATAATAGTTATTTTTTCATTACGAACAACATTGGTCCAACCAGTTGGACCAGTCGGATCGCAATAGACGAATGCCCCCATGCTCGCGATCGGCTGCTCACTACGTAGGCCTACAATAGCCTAATATAACCTAACGGTTCTTTACTACTGTCAGTAATCGGGGGGGGGGGGGGGGGGGGACACATCGCTGTTATTAGTTCACGTATTAATTTACGGTTATACAACAAAACGTGTGCTATAATCAGCGGCGAAGCTTTACATGTCAAGTCATAGCAAAATAAAATAAACCCGATAACATTGGCAGATGACATTATAACCAGAAATTCTTCAAATTCCGTTGACAGATCGAGGGATCTCTATTCTGCTGTATGGCGCTGAAAGATCGAGGGACCTAACATAACATGTACATTCAGATAAAGTTAAAATATAATAAACCTCTCTTCGCGAGTTAATTACCCGAGTGTAAGGGTGATATCTCTTCGTCGGAGTAGATGTTGATTTCAATTTCCCGCTGAGCGGGTTTGGGAACGTCGCCATTTTTTTACGATATGGTACTAAACATGAGCACGACTGAGTCTCAATCGAACCAAAATCTGCTTAAGGATGTATGCTACATTGATACCGGATATGCTTATCTCCTTTTCAAATATATACTCTTCTGTGATGTTGATTTTCAAATGATTGAAAGTCAGTACCCTTTGGAAGAAGAGCCTACAGTTTACCGAAATCAGAGACATACCAAGCAATGTACATAGTATCTGCTGAAATTAATGCAATAAATTCATTAAAAATAAAGAATAACAAATAACAGAGACGTATAAAGCCAGAGATTGGCAACTCGATAGGGCTGCGGCCCGCGTGTAGTGGATACTGGAGACAAGTTAAATGACAGATCTAAAAAAATAAACATGCGATAATATAGAAGTCCATCTGGTTAATAAAATAGATGTTTGTGAACTTTTCAAAATCCATAGGGATCGTCATTAGTGTAAAATTGTGACTAACTGGTGGGAAAATATAAATTATATGTTTTACCTGCAAGAGCTTCAGGCTTGGCAGGGACGTCCCTGGGTTTGGGTATGAATTGGCAGTTGGCAGGGTGTATAACTATGTTGTGAACTTCACCTAGAATAGTTATACTTATTAGCCAGAAGTGTAAGATTACAATTAACAGCACTGAACGATCCCTTGCGGTTTTTTGTCCCTACCCACACCTTCCTCCCTTTGTTCGGCTCCCGTAAGATCTCCACACAGGTAAGTTAGCTGCACACCTGTGATGACCCCCGCGGCTCTCCATCCCCACAGGGGTTATTTGTGTGTCCCAGTATATTATTAGCGTTGAAATAGCAACTAGCAAATCGGCAAAGTGAATAAAATTATTATTTCGATGCTCATATGAAAAGCCAGGGACGTTTACGTCCCTGGAAAAGCTAAATATTGTGAAATCACATGTTGTTCTTAAACTTTTTTTAATGATATAGTATATTCAGTTAGCTTTTATTTTAAATCGATATATGAGAAGGGATATTATAAAAAAAAACAAGAATTCCACGGAAGTGGATGTGTCGCCTGCGCAGCAAGTTGGGAGATATGTTTTTAGGAGCTATCTATGGATATGCATTGTATCAGTTTCAAGTGGAATAGAAACAGTGACCTTGACCCTTGACCTGAAAAGCAATCGCAAGCGAGCACCTTTGGTAAGGAAGCACTGTATGAAGTTTGAGTTTGATTGGCCCAGGAAAAGTGATTTTCTATTTATAGTAACAGTGACCTTGACCTTTGACCTTCGACCCTGAAAAGCAATCTCAAGCGAGCACTTTTGGTAAAGAAGTACTCTATGAAGTTTGAGTTTGATTGGCCAAAGGAAACTGAAGTTATCGCACGGAAACCGATTTTCTTTTATAGCAATATTGACCTTGACTTTTGACCTTCGACTCTGATAAGCAATCTCAAGCGAGCACTTTTTGTAAGGAAGTACTCTATGGAGTTTGAGTTTGATTGGCACAAGGAAACTCAGGTTATCGCACGGAAAATAATTTCTATTTATAGCAACAGTGACCTTGACCTTTGACCTTCGACCCTGAAAAGCAATCCCAAGCGAGCACTTTTGTTTGATTGGCCCAAGGAAACTCAAGTTATCGCACGGAAACTGTTGGTGCCGCCGCCGCCGCCGCCGCCGCCGACACCGACGCGGACATAGTGATCCCTATATGTCGCCTTTTCAGGCGACACAAAAAGAAGAATTTAAATCATGAACATATTTAAAATTGAACGTCTAGAAAAAAGGAGTTTAAACGACAGTCTTGCCTGTTTTCGTTTTTGTATTATGTCTTCCTCATTTTGAAATACTGGTTCATTGACTTCATTCTCAGATGAATTAAGCAAGTTTGCAGTTATTTCCCGAAGCTGAAACCAAAGAAGATTGATATAAAATATATTATAGAATACAAATCACCAAACAGATTTAAAATTGACCGTCTAGAAAAAACGAAGTTTAAAGAACATTCTTGCCTATTTTCTTTATACAGTAAATCACAGTAATTTTTCATATTTAAACTGCATAGTTTAGTCATTATTTTTTGGAGTTGAAGTGTTATTTTGATATCATTTTTTGCAATGCCGAGTAGGCTAATGGCAGCCGTATTTTTTTGCGTTTCGGAACTCATTTAATGTTATCATAGACCGTAGCAATGAAATTGATGGATTCCGCATAGTCCGTCCGACACGGGTGAGCTCCGGTTAGAGAAAGAGGGAGCTGCCAATCTCCATCGTCGGAAACCCACGGTACCGTGGGTTTCCGACGATGCCAATCTCTGGCTTTATACGTCTCTGATGCAAATCATGGTACTAATATATAGCACTGTAGAATAAGACTGAATTTCTAAATAAATAGTAAATATTTCTTACCTTTCTCATCATTGGAATACAAATTGTAAAATAAATATTTTACGTGCATGAGTAGGGAATTTCCCTTTAGCGATACATATCGCGGACATAAAAAAATGCCCCCTCAATGGTCATAAAAGCCTTTATGACCATTGAGGGGTCATCTTTATCGAAAATTCATCTAAACACCACAAACATGTAATATTACTCTAAACACCTTAGATTAGGTCTAGCTGTAACAAATTCTTAGGTCCCTGTGGTCGCGGATTTGAACTCCAGCAACGCCAATATAAAGTATTGTATTTATCACTTCCATCCTACTCCAGATTGGTGCCAATGGTCAAGATATACGCAGGAGAACACTTGGCGAGCAGACAAAGAACTTGTGTTCCTTCTTGAAAAAGAGGATAGTGTATAGATGTACATTGATTATGCTAACATCCAGGAGCTACGCTCACCTCCGCTCTCTGTACCCCTGGGATAAATGTCACGGCAAAACTGAACGCACGCTCATATGAAAAAAAAAACCCTGACCAATTGCTAGGCCATATGTTAGTCCTTTGAAGATTACAAAGGAGCCGCAATCGACTTCAAAGCTTGTCAATTTTTACCGTTATGACCACAAGATTCTTTTGATGTGCATCAAAGGGTCGAACCAGTTTTCTTGCCTCATCAACAAGGTTGCGCACACGGAGCCTTCAGTTTTGACATGGCACATCCAGTCGCGAAAAACTCGATCATCTTCACAAAATGTATTTTATTTGCCATCTTACAAGACAAATATTTTTAAACGGTTCTTTACATATCAAGGTCCTTTTATTTGGAATAGTTTGCCTTATGTCCAAAACTGTAACAGTTTGTTGTCTTTTAAGGAATGTGCCAAACAGTATTTAATGGGATAAAGCAATGCATTCTCATCTAATTTTTAACTTCTTAATTATCACACAGCATCACATTTTATTAATTTCTGTTGAAATAAGGCCCTAGTCTACCATGCCTGTAGGGCTCTCTCCCACCGCTGGAAAGCTCGGGTCATATTGTTTTCAAATATTTGAAGCTAATTACTGTAATATTTTGATATTTATATGATATTAATATGTACATGTGCAATTATCCAAATATGTCTAGTAATATTTTATCGTTGTAATTTTGTTGTATATA
This sequence comes from Mimachlamys varia, assembly GCA_947623455.1. NCBI lineage: Eukaryota > Metazoa > Mollusca > Bivalvia > Pectinida > Pectinidae > Mimachlamys > Mimachlamys varia. Next base: position 37,164,178 of record OX392534.1, read on the forward strand.
ATGTATATTTCATCATACTTGACCATATGTAAGACGAGTCCTTGCCTCAATATGTCATCAAGTTTAAATAAAGACTATTATTATTATTATTAGCACTGTATAGTTTAATCACGAAATACGATTAGATATCCAAGTCCGTGGCTTAATATTCAATCATCTTGTCTTGAATCCCCATGTCTTATTCCTTTCGTTTGTTAAACAGTTAATAAACACCACAGAAACGTTTTTCTATGTAATGTATTTTGATAGCTTAATTTCAGTATTGTGTATAAGTATTTTGTACAAAAAAGAACAACGAACAAGCACAATACTTTATGAGGACAAAATAAATTGCCAAAAGGTCTTTTCTGATCGGATGTGTATGACGGATGTGTATACATATAATGAAATATGAAATGTACGTATTTTAATTCTTCATCTTATCAGGGACGTATATGTCCCTGATCTTATATTGTTCTTTTTACCAATCAGTTGATTGTTACACCACGGACTTAGATTCTCCAAGTCTGTGGTTACACGTAGTTATTTAAAGGCCCAGTATACGTAACTTTCGGCAAAACCTGAAGCGAAATTCAAGTCTAATAACTTTTTATTATCATAGATTTAGTTAAGATTAACTGATATCAGCAATATCCAAGATGAGTTCTTACGCGGTAACCGGTACGACAGCAGTTAAAACACGGTATTGTAAACACGCGTCCATTTTAAACTGTCTTCTAACTTCGGCTTGTTGTTGAAGTGGGCCCCACCTGAATTATTTTCAATTCTTTAGATTTTTCTGTCAAGAGTTTCTTGTTAGTTACCGCTCAGGTTTACTTCGTTTTAGGCTTATTTTTGCATGGTTATCAACTGGATTTTTTTCAGAATTTTTCAGAATTACAAAATAATTCCTGAAGTTACTCCCAAGTTCAGTAGTAGAGGTCCCCACTCTGAATGTTTTTAAAAATCGTCTAAATAGACACTGGCAAAATGTACCTTTTAAGTTTTATCCAAGTTTTTGTGATGCGCAACCGGATAACAGTGAGTTATCAATACAAGAAGCGTCAGAATTAGCTGACATCAGCTAACCAGTGGCGTCTAAGAAGAGGTATCAGGTAAATTGATCTTAACACCACCCACCCCCACCACCCCCAAAGTGTAAAATTACTCTAAACACCATATTTTAGGTTCAAAACTAGCTGTAACAAATTCTCAGGTCCCTGTGGTAATAATGAGTTAAAATTAGGGACCGACGGTACTGTATCAACATTTCTGTAAATTTGTAACAAAGATCTTCACACATAAAAATTATAAAATTTTACCCATGATAAAAATATTCTCTTAGCATGAAAGTATACCTGAATTTAGAGTTATCGCGATTTGTTAGTCATATTCGGTACATGACCCATTTAACAAATCTACCATTGCGCGTGTAGAGTACTATCTAATCTCAACATGAGCAACACATGTGTGCCAAATCGCAATAAGTTTCTGTGATATCTTGTGACAACAGTGACAATCGCACACACCTGAGGCAGAAATATTCCATACAAAATGATTCTACCGGAGGCCACGGAGGGCCAGGCGACGGAAATTTTTGGGAAAATATCGGGTAAACAACTTATTCCATTTACCGGCTTCTTCATTCCTTCCTTATTTTTACCATTTCGAAAGTCGACAGTCAACATGCATAAATATGATCTAGATCTAGGACATAACATTTATATATATATTTGCTTGAATTGGACTGTTCTACCTAGGCCTATGTCAGAAAGTTGAAACATGAAATCGTGCTGTTTGGCTGAATAAAAAATCTTTTGTTGGTATTTGGTAACATTTTCTTCTAAGTCTTTGAAGACAATCTCCTTTTATCACCTAGGGTTGGGAATCCCCATACTCCTATAACATACTGGTAAGAGACCGCTCGACCTTTTTGCTAATGGATAAGATTTTGCCGACTGCAACACGCCTGTTCAAAGTATATCACCGTGTAAATCTGCCATACCAACCATGTAACAGGTCGGGGAAAACCGCAAATCGGCGTATAATACGCCAATCAGCCTATAATACGCCAATTGGGGTATGGATTTGTTACTTTATAGCCTAAGTCACTATAAACTTCACTTTTTCAGTGTTTCTTTACAAGTCGCAGTTATTTAGGGATGAAACATTATGGAAATACAAAAATTATATTTATTTGCGTGCAGGAAAGTACCGAAAACAGATGCAACACTTCCGGTCTATATTGCCTATGTTACGATGGTAGAGTTACTACAGCGGCGATTGTTACATCAAGTTTCTAAGTCGCAAATGATTCCATTAAACATCTTTCAGCAAGATATTATTTATACTGTCATAAATTAATGCGAATTGGACAGAAAAATTGAAAAAGATAAGTTTAAAGTGATTTGAGCTATTTTTAGTAACAAGTACATACCCCAATTGACGTATTATAGGCTGATTGGCATATTATACGCCAATTTGCGGTTTTCCCCGACCTGTATAAGTAACAGCAGAAACGAGAGTTGGTCACAGGCAAAAAAAGATGCATTTCTTCAAAATTGAACTCTTTTTTTTTTCTTTTTTTTTTAGCTTTGAACATAAATTATAAAACTATATAATCTGAAAAGTATGTTTTGGGATCTTGGCATCATTTGACTGGATGTCACTGACGTACATTCATGGATATCCCATGGCCACTGTCCAGCATCTCCTTCCATTGTTCTTCTAAGACAGTAATTTTAAATGCTGTTGGAATTTGGTATTGTCTAGTAGGTTAACTTGCACATGACATATTAGGGATAAATTAATTGTTATTGATCGTGGTGTATATAGTCGCCACCAAGATTGTGAATATAGAGAAAATTTTCTTTATAAAGAAAAAAAAATGTCTGTTTCAGCTATCCAGCTAGACCACTCCCAGATTAACTTAAATTACTGACCCTAGATATTTTATCATCTACTTGCAATTTGTATTTAAAATCGGGTGGTCGGATGGTACAGTGGATAGCGCACTTGCCTTTTCGCCAAGGCAGCCAGGGTTAGCTTCCCCGACCAGACAGGAAAAAGTATGGGGTCACCTGTCCAGCCATGTGGGCTTTTTCTAAGTACTCTGGTTTCCCACCACAATAAGCCCCCTTACGCACTGACATCCTAGCTAACAAGAGTGATTAATATAAGTTGGATTTCATGTTTCATAATTGTTGTAAAATAAATAAAGTTTGGATATTTATCTAAGATTAATTTAATTGATGAGCCTGCATGGCAAATGAAAAATTCACAGCAACTCAATGAAATGTATATATTTTCTTCCTGTTCTGGGAGTCTGACCAATTCTTGACAACCTTATAGCCACTGTAGTGTAATGAGTGGAAATGCCATGTAAAATTTTAAAGTAAGCATGATATCAATTCATGAAAATAAAAGATAAAAAATGATTTGCCTATCAACCTACTCTGTCCTTTCACGCATGATATATTACTTGGAGAAAACACATAATTTGTTTGGCTGTATACAAGTCGTGTTTTGTATTTCAGTGCCAACAGTGTTCCAGATAGAACCAGTTGGTCGATGGTACGAGGCACTGTGTGCACGAAGACACCACAAACACTCCCTGTCTCATCACTCCCTGGAAAGCTCCAGCTCTGACGAAAGTGACGATGATGAGGGTATGGATGATGATGGTGACGATGCTCTGCTGTTGGGGTTAGACCCCAGGGAATGGAAGGTGATTAGTTGAAAGTTAAATCATGTTTGGATCTATATCTTTATACATATTTATATTATAAAACAATATGTAAACTTTCTTTATTTTACAATAATATATGATAAAATATATGTGTAAAAGTTGGTCATGCTTATGTTGAGAAATATGGTACATGGAATGGAGGAATATTTCAATTCATTGTTAAAAAAAGAACATGTAAAACATATTGCTATAATGTTAAATGTTGTTTCTTCTTTCAGAACCAAGATCATTATGCAGTGTTAGGTTTGAAGAAATTAAGATACAGAGCTTCAGAAAACCAGATAAAGAAAGCATGTAAGTAGAATACTTACTACTTTTTTTTTTAATAAATTGTACTGTCTGATTATTTCTTAAATTTTGTAAATAATTCTCATTTAAAACACATTTAAACATCCCAAACACTATAACATGTTAGATATAATATATTATTATGCAGCTTGAGAAAGTTTTAGTATGAAATATGAAAATAATGTATTCTAGCTCTTGCCGTGCGTCTCTACATGTACAGGATCCCGGATGTAAGAGTATTTCCATAAATCGTTTTTAACGGTGCTGTTATTAACCGGTTTTCTGTTATTAACTGGTTCGCCAGTCAATGTCACTTTCTAACAAAATTCATGTGTAAACGATTTATCCAATGACAGCAGCTATAAAAAAACATGTTAGAAAACATAAAATAATATTATTACACAGCTTGAGAAAGCTTTAGTATATGAAATATGAAAATATTGTATACAAAATAGTATAATTGCATGTCATTGTTGTGTTTTAGATAAAAACAAAGTGTTAAAACACCATCCAGACAAGCGACGGGCGCGGGGCGTGGTTGTGAAGGGCGAAGGAGATGACGACTACTTTACATGTATAACACGAGGTATGCAATATGAAGTTCGATTTACATATTCTGGCACTCTGGTAAAAGTCTGGTTTGTACAGGTGTCCAGATTATACACTGTAATAGGGTTTCATAGAAATGTATGCTGCCAGACATACAAACACATACTAAATGCAAACACAGAATTTTGTCTGTATGATAAACTCAGAAGTTTAATTGTCTTCATTTGTATTGCTTGAAGGAATTGTAGGTTTTCACTTGGTCAATGGCAGTTCTTGTATAGTCTGTCATTTACAATTATCAAACTTGTGAGGGAGTTCCTTTAGGGCAGCAAGCTGCAGTATGATGAATTGGGATTGTGTGTCTCACTATATAGTTTTTTTGCCCTTTGTTGAGTACATACTTTTTCGATTTTAATGCTTTTGGGATGTGAGTACCAGGGTACCTTGTGTGATGGCAACAGAGTGTCACTGAAAGCATGTCTAGTATTGCCACTTTGTGATAGCTTTTTGCCTTCTAAGCCTATTATGTCAGTATTATAACTACTCCTATATTTCAGCAATCTAATAAAAATACAGATTCTTGTAAAACGGAGTGAGAACAACATCCCATAAGAGGTTGCGTTCAGATGACCTTTGTCGCCTCTTTACTTAACACTAAAATAATTTTCCAATGACATGTCATCTTGCAGCAAGTCATTTCGTCATATTATTCCACATGAACTTTTTGGTGATGAAATGACAAAACGGACAAATGTGACTATGCAAGCTTTGTCACCTCAAAATTTTACTGTCAATATTCTGACAGTAGTAATTTGGTTGGCTAATAAAAAAGGTCATCAGGACATGACCCCCTAGGGGATTTTCTCAGATCTTAATGCAGCAGAGAAAAGTTTACAGAATGGCGCGGAGATCAAGATATGATTTTAATCAGATTGATATTTCAGCTGAAATTTTGTTTGTTAGTATCTCTTATGTACCAAGTTGTGTGGCCCTTTGTGTCTGTTATACAATGTATTCCAAAATAATTTTGCCAGAGATAGGGGACTATATAGTTTGCTTACATTACTTTTTTTTTGTACAGGAACTACAAATTCCAAATCTTAATTATAATTATGGGGATGGGAGATCCAACATCAGTGTAGATCTAGTTCAGTCGAGTTCTGTCTTGCCCAGTCGACAGACTCCCCAAGGAATATAAGAGTCCAGTTGAGTTATATATAGGTAAAGATGACCATGACAATGACTTGCTGGGTTGACCAGCTTTAAAGAAGACTGTTGACTACCAGTAGACTAGTTTCTACACTATAGATGTGTCGTCATCAGGTTAAAAAATTGCTGTCATGGTTATCTTTACCTATTATAATTATGAACAGTTTGTATAACTGTCAACTCCAACTTTTTAATAAGAATGAAGATGTATTGACATGTTTTTTTTCCAATATATTAATATTCTTTTTACACTTTTGGAACATTTTACATTTTTTTTGGCCACTTGGTCTTGAACTTTCCAGCCTACGAGGTACTAGGATCACGGACCAAGAGACGATCATACGACAGTGTGGACCCCGAGTTTGATGACAATATACCCAGCATGAACCAGCAGACCAAAGACAATTTCTTCTCTTCATTTGGACCAGTTTTTGAAAGGAATGCAAGGTGTGTGAGTTGAATGTGGTAAAAAAGGCCATGTTTTATAGATTGGAGATTAATAGATATAGTTAAATATCTATTGCAAAGTCCCTACAGGGCTGGAAACATAGTAAAAAAAATATCAACAGTCACTCGTGATCCAATCTTCAAGGCTAAACCCTTGATCAGGATTGAATGTTGTTATGATACGAACATTGTTTGTGTAAAAAGTGAAAGCTTGATAGATACAAACTTTCATAATGATGAATCTTTTTGTAAATATTTATCTTTGATTATGACATCTGGTTTCTGAGCAGTACAGACAGAGGTTACAGTGAGCATTATTTATTTTTACTGTGTTGCAGATGGAGTAATAAAAAAAGGAAAGTACCGATGCTGGGAGGTGAAAATGATACAATAGACAATGTTAACAACTTTTATTCCTTTTGGTGAGTAAGACTTAAACAGTATAATGTACAGTCAAACCTTGTTATCTCAAAGTTGGCAAGACCATGGGGACAACTTGAGTTATCCGAGAAATTTCCAATGTTTAGAGTAATGAATGGCCAGGACTGATGTGATAAAAACTATGAATTCAATGAGATCTTCTAGTTATGTATGAGTTTGAGATTATGAGGTTTGACTGTATTTTGATAATTTTGAAAACCAAAAATGACAGTAAAATGTTTTCTGAGTAATGATAAATACTGATGACAAATGACTTTTGATATGAATAATTTCACTATTAAAAATTACATTGGAATTTTCAAATATTCTTTTTCATACCAGTTATATTATAATTAACCAAGAACATGTAATCATTAAAAAATCTATATTGAGAAAGTATTTGGAACTCTTTTATAAATGATCTGTATCTAGTGTAAGGTAAAAATTAACCTCTATAATAAAATAATAATGAAGAACGGCTATGTTGTAATTAAGTGCGGACACTATCGCAGCAATCATTAATTCTGTTTTGTGACCCAGGTTCAAACAAAGAAATAACAAGAAGGTAGTTTTAGATATTGAGATGTTAGAATACTTGTGTAGTATATATTTGCCAAAACTGTGACATTGTAAAGATCACTTGCAACTTTAGTAATTTCAATTCATTCTTTCAAATATAACATAAAAACGTAAAACTTGCTTCTTTTTATTGAAGGTACGATTTTGATTCCTGGCGAGAATACTCATATCTAGATGAAGAGGAAAAAGAAAAGGGAGAGAAGTAAGTTTTACTGATGTGAATTTTGAATGTTGTTTTATAGGCCTGGGGTATCTTTAGATTAATTAGAGCTGCTTAAGTTGTAACAGGAAATTACAGTTGATTGTAGTTTCAATACCAAGAATATATTAATGATTATACCACTGGTATTCTGTCTACCATTATCTGGTACTGTATGAGGTTATGAGGGTCCTCCAACATCAAGAAGATGGATATGTATTCTATTTATTTTTTTACCCAGATTGCATTTATATTGACAATAAATACAAATGTACAAAATGACATGTTCACTAGTTATATAATTCACATTTCGAATATTTTGTAACACATCATCATGTCATTTTTTCCAATTTATAGATTTTTTTTTGTCCTTTTATGTTAACACTGGAAGAGCTTTATTGAAAATCATAATCACCTTAATGATTAACAGTAAGATAAAATGCATGTTATCTGAGGCGACGTGCAAAGCATTGACGTAACATAGATCAACATGATGCCAAAATGACGTCATGTTATTGTCCGGTGGTCTTGATTGCATACATACTACTGTGAATACAGTTGAGATTATAACTGAGTTAATGGAAGGCCATCATATATTTTGCTTGTAACCCTTAAACCACTAAACGATAATGGACTCTTCCGGATATGCATGGCAGAGTCTACCAAAGTTACTTAATTAGGGAGGAGAGGTTATATTGGTTAATCTTACTTTTACAGTCGTGAAGAAAGAAGATGGATAGAAAAACAAAACAAAGCAGCCAGATTAAAGAAGAAAAAGGAGGAGAGTACACGTATACGCCAATTAGTAGGTCAGTTGACTGGAGAAAGTGTCTGTTGGGTCTTGTCTACAGAATAGTAGGCCTTTAGTTGTCATGTTGTGTAGAAATTAATGCCTCTACTCCGTAGTTTCTCTTTGACAAGAAAATGTCCAATGTGTAATTGGTCAAAATATTGTTGATATTTTAAAGATGAAATAAAGATTAATATTCAACAATATTTTGTTTCAGATAATGCCTATAGCTGTGATCCCAGAATACAAAAGTTTAGAGACGATGAAAAGGAGAAAAAATTAGCTCAGAAAAGGGCTAAGCAGGAGGCCGCTCGACAGAAGGCAGAAGAGGAAGAAAGGGTCTGTATTGTTTCTATACTAGAGATTTTATCATTGTGAAAAATGGTCACACAACAGGAAAATCATGTAGTAGTTATTTCCAACTCCAAATATATTTAAAATGAACATTAATTTATGTATTGATAAATTATTACTAAAAAGAAAGATTATAATAAATAAAGAGGATGGAGCATCAACATCTGGATTCTGTAGTTTTATTAGCTCACCTGGACCGAAGGTCCGGTGAGCTTATGCCATAGCGCAGCGTCCGTCGTCCGTCGTCCGTCCGTCGTCTGTCAACATTTGCTTCAAATCGCTACTAGTCAAAAAGTCCTGATTGGATTTTAACCAAATTTGGTCAGAAACATCCTTGGGCAAAGGGGAACAGATTTTGCATAAATGGTGACTCTGACCCCCAAAGGGCCAGAACGGCGGGGCCCAATAGGGAAAATAGAGGTAATTCTTTAAATCTCTTCTTGTCAAAAAGTCCTGATTGGATTTTGACCAAATTTGGTCAGAAACATCCTTGGGGGAAGGGGAACAGATTTTGCATAAATGGTGACTCTGACCCCAAAGGGGCCAGAGGGGTGGGGCCCAATAGGGAAATAAAGGTAATTCCTTTAAATCTCTTCTTGTCAAAAAGTCCTGATTGGATTTTGACCAAATTTGGTCAGAAACATCGTTGGGGGAAGGGGAACAGATTTTGCATAAATGGTGACTCAGACCCCAAAGGGGCCAGAGGGGCGGGGCCCAATATGGGAAATAGAGGTAATTCCTTTAAATCTCTTCTTGTCATAAAGTTATGAATAGATTTTGTCCAAATTTAGTCAGAAACATCGTTGGGGGAAGGGGAATAGATTTTGCATAAATGGTGACTCTGACCCCTAAGGGGCCATAGGGGCGGGGCCCAATAGGGGAAATAGAGGTAATTCCTTTAAATCTCTTCTTGTCATAAAGTTATGAATAGATTTTGTCCAAATTTGGTCAGAAACATCGTTTGGGGAAGGGGAACAGATTTTGCATAAATGGTGACTCTGACCCCAAAGGGGCCAGAGGGGCGGGGCCCAATATGGAAAATAGAGGTAATTCCTTTAAATCTCTTCTTGTCAAAAAGTCCTGATTAGATTTTGACCAAATTTAGTCAGAAACATCCTTTTGGGAAGGGGAACAGATTTTGCATAAATGGTGACTCTGACCCCAAAGGGGCCAGAGGGGTGGGGCCCAATAGGGAAATAGAGGTAATTCCTTTAAATCTCTTCTTGTCATAAAGTTATGAATAGATTTTGTCCAAATTTGGTCAGAAACATCGTTTGGGGAAGGGGAACAGATTTTGCATAAATGGTGACTCGGACCCCAAAGGGGCCAGAGGGGCGGGGCCCAATATGGAAAATAGAGGTAATTCCTTTAAATCTCTTCTTGTCAAAAAGTCCTGATTGGATTTTGACCAAATTTGGTCAGAAACATCCTTTTGGGAAGGGGAACAGATTTTGCATAAATGGTGACTCTGACCCCAAAGGGGCCAGAGGGGTGGGGCCCAATAGGGAAATAAAGGTAATTCCTTTAAATCTCTTCTTGTCAAAAAGTTATGAACAGATTTTGTCCAAATTTGATCAGAAACATCGTTGGGGGAAGGGGAACAGATTTTGCATAAATGGTGACTCTGACCCCTAAGGGGCCAGAGGGTTGAGGCCCATTAGGGAAAATAGAGGTAATTCCTTTAAATCTCTTCTTGTTAAAAAGTCCTGATTGGATTTTGACCAAATTTGGTCAGAAACATCGTTGGGGGTAGAGGAACAGATTTTGCATAAATGTTGACTCGGACCCCAATGGGGCCAGAGGGGCGGGGCCCAATAGGGGAAATAGAGGTAATTCCTTTAAATCTCTTCTTGTCATAAAGTTATGAATAGATTTTGTCCAAATTTGGTCAGAAACATCGTTGGGGGAAGGGGAACAGATTTTGCATAAATGGTGACTCTGACCTCCAAGGGGCCAGAGGGGCGGGGCCCAATATGGAAAATAGAGGTAATTCCTTTAAATCTCTTCTTGTCAAAAGTCCTGATATGATTTTGACCAAATTTGGTCAGAAACATCCTTGGGGGAAGGGGAACCGGTTTTTACATAAATGGTGACTTGGACCCCAAAGGGGCCATTTTGGCGACTTTAGAGTTACCAGTCAGAGATTAATTCCAGGTGAGCGATGCAGGCCCATTGGGCCTCTTGTTGCTGGTTAACTACGGAATCCAGATGTTGATACTCCATTCTCTTTATTTATTATACCTACTTACCTTGATGGAGGTCTAGTGAATACTGTTTGGTATCCATAGAATATTCTTACTATATACTATACTACTACCGCCTAACCACGACAGGTTCTCTCGCTCTATACCAGGAAATTTTATTAAAGAAAGATTAGTATGAGATTGTAATTATAAGTTTCATTGTAACAACAATGATAATATAGAATGTGACTGATGATCTAATAACTTTTAATTCTAATGATAGATAAAGAAGGAAGCACTGGAGGAAGAAAGGAAAAAGAAAGAGAAAGAAGAGGAAGAAGCAAAAACACAGGTATAGCATGAAAACACATTGTAGTTCACAGCTAAATATCTACATTTGCATGGCAAAGCCACTATAAAAACTAAACAGGGAGACATGCGATTTAGATTTCAGATTTTTATTGTTCACTCAGACACACGTGTGTTACAAGAGGTCGCATATACAAAGCAAATTTTACACAAGATTAAAGAGATTATAAAAGACACCAAGCATGTGACAATTATGATGGGATTGTTTTGGAATAGAATTGGAGACGGTTCGCTGTGAAAATGACTGTTCCATTTTAAGAATTTAATTTCATTGCTTAAATATATTATGTAGAAAGCTCACATAATCCTATATTTAATTTCGTTAACACAGTTTTAGAAATACCGGTACATTTTGTTGGATTAAGAATAAATTATATGATTTAAAATTTTTATCCGTCTAGATTATTTTTTGTTTCAGGCTGCAGCGGCAAGAAAAGAAAAGGAGGCACAGAAAAAGATTTTGAAAAAAGAAAGGAAAGCGCTACGTACCTCTGTGAAGGTACGGTTGTTAGTAACCTTTACCAGCTGTAACAGAAATTATCACTCTGTCACAAACTAGCATAATTTTCTCGATATATCAAACTACGTGTACCACAGATTCTGGAGGATCAGCAAAATGAAAAAGTTACGAAACAGAACATTTTTCATCTTTCATAATACATGTTGCTCAAAGACACAGTTTAATTAAGGAATTGCACATTACCTAGACAAACTTCATACCAACGTTCAAAATCATTTAACTCAAAGACTTAAATAACTCAAGGTTTTCCTGCTGAGATTTTTATATTTGATCTTTCTGAATTAGTTTTAGCAGTTATCATTTGAAACTTGATCTTGAAAGATAGCATTTGACTTTTTAGGATATGGATTATTTCTCCACCTCAGAACAAGACAGAGTATCAAATATGGCCGATGTTGACAGACTAGCAGACCTCCTTTCTCTGACCAAGTAAGATTGGAGTCAAAGTTCTTTCTTTGACCAATACATTTTATATATTTTTTATGAAGAAAGCAAAGACAGTTGTGAAAAAATCCTTTATTCATGCAGTTAGTTTCCTGGAGTTAACCCAGTACATGTTATACTGCCTTTTCCACAATAAGGATATTTCATTCAAGGTTCAATGCTGTTCAGTGCTATTCAATGCCTTTTCTATCCTGGTAATAAGGATATTTTATTCAAGGTTCATAAACAGTAACTAATGCACTTTTGTACAGGTTACAGAGCCTCAATGAAGAGCTAGGTAGTAAAGACCAGGAAAGGGCCAAGGCAGCCTTCTTCAAAGAGGTCAGTATGTCCATTTTTTAATACCAGTGCTGATCACGAGGAGATGAAGATTGCCTTCTATCATGTCTTAACAACAGTTCAGGCCAACAAACAAACCTTTTATTTCATAATGACTTCATGGACATGTGAAGACAAGACTTTAATACATCAAGAGTAGCTTCAGGTTCTGCTATTGCACCCTCCCCCCCCCCCCATTCCTCCTCCTTTGAAATATTCAGTGAGCAATAATAAATGGTTTGTGGAACTATTTACCTGAAAATGAATAAATGATTATTGAGTAATAGTATAAGTTTTGAAAATATGATCTTCTACCAACTGGTCAGTACCTGTGTTGAATTGTATACAAATTGGTATTTATTAGTGTACAAATTGCAAACTGTTAATGAACAATAGAGTCACAGAAAAACATAGTCTGAACATTTTACCGTATTTCTTTGAAATTCATTTGACTATAATTTGATGAATTGATTTGACTCACTATTGACTAATAAAAGTGATTGCTTGATATGCTTGATTGCTTCAGTATAGAGATTTGTTGATAAATTGAACGAGCAGTTCCCAGTACAGGTAGATGATTTATTGATTAATTGAGCGAGTGGTTACCAATACAGGTAGATGATTTATTGATTAATTGAGCAAGTGGTTCCCAATACAGGTAGATGAGCTAAATCAGAAGTTGGAGGAGGAGAAGAGAGCACAGTTGGAGGCCGTCCATCGCCAGGCATCGGGTGAAAACGCGAATAGCCGGGTAAAAGAATGGAAGGAAGAGGAAGTCCAATTCCTCATCAAAGCTGTCAACCTATTCCCAGCTGGTACAAAGGAGAGGTAGGTTAGGGGAAGTTACTCTGGACTGACTTAAATATGTTTATATAACCATCTATGATAACTAGCCCCTCTAACAATGCTGGGTAAGGGCATAGGTTGGAAGGCCTATGTAGGTCAATCAATAGAAAATTGCCTCAGAGTGTTTTGTTTTTCCAGGCAATCCCAATATTCTTCCACCACAAAAACCTGACTTGTCCTTAGATGACCTTAGCTGTTAACAGGACATTAGGAACAATCAAACCAAATTGTATTTGCCTCAAAATAATTGTGACAAAGTACAACGGATCAGTACAGCTAAACAAAACATTGGATCCCCAAAATAATGACAGCACATTGAAGAATGGGTATTTTGAATTTTCATGTATTAGAGAATTTATTTTATGGGATAGAATGAGAGATTATGCATGTGTGGATGAATAAATGAGATTTAAAGCATCTTCTGTCTTTGAATTGCACAATGCATCGAAATAATGAAGAAATATTCCCAAAATATCATAGTTTTGTCAAAATGGGGCCTTTTATGAATTTGAACCCACACTTGGACCCCCATAACGCATTATGCTCTCCAACTGGACCTTAATTTCATGTCATGGTGTGACCATTTAACCTAAAAGGGATTTTAATTTTGTATTTAATTTTATTCATTTGTAGATGGGAAGTAATTGCAAGTTTTATTAAACAACATGTGACAACAAGTAATAAAACAGCCAAAGACGTGTTGGGGAAAGCTAAGGATTTACAGAAAAATGGTAAGCTTATAGTCAATGTAGATTGAAATACCCGGTATGATGTTCCAAATATACAAACCTGGTGACAGTTACAGTGTTACAGTATGTATATCATAATATGCTCCATTTTCCAGGTTCAGTTTCCTGGCCAAGTGTATATTTCTGTGCTGGTTTTCTACAATATCGAGAAAGTTTCTTTATAAAGCAGTAAAAAGATTCCTCATCAACACAGTGAAGTGACTAAGTATTTTATAATCGCTTGAAAGTTTAACGTAAAGAGTATCTGAATTCATACATGATAATTAAATTTCTGATACAGCTAAGAGTGTGATGTTTGGGTCGCCTTTCAGATGCATTCCTCAAGCAAGATGCAGATAGAAAAGCATTTGAAAAGTTTGAGCAACAGACCACCAAGCCTTCAGCACACATTGCCAAGCCAAAGGAAGGCGTCACAAGTGAACGTTTTGAATGTAAGTATTATAGTGCTGAAATGTCTCGCTGTATTCTAATCCCAGGCTCAGCTAGGGTACACTTATATTTTTATCCCCTAGAAAAAAGTTAGTGGGAGTATATAGCAATCACACAGATCTTCAAAGGTCAAGGGAATTGTTTACAAAAATGTAATTTTTTTTTTCTGGATCCTAACTTCAGAACAAATTATTTTCATACCAAACTTAAGATTTGAAACCTGTATGTGAGTCACACAAGAGGAGAAAAATTCTTTTGAAAGTAGATGTATTCTATCAAAGGTCTAAGTCACTTACTAAATATAGAACTTTACAGTACCATTGACCTGTCTGAATCCATGTCTTATTTGATTGTTTGCTTGATACAATGCACTTAGATTGAAAAAGGACTCTCCTTTAAGAATTCACATCTAATAAAACATAATGTACAAGGTAGACGTGAGATTACTGACAAGTGTAACTGTTTTATTAGCTGTCGGAGAGCAACAGATCCGTGAGACTGGCACTAATCCTGCCCCGTGGACCGCCGAAGAGCAGAAGTTGCTGGAACAGTCCCTCAAAACCTTTCCCGCAAGCACACCTGAGAGATGGGAAAAGATTTCTGCAGTGCTCCCTGCACGTAGCAAGAAAGACTGTATGAAGAGATACAAGGTAAATAGGCAGTGGATGTTTATGTTTACTTGTAGATCTCCAAATATTTATATGCAAAAATTTTCCATTCATTACTAGTGGTGGATCAATATATCGATAAATCGGTATATATCGGTATAACAGGTCCTTTCGGTATATCGATACACAACGTCGGCTGAATCGATACACGGCACGTTTCTGAAAAGTTACTTTCACTTTGCGTGTAGGTCGCCAAAACGTTTGTAATACACGTCTCTTGAAGCGTCTGTGTGACCGTGACGCGCGAAAACGTTATCAACACGCCTGCAATGATCAACAATGATGTTGCGAGCTGCGACATTTGTAAGCTCAATGTGGCCACGTCAAGGGGGACTACAAACCTAAGTACCCACCTAATCAGACACCATAAGATTAATGTTGCTGGGAAAGGTGGTGGGTCGTCTGACCCCATGCCTACGGCCGCTGCGTCAAGCCTCCCGCTCTGACTCAGATAAGATATCGTTAATTAATTGATGCAAATATTATTTTACAAAATTTGATGAGAGAAATTGGCGTTTATTTTAATTCACACTATTCAATTTTGACTTCAAATGTAGTTTAAAGATAATACAATGCCCCTATGGAGTCCATGTATCATGGTCTGTCTACATGTATGCTACGACTACAGTAGGTAGGGTAAGAACTTATACGTAACAGGGCCTAGCTAGCGGATTCGCTTTTGAAATAAATTTACACTTTGTACCTTTTTACGAGGTCTGCCTAGTGCCTATTAGTGAATATGTACAGATTTAATTCGTATATAACCTGGAAATTAATACTTTTAATTGAAGACATTCAAGTATTAAATATGCAGATAGCCAGATACTGTACGACTAGTACGTATACTCAGTAGTATCCCTGGAGCCTGATGACCATGCACAATGCACACTTGACCTTGTTGACTTTATTGACTCAATAAATAATCTTTTCACTTACCTGTTTATTAGTATTCCTTCTGTCTGGGCTGCCTCCATTTAATATGGAGATAATTGTTATAAAAAATCTTTTGAAAACAAACAATGATGACTAAGTACCTTTAAAAATCATACAATAATGAAGATTTATATAAATAATTGATGAAATCAATGATATAAATAATGCATATTATTAAACATTTGACCAAAGGACTCTGAAACCAATAATGTACGACTGTACGTACAGATTTAAAGCAATGATCAATACAGCAATACGTATTGTGTATTGAAACCCAGTTAAACAATACGTATTGTATTGGAAAAATCTGATCAATACCCAGCTCTATTCATTACTCTTAAACAGATTGGGATATTTCATTGCAATTTGATATGAAGTATTATAATAATAAGATGCAGGTTCTGATTTGGTGATGGTCCACCAATTCTTTTCCAGAGTTATGGCCACTTTAAACAAGATGATTTAATAAATTTTACAAAAATTGTATGGTCGAAATTGGAGAGCCTTGTCCAGCCAATTCATGTTGCATTTGAAGAAATTTTCACGTAAAATATATTTTTATATTCTCTTTTATAAAGTTATGTGAGCTAAAATAAAACCCATTTAATTATGACAGTTAAGAAATACAGTATGTTTCCTTATTCATTCTCACAGGAACTGGTGGAACTGATCAGAGCCAAGAAGGCTGCTACAGAAGCTGCTGCCAAGAAGAAATGACCTTGACATTGATCTAGAGTTCAATGACCCACCATTCCCTGTACTCAAGCAGATAACACAATTTACTATGCTATCAGGCCATTTCATGACATATCGTATACATTTTACAGACATTTGTATCAAATCTGTTGCCGGTTTCTGCAATTGATATGGACTTGTTGCTGTACAGGTACAGGATACTACAGTAAAGATTAATGTCTTCTGTCTGGAGTTTCTGTTCATGCAGAAAATTGCTCTAGGACCGTTGCTTTAAGATAAAAAGACAAACTTGGTGACCTGGTTCCAAAGGATCTTTGTTATAATTGACAGTGAGTGCAACAACTATAGCTGGCATGGGCATTACATTTATATTGATGCGCAAAAGACCTCTGTGAGTTACTCAAGATTGCCTTGGAGAACATAATCTTGTCCGAGGAGGAAAAAAAAAAATTGATTGCTACACTGGAAAAAAAGCTGTAGGTTGCAAACATGCAAATAATATGTTATCAATGAGATACAAACTTGTGATCTTATGTAGAGGTTGTCTCCTGATCATAATGGTTGTCTTAAATTTATAGCCATTTGAAAAGTTTATCAAAAAAAAAAACCACTTTAATTTGCTTTCTTGGTAAATACAGTTTGCTTTCTTGGTAAATACAATACAACACTTACATTTTATTAGTGGGGAAATATTTTGATATTGTTTTGATATTTTTCACGAGTGTGTAGCATAAACAAAATTGTTTCCTCAATTTCTCTGTAGAAGGTGGCATACACAAACTTTCTCAACATATATTTGAGCAGTAAATAATGACAAGATTTCACCTTTCCAATTTGATAGTGCCCATTTTTTTCACACGAAACCCTGTTCTGTGATCGGTCAGGTATGAGTGAAAAGGTATGTCAAGTGTATAAAAATATCAACTATATTTTCACAAAACCTTGTATATTGCACTGATATGTATCATGTAAAGTGTGCTATTTCATTTCACAGGTTTATTGTTTCATTTCATGCTGAAATTAAGGGTATAGAATGGAACCAGCGGCTAGAATTTTTGTAAGTTTTTGCAGATTCATTCACTACAAGGTATGTTGATATTTTTAAAGATTAAAAAATGAACTTTTGCAAGTATAGATCACAATTTTGTTCACATGACTCTGAAACATGTCAAGTGTTATCATGTGACTGTCCAACAGGTATAATGTCATCAATGGAATGTTTTCAAAATTGTCAATTGATGCATGATACAACTGTAATGAATTGAGAAGAAGAAAGAATATTGTTATATATTCCCGATGTAAAAATGAAATCCAGATCCCATTTAATACCGAAAGACAGTTATAGCAATACATATATATTTGTCAGTTTGTATCTGGCCTCTGTTAGTGCTGTTTTATAAGTGAAAGTCTGATGTGATGCTTTTAATGTGCAGTCATCTAATGATACTCCCAGTTTAGTCTCAAAATGATGTTTAAGAGAGAAGAGGGTCCGTTTTGTAATTGAGCACATGACTAATACAGTGTAACCTGTCTAAACAAAAACCTGTGAAATCCGACCGAACCAGGCCTTGAATTTAGCATTTTATGTCAATTGCTAAAATCAGCAAGTGCCCTAAATTTGTACTTGCTAACGTTGACTTGCCATTAAATCTCAATATTCAAATAATGCATTTTGTTATGAATAAGGTGATTTATCATGTGTATTACTTTGCTTCATACTTTATGAAAACGTATAATGCGAACAACATTAGATTTATTAAGTGGTTCTGTAATTGTAACAGTTTACATCTTATGCAGCCACTTGCTTAAAAAAGCAAATGCATATTATTTCTATTTGCTATTCTCAGATATCTACTTGCACATAGCAAGTACCGGTAATATAGTGATAAAACAGAGGCCTGCGAACAGTCAGGCATGTTCTAATGTATATGTTCATTTAGCTATCAAAACCTGTGTAATCTGGAAAACATTCACTGGCAAGTCAATTAATACCATCATGACATGGATCATTTTGTTTGTAAATGTATCCTCTACGTAGAAAGTCTCTAGTGAATACCATTAGCTTTAATATTACAATCTCATCCTCATCCACTTTCAGTTGTTTACTTTGCTTGTGAATCAGATTTGATCTATTTTGTATGATTTTTTATCTTATTTACTGATATGGCAGATATATTCCTGATAAAAGTAAGATGTACTTATAAAATATTCATACTTGACCCTGCTTTCTCCATCAGCATCCCTATTAGGATTTTTAGCTGAAATTTGCACTACAAATCATAACAGGGCTGTGGTGGTTAAGGTGTCTGACATTCTCCTACCACTATCCCTCTAATACTGGGTTTTGAGTTTGAGACCAGGAACTTGTCATAGGTCAGTGATTTTTCTTCAGGAACTCTGGCTTTCCTGCACCATCTTTAATGACAATAGCTGTGAATAGAATGTAAAACACAAACAAAACAAGTCATAGCTTTAACTGATGATGACACTTTACTTGATAAAACATGCTACAGTGTAACTTGTCTAAACCGGATGTCATAGTGACCAAAGTTTTTGGCCGGTTTACACAGGTATCCAGTTTTTAGAGGTTTAATATGAGTTCAGAGGGAAAATCTGGGGCCAAACTGTAAGGTCAGAAAGACTGGGATGTGGATTAGACAGGGGCCAGTTTAGACAAGTTATACTGTAATTCATCATTGAATGTTAATGTGCTGGTCCTACATATTATTCTGTCAAACAGCTTATTCAGTTAGTAAAATAAATTCACTTCATTTCCACTTTGTGTACTTTAAACGCTTGCATGTTGGAGTGATTGGGTAGCAAGCAGACATCTTAGTTTATGCATCAACTCACACTTGTAATGTTAATGATATTGGGATATTTCTTCGAAAGTGCTGAAAGTTTTCCAGAGTAAACGTTATTGCAAAGACTTTAAATTGCTTTGTCTTCTTTTTCTTGTGGTTTCTATTGTATTTTCATCTTTGAAAGTTATGAATGAATGCCTGACTTGTATATGTATGTTAAGAAAAACTATTTGAATAACTGCCATGCATCACTACATAAACATACATGCATGGGTAAAAACCCTTACTTCTTATACAATGTGCATTTGTTAGGTTGCCTTACAAGCATAAGCTGTTAGGAATACCCATTTGGCTCAGCAGTAGAACATCAAGCTGGAGAACTTATAACTATTCCTGATCCTAAAACATCATAGATATTTTCATACTAACTATTGATATTTAATCTTTGCTCCATAGCTGCCTGGTAGCTATCTTTTGTTCCAAAATTGAACAGGCACAACTAAAGACTAACAAGCAAATCTTGTGGGATTTGGAATATCTATATATATCAGTAACAAGATGAAGGACCTTGGACCAATGTTGTGACAAAATGTTGAGCAGTTAAGAAATGTAAAATTGATCTTTAATTTGATTTGATGACCTTGAAGTAAAGATGCAAAATATGAGCCTGCTGGTGGATTTTTTAGTCCCCGAGGTTTGCTGGAGCCTCCATCAGCTGTATGATACAGTTTAATTCATTTTTTTCGGCATACTGCATCTATTAATACATTTAAAAGGTGCAGCATATGTGTGTTACGTCACTTTTAATCTGATGAAATTGAGGTTTGTCAATAACTACAAGTAGTTAGATACAGTAAGGAACCTTTGGCATCACCTTGGCGTACACCTGTGAATGTTTGAACCAATCTGACATAATTGACCTCTGCCCTTTGGGTGTAGGTCATAATGACCCAATGAGAGTGCACTGCAAAACATATATGTGTGATATAGTTATGCTGCATGTTTCAATGTGTCTGTAATGAATTTAAAACTATCACCCGGACAAGAATTATTGGAAACGAGAGGCCAATTGCTCCAGCATTGCTAACCCACTCTGCAGCATAAAGATTGTCACATAAATCAACTTCTGCAAAATTGAAAGACAACTTTCAACACATGCTACCATGCAATCACCCAGGGTCTATTTGTTATTGGAAAGAAGAAACTTCAAATGTTTGACACATTTGATCTATGTAACCTTGAAAATTAATCAAGGTCATTAAGTTGAACAAGCTTGGAATATTTTACCCCAGTATGCTACAGGCTCATATCATATTTTACCCCAAATGATTTTAACAGACTTGGTAGCCCTTCATCAAGTATGCTACATACCGGAAACCGGAATCATGAGCGTCTTGGTTATTGAGAAGATGTTTCAATATTTTAAACCCCCCCCCCCCCCCCTGAAAATTTGAAAATGAGTAAAGACAATTCGTTTGAACAAGCTGGTAGCCCCTTCTTTCTTGTATGCGCCATTTGATCATTAAAGAAAATAGCTTTAAAGATTTTAACGCCTTTGACCCCAGTGACCTTTAAAACTGCTCAAGGTCATTAATTTGAACAAACGTGTTTATTTCTTATAATTTGTTAATGTATCCTGGGGTTATAGTTATGTAATAATAGGCGAATTAGTAGTTATCAAGGTCAAACAAATGAGGTACCGAGGTCAAAAGAGTGTTATCAAGGTCAAACAGTATTATAAAGGTCAAACAGTGTACAGTTGTATCAAGGTTAATCAGTGACATCAAGGTGAAAACGGTGGTATCAAAGTTAAAAATATGTTACCAAGGTGAAAACAGGGGTATCAAGGTTAGAAAATTTTTACCAAGGAGAAAACATTGGTATCAATGCTTAACATATATAACCAACAGTAGTTTCAAGGTTAAACACACATTACCAAGCCCTTCACCCAAGCATGCTACTCAAATACCATCAGCCTATGTCTGGCTTTGATAATGTAGAAGAAAGAAGTTGTCAAAATAAAAATCTTGACGCCAATTAAGCGAACGGCTGATGCAAAACGGCACAAACTAAATTCCCCTGCAAGCTTTACATTTTCAAGTACATGTACAGATGGCTCAGTGGATTTAGATAATGTATCCTTTCATAAATCATTTATCAAAAACGAGCAATTACCTTTGTTGGCCGTCCCAGCACTGCTGTTGTTTTCTAGTTTCCATATACTTGCCGCTCAGGAAAACCGAAAAGAAACGCATCAAAACCGGACCGGACCAACCTACATTGGTCATGATAGGAACTGAGACCAAATGTCATTTGACATTTTGGATGGTGACTGGGTATAATTGTTGCAAATCGTATGGAAATAGTTAGAGTGCCTAGAGTTTACATTTAACAACAGCCTAAAATTATTTAGACTCAAACATAATGAAATATATTTTCACTTGTCAATTCACAAAATGTTGATTTCCGGATTGCTTTTTAAGCAGATGCCCTTTCTCGACAGACATCGCAAACACTTGAACACCACAAAGGATTAAATGGAATATATATATCTACGTGACAATTTTATATGTTAATCTCAAAAGATACCATTGAACTACCATTAAAATGTGAAAAGCACAAAAGAACTCAGTTGATCATAAAACAATATTTATGTCTGGATTGGAACTGCTCCAGTACAGTCTTATCACAAGACTCGGATCCCTATTGTAGCAGGCGACTGTCATTGGAGTAAAAACCCCAATGTTGTTGGACATTTTATGATTTTGGATATTGGCGGGATATAAGTCTCGTGAAACTGTACGGAAACAATACATGTCACAAGGTTTTAAATTCAACAACAAAAAATGCAATGTTTACAACTGGTTATGATACCCCAATGGATTAAATGAAAATATCTCAACGTAAATACGGTTTATTTTTATTAAGCTGCCATCAAAGTAGTGAATAGCACGACGGAACTTGGCTGATTATAAAACAGTTTACATGTTTGGATCGGGAGCTGTTCCAGTACAGTCTTATCACAAACTCGCATCCCTATTGGAGCAGGCGACCACCAATGGAGTCGAAACTCCGTGATATCGGACAGTTGGTTGGATATTGGCGGGATACAACTCTTGTGAAACCGTACGGAAACAATAAAGGTCCTAAACTTTTTAATTTCAACAAAAATAAATCCAATGTTTACAAAGTAAATCTATATTGATACCCAAATGGATAAAATGAAAAATATCTCTACGTGAAAATTTTCAAATGTCTTATCATTAAGATGCGATCAAAGAAGGGGTTAGCGCAACGAAGCGAGGCTGATTATAAAACAGCACACATGTCAGGATTGGGAACTGTTACAGTACAGTCTTATCACAAAACTCGCATCCCTATTGTAGCAGGCAACCACCATTGGAGTCGAAACTGTTGGCTGGATATTGGCGGGATACAAGTCTTGTGAAACCGTACGCAAACAGTAATGGTCCCAAGGTTTTAGATTCAACAACAATAAATGAAATGTTTACAAAGAAAATCTTTATTGAAATGATACCAAAATGGATTAAATGAAAAATATTTCTACGTGAAAACATGTACAATGTTAATTCCAAATGTATATCGTTAAGCTGTACTCAAAGAATTGAATAGCGCAACAGAACTCGGCTGATTATAAAACAGTTCACATACAGGATTGAAACTGTTCCAGTACAGTCTTATCACAAAACTCGCATCCCTATTGTAACAAGCGACCACCATTGGAGTCGAAACTTGAAAGTCCGTGATATCGGACAGTTGGCTGGATATTGGCGGGATACAAGTCTTGTGAAACCGTACGGAACAATAAAGGTCCCAAGGTTTTAAATTCAACAACAATAAATCCAATGTTTACAAAATAAATCTTTATTGATATGACACCCAAAGGGTTAAATTGGATATATCTTTGTGTCAGTTTACACAATGTTAATTTCAAACGGATTACGTTAATGTATGCTGTTAACATCAATGAAGTGAATGTCGGTCGAAACACGCATAATACACGTTTGGAGAGGAACTGTTCCAGTTCAGTCTTATCACAAGACGCGCATCCCTATTGTGGCAGACGACCGTCATTGGGATGGAGTCCCAATGTTATCGGACATTCGTGATATTGGCGGGATACATGTCTTGTGAAACCGACGGAAACAGTTCCGAAACAGTTAAGTGATTAGTTATAACACAAATACAAAATGTCTGAAGTCACTCTTTGGCCTCGTGTTCGCGTTCATAATGGCCATGATTCCAAACATTTTTTACAGAAGCGTTTTTTTTTTGTGAAAAAGCACGTTCGACATTTCAATTCAATCCCCCACTTCTTATCAGTTATATTGTTATGAAAAATAGCCCAACCTGTTGAAGAAACCATAAGCAGATACGTTCCTTTTGTGTTTTATCTTGTTCCTCTTCTTTGACTTCAAACTGTCGTTTTTCTTTGTTCAAATTTCAACTGCCTCAAACTTTTCAATATGTCTGCCGTCTGTTTCAACAGTGAGGTATGTGTGCGCATGCCAGAAATTGAAATCAGATATTGATTAGCTATGAAAAACCACGGGATCTGATTGACGTGAAAGACATATTTCGGGGGCGTGGTTTGAATTCTGAATGAACGGTCTGCAACCCGGAGTAAACGTCAAATTTCTCTTACGGCAGTAGATACATGTATATCTACGGTTGATATTATTAGTATGTTCTTTTTCCGGTTTTCTGTTTTGTCGATGTTTCTCTCTTATTTTCCCGGAGGATGGCCGGATTCCGGGCAATCTTCGGAATAATGCCGAAGTTTCACTATAGGTTCCCACGTGCACACGTCATGTTCGACTGGCTTAATTCCTCATTAAAGGCTTGATTCGGAAGCTAATAGTGCATGCTGAGAAATATATTTCATAACTTTTAATCATTAAGTCACATGAATCTAATGTTTAATCCACGGGGATCTGAGAGTTTGTTACAGCTAGTTTTGGACCTAAACTACATTTTCAACGCAATTTAATACGTTGGGTTATTTAGATAAATTTTCGATAAATTCCCCCTCAACGGTCATATAAGTATTTACAAATGTTCAGTCCCTGTGGTTTTAATCAATATAACTTTAAACATTTTAATATCATTATAGATATATCAATATATTGATTACTCACCCCTAAAGATGCATTGGAACTCTTCCTTTTCAAAGGTTGGGATAGTTCATTCTGGAATTTCAGGGGTGAACGAGTTAACGTACAATATCATAGCCTTGTCCACTCTCTTTCCAAGCTGGATCGAGGTTAATTAATCGATTAAGTTGACCCAACTTGGGCAGCAAGGGGTGAGGGAAATCTACAAAACTAGTTAAGTTACACGTACAGTAAGTTCCATCTGACCTTTATAGCATTTAGCTGCTCGGCCGATAGATTTTTTTGCGAGAATTTAATACAGCTGTTTGAATACATAAAAGCATTTACAGAGGAATGAACCGCTGTTCATCCTAGTTTATTTGTTTCCCAATTTTTGAGAGAATGATTGATATACATATCTAATCTATATCTTCACACGTTTTCCTTCAATCATTTTCATAAAGCTACCAAGGCAGAGTGATTAACCAAACTTAAAATCAAGAGGCCCAGATGACCTGTCTTGGTAACATGGCAAACTATTATCCAGATCACATCAAGAGGACAAGGACAAACCCCTAGACCAATAGTCCAGTCAATTTATGATTTAACCTCGAACTAATTGCAACAGAATTTATTCTTTCATTTTTTGGTAGATGAGTATCATACTTATAAGAGTAAAAAAGTATCAGAATATACCAATGGGGGAGAGTGTTTTTTTGGCCTTCTAAAGGATCAGGAAAATTAAGAAAATCACACATATAACCATATTTGAAGTGCAATTTCTACCTACTTTGTAACACTGGACATATAAATTTAACAGTATGTAAAAACCAACTAATATAGAAAACAGAAATGCCAAAATCTTCCACCCAAGGTATTGTATTGAAAAAAATAGAGATCTATCAATATGGCACAAGAGCATTTCAACAAGCCTATTTTGGCTTTTGTTGTCTTTTCAAATGCAGAGAATATATTGATTAACATCAGTATTATTTCCAGGTCACCAAATCGTGACCTCTTATGGGATGTTGTCAGATCCTTATGTAACGGAGTGAGAGTAAGGATCTGCATTTCAATCAGATTGAACCTAATATCAGACTCTAGGCAATTCAGAAGTTAGTTTGAATTTTTCGACATATATGACCGTTCAAGAATGTCAAGGTCTTTCTCATTCCTAAAGTTTGTTCTAATTCTTCTTAGAAAGCTTTCATGTCATTAGTTTCGATTAAAGGTTTTTGACATATTTGACCCCTGTGACCTTGAAAGTAGGTTATTTTTCACCAATATTGTTCTGCTTCTTCCAAGGAAGTTACCATCCAAACATCATGTCACTGGGCCTTTCTGTCTTCCAGATGAAGTTGTTTTATTGTTTTGAAATAGTTTAGCCCTGTGGCCTTGAAACAGGTCAAAATCATTTCTTCACAAACTCCTTTTTATGTAGTTCTATTCAAGTCACTGGGCCTTAATGTTTTTACATATTTGACCCCTGTGATCTTGAGAAAGGTAAAAGTTCTTATTTTTCACAAACTTTGTAAAGCTCTATCCAAGAACACTTCCAGTCAATTATCATTTATGTCGGTATTTCAAAGTAAGTAATTTGAAAGTTGTGACATATATGACCTTGACAGATAAAAGTGATATTTTCCCAAAATTTGTTTGGCATCATTCCAGGAGCCTTCACACCAAATATCATGACTCTACACCTTTAAGTTCTGTAGAAGTTGTTTAAAGGAAAAGTAGACACCAGTACTGATCGACACCAAATCACTGTATAAGCTCACTTGCCCTTTGTAAAGGTGAGCTAAAGATGACTTAAGTATGCGACATACCTTCTGGTTTTGGTGAACCATTGAAGTCTCATTTCTCTTCAATGACAGATTACAAAGTTAACCAATGTGTTTCAGACATCCGCCACCATGGGGTGGGGTCTTTATCCGCTTCTGTGTACTGGGCATCTTTCATTCAATGTGTATTTGCCTAACACTTGAAATCTGTATCTACCCAGTGTCTATATCATACTAAACAGTGGACAAACTATATACTAAGCTGGATCTAATATTTGCAGTCATGGTAAATTTCATTATTTACCCTTGCACAGTTGAAAAGGGAGATAACCCCTAGAAAACTTAAAAGTCATTGAAGGAAAACAACACAAATGCAAGATGTACTTTTTGAAATGTTTTACTCCAAGATGGAATGACAAAAGAAAAAAAACACAATTGGCACTTGCACCATAAGTTATGATTATATATATATGTTATCTCTTTTGTACTAATATGTCTAATTAAACCTTACACAAAACCAAGGATACTGAGCTGCTGCCTCGTTATATGGATAAGTGTTGTCTGAGACTTCTACACACACTTTAAGGTCAATAACTAGGGTACCTCACATACTGTAAGGTCATTAACTAGGTCACCTCGCACACTGTAAGGTCAATAACTAGGTAACCTTACTGTTGGATCAATGACTAGGTCACCTCTTACTGCAAGGTCATTAACAAGGTCACCTCACACACTGTAAGGTAAATAACTTGGTCATCTAAACTGTGGATAACGCCTAAAGAAATATTGAACACATACACATCTTTTTTATATTGCAAATCACTTCTATTCTGTAAAAATCTACATTGTTTTATGAATCTGATTTTTGTAATTCCAATTTTAGGTAAATGTCATGAACTATATCATCACTGCTGTTTAGTAAACAAATTATACTAGACAAGATTTTAGAGACTCCAATCCCAATTATGTACTAGACAAACCATTTCATTACTTATTTATAAATGAAAAGAAAATTAATTACATGTAAACATTTCAGTTAAAGCAATTTAAGAAGTTACTTTAAGATAAAAGATGACATATCTAGAAAATCACATTTAAATGACACCTATTTCTTATACAGTTCCAGGGAATGTCCTCTGATGATGATGATTTGCACTCTAGCTGGGAAAATTACATCTACCGAAATTCATTGTTATAGTTCAAGACATACTTATTACACAAGAAAAGTGAAACACATGCAAGGCTACTGAGTTGTATGTTTTTTTGGGGATATGATCTGTATCACTCATAACTTGCCTGATAATTTATGACATATTACCTTATATACTGTAGTTATACCTAAGTGACCTCAAAAAACAATAAAATAAATAATGAATATGGAATAAATTTGCATAAAAAAACCCATAAAGTTTTCTGCCAAAGGAGGCTAACAAGCGACTTTGAAAGCCAAATGTGTACAATATGATACTCTCCTTTTATTGGCTAACTAGCTCAAGATGCCTACAAAACATTCATGTACAGTAAAACTCCACTTACTCAAACTTGATTTACCCAAATACCCCTCATTCGTCGAAAATGTTTTTTTGCTCCAGACCAAGTTCATACATATTCAACCAACCTTGGATTACTTGAATACCATGTATTCCTCGAACTATTGATCAGGTCCGCACAAGTTCGAGTAAGTAGTTTTTTACTGTATGACAAACACTGATGAAAAGAATACAACACTATAAGTTCTACGTGTCATCTGATCATGATGTAGGTTTCTGTATGGGCTGTTGTACTCCTGGGGAGAGGTGGGGTGGTAAGCTAGGGGGTTGGGTGAGGGAAAGTTAACCCAAGGAGAATTGGGGTTTGTGATAGGTCAGGGAGTCGGACTGTAATATGTGAGGTGATCAACCAGGGGGCTGGGACTGTAATACGCGAGGTGATCAACCAGGGGGTTGGGACTGTGAAAGGCCCTGGGGTCTGTGATGCCCTAGGCTTAGTAAGGAAGGCTCTGAAGCGTAGGATAGGTGGGATTGGGCACCGATAGTCCTAGGGAAGAAGGGCTGTGATAAGCTTGGGATCAGGGCTGTTATAAGCCTAGAGACATGGGGTTGGCCGGGGTAGGGCTCTGATAAGCCTAGTGAAGTAGGGCTGTGGTAAGCCTCTGGATTGGGGATCTTTTAAGTCTAGGTTAGGTGGGGTTAGGGATTGGCTCTGATAAGCCTAAGAAAGTATGGCTATATAAGCCTGGAGGCCAGAGTAAGCCTATGAAGAGGTAGGGGCAAGTTTGAGGTGGGGGTGGGGTTGGGCTTTAGGCAGGAGGGCTATTATAAAATTGACAAAGAGAACTGTGATACGCTTGGGGGTCAGGCTGTGGTATGGCTAAGGAAAGGTGGGCTCTGAATAGCCTGGGTAGGGGGTTGAGCTTTGATAAGCCTAGGGGTTATGGAGCCAGAGCACAAAAAGGGTAGAATGGGTATACGTAATAGGTATACAGAATGTGTTTCAATACCCGATATTATGTGCCTCTGGTCTGGCGGATACTGACCTTGAGAATTACTGGTTAAATGTATGGTATGTGAAACCCTTGACCTGGGCCAATCATTTGTATTATCTTATTTGAACACTCATAATGGTAGCACCTGTTTTTATGTTAGTTTGGAAAAGCTGAATCAAATTCTACAAAATATAAGTGTTTCACAAGATGAATATATAACAAATTATCATGGACAAACACCACATCACGACCTACTTCAGCAATGAAAACATTTCATCAATTTACATCTACTTATATATATTATTTATAAACAATGTACACAAAAATTCAATAATAGACTTTATGTTCATTCCTAAAAGATGTAGAATAAAAAATAATTTGTCCTAATTTGATTATCTGTATTACACAACATTAACATAATTTTTCCTCCTTACATGATCTACGTGAGATGGTTTGATCAGAATTTGAAATAAAGATGAAAATTATGATACCAAGGGATCTATTATAGCCATTTAAATTAGCATGATGTGTAAATATTAACAAGTTGCCATATTTTGATTTTTTTTTTCAATACATGTATGTAAATTATTCTCTTTCATAAAAAAAACTTTTCCTCAATCTTTTTACATCAGTGGATGAAAACAAATAATGTTAATGAAAAGAAATGTTAAATATCTTTAGTAAATTGAACGATTCATATGATAATGAGATTTATGTATGTCCAGAACTCACTGACTGGTGCAATGACCTAACACTCTGGGACAGTGTCCAAACACACTCGATGAAATTAAAAGGATTGTGGTTATTTTCTCAACATCACATATAATACAATCTTTATATTATTATTCAAATGATCCTAAAATTATGTCATTAGATCATTATGTATTTTACTGCACAAAAGAAAACTGAACACTAGAAATTACTATGTACCATCATGTCACAGCCAAATTGAAAGTATATTATAACACTTTAACATACAATAATACAGCACATATACACAGTAATAAAGATTTTTTTTTTTTGTATTTTGAAAAGGGTAAAAAAGTTTTTAATAAAGACAAAAAAGTTTTTTGTACACATTAAAAAAAGTTTGGATAACTTTGAAATTTTCACAAACAGTTAGTCAAATAACCTTTCAAAATTTAATTAAAAATTCAAAGAAAATAGAATTTGGGATAGATTGGGATGCACTTTAATCCAGTCACTGGTTTATCATCATCACTTAAATAAGGTTAACAGGATAATCTTAATTTTAAAATCAGGAATGCATCTATAGCTATCGAAAGTAAATCAATCGCATCTGCCAGTCACCTATTACAACTACATAAAGCAATTAATTTTCACCAAACAATGATTTATCATCATTTATGCTTCCTAAACAGCATGTGTTATAATTACATTACATTATTTTCAAAATCATCTCAACACAACTATCGTGACCGATAACATGAAAAGAAAAAAAACCATAATTTTCCAGAATTCCAGATACACTTGAAATTCAGCATTAATACATGTAGTCTTAAATGTCTAAACTGAAATATTCTTTCCAAATTTTAAGCGTCCTTTTCACTGAAAAGTGACAGCAAAAGCTGACAAGTGAGAGACACTTTCCTCAGACTATAAAGAAGCTTAAAGATACCACTTTTCTATTGAATTCTAACAGATATTTGGCTACTGTTCAACACCTATCACACAATGTACAAATACTGTAAACATCAAATCACTAACATACAGTGTACTATGTACTACATATACATACATCATACTACATATACATACAGTGTACTACATATACATACAGTGTACTACATATACATACAGTGTACTACATATACATACAGTGTACTACATATACATACAATGTACTACATATACATAGTGTACTACATATACATACAGTGTACTACATATACATATAATGTACTACATATACATACAGTACACTACATATACATACAGTGTACTACATATACATACAGTGTACTACATATACATACAGTACACTACATATACATACAGTGTACTACATATACATACAGTGTACTACATATACATACAATGTACTACATATACATACAGTGTACTACATATACATACAGTGTACTACATATACATACAGTACACTACATATACAAACAGTGTACTATATATACATACAGTGTACTACATATACATAGTGTACTACATATACATACAGTACACTACATATACATACAGTGTACTACATATACATACAGTGTACTACATATACATGTACATACAGTACACTACATATACATACAGTGTACTACATATACATACAGTACACTACATATACAAACAGTGTACTACATATACATACAGTGTACTACATATACATGTACATACAGTACACTACATATACATACAGTGTACTACATATACATACAGTACACTACATATACATACAGTGTACTACATATACATACAGTACACTACATATACAAACAGTGTACTACAAATACATACAGTGTACTACATATACATACAGTACACTACATATACATACAGTGTACTACATATACATACAGTACACTTCATATACAAACAGTGTACTATATATACATACAGTGTACTACATATACATACAGTGTACTATATATATACATACACTGTATTATATATACATAGTGTACTTCATATACATAATGTATTATACATGCATACAGTGTATTACATATATATGCAATGTACTACATATATACATACAGTATACTTTATTACATGCAGTACACTACATTTTGCATGAACCGTACTATATATACATACATACATTGTACTACATATGCATACACTACATCACATACACATATAATTCAATTGATGTACATACACTGTTCACCTTCCTCCATCTTCCATATAATTGTCTATACATTGTATTTGATTTTAGCACTTATATAGTTATATCTTTCAACAACAAGCAAGATTTACAGCCAGAGCAAACTATTATTTCCTCAATGGTAGTGTTTCTATAGACTATACATGATGAAACTTTGTAAGTATACTTCAGAATCAACTAATTTCCTCAGTGGTCAATCCCCCACTTCTTATTAGTTATATTGTTATGAAAAATAGCCCAACCTGTTGAAGAAACCATAAGCAGATACGTTCCTTTTGTGTTTTATCTCGTTCCTCTTCTTTGACTTCAAACTGTCGTTTTTCTTTGTTCAAATTTCAACTGCCTCAAACTTTTCAATATGTCTGCCGTCTGTTTCAACAGTGAGGTATGTGTGCGCATGCCAGAAATTGAAATCAGATATTGATTAGCTATGAAAAACCACGGGATCTGATTGACGTGAAAGACATATTTCGGGGGCGTGGTTTGAATTCTGAATGAACGGTCTGCAACCCGGAGTAAACGTCAAATTTCTCTTACGGCAGTAGATACATGTATATCTACGGTTGATATTATTAGTATGTTCTTTTTCCGGTTTTCTGTTTTGTCGATGTTTCTCTCTTATTTTCCCGGAGGATGGCCGGATTCCGGGCAATCTTCGGAATAATGCCGAAGTTTCACTATAGGTTCCCACGTGCACACGTCATGTTCGACTGGCTTAATTCCTCATTAAAGGCTTGATTCGGAAGCTAATAGTGCATGCTGAGAAATATATTTCATAACTTTTAATCATTAAGTCACATGAATCTAATGTTTAATCCACGGGGATCTGAGAGTTTGTTACAGCTAGTTTTGGACCTAACGTTAAACTACATTTTCAACGCAATTTAATACGTTGGGTTATTTAGATAAATTTTCGATAAATTCCCCCTCAATGGTCATATAAGTATTTACAAATGTTCAGTCCCTGTGGTTTTAATCAATATAACTTTAAACATTTTAATATCATTATAGATATATCAATATATTGATTACTCACCCCTAAAGATGCATTGGAACTCTTCCTTTTCAAAGGTTGGGATAGTTCATTATGAAATTTTAGGGGTGAACGAGTTAACGTACAATATCATAACCTTGTCCACTCTCTTTCCAAGCTGGATCGAGGTTAATTAATCGATTAAGTTGACCCAACTTGGGCAGCAAGGGGCGAGGGAAATCTACAAAACTAGTTAAGTTACACGTACAGTAAGTTCCATCTGACCTTTATAGCATTTAGCTGCTCGGCCGATAGATTTTTTTGCGAGAATTTAATACAGCTGTTTGAATACATAAAAGCATTTACAGAGGAATGAACCGCTGTTCATCCTAGTTTATTTGTTTCCCAATTTTTGAGAGAATGATTGATATACATATCTAATCTATATCTTCACACGTTTTCCTTCAATCATTTTCATAAACTAAAGCTACCAAGGCAGAGTGATTAACCAAACTTAAAATCAAGAGGCCCAGATGACCTGTCTTGGTAACATGGCAAACTATTATCCAGATCACATCAAGAGGACAAGGACAAACCCCTAGACCAATAGTCCAGTCAATTTATGATTTAACCTCGAACTAATTGCAACAGAATTTATTCTTTCATTTTTTGGTAGATGAGTATCATACTTATAAGAGTAAAAAAGTATCAGAATATACCAATGGGGGAGAGTGTTTTTTTGGCCTTCTGAAGGATCAGGAAAATTAAGAAAATCACACATATAACCATATTTGAAGTGTAATATCTACCTAATTTGTAACACTGGACATATGAATTTAACAGTATGTAAAAACCAACTAATATAGAAAACAGAAATGCCAAAATCTTCCACCCAAGGTATTGTATTGAAAAAAATAGAGATCTGTCAATATGGCCGAAGAGCATATTTAACAAGCCTATTTTGGCTTTTGTTGTCTTTTCAAATGCAGAGAATATATTGATTAACATCAGTATCATTTCCAGGTCACCAAATCATGACCTCTTATGGGATGTTGTCAGTCCTTATGTAACGGAGTGAGAGTACGGATCTGCATTTCAATCAGATTGAACCTAATATCATGTCTCTAGGCAATTCAGATGTTAGTTTGAATTTTTCGACATATATGACCATTCAAGAATGTCAAGGTCTTTCTAGATCTCATTCCTAAAGTTTGTTCTGCTTCTTCTTAGAAAGCTTTCATGTCATTAGTATCGGTTAAAAGTTTTTGACATATTTGACTCCTGTGACCTTGAAAGTAAGTTATTTTCCACCAATATTTTTCGGCTTCATCCAAGTTGTTACCATCAAAAAATCATGTCACTGGGCCTTTCTGTCTTTCAGAAGATGTTGTTTTAATGTTTTGAAATATTTGACCCCTGTGACCTTGAAAAAGGCAAAAAAAACCCTTTTTTTCACAAACTTTTTTATGCAGTTCTATTCAAGTCACTGGGCCTTAATGTTTTTACATATTTGACCCCAGTGACCTTGAAAAGGGTGAAAGTTTTTGTTTTTTAACAAACTATCCCAAGAACACTTCCAGCCAATTATCAAGAATTTTGGTATTTCAAAATAAGTAATTTGAAAGTTGTGACATATATCACCTTGAAAGATAATTATATAAAGTGATGTTTTCGCAAAATTTGTTTGGCTTCATCCCAGGAGCCTTCACACCAAATATCATGACTCTACACCTTTAAGTTCTGTAGATGAAGTTTTTTAAAGGAAAAGTTGACACCAGTACTGATGGACACCAAATCACTGTATAAGCTCAGGTGAGCTAAAAAAAGGCTGAAGTATGGAACATACCTTCTGCTTTTGGTGAACCGTTGAAGTCTCATTTTTCTTCAATGACAGATTACGAAGTTAACCAATGTGTTTCAGACATCCACCACCATGAGGTGGGGTCTTTATCCACTTCTGTGTACTGGGCATCTTTCATCCACTTGTGCATTTGCCTAACACTTGAAATCTGTACCTACCCAGTGTTTATATCGCACTACACAGTGGACAAACTATATACTAAGCTGGATGTAATATTTGCAGTCATGGTAAATTTCATTATTTATCCTTATTGCACAGTTGAAAAGGGCGATAACCCCTAGAAAACTTAAAAGCCATTGAAGGAAAACAACACAAATGCAAGATGTACTTTTTGAAATGTTTTACTCCAAGATGGAATGACAAAAGAAAAAAAACACAATTGGCACTTGCACCATAAGTTATGATTATATATATATGTTATCTCTTTTGTACTAATATGTCTAATTAAACCTTACACAAAACCAAGGATACTGAGCTGCTGCCTCGTTATATGGATAAGTGTTGT
Source organism: Mimachlamys varia (assembly GCA_947623455.1). Taxonomy (NCBI): domain Eukaryota; kingdom Metazoa; phylum Mollusca; class Bivalvia; order Pectinida; family Pectinidae; genus Mimachlamys; species Mimachlamys varia. Next base: position 37,199,278 of record OX392534.1, read on the forward strand.
CTGAGACTTCTACACACACTTTAAGGTCAATAACTAGGTCACCTCACACACTGTAAGGTCATTAACTAGGTCACCTCGCACACTGTAAGGTCAATAACTAGATCACCTCACAATGTAACGTCAATAACTAGGTCACCTCGCACACTGTAAGGTCAATAACTAGATCACCTCACACTGTAAGGTCAATAACTAGGTAACCTTACTGTTAGATCAATGACTAGGTCACCTCTTACTGCAAGGTCATTAACAAGGTCACCTCGCACACTGTAAGGTCATTAACTAGATCACCTCACACTAAGGTCAATAACTAGGTAACCTTACTGTTGGATCAATGACTAGGTCACCTCTTACTGCAAGGTCATTAACAAGGTCACCTCACACACTGTAAGGTAAATAACTTGGTCATCTAAACTGTGGATAACGCCTAAAGAAATATTGAACACATACACATCTTTTTTATATTGCAAATCACTTCTTTTCTGTAAAAATCTACATTGTTTTATGAATCTGATTTTTGTAATTCCAATTTTAGGTAAATGTCATGAACTATATCATCACTGCTGTTTAGTAAACAAATTATACTAGACAAGATTTTAGAGACTCCAATCCCAATTATGTACTAGACAAACCATTTCATTACTTATTTATAAATGAAAAGAAAATTAATTACATGTAAACATTTCAGTTAAAGCAATTTAAGAAGTTACTTTAAGATAAAAGATGACATATCTAGAAAATCACATTTAAATGACACCTATTTCTTATACAGTTCCAGGGAATGTCCTCTGATGATGATGATTGCACTCTAGCTGGGAAAATTACATCTACCGAAATTCATTGTTATAGTTCAAGACATACTTATTACACAAGAAAAGTGAAACACATGCAAGGCTACTGAGTTGTATGTTTTTTTTTGGGATATGATCTGTATCACTCATAACTTGCCTGATAATTTATGACATATTACCTTATATACTGTAGTTATACCTAAGTGACCTCAAAAAACAATAAAATAAATAATGAATATGGAATAAATTTACATAAAAAAACCCATAAAGTTTTCTGCCAAAGGAGGCTAACAAGCGACTTGGAAAGCCAAATGTGTACAATATGATACTCTCCTTTTATTGGCTAACTAGCTCAAGATGCCTACAAAAAATTCAAGTACAGTAAAACTCCACTTACTCAAACTTGATTTACCCGAATACCCCTCATTCGTCGAAAATGTTTTTTTGCTCCAGACCAAGTTCATACATATTCAACCAACCTTGGATTACTTGAATACCATGTATTCCTCGAACTATTGATCAGGTCCGCACGAGTTCGAGTAAGTAGTTTTTTACTGTATGACAAACACTGATGAAAAGAATACAACACTACAAGTTCTACATGTCATCAGATCATGATGTAGGTTTCTGTATGGGCTGTTGTAATCCTGAGGAGAGGTGGGGTGGTAAGCCAGGGGGTAGGGTGAGGGAAAGTTAACCTGAGGAGAATTGGGGTTTGTGATAGGCCAGGGAGTCGGACTGTATTATACGAGGAGGTGATCAACCAGGGGGTTGGGACTGTAATACGCGAGGTGATCAACAAGGGGGTTGGGACTGTGATAGGCCCTGGGGTCTGTGATGCCCTAGGCTTAGTAAGAAAGGCTCTGAAGCGTAGGATAGGTGGGATTGGGCACCGATAGTCCTAGGGAAGAAGGGCTGTGATAAGCTTGGGGATCAGGGCTGTTATAAGCCTAGAGACATGGGGTTGGCCGGGGGTAGGGCTCTGATAAGCCTAGTGAAGTAGGGCTGTGGTGAGCCTCTGGATTGGGGATCTTTTAAGTCTAGGTTAGGTGGGGTTGGGGATTGGCTCTGATAAGCCTAAGAAAGTAGGGCTATATAAGCCTGGAGGCCAGAGTAAGCCTATGAAGAGGTAGGGGCAGGTTTGAGGTGGGGGTGGGGTTGGGCTTTAGGCAGGAGGGCTATTATAAAATTGACAAAGAGAACTGTGATACGCTTGGGGGTCAGGCTGTGGTATGGCTAAGGAAAGGTGGGCTCTGAATAGCCTGGGTAGGGGGTTGGGCTTTGATAAGCCTAGGGGTTTGGGAGCCAGAGCACAAAAAGGGTAGAATGGGTATACGTAATAGGTATACAGAATGTGTTTCAATACCCGATATAATGTGCCTCTGGTCTGGCGGCTACTGACCTTGAGAATTACTGGTTTATATGTATGGTATGTGAAACCCTTGAACTGGGCCAATCATTTGTATTATCTTATTTGAACACTCATAATGGTAGCACCTGTTTTTATGTTAGTTTGGAAAAGCTGAATCAAATTCTACAAAATATAAGTGTTTCACAAGATGAACATATAACAAATTATCATGGACAAACACAACATCACGACCTACTTTAGCAATGAAAACATTTCATCAATTTACATCTACTTATATATATTAGTTATAAACAATATACACAAAAATTCAATAATACTAAATAGACTTTATGTTCATTCCTAAAAGATGTAGAATAAAAAATAATTTGTCCTAATTTGATTATCTGTATTACACAACATTAACATCATTTTTCCTCCTTACATGATCTACGTGAGACGGTTTGATCAGAATTTGAAATAAAGATGAAAATTATGATACCAAGGGATCTATTATAGCCATTTAAATTAGCATGATGTGTAAATATTAACAAGTTGCCATATTTTGATTTTTTTTTTTAATACATGTATGTAGATTATTCTCTTTCATAAAAAAAACTTTTCCTCAATCTTTTAACATCAGTGGATGTAAACGAATAATGTTAATGAAAAGAAATGTTAAATATCTAAAGTAAATTGAACGATTCATATCATAATGAGATTTATGTATGTCCAGAACTCACTGACTGGTGCAATGACCTAACACTGTAGGACAGTGCCTAAACACACTCTATGAAATTAAAAGGATTGTGGTTATTTTCTCAACATCGCATATAATACAATCTTTATATTATTATTCAAATGATTCTAAAATTATGTCATTAGATCATTATGTATTTTACTGCACAAAAGAAAACTGAACACTAGAAATTACTATGTACCATCATGTCACAGCCAAATTTAAAGTATACTATAACACTTTAACATACAATAATACAGCACATATACACAGTAATAAAGATCAATTTTTTTTTTTTGTATTTTGAAAAGGGTAAAAAAGTTTTTAATAAAGACAAAAAAAGTTTTTTGTACACATTAAAAAAAGTTTGGATAACTTTGAAATTTTCACAAACAGTTAGTCAAATAACCTTTCAAAATTTAATTAAAAATTCAAAGAAAATAGAATTTGGGATAGATTGGGATGCACTTTAAACCAGTCACTGGTTTATCATCATCACTTAAATAAGGTTAACAGGATAATCTTAATTTTAAAATCAGGAATGCATCTATAGCTATCGAAAGTAAATCAATCGCATCTGCCAGTCACCTATTACAACTACATAAAGCAATTAATTTACACCAAACAATGATTTATAATCATTTATGCTTCCAATACAGCATGTGTTATAATTACATTACATTATTTTCAAAATCATCTCAACACAACTATCGTGACCGATAACATGAAAAGAAAAAAAAACATATTTTTACAGAATTCCAGATACACTTGAAATTCAGCATTACCCCCCGGTAATACATGTAGTCTTAAATGTCTAAACTGAAATATTCTTTCCAAATTTTGAGCGTCCTTTTCACTGAAAAGTGACAGCAAAAGCTGACAAGTGAGAGACACTTTCCTCAGACTATAAAGAAGCTTAAAGATACCACTTTTCTATTGAATTCTAACAGATATTTGGCTACTGTTCAACACCTATCACACAATGTACAAATACTGTAAACATCAAATCACTAACATACAGTGTACTATGTACTACATATACATACATCATACTACATATACATACAGTGTACTACATATACATACAGTGTACTACATATACATACAGTGTACTACATATACATACAATGTACTACATATACATACAGTGTACTACATATACATACAGTGTACTACATATACATATAATGTACTACATATACATACAGTTTACTACATATGCATACAGTGTACTACATATACATACAGTGTACTACATATACATACAGTGTACTACATATACATATAATGTACTACATATACATACAGTGTACTACATATACATACAGTGTACTACATATACATGCAGTGTACTACATATACATACAGTGTACTACATATACATACGATGTACTACATATACATACAGTTTACTACATATACATACAGTGTACTACATATACATACAATGTACTACATATACATACAGTACACTACATATACATACAGTGTACTACATATACATACAATGTACTACATATACATACAGTACACTACATATACATACAGTGTACTACATATACATACAGTGTACTATATATACATAGTGTACTTCATATACATAATGTATTATACATGCATACAGTGTATTACATATATATGCAATGTACTACATATATACATACAGTATACTTTATTACATACAGTACACTACATTTTGCATGAACCGTACTATATATACATACATACATTGTACTACATATGCATACACTACATCACATACACATATAATTCAATTGATGTACATACACTGTTCACCTTCCTCCATCTTCCATATAATTGTCTATACATTGTATTTGATTTTAGCACTTATATAGTTATATCTTTCAACAACAAGCAAGATTTACAGCCAGAGCAAACTATTATTTCCTCAATGGTAGTGTTTCTATAGACTATACATGATGAAACTTTGTAAGTATACTTCAGAATCAAATTAATTTCCTCAGTGGTAGTGTTTCTATAAACTTTACATAATGAAACTTGTAAGTATACTTCAGAATCAACTCACTTAAAAGGATGTTAATATTAACTATCATTTTAACTTGATACTGTATCAGTTGTTAATTCTTTAACACACATTTTTTTTCACCGTGAAATAGTACTAAAAAGATTATAAAAGAAATTGAAAGAAACCTGTAGCACTTATAAGGAGGAAATTTCCCACGTTCCATGGTGAACACATTGATATACATATTTATCATCAGCGAAACGATAAATAGAGAAATTGAACAAAAACTGGTATATTTTACTCACATTTACCAAACAAAATTTGTCCTCCCCATTTGGTTACTAAAATACATACTGATTTATATATCACCTCATTTAAATCATATTAATACACAACTTTAATATAAACTGTTCCAACTTTTCCCATTTCACGCCTCTAATGCTCTATAACAAGTTCCCTCTTCGATATGAAAAGTGTCAACATTTCTACTACAAGAATTACTGTGTACCTACTGCATGAACTGGTATATAATACCATCCTCATGCATAACACCCCATAAATTAACAAAACAAAACAATGAAAAAAGATCTTGGCACTCGTTAACAGATCTACATATCTACTTAATATTTAACTCATTCCCCCCTGAAAACACATCTGAACTCTTCCTCTTCAGAAGTTGGAATAGTTCATTATGAAATTTCATGGGAGAATGGGTTAAACTCACAACAATAAACTGTATCAGCATTATACAACAATAACCAGTAACACGGGTTTTACAGAAATCATCAAATTCCAGGTGCATTAGACTTTCTCAACTTATATAAACGGAATTTAAAAAAAAACCAACGTTTTAATTCTTACTACCTCGTACTATTTCATTTCTAGACTTGTACTTCAATTAAATAAATGAAACCTAGACTACTGTACTAATCTTCAATAAATGTGTATAAAAAAGATACCATACCACCAAGACTTACTGTTCTTTTCAATTGTTTCTAAATTGTTAAAATATGGCCTAAAATTGAAACACAGTACAACATTTTTTTATTTAGGGTTATTAAACCATGTAGACAGCACTGGATAACATTGAAAATCAGGTTCCATCATTGGAGTACAAGTTGTAAGTACAAGCACCTGCTTCATGTGGTCTTTGTAGACTAAATATTTACATGTAGGTAAGATGTGGCAAATCTCAGTTGTGTATGTATCTTCAATTGCAAAACCCTTGATGGCACACAAAAAATCCCTCTTTGAGTAGTTGTATAGGCCATGGCAACGTTTCTCTTACAAATCAAATGCACATTTATTCAATGATTTAAGGATCCCTGCCCTTTCATTTGGATATATTATAAATCAAGTGATAAACCAAAAACAGGTGATAATACAAGAACTACATTACAAAGATAATATGCCAGGAAAACAGTTCATGAAGGAAATGTGATTATAACCAAAAAGTGACATTAACAGACATGATATTAAGAGAAATGTACTGTAGCATGATAGAGCCTGGGCACGTACCCTGACCAAGAACATGGTATAGCTTGGTATAGTATAACAAGTCCAGAGTTTGAATCCCAGTTAATCCATGCTGGCTGATTTTGTTTTTTTGACATTATTTATTCATGCCAGAAAAAAAGCACTTCCAATACATGTACTTTATCTACATTTTCTGGCAGTGGTACAGGGAACCTTAAAGCATTCTGATTATTCTCAATCTACAAACTATAAAACAACTCAACAATGTTAAAAGAGGTGTAAACGTATTTCTGAGTAAGTTATGCTTTTCTCACAAGCTCTTTTGTTTACCGGTAACAAAATATGACAAAACTTATTAAAGATGAGATCTTCTTCAATGCTGTCAGATATATGAATGTACAATGCGATATATACAGTATACTAGTGTCACACAGTAACTGATGAAAACAAATATGTGTTACTGTTGTGACAAATCTAATCACATACAGCAGACAAGGCTTCACTTTCATGAATCACCTTATTTGGCCATCAGGAAATCATTCTCCAGTTAGAAAAGAATCCTTATTTTAATTAAGAAATATTCAAGAAACTGACCCCAAGATCATGAAACAATCTTAGACTTAGATTTCAGCTGAGCCAATCACGTATGACGTTACTTTTTGTAATGCTACTCGTGATTGGCTAAGTCAAAACTTCAGACTTACTAAGACTTAATATTGTTTCATGATCCCGGGGCCTGGGCCCTCAGCATGAATTTCCACATCATTATACAAAAAATTCTTACACTAAGTCTAAAAGCACTCATGATATTATCAGATAATTGGGACATTAGATTTAAGAATGAATAAGAGAAAAATCCTTGAAAAAACAATTAACAAGTATTCGATGACATGATCTAATTTGTTCAAAATGCTGGAAATCTGCAACACACAGTGGAAAGTAACCTATTGCACATACCATGGCAAGCACATGCTGAGTATGTGCGGCATCGGGCCCGTTATATTATCTACACACACGACATCAGAGACGGCTAATGAGCTTGAACTGCTGAAAATTCTATTTCATTTGTTATTATTTGCAAAAGAAACAAAATGCATCAATATCAGCAAAAGTTCTTTTATAATTTCATCAACAATATAAACAAAAAATATTTACCAATTACAAGAACTTATTCTGAACATTTTTTTTTACTGGAAAAAAACCCCTAGCAAATCATATTAATGACATTAAACACTAAATACAAATGAGCATCAGCCTTCTAATTAGGATTTTAATTTTGCACAAATATTTAACACTGTTCATGTATACGTACCTGTATATAATTTTGCAATCATTTATATTTTTATACCATTTTACTAATTATTAACCTTATATCTGTACCTGTATATCATTTTGCAAGCATTTAACTCTATGCATAAATAAATAATGTACCTGTACATCATTTTATGACCATTTAATCCTATATCTCATAACACTAACCTGTATATCATTTTGTAATCATTGAATTCAATAACTGCATATAATCTATGTTTTACATAAATCAATATTAAATATATTTTGTTCTTAAAACACTAACATTTAATTCTTTTACACTACTGTACAAATACACATGTTAAATTTCATTCAAATCTATATCAATGCAGACTCTGTCTGTTGTATATATATATTCTATAAATGCCATCTAAGACTGATCTCTCTCCAGAAAGTCGGCCCTATATCATACACAAGTGGTAATCACCCAAAATCTTAAGTACTTAATGTGCAATCGAAGAAATCCTCTGTTGAAATTAATATACATACATATATATTTAATGGTAACTACAAAAAAATATCCATTAAGTGGGACTTCGACTTAGCCATTGGATTTCAATTTCCTGCAAAGGATACATGTACAGTATTAAGATGCAAAGGACACCTGTATTAAGATGCAGTGTGTATCGCCATTTATGATACAAGTACTAGCCTTGAGTTAAGATGATTTTGTTTATAGTATGAAAGGAAGTAGGTTACCAAGTTATTGTCAACAAGACGAGTAATTAACAACACAGGTAACAAAGCCATTTCCTTTGGAGTACCAACACAGGGTACATAGCAATTTTCCCCAAGACATTCATCAGTTCACAAATTCACTATTATACACATGAAGGAACACACATTCATTATGGACTAGGGGCACACTCATGATCCAGCATTTCCTGTGAGAACAGCCACGATAAGATTCCTGTGACAAACAGGTGTCAGAGCATCTTCTTGATATCCCGTCACAGAACACAATGTAATCTCAAAAATTGATTGAACACCACGGTAGACACCCCTGCATGTTATGGGTCTGAAGAAATCAAAGCTAAATGATAATCAGCTGATTTTGGCATCCAGGTAAAATATATTTCGTTGTGGGTGACTATTCAGATAAAAAGTCACATACAAGTAAATCAACATTTCAGCATGTCTTGAGCCAATATTATAATATTGTTGAAAAATAATCTCAAACTTCAATGTACGATTACTTAGCATACTGATCGTAGAAAGCTATCTTGACTTTTTCGATCTGATGGCAAAGTTTGATGGCAGGTCCAAGTTTGAGCTCCAGATGTTCCTGTACAGTTGGCAAGGTAAGTAGCAGTAGTGCTTGGCCGTCAATCTCCTGAGAATGGAGGAAAACATGTTAGAGGTACAGTATATATACCATCTTGTGGGCGTTATTAATATAGAGCATCTTATTTGTGTTGTTCTTTTTCTTCCCTATCCATCACATACAATCAGGGAAAACACATTTCTACTTGGTGTCCCGACCAGGAATCAAACCCAGGAGTCTGGGTCAATAAGCGACAGCTCCATCAACCGAGCTAGAGAAGCATGTTTCCCCAGCTGAGTGACAGAGACCATAGTTAACACTATGCACAAATCTCACTGACCCGCTTTTTTTTCATAATATATGTCCCGGAGTACGAGGGAAGATAAATTCAGAAATTTCTCAACAATCATTTATTGAATATTGGCTGGTGTTATTTTGTTGATTAGTTTTTGAGATGTGTGAAACAAGAACAAAAGATCTCTAATAACTTTCAGATTACAACCTCTCCCAGTTTTCACAGGACATGCCAGAAATGACATAAAAGCAAAAAATCTATGAGTACATGTATGAATATCTGAGATACTATAAATAATTAACACAATAAGACAAAATTTAGCAGATAATCCTTTACAACCATGGTTTGCTCGTAAATTTTCATTTGTGGAATTGTTGAACAATATATAATCAGTGTTACAACCAATCTTGTTTTTGCATGTCTTAAAGTTTAAAATCGTAAGTGCATTAACATTGTTTTCACAACTATTAAACCTGATTGTACCATATATCAGGTTATCTAATCCTTGAAATTAAAATTGATGATTTTTAACTAGAATATATGAAAATAAAAAATAAATATACCTGATCTTTGAAAAGTCGACATAAATGAGCACAGTCGGTCGTTTTGATGAATTTAACCACCTCTGAAACGGTCCAATTCAGTGGGTTGGACTCCAAACGTAGCATTTCCTTGGGTTCCTTCTTCTCTTCCTTGATCACTTTACTATGGGCGTGCATCAGCTATACAATGTAAAATGACCAGTCACTTCTATAGGTCAGGCAAGTACATGTAGTTTGAGGATCAGTAAGTTCAAAAATAAGTATACATATATACAGTAGTCTTAGTATGTTGATTGTGCTACACAAAATGGTAACTTGTCAAACTGTTTTTGCTTTTAACAGGTTTCTAATTTTTGTCTTTATATAAGCTGTGAAAGTAAATAAATCCCTAATCCCAATATCACCACTTTCAAATAAATAAACTACAGTGTACTGTAAACATTTTGGGGCAATCAAATTTTGCCATATTACCAAAGGATAAGCATAATGATAAATAGACGCACTCAAAATACTTGTTGTGTAAAGCAATATACAAAAGATGTAACTAGTGCAATCATAATTTAGCGGATCACTTTCAGCGTGAAAAACAAGTAAGATTATCGCTTAAATATGTATACATAGTGTATTTACAACATTTGTTTTAGCAGACAAAAATTAACAAGTTTCTCTTTTACCTTAGAGCTTTGACCCTTGCCGTGATTAAGGGATTTCACAGGTGACGATCCTGGAGTAATGAGTATCTTTTTATGAGTTCTTCGCTCAAAACTATATTTTGGCATTTTAGCACCTCTGGTTTTAATCTCTGACGGTGGGGGGAGATGATGAGTGTATTTCCTCTTGTTACTGTATTTTCCTGGTTTGCGTTTGATTATTTTCTCAGTCGAGTCATTTGTACCACTACTATCGACAGTGCGTGTGTCACTAGCTACACTATCTTTGTCCTCATCGCCGTTCTCCTCCTCTTTATCCAAAGTAGGCAGCAAATCTAGCGGAGCCTCATTCAAATGTAACAGCCTTATCTTTCTCCTTCTTCCACGTTTTCCAGGTTTCTTTGGTCCATGTTCTAAATTTGTATGACCACCAGGTGGTCGACCCAGCTTCTTTTTCTTCTTTCCATAGTAGTAAGCTATAACATATATCAACATTATCAGACAAGTGTGAGCTCAGTATCTGCTGCTACCATTAGGGAAGGAACCCAAGACCTTCCGATACATTTTCACCCCCAAATTTGTGAAATACAAATGGAAGAAATCTTCATTTCTAACAATAGTAAGCAAATGGGAATTTTAGGATGATATTAATATTGTCTGAAAAATCATTTGAGAATTGGTTATTTTTGTCAAATATAATGCCATCAGTTGGAGTTTATGTGTCAATGTATTTTCAGCAAGGAGTAACTCAGATATGCCAGTTCAGGTCAATGATTAGTTGGACCACCAAGCTTTATCCTAGGTATAACTTGATTAAGCTCTATTTACCTTTAAATACCATATTATCATCAAACATCTCTACAACACTGCATCCTTTAACTGTTTTTTTTAAAGTCTCACTTGAATTATTCTGATAGCTTACTGTATTTGGTCTTGGTGAGTTGTGCACATGATTCAGGACAGCTGCCGTTGACAAAGTTAGGACTGATGAGGTTTGGACAGCACTCCAGTTTGATACAGACGGAGCGACAGAACTCCTCCAGCTGGTCTGTGGTGCGACAGATCTCAACCATAGCACGGTAACTCTTTCCCTTATATCTGTAATATTATCAGTTTACTACCTAGTATCAGGTACAAATTATATCATTTCTTCAGCAAAAGTCAAAAGGATTCCGATCAAATTTAATTCATGGACACAAGAGGAACCAAGAATATCAAATTATTCTCAAGAAGACCTACAAAAATTTGACAAGCAATTAATTCAATTTTGCTCAAATTGTGTTTTTCTTGGAAAAAGAAGTAGGAAAATATGGGTTTTCAATTCAAAGTTCAATTAATCCAATATTACAGTCAACTTGAGTTTAGAGAACAAGGAACAGTTGACCTGTCTAAGATGTATATTGTGAGGATAAAATTTTCTTTTACTTAACGAAAGTTTGGTTCACAAGTCTTTAATTTTAGATATTAACATTTTGAACATAGGCATACAATATATATGGTACAAAAATCATTGTTTATAATGACAAAAAGCAACTCCAGTCTCTGGGTTGTAACACTACAGCGAGGAAATGCTATGACCATACACTGAAGCCAGTATAGACATGGACCCATGTTGTGTTATAAGTCAATATCTAGTATATTTTACTCACTTGGCTTTGAGAGATTGCTGCATCATGTTAGGATTGATTTTGCCCTCGACTTGGAGCTCACGTAAAACCCGACAGGACTTGTAGGCAACGTTGATGAGCATGGACAGCACCTCCTTCATCACCAGGGAGATGGGGCCGGGGCCTACACACTTAGGGAGCAGGGCTATGCGGCCCTTACTGAGGTAGGGGCCGGAGAAACACTGATGGTTGTAGTAGATCTTGGGACACCAAGCGTTTCCTGTCAACAGACCACCGATATAGATTACAATTAGTATGATTATTTTCAGATTTGTCTCTCAAGTCATTCCACCAAAGGACCAAAAGAAAAGATGCAATCTCTGTAAACACTAGCTACAAACACAATGATTAAACCGATCTTTGATCCTCACCTGCACTGTCTCCATTCTTCAACTGTGTGTAAGCTTCATCTGTGAGATTGTCGGGGAGTCTGTCAAAATTTTAGGAAATGTTGTTAGCTTGCAAAGAGATACCATCATCTTAATTTAAACAAAGACTTGCTCAATAATGAAAAATATTTAATATGACACTGGATTCTATATCAGGTGTAGTGAACATTTAAAAAATTTGAAATGGTATTACTGAGAGTTAGACAAGTCATTTCATTTTTTGTTTTTGCCTTCATGCTAGCATTCAAAATGCTGAGGTATGATTTACTTCAAATTTCCAATGGAATTGACAAAGGAAATAGAATGAATTTCAATGAAACATATTTCATTTATAAGTTTTATGCATTAGTTTAAGTATATCAAATAGTTATTGAATTACCCTGGGGGAACCACCGCGACACGTTTCTGAGGACGACCTTTCAGTCCAGTTTTCCTGGGAGGCTTCAGTTGGTAGCCATTACTCTCACACCAGCCAACAGGAAATAGGTGGTGTGAGTCAACGTGTTCAATGTGACTGGCGACCACACGGGCACTGTTGTCAAGGTGAATCCAAATCAACGGCTCTACTATCTTTGTAATTGTTGCAGCACATATCTGGTTAGGGTTTTCAGGATTGACCGCCTCCAACTTCATGCCACGTTCAAATTGGTGATCTGGTTTGTCCTGTGAAGGAGTGATAAAAAGATTTAAGATTTAAAAGGAGTTCAGTTAAATGTGTGTCCCAAGATAGGTACATAATTATGTAATTTGATCAGAAATATGTTTGTGTGGTAGTGCTACTTCTATCACTTCCCCATCACTATATAAGAAAGGTTGTCTGAAAAATAGTATTTCATCTCTTTCATTAATTCAATATTGGAGCATCTATCATCAATTTTGAATTTCAAATTTTACAGAAAGGAAATAAAGCATTATTTAATTGTAAGAAACCTTTTTTTTCATTTAAAGAAATTAACTATAATTTTTGTTTCTTTTTTACTATGGCAACAAAATTAGAAACAATAAAGAGATATTAGGAAATATTTACTAAATTAAAACAGGATTCTGGTGCTGCCTTTGAACGATTGTATTCCAGATACTCATTCCAGTTGAAATCCATTTTAGGCCAGCCTGTAATTGAAAAAAAAAACTTCTAAGTTCATCTAATACATTGACTTGACCTCATAATTCATAGTATAAAAGTGAATGAAGGTTCTATTAACAAATATGATGTAAGCAAAAATGAAATGATAATTTTTTTTAACTAAACAGCAATCAAAGTACAATTCTGGCTTTAAAACAGCAATTAACAAATGATTATCAATGTAGATTTTTTTCTGAAATTTAATAAAGCATTTTAACAGATATAATTATAATTCTGCTTCACTTCTTCTGTTAAAGTACCTTTGGGTGGAGTTAGTTTAAGTCCCTTGTAGTGACACCAATTAGCAGGGAAGATACACTTCGAGTCGGAGTAACAAGAGAAGCGTATACGGAAATGTGGATCTGTGGACTGAAGGTCATCAAGCTCCACCAGGAAGTACTTTTTGTCCAGGATGTCCACAACCGTAGCCGGACAGATCTGGTTCCGTGTGAGGGGATTCAAAGCTTCAAGCTTCCATCCCTTCTGGAAAGTGTGATGGACAATTTCTACCTGGTCCTGAAATTAAAATATAACTGTTTTTTTCTAGGTACATGTGCTATGAACGAAATGAAATAAGACAAAATATAGGACCTTGGTAATCTTTTGTTCCAGGTACAATATCACAATCATGAAAATGCTTTTGGTGGTAGCATCGGCTCCAATTACAATAGAAAGAAATTAAATTTGACAGAATCATACATTTCAAATTGCACTAAACATGGACCTGGTACATGCATACCCTAAACATGTACCAGGGTATGTATTTACAAAGTCATCAGTCATCACTTAATCTCCATCATTTACATGGGATTTTCTTTGATTAAAATAACTAGAGAGCAGCCCCTGTGCCACGAAAGTACTTATGCCCTATATGTTTTAGCGTTAGGTAGTGTTCACACATACAGAACCTGCAATACCTATGTATTGTAGCATCAAGATACTGAATACAATATATGCACTATAATATACGCAAATAATACAATACAAGTAATACTCTTTCCACCGAGACAGACAGTGCTTTAAACAAATGCATATCACGTCAGGTGTTTTAATACACAATTCATAAGCACTTTTACTAAATCTTTGACACAAAAGATCGTAAGATGTTTATGCATTTACCTTAAATATGGCCAAGGGTAGGATCATATTCTCCGATTCCTGTAAAGCTTTCTCTAGAATCTGCATCCATTCATGCTCAGAGTGCTCACTGAAGAGTTCTGGGGAAAAGATAGAAAGAAAAGTTCCTTTTTTTATAAAATGTAATATGACAGTCTGTAATACTGTATATTGATTAAATTTTGAACAAGATTTGTTGATGAAAAGGTTAGTCATTATGGGAAAGTATTCCAGAAAACACAGACTGTGTTTACCGGTAGTTGCTTTTTGGCTTGCAATGCATGTTAGAGTAATTTGTATGCGCTGATAAAATATCATACATGTACTGGTAGGTAGTCTTAGTCCTTTTTCTCAACAATTTCAGATGAGATGGCATTATTTGATGAATAACTAATAAAATAATTGCCATTACTGTACTAATCTTGTTTCTAACTTACAATCAAGACAAACAATAATGAAGCTCTGTTGTAAGTTTATTGTACTCTGATTTCAAGAAGTGCCTGATGGTCTGGTTAATTATTTCATTACAATCTCTTTTTATATTTGTCAATATGAGTCTGCATCAAATAGCCCTAGTTCTATAAAACAGCTTTTATCAATCGCCCAAGTGACCAAGATTGCTTTGCCATCAATATAGTTTCATCAACAATGTAAAAATACAACTTTAATTATTAGTGAACTCTTAAATGCCCAATATACGTAACTTCAGGGAAATTTTTGTGATTCTGAAAAATTCTGAAGAAAAAAAACCCAGTTGATAACCATGCAAAAATAAGCCTAAAACGAAGTAAACCTGAGCGGTAACTAAAAACAAAATCTTGACAAAAAAATCCAAAGAGTTGAAAATTATTCAGGTGGGGCCCACTTCAACAACAAACTGAAGGTTGAAGACCGTTCGAAATGAACGCGTGTTTACAAATAGCGTGTTTCAACTGCTGCTGTACCGTTAACCGCGTAAGAATTCATCTTGAGTATTGCTGATATCAGTTAATCTTAACTAAATCTATAAATATAATAAGTTATTAGGCTTGATTTTCGCTTCAAGTTTTGCCGAAAGTTTCGTATATTGGGCCTTTAAATCTAATGACTGATGAGTACAAGTTGCTAATTAAATTCATTGGATAAACTGTTTTATTTAAATACCAGGTAGCCAAAAACATTTCAACATTTGTTCCATCCATAAATGTGTAAATGATGTGCATTGATTAGGTTGCCTTACAAGTGTCAACTGTGAAGAATTTCTATTAAGCTCAGCGTTATAGCACCAGACTGGAGAGCCAAAGGGTTAGAGCCCTAGTTAGCAACGGCTTATTCCTTATTCATTATTCCTAATGACCTTATTCACTACCCTTGTCCTACTACATATGGATTAAAGTACAAGTTATAATGAAAACAATCTTTGGTTAACGTCACCATGTTAAAAATGAAATTCTTAAAATGTAAATAATATAAGAGTGTACCTTTAGGTGGATTATATCTGTAAGCATTTGACTTAGCCCAGCCAATGGGGTGCAATCTGTGGTTTAGGTAAAAGAGCCAGAAGTCATTTGCTGCAGTGTCAGCTCCCTCAAACCTGAGATACAGACGGCCTCCCACATTCTCTATAATTTTGACAAGCCATATCTCCATGGGATTGATGGGGTGCTGGAGCTCCAGACGCATTCCCTGCTTCAGCTGGTCGATAGGGGTGATGCCAGTAGTCTGGAATACATAAATAGTGAAATTATTCAAATACGCTCCAATGTGTACATACCTAGTGTAACAGAAATCACTTGATGAAATCAAATATGAAAAGGGATAATTCATCAAAATATGCTCTAACAAGTAATAATTCAGTTCATTAAAATACATTTCATTTGATGTATGTAAACTCTGACACCCATTTACAACAAATAAAGAAGTAATTCATGAATAACAGATACACGCTATATTTCACTTTTGCAATTACACTATAAATATATAAAAATGTAACAGAGATTATTACTTGATTTTCTTCAGGAAGGAGACGGAAAAAATTACAACAGATTATTAGTACTGTGCATTAGCAATTAAAAAATACCCAATGTGCAGATGTTCCACAATAGTAAAATATATACTACCCTATATCTCTATAATTTTCCAACAGCATCCACAATCATCATTTGTTAAAGATATCAAGCTAGATTTCCATTCTACTATCATTTATCCGCCTTGTTCAACAATATTTCATTTCGATATCTAGTAATTATATAATTTTGCTTTACCATAGAATTCATATGGAAAACAGATGGAGTGTTGTACATCCAGACATCACTTTTCCTTCAAGTGTTTTTAGATGAAAAAAAAATCTTTTTCTAAAGTAAAACATTATTTATCCCAGTACGAGTAATCTTGCTGTTCACCGTCAAGCTACTTCATCATTATAATAATGATGGACTATGGTGGACTGGAGTAACAGTGTTCCACTTCATACATACCTTATCCAGAAGGTAGGATGGGGCTGTTCTGGCCCCGGTGAGGGACTTGACTAAAAACTCCCTCCAGTCCTCAAATTTGTCCTTTATGGCTGGAAATACATCAACACACACAATGTATCTCTATCAAACTAAACAGGCTGACTCAAAAACAATTTTTGCTTTGAATATTTCATTCACCCAGTATGAATTTATATGTACATCTTCATGTATATATCCAAAATTCCTTTGTATGACCAATTTGTGTTTTACAAATTCCAAAATACAGTACAGGTGCTTAGAGTACTTGTGATAAAATTATTTGATTTTTTTAACTGTATTTCCCCCCATTTTTACAGACATCCTTTGATCAACAAAATTTAAGAAAATCCTACACTTGATATATATATTGGTCTTTATATTTCCAATAAATCGCGGACACAGTGTCAACTTTAGATGACGTACATTCAACGATCCTCCTACCTTCTGGAGGTTGTAGTATCTGATTGTTCTGTGCACACCAGCCAATGGGATGGATTTCAGAGGTCATAAGGTCACACCAAAAGTCCGCTGATGTGTCCTCCTCATATCCATCGTACCGTAGCCGTAGCAACGGACCACACGTCATGATGACAGAGGCCACCCAGTAGGTGTCGGTATGACATTTGTTGGGAACCTCCAGCTTCATACCCTTCACAAAGCCACTCTCCAGACTACATTCCACCTGTAAGAAAAAATCAGTCTTAATGCAATATTCCGATATATTAACAGTTTCAGACACAGTTTTTGACATTTCCATAATAGATCTACAAAGTATGAGCTTTAATGCCAGTTTAGAACTTACTGACTGTAAATTTTAACTTCTTAAGTGATTAATATGTAATTTTTTCCACAAAAATAACATAAAATTACAATGTGTAGTCAAAAAAATATTCAAAAAACCCTTTTTTCAAATTGATCAGCCTCATCTAGAAAACTGTAACATGGTTTACCATATGCAATATATATATGGGCCTACTGTTTCAACCTACAAATGTACAAGTGTGAAAATACTTTAAATATTTTATCATACATGTTTAAAGGCTGTCGGAGGAACTGCAGATGCCCCGGTTTCCTGAAGGTATTCCTCCCATACAAACTCAGGCTCAGCATATTCCACAGGTACCCCATCTGTGTATATACAAACCAGTTGAAATAATTAACCAGGAAGTACAAAGATGTAAGTCACCATCTTAGATTATAATATAGCTAATAAGCAAACATTTTCATTGACTTTAATAGCTTCTCAATGACAAATAAGTAAAGTCAACAAATAATGATTTATTGCAAATGATTTGGAACCAGAAAGTAAAATATTCTTAATTACTATCTTATAGATCAATCTTCGACATAAGGAAAAAGATTTCTTTGGAATAAAATTGGCAAGATCCTAATAACTGCAAAACTTAACAGTTATTTCAATTTACTGTATATACATGTATACAGAAAGCAATCTCACCTGCCGTGTAATCAGCCGTGTCGATATTGTCATACTTGGTACTATTTTGTGAACTAGACTTATCTCCCTTTGATTCCTTTGTCTCACTGGTGACATTGGAAGTCGTCCTTTTGGTGGCGCTATCGTCTGCTGATTTTTCCTTAGTGCTTGAGATCTTTTTGCTTGTTTCTACAACATTTTTGGCAGTAACAGGAACAGGAGTATTGGGTTTAGAACTAGATTGAGTTACTGGGACTAACACAGGTGGCATGTCTGGAGTATTACATTTGGATGTTGATGGGGTCTTTTTACTAAGGTCTGTTGGCATTTCTGTGTCGGCTCCTGGAAAAGACCCTGGTCTGGACGGGGTTCCATGACTGGCAGGTGATATTGGTGCGTTTAGATACTGAATGGGTTGATGTTGAAGAGTTTGCAGTGTGTTGGGTCCACCGGGGGTAGGACCTGTGGTGAACAGACCCGTGGGAATGCCACTATTCTGTGCAGACCCCAGAATTCCGATGCCGCCGGGACTACCTGAAACTGAGTTAATGATGGCTGCTTGCTGACCATTGAGAAAGATTGGTTGAAATTGTGTCATGCCCTGCTGAGATCCTGCAAACACTGGACTTTGGCCAGCCATGGTAACGTGGAAGATGTTGGAGTTAAGTGGCATTCCCATTGAAATGGGGGTTGTGGGACTAATAATCTGCTGCATTGGTTGACCCATGGGCTGGCGAAAGGCCCCACTAGGGACAAGATGTGGAATCTGGCCCCCTGGGATAGGTGACTGGACAGTCATTGGGCCCCTGACAGTCCCACCTGGGGACAGCTGTTGATAGAAATTTGCCACGCCTGGATTTGGAGATAAAAGTGGGGAATGGGGGAGCTGTAATGGACTTGAAACAGGACGACTGCCGTGCTGACCTGGATGGTTCTGCACCATGTTTTGTCCCGCCTGGTTCAACATACCAGCATTGTTTTGTCCAGGATGATTTGAAGAGTTCTGTAATGCATTCTGACTTTGATGATTCTGCATGATAGTCCCCTTATATCCCCACAGTCACAAGAGTGTATCTCAGAGTTTCCGGGTCACAAATGCATCACTGCATCAGGAGATGCACTAGCCAGACTGCAGGGTCAGCTACAAACCCTGATCAGGTGTAGCTCACATCAACAGCTTCATCTGTTTGGGATTCTGTAACAAAATAACAAAAGCTTACATTATAATCAACTGTCACACAATTACTAAATTCTTATTATGACTGACAGAAAGTTAAACATTCTCAATCAATCAATTGTCCATGCTTACTTAGACAGCACGGAAAAACATAGAGACATTCAGTATATAGATGTAATTTAAATTGGTCAGGGCACAGGGCCTGCCAGGTCCATAACCTTTAGACTGAATCTTGGATGGTACCAAAGCCCTGTGTTGGCAACATGGCATGCAGGCAGTGCATACATTTTCCACGACTAATCAATATATATGATATAATCATTGTATATATACTGTTGCATGAAGTGCCTGAGGCAATTAATTTAATTTTCATGTTATGGTCGACCTAGCCAATACTTATAGTCTTTTACAAACTAATAAATGCCCAGGGGTTAGGCTCAGGACCCAAAGGCAAATTCTGGTAATGCAAGTCTTTTTAAATATTTTTTTAAAAGGCTAGCTTGGTATCAACAATATAATCTAACCAAAATTTAATATGTATCTATGATAATCAGCTGGTAAAAACCGCTTCATATATTATAACAGGAGTTGACTGTAGCCTGGCATAGATATCTCTGACATGTATGTATACACACATATACAATGTACTTGATCATAATGATAAATTAAAGGATTGGATGCAAATTTATTTCAAATTATTGACAAACACATATATGATAGTGTAATGATTGTGTACATATGATATCTTACACATGCTAATTAGCTGCATAAGTTTATTATTTATAAGCTGCCTTTGTAATTCTTTATGCAGCTCAAACAAAAAAGTCAGTCGCCCATGTCGTGTGTTAAATTATAATTACATAATTCAAACAAGATGATGTCATCAGCTATTTTCATTGTACGGATTACAAATAATTGTCTCTGTATTGTGACTTTGCATACCCTGTTATAATAACCTATACATATACACATGTCATTTAAATCAGCCTTTATAGATATAATTGATCCAGATAGAATACTCAATACTGTAGTAGTTCAGTATACTAAGCTTCTAAATAGCATACATGTCTAAACACGATTTGTATTTTCATTATTGTATGCATGCATCACTGGTGACAGTCTTTAAATGAATTTAATTATATTACATATGAATAAAAGTTCAGTTTGAAATTATTCTATACAGTCTATGAGTTTCCATGTGCGTGAAAATTAAGTCATACGTACACTGTACATGATAACAAATCTATCAGGTAATTTACATCACATCTAGGTGTTTTAACAGTTCCAAGACAGACTTAATGTCTTTGCTTTATAATTATCCATTGGAAACACATCAAGTTGATCAGCTATTAATGTCAAGATTGCAAAATATTTTAAATATCATTGTTTCCATACGAAATGAAAATACACAAACTTTATGTCATTATTGTGGATATTTTTATACAGATATTGTGAATCATGTGATTTTTCATTGTTCTTTGACAGAAACTATCCGTGACGACTTGTGGTGTGTAATTGCGTCCATTTCAGATATTGAATTTAATTATTACTTACACCCATTGTCAGAATATGTATTCATTCACATTTTGCTTGGAGGCCCTCTGGCATACACATTTGACAAACTTGATTTAGATCAATTTAGACTTAGTTAATTTTTTAATATAAAAAGTATGCTGGATCTATATGGCTATGTATAGCGCTATTTATTACACGTAAGTTGCCCCAGAAGTAATTGATTTCGCCATTTATTGGTATGCTTTTATAATGCGACTATTACAACTACATAAAATAATCATTTGTTCTATTTTTGTTTACTTAGTGTATATGTGTAATCTTTAACATGTGTCATATATGTCACATTTTTTTAAAATGTAAAATCTAAATAATGAAGTTGATAGCTATAGCTGTATACATGTATATATGTATTTATTTCACGTTTCGCTTCTTTGGTCGAAACTCTGAACTTTTTATTGATATACTTTGCTTATTGTTTCACTATAATTTCCTGTACTTGTACAGTATATACATGTATGTATTATTATGTCATGCTCTTCATCTTGGAGGAAATAAAGACAATAATAATAGTTCTTTTAAAGGAAAATATATCTGTACATTTCCAGATTGATATTTATTATGGTACTATAATAATTTCTGTAAAGTCCAGTTCCTCAGGCTGTCTCCTTTTTCGAAGTCTTTGCCCCTGTAGACACAGCCAGCATATCAACATGTTCACCAATGCAAATAATTGAAACAAGGTTTGGTTAATTTGGGGTTCATTTAACTCCAGACATTTTGGACTCTAAACGATGCTCCACTGATACATTAATTCATATCTAGTTGACTACGATTCTCAAGTCCAAGATACATTATTACATGTTATATATCAGTGTAATATTTTTTTGTTGGTACTGTCGCTATTACTTCCACGATCATATATCTATATCTAGTAGTATGCATCCAACGAACATTTGTTTGTTAGGATCCAGTACATATAGTAAATCATAC
This sequence comes from Mimachlamys varia, assembly GCA_947623455.1. Taxonomy (NCBI): domain Eukaryota; kingdom Metazoa; phylum Mollusca; class Bivalvia; order Pectinida; family Pectinidae; genus Mimachlamys; species Mimachlamys varia. Next base: position 37,221,564 of record OX392534.1, read on the forward strand.
CGTCAATATAACTTACTAGACCATATTAGTGCAATACATTTATACTTTACCCATGATCCAGTCATTCTTTAGTCATATTTGGCAGTAAACAATACTAAGTTACTGCTTTGCTTTGCAAATCTGGCATTGGTTTACTTAAGTATTTTCAGTAGCTACATGTAATTGCTATAATTTTGGTAATCAAAGAAGCTTAAAAAAAAGTTATCACAGTTACAAATACAGTGTTATGACTGAGTCATCTTGAAATTTTGGGTCATCACAAATTGAAAACAGAGGACTTTATTTAATACAAGAGGCCCAATGGGCCTGCATCGCTCACCTGGTATCAATCTCTGACTTATATTATAGTGTAACCCTAAAGTCCCTTAAAATCTTTTAATGTAAGACATTTAGAAGAACATCTTAAGATTTAAACATATTTTACCTCTCTGACCTTATAAGACAACATCATTTTCATTTTCAAATTTTGTTTGGCTTCATCCCAGGACGCTACCAGCCAAATATCATGTCTCTAGGCAAATAAAGATCAAGGTCATTTCTTTTCGCAAACTTTGTCAGGCTTCATCCAAGAAACCTTTCAGCCAAATGGCATGCTTCTAGGTCTTTTGGTACTTCAGAAGAAGTCTTTTGAATGTTTTAACAGATTTGACCCCTGTGACCTTGAATATAGGTCAAGGTCATTTCTTTTCACAAACTTTGTCGGGCTTCATCCAAGGAACCTTTCAGCCAAATATCATGCTTCTAGGGCTTTTGGTATTTCAGAAAAAGTCGTTTGAAGGTTTCAACAGATTTGACTCCTGTGACCTTGAATAAAAGTCAAGGTCATTTCTTTTCGTAAACTTTGTCGGGCGTCATCCAAGGAACCTTTCAGCCAAATATCATGCTTCTAGGGCTTTTGGTATTTCAGAAGAAGTCGTTTAAAGGTTTTAACAGATTTGACCCCTGTGACCTTGAATATAGGTCGAGGTCATTTCTTTGCGCAAACTTTGTCAGGCTTCATCCAAGGAACCTTTCAGCCAAATATCATGCTTCTAGGTCTTTTGGTATTTCAGGAGAAGTCGTTTAAATATTTTAACAGATTTGACCCCTGTGACCTTGAATATAGGTCAAGGTCATTTCTTTTCGCAAACTTTGTCGGGCTTCATCCAAGGAACCTTTCAGCCAAATATCATGCTTCTAGGGCTTTTGGTATTTCAGAAGAAGTCGTTTGAAGGTTTTAACAGATTTGACCCTTGTGACCTTGAATATAGGTCAAGGTCATTTTTTTTCGCAAACTTTGTTGGGCTTCATCCAAGGAACCTTTCAGCCAAATGCCATGTTTCTAGGGCTTTTTGTATTTCAGAAGAAGTTGTTTAAAGGTTAAAATAGATTTAACCTCACTGTGACCTTGAATATTGGTCAAGGTCATTTCTTTTCGCAAACTTTATTTGGCTTCATCCAAGAAAGCTACTGGTCAAATATGAAGTCTCTATGCCTGACGGTATTTTAGAAGAAGTTGTTTGAAGGTTTCGACATTTTTGACCCCTGTGACCTTGAAATTAGGTCAAAGTGATTTTTTTTCGCAAACTTTGTTCAGCTCCTTCCAAGAAATCTACCAGCCAAATTTCATGTCACTGGGCCTTTCACTATTTTAGAAGAAGTCGTTTAAAGGAAAAAGTTGACGGACGCAGGACGGACGGACGGACGACGGACGCTGCACCATCACATAATCTCACTTGGCCCTTCGGGCCAGGTGAGCTAATAACCGACTGAAATTAGTAGCTGTTGGTGATAATCAGAGTAGGTTAATGTTTGGATCAATAAATAATCCATTTCTCAATATACAAATGTACATGAGGTATGTGTTGTGTCATTTTTTGCTTTTTGTTGTCAAAGTTAAAACTCTCAGCCACCAAACAGTGTTGGATAATTCCAGTTTTCATAAAGGAATGTGCTATGGCCCTACATGTACATGACACCAGACATCTATCTGTCAAAATGTCTTAGTCAGGTGTCAATGTTGAGGCCAGAAGAAACTTGAGCTAAGTTTCGAATATAATGTGGCTGTCATTCTTGAGCAGAATTCTAAAAACATCCTTTTTAGTAAACTCAAAGTCAAGGTATTTAGCCATACTGGTTACATACAATGTATATGGATCACAAATATCACAAATAAAAGTTGTGTATATACTTAGTAAAAACTATTCACAGACCAGGGTGCCTATTTTTGATTTATTGAAATCATGATCAGCAGCTTATAAATTAAAAGTAATTAAAATTATTACATCAAAAGTTTCATACATTTCTTGTTCCAATGATTTAGTTTCTTGTCAAAATAGTACATGTACGTGATGGCAGGGTGTGTGTAAAAATAATGATGTGCTTCATGTTATAATATTAAGTCATTCTGATTAAAATTGAATCTTGATCTCCGCGCCCTTCCCTAAACTTCTCTCTGCTGCGTTGAAATCTGATGACACCCCATAGGTGGTCATGTTCAGATGACCTTTTGTTTTAGCCAATCAAATTAATACTTTCAGAATCTGAAAAGTGAATTCTTGAGGCGACAGAGCTTTCATAATCGTATTTGTATGTTTAAATTTAGTCATTTTGTAAATCAAACATAAATGTGAAATGTTGTGACGAAATGACTTGCTGCAGATGACGTCATTGGAAATTTTTTTTATATTTTTAATGCCAAGTAAAGAGGCAACAAAGGTCATCTGAAAATGACCCCCTATGGGGTGTCCTCAGATCTTGACGTAGCAGAGAGAAGTTTATGGAATGGTGCAGGATCAAGATGTGATTTTAATCAGCTTGGTAAAAAGTGTTTGAGCCAATTCCCGCTTTTTTTCTAAACCACCTGTATCTTCACCAAAATTATACCCGAAAAAAAGTTTATAAAGGCATTATAATTTTTTTTTTCTGAAGTTACATACAATTTTGATTTTCCCGTACTGTGCCTGTGACATTTAAAATACTTTATCCAAAAATGCAGCTAAAATATGCAAAAATGTCTGTGTTTGTATCTAAACAGACAAAATCACACTTTTTGGAAACCGAAGAGGTCACGTCATATCTCCATATAGCCTTTCAGAATATATAATATTTATCATATAAATCAAAAGCACAAAATTTTAGTTTAAATACTAGAATTCATACATGTTTGAAATTAACACAGTGTGAATTGAATCAAGAAAAAGTTCAAGGTACGAAAATGCAAAAATTGTGACATGCTGAATTTAAAGAACGATATTCTTTGATTTAAAGTACATATACATTAATGTACAACTGATCCTTAAGCTAATCAAGCAGTTTCTAAACATGTATAACTGATCATGATATCCAAGCTGGTCTCAGATGACAAGTTTATTTCTGATTTCTGAATTTTTAAGGCAAACACATTTAACGACATTAATTCATGCTAAAAACATAAACACGTTTTAGCATGATCTCGTTAATTAGTGTTAGTTGTTTGTTCGTATGGAAAGCAGTTACAATCTTCTTGCGATTTCCAAGATCGGACTATCCGGGAACCATTTCATTTTCTTATAATATCAAATTGAAGCATACAAAACTTATATATGCACAGCAAATCTAGGCAATGCATTATGACAGAGAAAAGCAAAAACATGACTTTGGGATGAAATGGAAATTTCTAACAATGATACATGTGTATAATTCATGACAATGAAACAATAATTTGAATTTTTAAAAAATCTTAAAACGGCTTCTTAAAATTTAGTTTTCATTATATCCGAAAAAAACCCAAACATAGACCATCTACATGTATATGATACATGGCAAATTTCTATGGAAGTCATAAGACGTTAAGGTCATTTTGATAGGAAAATTGAGCAACATCCAACTTTCAATTTCCAATTAATCAATGTATTTGCTTGAAAATCAAAATGACAAAAAAAACATAGCTTGAAAAAAAATAAAAAAGAATTATTTTTATATTGTAAATCAATTGAATATAATTGAAAATTCCTTTACATTGGTGCACTAAACAATCAGCAAAACCAACAAATGCATCCTCAAAATGATAAAAAAATAAGTTATATATTTTTAAATGATTTGAAAACTTACGAGTACAATTTCTAATAATAGATAGATATTTTCCAGTATCAATTTAACTAATTAAAATGATATATCTATGCTTATATTGTTTTTTACATAAGGCAAATATTTCTTTTTAAATAAAAGCAAAATGTAAACGTTACTGAAAAGCCTTCCGATCAACCTTTCGCAGCCAAGCAATCAAATTATGTCATAATCATATACATTTTGCAAGGTCATTGAACGTGTACATTTTCATATTGAAAATAGTTAATTTTACAATCGTAATGTTTAAAACTATGGGAGAACAATTTAAAATACACCATTTCATTAAAAAAGATATGGAATAAAAGAAAAACCTGCCATTGGGTATTGTTTTAACTGAGATCATAACCGTTTCTTCTTCTCCCGTAGGCTGTAAACAAATTATAATGTCCGCTCTACTGAAAACGGATCTAAAAATAGAACTTAGAACACCGCAAACTAAGCTATGCATTTTGCAAGATAAAAACAGTTTTCGCTCATTTAAATTACAACAAATGATAACAAAGTGTGCATCATAATTGCTGAGAGCTTTTCCATCGTGCAAGCATCAACGCAAAATATTTTTCTTATAGAAATTTGCAACGAAACATGTCGATAAGCATCCCTGTTTTACCACTGAAAAGGGTCATGAATATGTATAACCCGAAAGAAGCAGCGAGATCGAAATATGACATGTTTATTCCGTGACGAAAACACCGAAAATCGCAGGAAAAAATATAGGAGCACATGCACTTGACACTATAAAAGACCAGAATTAAAAGAAAAAATACTCACATTCGTTTTATCATCATATTTGAGGCGGAAAAAGATCAGTTTTCCTTTCCAACTTCCACATTCAAGATGGCAACTAGCAGGTACTCTACGCATGCGCAGCGTAATATATACAGTTTCTATCCTAATTCGGAAAATATAAATGTGATGGACATAGCGATGAAGAAATTCATCGAAAAGCTGTTAATTGGTGTGTAACGAACACATTTTATTAACAAACATCAATAAATTATTCGCATTTGTCTTCTTTCTTAGCAAAGCAGAGTTAGGAAAAATTACATTTTTTTCAACATTTGTATTGTCTCGGACTTCTTCATAGTAACAAAGATGACTCAAAAGAGATTTTTTTTATTAAGCTTTGCGCATGTAAAGTTCTAACACATGGTGCTGCTTCCTGTTTAGGGAAAGATGTAGTGTATTGGGGAGTATGATAATTGATTATTTCATAAACAGGTTAACACATATCAAATCAATGTAATGGCAAATAAGGCGACACGTTATCATTACATATATATATTTTGACGATATGAAAAGTTGATAGCCTCTGAGCGTACGACTGACTCATCCGCTTTCAGTTCGATGACAGATCTCATGTTTGACAGCTTGTCGTGTGTCGGGTCTAGGACTGAATAATGTCGGTCGTAGCAACGAATTCTAATTTAAATCATAGTGATCTTGTGAACGAGAACCGCTTAGAAATGGATGACCATTGCAACACAGGAGATTTGATGGGACCGTTGGGGCTGCTGGTGCAAGCTGTTTTGGCCTTTCTAGCCTTTACTTCACTCATAGGTATTTTGTTTACTTAGTCATTCTGCAAAATTTTGTAAATAACTGTGTGTTGTGTCATTTATCAACCTAATATTGATTTGGTTATTTGCCAATTTGAACATTATTTAACTGTTTAACTCTTTCATGGTTGATGACCAAGCAGGGATTATTCTGACTCTTAAAACCTATGGGAGAATTTGAGGGATTTTATGGGATCAGCAAAATATCTATGAGATTTTTCTATATAAACAAGGACGTATATGTGAGAGAGATACGTCCCTGATATAAAGTAGTATAACTTTTAAAGAGATTTTCAGGGAAAATATGGGTAAAAATCCCCAAAGCGATCCCTGTCTAAGTTGCAAATCAGGTGCTGCAATTAACATCTATTTTCCAGAAAAGGGGAGTGGCAAATTTGCATCACATTGTGCATTGTGTATATTTCATCTTTTTTTCTTCCATACAAGAGATAACGGGTGGCAACCTGCTGTCAGCAGGCCTACACTCTATATAAAATTGTTGTTGCAGTATCTGCTAGGTGTCTTGAACTACTCATTATTATTTTTTTTCTATGCCAAAAGAGACAAAGAAAAAAAAATCCTAGTACATATGTATATTTACCAGGGTATTTAACTACTCTCACAATTCATGGAATTATCCCTTTTATGACCATTATTACAACATAAATGAAGCACCATATCAAATTTGTAAAATTTCTCCAATGTCAGGGACTTGCCAGGCTATTTTGTGAATTGCCATAGTCGGAACAAGGTTAGGAGAATTTTGCAGCAAAAAGGGTAAAACTTGGAAAATTTGTAAAAACAGATATATATTTTAATGAAAACATCATCAGGTAACACCAAATGATACAGTACCCTGGTAACTTACCGTAATAATTGTAAGATTGAGAATAGGTTTCTGACTTCCTTAACATTGATCTACCCTCTTTTATGTTTTTTTTTTCAATTTGTTTTTTTTTTCTATTAAAATTTTGAATTATCTCCCTTTTTTCTTATTCATTACATATATATACTTGAATCGCATCTAATTCCATGGTATCATGAAAACAATGAAATATGTTTACAACATAGGATAACAATGTTATAGTTATAATTGTTACACATATTAAAAATTTGGTGTTATTATCTGGTGTGTATATCAGGGTAATGTCCGTGAAAAGATCCTAAAATGCCGATGTGAAGTAACTTAAGTAAGTTTTAATTGTGTTCTAGAGAAAATTTATGAAAAAAGCAATACAAATTTGAAATTACACACATTTTGAAAGTGTCCTGTAAAAGCTTAGCTCAGGGAAGCTAACAAATATGTAATAAATGTTTATTGTTGTAAAACGCACATGTGACCTATACATTAAAATCATGTGACCATAATCAATTCAAAAATAGATTATGTTCACATAAAACTATGCATAAAGTATAGCTATACATAAAAAACATCTATCAAAATACTTGTACATGATGACATATTTTTGAAACTATAAGTAATTATGACAATACATAATGATATCACTGGTAACTCAGGAATTTTAAGATAACACTTGTGTATGCAATGAATATATCTAAAAAATCAAAAGAAAATAATTATTAAAACATTATTACATGTATTCACATTTGATTCTTTTTGCTTTATTTCCAGTAAAAAGATATTGTGAGCCAAAATATGAACGAAGACCTTGGAAGATCTGGTAAGTGTTTGTTTAGCTTTAAAGGCCCAATATACCTAACTTTTGGTAAAACTTGAAACGAAAACCAAGCCTAATAACTTATTATATTTATAGATTTAGTTAAGATTAACTGATATCAGCAATATTCAAGATGAATTCTTTCGCGGTTACCGGTACAGCAGCAGTTGAAACACCCTATTTGTAAACATGCGTCCATTTCGAACTGTCTTCTACCTTCAGTTTGTTGTTGAAGTGGGCCCCATCTGAATTATTTTCAATTCTTTGGATTTTTTTGTCAAGAGTTTCTTGTTAGTTACCGCTCAGGTTTACTTCGTTTTAGGCTTATTTTTGCATGGTTATCAACTGGAATTTTTTAAGAATTTTTCAGAATCACGAAACTTTCATGAAGTTACGTATATTGGGCCTTTAATTACCTGAGAATTTTCTTTTTCGACATTTTCTGAAGATCCTTTTTTTGGCGCACTCAAATTCCAATACATAACAAATTAAAACATAACCGCAATGATGAAATCTTACTCTCACCATAGTTGCTGTAGAAATCAATATAAACTGTACACAAATGTAATTAGCACAATCATTATTTTGCGGAAAGCTTTCAGCACGAAAATTGCTGAAATAACATCACCGCTAAAATATGATGCAAGTACAGGATATGATCATGATATTACCTTTTTGTTTGCTTTGCTTCAAAGTCAGTTCAAATAAATTGAATGTTGAATTTTCAAGATGGCAAATCATTATTGTTGAAAACTGTCAGTGAGTGTTTCAAAATGCTGTACTGCATAACGTATGGATTCACGATATTTGACATGTTGCTCATTTAAGGGATATCATGATGATAAGTTCAATCAAATATATCACCTTTACCTTTATTCAAGGCCCTGGATTAAATTGTTCCAATTGACCGTCACTTTTGCTTATGAAACTTGATATTTGCATTCAAGGTCATACTGTTAAATCTTTAGCCCCCCCCCCCCCCACACATGCTTATGAAACTTGATATTTGCATTCAAGGTCATACTGTTAAATCTTTAGCCCCCCCCCCACACACACCTAAAAATATGTGTTTCTAGACCCTAGATTTCATTGCCGACCCTGAGATATTTTTATCACAGTCTTATATCTTACGGTAAGATTAATTTATGAGCCTTGCAAAAATCACAGCAACTGAACAAAATAGACTTTTTTCCTGTTTTGGGAGTCTGACCAGTTTCTTGACAACCTAAACTGCAATGTGTTGTAAATATTAATTCACGAAAACAAAAATAAAAAATTGTGTACTTGATGTCTGTTAATGTCAACTGAGAGCCTTGCAATGGTATCGATGTTTGGCATTTGGTCTATCATTTAAATGAATTACCATGGTACATATTCAAGGACATAGGGTTCAAATGTATTAGAATCCTTAAATGAACTACATTGTATTTTCAACCCACTTACATTTATGTTGGATTATCTCCCTTTGTCTATGTGTTTACACTAACTTGGTTTTATATCAATTTACTACTGTTATAAATATGATGACCTTTCTGGCCAAAGTTAACCTTCATCATGTTTTTTTCAGGTCATTTGATACATCAAAACAGGCATTGGGAGCAATGGTCATCCATTTTGCCAATGTCCTCCTAGCAGATATTTTTCAAGGTGATCCATGTACATGGTAAGTGTTTGGGTATGGATAGAACATCATTATCTGCAAGTCGGCAGGACTTTGGAAAGACCTACTTGAGTATTAATGTTAAATTTTTTCAAATGTTTAGTTATTAGCTCACCTGGTCCAAAGGTCCAAAGTGAGCTTATGCCATACAGTGGTGCCGTTGGTCAACAATCGACTTCTTCTTCATAACCACTGATTGGAATTTAATAAAATTTGGTAGGAAGCATGCCTAGGTGGCTGGGATTCAAATTTATACAAATGATTGAGCGGACCCCCCCAGGGGCCCGAGGGGTGGGGCTGAAAGGGGTCAATTTGGCAATATTCACTAACAACTTCTCCTCTGGTTAATGTAAAGTTTGGTGAGTAAAGATTTTTCATAAGACCTATATTGCAAGATTCTTATAAAAAATATTTGTACTTTTTTGTCATTCCAGGTACTTTATAAGTTTTATGCTGGATTCCACCATAGGACTATTTGTGGTGTACCTAGGCTTAAAATTGACTCAAATCATTGTCAAAAAATATAATTATCAGTCACTCAAGTTTGGAGAATATGGTAAGTTTTTTTCTTGTCATTTGAATTATTTTCCATTTTACATCAATTGAATACTATTTTGTCCATGTATTATTAGATTTGCATAGATCTATATGCATCATTTTGAAAATATAATGACATTATTGAAAATGAGTAATTTTGGTTGAATTTTGAAGGCTTCAAGCGTGAGATAAAAAATAGCTATACTGTACTGAGGAGGGGTGCATTTTGTAATATTTCATATCTGTACAATGCACAAACCAGCATTCAATATAACATAAGATCTACAATATTATATAATTTTGAAGTAACCACAGTATGTTTTTGGAACCACCTGATGATTTGTATGGAATGTTGTTGTAGGCAGTCCCCCAGAGTGTAATGCCTGGGTGGGACAGTGTGGCCTATACATCTTGGTCATGATACTGGAAAAGTTCCTCATGACCCTCTTGGTGCAATTTGACTTCTGGAAAGATGTAAGTGTATAAACTGTGTCCGTTTGGATTTTAATACTGACGTACATGTACTGTAAAAGTTAATATTTTCACGCATGAATTTTTTTTGCTTAGTCAGCATTCAAACTGTTCAAGGTGTGGACATTCTCATGCTGGTCCTTGTGCTGCTCTGTAATATGTGTCTACGATACTATACACTGTGGTGTTAAATATGTTCATGTGTGGATATATTCTCAGAGATTTAATGCAAGATAAAAGCAAAATGTTCATGCCGCAAACAATTCTACTTCTACACTATTCACTAATATTTCTCTTCAGAGATAAGACTTTCTGTCATTAAATTTGTTAACAGTACCCTAATAAAACAGAACATATAATTTTCAATACGCCGTTTCCGAGATACAAGAACTCTTTTGAAGTGGAGTTAGAAATCGGTGATTTGATCATGTGACCGTGAAAAATTTAGGGCACTTCACAATGGCGGCAATGACGACCGAATGGCAGCTAGATTTGATTCAATTTTTTTAGTCGCTTTAGGTTAAAAAGGGACGAAACAAAGATACAGGCTCTTAAACTAAGTCATGGTGTGTTGTACCTAGATGTGTAACTGTCAGTCGTAAAAGCAACAATCTGGCAAAATGTAACGTCCAGATCGTTTCCAACAGCAAAGAGAAACCCCGATTACAAGCACTGTGGATTGCATTCATATTTTTCAATACAAGATAAATTCAGTTGATCAGTGATCTTAGCTAATTTTACTAACACTCCTTTTGTTTTATTTGAAGGTGTGATCCCTCTTTCGACCAAAACACTTTACCTCACTTACCGTCATTAAAAACTTCTATTTAGCCGCCATTTTGTTTTCAAAAGTGCCCTAAATAAAATCACGTGGTGATGAAAGTCACATGACTAAACCGACTGAAAGTTGTATCCCGGAAATGGCGTATTGTTGTATAATGTTTGAATCAATACAAGGGTGTATAATTGCAGTTTGGAATACTAGCCCAAAGGCATGAAAAAAAAATCATTAAACTTTCCTGTATTTCATTGTGGCTATATTAGCTGTATCATGTAGTAAAACTATTAATGTGTCATTGATTTTAACATTTGATTAACATCCTATTGTAATGATAAACCCTGCTAAAACTGAATCAGTGTTTTAAATTTTGATCCAGGCATGTTTATAAACAAATTCCAATTAAGGGGAGATAATCCTACTTTTATCAAGTATGATATTGTTGAGATATTCCTTTTAAATACGAATATGGAGTTTGATTGAGAATTTCAAAAATATGTTTATTACCTATATGCTAATGAATACCGTAATTACACGGAAATATATGATGTTTGATTAATTTTGATGTTGCTATCTTTACTTTGTTCCTGCACGGAATTAGATTTTAAGTCCATGGTTCCTGCTAGTTGATGTGACTTTTGTGTTTGTGTCTGTAGGTGAGGTCATTTCTAATGTCTCCTGTGAAGGACCCTCATGTAGAACTCATCATTGTCATGTTCATCATACCACTGATTGTTAATGTAAGTATACCACTCAGCCTCACCAAACACACTGCAGGGAGAAATTGTTTGTGATAGCAGTGGTAAGATAGGCTGAAATAAATTTATGCAAATGTATAAATTTCCCTTCAACACAATTAGCCTGTGAAAGGCCAAGTGGTAAAAAGATTAATCAAATAAAAAGGATATTCAAAGACCAGTTAGACAGAAAGAAAACCAAATATTGATTTGGAAGTACAGTGTAACTTGTCTAAACCAAATGTCATTAGGACCAATTGTTTTCGTTGGTGTGTACAGGTGTCTGGATTGTAGAGATTTGATACGAGTTCACAGGGAAATGCTTGGACCGAACTGTAAGGCTGGAATATACAGGGATTCGTATTAGACCGGGGCGGGTTTAGACACGTTATACTGTACATGTATTTTCAGTTTAATATAATGCATGTGTTTGAAAAGAGAGTTTTGTCTTGCATATTATTTGAATTTTGAAAATTTTCTAATTCTACAACCATTTATGTTCTAACTTAATTTTTTTGAGTGATTTATTTGAGCTAATAATTTTTATGTTTCTATTTTAGGCATTTATATTCTGGGTTGTTGACAATTTCCTGAAGAGAGAAATGAAAGGGACAAAAAGAATTTATGTGAGTGATAATGACCCTTCTGTCAAGTTCTACAAAACAACGGAACAGGTGCGCTGTTACAATCGAATTGAAAAAGCTGAGGACTTTATAGAATCAGATCTGCTTGTGTCAACTGATGAAGAAGGCGACGCCAGGCGCAGACTGGACGGGACAGAGCGTCTTATCGCGTAGTCACAGAGACGTCGTTCATCACTGCTTTTTGTAATGTGATACAGCATGCCTTCACTCCTTTATGATTCACCTTCTGTAGTCACGCCCCTAAAGCTATTTTCAAATATTGGGATTGTTCTACTATGGGAGGTGAAATGTGATACCAAAGCTGGACTGAGGCTTACAGATCAGAATTCAAACCAACTTAATTTTGATCACTTAATATGGATGTTCATATGAGTTCAAGCTTTACTAGAATTACAACGCATTTACTTTGTAAAGTTGTTTTGTTCTTTTGTAAAAAGCTCAACTCTTCCATCCCTGAAGCTTCATAATGGACTTTTCCAGCCTTCGAATATGAGGATTACAAATCTGTCTTTACGGTGAATGTAAATGTTCTATAAGATAAAATTCGGTTTACATTGTATGTGTTCTACATCATACAGGTCCAATAATATACCATGTGTTACTGGTAAACATTAGGCATAAGTTCTACAACTCAATGTTGTTTGCTACCAAAGTCTCTTGTACTTTCTAGTTCTGTAAAACGGTTCTTAAGAAACGTAGTTACTCTTGCATAGATATAACTTGATATGGTCCTGAAAGAAATTCAGAGGATCACAGAAATCAGTGTGTTTGGTCTTTTTTTGAGATGAGTTTTTCCCCCAGTGTTTCTCCACAATAAACAATATCTCCATGTCTATTTGATGACTACATGATGCGGCCAGTCACTGTCACTCCAATTACTCCTTATGCTAAGAATTAAGCTCATGCTTATCAACGCAAAGTACTGTAATCTGATGGTAAAAATCCACTTGTAAAAGCTCAAAATTGATATTATCTTATTGTCGTGTTAAACACATAATATTCCTATATCTAAAATTTCAATACAGATACAGTTTAAGAAAAAAGGTGTCTTGCCAAAAAAATATTGTTAAACATGTTCACAAGTTCACAGCTTATTCCATTGGCTTTGTCCGTTACCTTTCTTCATACATTTAGTATGTTGATTGTTTTATTGATTGCAGCTTCCTATTGATACATTGTATGTTTAAACTGTACGGCAGAATTTTACTGTTTACTGAGGCAAATGATCACCAGTTTTAGAAGGATGATATAGAGTTGGGACCAAATCTGTATTTGTCTCACTAGTAAAAGACACATGTTGATCAAATCGTTTTATAATTCATAAAGAGAGTCTTAAGTTTGACTTGTACAGATTTACTAAAAATATGGTCAATTGAGAACATAAGTTTTATTGCTTTTTGAAATATTTTTTACTCCAGGTAAATCTGTCCCATGTTTGAGATGTAGAGAGTTGCGTACTATCACCAAGTTTTAATAACATCACTGGTATAGGTGCTTCTAAACATCTGTCAAACACTGTCATTCTATTATAAGTGCTGGAACAAATTATGGTGTTTTGTTCTAAAAAGGATGTATTTTGTACTCCCAAAATTGATGTATATATAGTAAAATGCTGAAGAATCGGGATGGTTATCGTACCATGTGACATAGATTTTGATTACATGGTCTCTGCATTAGTACAGTTATTTTGGCATTCATATCACATGTGTTCAGAATCAGATCATTTTTAGAGTTAGTGTGACATTGCAAATTTCCGCATCATTTAAAAAAAATCTTTTATAATATTTTAGTTATTTAGTGTCAGTCTCGCTGAATCTGACTGCCAAAAGCTTTAAACTGAATAACCGATAGAAAAATATTTTTTCTGGTATTCATTCTTCAAAAAACTGTTTTTGATGAGAATATGAATATGTTAATTGTGAAGTTGGTAATATGATAGGGTGCATTGTAGTATAGAATCAAATCTTCCAGACTATAATTTCAAACTTCTTGGTTGTGTGACAGACCTTCATTATGTAAATCATTCGCTTCAACCATTTATATATATCATATATATTTATTAATATCATCATTATAATCGTTTCCCAAGTTCTACTTGTGATATCTGGTGTCGTATGTTGCCTTGTGTACTTTAGCCAGACATGCCTTTATCTTGAGTGTTATCTAGATCACCTCCTGTGACATCATTTACCCATACTACACTTGAAAATTGAAGCGTACTACACTACTACATTAAACTTAACTGGAGATTTTTCTCTAGGTCATGCTTCTGTAACCTCATGTACCCTCGCCACACCTACACTTGAAAATTGAAGCGTACTTCATTACTATATTAAACTTAACTGGAGACTTTTCTCTGGGTCATGCCTCTGTGACGTAATGTACCTTCGCCACTTTTACACTTAAAAGTACAAAATACTACATAAACATATTTTACTGGCGTTAAGCCCAGGTGGTTTGTGAAGTGGTAATGGGTGATAGATCTGTAGAGTTAGCACAGAACTGTAGAAGTTTCAAGACAACATTTTATCACTGGACAAACTCAACGAGGCCGAAAAAGGCTGAATTTTCAATGCGACATTTTTCGAAAAAAAGGGGTGGGCTTTTCACCAGGCATGGGCTTAACACCAGTGATATAAGGTAGTGCAATATACTTTATACCTAGAGAAACATTGCAAACATTTTGTCTTCATGATCATAAAACTTGTAATGTTGAAAGTTCATCATGTTTTTGTTTGTCCACTGCAACGTTTATTGCTGGTGTTTATATTAGCATTAGGTTGTGCATCAGAACTCTTGCCTGAAGATTATATATCGCAAAATTGAAAATAAGATTGGATTACTCTTTAATTATTTCAGAGAGGCATATATACTACATGGCTTTATATGTCTCGGATTGTTTCACTCGTATTGACATATTAAACCAAAATGAAAGTTTGCAAAGATGAGATGCTATATTTTGATAGATAGCTAATCACTAGACACTTGCATACATACACTATATTAATTGTATTGTACGGCTAGAGGGTTACCTGTGTCTGTATACAATGTATTGCCAGGAGTTGTATTATAAAATATAGGGCATCATTTTGATAGCCATAACGACAGCTTTAATCCAATAATTAGATGCAATAAACCTGTATGTATATTGACATTATATTTTAGGTATTGAATACATCTTATCTTTAACACAGTATACATGTATAATTTGTACAGATATATTTTCATGAGATTGTGCTTGGGTCATTTTATCAAATATCAAAGTGATTTTCTAGCAAAATACAGACTTGAAGAACTATTCTACTTCTTTATAGATTCATAATAGGGGATAGGACAAAATAAGTCCAGATTTGTATGGCTGGACATTTGAATAAGTATAATTTCATTGATATTGATTTTGAATCTATCAGTTTCGGTAATTACACCGACTATACCAAATGGTTTCTATTTTATCTCTGTGTCATTTAATATTTTTATCAATGACAGATTTTTTTCTAATTTCATTCATATATATGCGAGATAAATGTGAAGTGAAATGAAAATACATGAACTACTATACGCTTCAATGGTAATAGAGCTGAATATCATTCATATTCATTATGTTCATGTATAACATCCATTGGATTACCCTATCATTTTATTATAAGTATTACCTATTTTAGTCCCTATTAAATATTTTTCCCATTAATTAAACATTTCTATTAACTTCCTTCATGGTTTAACTACTGATAAAAATAGTCAATTGAACGGCGAGCTTGGAAATTGCAGAATACTACTTTTTCTGAAAACGTGTATGAGATTGTGTTCAAATCCATTGCTTCTGTTTAAAAATATCCAATGCCAAAATTCATGTTTTGTTTTCAGGGAATTTTAAAATACTTACTTCTTTCATGTGTTAGGAAGTTTGTTTATGTAAACCATTATATCTAAATGTACGTATATGAAATGGTTTTATCACATTTTTGATATATCAGATTTATTTACTGACAAACTATATATGCTTCATCACCAAAATTGTAAAGCTTTTGATTAACGATTTTACATTAAAAATCATTCTCCTCCTATATATAACACTGAACATTCTGTCACTATATTTTTGCCATTAGATCGCAAAAATTATCTGTTTGTGTGAATTACTTGAAAATCTATAATCAAAGAAATCATTTCATCCTTTATTTCATGTAAAATATTGAAACATAGTAATATAAAATGCATGGACAATACATGTATCTTTTGCATATTTAAACATTAATTTTGGTTTCCATGTTGGTTGCTTTTAACTATACTGTATACATTTTTAATTATTTTTCATTCAATGAAATCACTTCCGACCGTTACTTCATACTTGTTCTAAAGCAGCTGTTTTATCGCTCGAGATGCTGTTCACAGGAAATTGTACAACGTAAGATTCTGAACAGATCCTGCCACTAATGGATACAAATTATTTTGAAGTTATTCCGGTCTTGAGCTGAAGGGGTTCCCAGTGTGGTTTAACAGATAATTGATGATTGATTTAAAGGGCTTTCGGAGTTAAAGATCTGGCAGGCTTCTGACTATATCAGTCCTTCTCATGTGTCTATATATTAGTAAGGACAGACTCGCAGTATAAATATTGATTCCTTCATGACCTGTTTAGGGTCGGTCTTTTATACTGTTAAACAAGCGAAACCCTTTGAAGCTTTTTAAAGTTTCTCTTGTCCCAGTTGTTGGTGAGATACACCTATGTCAGTACAGTGTATGCACTTCCTTAAAATATCAATTTAATGAAATGAAACTGGTCAGGTCATCTATAATGGTATATTGGTACCCACACAATTCGGACTGACAGTCAGTGTCCTTTTCATCAGTCATTTATACTATTCCTTAAATATCTTATTAATTACTTGTAAATGTAACAAGTATGATAGTAATATAGCTTTTATGAATATTAATTACTTGTAAATGTAACAAGTATGATAGTAATATAGCTTTTATGAATACATTGTACACAATACAATATTTATCCAGTCATAGATGTGTAATGACCAACTACATGGGTATACATGTACAGATACTGAACCCTTTAGTGACTTCAACTTTGTACAAAAACATGTACATTATCTGTATTTCATTGTTATAAAGTTAAAATAATACTTTTTAAAGTTAAAACTGTTTTCAAAAGAAAATCATCGCTTTCACTCGGCACTAGACTGAACACAGGGGACTGGAACGGGATTTAATGCTGTTACGATACAGAGAGGCAAGAATTACATGTGTATTCATTTTAAAATGATATTTTGAGGCAAGAATTGTGCTTGTGCTCTACCAGATTTAAATGTAAAACATGTTTGTGATAATTGTCTTTTACCACAGTTGTGATAGCTGTCTAAATATTCAACAACTTACTTTGTACTTAAATTATTTTTTCAGTATCCATATTCATAAATATTCTTGACTTAGATTCTGTAATCTAGGAAATTTCTTACCCAATATCATGTTTCCTATAGAAAATTTAAGTTCAAGGATTTCCTTAAACAGGATTTGGTTTAATGAATTGTGACTTGCAGGAGTTTATGATTTTTGTTTTTTTTTATGAATTGTTTTGATATAATTTTGCATTTACATGTACAATGTATGATCAAAAGAGAAGGGACACAACTCCTGTTGATAAGACGTATCTTGATGGAAGTATGGAACCTGCAAGCTTCTCTAACAATCATTAATTTGAGCACATTTTCAGTTTACTCAATCTAATTAAAACCGAATCTGAATTCCACTTTATACAGTAATGTACACTCGGTTTCTGAATCGAAGTGTATGTGTAATCGAAGTGTACCTGTACTGTACTCAGTGGAATTCAGATTTGATTTTAATCAGATTGTCAGTTTACGTTTATTAAAATTACTTAAATTTGATTTGTACTGATGATGTTTGTGCCGACAATCAAAGCTTTAATTGTGTCACTGCTGTGTATATTGCTATATTTCTATCTGTATTGTAAAAGTAATAGTTTATTCTCGTATGTTTCCAATAATTCACCCTGGAATATTGTCAGGTTTTAGTCCCTGGTATATA
Organism: Mimachlamys varia; assembly: GCA_947623455.1. Lineage (NCBI taxonomy): Eukaryota > Metazoa > Mollusca > Bivalvia > Pectinida > Pectinidae > Mimachlamys > Mimachlamys varia. The sequence continues at coordinate 37,239,772 of OX392534.1, forward strand.
ATAATGTAATTTAGTCCAATGAGTCCTTCCAAAAGTGGCTATACAAGTAAGTTTTATATACTCCTTATCTGCTGTTCCCCTGTGAAACATGTACTGTAAACAGTGCATGTATCTGTTTTGCTGTGCTCTGTAGCTTGTTGAAGTGATAATTTTGTTCCTAGCTTAGGTGCTTAAGCTTTAATTGTTACTAGTTTGATAACACAGGTAATTATGCCTCCCCTTCGAATGAAGGGAGACATATTGAATGAGTATGATTCCTCTGGTACTTTTTCTTGTTCTTCCAATAAATTCTTATCAAGGTCATAATAACTTCTGAACTGTTGAAGATATACTGGGGCAGTTGTCAGGTACTGACCGTAGGTCCTGGTTTTTCTCCGGATATCCGGCTTTCTTCCATCTCTAAAACCTGGCACGTCCTTAAATGACCCTCGCTGTTAATACGACATCAAACAAAATAAACCAAGCATACTGGGGTCCTTCTTGATGTTTCAGTGTTCTTATGTTGCTTAAACTTTTTATGCAATATGATGACATTGGAAACTCTAACAGTTGGTCAGTTTTGCTGTAATGGTCCCCATTACTGTAAGAAGTTGTCCATGTATGAACTTTATGATCTAGCAGGAGGCGGTTCCTCTAATAATTCAGTAATGGCTAAAATCTTCTGATGAAACTAAAATTTGTGCAATGTCTTAAGAAAAATCTTATCTATGCTGTAAGTTTTAAACTATTACGGAGGAGACATATATTTTCATTCTCAAAAACAAATTTCTAGTTTTATTTTAGTTTTCACATCTAAATTCTTACAATGAGTTGGAATTTTGTCAGTGGCATTTCAAAATTTCATGGTTGTATGTACATTGGATTTTAGTAGAAAGTTATATTAACAGATACTGTATAAATTACTTTCAGTATATCCTTTGTACTATTTCTTGCCTGTGTAGTTTCCAATGTATGTCCCTGCATGTGTTTGCTGATTGTACAGCGCACTGAAACCACCATAGCCATGCACACTTACTCGGTGATATTGATTCAGATACAATGTATAGGTAAAGTGTATGATTTATTATACAGTATATTTTATTATAACTAAACAGATATTTCTCCTTTTGGGAACTCTAACCTTTTTTGGAAACATGTCTATTGAATTGCTAGTGTACACATTTTTATGGTCAACATAGACCTGACTTCTCACATTTGTTTTGTTATCTTATAACAAATCCTTCATATTCATTTATATTTGCCATAATTTGAAATGTGTATAAGTATATGTGTATAGAGATTGTTCATCCTAGTCAACCACACTAATGTCAAACTATGTTACATCTGCTGTGTGAACCAAGACAGAGGTAAAATTCACGGTCATGAACATCTGCTGTGTGAACCAAGACAGAGGTAAAATTCACAGTTGTGAACATCTGATGTATGAACCAAAACGAAGGTAAAGTTCATGGTCATGAACATCTGATGTATGAACCAAAACAGAGGTAAAGTTCATGGTCATGAACATCTGATGTATGAACCAAAACAGAGGTCAAGTTCATGGTCATGAACATCTGATGTATGAACTGAGGCAGAGGTCAAGTTCATGGTCATGAACATCTGATGTATGAACCAAGGCAGAGGTAAAGTTCACAGTCTTGAACATCTGATGTATGAACCAAGTCAGAGGTAAAGTTCACGCTCATGAACATATGACGTATGAACCAAAACGGAGGTAAAGTCCATGGTCATGAATATCTGATGCATGAACCAAGATGAAGGTAAAGTTCACGGTTGTGAACATCTGATGTATGAACCAAGATGGAGGTAAAGTTCATGGTCATGAACATCTGATGTATGAACCAAAACAGAGGTCAAGTTCATGGTCATGAACATCTGATGTATGAACTGAGGCAGAGGTCAAGTTCATGGTCATGAACATCTGATGTATGAACTGAGGCAGAGGTAAAGTTCATGGTCATGAACATCTGATGTATGAACTGAGGCAGAGGTAAAGTTCACGGTCGTAAACATCTGATGTATGAACCAAGACGGAGGTAAAGTTCACAGTCTTGAACATCTGATGTATGAACCGAGTCAGAGGTAAAGTTCACGCTCGTGAACATCTGACGTATGAACCAAAACGGAGGTAAAGTCCATGGTCATGAACATCTGATGTATGAACCAAGATGAAGGTAAAGTTCACGGTTGTGAACATCTGATGTATGAACTGAGACAGAGGTAAAGTTCATGGTCATGAACATCTGATGTATGAACCAAGACGGAGGTAAAGTTCACAGTCTTGAACATCTGATGTATGAACCGAGTCAGAGGTAAAGTTCACGCTCGTGAACATCTGACGTATGAACCAAAACGGAGGTAAAGTCCATGGTCATGAACATCTGATGTATGAACCAAGATGAAGGTAAAGTTCAAGGTTGTGAACATCTGATGTATGAACTGAGACAGAGGTAAAGTTCATGGTCATGAACATCTGATGTATGAATCGAGACGGAGGTTAAGTTCATGGTCGTGAACATCTGTTTTATGTTATATTGTAACTGGCAGTAAGAGATCATACATTGATCTTATGGAGATTTCCTGTAAAGTTGAAAGAAGGTATTGATGTACATATTGACAACAATATCAAATAATGCAAAATGGCATGCTTTTGTTGGCAGTTACTAAAGAATAGCCAAAGTTCTGCTGATATGTATTGAATTGATTTATCATTTATTGGTGACTGCAAGGATATAGATACAGAAACTTAAGTTGGAAGTTTTTTAAATGGGAAAGAATACTTATATAAATTGTTATTGGTATTATTATCATGTTATATTCCTAAGGTGCAGAAAACGGATGTGAGCGTAGTCTCTGGATATCGAGGATGTGTAAATCTTATTATGGTAGCTATAGACATCCGTCATGTGTATAGACATACAAGGTATATTAACACTAATGAAATGTAAAATTACAAACGTTTGTGTAATTGTGTATGCTCACAAAATCATAATGTGCTACCAGCCAATCTGCAGATTGTAATACATCTTAACACAAGCAGATGAAGCCAAAAAGGCCTTGTTGTTTTGGTCACTCATCAGAAAGTACTGGTTTACGGATCAGCTCAAACTTAGATAAAATCCACAGCTTTATGGTGGACTGGTGATGATGTTGATCTGTAATTTGTGAAACTGAAGGAGATAATTATAACTCTGACTCCCAGTCTGATGCAGTACATGGAAGGAAATAGGCCGCTAATTAACTGATGTGTTCATTATTAGGCAACAGGTGTCATGTGAAATGCACTTATTTCAGCCACTGTTTTTGAAAAGTGTGAAAAAGCATATGTATTATACATGTATAATGTAATGTTCTTCAATGCATGATGTTTTCGAAGAGCCATTAAAATTGAATGATTATTTTAACAAAGATGTTACTGTTTCACCCCTGAAAATTCATATTGAACTATTCTATCGTTTGAGTTGGAAGAGTTCAGATGTGTCTTCTGGGATGAATGAGTTAATGTGTGGATATATGGTTCAGTTTTGTTTGCTGTGTGATGAAGATGAACTGCACGTAAAACTTGACGTCAAGATTGATTGGAATATGTTGGGGATGTGTTGTGTTCGCAACGATATGAGCTGAAGTGATCATTAAATTGGATTGCTTGATAATATCAAATGAATAAATAATACATTTATGTTTAAGATGTTTCAATTTTTTTTTTCTAATTTGACATGCATGTTGTGTTTTTGAAAACTCACCAAACGTAGATTAGTAGTTTACATATTTTATTGCCGAGATAAACATAATTAACAAAAGAGGATAAATGCAGATCAGACGAGGATTCAAATGGAGACCACTGCAATCTTGCACAGAGGTTCAAACTCTGACCTCTGTACAGAAACTCGACCTCTGACCACATGATAGAACCCAAACCTCTGAATTCTATATAGAAGTTCAACCTCTGAACTAAACAGAAGCTCATTCTCTGAATTAGACAGAAGCTCAATTTCTGAATTAGACAGTAGCCCAATCTCAGAACTATACAGAAGCTCGATCTCAGAACTGGACAGAAGCTTCAGATCTAGACAAGCTCAATCTCTGAACTCAAGACAGAAGCTCAATCTCTGAACTAGACAGAAGCTCGATCTCAGAACTAGACAGAAGCTCGATCACTGAACTAGACAGAAGCTTCAGATCTAGACAAGCTCAATCTCTGAACTCAAGACAGAAGCTCGATCTCAGAACTAGACAGAAGCTCGATCTCAGAACTAGACAGCAGCCAAATCTCAGAACTAGACAGAAGCTCGATCTCAGAACTAGACAGAAGCTCGATCTCAGAACTAGACAGAAGCTTGATCACTGAACTTGACAGCAGCTTAATCTCAGAACAAGACAGAAGCTCAATCTCAGAACTAGACAGTAGCTCGATCTCAGAACTAGACAGAAGCTCAATCTCAGAACTAGACAGAAGCTCGATCTCAGAACTAGACAGTAGCTCGGTCTCCGAACTAGACAGAAGCTCGATCTCAGAACTAGACAGAAGCTTGATCTCAGAACTAGACAGAAGCTCGATCTCAGAACTAGACAGAAGCTCGATCTCAGAACTAGACAGAAGCTTGATCACTGAACTTGACAGAAGCTCGATCTCAGAACTAGACAGAAGCTAGATCTCAGAACTAGACAGAAGCTCAATCTCTGAACTAGACAGAAGCTTCAGAACTAGGCAGAAGCTCGATCTCAGAACTAGACAGAAGCTTCAGAACTAGACAGACGCTCGATCTCAGAACTAGACAGAAGCTCGATCTCAGAACTAGACAGACGCTCGGTCTCAGAACTAGACAGAAGCTCGATCTCAGAACTAGACAGAAGCTCGATCTCAGAACTAGACAGAAGCTCGATCTCTGAACTAGACAGAAGCTCGATCTCAGAACTAGACAGACGCTCGATCTCAGAACTAGACAGTAGCTCGATCTCAGAACTAGACAGAAGCTCGATCTCAGAACTAGACAGAAGCTCGATCTCTGAACTAGACAGAAGCTCAATCTCAGAACTAGACAGAAGCTCGGTCTCAGAACTAGACAGAAGCTCGGTCTCAGAACTAGACAGAAGCTCGATCACTGAACTAGACAGAAGCTCAATCTCAGAACTAGACAGAAGCTCAATCTCAGAACTAGACAGAAGCTTGATCTCAGAACTAGACAGAAGCTTGATCTCAGAACTAGACAGAAGCTCGATCTCAGAACTAGACAGAAGCTCGATCTCAGAACTAGACAGAAGCTCGATCTCAGAACTAGACAGAAGCTTCAGAACTAGACAGAAGCTCAATCTCAGAACTAGACAGAAGCTCAATCTCAGAACTAGACAGAAGCTCAATCTCAGAACTAGACAGAAGCTTGATCTCAGAACTAGACAGAAGCTTGATCTCAGAACTAGACAGAAGCTCGATATCAGAACTAGACAGAAGCTCAATCTCAGAACTAGACAGAAGCTCGATCTCAGAACTAGACAGAAGCTCAATCTCAGAACTAGACAGAAGCTCAATCTCATAACTAGAGAGAAGCTCGATCTCAGAACTAGACAGTAGCTCGGTCTCAGAACTAGACAGAAGCTCGATCTCTGAACTAGACAGAAGCTCGATCTCTGAACTTGACAGAAGCTTAATCTCAGAACAAGACAGAAGCTCAACCTCTGGACTAGACAGTAGCTCGGTCTCAGAACTAGACAGAAGCTCGATCTCAGAACTAGACAGAAGCTTGATCTCAGAACTAGACAGAAGCTCGATCTCAGAACTAGACAGACGCTCGATCTCAGAACTAGACAGAAGCTCGATCTCAGAACTAGACAGAAGCTTGATCTCTGAACTAGACAGAAGCTCGATCTCAGAACTAGACAGAAGCTCAATCTCAGAACTAGACAGAAGCTCGATCTCAGAACTAGACAGAAGCTCGGTCTCAGAACTAGACAGTAGCTCGATCTCAGAACTAGACAGAAGCTTGATCTCAGAACTAGACAGTAGCTCGATCTCAGAACTAGACAGAAGCTCGATCTCAGAACTAGACAGAAGCTCGATCTCAGAACTAGACAGAAGCTTGATCTCAGAACTAGACAGACGCTCGGTCTCAGAACTAGACAGAAGCTCGATCTCAGAACTAGACAGAAGCTTGATCACTGAACTTGACAGAAGCTCGATCTCAGAACTAGACAGAAGCTTGATCACTGAATTAGACAGAAGCTCAATCTCTGAATTAGGCAGAAGCTCAATCTCAGAACTTGACAGTAGCTCAATCTCTGAACTCCATACAAAAGCTCGATCTCAGAACAAGTCAGAAGGTTTAGAACTAGGCAGAAGCTCATTTTCTGAAATAAACAGAAGTTCAATCTCAGAACTAGACAGAAGCTCAATCCCAGAACTAGACAGAAGCTCATTTTCTGAACTAGACAGTAGCTCAATCTCTAAAGTAGACAGTAGTTTAATCTCAGAACTGGACAGAAGCTTCAGAACTATACAGAAGCTTAATCTCAGGACTTGACAGAAGCTCAATCTCAGAACTAAACAGAAGCTCAATCTCTGAAATAGACAGTAGTTCAATATCTGAAATAGACGGAAGCTTCAGAACTAGGCAGAAGCTCATTTTCTGAAGTAAACAGAAGTTCAATGTCAGAACTAGACAGAAGCTCAATCTCTGAACTAGACAGAAGCTCAATCTAAGAACTAGACAGAAGTTAAAATTCTGAACTAGACAGAAGCTCAATCTCAGAACTATACAGAAGTTCAATCTCAGAAATATAAAGAAGCTCAATTTCTGAACTTGACAGTTCTTGGCTCAATCTCTAAACTAGACGGAAGCTCAATCTCTGAATTAGACAGTAGCCCAATCTCAGAACTATATAGAAGCTCAATCTCAGAACAATACAGAAGTTCAATCTCAGAACAATACAGAAGCTCAATCTCTGAACTAGACAGAAGCTCAATCTCTGAACTCTTAGACAGAAGTTCAATCTTAGAACTAGACAGTAGCTCAATCTCTGAACTCTTCTAAGATTGAGCTTCTGTTTAGAGTTCTGAGATTAAGCTTCTGTCAAGGGTGCAAATTATTTTATGTGAAATGTTTTATGTTAAATGCCTTGTATTATGTTTGTACCTTTAATAAACTTCATAGTTAAGAAGGTGAGTTGGAATCTCTTTCTTTAGGAACATCCGGAAATGATTCTAAAACTGTACTGTTCAAAACGCCGCTGTCACGTGTGAAATGGCGCCCAAGCAAAAGGCACAACGCATTTGGTAACAAACAAAAAGCATTTCGCATTACGCACCGGCTTTCCATAGCTGGGTTCATTCTGATTAAAATCACAGAGAATCAACTTATCTGCGTCAACGGGATGTTGTCTACTATGATATAAGCTTTTTTTCTATTGACTATGATTTTGCCGACGCGGAACCCGTTAAACGTACCCAACTCTTCCATTGTTGTAGTGGGGTTTTGTCACGTGGAAGGGAGCGGAGATCAAGGTCCGAATTTTATCAGATTGAGACGGGGATGTTCTTACCAATTGATACCAGCAAATCTCCAGATTCGGTCATTGCAAGATGAAGACCACCTGTCTCGAGCCAAGTTTACATGAATCAGTTCGGAATTTTAAGAACTTTCAATACTTCAGCCAAGGTTTTTTAATAACACATATTTTAGAATTTAGTTTAAAAGGAGTAAATATCAATTATTTTAGATTGATTTGAACAATAACTGTCGGCTTTAAACGGATGAAATTATTAATCATTAATCACTGTACAATTCCGATATCTGTATGCTTCCATTTTGGATTGTTTTGTTGTTCTGATTCTAATAACCATAACGCTGTAGCTAGCCCAAGTTAAAAATTTGCTCTGGTCCCGACACATATCTTGCTCACAGGGACCTGAGAATTTGTTACAGCTAGTTTTGGACCTAAAATAGGGTGTTTAGAGTAATTTTACACATCTGGGGGGTTAAGATCAATTTTCGATAAAAATGCCCCCTTAATGGTCATAAAAGCTATACCATTGAAGGGGCATTTTTATCGAAAATTGATTTTAACCCCCTAAATGTGTAAAATTACTCTTAACACCCTATTTTAGGTCCAAAACTAGCTGTAACAAATTCTCAGGTCCCTGTGATCTTGCTTGCACCGGACATCTATATCTGTCAAAATATCTTAACTCGAGTTACGCTATAGGATGCTAAGTTTCCCATGACATGTTGGTCCTGACGGAAGTGCACGTGGGTCTTATGAAAATAAATACTGGAGGACTTACGAGAATCAGGAGAAACACACGTGGTCGTGCATGCCTTTTTTATGGCAAGCTAAGTTGTCTTTATGGAGCAACGTTGATCCAGGGTTTCGGGTTTTTCCAGAAAATGGAAATTGCTATCGTTCAACCAAATCATTTTCCCTAAACAAAACAGTTATGGGTTCCGCATCAAAATGTACCTTGATATATATTTCCGAAGCGTTTTCTTTCTTGCTAAATTAACGTTGAGCCGTAAATATCACAACACACAGTTCGTGAAGGATCTGTATAATGTACATTTCCCTGCAACCTTCTCTCATTAACATTGCACAACGCTTAAACAAACAAAAGAAGTGTATTTTCTTTCAACAAACATCACAATTGCATGGTGTATTTAACCAAACAGAAAATAACGTCTTTGTTCTAATTAAGAGAGCTTTATTTTCCAAGAAAGATGGACGAAAAATACTGGAAAATGGCTGTGAGCTACATCTATTTTGGAACAAGCACTTTGTGAGAAACACTAAAAAAGGTTAAGATAAAATATATGAGGAAGATTAGTACAAATTATTTAATTCCTGGTTTACAATATCTTTTTCAAACACGCTGTTGGCATTCTTATGGGAAGACTGTGCCCTTCTCTTTGATGACCTCTATTTGTTTTCAAACGAGGTTGAATTTGCAAACCATATAAGGCGAAACAAAAACCAAAAATCCTTCAAACTCTCCTAGTTTCACTCTTAAGATATAGTGAAACCTCCATATTAAGACCAACTTAGGGACCGCACCAAAGTGGTCTTAATATATAGCGGGGTGGCTTAATACCGAGGATGGCCATGCAGACAGATTTCTCTAAAATCCACCTTTTGACATGTTTTCATGGTGCATTAACTAATATAAAGGCTTTACAATGTTAAACACACATTAATTGTAGTCGATTAGCCAATTTGACACCAAAATACAGCTTACTGATCTGACACTTGACAGGTGTACATAGTGGAATACACACCAGGTGACTTTGTGTTTGGTCGGTGGTCTGAATACTTCGTGTATAATACAAAGATATATAGAAGATTTTTTTGGGACTGAAATGAAGTGGTCTTAATTCTGAGGTGGTCTTTTAGTGTGGTTTCACTGTTCCTTCTGAACTTGATATCAGGAAACATATCAGATATGCTCTTCTACCATATACGTACGGTTCTGTATCCTTATGTGATGAAAATGGACGTTTTCGGAAATAAAACAACAAAATAACGCTAGTATGCAACGTTCTCACTTTGAGGACGTGACATTCATTTTGATACGTAGAAACCACGGATTTAGATAGCATCTAATCTAAGTCCGTGGTAGAAACCGACGACGCTAATTACCCTTCCTGAACAAATGGTTTTATTCTCTTGTGCTTTTTCAATGGTCTCCTTGTAAATCTTTTGTTGTTGTTGTTCTCAGTCGATTAATCGATATTGATTTGGGATTATGCTAGGTATCTCTTTTAAACGTGAAAGCTGATCTGGTGTTACTTTACGATCATCTTCACTAAACACCATCATCCTCAACCGCATCATCATTCTCAACATCTGTTACCGGATTACCATTAGGCCTAAATATTGATCTACCATCAACTTGACTAAATTTATTTACATTTTGATGGAGTTATTGTGCTTTATTTAGTTTCTTCGAACTGATTTTGAACAGTAAATCAAGTGAAGACATCAATGAAATTGATGACGTCACAATAGAGAATGATGACGTCACAATACCAACTGCTGTTATAGGCGTATGGCAGCAACTGCCTCTTAGCATTGTGTCAATGGAAAATTACTGAGCAAATGTAAATATAGGGACATGAGGATTTGTTAAAGCTACATAGTAGTTTTTGACCTAAACTAGGGTGTTTAGAGTAATTTTACACCACTTTGGGCGGATTAAGATCAATTTTCAATAAAAATGTCCCCTCAATGGCCATAAAGGTTAAATATAGATCTAATTAAAGCACGGACATCTACAGCAGCCTTTGAGATTTTGGAGGGGTCATTTTTATCGAAAATTGATTTAAACCCCGCAAAAGTGTAAAATTACTACCCTACTTTAGGTCCAAAACTAGCTAGCTGTAACAAGTTTTCAGGTCGCTGTGAGTGTAACCCCTAGCTATATAGCCTGGATATCGAGGATGTAGGCCTAGTTGGTCAACGTCGACAGTCTCAATCAGCCCCGGTTCCAGTTAGGGCTAGCGATCGCAATGTGTTTGCAGGACCGGGACAATTGCTATATCAGTTGAACGCTTCAAATACTCTGTAGATTGCAAGCGTCTCATGATCAGAGATTTGAGAAGTGCATCGCAACATGTAAACAGGTTTGGTAAACTGTAGGTTAAGCTTCCTATAGCTATATGCCCTGATGACAGCTGTAAACGCAAATGTAGACGTGGTTAATTTGCTTTATAGCAACCTATCAAATCTCAGTTTACATTGTGCTCTTATGTATTTTCAGGGAACTATAGCTATATCTGTACTATAGACTGGCTGATGGCCGTGCAAATCTTCAGTACAGTAGCTATAGCATAGGCCTTCTGTAACGTTCAGCTGAGTAGGCCTAACGTTCAGCTGACGTTAGGCTCCCCTTTTTATACCACAGTCACAGTGATGCATGTTACCAAGTTTCGTAGGCGCCCGGCAACGGTAAGAAAATACCCAAACTTATAAGTAAGTAATACTTCCAGCTGAGGAGAAGATTTTGAAAAAAGATGGAGGAGTTGCTAGTGTTCAGGTAGCTCAGTTCAGAGTTAAGGATTTGAATCCAGCCATGCCCCCAACAAACAGATATATGGTACATGTGGCAGAACCATACAAAACCGCGATACGTCAGAAGAAGGGTGAGCTGAAACATGAGTATTCAAAAGGAAACACACTTTGTCAACGATGTCTATACAAAAATGAAAGAGCTCAAGGTTTTATTTGTAAGTTTGTGTTGGACCAAAGAGTCAGCATGGAAGACAAGAATGAGGCAGTTGTTTTTCTGGAAGACTACTTAGATGATGGTAGTATGGAACATGAATATGATAATCTTCTTCAAACAAATTGTGTGTTATACTCTCTCAACAAACGCAAAAGATGGATGATCGCTAGTCATATTGTAGACCTTGTACAAAGAAAAGAAGTCAAGAGGGAAGATTTCCGACTTGTTCTGCATGAACGATTGACTGCCACTCGAAAACGTTGCCATGCTGCTTGTGTACTTGACCCTGATGCTTGTGGACTTGACCCCGATGCTTGTCTGTTTGACCCCGATGCTTGTCTGTTAGACCCTGCAGTTGAACGGAAGGAAAAGTCCATTTGTTATCATGACAGTAAGGGTGACGATAAGTATGGGTGTGCTTATCCAAAACAATTTGCTTCAACTTTAACAGACCTTTCCTTGAACTGTTACAACCTTGACAGCCGGTGTTACGACCTTGACAACAACGATGACACTATTTCAACGAAACGAAAATCTAGGAAATTGAACTATAAAGAGTATGTTTCAAATTATCATATTTAATTTTAAATGTTTTATATTTTACGTTGAGTTTCCAACCACCTGTTTTACTATATATTTTCTGTTTATGCTGTTATTTGTGCAAATGGTGGAATAGATATTATTTTTAAAGAAAATTTCGCAAACATTCCTCCACAAATTCAATAATATCAACAACTAATGAAGATACTCTAGTAAGATCATACAAAAATACATAAATTGTTAAGCTGTAAAAAATGAAGATGTGTATGTATGTATAGTTGTATGTGTAATAGAATGCTAATCAATCATTGGTGACCCTGCTTTCACGAAACTTCTAAACTCTGATCTCAATGCTTAACTTTGAGTATATGCTTAACTTTAAGCATATGCTTAACTTTTGTCTTTCTTCAAAATTCTCAATTCTTTGATTTTAAGTTGAGAACGTTCTCAAATATTTGAGAATGTGTTCGTGAAAGCCAATTTTGAGAAGTTCTCAGCTAAGTACATACTTCGTCTGAGAATTGCGAAATGAAAATTAAGAATTGAGAAGTTGTGTGAAAGGGGGCCAGGTGCCTCAATTGATAGAGAGACTCCATCTAGAGTTTGTAAGGTCCCAGGTTTGAACCATGATCTTGCCATTGAATTTATCTTCTCCATTTAGATATATGCCTATGTATATATGTAGTGCAATTTTTATGTACTGTATTCACTGTAATAAGTGCCCCTCCCCTTGCTTCTGCAGAGGTGTTGAGCGCCCTACTAATTGTGACAAGTCTTAATTATTCAACCTCTCTGTGTGCTTGTTTTTGAGGAAAAATCAACAATTATCAGTAATATGTGTACAAAATTGATGACAGTAAAGTCGCAAATCATAAGTACTACCCATTTTGATCACAATAAGTTATATTTATTTACTTTAAAAAAGTGATTTTTTTTGTCCAGATCTAATATTTTTGTTATTCTTTTAAGTGCGCCCTATGGAACAGGTTTTTTAAGACGCACTGGGCATTAATTATGGCTAGTACGATAATTTTGATGTATTTCTAGTGTAATGCGTGGAGATGTTCATCCTATTGTCGTTCCGGAGATTCGGTATGAGATTACCTACCCAGACACTGTCGCTGGACCATGTAAATGTCATACAGATACAGGTAATTACTTATGGTTTACTTTTTAAAATGATTTCTATTATAGTTATTTCATTGTGGAATAAAATCTGCATTCAAAAATCCCCATATAGCTGTGTTAAGTTTCCTGAAGAATTGGTCTCTTGTTATGGGTTTGCTTTAAAAAGTGTAATGTAAAAATCACATGTTTTTTTGTCAACAATTTGTATCATTTATGCCAATTTTAATACATACAGGTAAATTGACTTCTTTTTTATGTATGTAAAAAATCTAGCTAAGGACTTTATCTCATCTGATATATGTCATTTATAGACCTAGTTAAGTACGCTTTGTAATACATTGTAACAGAATACAGATACAGGTGGGAGACTAAAATTAAGACGTTTAGATGGAAGGCAAAGGGTAATCGCAATAAGTCATGGAGTCAGTGGTACTATCAGGGATTGGATCACAAGGACCATCAACTGTACTGTGATGGGTACCGTGACGACTGCATTTTCGAGGAATATGATGCTATTATTCCCCACCCTCCACTGAAGAAACCTAGGCAGTTAACAATCAAAGATTTTGGTAGCATTAACAACAAGTGCAATACCTCAAAAAAAGTTAAAAATAAAAAACGAAAGAAAAAATCATTACTCAGTCAAGATAAAGTGGAAAACAGTATGAAGGTAGTTGGATTGAATAGATCAAGTGAAAATGGAAATGGAAACAGTTCTAGAATTGTTGAGATGAAGTGGAAAGAATTAGTTAATGATGATGTTACTTTAGAGGCCCTGGGTCCAGATTTTGACAAGTCTTTCTGTAGCTGTTTGGTGGACAAAGACAGCATCGAGGAAATGAGGTTGCTGCCAAATGGATTCAAGCTACTTATTGGTAACTGTGTTCCTCAGCAGCTTAGTCTGAGTGTGGAAGGGGAGACCACTCAAGCTCAACTCCTACTCTGGCAGAAATCAGAATGGTCTAAATGGTCATCGGTGGCTGAATATTGGTATGTTTATACAAAATTGGTCAGGATCGTCTACAGATTTGATTCCATAGATGGTAATATGAATACTGAAATAGAATTCTCTCAATTGTTATTTTAAGAATAAGACTTAAAGGCCAATATACGTAACTTCAGGGAAATTTTTGTGATTCTGAAAAATTCTGAAAAAAATCCAGTTGATAACCATGCAAAAATAAGCCCAACTAACTAACAAGAAACTCTTGACAAAAACAATCCAAAGAATTGAAAATAATTCAGGTGGGGCCCACATCAACAACAAACCGAAGGTAGAAGACAGTTCGAAATGGACGGGTGTTTACAAATAGTGTGTTTCAAATGCTGCTGTACCAGTAACCGCGAAAGAATTCATCTTGAATATTGCTGATATCAGTTCATCTTAACTAAATCTATAAACATAATAAGTTATTAGGCTTGATTTTTGCTTCAAGTTTTGCCGAAAGTTACGTATATTGGTCCTTTAATGGAACATTCACTGAATAAATTGATGTAAAGTACTTTCTGACTTATATTTTTGATAATTATATATAAAGTAATAAAAACACAGCTGAAAATGTCTTTTTGAAAAAGTCTAAAATTCTGTTATGATTATCAAGTTAAAAATGATTAATCTTCAGGTTAAAGATCTTGTTGAAGTCAAACACTTGTGGGCAGAAAATTATAACAATCCTTCTTAGAGAAGAGCTCAGTACTGGGGGATGGGACCAAGTGTATACAATTTACGAACTTCTGGACGCTGCACTCCGAGTTGTCAACCTTGTATCTACACAGCAGGGGTCAGGGTGAGTATTTTACTTTAGCTTCAAATTAAAAAACAAGATCACTTATTCAAAGCAGTCCAGAAGAACAAGATTCTTATAAAAAGGCAACAGTCATATATATACTGCTTGCTACAAGATAAATTTTGAGTTGGATCAGTCAAAATAAAACTATATATTGGTATTAGAAAAAGATTGAAACATGTGGTATCACTGATGGACTTTATCAATGTTGCCATAAATGTGTCGGTGATAATTTGAATTTAATCCATTAACCAAAAGTAATTGGTGCAAAAATGTTCTGCCCAAATAATTTGCTCATTTTAAACAGAATATTTAAAAACCAAAATGAAAAAAATGTTCCCTGGTAAATTGTAAAATGAAAAAAAAATCCTGATAAATAGTGATCCCCTATAGAAATAAATATGAAAATGCAAATACTAAAGTTACAGGTATTTCACAGAAGTCTTATAAATGATAGAAATTATTTATTTTAATGGTGAATTTGTTAACAGCCCTCAAGGGAAGAGTGTTACGAAGTCTCGGACAGTTCACCCCACTGGTACTGTGAGTGGAGTCCGTGTTCACTCACATCCAATACTAAAAACAACCACAGCTCCACCTAAGGGACCCATAAAGGTTTCAATGGACAAGAAAAAGAAAGTCTGGGAATCGGATCTGACTTTTGATGTAAGTATACATAACTTTTAACAGTAGATCAATAGTTCACCTGAGTCATTCTTGTGTGACTTCTGGTAATTATTGCCTTTGGTCCCTTGTCGTCAATCATGCATGATGTTATTAGTTTGTAAACAATTGCAGAGTACATTTTGTGTGCTCGTAGATTTTGATGAAACTTTTGTGGCAATCATCTGCCAGTATTGAGAATCAGAATCTCTACTCAAGTATGACACAAACGTGATTGTACCTATATAGAATCTAGTACAGTGGACTCCACCTGATATCACCCCTGTCAATATCACATTCCTCTTTATATCATGTTTTCCAAAGCACCATTTTTCTCTCTATATAATCTATGTAATTTTATTTGGTTAATATCATGTATTTTTAGGTAATTTCCTCTTAACACCATGTTTTTTTAACCAACCACATTAAATATCTAAAAAATAATGGCATTTCCATTGATTTCAGATACAAATCGTTCAAAATGTTGCATAGAAAATAAAAAATAACATCAAAAATTGTTTTTTGATTGAAATAATGCTATCTATAAATTGAAACATCTTCATATGTACATTGAATAGCTTACTTTTAGTTATGGAGATTGGAAATGCACTAGACTTAGTGGGAAAACATGTTTCTCTTAATATCACATTCCTGTTAATATCATGTTTTTGTTGGACAAATGCAACATGATATAAAGAGGAGTGCACTGAATTGATACTGCATGCAAAACATGTATTACGCTTCACCATACAGCTAGGACTCTAGTACTCATCAGCGATACTAGGGACTAAAAGTGTGAAAATCCAAATTGCTGTAAACTACTGTTCAAATAGAAGGGAATGTGCATAGAGGTTCTTGACATCAAGTGGGCTGAAGAGCAGGGTTGGAAAGTTGCAGAGCAGAGCTATAAGGAGTCGCTTGTTGAAAAGCATTTTTAAAGACTTCTCCTCTAAAATGTATTATCAAATTTTCATCAACATTCCATAAAAGAATCAAATATCAAAGAAGACCTTGACTCTGGCAGAGGTCTGAGGGGCATAGCAATAATGAGTTGCAAAGTGAAACCTTAACATGTCATCTGTTCTGAAACTACTCCGATTATTCAGATGAGCATCAGTATGTATTACTTGATAGGGCTGTTATCTAACTAGGAAGCTGGATGAAGTCATTAGAGGTCACTTGGTACTTTATCGTTTTATAGATTAGCTGTATTATTTTCATCAACACTCTGAAGAGTAATCCTTAGATGATAAGCTTCAGTATACATGCTGATAGCCATTATTGGTCACTTGGTACAAAACATACAGAAAAAATCTGCTTCTTTTAATTTTTGGTAAGCAATGTTATGGAATAATTAACACTAGGAAGATAAATCCTTTGATGATTTACTTCAGAATGTATGACTTACCTGAAAAGGGGTTGAAATCTTTTTTATGTTAAGCTGCTTGTTTTAACACGACAGACGTAATGCAAGCTTGTACAGTAGTCAATAAATCACACAACACATACATTGATTGAAATGGCCATTTTATTCCAACGACATTATGTAATCGTAATAAATAGAAACATCATTACATAACGTATACAAAATACTACGTAATAGCTTCTATTATAAACTTGGACTAGTGTAGGTGAGGGTAAGAACAGGCCACATGCATATTGGGAGATTACCAGAGCCCACCTGAATAATGGGGTCACGGTAAGTCTCAAAATGCACCCCCACCCGAATTTTTTTTTCTTTCTTCCAATTTAAAGGTTGGAATAGTTCATTATGACATTTCATTTAGCAATTAGAAAATCTCTTCTCAAGAGTGACTGACACTTGAGCCCGCCCCAAAATTAACCACAAACCCTACCCGAAATTTGAAAATAAAGAGTAATGATTATATCTAATTGAAATTTGAAGGCTGACTGGAATTGCAAAGGCTACCCTTGAATAATAATCCCTAGTGACGTCAAAGTGTAGAGTTGATGTATTCAGTAGTGTTCCAATTTCTCCTTTTAGTGGTAGATTTTGTTTTTTTTTGGGGGGGGGGAAGGGGGCACAATGGCCAAGTGGGTAAGGCATCCCGATATTCTACCACTAGCCCTCCACCTCTGGGTCGTGGTGGCGGAGTGGTTAAGGCATCCCGACATTCTACCACTAGCTCTCCACCTCTGGGTTTCTTCGGGTCCTCTGACTTTCCTCCACTTTAAAAACTTGGTACATCCTTAAATGACCCTGGACTTTAAACAAAATAAACGAAACCATGATTTGTGGGATGACAGGTTTGTGTGGAGAATATCATTGATTTGGTGTTCTACATCTCGTTTTGAGTGTGATTGGAGAATGGAGTGGAGTACTACCAGGCTGTCTCTATAAGTGTCGTTACGTAGCGCTGTTCAGAAATGTAGAATCTGAATTTGCAATTAGTTACTCAGACGTATTGTAGTTTTCATCTCAATCAACATCGTCGGTTACCCACTGTTCTGACGCTCACGGACCGAGACGGTAACCTATGGTTCTGACGCTCACGTCTCTCTGTCCGTGAGTGCAGAACTGTGGGTTAGCAACGTTGCTCGAACAAGTGGTAAGATAAATGATTTGTTTTTTTTGTAGCACAACTACCTCGTAGTTTGCATATGTATGATAGCTTTTTGTATATGCTGATAAAGTGCTTGCTTCTATATGTATTGATAAACTTTCAGACTTTACATTCGGAGTTGATGCGGTCCAAGATTGGTTACAATATGTGAGTGTACGGTGCGGTTTGCGTGAAAACTGGGCGTTAACTCATTGCTTGGCGTGGACTGAACAGAAGTGTCCATAAGAAAAGTAATTAAAATGACTGAAAGAATAGTCACTGCCTGAAATTTAGAATAAACTAAATAATGACCTGACCAATGTCATTACTAGATTGTAACTTGTACCTCGTACTGAAACCGGTCAGGTTATTAATAATGGTACAATTAGCAGGGATAATTCTGGCTCTTAAATTCTATGGGAGAATTTAAAGGATTTTATGAGATAAGTAAAATTACTATGAGATTAATCTATGTTAAGCAATACTATTTTGAAATTTTAATGAGATTTTCAGGAAAAATATGGGCAAATTCCCCAAATCTCGCCCCAGAGTTATCCCTGAATTAGTCACCCACACAATTCAGACTATCCGAGGCAGTGTTTCTTCTTTCAGTTATTTTAATTTTATTAAAATGACTGGATATCTAACAATTTTTAGTGACTATAACTTTTACAGTTCATTGAATTCACTTTAAAACCACTCAATTTTTCACCCTATGAAATCGACCAAAGCAAGATTCAATTCTTATATTTCAATAAACATGTATTTTCAATAATCTTAAACTTTATGGGCGGATTGGTCGAGTGGTTAACAATCCGGCCTTCCATGCAGGTGGCCGGGGTTTGATCCCCGTAATCGTCATATACATGGAACATTCAGAGAAAAGTGTTTTTCTCCTGCCCACACAACTCCAACAACCCAGGTGGAGTATAAAATGGTCTGGGGTGGATGTTGCAGTATCTGTGATGTAGCATTCAAGTGTGGTGGCACTATAAAAGATACCGTTGGAAACACGGTCCCACTACAAACAGAACACAATTCATCTCCAGCACACACGCATACATACACACATATGGAGATATTAGCCAGGTGGTATAGGACAAGTAGTTAGCGCCCGATAAGGCAGCTCCTGCGAACTCCTCAGAATTGTATATGATAGAACTGTATGTGTTAATTGTATTGATTGTATAAGAATTGTATATCTATGTACTGTAAAGCACTTTAGAGTGGCTTATGTTAGCTAGATAGGGCGCTATATCAAATATTGTATATTATTATTATTATTATTACTTGTGAAGACCATTCCATTGTTCCATGTTCTGGAACTTGTGCAAGTCTAGGTATTGACGTAATGTAAAACATTGTATGTCATTGCAGGACAATAAAACAACAATTGTTCAATACAGCCAAATATTTTAAAAACAAAACATGAAACAAGTTCTTAAATGTCATATTTACTTATGGTCGATTGTTAAAGTTATCTCCCGTTATAAAATCATATGTGATGGCAATGTTAAACTGGTCAAATTCATCAGCAAATGGAACCGATAACTTCTGGTAGTTTCATTGAGTCTTATGTGATTAAGAAATGTTGAGCTGTACAGGTTGGTTTGGTGGACCTATCATTACTAATGACTAACTATTTACCTGTATTTACCTGTACAGGGTGGTTTTTTTTATTAGTGACTATAACTTTTTACCAGTAATGGATGGTTTATTTGTTAGTGACTATAACTATTTATCTGTATTTACCTGTACAGTGAGGTTTATTTGTTATTGACTATAACTATTTACCTGTATTTACCTGTATAGGGTGGTTTATTTATCAGTGACTATAACTATTTACCAGTAATGGATGGTTTATTTGTTAGTGACTATAACTATTTACCTGTATTTACCTGTACAGGGTGGTTTATTTATCAGTGACTATAACTATTTACCAGTAATGGATGGTTTATTTATCAGTGACCATAACTATTTACCTGTATTTACCTGTACAGGGTGGTTTATTTGTTAGTGACTATAACTATTTACCTGTATTTACCTGTACAGGGTGGTTTGGTGGAACACCTACCATTATTAGTGACTATAACTATTTACCTGTATTTACCTGTACAGGGTGGTTTATTTGTTAGTGACTATAACTATTTACCTGTATCTTTGCCTGTACAGGGTGGTTTGTTGGAACACCTACCATTATTAGTGACTATAACTATTTACCTGTATCTTTACCTGTACAGGGTGGTTTGTTGGAACACCTACCATTATTAGTGACTATAACTATTTACCTGTATTTACCTGTACATGATGGTTTATTTATCAGTGACTATAACTACTTACCTGTATTTACCTGTACAGTGTAGTTTGTTGGAACACCTACCATTACTAGTGATTAAAATTATTTATCTGTATTTACCTGTACAGGGTGGGTTTATTTGTTGGTGACTATAACTATTTACCTGTGTTTACCTGTACAGGGTGGTTTATTTGTTAGTGACTATAACTATTTACCTATATTTACCTGTACAGGGTGGGTTTATTTGTTAGTGACTATACCTATTTACCTGTATTTACCCGTACAGGGTGGGTTTATTTGTTGGTGACTATAACTATTTACCTGTGTTTACCTGTACAGGGTGGTTTATTTGTTAGTGACCAGAACTATTTACCTGTATTTACCTGTACAGGGTGGGTTTATTTGTTAGTGACTATACCTATTTACCTGTATTTACCTGTACAGGGTTGTTTATTTGTTAGTGACTATACCCATTTACCTGTGTTTACCTGTACAGGATGGTTTATTTGTTAGTGACTATAAATATTTACCTGTATTTACCTGTACAGGGTGGTTTGTTTGAACACCTACCATTATTAGTGACTATAACTATTTACCTGTATTTACCTGTACAGAGTGGTTTATTTGTTAGTGACTATAACTATTTACCTGTATTAACCTGTACAGGGTGGTTTATTTGTTAGTAACTATAACTATTTACCTGTTTTAACCTGTACAGTGAGGTTTATTTGTTAGTAACTATAACTATTTACCTGTATTTACCTGTCCAGGGAGGTTTATTCTTTAGTGACTATAACTATTTACCTGTATTGACCTGTACAGGGTGGTTTGTTGGAACACCTACCATTACTAGTGACTATATCTATTTACCTGTATTAACCTGTACAGGTTAGTTTGTTGGAACACCTACCGTTATTAGTGACTATAACTATTTACCTGTATTTACCTGTACAGTGAGGTTTATTTGTTAGTGACTATAACTGTTTACCTGTATTTACCTGTATTTACCTGTACAGGGTGGTTTATTTGTTAGTGACTATAACTATTTACCTGTATTTACCTGTACAGGGTGGTTTATTTGTTAGTGACTAATTATTTACCTGTATTTACCTGTACAGGGTGGTTTGTTGGAAGCCTATGACCTGCTACCCACCTCGCTGACCCAGACCGTAGGTTTTGGATTCTGTAGATCGTGTCTGTGCCGCTATGACCCACCACTACTGAAGGGATGTGTCCTACTACCATGCCTACACTACTACTGTATTCCCTGCTGGAGGAAGTACGTCTGGGAGGAATTACAAAAGGGTTGTACCACTGTATATTGCAAGGTAGGTATTATGAACATCTCAGAACTAAATAATACCAAAATACCAGTATGACACATTTATAGTTGATCCCCTTCTAGAATGTATCCATCTTCTTCTAACAGAGTAATCTATCCGATATCGATGTTACCTAGCATTGTACATAGTGTAACAGTTTTTCCCATATCAGTGATATCATTATATAACAAGAGGCCTATTTGACCCGATTTGTTCACCTGCTCTGTAGTTAAAAAGACTTCGTGACTTTAGTCAATTTCTGTAAATATAAAAGCCAAATTCTGACACATGTACTTTGACTTAAGGCTTATAGTGGTTATTTGAAAGATGAAATTTAAATTTCTAAATACATTTGACCCCTGTGACCTTGAGAGTCTGTCAACGTCATTCATTTGACAAACAATGGTAGTCCTCTATTCAAGCATGCCGGAGGCCACATATCATTATCCTAGGCCTTTCTGTTATTGAAAAGAAGTTGTTTGAAGATTTTGAATACGTTTTGCCTCAAACCCGGACCTTCCGGACTCTAGACGAACGCTCAACCAATTGAGCTATCTGGTTGCTGACCATTGACCTTGCCTAGATCCGCTACAATGATATTGTTTGAACATGGTTACAGATGTTACCCCTGTGACCTTGGAAGATTGTCAAGGTCATTCAATTTGAACAAACTTAATAACCTTTCATTCTAGAATGAAGGCCCAATATCAATACCTGTCATGAACATGACTAATTCGTTCCTTTTTAATGTACTGTTGGCCTAATATTATTTTGACTCCATGCACAAGGCTGACACCATTCAATTAGATTACATTACACAAACACCAAGGCAAGACATGTTTTAAGTACTGACCATACCATTCTTATGATACAATCACACTGCCATAATACCTTAAGTTTTATCAGCTTATAATAATTACACTTATTGATCCCAGGATATATTGTAAAATGGGAAATTTTCACCCTGTCTTAATTTCACCCTCTCAGGAAAATATTTGAATTTGCCCTGACTTGAATTCCCTCTCTCAAATCTAGAAAAATATATTAATATGTAATATAAAACGCAAGCCTATGTTGGGAAAAATATTCAACCTGTCTTAAATTCACCCTTTGTTGGAGGAAAATTAAATGAGGGAAAATTTTACTAGTTTAACAGTAAGCCAAATTAAGGGTTATTGATGTGAAACCAGAAAACTCACTTGGTTTTGCAGATTCAGTATAACTTCTCAGGAATAAACAGGTGGTGATGGACACTAACTACAGTGACATCCATCCTGCCACTTTAATCCTGTTTATTTTGTCTTGCAGCAAAAAAAATGTACAGAAGTAGTGGATGAGGTGATGATACAGAACCTGATGTCCTCTCATCTTTACAACCATTGGCTGTTAAACCGTGCAGATAAAAACTGATGCTATGAGGACCAGACCCAGTAAGTTCTTACTAGTCTATATTATCACCTATGGAGGAAATGAATTGCATGGAGGCTATTCCAAGCCTGGCTCCTCTGACTATTCGTACTATTTTTCTGACTCCTACCATGCACAACACCTCCAGACATTTTCCATACCCTGCTCTCCCCCAATCAAACCCCATTGCACTCACACAAAAAAAAAAAAATTGATTAATAAAAAAATAAATAAAATGAAATTACTGTTTGTAATTATCACACACAACACACCTTGACCCTTGTGTATTAGAAATAAGTTCCTAAATAGGTACTTTCTTGTTTTGAATTTGTCCCCATAATCCCAGACATAAATGAAAAGTAAAACTGTTGGCTGTATGGTAAATATTTTTTGAAATACAATTTTCAAAGAATTAATTATATGCTTAAATTCAGTTGAGTTTTGGGGAAAATTCTAGGAAAAGATGTATATAGATTTCTTAAATATACTCTTTTAGAATCTCATCTAGATCTTTATATGTTCTTCCAGTTCCTAGTGATTTTGAAACAGAAAAATTATCTTTTTTTTTCTCTCAGATGTCTGGAGGAATGTGGTGGATGGAAATATCTCAATACAACATTCCAGTGCCTCAACACAGAAGCCAGATTAACACAGAAGCCAGGTTAACACAGGAGCCAGGTTAACACAGAAGCCAGGTTAACACAGAAGCAAGGTTAACACAGAAGCCAGATTAACACGGAAGCCAGATTAACACAGAAGCCAGGTTAACACAGGAGCCAGGTTAACACAGAAGCCAGATTAACACAGGAGCCAGGTTAACACAGGAGCTAGAATAACACAGAAGTCATGTTAACACAGAAGCCAGGTTAACACCTGAGCCAGGTTAACATAGAAGCCAGATTAACACAGAAGCCAGGTTAACACAGAAGCTGGATTAACACAGAAGCCAGGGTAACACAGAAGTCAGGTTAACACAGTCATTTTACTTTTCTTATTTTATTTGAAGACTTTGACATTTACATATGCATGCAAAATTCATTGCATTTGTAAAATTTCTTAACAAAGTGTCATCAGTACTACAAAACTATTATGCAAACAATATGGAGCAGGGGGGTATTAGCCATCGGTTTACAGTTCTAGTTTAGTTTCGGGTATGACAGTAGCTCTGTTGGAACAAGGTTCTACTTGCATGGTAGGATTAATGATAGATGGAGGTAAAAATGATATAAAAGACATCAAAAGATGTCATACACTCTCTGTAAAACCTAATGGTGTATATTACATTACAAAAATGAAAAAAAAAACTTTAAAAAGGTTTCGTATAGAGCCTTCATCTTTAAAATTGTTTATTAAAGTTAATTCATTTATTCCTGAAACTTCTCTTAATTTATAGACAATATAATATGATATATTTCTAATATTCCAGCCTTTGAATTGGAATGGTTCAAATGTGTCTTCATGGGTGGATGAGTTAATAGTTGTTAATAAATTATATTTTTTACATCGTATTTATTGACTTTAGGAAAACGACATTTTTCGTCCAGATCCTAGTTTTTAGGTGCCTTGTGTGCTAATTACGGTGAATACGGTTGGTTGGATACAATGTTTGTAATGCAACACTAACTAATCGTGTTACTTTTTGAAATCTATCTGTCTGTACTGTTTCATTATGTATAACAAAAGGAAACGGTGTTTGTGGAGTACCCTCCTTTGGTCTTTTGTTTCTTTTTACATTTGTTATAAAATATGTGATATTCTTTTTTGTTATTTTTCTATCTTTTTGAAATAATTTTTCTAGTTAAATTTTTTTTATATTCACCCTATTATATAAATATATTATTGTTAGACATTTTAGCGCTTCAGTACTTTCAGTTCTTTGATTTGAAAAAATCGCCATGTCGTATTTCTAATGCGGTTACTGTATTCAAAGGAGTTGTATTTGTTTTTTAGATAATTTTACAAATCACATATTGCTCAAATATTTTTATGATATATTATGTATAAAGTGGATATAGTTTTAATGTAAAAAGCAATCAGTGAAATTGTATCATTACCTCAAAAAGTATTGATATTCTGATGGATTTGGCATAATTAATTTTAGCAATTATTTTTGCAATTTGTGTAAGTCTGGTCAATCAGACGATACAATTTTGAAGATATATATTAATTATCCAAGTACACAATGTAATTGTAAATTAACATTAGTTATTTTTTTCACTAGTGAAAAATATCAATTTTCCTGATTTGACCAATCAAAACACTGCTTACAAATGACATTTGGGAAACGTAAAAGCTGTAGGTTTGCTGCAAAAATGTAATTAACAGAATATCTAGCAGTATCATCAGTAATACCACAGATATTTCACTCGTGTCGCTCATATTTTGATATTTTTCACTTCCTGCTACACACTCGTGAAAAAAATCAAAATGTTAGCCCCACTCGTGAAATATATTTGGTACTACTGAAGACACTGTTAGATATCCTCTATTTACTACAGACACTAGATAAGAATGAACCACCATGTTGTTATGTTTTGATAATCATTCTTTACAAATTTTTGATATATTTCCTTGTTCTGCTATATTTACTTTACTAAGTTATTATTTTTTTTCCACTCGTTTTTCACAAATATTTCTAGTCCGTCCATGGTTTAATATGTTTGTAAATATTAAATTTTCTAAATATATGAGATTTGAACCAGGTTGTCTTGCATGACTTATGTACTACAAAATAATCATGTTTCTGAGCAAAAATATTTATATTTATATTTTACCGAACTTGGAATGTCTGGAAGTAACCATGTGTACAATAGCTAAAATGTTGTCAAAATAATAATTTTCTTTGTATAGCAAAATACCGTCGTGTACAACCTTTAAAGTAAATAGCGTTACTGCCAAAACATGATTGTGATACAGTAAATTACAATACCACTAATATTACTTTTTTTACAGAAGGTAATACCACCAACACAATTTCTTAATATACAGTCAATACTTCCAAAACAAAATATATATATTTAGTAAATATCACACCTATACACAGAACCAATTTTAAAGAATTTTGATCTTGCATTTCTAGAAACGTTTTATTAAATTGATATTGAAGACATGTAAGACAATCATTTAATTAAATAAATCGAGAATTTTGGAATTAATAGGAAAGTATTGTTTAATCTTAACAGTTTTGTTGTGAATTATTAAGGCCCCCCCCCAAGATTTGTGAATTCAAAATGATATTGTTATAGCATATCAGACGGATATAATCATTGTATTGGTAATGTTAATACCCACTCTTACTGAAACCAATAACATACGGTGTACCTATATACAGGAAATATTTGTTTATCATTTAAATTATCTGTTGGTAGACGATATTAAATATACAACACGTGTTAGTATTTCTGTAAAAGGAGTCGAAATTAACGTGAACATCTTCAGATGAATTATTGACACAGTCTTTTCACTTTATCAGTGATCAGTTTAGATATTCAAACTCCGTAGCAGAAAGATTTTATATACATACACACACACACATATATATTTACACACAGAAATTATCAATTATGATATAGTTCTTACGTTAGTAGTCGTGATAAATAGTACTTGCATGAATTATTTGCATGGACAATCATTACATTAGCACAAGTTTCTGATAAGGTGTCAGGAAGAACAGATATTTATCACCATTTGCCACCGAGAGCAATGACCCTTAAAGATTTCCAAGATTTTCTATTGGTTCACTAAGAATCAGTTAAACATTTGTTTTATATAAGATGATGTTATTACAGTTTGTCCGTTATTTTGTACATGTTAAAGTATTATTTTCATCGTATTTCCAATATTCTTTCTGTTATGTCTTCTCCCTTTTTGAATTATTGTTAAACTGTTACATGAAATCGCTCAATTTATGTTATACTTATTTTTTATTTATTTATTTTTCAGTATATATTTGTTTCCATAATATATCTAATGACGCGAATTATTAACAAGGCAGTGTGTTGTAATTTAAGGCAGCTGTTAGAGATTTCTGTTGGGCTGCATGCTTTATAATTATCGCCATGATGATCTTCTGGTGAGGTTTTCATTTTCCGGAATGCCTTGCATGTCGAATTGATTTAAGTGAAAGGAGAATTCTTTCCTCACAAATTATATTTTTATTACTTATAAGGACATATATATTGTAAGCCTCAACATTATTTTTCCATCATTTTTTTTTCTTAATTTGCTAAGCATACTTATCTGTGCTTGCCATGTTTCGCATCTGAAGTTCTTATGGTTGCCTGAATTATCAAAAGGTTTAAACTTGTTGGATGATTTGCGACTTTGTTTCTGCATAAGTGGTAGAGCTTCCGAAAGAGCTAGCTGTCGCAAACATCTCGGAAAGGTTTATAGTAATTATATTATAATAAAAATTATAAACCTCGAAAATAGCAGCAACGGATAATATAAACCACGAAAACAGTAAATATGATGATTATTTACCACGATTACAGTGAATATGAAGATTATTAACCGCGAAAACAGTTACCATGAAGATTATTAACCACCAAAGCAGTAACTACAAAGATTACAAACCGCGAAAACACTATTTATGAAGATTATATACCGCGAAAACAGTAATAATGACAATTATTAACTTAGAAAGCAGTAAGTACGAAGATTATAAATCGCGAAAACAGTAACTGTAAAGATTATAAACCATAGCAAGCCAACCCAAAAACTTTTCATCAGTTTAGATAGTAATTATTAGTCATAGAATATTAATTAGTCTCGTATTTAAACGGTGTGTAGATATTTTTAGGACTATTGCAAACCGGATGTGATTTATGAATACACAATAATTTACATAGACAATTGATTACGATATTTTAAGAGCTAGCAAACATTTGCTAGTATATGCACTACCTTTTTATTTTAATACAGTTGTGCAAAGACAGTGCTGATTAAACAGTATGAAGTTGAGAAAAAAAACAAATATTTCTCTTTACCAAAAATACAGATATACGAAATGGCTTCAGTTGAACCGTTAGATGTTCAGGACTAATACGAAGTGTTATTCAAAGAGCATAAGGCAAACTTGTAACGTCTAAGATACTGATTATCCAGAATAACGCATGTTTCTTGCTAAACATAAATAACATTAAAGGCCCAATATATGTAACTTCAGGGAAATTTCCGTGATTATGAAAAGTTCTGAAAAAAATCCAGTTGATAACCACGCAAAAATAAGCCTAAAACGAAGTATACCTGAGCGGTAATTAACAAGAAACTCTGGACAAAATAAATTCAAAGAATTGAAAATAATTCAGGTGGGGCCCACTTCAACAATTAACCGAAGGTAGAAGACAGTTCGAAATGGACGCGTGTTTACAAATAGCGTGTTTCAACTGCTGCTGTACCGGTAACCGCGAAAGAATTCATCTTGAATATTGCTGATATCAGTTAATCTTAACTAAATCTATAAACAAAATAAGTTATTAGGCTTGATTTTCGCTTCAAGTTTTGCCGAAAGTTACGTATATTGGGGCATTAACAAAGATCACGAGGTGACGTCTTGAAACTATGAACATTGTAACACAATGCAAATCTTGAAACGTATGCAATGCACTTTTTAAATTTCAACAATAATGCAACACATTTTGTCACTAGTTTTAAAATATATCAATCCAAAGTATGGTACATGTAAGATGATTGTTGACTGTTGAGTGTAAAGATTCGTTATTGTAACTGGTCCTTATATAGAATTAAGATAAAATATTGATTGTAATTCAAAAGAATGTCTATTAGTCGCTACTATGTAAACAATGCAAATAATTTCATCGGAGAAACCAGATGTGAAAAAAATTATTTATGTACATAGACGACAAATGAAAGTTGATCAAGATATTTTTAGTGTTAGCAAACATTTTCATCTATGTTTACATACTACCTATTTGTTGTTTTACTTATTTATTCTTATTATTTAAGGATTAACTTGAATATATTTTATTTTTACGTTATGCGGGTATAACACAAAAAACGGAGTGTACTCTAAATAAACCTCGAAGCAATTTATGATGAGAGTACACTCTGTTTTATAGTAAAACAGATTATAGACGGTGCTAACGAAGCAACATGTAGCTGGAAATTGTGTTTAAAGAAAAATAAATCAGTTGTGCTGTGCATGTATAATTAAGTAAGGAGTCATTATTCGAAGAATTCAGAAGGTGATATATATTGATGATTGTTGTTCATCGAGAGTGACCCTATGTCATTTGTTAGTTATGATACTGAAGAAAAAAATAGCCAAAGTATCTCAAGTTACAGGTTTTGGGAGATCGCTGGTAATGTATGGATATACCTTACGTACATCTTGACAGTTATTAAAACTCATTTGTCAACGAATTCTCCTGGCTTTGTTTACGAGTCATTTTCAATGTATACTTAAAGAGAATTCTTTCCTGTTTCATCTGATACTAACTATTTTCCGGTTTTGTATGAAATCATGATTTGTTTACAACATCCAATTTTTGGAAATTGGCTATGTTAGGTAATTCTGTATTATTCCAGAAATACACAGCGTAAAATAAATAAATAAGATACAATGAGAAGAAACTGTTGGTATTTTCTATACAAAACGGTCAAATATTGTCAAAATCCACCCATTAACACAGTCGGCAAAGTTCATTGAAAAAAATGTAAATACAAAGAATATACATTTCAATGTGTAGCAAATAAAAATGTTAACTCAGTTTTGGCACGATGCTGTAGATACTATATGACACATATGACACACACGTAATATTCTAGGGGTGTGGCAGTTAGCTGTCTACATTTTATAAGACAACTGCATCTTGTAGCATCTACTCACAGTTGCTTTAGTTTCTGTCAGTAAAAAGTAAATAAATATGTGTTAAATGAGCCTCCCATTACAGTAATGTAATGTATTCTGTAATTGACCGCGGCTCCATATATATATATATTTACATCTGTGCTGTAACCCACTATATGAACATTACCAGCAAAAAAGCCTTTCATAAAAGTATGAAAGCAATGGTTCTCGAGACGTAGCACGGGGTTTAATTATGGCGTCATAGTTCAAGCTTCTTCAATGAGAGTCTTTTCGCTCCGCTTCAAATAACATGGAGAATACCCTTGCGTCAAACGCTCAAATGACTGATTATTATCATTGACGCCAATTTTATTCAAGCTGGGCTGTTCCGCTAATATCGTTTAAATGACGACACAAATACAAATGCAAGTAATAAACTATTATTTGGAAAAAATAGAAATGAAGTTTAGCAATTGTTCTATAGTAAAAATGTAAATATATGGATATCCATATTGAATGAAGCCCGCTAGGGCTTCATGCTAAATATGGATGTAACGGCTGACCTTTCATAGCACTATGAAAGTTAAAAAAATGACTTTCAATCCTTATATAAACATTTTTTTATATATACTGACAGAAACTCAACAACTGTGATCTACCAAAGAACACGTAATGTCACTGGAAGTAAATTACTGTAACATACCTATTTTTGCGGTAATTTTATTTTAGCGATTTCCGAACTGAAAACATTCCACTAAGTTATGATGTCTCTACAGTTTTTGTGTACTGCTAACAACAGCAAGTATTTCGTGCCAATTCAGCATTTCACTTATCTGTTTCAATTAGGTTATTCTCGAAAATGTGAGCCCGCAAAAACAGGTACGTTTGCAGTAATCGTTTTCATAGTTATCATCGGGGAAAGGAATGTAACCAACACTTATTAATTACAGTAACATCCTTACAATTAATATATTCAATCGATGCGAGAAACAATCCAATACAATGTACTGGCTTAGCAGAATACAAAAGAGGGGAAATAACGTATCGCATGCCCTTCTATTACATGTAAGTCAACTAACAACTACACGTATTTATGTTATGAATTAAGAATGAGGATGGAAGAGCAGTTAGAATAAAAGAAACATTATTTTAACTTTAAATATCCACTTCCTATTCAAAACAAAAGCAACTTCAAAACAAATCTATGTTCAGAAACCATATACTGTGAACCAACTTATTTTCACAGCGACTTAATTTCGCGTTTTCATATGAGACGACAATGTCGCGGCGATTTAATTTCACGATAAATACGGTCATAAATCCAGTATATATAGTATTACAGCTGGCATACCTCTGATTGAAACCATTTCGCGGCGATTAATTATCGCGAATTTTAATCATCCGCGAAATACGCGAAAATAAGTTGGTTTACAGTACACCAAATAAGAAGTTATGTTACATCGTAGAAATGATAACCAACTTTCATATCACAATTTAAGTCAGTAAATCTGTTTCAGAAGTCATCATTCTATCAAGTGTGTTAGCACACTTTGTTAGTGATCTTCATGAAAAACGTTCTTACTATATATCGTATCACTGAATACACACGTGTTATTCATTATGACAAAGGCGGACGGAGTTGTTAGATGAATGTGTGTAAATTACAGAGCATTAAAAGTGAATAAATCACGAACCATTTCACGGACGATTTCCCGATGTATGTATGTACTAGTCTGTCGTTTGATAGGCTATTTCTTCGTGGTCTTCTGACCTCTCTGGGGCAGCGTCCCGCCAATTATCACAGTACGCGGAACAATAGTCTTCTGCACGGTCACCTTATCCGAAGATTTTAATTCATCCATGGCTGCAACTATTGCGTCCAACTTTGTGTTTTGCCTTTCCAGTGCCTCTTTGTAGTCATTTTCGTCTGAATTATACGATTTCCTTTGTGACCTCATATCTGTTTGTATTTTGGAATATGCCTCCTCTGCTTCTCTTTTGAGGTTATCTGCTTCTTTCACCTTATCTGCTAGCTCCTGTTCCAGTTTGGTATTCTCCACAGTCAACCGTTCGATTTCCGTCCTGTCTTGATTTTCATTGTCCTTGGCAACTCGAATTTCACCATTCAAATCCAAAACTTGGTCCTGAAGGCCTGTTATTCTGCGGCGCAATTCTTCGTTTTCTTTACGTAAAACCACATTGTCCATGTTAGATTGTGTCAGTTTTTTCCATCGTTCATTCTCCTTGTCTCTCATATCGCGCTGGAGAGATTTCAACTTTTCGTATTTCTCTCTCAGTCGTTGATATTCGACGTTTGACTGATGTAGCTTATCCACACACTCCTGGAGATGGTTGATGGCTTCTTCGTTCCTTTGGAGAAGTTCATCCTTCTGGTCGCACCAATCTTTCTGAAACACGGTAAACTTCTCCTCTATTCGCTTGTCCATGTCCTCCTTGTAATGGCGACGCTCCTTTTCTAACTGTACAGCGAAGTTTTCTGTCATCTTTTCACAGAATTCTGCCAGTACGGTGTTCATTTGAGATGACATGTCATGTTGGACCACATTAGGAGTACATTGTATCCCAGAGGCCCCAGCGCCAGCATTTGCATTTCTTGTCTGAAACAAAAGTCAAAAGAGGAATGACTGCGATTCACAATTGTACTATTCAGACATAGAGTACTTGACTTTTAAATTAAAATGTCATCAAAAAATAATTTAAGTCTAGGTTCCATTTTGGTACAAAAAAGTACCGCAATAAATACCTAAAATTTACATTAAATATTTTAGATTTTTTTAAGAAGGTACACAGTGTATAGCATGTATTTAGCCACTATGGACGATCGTACATGAATATGCTATGTATATTTGTTTGTGTATGGAAAGATATGTATTATAGGAAACCCGTCGTGAAAAAAAAATTCTTATAAAACTGACTCCCTGGTCTGAGTTTTAATGATTGTTATGGGGGAAATTGCTAGAGATGACGCAACACACACATATGCTGCAACTTTTAGTAATAGATACAGTATGCCGAAAAATGAATTAAAAAAGAGTCATAAACGTTTTGCTTTTCCACAATGTTACGACTATTTCCTTTCTCATGATTCGTTTAAATTGTACTTAAACGGTTATTTGTAAACATTATCGCTTATAACATTGTTTCCTTCACAATCTGCTTAAAAATATATCATTTTATTGCCTGCTTTAAGTGTATAAAACATTAATTGTAGAAAACCAGTGTCCGATCGCTTTATGAAGATATGGGTTGCTAGGAGATACTTACCTGGTTACGAGAGATCGACTGACGACCGGCAGCCCCCGTCTCACGACTTCCGGGTGTGTATGTCTGGGATCTAGTGGCATTGTATGGACCTAGATGTACATATAAACATAATTATATGTAAAAGCATTCCCTTATCTTCCCTCTAGCTTTCTTGGTGTTTTTTTTTATTTCGGCCACCAAGGTAAGAATATGTTTTAAGATCCCACTCTTAAGTTTAAAAGATAAAGTTTTGTTGTTTATTACATTGTCTGTTAGTGAGCTTCACCAAGACAACCTTTTCTTTTTCTAAACAAGTACTCTCCAAGGTTTGTTCTCTGCTATGACGTCACTTTTGAATGACGTAATTGGCATTGAACCTGTCTCATAAGGCATGTATTGCTTACTACAAATCTTCATAAAATGTTGAGGTCCTCTGTATAAAACAACTGTACTGTGGGATGCATTTGCTTGTAAACTAAAGAATACACTATATATTCCGATATGGCAAGACTCCAGAAATGTAGAACACACACGAACAAAGTATGAAGTTTGTTCTCTGGGCCAAGTTGTTAAAAAGATGGTTAGCTTAATCACTTTTTAACGATTTTTATAAATCTTAATTAATCTTGTCAATATACAAGGCATCATTTCATAATTTTGCATATTAATTGTCATGACTAAATATGCCATATCTGCAAAGTTGTAAATGAATGAATAGTTTCATTTTAGAATTACAGGATAATTAATCTTTGCGCTAATCACCTATCAATAAAGTCTTGTTTAAAGATGAGAAAAATGTCCATTGTAAATGTAAAACAATATCACTAAAGATGACGAAACACACACATATGATGCACCTTTTAAATTTAGTAATAAATACAGTATGCAGAAAAAATGAATTAAACTGCATCATACAGCTGTTTCGTCCTCCTAGGACTCTTCAGTGATGCTAGGGGCCAAAAGGTGGGAATCTAAATTTCTAAATTAATGTAGAAGCAGAAGGGTCAGGTGCGTAAACTCCTTAAATTTATGAATTTAGAAGTAAAATTAAACTTGTTGAGTATAGAGAACATTATATTTAAGATTGTACCACAGACACACGAGAATAACATTTTATTATTTAAAATAAGATGCAGTCGATCCAAACAATGACTTTACTGCGCCACACAGTCGTTCGTCTTTCTAGCACTCGTCAGTAATGATAAACAATGTCTAAACATTGAAGTCAATGGGGCGACTGAGGAAACAAAACAGGCCGAAAGAAACGTTCAAATCCAGATAGGGAGGTTCTATGAATTCCGCAATTTTCAAATATTGCATAAGTCCAAATGAATATGGGAAAATGTACATGTGTAAATTCTGAACCGTGCCACTATTCAAATAAATTTAAAGCGTGTCATGCAGGTTACAGCAAAACTCGAGGACATGAAGTCCACCAGCAGTGACTACCACCTATATATATAGCTATATTCTCTAAGAATTGTTAAAAAGGCACACATATAAATAGCACCTTTATAATTTATTATTAAGGATAAGATAGAGGCGAGCAAATAATAGTGAATAAAACTGCACCATAGAACGGTTTACAATAACAAGATAAAGATTAAGGGTTACATGTTTCATAATAAGGACAACCACACATTGTATAAAAAAATATCATCAAATAATAAAACATAAATGAATAATTTGAAATAATGATGAACACATGGTACAATATGTCAACAGTTACGATGACCAGAATAAAGGAACATTGCCACGGCATAAATGAACGTATAGAATAAATAGAAAAAACTCCTATGAAAGAAGGATGACGTCATGAAATATTCCACAAGGACGATTAGTGGCGGAATCCGATGTGTCGTACAAAACCACAGCCGTGTGTTATCACTGTGCGTAATAGAAAACGTACACAACGATAATCAATAATTCAAACAGCGGAGGTTCAATGAATTTATGAAGCAATTCTATAGCATAATAGGACATTATATAGCGTTTGCCAGTTTTGTAAAACTCTTCAATATCTCCACCCATTATTGATTGGCTGTAATAATATAGCTTTCCTTCAGATGTGAAATCCGATTCTGGTTATTTTTTAACTGTGGTATATTTATTATGACAGAACATCATGATACTTAATATTCAGTATGGACAATATAAATAATTCATTTTCAACGCAAAAATAACTTGTGTTAAAGTATTGTTAGCTTAAGAGTTATCGAAATTGCATATAAAGTG
Organism: Mimachlamys varia; assembly: GCA_947623455.1. NCBI lineage: Eukaryota > Metazoa > Mollusca > Bivalvia > Pectinida > Pectinidae > Mimachlamys > Mimachlamys varia. The sequence continues at coordinate 37,274,995 of OX392534.1, forward strand.
TTGTTAGCTTAAGAGTCATCTAAATTGCATATAAAGTGTTGTAAGCTAAAGAGTTATATAAATTGCATATAAAGTGTTGTTAGCTGAAGAGTTGTCTAAATTGCATATCGAGTGATATCTGTACAAGCTTATTAATCGCTCTTTCAGGCAAATCTAACAGAGGTAACTTGATCAATTGTAGGTATGTATCATGGCTAACCATGGACCTTCCACTAACATGTAATTTACTAAGTAAGGTGTTTGTTAATTTTTGCAAAACATGCCAAAAAATGCATGTTTCAGGAACAATTAGCTTATGTATATCATATATATGTAGCCAAAAACAGCCATGTTGTTATACTCTCAAGTGTTTATAGCACATAATAGGGACATTTGTTTGACTGGATATATCTCTATCAAAGCGTACTTTGTTTGCAATGATATTTAATTTGGAACGAAACTTCGTAAATTAAAAATACTTTATTTCAAATGAATAAAATATAATGTTCATGTGTATATTCTGAACTGTGTCACCATTCGAATGGATTTAAAACGTGTTGTGCAGGTTACGGCAAACTTTGGGACTTAAAGTTGGACAAAGCATACTTTGAATGTTATGTCATCTAATTTGGAATGAAATAAAGTTTATATTACATAGGCCGAACTAGTGGTGGTCAGATCGTACAGGTAAAAATCGTCAATTATGAGTATTGATTTCTATCCGAGATTTCTATCCCTGAAGTATTTAAACTATGTGACTACCTGGCCCTGGTTTCATCAACGTTCCTTAACTTAAAAATATCCATAGGAAAGCATTACAGAATTTAAGGAAAGTTCCCTTAACTTAAGGAAACTCCTTAACTTAAAAATCTCTATAGGAAAGCATTACATAATTTAAGGAGAAAATCCTTAGTTACGGAACTTTCCTTAAATTCTGTAATGCTTTCCTGTGGATATTTTTAAGTTAATGAGTTTCTTTAAGTTAAGGAACGTTGATGAAACCGGGGCCAGGTCGTTGTTAAACACTTACTTTCTTTAACTACGGTGTTTTGTAGCTTGTCCACGAGGAAGAAATGTCTCTCCGACTGTAGAGCCTCTATCAACACATCGTAAGCAGAGGGTTCCGGGGAGGCTAATAAAATTGACATGAACTCATTAAATTTCCGGTGAGGGGTGGGACAGGCTATCTGCTCGATCCTGTTCCTATGGTCCATCGTTAAAACATCCCTCTCTATCAAGATGTCGATAACTGGGTCCAGGTCATTCAACCTCTCCTTCAAACAGGTGATATTTTGTGTAATTCGTTTCTTCTGTTCGCGGTTCATTATGTTATGTGTAAATTTCTCGTATAAAGTTGTGTAATAGGACGAGGAAAAGTGATAAAGATGTTGTTGACACAAACTGGCCCGTCTCCCTCCTGTTACAGTTTTATATTATAAACAGGACAGCAGAAACACACGTTTTGAATTTCAAGACATCTCATATACAGAAAATTTGTTTTCCTTTGTCTTTTCCTTCTTTCTTTGCTGGTATTGCAGTCATTTATTTTTTAAATTGGCTCTATCACAACATTCGTAAGTTTCCAACTCTTCTTCACGACCTTGGTATATGATGCCAACATTCGTTTTTCTTCCTTTTTCCTTGTTCAGCGTTGCATATGATAGCAAAGTGTTTCAAACTTACTCTAAGCCGACGACATTCTTCTGAAATACTAAAAGGTTCTGTCCAACACATAATTGTAGTAGTCCAATGTCCTTGTTGGTTACTAGGTAAGTATAGTATGGTTCGGTATTTCCAGATGTAGATCTGACCAAGTTTACCGATATAGATCTAAGTGTCATTTAACATTGATTATCGATTTTGCGTTGTGCATCATTAATCCTTGTGGTGAGAGAGGCGTTTATATCTGTCATTCTGAATGTCTATGTCGACTGGTAATCCACCCCGCCAAGGTGTAGTGGAACTTCTCACATGCTACTGTAGCGGCAGCGTTACTCGGCACAGCTGGACCGGGATACATTATTTTTACTAGGTTACACCTGTCACAAGTGAAGAACACTCAAATATATAGTGCCTTGTCAAATCGGTGCGAGATGTTTACCCGGCAAATACTTAAAACTTTGAACAACCTACCTGTGTTATGACAATACACATATAACTACCTGTCCTTCACCATGCATTGAAATACTGTTTTATCCACCACAATACCACTCTGTTGTGTTATACTGCTGCAAAACGATTTGTCATCCACGGGTGCTTGAAACTGTGTGTATAAGGTGTTTAGAGTAATTTTATATGACCAATGGAGAGCATTTTATCAAAAATGGATCTAAACACCCCAAAAGTGAAACATTATTCTTAACATCTTAGTTTAGGTCCAAAACTAGCTGTAACAAACTCTCGGGAAGGACCTGTGATATCATCCAGTGATGACGATTTATGAAATGTCAGAACTATATATACATACAAACAGTGTCAGTGTTGACAAACAGTGGTAATTACAATTACCTGTTGTAGTTATACGTGGTAAATCTGTGATGTAATTAATTGGTTTGAAACACATTAAAGGCCCAATATAAGTAACTTTCGGCAAAACTTGAAGCGAAAATCAAGCATTATAGCTTTTTATATCTATAGACTTAGTTAAGATTAACTGATATCAGCAATATTCAAGATGAATTCTTACGCGGTTACCGGTACAGCAGCAGTTGAAAATGGGCCCTACCTGAATTATTTTCAATTCTTTGGATTTTTCTGTCAAGAGATTCTTGTTAGTTACCACTCAGGTTTACATCGTTTAAGGATTAATTTTGCCTGGTTATCAACTGGATATTTTTCAGGATCACGAGATTTTCCTGAAGTTACGTATATTAAACATAAGCTTTTCTGTTCTTTTTCTTGTCAGAAATGTGTCGTGGGTTAAGCAAACTTTCTTGAAAGAAGGCATAGAGTTTTAAAATTTGCAAAGAAAAGAACTCCTCTAGAACTTTCCTCAGAATTTTCATGGAGAAAATCACATGCACTTTTTAAATGCTTGAAAAAAGGTAGGAATAGATTTTGAAATATTTTGTCAAATGATTAAGATCTATATTTCGATAATATCAAAAGAAAAATAGGGGTGTCTGGGCAATTTTTAACGCGTTATGTTAAGGGAAAGGGCAAGAGTTCCGAAAATCAATTTTTCAAACGGCAAGATCCAACTCTGCTGTGTACAATACCATCTTATACCAACATGAAGGACTACGTCGTTCTCCGGTTCTTAAAGTTTTCTTTTCCAAGAAAGGCGAACGGAAATGTGTTTTAATCTATGGATGTGAATTCGTAACGTTGTAATGATATTGAGGCATTGCTGGAACAGTACCAGAGTTATAACTGTAGCCGAATTTATATAGATAAGCGAAATGATGATTTGTTCAGTCACAATACTTGTTGTAGAAAGCAATATTCAGAAATTATAATTAGCGCAATGAAATGTTTTCACCTCGAAAATCGCTAAAATAGAACTACCGCTAAAATAAGTACGTTTACAGTTTTTTAACACTGATATCAAAATCTTTACGAAACCAAACATTTTGTCTGGGAAACCATCTTCTCTACTTGTCTTACTTAACGTATATTTGTAGATATTCTTTATATATACAGCGATGATAAAACATTTGTTTCCGAATGTGCGAGTCTTAGCCGCCCACTACCAAAAGGATCCTCCCTGGACACGTGGGAATAAAAGAGTCATCACTAGACTCTAGGGGGCAAAATGGTCCTCAATGGGGGAGAAAAGGATCCTCCCCGAACACGTAGGGATAAAAGAGTCCTCACTAGACTCTAGGGGGCAAAATGGTCCTCAATGGACATCGGGGAGAAAAAGATCATCCCTGGACACGTGGGGATAAAATGGTCCCAAATCGACACAGGTAACAAACAAATAGGTAAAGTCCTACTCTTTGGCAGTTTTAGTGTTACGTCTCAAATTTGTAATAAACTAATATGTTACTACTAAATTATCTAAATTCACATCTATTTAATATTTAAGGAAACATTGTTATCAATTGTTTTTTAAATGTTGAAATCGATTTATTTTGTATATCAATGACTTTGACTGTTTTTTTTCGCGCTGACAGCCTGGATATATTGTTACTGCCATGTTTCTTACCGTGTTTATTATATAATTACTTGGGAACATTGTCAGAGCAGTCTTTGTGTATCAATGGTTCGTTTTAAGATCAGTCAATTAGATACATTTGTAGCATTCTAAATCATAAGGTTCATGTCTCATTGTATTAAAAAGACATTTCTGAGTATGTCTTTGCAGGTGGTTCAGACCAGGAAGATATTTAGCAATGGCAGTATATATACAGACTATCATGTATTTGTTTGTTTTCGACTTAAGTGTCACGTATTGCCCCGGTGTTCTTTTGATTATAAATCAAACCGACACTGTTCGTGCATAAAGGCATCGGCAGGACAATTGAACGTCAATATAGATATACATGTAGTAACGTTCGCCAAAAATAAAATCGGTTGATAAAAAAAGTATATACTCCGGTTTTGGCATAAATTTACTTTTGAACGAGTTTGCGTCATTTTAGCCATCTTTTATGTTGGATAAAATACAATATAAGTGGTATGTTAGCGTCAAGTCTCAGGTTCTCATAAACAACTCGTCTTTACTGTGACAAAGATTTACATGGCGGGTGTCGTCGATGAAGCAGAATACGCTTACACTTCCGGAACACCTGGTCTTTTTGTTAACGCCTCGGTATTTTCTAATTTATTTTATCACGAATACACATATAACATATAATTCCCTTTATCACAGAGTAATACACATTGTTATATCAATTAAGATTGCTAATTTTGAATCTAGCGCCTGTTTTATGTACTCATTTGAATAACTTTGTGAGCAAACACTTGAGTACCATATTGCCATGTCGCCCATTTTGAAAGAATGAAAACCGTATTTGAAGAGTTCCGAAATGTAGAAATAGACAGTGAGAAAAGTAATTCAATAACACTTTATATTAATAAGGTTACAAACCTTGAATACATGAGACAACTTATTCTTCAGTAAGTAACATTTCTTCTAAATAGTGCAAGAAATGATTTAAACTACACAGTCACAGCCACAGGGACCTGAGAATTTGTTACAGCTAGTTTTAGACCTAAAATAGAGTGTTTAGAGTAATTTTACACATTTGGGGGGTTAAGATGAATTTTCGATAAAAATGCCCCCTCAATGGTCATAAAAGCTACACCCTTTTTTAGGTCCAAAACTAGCTGTAACAAATTCTCAGGTCCCTGTGGTCACAGCCACCTTCGTTACAAGCAGTTTGAAAGAACTAGAACATTTAAATATTTGATTTTCTATGCAGAGAGCCATACCAAGATCTTTGGGAGTTTTACAACTCAGGGGATCTATAATAGCAGAGGATGGAACATTCCATTGGATCTATGATAATAGCAGAGGATGGAACATAACATTTGATCTAAGATAATAGCAGAGGATGGAACATAACATTGGATCTATGATAATAGCAGAGGATGGAACATAACATTGGATCTATGATAATAGCAGAGGATGGAACATAACATTGGATCTATGATAATAATAGAGGATGGAACATAACATTGGATCTATGATAATAGCAGAGGATGGAACATAACATTGGATCTATGATAATAGCAGAGGATGGAACATAACATTGGATCTATGATAATAGCAGAGGATGGAACATAACATTGGATCTATGATAATAGCAGAGGATGGAACATAACATTGGATCTATGATAATAGCAGAGGATGGAACATAACATTTGATCTAAGATAATAGCAGAGGATGGAACATTCCATTGGATCTATGATAATAGCAGAGGATGGAACATAACATTAGATCTATGATAATAGCAGAGGATGGAACATAACATTGGATCTATGATAATAGCAGAGGATGGAACATAACATTGGATCTATGATAATAGCAGAGGATGGAACATAACATTGGATCTATGATAATAGCAGAGGATGGAACATAACATTGGATCTATGATAATAGCAGAGGATGGAACATAACATTGGATCTATGATAATAGCAGAGGATGGAACATAACATTTGATCTAAGATAATAGCAGAGGATGGAACATTCCATTGGATCTATGATAATAGCAGAGGATGGAACATAACATTGGATCTATGATAATAGCAGAGGATGGAACATAACATTGGATCTATGATAATAGCAGAGGATGGAACATAACATTGGATCTATGATAATAATAGAGGATGGAACATAACATTGGATCTATGATAATAGCAGAGGATGGAACATAACATTGGATATCTCTGGTCAACTTGATACTTGCAGATATTTTTCAAGTACAGGTAATAATGCCACAAATATTTGCAACACGCAGGGATTTGGGAGGAAGCTTATGTATGGTTAACACACAAGGTAACATAAAAAGAACTAAAATGTATTTTTGACATAAGAGTTGTAAGGCTAGAACTGTAAAATGTCAACGTGGTCGACCATTGCTTAGACACCGCTAAGTCTGTTTTATGTAGAAAGGATTTGGTAATTGGAACCGTTCAATATCTTATAACACAGATTATGAAATTAATGTAACTAATAAAGAATCTATAAACAGAACACGAAACCAGAGAGGTATGTCACCAAAATATCAATAGAAGTCAGCATAAATGCTTGGCAAAGTCTAGATGCGGAAACTTCAAAAAACATTCACAAGGCCTATATTTTACCTTTAGTATGAAAAAGGGTTTGTAAATTATTTTATGTGAAAGGGTTTGTTGTCTATGTGAAAGAGTCTGTTGTCGTTCTAATGTGAAAGGGTTTATTGTCTACCTTTATGAGAAAGGGTTTGTTGTCTGTATGTGCATAAGGTCAAAATTGTAATCGCATAAAAGAGTAAATGCACTTTTGATTGCGTTTAATAATGATCTCATGAATCCATTGGTTGACCAAGCTAAGATTTTAGATCTCGTTTTCTTAACATTTTATCCCCAGCCGAAACTCGTATTTTCCATCAATAAAAAAGACTTAATATGTTCATAAGCAGCTGTTCTTTGTAATGTTTATACACTTGACGGTTTTTAAATAACTATGGCATATAATAGTGTATCGTAGGTCAGAATTGGTCGGCTATTTTAATATCACCTTTTGTAAAAGATCAATTTTATAAAATGGAGGGCTAATCAGGACCGATAACAAAAGCCTTGCCAAATCTTTAAGTTTCACTTTCAGAGATATCGACGATGTGTTATCTATGAACAAGAAGAAGTTATGCAGACCACAGAAATCGTATATACTCTTCTGAACTTGAAATACAGGACACAACAAACTCTTCAACATCAGCTGCTTACCTCGATCTCTACTTTATGGGCGGATTGGTCGAGTGGGTAACACTCCGGCCTTCCATGCAGGCGGCCGGGGTTCGATCCCCGTAATCGTCATACGCATGGAACATTCAGAGAAAGTGTTTTTCTCCTGCCCACACAACTCCAACAACCCAGGTGGAGTTTAAAATGGTCTGGGGTGGATGTTGCAGTATCTGTGATGTAGCATTCAAGTGTGGTGGCACTATAAAAGATGCCGTTGGAAACACGGTCCCACTACAAACAGAACACAATTCATCTCCAGCACACACGCATGCATACACACACATATGGAGATATTAGCCAGGTGGTATAAGACAAGTAGTTAGCGCCCGATAAGGCAGCTCCTGCGAACTCCTCAGAATTGTATATGATAGAACTGTATGTGTTAATTGTATTGATTGTATAAGAATTGTATATCTATGTACTGTAAAGCGCTTTAGAGTGGCTTATGTTAGCTAGATAGGGCGCTATATCAAATATTGTATATTATTATTATTTATTATTATAAAGTATGCCCAACATGGACAGCTTACTACTAAGCTATACGATAAACGTGACGATTTCAATTTTCCGATCGTGAGCTCTCCATTTCTTAATAGTAACATCCCTGCTACTAAGCTATACGATAAACGTGACGATTTCAATTTTCCGATCGTGAGCTCTCCATTTCTTAATAGTAACATCCCTGCTTCTCCAACTTATGGTGTTTACATATCGCAGGGATTCGAGAAAGGCCGATTGATCAGAACTATGGGTAAGTTTCATGGTCACCAATGTTGTCTCATTGAAAAATATATGTATTTTTGTGTGATATGAAGATGGACGTTTTTGAGTATGCTCCTTTATTAGTAAGCTTACTTGTTACTTGTGATTGACAATGACTAAGTTCTCATTTCGAAGACTTGATGTTTACTTGGATGTGACCAAGATTTACATGGATGGTGTCGTCGATGAAGAAGAAGACGCTTACTCTTCCGGAACACCAGGTCTTATTCTCTTGTACTTTTTCAAGCTAAAAAAGGGTATCCATGTAAATCTTCCCTTTGTTCATTATTCGGTATTCTCTATTTTTATCCATCTATGCATCAGTTCTCACTTTGAGGACGTTACATTTATTTGGATGTAATCTAGATTTACATTAAGGATGTCGTCGATTAAGCAGAAGACCCTTACTTTTCCGGAAAACCTGGTCTTCGTGTGATGCGCATCGAACTTCGATATTTTTACATGGAGAACTCCTGTGATATTTTTACATGAAAATCTCCTGTGACATTTTACATAGAGATCCGTCATATTTTACATTGTGAACTGTGATATTTCGACATTGAAACTCCTGTGATATTTTATTTGGAGATCTCCTGTGATATTTCTACATGCAGAAATCCTGTGACATTTTACATGGTGAACTGTGACATTTTACACAGGAGAAAAAAATCAGAGGGTACCAAAGCGTCAACAAAACCATAATCCAAACTCAAAATCGATTAAACTGATTCGCAAAATAGGAACAAAAGAAAGATTTACACGGAGACTCTCGTAAAAGCACAAGAGAATAAGACCAGGTGTTCCGGAAGAGTAAGCTTCTTTTGCTTCATTAACGACATCCACCATGCATATTTTACATGGAGAACTGTGATATTTTTACATTCAGAACTCCTGTGATATTTTACATGGAGTACTGTCAGACATTTACACGGAGAACGCCTGTGACATTTTTGCATAGAGAACTCCTGTGATATTTTACATGGAGAACAGTGATGTTTTACATGGAGAACTCCTGTGATATTTTAGGTCACCTGACACAAAGTCTATTCTAATCGCCTTTTGTCCGACGTGCGTCGTCCGTCCGTAAACAATTTAGATTTTCGACTTCTCCTCAAAAACTCCTGAACCATTTTGAATGAAATTTGGGACGAACCTTCCCTAGCCAAAGATACAGCAAAATTGTGAATCATATGGTCCTCACCCCCTAGGGACCCGAGGGAGGAGCCAAAAGAGTTAAAATGTTAACAATCTTCTTCTCCAGACCCAGATATGTTTGAATCAAATACTTTTCACCAATGGAAAGATCTTAGGATTCTTTTTCAAATTTGTGAATTTCAAGATCCCCCCCACTCCCCCCCCCCTTTCTTCTCGGGAAGAAGGTGAAATTTACTATAGTTTATATAGGAGAATGACAATTTTGGATATTTTGTTAATTTCCAGTTAGAAATAATTCAAATTTGATTGGAAATACAACCATGAGTTGACAGTTCTACTATAGTCTACCCATGTGCCTGTAGGGAGGGGCTCAAAAGGGTCAAATTGGCTCAAGATATTCATCCTTGCCAAATCTTTTAATTTCACTTTCAGATATATCTACGATGTGTTGTATTTAAACAACAAGAAGTTTGCTGACCATGCCGATCGTATATACCCTTCTGAACTTGAAATAAAGGACACAACAGACTCTTCTACATCAGCTGCTTACCTCAATTTCTACTTAAACTACGACAAACATGGACAGCTTACTAAGCTATACGATAAACGTGATGATTTCAATTTTCCGATCGTGAACTCTCCATTTGTTGATAGTAACATCCCTGCTTTTCCAAGCTATGGTGTTTACATGTCGCAGTTGATATTCTAGGGCTTATTCTAAATATTGGAATTTTCGTGATCGATGTCGACTGCGGACAAACAAACTTACAACACAAGGATTCGAAAGATACAGATTGATCAGAACTATGGGCAAGTTTTATGGTCGCCATCTTTGTCTCATGGAGAAATATTCTGATCATTAAGTGATAGGAAGATGGACGTTTTTAAGTACGCTTATTAGTGTGCTTACTTGTTGACAATGATACTCGGTTCTCATTTTGAAATCTTGATGTTTACTTGGATGTGTCAAAGATTTCAATGGCGGGTATCGTCGATGAAGCAGAAGACGCTTACTCTTCCGGAACACCTGGTCTTATTCTCTTACAAGAGTCTCCATGTAAATCTTTCCTTTGTTCATATTTTGCCCCTGGTTTTATCAATTTCGGATTATAATTTTGTTAACGCTTCGGTGTTCTCTTATTTATCTTCTTTAAACCGAGAAGTGCCCGTTGGCCTCTTATACTGATGAACATTTTTGGTGAAATTATGAAACAAAGTTGAGTTATCTGACCAAAAGGTGAAGGTCACCAGGTCAAAGGTCAAGGTCAAATTTTATATCTTTTCACTGATGAATATTTTGATTTGACATTATGAAGTAGAGTTAATTGGAATTAAACAAGGCATTAGCTGACCAAAAAGGCAAGGTCACCAGGTCAAATTTTATATCGTGACATTATGAAGCAAAGTTTTTTGGATTAAACTGACGAAAAGTCAAGGCCACCAGCTTTAATATTATAGCTCTTTACTGATGAACATTTTGTGACATTGTGAAGAAAGTTGATCAGAATTAAAACAAGGAGTCAACTGACCAAATGTCAAGGTCACGGAGTCAAATAAGTCAAGGTCACTGATTCAAAGGTCAAGGAAACATATAGGTTCAAAGCTAGGTTATAAGCAGTGCCCTTTTTTACCTGTCAGTTTTCTAGCTCAAACCTGGTTTAAGTTAATGATAATTTCAGTATAAAGACACAAAGATCAAAATGGTTTTGTACTAGTACATCAAAATTCAGGTGACCGTTAAGGCCACTTGTTATATGGAAAACACTACATTTAAAAGGTGCAACATATGCGCGTGTTACGTCACCTTTAACAGTACTTTTTTGTGTGTCAGGTACCTACAAATCAAGAATCAGTACCCTGTGCCTTCTGGTTATTTATAAGTTTTTGTTTTAACATATTTGACCCCTGTGACATTAAAAGTAGGTCACATTAACTTATTTCAGGAAAATGTATAGCACTCTGTTGCAGGTAGTTACTGGTTAAATATTACCTAAGAGGACGAAACAGCTATATGGTGCAGATTAATTTATTTTTTCGTCATGGTTTCTATTACTAAATTTAAAAGGTGCAGCACAGGTGTGTATTACGTCATCTTACATGGGCCTTTAGGTTATTGAGAAGAAGTCTGGACAAACTAAGCTCTTTTAGAAGAACCAGCAGTATCACTACAAAAGCCAGAACAATGTTTATTTTGATGCTTTTGCATATTGAATATTTCATTTTGGAAGGAAATTAAATGTATTGAAGTTCTACCACATACAGTGGATTCACACCTTTTGTGTTTTGCACCCTCAAGTCTTCTTTCTTTATTAGAAACTGTTTTGACAAGGTCCTTATTCACTGTAAGGCAGATTATTGAAATCACCCTGTTTTAACTTCTAAAACTGCTTTGTATGTTTTGTCCACATGGAAACACGGTCAATATATATACACCAGAACAAAACAATGCAATATCAGAACATTTTTTTTATTAACAAAACTATTAAAATGTATGCAGTTGGTAAGCACTAAATCTAAACATATAACAACAGAGAAAATAATTGAAGGGTCACTTAATTTTTGGACTCTGGAATGTGACTCAACTAAAAACAAAATATTGATGTTTGAAGTTTAATATAATTTTGTAACAGAAATAAATTTCATAGAAACTTAATCACAGACTTTTACTGCTTAAATTTCATTTTTGTTCACAGTTAAAACAAAACTGATAAAGTTGTTCTAATTGAATGAAAACATAATTTCAACTAAAAAGTGGTTAAATTTACAAGAGAAAATTATCAAATTATCAATATGACATTACTTGTATCTATAACTATAGTGTGACGGAAATAGCTTTCCATCACACAAACCAAAATGTGTTAATGGACTCTTGTCAAATATATTTAAATACATGAACAGGGTTTTCTAACCTTTTTGAGAAATCAATCGTAACAGAAAATCAAAAATTTCAGAATATGAAGTTATAGAAACAAATGAAGTCAATTCTAGAAAGAGTTCTGAAAGTGACATGCATGTCATGTCACATGACAAGATGATCAAACAATAATGCAGAAAAAGAAAATCGCAACAACACGCAAGTCATATATGGCAACGAACAATGAGGTCATTTTGGGGCTATTCGGTTTAGCAAGTGAACTGCATTTCTAAATCTATGGCAACCTTCCAAAGTTTATGAGTGATGGCCATTCTGAGGTAATATTGAAGTTCTTATAAAGGTGAACTATGGATGGCCAATCTGAAGTTACATTATTACAACGTAAATATGTGGACATTTAATTCTACATATTAGTCAGTTTGCATAGTGAACTTTGGATGGCCAATCTGAGGTCACATTATTATAAGGTAAATATGTGGACATTTAATCGTACATTAGTCAGTTTGCAAAGTGAACTAAGGACGGCCAATCTGAGGTCACTTTACCACAAGGTAAATATGTGGACATTTAATGGTACATAAGTCAGTTTGCAAAGTGAACTAAGGATGGCCAATCTGAGGTCACTTTATCACAAGGTAAATATGTGGACATTTAATCGTACATTACCGTAGTTAGTTTGTATAATGAACTATGGACAGCCAATCTGAGGTCACAGTAACATAAGATAAATATGTGGACATTTAATCGTACATTAGTCAGTTTGCATAGTGAACTGTGGACAGTCAATCTGAGGTCACATTATTACAAGGTAAATATGTGGACATTTAATTCTACATATTAGTCAGTTTGCATAGTGAACTGTGGACGGCCAATCTGAGGTCACATTATTACAAGGTAAATATGTGGACATTTAATCGTACATTAGTCAGTTTGCAAAGTGAACTAAGGACGGCCAATCTGAGGTCACATTATCATAAGGAAAATATGTGGAAAATTAATCATACATTAGTCAGTTTGCATAGTGAACTATGGACGGCCAATCTGAGGTCACTTTATCACAAGGTAAATATGTGGACATTTAATGGTAAATTAGTCAGTTTGCAAAGTGAACTAAGGACGGCCAATCTGAGGTCACATTATCATAAGGAAAATATGTGGAAAATTAATCATACATTAGTCAGTTTGCATAGTGAACTATGGATGGCCAATCTGAGGTCACATTATCATAAGGAAAATATGTGGAAAATTAATCATACATTAGTCAGTTTGCATAGTGAACTATGGACGGCCAATCTGAGGTCACATTATCATAAGGAAAATATGTGGAAAATTAATCATATATTAGTCAGTTTGCATAGTAAACTGTGGACGGCCAATCTCGGTCTTTACTTCAAGATCATTGTTAATATCAAACTGAGGCTGAATAGATAATGTTGAGGTCATACAATAATATGAACATTGGGTATTTTAATGTCAGGTTCTACACTAACAGTTTTCAGGAATATTATGCAGTCAAATAAAAAAAAAAATCAACTATGGTGTAGCAGTACTGGAATGAGCCAGTAATTCGACTATGGTGTAGCAGTACTGGAATGTACCAGTAATTCAACTATGGTGTAGCAGTACTGGAATGTACCAGAAATTCAACTATGATACAGCAGTACTGGAATGTACCAGTAATTCAACTATGATACAGCAGTACTGGAATGTACCAGTAATTCAACTATGGTGTAGCAGCACTGGAATGTACCAGTAATTCAACTATGATACAGCAGTACTGAAATGTACCAGTAATTCAACTATGGTGTAGCAGCACTGGAATGTACCAGTAATTCAACTATGATACAGCAGAACTGGAATGTACCAGTAATTCAACTATGGTGTAGCAGCACTGGTATGTACCAGTAATTCAACTATGGTGCAGCAGTACTGGAATGCACCAGCAATTCAACTATGGTGTAGCAGTACTGGAATGAACCAGTAATTCAACTATGATACAGCAGTACTGGAATGTACCAGTAATTCAACTATGGTGTAGCAGTACTGGAATGAGCCAGAATTTCAACTATGGTGTAGCAGTACTGGAATGAGCCAGTAATTCAACTATGATACAGCAGTACTGGAATGAATCAGTATTTCATTCGAATGTACATGTACCAGTAATTCAACAATTGATGAAGCAGTACAGGAATGTACCAGTAATTCAACTATGGTGCAGGAGTACTGGAATGAACCAGTAATTCAACTATGGATGAAGCAGTACTGGAATATTCCAGTAATTCAACTATGGTGCAGGAGTACTGGAATGAACCAGTAATTCAACTATTGATGAAGCAGTACTGGAATATTCCAGTAATTCAACTATGGTGCAGCAGTACTGGAATGAACCAGTAATTCAACTATGGATGAAGCAGTACTGGAATATTCAAGTAATTCAACTATGGTGCAGGAGTACTGGAATGTACCAGTAATTCAACTATGGTGCCGCAGTACTGGAATGTACCTGCAATTCAACTATGACACAAACAGCACTAGTCCAGAATATATATACTTACCTTACCAATAAGAATTGTGTTTAGAATCATAAAGCTATTAATCATCTACTTTACAAATTACAACTACTGCTTTTTAAAGTCTGGAAAGTCTGATAACAATTAATATTACAAAATAATTCTAAGTATTATGAACACAAGCATTTTGTACACAAGTACTTAAGTCCAAATTTCCACTCATACAAGACATAACGTGTAACAGTGTGCCATGCTAAGGTAGCATTTGTCCTTAACTTTGACCAAATGATGAAATCTTTGTTTCATAAGCAAAAATCAGAATCATTTAAGTCTGTATTTCAAATTACCAAAAGAATTCCATAGAAGTAGTTAAGTCACCTGTGTGGCCAGAAGTAGACGGATTGTTACAAGAAAGATCAATTTTTCAATTAAGGAAAGTTATTTTTGAATAAGTAAGAATCATAGAGGCCCAAAGGAGATCAAGTTATAGTACTGAAACATTTGTTTGGATGTGGGTTCTATTTATAGTAATGGTAACCTTTATCTGTGACCTTCAGACCTACAGAGCAATCCCTAGCAAGAAAGCACTGTATCAAACTTGATTTTGACAGGCCCATGGACCTTAAGTTTTCCCACAGAAACATTTGTTCTGATGTGGGTTCTATTTTGAGTAAGTGACCTTGATCTTTGACATTCATGCCTGATAAGTAATCCCAAGTAAGGGCTTATGAGTATGATAGGCCAAAATTGAAATTAAGTCGACTTAAAACATTTCTGAAATACTTAAACAGAGATTTGTAAACTAATAATACACCTGCACTCCTGTTTGTTGGAAACTGTCACACAATCAAAATTTGCAGATGAGCCCAATATACACTTACATGGTATGATTAATTGACACAAAATCACCAAAATATGGCACAAAATGCATATACAAAGTACAAAATATCAAAGACATTTGGAATTCAAATACAATTTGAGGTGGCTGATCTCACAATTAAATGTCGATAAACACTCGTACAAAACAATTTCACAGCCTTCGGATGACTCCACTCACCATTTAGTTCTAGACTTGTTGTCATCTTTCTTTCACACATCTCTAATGAACTTCGGATTCAAACACATTATGATCATCAACTCACATGCCATATGATGTAAACCAACCTATTTCCACCTGCAATTAATTTTTGCATATTTCACAGTTGATTAAAATTCGCGAAAGTTACTCTTAAACCGTGAAATAGTTTCAATTATAGGTATCCCAACTGTATGGGTACTGTACTATGCTGTGCATAAGATTTTTGAACGCATTTATTTGGAAATTAAGTCACCGAAGAAATAAGTTGGTTCACAGTACACGAGAGTATGTGTGCTAATACACCATACATAGAAAACATATTCTAGTAACAACCCGTACACTACACCAGGTGCATGTCTTCTAGAGGCGACTCATATGCCATACATGGTACGTGTGTTCTGGCGACATGCATGTAACACCTCTGTGACAGAGCATCTCTTCAAAAAGGCCACATGTTCAGCTACAGTGATAGCCATTCCTGGATGTGAAAAGTGCACATCTTCCTTAGGGAACTGAAATAAGGAATGAAAAGACAGTATAAACAATATTACCATGAAGAGTCTCCACTTCTATACAACAATTCACTTACTAGGTATATTACAACCCAATTAAAAAGTCAAAAGTCATTATCTAAGAGGATGACTCAAAGACATACATACTGTTTTTGAAAATTGACACACACTAGCACTGTCAGCCATCAACAAAACGGGTATGGAGCAAGGCAGGCAAGTATCAAATGCTATACAATCTCTTTTCGAAATGAAATGCAAATTAATCTCTTTTCATCTATCTTTCTAATCATATGTAGTCATTAAATCTGCTTATTCAACAACCTTGGGACTATCTGTTATGTACACAGACCACTTTTCTCATCTCCTTTGAAACAATTTTTTTTTGTGAAAAATGAACCTGTATGACAAAGGAACATTTTCTGGACATTTCCAGGGGAAGGACTCAACTATACTCAATACTGTATACACAGTCAATCAAGGCTGAAGAATTTTTTTCCCCGTATGAAGTGTCAATAATATCCAGCAGCTTAAACCTACCTTCCTTGGTATAAAGTATGGCGCGTCAGTCTCCAGTAAGAGTCGATCCAGAGGTATAAACCTGGCGACCTCGTGAGTGGGTGTGGCTGTGCGATAGGTCACCAGAGGGGTCAGGCCTATGTAGAGATTAGGGAACAAGTTCATCCACTTCTTGGCCGACTCGTAGTTCCCAGTGAAACAGTGGCAGTGGATTCGGTAGTTTCGAGGGACGGTCTGTAAGCATAACCAAAGGTTTACTAGGGATGCTAGTGAATGTAATTATTGTACCATGAAGGCAAAGAGAAAACAGCATGCAGCTTAAACCTGGAGTTATTCATAAAGCAACAAAACAAATGCCTTTGTAAGAATGATCATAACAATTTCATTTCTTTTTAAAGTTCAAAGGGGTGTAAACATGAAAAGAATAAAAGTAAAAGTCCAGGGGGGTGGGGGGTGAGTGAGGGGATACGGTTTGTCCGTTTTCAAACCTGCAAATTATTTATGTAGACTTTGAAAGATTTTAGATTTATCAAAGTTTGCCTAATAGATTACTAGGTCTTACCAGATATCCTAAACAAACAACTTCAGTTCAACATTTGGATCTATAAAAAAATGCAGCCTAGAAAACGCAATGAAAACAAACTATTTCAATGAGCAAATATTTCATAGAATTTTTTCTTTATTCTTTAATACAAAATACAAACCTCTTCTAAAATCTGCAGTGCGTCTTCCTCCGCCTCTCGACAGTGTATCACCAGAGGTTTGTTCATCTCCAGAGCCAGTTGGATTTGTTTAATAAACACAATCTTCTGAGAGGTTTTATGTTGCTTAAATCTAAGATGAACAAAATTCACAGACTTACAAAATTATCTATCCTTTAAAAGGAATAGTACATGCACATAGTAAGTCCTTCGCCCCTAACATTTCATAACTACATTACTCTAACTTTTGAATTTGAAGAGTCATAAATAAGTCTTTAGGGGTAAATGAGCTTATACACAGACAATTTGAAATAATTACCCAAAATAACAGTTACCTAAGCTTGCTATAATGGTAAGCGACACCCTATACTTACATGCCAGAGTAATCTAGACCAATTTCTCCCAGAGCCACCACTCTCTTGTGCTGCAGACAGCGGATCAGGCCCTCCTCAGCACGGGGCGAGAACTCTGTGGCATTCTTCGGGTGACATCCAAATGCTAACCAGACATCCTCCTCCAGAGCTATCTCCTTCCACAACCCTGACACAAATCAATGTAGATCAGTATTAATAGGCTGTCCATTACAACTAAAACTGTAAGCCGATGGCTGACTAATACCCTCCTGCTCCATGTTACAAAATACAGTTTTGTAGTATTGACACTTTGTTTAGAATTTTTACAAATTCAATGAATTTTGCATGCATATATGTAAATGTCAAAGTCTACATATCTTCCTTAATATTTGTTTGAAGCTCTATTGAAATTGTATGAACAGTTTAGGAGTTTAATGTCTGGAGAAATGTCATAATTGGAAAACATGTTTAAAGTGAACGGTTACCGCAGCAACCATAATATTAAGAAAAGACAAATTGCATGCACATATACACATGGTCCTAATATCTGTGTGAAGTTTCATTGAAATTGGCCAAGTGGTTTAAGAAGAGTTGTCCAGACAAACTTTTTCAACAGAAAACCTGTTTATAGTGACCAGTTACCATAGCAACCATAATTTTCAGAAAAGAAATATTATATGCATCTACACATGGTCCTTTATATCTGTGTGAAGTTTCATTGAAATTTGCCAAGTGGTTTAAGAGGAATTAACCTTGTATTTAATCACTGATACAGCTGGTATGTACCAAAATCAACACCTACCTTCTTGTCTGAAGCTGCCAGGGTGACAGAAGACTGCCACACATCCTTCAAAACAGTCAGGCATGGTCCCCTCATTTACGATCTTGTACTTGGACCAGGTGCCTTTGAAGCCTTGGCGATTGAACAGGAAATCCAGATGGCAGTGCGAGTCAATAAATGTGCCACTGTAACTCTTACATTTCTCCTTGAAGTTCACCTTCCAGTCAACAAGACGATAAGATGAGCTGCTCTCTGAATCAGTGTTGTTGCCAAGCAGGCGTGTCCTCTCTAAAAACTGTATCCTTGGTGGCAGCACTAGACGTTCAGGACTTCTTCGGTCGCCTTGCAGTTTCGAGGGTTCAGACATGTTTTTGGTTGGGTGTGGAGATGAAGATGATTTCACAGCCGAGCTGTTTGTGGAGAGTGAATGAGAAGACTGAGGGTACGCACCTCCGTAGGAGTCCGTCCCGGAGTCAGTGTGGTACCAGTTTGGTGGCGAAAAGTAGCAGTTTTGGGGGTACATACAGGGAGTCTGATGATAGCCAAACAGTGGTGATACAGACATACCCATGGCTGGGGGAGGAGGACTTGCCCAGAATGGTGTCCAGGGGTACGACCCTGGGCCAGATGAACCCGGCTTACTCACTGGAGATGACACGTCTGCATGCTTGCCCTTTGAAGATGCCTGTTTCCTCTCATTTTCCTTCGCTCTCTGATCGTCACTCTCCGGACCATCTCCTAAAGTAATCTTTTGGCGTCTGTGTGGTGGAACGTATGCAGTAGCCTTTTGGTCATCCTCTTTCTTATTGACTTCAGTGTTGAGTGAGTGCCTTATAAAGTGATAGATGTTGCTTTGAGGCAACATATGCCTTCTCTTTGGCCCAACTCCGCAGTCCTGGTCATCATTCAGTTCTTGTTCCTCCACATCATGTTTCCGTTTCTCACTGGAGCAGTCGCTGTCTTGAGACTGGTCGTCCTTCCCAAACAGAACGATTCTTGACCTCACAAGTTGCTCTTTCTTTTCTTCCTCCGAATCATCTGTCTCGCTAAAACCGTAATCTACAAGCTTTGGACTGTTGAGCTGCAAATCTTGCATTTCATCCGAGCTCACACTTTCCTTTGTACTTGTTAAGCATATTCTACTGTCCCCGAGGCTCTGATGTTTCCCCAACTCACCACTGCTCTTCTTGGTATGATCTCTTGACACGTATCCCGATGACTCACTATTGTCGTTAGAATTTCCTTTGGTCCTGTTCTGATTTATAGGAGCTCCGTCATTACATGGCAAAGACGGTCTAAACTGTAGTTGATATGGACTGCAATGTCGCATACCATGGGACATGACCTGTTGAGGCTGTGATCCATAATCTTGAGGGTAGGGATAGGACCCAGGGTACTGCATCTGTGGAAAAGGTTTCCTGGTCTGGGGCATGTTTGCAGGGGAGGAAGAAGGGCCTGTGCCCCTTGGGGAGAGAGAGTTCATTGGAGCACATCCTTGTTGCATCTGGTTCCACAGCTCCCTGCTAGGTGGGGGAGGAATCGCACTGTTTGATCTCATGGCCAGTAACCCTCGGGGACTGTAGCGCATTCGCATTCCATGTTCAGCGGAGTCTGAAAAAGATAAAAGATAGGAGGAATATTAAACATTATTTGTCTTGATCACTGTCAAAATTGTATACATGTATTAGGAGCATTTATAGCAATCATTTAAATTACATCCTGGAACTTTCTATCAAATATGGGTCTGAAGTTGCGTTATCCTCATAAAAACTTAAGATATAACATCTTCGCGCTTAAACAGGCTCTCTTAAAGCTTCCTTACAAATAAGAAACACAGAAAAATATAATTCGACAATGTGACATACCAAAAGGCTACTGACTATAGATACATGTACTTTGATAAGATGGAAATAGGACTTTTAGTTATATTTTCAATCTCAGACTACCTGGCGCAAATGCATTTCCCCAATACATATTACAGAATCTGTTCATATACCAACTCAGGCCACACTAAGGGTGACTAACTTGATAAATACAGTGAAGTTACTAGATCTATTCCAGTGGCTCAGATCAAATTTCTCATTTCATACTGTGCAACACTTCTGAATTCATTGGATCTTGTAAGCAAATGGTGAAACAAACTCAAGTACATTATTCAAGAATTTAATTAAACTTGTTCAATTTTCATTGATTAGCTTCAAAACCTTTAAGCAGTGTTCAATTTTCACAAGCTTTAACCAACCCATGAATATAATAAACTAGTTGTATAGTTCTGAATCGTGAAGTCTGAAAGACTTTTACCTTTGTCCTCCTCTGCGGATAAGGGTGAGAAGTAATCTGAATAGTCGAGTGCTGAGCGAATATCACAAATACGAGGTTCCCATCCCCAATGACAGAAGCAGCATCTCCAGGTCCAGAACTGGACACAGCTAGGTGGACACACACAAGCCTCTGGCCCGTACCCTGGGGGCCTTCCCCTTTTCTGATTTAGGTCTGGTCGATGTCTATGATCATTGTCTATCCCTCTGACATCCACATCAGCATTTCTTGTTTTATGAGTCTGAGAGGACACGGGTGGGCGGTATGTCCAAGGAGAAGATCGTGGTTTGTGATACATTTTATCCATTTCTTGGTCTGTTGAAGTTTGAGTGCAGGTTGTTGAGTCCAATGGAACATCTTGGGCACAGCATTCCTCCTGACTTAAAAACACATAAGAGTCCAATACATCATCGCTGGTGCAGCCGTCCTCAAACTCCGATGTCTCTTGTGTTCCACCGAAACTGCTTTCAGATTGTGGAATAATAGATCCGTCTTCTTCTTCACCATTATTTACACATGCAGACATCACACAGGCCGATGGTAGACCAGCCTTAACCTTATGGACATTTTCCACAGAAGTCTGAACTTCACACCACTCGTTGTTGACGTGTCTCTCGGCAAAACTCTCTTCCTCCCTGGGAATCCTGTTGTCCTCCTGTCCTGAGGCAGAAGAACCAATGAGGTTTAAATCTAATGAAGTGGACTCCCATTCCTCAAGTTGATGCCGAGTACGTGAACCATATTCTCGAGGTTTCCCAGTTGGGTTATTGTTGCTCAATATACTTTTTTCCTTAAACTCCCGTTCACCAGGTACAACTTGTTCCGTAGTTTCAGTCTTTCCCTGAGTTTTTAGTATACCTTCAATATCCAACAGATGCGAGTCCCAGTTTTCCTCGGGTTCATACAATACTGGTTTCTGTTGTTGATCAGAAGCAACCCAGGGACACTTCCTTTCTTCATTTTTCCTTCTGTCATCAATCTTATTCCTCCACTTACTCTGAGTAGGGTGACCAGAGATATGCACAGATTGAACAAGTAACAACTTTTCCTGCTTTTTATCATTATTTTCTTGAAGCTTGGACCATTTCGGATCAACAGTCCATTGGCACTCATCTTTACTGGCATACATTAAATTTTTGCTTGATTTTCCATTATCCTCTATTCTATTGAGATCTTTACGATAATTACTTTTCTTTACATTTTGCTCCATGCCACAGTCATAATTTCCCTGTTGACAGACAGATTGTGTACGTTGTTTGGAAGAAGAACACCATCCAGTGTTAAAACTCTCAACGTTCAGTGTTAAATGTTCGCCTTTACTATCAGAAGTCCTTTGACAGATACAGTTATACGGAGTATTTGAAGAGGATTCGAGTTGTTGTCGACCACAGGTTTTGCATATTGTGTTTCTCTGACCTGTATCTGTATTATGGCTATTCTCTTGTCCAGGACATGTCCTTTCATTTCTCACACCACGAAACGTCACAGAATCTGTTTTGTAGTCTGGCCAGCAAGACCTAAAATTTGGTTGGCCAACTTGACTTTTTACGTCACATTTTGCCTCGTTGCATTTATTTTCATGCTGTTGGTAAGTTTTATCCTGTAAAGACTGGTTATGCACATCTTTCCCACAAGATTCAGACAAAGAGCTTTTGTCCATATCATGTCCTTCAATTTTGATAGCTGGGCTCTCATATGAGGTAGTTCTAGATTTTGGAACTTTGGCCTGGTCTTTTTCCTCCATTTTTGCTAGTTTTCTACCACTAATATCCTCTGAAAGCATGCCAACATTTGTTGTCGACACACCCTCCTTGGTAAACTTTACTCTGTCAGCAGAGAGGTCAACATTACTGTCAGGACTCTGAGGAGGTGTAACCACGGGCAACAGGTCTTTATCCCAGTTCTCATATTCTGAACTCTCCACTTGCTTGTCATTTGCTTCCCAGTTATGTTTCAGACTGACATTTGTATTAAGATTTTCTCCAAGTTTCTTCTGCGATTGGAGATAGTTGAATTCCACACACCCCTGTCCAGGATGCTTTGCATCTGAACTCTTTGACCCTTGTTCTTTTTCTAAACATTTGTTACTTTGGTTTTCTGAACTGTTTTGTCTTTTCAGTGTAGTAGAGGAAACTGGTTCACAGCGATTGCTATTCGTGCACTTCGGTTCTGTTTGGACTATTATATTAGACCTGAAGTTGTTATAGAAACATCTTGATCCTGAACGGTCTCGGTGATAAGAACCACGTTCTGCAGAACAATGCTTGCCATATTGTGAACGATGAGGATCGCTTGATTCTGAACTTCTATATTTTCTGCTTTCTGAGCTATGGTAACTGTGTGATGAATCATTCTTTTGTGAAAATCTTGATCTGTTTTGATCTTGGAACAAGTTGTCTTGCCTTGTAGGCCCTGAACTGTTTTCAGTTGTTGAAAAGTTGTCTAGCCTTTTGGGTTCCAACATGATAACAGTTGTGGACGAGTTGTCTTTTCTGATAAGTTCTGATTTGTGAGGAGTACCAGACGAGTTGTCTAGCATTGTAGGCTCTGATCTGTTATCTGATAAACAGTCTTGCCTTGAATGTTCTGATATGGTATATGGTGTATATGCGGATGAGTTGTCTTCCCTTTCAGGTTTTGACATGATATCAGTTGAAGATTCCGACTTGTCATGTGAACCGCAGGATTTGTCCTTCCCAACCAGTTCTGAACTGCTATGATTTTGAGTACTGAATGAGTTGTCCTTCCTTACAGGTTCTGAACTGTAACAAGTACTGGAGGAGTTGTCCTTCCTTACAGGTTCTGAACTGTTACAAGTACTGAATGAGTTGTCCTTCCTTACAGGTTCTGAACTGTTACAAGTACTGGAGGAGTTGTCCTTCCTTACAGGTTCTGAACTGTTACAAGTACTGGAGGAGTTGTCCTTCCTTACTGGTTCTGAACTATGATGAGTGGTGGGCATTCTGTCTTTCTTTATGGGATCTGATGTATTATGAGTGGTCGAATAGTTTTCCTTCCTTACATGTTCTGATCTATTATGAGTAATGGGCATGCTGTCCTTTCTTGCGGTTTCTGAACTATTCTGACTCTGAGTACTGAAGGACTGGTCTTGCTGTATAGGTTTCATCCTATTATGATTATTGTAGCTCTGCCTTGAAGGCTGTGACCTGTTGTGACCTCTGCTGTTGTGACCTCCAGATGAGTTGCTCGGTCTTACAGGCTGTGAACTTGTGTGACTTTGGAATGATTTGTTCTGCTGAACTGATTTTGAACTGCTGTGAACTCGGGCTGAACTTTCCTGCCTTCTATGTTCTGAAGTGTGGTGTCCTTCGGATGACATGTTGTAACCTTGAAATGTTTTGTCCTGCCTTGCAGAGCTGCTGTGTTTATGAGATGACTTGTCCTGCTTTACTGTTTCTGATCTGCTGTGACCTAGGGATGAATTTTCTTGTCCAACATTCTCTGAGCTGTTGTGACCTTTAAAGGACTTCTGCTGTTGAGAGTCTGTGGTACCCTCTATTCCGAATTTAGAATGATCATACTCCCTGGATTTTGACACATCCAAATTTGGAGATTCCAAATTCTTTGCTTCCTGATCAAGATGATCCTCATGCTCTAAATTTTCTGAATGTCTGATTTTCAGGTTACAGATATCCTCAGTCTGTGAAGTTTCTGCTTTATTAGCTTCCTGATGGAGATGAACCATAGATTCGGAAGTGTCCCTGTGTCGATGTTCCATACAGTGCTGATCCTTAAACTCATACGCTTTATCTCTGTTCTGTATTTCAGGTGTAGATTCTTGGATATTGGAGACAGCTCTAGTTGATTCTGATGTACCCTTCTGACTCCCTGTCTGTTCTGAATGGATTTGAAATCCTGATCTCAACCTTGCATCTGCTGTGGATTCAGAATGATGATGATCCCTGAAGTCAGGACGGTCTTGTATGAGAGAATCTGGCTTTATTTCACCTGTGTTAGCTAGACAAATGTTAACATTAGATTCAGAATCATATTGAAATTTTGGCTCTGAACTGATTTGTGGTATAACTGTATGCTTGCAAGTATTATCATCAATGAATTTCCCAAATTCCTCTGTTGCTGGCTCAGAACTGTCTTGCGGAATTATGATAGGTTTGGATTTGCTGTGTCTTGCAGAATCTGAAGTTTCATCCTTTGAGGATTCAGAATGACTTTGACGCCTTCGACGTTCTGTGTGATTGGATTCCAAATTGTCCATCGTTTTTGGCTCTGAACTGACCTGAGCAATGATAATGGGCTCCATTTTTGAAGTATGCAGTTTTTTCTGTTCAAAATGAACCTGACGCCCTGGATTGTTTTTCCTGACCTGTTTCATCGCTCGTAAGCTATCTCGGTACATTATTGGCTTGGCCACCATTGTTCTTCCACTGCTGTCAGGTGGAGTCGATACCTTAGCCTTCATTTCTACTGACAACGCCTGGACCTTTGAGTTAATTAGGCGATCATATGTAGATTTTGTGTCATTTGTTGATTGTCTCCCCTTGATGTCCTTACAAAAGGTTGGCGATCCACTTGGAGACCTCTGTATTGGAGATACCGTTAAGGTATGTCCTCTGGCGATGCTCTGGTTATATTTAGACTTTTTCTTTGGTTTCTTGGGTCTTGGCCTTGCGGCCCAAACTGTAGAAGAGCTGTCAGAACTAGCTGAGGAATAGTCTTGCCAAGGTGAACACTTTATATCAAGTAAACTTGGAATCGAAGTGGTCTTCCCTTCCCCACCGTCACAACATCTTGCATCTCTAGTTGAAATTTTTGAAGTAAGAGATAAATGTGGCTTATTGCTTGTCTCAGCAAATTCACTGGAGTTTCTTCGTCTATTATAATAAGCTGGAATATCACACACAGGCACACGAAGAGGCGGTGTCTCTATTCTCATGTCTTCTTTTTCATCATCTATGTTCAAGTCCTCCAGATTCAGTGGTCCTTTCTGGTCATACCCATCCTTCCTACAGTCCTGTATTTCCTGTTCTGAACTTCTACTACTATTCACTGGTTCACACTTCTGTCCATTTTCCATTTCATACTGTTGTTCCTTCACGACATCACTACATTCCTCATTTCCAACTACTTCTTTCTCTGATTGTTTCACAGTGTTGTTTTCCAATCCCACAAGTGATGAGGGAGCTGTAGTTTCCAACTTTTCAATTTTTTGTGGTTCAAAATCATTTTCTGACTTTACCTCAATGTTTCTACTTTTATCAGTCTTGATATTTCTGTCTTTCCTACAGTAAGCATCACATCCTTGGTACAAAACTTTTTCTTTCTGTTTTTTCGAGTCTTGTTCAATCTCACAATCCCTGAAATCCGGAACAACCTGCTCTTTGTCATTACTGATGTTAACTATACCTTCTCCGAACTCTTTTGCGTACATCATTTCTGCTGATATGTCCAAGGTTTTACCACTTAACAATTCATTTCCACATGTATTTTCTTTGTCCAAATTACTGCCAACAATACATACACCATCAGAACTGTTTTCATCAATGAAACCTGTGTCCAAAGACTTCTTTAAAACCATAATGTTTTCATGTAATCTATCTACATTCAGTTCTGTTTCCTTGCCAGGCAAAACGTTACATTCCCGTTGATCTTTTTCACTGTGGTTAAAATTAACGTCACTGCCAGGTATGCAGCATTCCTTTTCAACTCTGCTAGGTGTATTACATTCCCGTTGATCTCTGCCAGGTGTATTCCATTCCTGTTGATCTCTGCCAGGTGAATTACATTCCCGTTGATCTCTGCCAGGTGTATTCCATTCCCGTTGATCTCTGCCAGGTGAATTACATTCCCGTTGATCTCTGCCAGGTGTATTACATTCCTGTTGATCTCTGCAAGGTCTATTACATTCCTGTTGATCTCCGCCAGGTACATTATATTCCTGTTGATCTCTTCCAGGTGTATTACATTTCTGTTGATCTCTGCCAGGTACATTATATTCCTGTTGATCTCTTCCAGGTACATTACATTCCCGTTGATCTCTGCCAGGTGTATTACATTCCTGTTGATCTCTTCCTGGTACATTACATTCCTGTTGATCTCTGCCAGGTGTATTACATTCCTGTTGATCTCTGCCAGGTACATTACATTCCTGTTGATCTCTGCCAGGTGTATTACATTGCTGTTGATCTCTGCCAGGTGTACTACATTCCTGTTGATCTCTGCTAAGTGTATTACATTCCTGTTGATCTCTGCTAGGTGTATTACATTCCTGTTGATCTCTGCCAGGTATATTACATTCCTGTTGATCTCTGCCAGGTGTATTACATTCCTGTTGATCTCTGCCAGGTGTATTCCATTTCTGTTGATCTCTGCCAGGTGTATTCCATTGCTGTTGATCTCTGCCAGGTGTTTTACATTGCTGTTGATCTCTGCCAGGTGTATTACATTGCTGTTGATCTCTGCCAGGTGTATTACATTGCTGTTGATCTCTGCCAGGTGTATTAAATTCCTGTTGATCTCTGCCAGGTGTATTCCATTCCCGTTGATCTCTGCCAGGTATATTACATTTCTGTTGATCTCTGCCAGGTGCATTCCATTCCTGTTGATCTCTGCCAGGTGTATTACATTTCTGTTGATCTCTTTCACTAAGATTTCCACATTTTATATTTTCTTTTTCATCTTTCAGCTTATCAGTTTGTCCCATGTTTATTTTACTTTCATTTCTCATATTCCCGACAGAAAACCCACTACTCTTTACAGTCTTAGTCGATTCATAAAAGCATCCATCTTCATTTTCGATCTTCAGAAGATCAGTGCTCCAATCTTCCAGCTCCACTTTCTCTACAACCCTCTCCAGAGAGTTGTTGGAGTGTCTTCTTTGGCTATACCGTCTGGGTGGATGTCTGTTAAAAACAGAGTTTTTCTCTTGGCGACCTCGGTTGTTGGCTCCTTGAGTTGCTAAAAATCTGCTGGATTTAAAACCGTCTCTTTTATTGGATACGTTTTTATCTGCTGCACACTGAATTTCTACAGAATCAACCTTACTGTCCATAACCACAGACACATTTGACACACAATTTATTGCCAGTTTCTCAGATAATGCACTCTTTCCAGACGTGACTTCCAGTACTGTTCCCTGTACAGGTGTTCTGCTAACTGTGTTGTTGTTGCCATCTTTCCCTTCGATATCCCATTCTGTCAACTCGCTGCCTGCTGCCAAACTTGATCCAGATTCTCTATGAAAATTTATATTCTCCCCTTGAGCTGACAAACATACTTTATCACGTTCTGATATTTTAGCTTTCTCTGTAGGATGTTTTCTGTGTTCGACGTGTGATGATGATGGCAGTTTTTCGACTGTTATGGACTCCTTTTTGTCATTCTCCACATTTTTTTGGACATTGTGTGGGAGTGCCTCAGAGACATTGGCTGTCTTGCTGGTAAGTCCTTTATTTGAAATTCTAGTTGGTATGTTCTGCTTGATCTCCTTCATAGACTTCATAAATATGCGAGCCAATCCACCAGCTCTCCTTCCTGGCTCTCTCTTTGACCTGGGTACAGCAAAGCTCATCTTGACCTGCAATAGACAGAACAAACATTATATAAATTATATCCTGTACAGGTAAAGTGTATTCCTCTTTATATCATGTTGCATTTGTCAGACAAAAACATAATATTAACAGAAATGTGACATTAAGAGAAACATGTTTTTCCACTGAATCTAGTGCATTACCAATCTCCATAACTAAAAGTAATCTATTCAATGTACATATGAAGATGTTTCAATATATAGATAACATTCTTTCAAGTAAAAATCATTTTTGGAGTTATTTTTTATTTTTCTATACAACATTTTGTACCAGTTGTATCTGAAATCAATTGAAATGATATCATTTTCTGGATATTTTATGTGATTGGTTAAATCAAAACATGATAGCAAGAGGAATTCACCTCAAAATACATGATATTAACCAAATAGAATTACATAGATTAAATAGAGATAGAAAATGGTGCTTGAGAAAAACATGATATAAAGAGGAATGTGATATTAACAGGGGTGATATTAAGTGGATTTCACTGTATAAGTATTCAAATAAAGAAACTCCACTAAAATGTAAAACTTAAACAAAGCCTTACCCCTTTTTCTCTATAATACTTGGTAGTTCTAATATTTTCTGCAATAGTCTCAAAAGGACACAAACAGTTTTTTGTCTGCGCATAAGAACTGAACTGTACCTAATTTTCACATCTATACCTTTGACTGCAAGCCCTGTATTTAAACATTTAAACTTGATTTATTTTACAACATTAATCACTCTTGTTGGCCTGTATGTTAGCGCATGAGAGGTCTTTTGTGGGAGGAAACAAGAGTACCCGGAGAAAACCCATGTGGCCAGGAAGGTGATCCCTATACCTTTTCACATCCGGTCAGGGAATGAACCCCAGCCGCCTTGTTGAAAGGCAAGTGCACTATCCGACCACCTTACAACCCTGTACTTGTTGAAGCCAATAGCTGTGAGCAATTATGATAGTCTCTAAGAAGATGATGATGGCATTGTCTTGGGAGATATGTTTTATTTATAAGTCTTATTATAGTGCCCTTGACATTGGACTCATTATATATGAACCAAAATTCAGTATTCCAGTACATGTCTAGTTGGTATACTATTCAATCAACTTTCATCTAAATGATTTAAGACTAGAGAATGGTCAGTTTTATTTTGAATTTGAATTTTAGGGTTCAGAATCCTGAAATGTTTTATTTATTCAAGAACCTATTATTTTGAAGTCAACATCATAAAGGTTGTAAGCTGTAATATGTGACAAATTTAATATGGGTCGAAATTTAAATTAAATCCAAATTTGATAAGATATGAAAAATATGGTACTAAGATGTTCTGAAGGATGACAGTAACTGAATCCTACAAAACAGACAGAGAAGAACAAACAGACATGAGAAATGCTTCATATTGTACGTTTCTGTTTAATGGGAGTATCAAAATAGGTTTAGCCCATTTCTATCTCTGTTTTAATGTGAACTCATCTGATTGCCAAATTATTAATCATTCCATCATTTTCATTTTGACATCACAACTAAGTCAATGTCAATGGATGACCAAGACAGTTTAATTTATAAACAAGAGAACTACTTATATCATACTTTTAGAGATGTATATATAATAATAGACATACTGTAGGCAACTTGCTCTTCTCCTTACGATTTGTCATAATGACCAGATGAAATCGCTATTTACAAATTAACCTGCTCCAAAATCAAAGTAAATAATTATATAGCTGTGATTGAATCTTCACTTAAACAAGAATACCGAGTATTGCTAAAGCAATATCCCCTAGGTATATCAGCCCTCCAAAGCTATTAAGATGCAATTATTCATTAGATAAATTATAAGCACTCAAATTTCATGAATAGTTGAAGCATCCAGACAGCTGACAATGATTTTCTAAAAACAGCAACAGTGACCTTGACCTTGAACTGACAACACTGAAACTCAATTGACCCCAATTGCAACAACCCTGAAACTCAAACTCATTGAAGAAATTTTGATTCTTTATAAGCATGTCCAGTTTGGTGAAACAAAGAAACGAAGCCATAAGACTGCTGACAATGATTTTCTAAATATAGCGGCTTTCATAACCAAGGAAGTGGCAGACATTTTTTATTTACCACCTTGCTTGAAAACGTGTATAGGCACCCTTGGGTATAAAAACACCAGTAGTTGCAAAACCGGTTCCATTCCGACACTGCCCTCTCACTGTAGTATGTCTTTTACAGGTACAGGTAGTCTGTACACATCATGTTACGACTCGTTTTCTTGCTTTTTTAACAAATATGGATCTGGATATTGAAAAGATATATAATGAACGTAAAAAAAAATTGTAATAAAATGATCCATATTTCCATGAAACTTACAAAAAATAACAGGACACAACTATATGTACATGTATGCCTACCTTTTAGATATTCACCTAGTACTAACATCCAGCGTAAAAACCATAATTATTCCAAATATTTCCATGAGAATGGTTCAAATATATAAATATAATAACGGATACACATTTTCAATAATGTTTTATTAGTAACAACCAGCATGGCAGTATTGTGGTTCAAAGTCTTCAGGTGAGCGCGTTTGATTTTTGATAGCGGTTCCCGATTGCGTGGAACACTGAATGTTGTGACGGTCAGGAGTACTTTGAAAACCTGTTTTTCAGATCATGCTCTTTATATACCCTTCGAGACCCATACTCGCTACCAAGCAATGGCAACACTAAAATGGCGGCACTTCCTTAGAAACGATGACCAGAACAGATAGGGAAGATCTCAAAACAAGAGTTTTTTAAAAAAAAAAAAAATTAAAAGCTTTTAAGTTGCATTGTCAGCTTTAAATATGACTGACCTTTAATTTGATGACTTTGAAGTTTGGTAAGTTAATGTTACATGTTATAAGTAACAGTTGGGGACTGTTGGCATCCCCTTAGCGTACACCTTTGGGCAGAAACTAATTGTATAGATTAATACATCGCACTCCATGACCTTTGACCTTAAAATCCACAGGGGTCACTTACTACCACTTAAATGATCAACTCACATATGAAATATAACAATCAAGTCAAGGGTTCCTAAGATATTGATTGGACAACATATGGTCTATCGACCAACCAAAAGACTGACCAAAATGTGCACACCAATATACATGTATATACCCCTCTTCTTTAAAGAAGGACAAAGACTTACAGAAGTTATTTCCCTTCCATCTGAATTGTTACTTAATGAGAAATGATAAAATTTGACCACTGGATGAAATTATCATCTCCACAATGTGAGAACAAAATCCAGCCAACTGAATGTTAAGTAACAGTTTTAGATAGATTTTCAATATGGTGACCCTATATGGTAGCTATATTAGTCATCCAATCACCTACACAAGAGATCCCAGATGGATCTTGGTGCAATCTGATTTAAAAATACAGATCCTCACTATTACTATCGTGTGTACATGTAGGTTCTGACAGCGACCTGTAGGTCATGTGCAGATGACCTTTATTATTTCCATATCTTGGAAATGAACAGCCAATCAAAATGCACCTTGTAAACTGTGTTTGGTAGACAAACAAAAATGACGGCAGATCGAAGCGAAGAAGAGAAAATCATTCCCAGTGTTATATAACAATTTGATGAGTATATATTGTGATAATGTCTTTACCTTCAGTTGTTATTTCTTTTCAAGGAAACAAAAAACTACGAATTAAACAGATAAAGTCTAAAAAGAACACACGCCTTGGCGTAGAGATTGCTGAACTGAGTGCCGCCATTTTTGTATAGTCGTTCAGGTTTCTCGCTACTTTGCTCTGGTTTAACGATAAGTGTAGAAACAAATTGAAATTAGCTTTTCACTTTCAGAATCTGGTAAGCAGCGATTTGATTGGTGAATACAATTAAGGTCATCTGCACATGACCAACTACTTGTCGCTGTCAGATCCTACACACGATAGTAATAGTGAGGATCTGTATTTTAATTAGATTGGATCTTAGTGCCAACCATTGATGATTTTCATTTGTTGGATCTTTTCTCTTCTTCTTTTTTTCATTTATGTATTTAATGTTAGTTTAATATTTCAAATTTGAAAATTTCTCTGAAAAAATGATTATAGTTAAAAGGAGGTTTCTTCAAGATGGCTACCTGAAGGCCATATTCTTTTTATGATCCGCTCAAAAACTGGTCAATGAACAACTACCCGTAGGGACAAAGCATATGTAAAAAGATTTATCATGGAAGTTGATGATCTATATGAAGTGCAAAACTGGTCATGTGTAATTAACCTCAGTTTGTTTCTGGAATGAGTTTCCTAAATGGAATCATTATCCTTAAAATCAACAACAATTTTTCAGGACCATAATATAATTGGCTCTTACAACTTTCTGTTAAATCAATTCACTTTACAATAATAATTGTACCTTGCTTTAAGTTTAATATAGTTTTGCATGATACATTTATGTAGTCATTGGGTTATCATTTCTCATTGATCTGATACATTACACATTATGTAAGAATCATGTTTGTAATACCGGTATGTGCTGATAGTGATGACTTATTACAAATATAGAATTGCAAAAAGTCCTTAAACAGTTGGCTGTGGTATTACCTTAAAATAGCTACATTTATAGATAAAAAACTGGAATGTTGAAATTCTTAAACATAAAGTTTACAAGTTCCTTTTTTCTCTATTAAACTGTAATTTCAAAACATGTTCTCATTTGAAATGTGCAAAAGGAAAATGGTTAAGTGCAAACTCAATGCATAGAAAATAATCTTCTCAAAAACACTCCAATCAGAGTTATTGGAATACAAGTTACCTACCTAAAGGATAAACTTTGCAGGGAATGTTCAAAGCACTGGATACAAATTTCACGATGTACAATTTCAGATTTCATATCATCAACGTGGATCTATCTCCATTCTAAGAAATACAGGATGACATTCTTCTTCAAACAAACAAACAAACGCTTTCGCTGTAATTAAGTTTTTAAAGTTTCACATATAGTGCATCCCTCCATCGATCAATAATACCAATCATAGTTCCAAAAATATTCCTATCCAAAAATCCTAATGATAGGCCGTCTGCAATGATGCTTTTCAAAGCTACCCAAAAATGTGACAGTGATGAGTGTACAACTAGTCAACTACAGATCAAGAAGAACACACTTTCATATGAATTTGAGAATGATCCACCAAAAACTTGTCAAGAAATTGTGGTAACAAACTATTACTGTCAAAATCAAAACAAATAGCTGCCTGTCGACCATATTCTTTTGGGATCAGTCTGAAAATGGGATAATACACAACCAGGGGGCCAAAGATAACATTCATACAAAATTTGAAAATGTGCCATCCAGTACTTGTCAAGAAAAAGCGGTAAAATATATTACTATCAAAATCCAAGATGGCCACCTGTTGGCCATATATTGCTTTTTTAAATCAGTCAGAAAATGTTACAATGTGCAACAAGTGACCAAGGGAAACTTACATATGGAATTTGAGAATGATCCGTCTAACACTTCTCAAGAAATAACAAGTATTGTTATCGAGAGGTTTTGCATTTCACTAGACTTCTAGAGTAGATTTCTTATCAGAGCTGGTGAATATTTTCAGTATTTAATATGACAACAGATCCAAGAGACATTTTTGTGTCTTATATAATTAGCCTCAAAGAATACCATTGGTCTCTTTTCCTTTTCTTATTGAGGGTTTGAATTTAACACTCATCAAATGCAAGTTGATTTCTGAAATTGCGAGTACGGAGAAGACAATGATTGTACTTGTATTTTTTGGCAAGTGGGTATAATGCCTGTTGAAAGATGTATTATTCCAACACACACAAGCACAAGTAGTACATTAATGTCTTGTTGACACTTGTCAATTGTAAATTAGACTGATTCAGAATGCATCATAGTCCTTTCATTATTCACTCCAAAATTGCGAGCAT
Source organism: Mimachlamys varia (assembly GCA_947623455.1). Taxonomy (NCBI): domain Eukaryota; kingdom Metazoa; phylum Mollusca; class Bivalvia; order Pectinida; family Pectinidae; genus Mimachlamys; species Mimachlamys varia. The sequence goes on from OX392534.1 coordinate 37,309,412, forward strand.
GTTTCTTATTTGGCGAGTTAAAATTCAACCCACTAACCACAAAATGCAAGTTGCTAATAAAGTTAAATTCTACCCGTTATCTTCTCTCCTTTTACTTAGACATATATGTACTGTACTGAATAACCATGATGAATCAAATTCATGATTATCTTTAATGAGCTTGTTCCTGTATTAAATTCATTGTACCTTTCTCGAAGAATGGTATTTAATATCTACACATAACAATTTTTCTTCCATTATGGCTTTCTGATGTTCTTTTTTTCTTAAATCAGTCATATTTCAAAACAAGTGAAAAGAGAGAATGAGGGGAAAATGTATACAATTGGTCATGATACACTGTATCTTCAGAAGTTTCGAACAAATATCAGCAACAAGAGGCCCAATGGGCCTGCATCACTCACCTGGTATCAATCTCTGACTTATATTATAGTGAAACCCTAAAGTCCCTTAAAATCTTTTAATGTAAGAAATTTAGAAGAACATCTTAAGATTTAAACATATTTTACCTCTGTGACCTTATAAGACAACACCATTTTCAAATTTTGTTTGGCTTCATCCCAGGATGCTACCAGCCAAATATCATGTCTCTAAGCAAATAAAGATCGTCTTTTCTTTTCGCAAACTTTGTCAGCCTTCATTCAAGAAACCATTCAGCCAAATATCATGCTTCTAGGGCTTTTGGTATTTCAGAAGAAGTCGTTTAAATGTTTTAACAGATTTGACCCCTGTGACATTGAATATAGGTCAAGGTCAATTCTTTTCGCAAACTTTGTCGGGCTTCATCCAAGGAACCTTTCAGCCAAATATCATGCTTCTAGGACTTTTGGTACTTCAGAAGAAATCGTTTAAAGGTTTTATCAGATTTGACCCCTGTTACCTTGAATATAAGTCAAGGTCATTTCTTTTCGCAAACTTTGTCAGGCTTTATCCAAGGAACCTTTCAGCCAAATATCATGCTTCTAGGACTTTTGGTACTTCAGAAGAAGTCGTTTAAAGGTTTTATCAGATTTGACTCCTGTGACCTTGAATATAAGTCAAGGTCATTTCTTTTCGCAACTTTGTCAGGCTTCATCCAAGGAACATTTCAGCCAAATATCATGCTTCTAGGACTTTTGGTTCTTCAGAAGAAGTCGTTTAAAGGTTTTAACAGATTTGACCCTTGTGACCTTGAATATTAGTCAAGGTCATTTCTTTTCACAAACTTTGTCAGGCTTCATCCAAGGAACCTTTCAGCCACATATCATGCTTCTAGGGCTTCTGGTACTTCAGAAGAAGTCGTTTAAAGGTTTTAACAGATTTGACCCCCGTGACCTTGAATATAGGTCAAGGTCATTTTGTTTCGCAAACTTTGTCGGGCTTCATCCAAGGAACATTTTAGCCAAATATCATACTTCTAGGGATTTTGGTTTATTAGAAGAAGTTGTTTTAAAATAGATGTAACCTCACTGTGACCTTGAATATAGGTCAAGGTCGTTTCTTTTCGCAAACTTTATTTAGCTTCATCCAAGGAAGCTACCGGTCAAATATGATGTCTCTATGCCTGATTGTATTTTAGAAGAAGTTGTTTGAAGGTTTCACCATTTTTGACCCCTGTGACCTTGAAATTAGGTCAAAGTGATTTTTTTTCGCAAACTTTGTTCAGCTCCTTCCAAGAAAGCTACCAGCCAAATTTCATGTCACTAGGCCTTTCAGTATTTAAGAAGAAGTCGTTTAAAGGAAAAAGTTGACGGACGCAGGACGGACGCTGCACCATCACATAAGCTCACTTGGCCCTTCGGGCCAGGTGAGCTAAAAACACTGCAAACATCATTCTTCTTTAATTATTTGAGTTGGATATATAATACCATATTCAGACACTTCACTTTTTTGCTTCTTTTTTTAATTTCAAATTTCTGAATAAAATTTTACAGATATAAGTATCTAACAAGGTTTCGTTACAAACAGTAATGCAGTGATTCAGATTGGGCTCGGCCATCGGCAAATGGCCGATTGAAAATGCAAATCGCCGAGAAAAATATCTCTCATGGGACATAAGGGCCGGTAGTTTTTTATTTTATCAGACTAAATGGCCGATGAATTATCAGTTGCAAAAGACAACTGAAAGTATTTTTATCTAAAGTCAAAATATCTGTCGAAATACGATCGTTTGTCTATTTCCTGAACTTCACAGCGATCAAACATAACAAAACTGTTATCACTCGGGCGCTTGTTACCATTCTATGTCATATAAGATTTTACAAACGTTTGGACGATGTAAGAAAATAACTGCTATCACTTGGGCGCTTGTACTTCGCTGCAATAGTAACGATCTTTTGTAAGCGTTCAGAAGATACAGAAAAAAACATGGGACCTAAATAACGAAAATTGCTGCAAGAGGGTCAGAAAACGGTCACTAAAATACGCCATAGGTACGCCATAGGATATTTTCGGCGCCATAGATAAATGTACATACTATATCTTCAAAACACATCCTTTCATTCCTTGATTGGTGCATATTACACCATCTGGTGAAGTTTCATTGAAAACAAATGTGAACTTTGTACCAAAAAACGATCTTATATCGGAGGCTCTCAGACACTAAAATATGCCATAGGAATCTAGTCAAGCAAGCGTTAAATATCAATATTTTATGCAACAAATAACTAATTTATTACAGTTATATATGTCATTTGAAAGTTATGGTTAAGTTTTAGTGTTAAAAAAATGTGTATTTTGTAAGAAAATCGGTAAAATTACCGTGACGTGAAACTCTAATTATACGCCATACAGATGTAACCTCAATCTCTCTTGATATACTATTGGCAATCCTATGGCGTATTTAAGACTATATATTTTTTATAATGATATTTATTTTGTTCATTTATTCACTCAAGCATTATATTTAATACTAAAAATATATATATACCTAAAAAGCACAACAAAAATTTTCTATTTTATACCCTTTTCTATGTTATGTTAAGACTATGTATTTTTGATATTAATATATTTTTTTTATTCATTTATTTACACATATACGTCCCTGATTAACAAAAACATTATTTTTGTTGCTTGATATATATCCTATGTCGACGGCACCAAGAAAATTTCAGCACAATGGCCTAAACTTTTTTGTAGTTCCGGACAAAATGGCCTAAGAAAATTTCAGCATTTAGGACATCTGTCCTTTAGTAAGACAGGTCAATCTGAATCACTGGTAATGTCAGGGGTATATAAAAATCCATAAGCCTAGCTATCATGCCATAGTTCCAATATTTACTCTGAAACCATGAGCTTCTATTGTGTCTGACTTTATTTTTTTTACACCCATGAAAGATATATTCAATTGGTGAAATTTTTATTTTAACTAGCTCAAGTTAACAAAATACTTGTTTGTTAATTTTGCTTTATACAGAACTTACTGTCCATAAGCTTGTTTTCTGCAAAATGACAGCACACCAAGGTCTTTGCTGCAATACCTAAACACACGTGGAGAGGAAAATTAATTATTATTTTGAACAAAATATGTTTGTCTATAAAGAAATTTTAATTTGATATAACTTCTACCAAATCAACTATTTTTAACACTCAACAAGACTTTTGAATAAAGAGTGCCTGTCTTGGATATATGTGTAATATATATGTAAATCAGTACTGTACTGCAATGCGATTTTTCCCCAGAGCTTATTAATTACCAACTTCGCAAGCCAAGGGTGTACAATACGCTACTCTCCTTTTCACCCTTGGCGGATCTCACGGCAAATTTGAAGTTCCCGCACTGCGCCATCTAGTGGACTATTGCAGTTGTGTCCCTTGTTTTACGTAATTCCTGACCAATCAAATAGCTCGTACTATTTGTGCACGATTCAACAAATAAACAGAAATGGCAGCGCCCTTTGATGAACATGCTTATATGCAACAAATTCAAAATTCAAGAACTTCGCGGAACACAGAGATTATCAATCAACTCAATCAACAATTGAAAGGATGTTTTTGTTTGAACAAGAACAGGGAAATAAGCTTGTGTTTTCTTTTTGTAACATTTCCCTTTTATGAATGAGATCATGGTCTATAGTTTTTTCAACTTCGTAAAACAAAATCCACACACGTATCTGCTTTTTTTATTTGCCTGATCGGCGACATATCCCAAAATCTGACTCAACTGGTCGAAAACGGTGAATGTCGGGCCAAAAATCACACATCTAGACTTCGTTGGCAACATGTTGTTACAAACACGACATGTTTCAGTGGGCGCTGCCATCTTTGTTATTTACAATTGCAGCGCGCGTTTTGATTGGTCGGCTAAACCTAGCCGCATCCAATTAAAATGCAGGAGCAGGAACTTCGAATTTGCCGTGAGAGCCGCCAAGGGTGAAAAGGAGAGTAGCGTATTGTACACCCTTGGCTTGCGAAGTTGATTAATTACATAGGTAAATAATGTTTGATCAATTGCACTTATAGGAGTTATCTCCCTTAAATGTATGTGTTGATGAGGATAGTAGTTACTAAGTTTTTGATAGTTACAAATAAAAGAAAGCAATATTGACTAGCTACAAATTTACGTTAAATTGTTGTATAACACAATGGGCCCATACCAATCACTGTGGCTGAAAATGTCTTTGATTACCGAACGCACGAACCAGTGAATTCTCATGAAGCACAATCTTCTGAAAGTTTCAACGATCAACCGATTTGTGCTAACACGACGATTTGGAAGTGCATCAGCCTGTTTAGAGATAGCAAATAACGTATAGAGTAACATGAGAAGCATCTCATTTTCAGACACGCAGACGTGAACTAGGTCTGGTCTACTTAGGAGTCGGACTCCGCTGCAGTTTCACTTTCAAAAGTTGCAGGCCCTAGTCGTGAGCATATATTGCCGATGGGTGACGACATCTTGCACGAATTTGTTATTTAGCATTTTTCGAAAATATGTGACACTAAGCGAATTAGCCATCTTTTTGCAGTCGAAAAGGTTTTCGTGGAAGCATGTCCTACTTACCAACAAACCTGTCAGTCGACTTCACGAAAACATTCAACCACCATCAGTATCCGTTCTGCGCATGTTCCCCGCGCACGTGTCAAAAGCCGGAAAAATATCGAAGGAGAGTTCTCAAAAGCTGAGAACCGCGAATATTACATCCATGCACAGGAACCTGAGAATTTGTTATAGCTAGTTTTGGACCTAAAACAGGATGTTTAAAGTAATTTTACACGTGTTGGGGGTTTAGATCAGTGGAGTAGCAATCAAATATCCTTTTATGCTCACGCATACACTAAAAAATTCCACCACATATTTTCCTCAATCTTTGATTGGATTTACTTTACCTTTAAATTTATGTAATCTAAATCACAAATAAAATGTAACAGTAACGAAAAGAATGTGCTGACGGGCAATCTTGGTATTTTTGTTCTTTTCAAATTAGGCAGAGAAGATGAATTTCTTTTCACATGTTATATAATTTACTGGTGTTGTTTATCGATGCAAAAGGTCATTTTAATCACGTAGGGACCACAGGGACATGAGAATTTGTCACAGCTAAAATATAAAGGGTGGAAAGCTTTCGAGGTCGAAAAGTCGACCTCACCTACATTTCTTGTATCAAAAATAGCCTTTATGACAATTGAGGGTGCATTTTTATCGAAAAATGACCCCCACCCCGTGTAAAATTACTCTTAACAACTTGCTTAGGTAAAAGAACTAGCTATAATATTAAAATCTCATGTCCCTGTGCACGTGGTAGACGTAACGTCTCTGCAACGGACTATTATCAATCTATTTTTCGAGACATGCACCCATGGCCAGTTAACAGACTTATTACTCAAACATCTCACTCTAACGAGGTTGAAATGATAGGATTTTACAAGTTGGTTGGTAATTATATTAGACCTAAATTGAACGGAACGGTTTTAGGCTTATACATGTAGGCTTTGTTTTATTGATTACAAATTTCTTTCTATTTTACAGATCTGCTAATCTAATATAATAGATGGCTTAATTACAAAAAGGCTGCATGTCATTTAAGCCCATTACAATATTTGCAGGGGCGGGGGATCTTGATGACTATGTCCTTGTTATATATTGTCAATTACGTCTATTGTGGAATTTTTTGTGCCATTTGAACTGTTTCAACAGTGATACGGATTGTAACCATGGACTCTGATCAGATTTATATACGACTCGGTATCCTAAATGTTAGTCTCTGTTTAATTTATTTAGAGAAGCTGGTTTAAGTTGGTGGACACAGACACGTTTCAATAACATAGCAATAAAATATACAGCATCGTGCCAAAAGTGAATCAACGTTGTTTTTTTTTATTTTCCTATAATTATATTCTTTGAATTTAAAACTATTTATTCCTGACTTTTTATTTGTTTATGGACGGATTTTGACAATATTTGGTCATTTTGTACAGAAAATACCCATAATTTTTATTTTATCAATTTATTTTTCCGTTGTGTACTTCAGGTGTAATACAGAGTTTTCTCTCATTTCTAAGTGTGTTTAATACTGGTCTGTCTAGGGCAATACACCTACAATGTTTCTTCGCTCTGGTTGTACTCATCTACTCATGCAATATACAGCCACAATGTGACGTCGCAATGGCTCAACAATGACGTGACGTCACGAATACGGTCAAATCTGATGCCGCAAAGGGAAAGAGCCGACGTGATGAAATAAAAACCTTTCACAATATTTTAACCGTAATTTTTGTGCTCAAACTTTGTTTGCAAATATGGGGGATGCTAAAATGACGTCAAAATGGCGTCCCAAAAATAAGATGTTGTAAATATTGATTATGATTTCCTTGGTCATACAAAACGGAAAACAGTGCAAATATTAGATCTTTGAGATAAAACAGGAAACAATTCTCTATAGGTATACACCGATTAATAAAAATGACCAAGAAGCAAAGCCATAAAAATTCATTGAAAAATGTTGGAAATACTGAAGTAGGATTAGAAATGGTCTATCGCACTGCTTCTGTAGTTTCTGTAAATGGATCAATTTTCGATAAAAATGCCCCCTCAGTAGTCATAAAAACTACTTTAGCTTTTATGACTACTGAGGGAGCATTTTTATCGAAAATTGATCTTAACCCCCCAAATGTGTAAAATTACACTAAACACCCTATTTTAGGTCCAAATCTAGCTGTAACAAATTCTCAGGTCCCTGTGACAATGTGTTTTGTATTGTATCTCGTATCCAATTTTATGACAGTATGTGTTATCTGCACTTAGTCCCAAGACATAAAGTGGAGAAGGAACAATATTTAATTTTTTTTTCGGAGAAGAAATGACCGCAACACCAACGGTTGTTTGACACGATGACTACATTAGATTATGTAGGATGATCGTTTTATCTTTTATTAATGATACCATTTTATTGAACACTTTTATTAGCATTTTTCAACCCCAAATTGGGTTTCCGTTGAGTGGGGCCATGGATTTCGCTTCCTAAGCGAAAAAAAACATGACACGGTAAGTAAAACTTGTTTTTTTGTCCGTCTTACATAACGTTGAATGTGCCATTAATGTGTGCTGACGTGTTGAACAAAGGTGTTTAAAAAAGTATTTTGTTTATTTTCTGATGAAAATGCTCAGCGGATTATGAAATTACTTTTTGACAATTCGGAGTTTATACAGATTTTTTATCCAATCACGTGTATTTAGATCATGCTTTCTCTTCATTGTGACTATTGTCCACACTGACAGCAGCATAAACTTGTTCTCCATAACTTCAATTGATTTCACGTCAATCAGAACTCTTGTTTTATCAAAAATGGCAAGACATAATGTGAAGCAAGGGGTTTCTATGTTTGTGAGCTATGTGGTTTCTACTCTTCTCAAATTCCTTGGATGCAAACAGGCTCTGTCGCAACGACTGTGGTCAATGGACAAGTTCTTTTACTTGTTTCCCTCATTTGCTGAACATCAGTATGCTTGCAATGCATGGTCCGTGTGGATATATAGTGTTTTCGGGGGGGGGGGGGGGGGGGGGGGGTGTGCATAACACTTAATAATGCTGGAGGCCAGCACTGACTAAGGCCTTGAAGGGCTCAGTTGTGGTACTGTTGACGGTCTTCTCGTCAAACAGGTTCCAGGCAATGGTGGTGCGTGGGAAGAATGTGTTATTAAATTCTCCCATTATTTCATGTGTGATTGCACGAATCCTTTTCTACGGTGCTAATATAGGAGAAGCCACTGAAATCTTTCGTGTGTAATTTCCGTCGTTCCCTTAGCATTCTGGTTTTAGGAAGTTTGATGAAGGCCGATATGGTAACGTGCCCTCAACCACTGAAAAATAGAGCAAGACGTCACATTTGCCTGCGTTCTGCTAGCTGAGTCAATGTGGGCCAAAATGAAAAAATTATACTGGTCACCAACCACAAAATGTTAGAAAGACATCTCCTTCTGAACAATCATGAGATAACCAAGAGCAATAACTAAGACGTCGTAGACCCCTAGAGATGTACACGGTGTAGCAACCGGCCCAGAAGCCCCTACAATGCTTCATAAAATATCCTTGTATCCCCTTCAGATAACGCCGGAAGGAAATCAACATAGAACGTATGCGATCTTGGACATGCATCCACAATCAGAGTGGTGTATCGTTTACTGGAGAAACTAAAGAAGGCGACACGGAGTTAGCAAACACCAGAAAGTGACAGAAATCAAAGTGGAGAAGAATTCATCCAATCAAAGACGGATAGGTCCAACTCTAAGCTCTATCGACAATCACAAAACATGCCATACGGGAAAACAATTAAATGCTAGTTATTAATAACGGTATCCTGCTAGACAATGGTAGTACTGAGTAATCAATTGTAGCGGTTGATAAAGTCATTCATATACGTTACAAAGGCCATTTCCGAATCCAGATAAGGGGGTTGATAGACTGTCGCAATTCTGTGGCAAGATATAGCCAAACTGATTTGTCATTCGTACATTTCACAGACTATCCTTATTCTTACAGTGAAGCTGAACCAAAGCTTACTCAATCGTATGTTACACGTGTGTTTATGGAGGTAACACATAGTTACAAAACGTCACACATATATACAATTCACCTGTTGTGCTACGAGAACATTTATCCAATCTTTCCAACCTATCATGGAAGTTTAGAAATAACAAAAGTGAAATTTCTTTGAAATGTTTTATTGTTGATAATTTACAGTTGATGTTCTTCTGCATGTCTGACATCCATTGTGTATCGAATGGCTTTGGTGTCTTTCTCCTGTGAAGCATCTGTTGACGTTATCACGCGGTATCCAGCCCTCTTCATCTGTTTCGACCCTAAAACACAACATCATCCGGCTGGTGGTTCAGCAGTGGTGACCAAAACACTACTCGTCTACGTAGGCTTCCATATCGACTCGTCTCGTTGGTGCAATAGCCAGCATGATACCCTCTCAGCAGCTTCTGCCTTAAGTCTGCACGTCTATCTCATGCAGTCAATCCTTTGTCCCTGCACTTTGCCATAAACTCATCGTACTTAGTCTTCTTCCTTTCATGAGCTTTATCACAAACTTCTTCCCATGGTACAGTAAGTTATATTGCGATGAAGAGTTTGAACTGTTGAGACGTCATTAAGATGCCAGGTCTCGGCGTTCTCTCGACTACCAATGGGAAGACAAGTTTTTCTGTCCAGGTCCGCCTTTATCTACTATTGAGCTTTGTCTAGGAAAGAGCTGCTTCTTGGTTTTCCTTTCCCTCCTTCTCTACTCCACTTCCAGGATGTACAGTACCCTGTCATGTCTCCATCGGTATCTCCCTTGCTGTAGTGCCTTCTTGCATCCAGATAAGATATGCGATACATTGTGTCCCGCTGGTTGCACAATCTGCACCTCGGGTCCTCTGTTATTCCCCGCTGGTGTAGATGGGTGGGCGATGAGAGAGTATACCGATCTCAGCATGAAAGATATCCTGAAGGTTTCCATCCTCCACAGTTCTGTCTCTGGGAGGTTTCATCTGGTCCATGCATCCTGCTTGCTAAGTTCACAGATTTCTGCTTGCGTCTCTCCTCTTCTACTCACCGTACTTCCTTCTGAACCATATCCCGGCCCTCCTGAATGTTGGCTTTCCCCACTGCTGAAAATGTAAACAACCGACTCCTTGCCGTCCGACACATGTGTTCCCAATGATGCCTTTAACTCCAGCATACTCTCTGCCTCCTTGACAGTAGTTGATGCAGACCACTTCCTTCCCGTTCTTGTCTGGATCCCTGCCGCAACTATATTTGGATTTCTAGAATCCCATAGTGTCATCAACTGCCTCCACTTTGACACTATGAACTCCTCCACGATTTTCTTTAGCGGTAGTTGTAGTTCTGTAGAGCGTCCATGCAGGCCGATGTCTGTAAAACTCGACCGGACTCCTGGCACTTCCTCAGATAATCATCCACCATCCTCTCTTAAGACTCCACTGTTGTCACGGGGATCTCATAAAGCAGCAGCAGCTATGTCAATCTCGGTAGCATGTCATTGTTGGTACACCAATGCCTTGTACTGCCCTGGAAGTACGGACTTGTTGGTCTTCTCCATCCATTGGCGCACCTGGGACTAGGTGTTCTTCTGGTTCTGGCTGTCACAAAGTGTGTCAGCAAACCATTTCCAAAGGCATTTGATGTCATTAATGGTCTTTAATCAGGTACCTTATAACACACACTTAACCCCTGTCCGAAAATGAATTCCTCAAAACACAAATGTGTGAGGTTGTCAGGCTAAACCATGTCGAGTTTCAGATAAAGGATGACAAACCATTTTATCAGGTAAGATGAGACAGGGATTATCATGATAATGCAAATAACTCTTCCTATTTGGGTCTTTTTTTTTGGAGAGAAACTTCCAATATTCATTGAACCCTAAAATTGAGCACTTCCCCCAAAAGTTATTGCTGTTTTCTGATAATCTGATGATTTCATCCAAAAGAATAGCTCAAAAGATGCCATTTTAAAACAGTATTTTTCCTATGAACTACATATATATATAGTTTATTCATTATTTTGATTCTGAGCACACATAATGAATATGCAGGTATTACAATATTTTATTTTCACAGATATCATTTTATCATAGACAGAACATGGATTTCAGATCTGCTTTATATCACCTCAAGCTAAGCAAGCATTAGAGGTATATATACATCACTGTATTACAACACAAAAACAAAAACAACAACAGTTAGGAAAATATCACATTTACTTAAAACATATATATCAAGAAACAATGACAAGAAAAAACAACATGAAATGTGGAATTAATATTAATGTAAAAGATGAGTAAATTAATAACATGTATAAAAAAAAGAATTCTTAACATTGATAAAAAGGCATGTAAATTTTACATTCATATTTTATCTAAAGTAAATTGTAAATAGTTTTCATGGTATATTTCACAGGTGACTCCTAAGAAGAGCTACTTCAACAATAGCATCTATCACAGTTATTTGACCAAAAACAGAGTAGAATGTAATTCTACAGTTGCACACATTTGAGTTAATCATACATTGTTCATTAAATATACAAGTGGGAACACTTGCCCATCCTTTTTTAGACGACAGCTTTATAAAAATGTTTTTTTAAATCTAGATGGTAAAACTTGATAATGTTTATTGAATGATTAACACAATACATGTATATATATATACACTTAGTATTGTTAATCGGGAGATGACAATTTCAATCTGATTAAATACAGATCCTAACTATTACTATCGTGCCTACACACGATAATAATACATGTAGTGAGGATCTGTAATTTAATCAGATTGATTGCAATTTGAATTTCCTGTTGTAAATACTATTTATGCATGCTTATACATATATACAAATGTATGTATTGTGAACACATTGCATAATATAGTGGTGTCTTTATTGGTGGAATTCCACATCCACAGCAAGTGTTTCAAGGTATTGTTACTTGTAAGAGGGAAGGTGTTTTAACACTTTGAGGTTTTAAGGATACCTGTCCAACTGCACTGGGTTTTAATGATGCCTGTCATAATATAATGTGGGTTTTAAAGATCCCTGTCCAAATGTACTGTAGTTTTTAAAAATCCCTGTCCCATTGCACTGTGGTTTTAATGATGCTTGTCCCATTGCACTGTGATTTTAATGATGCTTGTCCCATTGCACTGTGGTTTTAAGGATGCCTATCCTACTACACTGTGGGTTCAATGATGTAAGTGCTGTTATTTTAAGGATGCTTGTCCCATTGCACTGTGGTTTTAAGGATGCCTATCCCACTACACTGTGGTTTCAAGGATGTAAGCGCAGTTATTTTAAGGATACTTGTCCCACTGCACTGTGGTTTTAAGGATGCCTGTCCCACTGCACTGTGGTTTAAAGGATGATTGTCCCACTGCACTGTGGTCTATGATATATATTATTGCTGTTTTAAAGGTTTTCAGAACACTTTTGTTGACTTGGTACCTTAGTCAGGCTCAACATTGGCATAATGATTTGGAGTCGGGTGTCTCGGTAGCTGTGATCACTAACATATAGTCACTATGTTTACATCTACTACAATCAAGAATGAGACAATTCACTCTCCCAAGAACTTTTGTTTGATCCCCAGCTAGCATTGGTGATAAAAGAGAGAGATGTCCAAAAGGTGGGTTTTCCTTCCATTTGTTTCCTTAGTGGCATCATAATAAAACCGCTACAGAGCTGATAAATCTGTTGTTGATGATAAACATGACAGAAATTTATTTATCCAGTACTTTTTTGCTTCCTTTTTTAATTCCAGTCTTCTCATGTATTTCAAGATAAGCTCATTTTCTCAGTTTCTTTGACATATTCAATGGAATATGGCAAATGCATCAATGGGTTTTCCGAGGACAGCTTGATTTGACTCTGAAATCTGTTGCTGTATACGGGGGACATACATAGCCAGTGTGTCCAGGATATTCCTGACTGACGTCTGTAGTTGGTGACTCTTCCTTAGCTGGTTCTCCGTCAAATGAGGGCCAGCAAAAATCTGTTGGATTACAAAACATGTTTCTGTCAGAAATATGTTTACATTAACAAGAAGCCTTATGGGCCTGCATTGCTCCCTTTTCTTACACTTTAACCTAAAATGATGACTTTGGATATCTTCAGGCAAAATGTCAGTAATTAATGTCATTCAAAAGAACTTGTTAAAAGATTGAAACACATCTGACCCCTGTAACTTTAAATGTTGATTAAGGCCATTACATTGAACATACTTTATATTCCTTAATCTCAAAATGCAATTTGACAACTGTCTCAAACCTAGACCTTTTCTTATGAAGATTAGGTCATTTAAAAGTTTATGTACATTTGATGAAATACATGATGTCATGAAGGTCAATCAAATGAAAAACTTCCAAGGCCCTTCATCCCTGCCTTGTACTAGCCAAATATACAATGTTTTTGGCATTTTAAATTGGTTATTCAAAAGAAGTTGTTTAAATGTTTAAAACATATCTGACCCACACTGATATCAAATATAAGTCTAAGGCATTCAATGCATGAACAAACTCTGGAGCCCTTCATCCAAGCATGCTATTGGCCAAATATCAAAATATTCTGTGTCTTTGAGTTGTCTAGAAGAAGTTTTGAAACATTTTCAACATATCTGATTCCCTATGACCTTGAAAAAAGTGAGTTATTCACTAGAACAAGCTTGGTAACCCTTCATCCAAGCATGCTACTGGCTAAATATCAACATATTCTGTGCCTTCGAGTTGTCCAGAAGAATTTTTAAAACATTTTCAACATATCTGACTCCCTATGACATTAAGATAGTATTGCAATATTATTTATTTCGAAAAATTTTTAAATGCATTGATAAACTGTTATGGACAAACTATTGGTTTATTCTTAATTCTCAAGGCATGAGCAAGTGCATTCCAAATTAAAACTTGTGGATATTCCTTCAGAAATATGTAAATAACATTTATGAATTACAACATTGTGTACACACCTGTTCGAGCCGATCAACACCAAACTCCATCCTCTCCAGTAAACACTGTACCCGACTCATGATCCCAGACTTGTGTGTCATGTTGGACAACATGGTGTATATGTTTTCCAGGATTGTGTGTACCTGTGAAGGGAGGTTTACATGTTATTTCATGTGTGAGAGGATTCAAAAGCATGAAGGGAAAATACCACAAATATCTATGTTACAAATATTGGTTCACAATATTTAACTAAATGTAAAACTTTCTAGTAAATTAGACAGTGAAAAATAAAAGTTACAAAAGTTGATGTCACTAACGTAAAGTTTTAAAAAGCTAGGTGTTTTTTCAAAATACATGTAACTCTAATTGATCAAAAACAATTGTATTGATAGAAATCATTTGGAAGAAATGTGTCTCATTCTGTGAGGAGTTTTCCCGAGTCATCATGATCATTAAATCATAAGATATGGAACGTATCATGATTCTGAAAAGTTTTATTAAGTTTTTGTATTTCCTGTCCTTTTGTGATTATTTTGAATATCTCCGCAACATGCAACTTCAGCACTGAATTTCAATGTTTTCTGATAAGTTTGGTTTGGTTTGATTGTTTTTACGTTCTATTAACAGTCAGGGTCATTTAAGGACAATCTGATTAAAACCATATCTGAATTCCACTACATAACAGTACAGGTACACTCCGTTCCATTAAGAACGGAGTGTACCTGTACTGTTACGTAGTGGAATTCAGATCTGGTTTTAATCAGATTGATTTAAGGGCAGCCTCCCGGTGTATGCCATGAGAATGTCTGTGTTGAGTGCGTGTGTATTTGGGAGGTGCGGAACACCGGATCTTTTGCCAATTTAAAGAGCTACCATACAGAAGTATACTGGCATAGGCCCCAAGCAGAATACCCCACCCGGTCACATTTGATTATACTGACAACAGGTGAACCAGCTAGTTGTTCACTCCCATAATGCTGAGTATCAAACTGGGAGAAACTGCAAATTTATCTTTAATTAAATAGTTATTTAGCTAGTAATATACACTCTGAATCACAGGATTTTACTTACTAATCTATGCATAAACAATGACAGTAAGATAGAACCCTTGTATACAGTAATACAGTGGACTCCATTTAATATCACCCCTGTTAATATTACATTCCTCTTTAAATCATGTTTTTCCCAGGCACCATTTTTCTCTCTATATAATCTATGTAATTTTATTTGGTTAATATCATGTATTTTGAGGTGAATTCCTCTTAATATCATGTTTTTTTAACCAATCACATAAAATATCAAGAAAATGATGTCATTTCCATTGATTTCAGATATAACTTGTACACAATGTTGCATAGAAAATAAGAAAATACCCCCAATAATAATTTTTCAATTGAAATAATGTCATCTATATATTGAAACATCTTCATATGCACTAGATTAAGTGGAAAAGCATGTTTCTCTTAATGTCACATTCCTGTTAATATCATGTTTTTGTCTGACAAATGCAACATGATATAAAGTCGAGTGCACTATACAAGGATAATTTATATAATTACCTCTCTTATGAATATGAGGGAAGCTTCAACTTCAAGGTATAAATCTTGGTTCATCAGTTCTGCAATTTTGCCTTTTGTAAACTTCTTTTTCTAAAATAAAATAGAGAGAAAGAAAATCTTCACCGTAACCTAGATATGTATGTAGTGCAATTCAGTTTTTATCAAATCAAACAATAAAAGTCCAGACACAATTTCATTTAAAATGTTGTACTTAATTTGGCTTTATATCTAAAAGGGAGAGTCATTATCATGAACACACACAATGTAATTTACATATTGCTTGGATGATACAGGCAATTTGGGTTATATTAAAACATCTTTAACAGTTTAAAAGTAATTTGGCCAGACAAGATTTTGCTATATGACATTTATCATGGAGGCTACGGTCACAGTGACAAAATAACAGTGTGCTACAAACCTGTTTTACTTCATCCTCGATATCCAGGGGTTACGATCACCTACGCTCTCTACACCCCTGGAATATGTCATGGCAAAACTGATGGCATGCTCATGCCGGTAAAAACAAACTGACTAATCACTAGGCTGATGCCTGTCGTCTGAGGTTACAAAGGGGCCCCAACCGGCTTCAAAGCCTGTCAATGTTTACCGTTATGTGACCACGAGATTGTTTTGATGTACATCAAAGGGTCGCACCAGTCTTCTTGCCTCAGTAACAAGGTGGGGCACACGGAGCCTTTGGTTTTACCATGACATATTCCAGGGGTGTAGAGAGTGTAGGTGAACGTAACCCTGGATATCAAGGATGGCTTCACTTAAGCTGTTTCAAATCTAAAAGATTTTTACCATTGCCTTAACAGCATAGGATTTAGCCCTGTTCTGGATGAAATTCAAATGCAACTTTCTTTTCCACTTATATCGGTGTTCCACACTCTTCTTGTACATTTTGATCGGAAAAGCATAAGTTATACTGTTATCAAGCTCCATCGTCTGAAAAAGAGCATGTTTATACGTTGTCACTATCTTTGTATGGTAACAAGTAACGGAGATAATGTGGCGTAACTACCTTAGTATGGTAACAAGTAACAGAGATAATGTGATGTAACTACCTTTGTATGGTAACAAGTAACGGAGATAATGTGACGTAACTACCTTTGTATGGTAACAAGTAACGGAGATAATGTGGCGTAACTACCTTAGTATGGTAACAAGTAACAGAGATAATGTGATGTAACTACCTTTGTATGGTAACAAGTAACGGAGATAATGTGATGTAACTACCTTTGTATGGTAACAAGTAACAAAGTAAATGTGACGTAACTACCTTTGTATGGTAACAAGTAACGGAGATAATGTGACGTAACTACCTTTGTATGGTAACAAGTAACGGAGATAATGTGGCTGACTACCTTTGTATGGTAACAAGTAACGGAGATAATGTGATGTAACTACCTTTGTATGGTAACAAGTAACGGAGATAATGTGATGTAACTACCTTTGTATGGTAACAAGTAACGGAGATAATGTGGCTGACTACCTTTGTATGGTAACAAGTAACGGAGATAATGTGATGTAACTACCTTTGTATGGTAACAAGTAACGGAGATAATGTGATGTAACTACCTTTGTATGGTAACAAGTAACAAAGTAAATGTGACGTAACTACCTTTGTATGGTAACAAGTAACGGAGATAATGTGACGTAACTACCTTTGTATGGTAACAAGTAACGGAGATAATGTGACGTAACTACCTTTGTATGGTAACAAGTAACGGAGATAATGTGACGTAACTACCTTTGTATGGTAACAAGTAACGGAGATAATGTGATGTAACTACCTTTGTATGGTAACAAGTTACAGAGATAATGTGATGTAACTACCTTTGTATGGTAACAAGTAACGGAGATAATGTGACGTAACTACCTTTGTATGGTAACAAGTAACGGAGATAATGTGATGTAACTACCTTTGTATGGTAACAAGTAACAGTGATAATGTGATGTAACTACCTTTGTATGGTAACAAGTAACAGAGATAATGTGATGTAACTACCTTTGTATGGTAACAAGTAACGGAGATAATGTGACGTAACTACCTTTGTATGGTAACAAGTAACGGAGATAATGTGATGTAACTACCTTTGTATGGTAACAAGTAACAGAGATAATGTGACGTAACTACCTTTGTATGGTAACAAGAAACAGAGATAATGTGATGTCACTACCTTTGTATGGTAATAAGTAACAGTGATAATGTGATGTAACTACCTTTGTATGGTAACAAGTAACAGAGATAATGTGATGTAACTACCTTTGTATGGTAACAAGTAACGGAGATAACGTGATGTAACTACCTTTGTATGGTAACAAGTAACGGAGATAATGTGATGTAACTACCTTTGTATGGTAACAAGTAACGGAGATAATGTGATGTAACTACCTTTGTATGGTAACAAGTAACGGAGATAATGTGATGTAACTACTTTTGTATGGTAACAAGTTACAGAGATAATGTGACGTAACTACCTTTGTATGGTAACAAGTTACAGGGATAATGTGATGTAACTACCTTTGTATGGTAACAGAGATAATGTGACGTAACTACCTTTGTATGGTAACAAGTAACGGAGATAATGTGACGTAACTACCTTTGTATGGTAACAGAAATAATGTGATGTAACTACCTTTGTATGGTAACAAGTAACGGAGATAATGTGATGTAACTACTTTTGTATGGTAACAAGTAACGTAGATAACGTGACGTAACTACTTTTGTATGGTAACAAGTAACGGAGATAATGTGATGTTACTACCTTTGTATGGTAACAGAAATAATGTGATGTAACTACCTTTGTATGGTAACAAGAAACAGTGATAATGTGATGTAACTACCTTTGTATGGTAACAAGTAACAGAGATAATGTGATGTAACTACCTTTGTATGGTAACAAGTAACGGAGATAATGTGATGTAACTACCTTTGTATGGTAACAGAAATAATGTGATGTAACTACCTTTGTATGGTAACAAGAAACAGTGATAATGTGATGTAACTACCTTTGTATGGTAACAAGAAACAGAAATAATGTGATGTAACTACCTTTGTATGGTAACAAGTAACAGTGATAATGTGATGTAACTACCTTTGTATGGTAACAAGAAACAGAGATAATGTGATGTAACTACCTTTGTATTGTAACAAGTAACAGAGATAATGTGACGCAACTACCTTTGTATGGTAACAAGAAACAGTGATTATGTGATGTAACTACTTTTGTATGGTAACAAGTAACGGAGATAATGTGATGTAACTACCTTTGTATGGTAACAGAAATAATGTGATGTAACTACCTTTGTATGGTAACAAGAAACAGTGATAATGTGATGTAACTACCTTTGTATGGTAACAAGAAACAGAAATAATGTGATGTAACTACCTTTGTATGGTAACAAGTAACAGTGATAATGTGATGTAACTACCTTTGTATGGTAACAAGAAACAGAGATAATGTGACGTAACTACCTTTGTATGGTAACAAGTAACAGAGATAATGTGACGCAACTACCTTTGTATGGTAACAAGAAACAGAGATAATGTGATGTAACTACCTTTGTATGGTAACAAGTAACAGAGATAATGTGACGCAACTACCTTTGTATGGTAACAAGAAACAGAGATAATGTGATGTAACTACCTTTGTATGGTAACAAGTAACGGAGATAATGTGATGTAACTACCATTGTATGGTAACAGAGATAATGTGACGTAACTACCTTTGTATGGTAACAAGTAACGGAGATAATGTGATGTAACTACCTTTGTATGGTAACAAGTAACGGAGATAATGTGACGTAACTACCTTTGTATGGTAACAAGAAACAGAGATAATGGGATGTAACTACCTTTGTATGGTAACAAGTAACGGAGATAATGTGATGTAACTACCTTTGTATGGTAACAAGTAACGGAGATAATGTGACGTAACTACCTTTGTATGGTAACAAGAAACAGAGATAATGTGATGTAACTACCTTTGTATGGTAACAAGTAACGGAGATAATGTGACGTAACTACCTTTGTATGGTAACAAGTAACGGAGATAATGTGATGTAACTACCTTTGTATGGTAACAAGTAACGGAGATAATGTCATGTAACTACCTTTGTATGGTAACAAGTAACGGAGATAATGTGACGTAACTACCTTTGTATGGTAACAAGTAACGGAGATAATGTCATGTAACAACCTTTGTATGGTAACAAGTAACGGAGATAATGTGATGTAACTACTTTTGTATCGTAACAAGTAACGGAGATAACGTGACGTAAATACCTTTGTATGGTAACAAGTAACAGAGATAATGTGACGCAACTACCTTTGTATGGTAACAAGTAACGGAGATAATGTCATGTAACAACCTTTGTATGGTAACAAGTAACGGAGATAATGTGACGTAACTACCTTTGTACGGTAACAAGTAACGGAACTAATGTGATGTCACTACCTTTGTATGGTAACAAGTAACGGAGATAATGTTACGTAACTACCTTTGTATCGTAACAAGTAACGGAGATAATGTCATGTAACAACCTTTGTATGGTAACAAGTAACGGAGATAATGTGACGTAACTACCTTTGTATGGTAACAAGTAACGGAGATAATGTCATGTAACAACCTTTGTATGGTAACAAGTAACGGAGATAATGTGACATAACTACCTTTGTACGGTAACAAGTAACGGAACTAATGTGATGTCACTACCTTTGTATGGTAACAAGTAACGGAGATAATGTTACGTAACTACCGTTGTATGTTTTTTAATATGGTAAAAGATGAAATTCTTCATATTTAAAATGTACAGTTTTATTTTATAACACTTTTGAAACAATTATACAACTTATATACTAATCAATCGTGTTGGCCCGGATGTAAGTATAAGACTGTTATTAAGGGACAGAACTTGAGTACCTGGAGAAAACCTAATGACTCAGGGAATCAAACCCCGGCCGCCTTGTGAACGACAAGTGTGCTATCCACTGCAACACCAGACTACTCAGAAAATATTAATTTTACATCAATGTCTCCAAAATACATGTTCTCTCAAAATAATTAAAACAAGTGTTTGATCTCCGAGTGATACAAGACCCCTAGCTATGGCATCAAACAACAGGAAGTATAAATCCAAGGCCAATAACTCTGCTTAAAGTACATTGTATATGATGTTTGGTCCAGCCTTTGACAGTTTTTTAACAAAGGTGATCCCTAAACATAGGGGGTCTCTTAACACAGGTGATCTCTCAACATATGATATAGGTGGTCTCTTAACAAAGGTGACCTCTCAACATAGGTGACCTCTTAACATAGGTGACCTCTTAACATAGGTGACCTCTTAACACAGGGGATCCCTCAACATAGGGGGTCTCTTAGCACAGGTGACCTCTCAACATAGTTGGTCTCTTAACACAGGTGATCCTTCAACACAGGTGGTCTCTTAACATAGGTGACCTCTCAACATAGTTGGTCTCTTAACATAGGTGACCTCTTAACATAGGTGAACTCTTAACATAGGTGACCTCTCAACATCGGTGGTCTCTTAACACAGGTGATCCTTCAACACAGGTGGTCTCTCATCAAAGGTGACCTCTTAACATAGGTGACCTCTCATCATAGGTGACCTCCTAATATAGGTGACCTCTTAACATAGATGACCTCTCATCATAGGTGACCTCTCATCATAGGTGACCTCTTAACATAGGTGACCTCTCATCATACGTGACCTCTCATCATAGGTGACCTCTTAACACATGTGATCTCTCAACATAAAGGGCCTCTTAACACTGGGGATCTCAAAATAGGGGGTCTCTTAACACAGGTTGTCTCTTAGCACGGGTGACCTCTCAACATAGGGAGTCTCTTAACACAGGTTGTCTCTTAACACGGGTGATCCTTCAACACAGGTGGTCTCTCATCATAGGTGACCTCTTAACATAGGTGACCTCTTAACATAGGTGACCTCTCATCATAGGTGACCTCTCATCATAGGTGACCTCTCATCATAGGTGACCTCTTAACACATGTGATCTCTCAACATAAGGGGCCTCTTAACACTGGGGATCTCAAAATAGGGGGTCTCTTAACACAGGTTGTCTCTTAGCACGGGTGACCTCTCAACATAGGGGGTCTCGTAACACAGGTGACCTCTCAATATAGGGGGTCTCTTAACACAGGTGGTCTTTAAACACAGGCAGTTTCTTCATACAGGTGGCCACAAGATTTGCTTTTACATATTGATTAAGTATGTATAATGTGTACTTACCACTGCCTCCTTTCTGTTTTTCGCACACGACAACATGCCACTGTTAACATGTAATTGCCAGTCCCCTAGACACTCCCAACAGAAGCTGTGTGAACATTTACATTTCATGTGTGAACAGCCACCATTTTTCTCCATAGGATAACGACATTTCGGACAGCGTTTTACTTGCACAAAATATACCATTTTCTCCACGTGAGCACATCTTCCTTCATCACCTGTAAGCAAATTATGACTGTGGTTCAACTTATATCAGAAAATGGCAAGGATAGCTTTTAAATGTTTGTTATAGAGAGCATTAATTGAATAAATTATAAATGTATGTTAAACTTTGGAGCCTTTCTATGATTAGCAAATCAAAGTAAAATTTTTCGCACCCTATGTGCAAATAAAACAATTGCTTGTTAAATTCTACTGAAGGATTGATTGCTTTTCAAATTCATAAAATGTTATTTTATCAACACTTCAAACTTTGTAACAGTTCCAAAATTCCAGGAACTCTTTTCAGTTACTAAGTACCGGGTACCTCAATTCCGTTTTTTCCCATTTTCTACAATATATTTGATTTATGCAATGTTTTCTTACACTCCACTTATTTTTGGAATATCATGTACATATTGAAAATAAAATGGTCTTCTCATACTAATAAAAAGGAGTCAACATTTAAAGGCCCAATATACGTAACTTCAGGAAATTTTCGGGATTCTGAAAAAATATGACAAAAAATCTAGTTGATAACCATGCAAAAATAAGTCTAAAACGAAGTAAACCTGAGTGGTAACTAAGAAGAAACTCTTGACAAAAAAATCCAAAGAATTGAAAATACAGTAGTTCAGGTGGGGCCCACTTCAACAACAAGCTGAAGGTAGAACACAGCTAGAAATGGACACGCGTTTACAAATACCGTGTTTCAACTTCTGCTGTACCGGTAACCGCGTAAGAATTCATCTTGAATATTGCTGATATCAGTAAATACTTACTAAATCTATAAATATAATAAGTTATTAGGCTTGATTTTCGCTTCAAGTTTTGCCGAAAATTACGTATATTGGGCCTATAATCATTGTTGCCATCGCATGATTCACAGCACCAAAAGAAGTGTCAAGTTTACAAGCCATACAGCAGTCTACTATTACCGTTTTGTAGAAGCATCTTCCTGTAGACGAAGTACTGGTCGCAGGTAGCTGGCCAGTGAACGTCGGACATACAGGAGAAACACCATGTCCTGTCACAGACACACAGCACTGGTAAACTCACACTGGCAAACTTCCTGCCTGAAACACGGTAATCAAATATCTTCAGACATATAGTCCTCAAATATACCAGCCTGCCAGTCATAAATATAAATATTTTTGCAGTGCTTGTTTCAAAAGACTGCTGCGTTTTGTAGGTTGTATTAAATTGTGAATAATGAATAAATAAGCATTAAGTCTAAAGATTTTTGTTAAACAACTAGCTAATAATTACCACCTGCGGTATTTCAAATTACCAGCTGTTGTTAGCCATTAAATCTAAAGGCCTATCTCAAAAGTGTTGTTATCTCCCTTGTTTGCCATATCATGGCTACACTGGCAAGTGTTTTTGATACAAATTCGCACCATGTAATTATGATGTCATAATGGAAATGACGTCATCCGATTGTCACATGGCGCCAAATCATCACAAAAACACTTCCCGGAAGTCCATCTTGTATCCCACCATTTTGGCTAATCAAGGGGAGTAACAACACTTTTGGGAAAGGCCTATAGCATTTTGACAACATTTGAACCCGGTGTTATGACAGACGAGTCTGAATTGCTTTGTGACAGACCTCTGAAAATAATTGTGAAAAAATTACCTGGACTAGACACAGAGGCGACTTTGTGACACGAAGCCCTTGGACACCAGTTCCATTTCTGTGAACTCTCCACCAAGGTTTCCATATTTCTATATATCCACCTAATGGCCTCGTTAGAGGGCAGGAGGCACCTGACCATCACTTCATCTATCACAGAGTCACACTTGTAAGTCTGTAAAGGAAGAATACACACATCAAATCACTTTGTCATGCTTACATTCATTCAACCCTAAAGACACATCTAAAGTCTTCCGATTCATAGATTGGAATAGTACATAGTGAAATTTTGTGCGGGTTGAAACTGCATGCAGAAACCTCAATTATATGTCTGTCATTCCATCTGCACTTGCTTCATGCCAGTACATTTCAAAAAGCTCCCTTTTTTTGTTCAGAATTCTTCTATACATCCACAAACCTTTTTGAATTTACTGTACAGGGTTGAAACTGCATGCAGAAACCTCAATTATATGTCTGTCATTCCATCTGCACTTGCTTCATGCCAATACATTTCAAAAAGCTCCCTTTTTTTTATCAGAATTCTTCTATACATCCGCAAACCTTTTAGGATTTACTGCACATGTCCTTTCAAGACTTGTAAATACCACAACATAGTGAAATACCACAACATAGTGAAATCAAATGATTTTAGAAATCAATTATCATTACACTTTTACTCTAAATCCTATCAGCTGGTGAAACACAATGTTCATCTTTAAGCTCCAACTTTAAGCTTTGAGCTAAAATTTGTTAAGAAATGAAGTTGGAAAAGATGAGACAAATGATCACGACGGGACAGGAAAGACATATATAACACTATACGGTCTTCCTTTTTGTATGGCCGAGGGCATGATGATTGCTGCTGGTTTAAGCAGGCCTCCTCGGGATAGAAATACATTGTATTCATCCCGCCCTCATACCTGACAGGTAATCTTGTGTGTATAAGTAGCAGCCTCATTAGGATAGAAATATTCACCCCCACCCTCATACCTGACTGGTAATCTTGTGTGTATAAGCAGCCTCATTAGGATAGAAATATTCACCCCCACCCTCATACCTGACAGGTAATCTTGCGTGTATAAGTAGCCCCCCTCAAGATAGAAATATTCACCCCCTTCCTCATACCTGACAGGTAATCTTGTGTGTATAAGTAGCCCCCCCCTCAAGATTGAAATATTCACCCCTCCCTCATACCTGACAGGTAATCTTGTGTGTATAAGTAGCCCCCCCTCAAGATTGAAATATTCACCCCTCCCTCATACCTGACAGGTAATCTTGTGTGTATATTAGCAGCCTCCTTATGATAGAAATATTCACCCCCTCCCTCATACCTGACAGGTAATCTTGTGTGTATAAGCAGCCTCCTTAGGATAGAAATATTCACCCCTCCCTCATACCTGACAGGTAATCTTGTGTGTATAAGTAGCCCCCCTCAAGATAGAAATATTCACCCCCTTCCTCATACCTGACAGGTAATCTTGTGTGTATAAGCAGCCTCCTTAGGATAGAAATATTCACCCCGTCCCTCACACCTGACAGGTAATCTTGTGTGTATAAGCAGCCTCATTAGGATAGAAATATTCACCCCTCCCTCATACCTTACAGGTAATCTTGTGTGTATAAGCAGCCTCCTTAGGATAGAAATATTCACCCCCTCCCTCACACCTGACAGATAATCTTGTGTGTATAAGCAGCCTCATTAGGATAGAAATATTCACCCCCTTCCTCATACCTGACAGGTAATCTTGTGTGTATAAGCAGCCTCATTAGGATAGAAATATTCACCCCGTCCCTCACACCTGACTGGTAATCTTGTGTGTATAAGCAGCCTCCTTAGGATAGAAATATTCGACCGTCCCTCATACCTGACAGGTAATCTTGTGTGTATAAGCAGCCTCCTTAGAATAGAAATATTCACCCCGTCCCTCACACCTGACAGGTAATCTTGTGTGTATAAGCAGCCTCCTTAGGATAGAAATATCACCCCCACCCTCATACCTGACAGGTAATCTTGTGTGTATAAGTAGCCCCCCTCAAGATAGAAATATTCACCCCCTTCCTCATACCTGACAGGTAATCTTGTGTGTATAAGTAGCCCCCCCCTCAAGATTGAAATATTCACCCCTCCCTCATACCTGACAGGTAATCTTGTGTGTATAAGTAGCCCCCCCTCAAGATTGAAATATTCACCCCTCCCTCATACCTGACAGGTAATCTTGTGTGTATATTAGCAGCCTCCTTATGATAGAAATATTCACCCCCTCCCTCATACCTGACAGGTAATCTTGTGTGTATAAGCAGCCTCCTTAGGATAGAAATATTCACCCCTCCCTCATACCTGACAGGTAATCTTGTGTGTATAAGTAGCCCCCCTCAAGATAGAAATATTCACCCCCTTCCTCATACCTGACAGGTAATCTTGTGTGTATAAGCAGCCTCCTTAGGATAGAAATATTCACCCCGTCCCTCACACCTGACAGGTAATCTTGTGTGTATAAGCAGCCTCATTAGGATAGAAATATTCACCCCTCCCTCATACCTTACAGGTAATCTTGTGTGTATAAGCAGCCTCCTTAGGATAGAAATATTCACCCCCTCCCTCACACCTGACAGATAATCTTGTGTGTATAAGCAGCCTCATTAGGATAGAAATATTCACCCCCTTCCTCATACCTGACAGGTAATCTTGTGTGTATAAGCAGCCTCATTAGGATAGAAATATTCACCCCGTCCCTCACACCTGACTGGTAATCTTGTGTGTATAAGCAGCCTCCTTAGGATAGAAATATTCGACCGTCCCTCATACCTGACAGGTAATCTTGTGTGTATAAGCAGCCTCCTTAGAATAGAAATATTCACCCCGTCCCTCACACCTGACAGGTAATCTTGTGTGTATAAGCAGCCTCCTTAGGATAGAAATATCACCCCCACCCTCATACCTGACAGGTAATCTTGTGTGTATAAGTAGCCCCCCTCAAGATAGAAATATTCACCCCCTTCCTCATACCTGACAGGTAATCTTGTGTGTATAAGTAGCCCCCCCCTCAAGATTGAAATATTCACCCCTCCCTCATACCTGACAGGTAATCTTGTGTGTATAAGTAGCCCCCCCTCAAGATTGAAATATTCACCCCTCCCTCATACCTGACAGGTAATCTTGTGTGTATAAGTAGCCCCCCCCTCAAGATTGAAATATTCACCCCTCCCTCATACCTGACAGGTAATCTTGTGTGTATAAGTAGCCCCCCCTCAAGATTGAAATATTCACCCCTTCCTCATACCTGACAGGTAATCTTGTGTGTATAAGTAGCCCCCCCTCAAGATTGAAATATTCACCCCTTCCTCACACCTGACAGATAATCTTGTGTGTATATTAGCAGCCTCCTTATGATAGAAATATTCACCCCTCCCTCACACCTGACAGGTAATCTTGTGTGTATAAGCAGCCTCATTAGGATAGAAATATTCACCCCGTCCCTCACACCTGACAGGTAATCTTGTGTGTATAAGCAGCCTCATTAGGATAGAAATATTCACCCCTCCCTCATACCTTACAGGTAATCTTGTGTGTATAAGCAGCCTCCTTAGGATAGAAATATTCACCCCCTCCCTCACACCTGACAGATAATCTTGTGTGTATAAGCAGCCTCATTAGGATAGAAATATTCACCCCCTTCCTCATACCTGACAGGTAATCTTGTGTGTATAAGCAGCCTCATTAGGATAGAAATATTCACCCCGTCCCTCACACCTGACTGGTAATCTTGTGTGTATAAGCAGCCTCCTTAGGATAGAAATATTCGACCGTCCCTCATACCTGACAGGTAATCTTGTGTGTATAAGCAGCCTCCTTAGAATAGAAATATTCACCCCGTCCCTCACACCTGACAGGTAATCTTGTGTGTATAAGCAGCCTCCTTAGGATAGAAATATTCACCCCGTCCCTCACACCTGACAGGTAATCTTGTGTGTATAAGCAGCCTCCTTAAGATAGAAATATTCACCCCTCCCTCATACCTTACAAGTAATCTTGTGTGTATAAGCAGCCTCCTTAGGATAGAAATATTCACCCCGTCCCTCACACCTGACAGGTAATCTTGTGTGTATAAGTAGCCCCCTCAAGATAGAAATATTCACCCCGTCCCTCACACCTGACAGGTAATCTTGTGTGTATAAGTAGCCCCCTCAAGATAGAAATATCACCCCCTCCCTCATACCTGACAGGTAATCTTGTGTGTATAAGTAGCCCCCTCAAGATAGAAATATTCACCCCCTTCCTCATACCTGACAGGTAATCTTGTGTGTATAAGTAGCCCCCTCAAGATAGAAATATTCACCCCGTCCCTCATACCTGACAGGTAATCTTGTGTGTATAAGTAGCCCCCTCAAGATAGAAATACTCACCCCGTCCCTCATACCTTACAGGTAATCTTGTGTGTATAAGTAGCCCCCTCAAGATAGAAATATTCACCCCTTTACTCATACCTGACTGGTAATCTTGTGTGTATAAGTAGCCTCCTTATGATAGAAATATTCACCCCCTTCCTCACACCTGACTGGTAATCTTGTGTGTATTAGCAGCCCCCTCAAGATAGAAAAATTCACCCTTTACTCATACCTGACAGGTAATCTTGTGTGTATAAGCAGCCTCCTTATGATAGAAATATTCACCCCCTCCCTCATACCTGACAGGTAATCTTGTGTGTCCCATCGCGGACTTTTTCCCAGATGTGTCTCCTCCAGCAGTCTTTGCAGAAATAATGTCCACAAGCCATCAGTATACAGCCTTCCATATATGGGTATTCTGACTGGCTGAGGCAGGTCTCACAAAACCCAGCTGTACCAGGCAGAACATTGTAAGTGGAGAGCAGGGTACTCTGGAAAAACAAAAGTTGAAAACGATTCAGAATATAAATTAAGTAAGTATCAAAATATTAAAGGAATTATACTAAAGATTTCCAATATCATCATGGCAAAAAACTGATAAAATCTATATAACAAAAATAAATTTTAATTGAATACAGAAATCCAAGAACACTGTTGTCCAAATAATCCTTTCATTACTTTTAAACTTAGGTATGATATATATATCTTCAAATAAAGGAAGTTTATTTGTCCATACAGTTTAAAAAAAAAAAAAAATACTGTCCCAACAGGAGTTTAAAATTTTTTATGTCTGCTTCAGATTTGCACTTTCACAAGGAGCCAAGTACACCAACATACCCTGTCTCTGACACACATACATACATACATGTATACACAGTATATAGAGGCACATACTCAAATGACCCTACATGTAGCTGTTACTAGGACCTTTAACCCACAACCAAACTGACCATGTCCTGAGTCAATGTGTCTATCTGGAACTCTCCTGTGCTGACCAGTGTGTGGTAGGCCTCCGCCACCGTCTTCAGCTCAATAACTGATCCACACAGGGCTGCAGTTAGTTGGCCAGTGCATAAATAATCTTTCTTCTCCTGCTGAACAAACCTGTGTTACAATTATAAAATAAGCTTATTTACAGTATTGTATGATATTTTATGAATATATATACAGTGGACTCCACTTAATATCACTTCTGTTAATATCACATTCCTCTTTATATCATGCTTTTCCCAAGCACCATTTTTCTCTGTATATAATCTATGTAATTTTGTTTGCTTAATATCATGTATTTTGAGGTGAATTCCTTTTAATATCATGTTTTTTTTTAACCAATCACATAAAATATCCAGAAAATGATATCATTTCCATTGAGTTCAGATACAACTTGTACAAAATGTTGCATAGAAAATAAATAATAACCCCAAAAATGATTTTTTGATTGAAATAATGTTATCTATAGATTGAAACATCTTCATTTGTACATTCAATAGCTTACTTTAAGTTATGGAGATTGGAAATGCAATAGATTTAGTGGAAAAACATGTTTCTCTTAATGTCACATTCCTATTAATATCATGTTTTTGTCTGACAAATGCTACATGATATTAAGAGGAATGCACTGTATCATAATACTAATATGAAGTTCTTATGTATCCCTTTATCACAATCTGAGTCATCTTAAACAGGAGGCCCAAGGGCCTTAACGGTCATCTGACTACCAATTGTGATACCATTATGGAATTAGTTTAAACAATATTTTATTTCCATCAGTGTACATGTATATTACATATATAGAAATTGTACAAATAGTGAGGATTGGAAAACAAGCTAATAGCTTATATAAATTCCTCTCCTCTAGGAATTAGTAATACAATCATGTAACAATATGCCACACAAATGTGGTTTTCAAGATGGTGATGATCATGGATTTCTTCGGAACAGTGCGAAAAATAACATTTGGTCAGAATCATTTTAGGCAAGTTTCAGATCATGGAAAGTGTTAGATGTGGATGCAAAATGGGGGCTGTTGCAGCCATCTTGGATCTCTGACGGACAGGAGAAATAACAACATTTGGTTGGGACTATCTGGGGATCATTTTTCTATGAAAAGTTTTAAATGTGTATTCAAAATGGGGGCTGTGGCAGCCATCTTGGATGTCTGACGGAACTTGAGAAGAAGTTTGAAATGTGTTTTTCAAGATGGCGGCTCTGAAGGCCATCTTGGATTTCCGACCAACCTGAAAAATAACAACACTTGGTCAGGACAATCTCAGAATCACTTCAGCCAAGTTTTAGCTTAATCCCACAGGTAGAACTTGAGAAGAAGTTGGAAATGTGTTTTGTAAGATGGCGGCCATGGCGGCCATCTTGGATTTCGAACCAACCGAAAAGTAACAACTCATGGTCAGGACCATCTTAGGATAATTTCAGCCAAGTTTCAGCTTAATCCCACAGGTGAAACTTGAGAGAAATTTGGAAATGTGTTTTTCAAGATGGCGGCTCTGGCGGCCATCTTGGATTTTGGACCAACCCGAAAAATAACAACACTTGGTCAGGACCATCTCAGGATCATTTCAGCCAAGTTTCATCTTAATCCCACAGGTAGAACTTGAGAAGAAGTTGAAAATGTGTTTTTCAAGATGGCGGCTCTGGTGGCCATCTTGGATTTCGGACCGACCCGAAAAATAACAACGCTTGGTCAGGACTATCTCAGGATCATTTCAGCCAGGTTTCAGCTTAAAGGCCCAATATACGTAACTTTCGGCAAAACTTGAAGCGAAAATCAAGCCTAATAACTTATTTTGTTTATAGATTTAGTTAAGATTAACTGATATCAGCAATATTCAAGATGAATTCTTTCGCGGTCACCGGTACAGCAGCAGTTGAAACACGCGATTTGTAAACACGCGTCCATTTTGAACCGTCTTCTACCTTCGGTTTGTTGTTGAAGTGGGCCCCACCTGAATTATTTTCAATTTTTTGGATTTTTTTGTCAAGAGTTTCTTGTTAGCTACCACTCAGGTTTACTTCGTTTTAGGCTTATTTTTGCATGGTTATCAACTGGATATTTTTTCAGAATTTTTCAGAATCACGAAAATTTCCCTGAAGTTACGTATATTGGGCCTTTAATCCCAGTGGTAGAACTTAAGAAGAAGTTTAAAATAGGTGTTGTTCAGGAAAACAGTGATTGCGCAATCATGTCACAAAATGGCCGCCATGGCACAAATGTCGAGAGTTTTTCGGACCCGAAAAATAACAACATTTTATGGGCTGCCCTTCCTGAACATCCCTACCAATTTTCAGCTCACAGGTACCAGTGGAACTGTAGAAGAAGTTTAATATGTGTTTTTCAAGATGTCGGCTATGGCGGCCATCTTGGATTTCGGACCGACCCGAAAAATAACAACACTTGGTCAGGACCATCTCAGGATCATTTCAGCTAAGTTTCAGCTTAATCCCACTGGTAGAACTTGAGAAGAAGTTGAAAATGTGTTTTTCAAGATGGCGGCTCTGGCGGCCATCTTGGATTTCGGACTGACCCGAAAAATAACAACGCTTGGTCAGGACTATCTCAGGATCATTTCAGCCAAGTTTCAGCTTAATCCCAGTGGTAGAACTTAAGAACAAGTTTAAAATAGGTGTTGTTCAGGAAAACAGTGATTGCGCAATCATGTCACAAAATGGCCGCCATGGCACAAATGTCGCGAGTTTTTCGGACCCGAAAAATAACATCATTTTATGGGCTGCCCTTCCTGAACATCCCTACTAATTTTCAGCTCACAGGTACCAGTGGAACTGTAGAAGAAGTTTAATATGTGTTTTTCAAGATGTCGGCTATGGCGGCCATCTTGGATTTCGGACCGACCCGAAAAATAACAACACTTGGTCAGGACCATCTCAGGATCATTTCAGCTAAGTTTCAGCTTAATCCCACTGGTAGAACTTGAGAAGAAGTTGAAAATGTGTTTTTCAAGATGGCGGCTCTGGCGGCCATCTTGGATTTCGGACCGACCCGAAAAATAACAACACTTGGTCAGGACTATCTCAGGATCATTTCAGCCAAGTTTCAGTTTAATCCCAGT
This sequence comes from Mimachlamys varia, assembly GCA_947623455.1. Lineage (NCBI taxonomy): Eukaryota > Metazoa > Mollusca > Bivalvia > Pectinida > Pectinidae > Mimachlamys > Mimachlamys varia. The sequence continues at coordinate 37,341,452 of OX392534.1, forward strand.
GGTAGAACTTAAGAAGAAGTTTAAAATAGGTGTTGTTCAGGAAAACAGTGATTGCGCAATCATGTCACAAAATGGCCGCCATGGCACAAATGTCGAGAGTTTTTCGGACCCGAAAAATAACAACATTTTATGGGCTGCCCTTCCTGAACATCCCTACCAATTTTCAGCTCACAGGTACCCGTGGAACTGTAGAAGAAGTTTAATATGTGTTTTTCAAGATGTCGGCTATGGCGGCCATCTTGGATTTCGGACTGACCCGAAAAATAACAACACTTGATCAGGACCATCTCAGGATCATTTCAGCTAAGTTTCAGCTTATTCCCATTGGTAGAACTTGAGAAGAAGTTGAAAATGTGTTTTTCAAGATGGCGGCTCTGGCGGCCATCTTGGATTTCGGACTGACCCGAAAAATAACAACACTTGATCAGGACCATCTCAGGATCATTTCAGCTAAGTTTCAGCTTATTCCCATTGGTAGAACTTGAGAAGAAGTTGAAAATGTGTTTTTCAAGATGGCGGCTCTGCCGGCCATCTTGGATTTCGGACCGACCCGAAAAATAACAACACTTGGTCAGGACCATCTCAGGATCATTTCAGCTAAGTTTCAGCTTATTCCCATTGGTAGAACTTGAGAAGAAGTTTGAAATGTGAAAAGTTTACGGACGGCGCACGGCGGACGACGACGGACGAAGCACGGTAACTATAGGTCATCTTGACCATTTGGGTCAGATGACCTAAAAAGGGTTCACAAAACAATCGCAAATAACACCCATATAACACTTCATAAAGTAAGGGTTCTACCCTTTATCAATACATATTTACATTTGAATATCCAGGGAGACGTGCGAGTAAATTAAGAGATGATTAACAACACCAAGTGCGTGACAATTATATGACTTCATTGTTTTGGCATAGAAACGGCGATGGTTCACTGTTAAAATGGCTGTGCCATTTCATTTATTTAGATGTTGATCTATATGAAGTTTGCCTGTAAAGTTCTGTCATTTATATCGACCATAAAGGCCATATCAAGACATTTCAATGTTTAAATGTATATATTAAACAAGAGGCCCAAGGGCCTTAACGGTCATCTGACTACCAATTGTGATACCATTATGGAATTAGTTTAAACAATATTTTATTTCCATCAGTGTACATGTATATTACATATATAGAAATTATACAAATAGTGAGGATTGGAAAACAAGCTAATAGCTTATATAAATTCCTGTCCTCTAGGATTAGTAATACAATCATGTAACAATATGCCACACAAATGTGGTTTTCAAGATGGTGATGATCATGGATTTCTTCGGAACAGTGCGAAAAATAATATTTGGTCAGAATCATTTTAGGCAAGTTTCAGATCATGGAAAGTGTAAGATGTGGATGCAAAATGGGGGCTGTTGCAGCCATCTTGGATCTCTGACGGACTGGAGAAATAACAATATTTTGGTTGGGACTATCTGGGGATCATTTTTCTATGAAAAGTTTAAAATGTGTTTTCAAAATGGCGGCCATGGCGGCCATCTTTTAATTCCAACGGAGTTGAAAAATAACAACACTTGGTCAGGTCCACCTAAGGATCATTTCTAGCAAGTTTCAGCTCAATCCCACGGATAGAACTTGAGAAGAAGTTTAAAATGTGAAAAGTTTACGGACGGCAATTTTGTTTTTCAAGATGGCGAATCTGGCGGCCATCTTGGATTTTGGACCAACCCGAAATGTAACAACACTTGGTCAGGACCATCTCAGGATCATTTCAGCCAATTTTCAGCTTAATCCCAGTGGTAGAACTTGATAAGAAGTTGGAAACGTGTTTTTCAAGATTGCGGCTCTGGCAGCCATCTTGGATTTCGGACCGACCCAGAAAGTAACAATACTTGATCAGGACCATCTCAGGATCATGTCAGCCAAGTTTCAGCTTAATCACACAGGTAGAACTTGAGAAGAAGTTTGAAATGTGTTTTTCAAGATGGCGGCTCTGAAGGCCATCTTGGATTTCCGACCAACCTGAAAAATAACAACACTTGGTCAGGACAATCTCAGAATCATTTCAGCCAAGTTTTAGCTTAATCCCACAGGTAGAACTTGAGAAGAAGTTGGAAATGTGTTTTGTAAGATGGCGGCCATGGCGGCCATCTTGGATTTCGAACCGACCGAAAAGTAACAACTCATGGTCAGGACCATTTCAGGATAATTTCAGCCAAGTTTCAGCTTAATCCCACAGGTGAAACTTGAGAGAAATTTGGAAATGTGTTTTTCAAGATGGCGGCTCTGGCGGCCATCTTGGATTTTGGACCAACCCGAAAAATAACAACACTTGGTCAGGACCATCTCAGGATCATTTCAGCCAAGTTTCATCTTAATCCCACTGGTAGAACTTGAGAAGAAGTTGAAAATGTGTTTTTCAAGATGGCGGCTCTGGCGGCCATCTTGGATTTCGGACCGACCCGAAAAATAACAACACTTGGTCAGGACTATCCCAGGATCATTTCAGCCAAGTTTCAGCTTAATCCCAGTGGTAGAACTTAAGAAGAAGTTTAAAATAGGTGTTGTTCAGGAAAACAGTGATTGCGCAATCATGTCACAAAATGGCCGCCATGACACAAATGTCGCGAGTTTTTCGGACCCGAAAAATAACAACATTTTATGGGCTGCCCTTCCTGAACATCCCTACCAATTTTCAGCTCACAGGTACCAGTGGAACTGTAGAAGAAGTTTAATATGTGTTTTTCAAGATGTCGGCTATGGCGGCCATCTTGGATTTCGGACTGACCCGAAAAATAACAACACTTGGTCAGGACTATCTCAGGATCATTTCAGCCAAGTTTCAGCTTAATCCCATTGGTAGAACTTAAGAAGAAGTTTAAAATAGGTGTTGTTCAGGAAAACAGTGATTGCGCAATCATGTCACAAAATGGCCGCCATGGCACAAATGTCGAGAGTTTTTCGGACCCGAAAAATAACAACATTTTATGGGCTGCCCTTCCTGAACATCCCTACCAATTTTCAGCTCACAGGTACCAGTGGAACTGTAGAAGAAGTTTAATATGTGTTTTTCAAGATGTCGGCTATGGCGGCCATCTTGGATTTCGGACCGACCCGAAAAATAACAACACTTGGTCAGGACCATCTCAGGATCATTTCAGCCAAGTTTCATCTTAATCCCACTGGTAAAACTTGAGAAGAAGTTGAAAATGTGTTTTTCAAGATGGCGGCTCTGGCGGCCATCTTGGATTTCGGACCGACCCGAAAAATAACAACACTTGGTCAGGACTATCTCAGGATCATTTCAGCCAAGTTTCAGCTTAATCCCATTGGTAGAACTTGAGAAGAAGTTTGAAATGTGAAAAGTTTACGGACGGCGCATGGCGCACGGCGGACGACGACGGACGAAGCACGGTAACTATAGGTCATCTTGACCCTTTGGGTCAGATGACCTAAAAAAACAACAGAATTTTAAAGTCTTAACAAAAGGGCACAGACCTGAAAGAAAATTGCATACATAATTCAATTAAGTCCATATATGGCGAATAATCTGTACACTTCATAAACTACTGGTATCGCCTTGTTGGGTTTAATAACTGTAATTCTGATGAAGCCAGCGGTGTGACAGATCTATCAAGGTCAATTCTAGTTCACTTGTTTACAGGTTTATGGACTGCCAAGAAGCAAAGGGGCTCTGACACAAGAATTCTTTGTTGGCTAGGTAGTATTCTAGACAACAATCTTTCTCTCGACCAGGACAGGTTGGCAGAGGCCCAAAAGTAGGAGGTGGGCTTATTACCAGACATACCCCAGTGCATAGGAAGAGGTCAGAAGTGGGGTGGGCTTATTACCGAGCATGGGCTTATTGCCGGAGAAATACGGTTTATACATTGTAAGTGCTAAGGATTAATTTAAAATGATGTTATGCAGACAATTAACATCTACAGTTCTAAAACAAAAGGTTGTTAATGACCACAAGAGATATGATGTCACAGATTTCAAATGAGATGAAAAAGGGTGTTATATATTTATATACTGTACTATCATCCTAACACTAACACAGTTTAGCCACCATGTGAATCCATATAGTTTTGACAAGTCTATGATTTGTTGGTTCAACTGTGAAAAAAGGGGTAACTTGCACAATATAATTGGTTAAATTGAATGATTTGGATTTGTTTTTTATTTAAAGTTGAGTTTATACATTCTGCAATATATCTGTACATGTATACAGATTTGCATGTGGATATTTTTTGCATTCATTTACTCGGAACAAAAAAGCAGGAATTTCTACACTGCCAAAAATATAACTTTTAAACCACAGTATGTGAAATTTAAAAATGAAATTTGAATCTTGTATGAAATGATTATTTATTGAGATTTGGTTATTGCACAGCATATAATTCTGCTGCTGTTGTGTATAAATGGGATTTGCTGACATACACCACGCTGACCTCTGGTAGGGCGTAGATTGGTCCAGTAATGTTCCAGCAATGGTAATCACGTCCTGGAGGGTAAACACTCTGTCTAGCTGAAGCTTGTCCCGCAATAACGTGGACAATACTTTCATGTTCACCTGGTCAGACTGACTTTGAACTTTGATCCTGGAAAAATATATATGTAATCAACTAAAATACCATTCAACAAAAGATCAAATTGTTGTGCATTTTTAGTTCACAAGAGTAACAAATTCATACAAGGTATTGCAAATGATACAAATCCCCTCGCTCCCCTTCATAATAAAGTTTTTAAATCCCCTTGCTCCCCTTCATAATAAAGTTTTTAAATCCCCTCGTTCCCCATCATAATAAAAAATTTAAAGACCACATCCCTTTTATTGCATCTAATAGTGTGTAGTAGTTACACCGCTCACTCATACCTGTCAACCCTCCCTCATAAGGAGGGAGACTCCCTCATTTTGGCCAAAATGTACCAATCTCCCTCGACATTTAAGTCCAAACCCACAATAACTCAAAATCTACATCTTGTGGTCAAATAATATCCTAGCTACTGCAGGATATGTGTAATGACCATAATAGCTGTATCTGGATCATATGAATACTTAATTTGTGAAGGTATTTTGATACATAATAAGGGAAAGACTAATTGAGCAATGCAGTTTCAGTCGCATTTCACTGCTTTCTCCCTCATTGGAAATGTGGAAAGTGGGTGATCTCCCTCATTGGAGGTTTCAGAGGTTGACACCTATGCTCACTAGCAGCTTAATCCTCTGATAATTGATATTATTAACATTGACCCTGGCACCCTGAAACACAAAACTATTCAAGAAATTATGATACTTAACCAATATGTGAAGTTTGATGAAAATCAGTTAAGAAATGAAGTCGAACAATGACAAAGATTTTCTATAAATAGTAATGGTGACCTTGACATTGACACTTGCACCCTGAAACACAAACTCGTTCAAGGTATTTTGATACTTAACCATCATGTGAAGCTTGATGAAAATCGGTTGAGAAATGAAGTGGCTAGAGCAATGACAAAAAGTGAACATAAGTATGTACAAGCGTAGGTATGAATGGAATCCTAAATCTCCTTTGTGGTCGTCGCGAGGGGATATTAATTCATTTTATTATCGTTCTATATTGTATTAAAAAGACTTTTATTATTTTGACTCTGTAGTGAAATTAGTTCTTATATCATATGCATTTATAAAGTCATCTGAAATCATATTAAAAATATTAATAACTTCTTTTAAATGTACCAGTAAATGCCACAAGAGTATTTTGTTACCACACAGATAACATAGTGCTGTTTGAATTTGTATACATGCATTATGATTTTACCAATATTCTTGATCCTGAGTTTTTGAGACAGTGGACCATTCAGACTTTTGCCAAAGAACCAAGCTCCCCTGAGTTGTCTCCCCTGTAAAATGAACCGTTATCATCGGAGGAGCACAATTTGCGACTTGGAAATCACCAGGATGACCTACTCTGTAGTAGTCCACACTGTCCTTCTTAATGACACAGTGACAAAAGTCAGCCTCAAAGTCAACATTACTCCAGGACGGTGGAGTGTTTGTAACCATGGTTACATCCCCAGTCTCGGAAACCTCTTCCTCTCTCATGTTTTCCTCCCCTGTTCCATTGGTAGGGTGCTCAACAAAAATGACTCTATCTTTTCCAAAGTTTGCCCCTTGAGTACTAGTGTTGCCCGAAGCTTTCCTTCGACTCCCGTTCCCTTGATCATATTGACAGAGAGAACGCCTTGGTCTTGCGTCAGATTCGGGACAGAAATCTGCTAGTGTAATTGGGGCCGAATAATTACGGAGATACAGACTTGCCTCCTCATCTGGGATGTCTTCTTCTTCTTCCTCCTCCTCAAAAATGGAGAGATTTTCGTCGTCACGGTAACCATTCCGGTACCAGATTTTTTCCAAAGTACTTATGTTTTTATAATACCACTGAACGTCTGCTCTAGAAAAGGTACCTTTTGTGTTGTCGTGTGGCGGGACATCCCTGTGCTGATGACCTGAAATAGATCCACAGATATTTATGGATTGACAAATACAGATAACATTAATGTCCAAGGAAGACACGGAAATAGTTTTATCACCATTACCCCTTTATAACCATATGTCATTCATGTAGGTTATAAATGCAATTAATGAACCAGCGATTTAGTATATTGGTGAAGCTATAGTAAGTCATGTGACAATGCCAAATCTGAATGTTTTGCATGAGGCAGCATTCAACAGAAAACAGCTTAACTTAAAATAATATTCTTACAAAAATAATTCTAGCAATCTTAATTTAACAAAATTTGATAAATAATCTATGTATTTACATGTAATACACACATTTGAAATGTACAGCAAACCAACTTACCTCTACAATAACTCTTTATGTAACTGTTTGTTGGCGGATAGTTAATCTCGTATCTGATCTCTGGCTCCGACATCTGATGGAAGTCACCGCTCAAAACCCTACAAAAACCTCAAACATTTAACTAGACAGCATCGGGTTTAAAACAATAGCAATATATGTATGTAAGAATTTACCAATGTATCGATTAATTGTATTGTATCTTGTGTATTGATGTATTGTATCATTAGCCAATATGGTATCGCAATAACTTATAAATTAACAAGCTAATTCGTAGAATTTACATCCCCCGCTTTTCCCCCTTTCGTAAGGGGGTAATCATATAGTAGATGAAATATTTTGAGGTTAGGTTGACACAAGATGTTTGATTGGAAATTGAACAAAAACCAAAACCTTATACACAGAAATCAGATAATATTTGTTGCCATTATTGCACGGAATCGTTAATCAAGGGGCCATAATTCAGCAAAATAACATCCGCCAAACATTGTGATTAAACTTGGTCAAGCCCTTAAGACATTAAACCTTGTTACCAAGTTTCAAGAAAATTGGATAATATTTGTTGCTGTTACTGCACGGAAACAGTAGAAAATCACATTTTCCATTAATCAAGGGCCATAACTCTGCCAAATAATGTCCGCTAAAAGTGTCAATCAAACTTCGTCGAGCCCCTTTAGACATTTCAACTTGTTACCAAGTTTCTGGAAAATCGGATAATATTTGTTGCTGTTAATGCTCGGAAATGAATCGTGACATACGGACGGACAGACGGTGAAAGTGGGGGATAAAAAGTTATATACAACAACCAAGTACATGTACCACTGTTTTAGAGATGTTATCAGTGTTGTTTGCAACAATTAATTGTCAATTAATTGTCAATATTTAAGTCATTTTCAGGAAAAAATAGCAAAATCTGTAATAATTCAAGGATGCATGACTTATTTTACCATATATCACTTCATTCAGCAAGATTTACAAACACTTTTGAGTTGTTTTATGCCAATTAAGAGTTGGTTCAAAATAAAAATAATTCCATAATCTTCTTAGAAATGAGAAAAACATCTGCTGCAATGGAAACCATATACTTACTCTTTGATATTGATCCTTTGGGGTTCCTCTTTTGGTTGAGATACTAATTTCCGTTGAATTCCTCGAAAATGCAACATTTTTTTCTGCCTTCGTGATTTCTGCCAAGAGGAGGTAGACGTTGACCCTGCTGAACCTGAATCAGCCTCCTCTTGTTTTCTGTGACAGTTTAGTTTCAGGTCTGACAATGAGGAGAGAGATTTTTGCGGGAAGCTGTGATGAACACTGTACTTTGAATCATGATATGATAGTGTGTCTCTGCATCCAGAATAATTTTGATGTAAATAATATAAATCACCTCTTCTTGTTTGGTTGACACGTTTATGCATGACAAATCTGTAGTTTTCATTTTCGAGTTTTCCGCCATCAATGAGATCAGTTATTTTCTGTGCAAGTGTCCATCTTTTACACTTGTTCAGAGAGTAGTTTACAGGCAGACCGCGGAACCAGTAGATGTCGCTGTTCAGCAGAGGCATGTCACCGTCGGCCAGGTGTTGACTCAATAGCACTACGGCATCCTCACTAGCTTGTTTCCCACTGTCGTTACTGTTGAGAAGAAACTTCAACACATGGCCATATTGGCAGCCAATGTTCATACTGTGGCAATGAGAGCAGACATTACTTCCACTGCTCACCCCATGCTTCCCCGTCTTAATGACCATCTTGTATAAATGACAGCTCGCCGATCGTTAATCACAACTAGATGAAAGAAAACAAATTAAATAAAAGTAAAGTTAGCAGGGGCTCACATAGATATACATACCCCCCACCCCCAACAAAGATGTCAAATGTGACCTTTGACCTTTAACCTTGACTGATGACTCTATAGTGTTATGCTATGGTGAGAATATGAACCAAATCTATCATGGGGTTCATGAGATATCTTGTACAAAAGCTTTTTATTCTTAAAGTGGTCAACAGTGACCTTTGACCTTTAACAATGACCACCAAAATCTTATCAAGTGTGGACCTTCACCATGTAATGCTATGGCCATGGTGTGATTATGAACTATATCAATGATCCTTAACTTAAAAATCTCCATTGGAAAGCATTACAGAATTTAAGGAAAGTTCCTTAGCTAAGGATTTTCCCCTTAAATTCTGTAATGCATTCCTATGGAGATATTTAAGTTCAGGAATTTCCTTAATTTAAGGAACGTTGATGAAACCGGGGCCAGGGGTTTTTTAAGATATGTTGTACAAAAGGGTAATCACTTCAGGGTGATAGTTGTTATAGAGATAATGTCATGATCACTTTAGGGTAATAGTTGTTATAGAGATAATGTCATGATCACTCCAGGGTGATAGTTATTATAGATATAATGTCATGATCACTTCAGGGTGATAGTTGTTATATATATAATGTCATGACCACTTCAGGTTGATAGTTGTTATAGATATAATGTCATGATCACTTCAGGGTGATAGTTGTTATAGATATAATGTCATGATCACTTCAGGGTGATAGTTGTTATAGATATAATGTCATGATCACTTCAGGGTGATAGTTGTAATATATATAATGTCATGGTAACTTCAGGGTGATATTTGTTAAAGATATAATGTCATGATCACTTCAGGGTGATAGTTTTAATATATATAATGTCATGATCACTTCAGGGTGATAGTTGTTAAAGAGATAATGTCATGATCACTTCAGGGTGATAGTTGTAATATATATAATGTCATGGTAACTTCAGGGTGATATTTGTAAAAGATATAATGTCATGATCACTTCAGGGTGATAGTTTTAATATATATAATGTCATGATCACTTCAGGGTGATAGTTGTTAAAGAGATAATGTCATGATCACTTCAGGGTGATAGTTGTTAAAGAGATAATGTCATGATCACTTCAGGGTGATAGTTGTTATAGATATAATGTCATTATCACTTCAGGGTGATAGTTGTTATAGAGATAATGTCATGATAACTTCAGGGTGATAGTTATTATAGAGATAATGTCATGATCACTTCAGGGTGATAGTTGTTATAGATATAATGTCATGATCACTTCAGGGTGATAGTTGTTATAGATAAAATGTCATGACCACTTCAGGTTGATAGTTGTTATAGATATAATGTCATGGTAACTTCAGGGTGATAGTTGTTATAGATATAATGTCATGGTAACTTCAGGGTGATAGTTGTAATATATATAATGTCATGATCACTTCAGGGTGATAGTTGTTATAGATATAATGTCATGGTAACTTCAGGGTGATAGTTGTTATATATATATAATGCCATGATCAGTTCAGGGTGATAGTTGTTATAAATATAATGTCATGATCACTTCAGGGTGATAGTTATTATAGATATAATGTCATGATCACTTCAGGGTGATAGTTGTTATAGATATAATGTCATGGTAACTTCAGGGTGATAGTTGTTATAGATATCATGTGATGATCACGTCAGGGTGATAGTTATTATAGATATAATGTCATGATCACTTCAGGGTGATAGTTATTATAGAAATAATGTCATGATCACTTCAGGGTGATAGTTATTATAGATATCATGTCATGATCACTTCAGAGTGATAGTTGTTATAGAGATAATGTCATGATCACTTCAGGGTGATAGTTGTAATAGATATAATGTCATGATCACTTCAGGGTGATAGTTGTTATAGATATAATGTCATTATCACTTCAGGGTGATAGTTGTTATAGAGATAATGTCATGATAACTTCAGGGTGATAGTTATTATAGAGATAATGTCATGATCACTTCAGGGTGATAGTTGTTATAGATATAATGTCATGATCACTTCAGGGTGATAGTTGTTATAGATAAAATGTCATGACCACTTCAGGTTGATAGTTGTTATAGATATAATGTCATGGTAACTTCAGGGTGATAGTTGTTATAGATATAATGTCATGGTAACTTCAGGGTGATAGTTGTAATATATATAATGTCATGATCACTTCAGGGTGATAGTTGTTATAGATATAATGTCATGGTAACTTCAGGGTGATAGTTGTTATATATATATAATGCCATGATCAGTTCAGGGTGATAGTTGTTATAAATATAATGTCATGATAACTTCAGGGTGATAGTTATTATACATATAATGTCATGATCACTTCAGGGTGATAGTTGTTATAGATATAATGTCATCGTAACTTCAGGGTGATAGTTGTTATAGATATCATGTGATGATCACGTCAGGGTGATAGTTATTATAGATATAATGTCATGATCACTTCAGGGTGATAGTTATTATAGAAATAATGTCATGATCACTTCAGGGTGATAGTTATTATAGATATCATGTCATGATCACTTCAGAGTGATAGTTGTTATAGAGATAATGTCATGATCACTTCAGGGTGATAGTTGTAATAGATATAATGTCATGATCACTTCAGGGTGATAGTGATTAAAGAGATAATGTCATGATAACTTCAGGGTGATAGTTATTATAGATATAATGTCATTATCACTTCAGGGTGATAGTTGTTATAGATATAATGTCATGATCACTTCAGGGTGATAGTTGTTATAGATATAATGTCATGATCACTTCAGGGTGATAGTTATTATAGAGATAATGTCATGACCACTTCAGGGTGATAGTTATTATAGATATAATGTCATGATAACTTCAGGGTGATAGTTTTTATAGAGATAATGTCATGATCACTTCAGGATGATAGTTGTAATATATATAATGTCATGATCACTTCAGGTGATAGTTGTTATAGAGATAATGTCATGATCACTTCAGGGTGATAGTTGTTATAGAGATAATGTCATGACCACTTCAGGGTGATAGTTGTTATAGATATAATGTCATGATAACTTCAGGGTGATAGTTGTTATAGAGATAATGTCATGATAACTTCAGGGTGATAGTTATAATAGAGATAATGTCATGATCACTTCAGGGTGATAGTTATTATAGATATAATATCATGATCACTTCAGGGTGATAGTTGTTATAGATATAATGTCATGATCACTTCAGGGTGATAGTTGATATAGATATAATGTCATCATCACTTCAGGGTGATAGTTATTATAGATATAATATCATGATCACTTTAGGGTGATAGTTTTTATAGATATAATGCCATGATCACTTCAGGGTGATAGTTATTATAGATATAATGTCATGATCACTTCAGGGTGATAGTTATTATAGATATAATGTCATGATCACTTCAGGTTGATAGCTGTTATAGATATAATGTCATGATCACTTCAGGGTGATAGTTGTTATAGAGATAATGTCATGATCACTTCAGGGTGATTGTTGTAATATATATAATGTCATGATCACTTCAGGGTGATAGTTATTATAGAGATAATGTCATGACCACTTCAGGGTGATAGTTATTATAGATATAATGTCATGATCACTTCAGGGTGATAGTTGTTATAGAGATAATGTCATGATCACTTCAGGGTGATAGTTGTAATATATATAATGTCATGATCACTTGAGGGTGATAGTTGTAATATATATATAATGTCATGATCACTTCAGGGTGATAGTTGTTATAGAGATAATGTCATGATCACTTCAGGGTGATAGTTGTTATAGATATAATGTCATGATCACTTCAGGGTGATAGTTATTATAGATATAATGTCATGATCACTTCAGGGTTATAGTTATTATAGATATAATGTCATGACCACTCTAGGGTGATAGCTGTTATAGATATAATGTCATGATCACTTCAGGGTGATAGTTGTTATAGATATATATCATGATTACTTCAGGGTGATAGTTATTATAGATATAATGTCATGATCACTTCAGGGTTATAGTTATTATAGATATAATGTCATGACCACTCTAGGGTGATAGTTGTTTTAGATATAATGTCATGATCAGATCACTTCAGGGTGATAGTTATTATAGATATAATGTCATGATCACTTCAGGGTTATAGTTATTATAGATATAATGTCATGACCACTCTAGGGTGATAGTTGTTATAGATATAATGTCATGATCACTTCAGGGTGATAGTTATAATATAGATATAATGTCATGATCACTTCAGGGTGATATTTGTTATATATATAATGTCATGGTAACTTCAGGGTGATAGTTATTATAGATATAATGTCATGGTAACTTCAGGGTGATAGTTATTATAGATATAATGTCATGGTCACTTCAGGGTGATAGTTGTTATAGATATAATGTCATGGTAACTTCAGGGTGATAGTTATTATAGATATAATGCCATGGACACTAGTACTGTGCTCCGTATCTATGTCCTCAAATAGATCAAAATACATCACTATTAGGGCATAGTTATAAACAGTCACTTTGGCTTCTTCCTTCTTCCTGCATAACATCACACTGAGAAATTTTCACAGATTTATCTCAGTCTTTACTTGTGTCAGGGCCAGAAGAATGATCAGGCTTAAATGAATACAATTTAGGTGTATGGTTCAGATGTAATTTCATTCAGATGTAATAACTTAGACATTTAATGTATTCAATTTTCCTATGTACCTACCCCCTCAAGTTGTCTGTTGTTACATAGGGTAGGTGAGTTTGCAACACTGAAAGTCAAAATCTAAAATGTTTTTTTTTTGGAATTCAAGCATAGGAGTACCTTTGTAAATGTCATATGGTTATTCATAGAAAAGTATAATTTTGTACCTGTTACCTGTTTTGAGATAGATTTTTTTAAGTTTCTACTTATTCTCTCTGTAAACAAACCAACAATTTGGTTAATTAGGAAGAGTTGGTAGGCATTTGTGAATACAAGAGTGTTCCATTTTCAAAAGAAACACAGGTAAAACCATAGCTACTCTCGTAAACACCCTGGTGTTTGTACAAACTATTTCAATAGAAAATAATATTTACTGAAAGTCTGGTCATGAACCATAAGAGTCCCTGGTTGAACAATCTGAACGATATGTCAGCACATAAGGCAGAAGCAGAATTATGAAAATGTTCATACCGGTGGTGTCCCAGAAGAATTGTTATTCTCTTGAAGAACCTCCTCCAACGGTATGGACATACAGGCTATAGGCCTATATATATATATATACCTACATTTAGCTACAGTACAATGTTTTTGTTTACAGTGGTGCAACACATACTCGTAGTTTCTGCGACGCTTGACGGCAAGGCAAATTGCAACGTTTAAAAAACAATACAAGCGTCTAAACGATTAAAACCGCGGGAGATACTTGTAAAATCCCTTGCAAGTTACACGATCGCGATTGCATCACGAGGTTGAAACAAAACTCTTTGGTCTGAAGCACAGGATCTGAGAATTTGTTACAGCTAGTTTTGGACCTAAAATAGGGTGTTTAGAGTAATTTTACACATTTTGGGGGGGGGGGGTTAAGATCAATTTTCGATTAAATTAAGGGGGAAATCCTTAGTTCTGTAATGCTTTCCTATACTGAAGTAGAGATTTTTAAGTTAAGGAATTTCCTTAAGTTAAGGAACATTGATGAAACCAGGGCCTGTTATATTTCGGACTGTTCTAAAAAACAAAGAGCAGACAGTAAAGCGTGTAGAAAGTGCGCCAGGTAACAAAGATGATGGTAGACTACATCAGAGACGTATTATAGAACACGTAATGTACGTACATCTCGGCCTTCGCGGGCTCCGTACTGACTACATGAAATATAATTATGTACATGTACTGGTATGTCCACGTGCACCATAGACGTATAAAAGTATAATAATATCACTGAGTGCATTATGAACATGTTTGTAAAAAGTGAATTATTAGCGTGTCTAAAATTATTTAATCATCCGTGTTAAAATTGGGTCAACCTCAGACTCAGATGTTATAATGATCGGCATACTTAAATTATTGAGGATAAATCAGACGCGGATGCAGGATTTTCGAAATGGGAATGGGGGTGGGGGGGGGGGGGGGGGAGGGGGGTCCAGCTGACGCTTTTTCAATGATACAACGACAAAATTTCCATTTTTAAGGTTATACAAATTTTCCTCCTCCGAAAAGGGGGTGAGGGTCCAGACAAGGATATCTTGTCTTGTCGTCTTGAAGAACTTTCATCTAAAGGAAAATTTCTGAAGGAACCTTTCCAGAGAAAAAAAAGGTGAAATGTAGTAACACACCGCCATCAATAAAATCCTACTGTACAAAAGACATTGTAACTACAAAAATATATATGAACTGTATCACCAACCAGTAAAACCCTATATATCAGTCTAACATACCAGAGAAGTATATTTACCCATACATACATAATTAAACAACATTTGGTGACAACGATGAAGTGACCTCGGTTACCTTTATAAAGTTTGATGCCTATAGACCTAGAGATATCAGAAACAAGTGACGTCGCTGAGGTAGAAAATGTATGTATAGGTCAACCGTGACTTAAACGTGCACATGTGCGTTTGGTTTACGTGACAGTGGACTGGAGTATGCCAAACTCTGCTTTACATTTTTGGATAGTGCATGTTGTAGTCTTTCCTCTGTGAGCGAGTCCTCCGATCCTGAATCATATAAATTGATGACCGTAGGAAAGTTAAACATTGGTCAGTGAAGCGAAAAAATTATAGGCCACAGTGACCTACATTTCAAAGAAATTTAACACAGATGCAACTATAAGGACGCACAGGCTCTTAAGCGATCATACAAGGGGAGGTCACCTGTCGATATCGGATTGTCAGAGAACAAACTATTGTCTAGCTATATACTAGGGGAGGTAACCTGTCGATATCGGACTGTCAGAGATAAAGTTGTTGTATAGCTATATACTAGGGGAGGTAACCTGTCGACATCGGACTGTCAGAGATCAAGCTGTTATCTAGCTATACACAAGGGGAGGTCACCTGTCGATATCGGACTGTCAGAGAGCAAGCGGTTATCTAGCTATACACAAGGGGAGGTCACTTGTCGATATCGGACTGTCATGGAGCAAACTGTTATCTAGCTATATATACACAAGGGAAGGTCACTTGTCGATATCGGACTGTCAGGGAGCAAAGTGTTATCTAGCAATACACAAGGGGAGGTCACCTGTCGATATCGGACTGTCAGAGAGCAAACTGTTATCTAGCTATATACAAGGGGAGGTCACCTGTTGTTTTTTAGCATACCTCTTCCTTTATATTGCGTGATACGGAGATTAAAAAAAAATCCTATCTGATTTAAAAATGAATAGGCCTATATATATACCATCAATTTATAAGGATGGAGTCGAATGTTATTATTTCGATAGATATAAACAGAGTATATATAGGTCTAGCTTAAACTCTGTCTATATATATATATAGAAATAAACATAATGGCACGTATAAAAACGTGTCATTGTGCTTTAATATCTTCCTTTAAATCCACTTTTTTGAAGTGCATTAACACGTTGACTCCATGGCCATTGTTTATGTTTCTGCAGAAAGTGAATAAATCAGCTTTGAAGGCTATATACAGCTTGATAAAATGTACGGTGATGGCATCGTATTTTATGGGAATAGTGTAAGAAATTGTGGCGTTCACTACCTAAGCCCGTTAATGAGTTATTCTGTATGAGTGGGCATTATGATATGACCCTAATATATATTCAGCGCGTAACCGAGATTGTTTTGTTTACATCGCTCAGCTGATGATCATGACCTCGTGGCATTCCTGTCACGTGACAAATGTCATTGGTTATTACCTTTGACCTTTGGCGATATGTGCTGGAAATTTGACAGAATTAGATTTGTTTGCCATAGCAAAATGAATTGAAAGCTTATAAAAGTGTAATAAAATGGCAGACGAGTCAACGCTTGAAAAGAAATATAACTCGTTGTAAAAAAATAATACTTGCGAAGGAGGGGCTTATTTGATCATGTGACCAATCGTCATGCATTGATTTTTACAGCTCCGCCATCATTGTTGTTATTTTGAGGCACAGGCGTAAAACAGTTTTTGACGCAGGAATACTCGCCCAAAATGTCATCACCAAGTCCAGGAAAACGAAGAATGGATACAGATGTTGTTAAACTGTATCCTTTGAAGGCAATTTCATGAGTATGATCACCATGTAGCGTGTATCCATTATTTTTCCTGTTGTGAAACCCACAGATTGGTTACAGCCTGTTATGGACATTTCGTCATCTGCTTATATTCATATCCTATTTCTGCACGAAACCCGTTGATTTCTATGGGATTATCATCCGCCAAGTTTGTAAGAAGATAAATTGGATGGATCGCAATGTAATAATTATTTATTGCACGTTCGTTTAAATCAATCGATCGAAAGACGTAGTGGTTTATGAGGTGACCTACTGTTGCAAGGAGAGGGCTCACAACTTCATTAATTTTTGCAGGTGAATAACATTGTCCTTCTGCAAGCAAACACGACTGACAGCTGATGTAGAATTAAAAGCAAATTTCTTTTTTGTTGTTAAATTAGTTTTTCTTGTGAAAAATAATGGCTCAATATTTGTTTCATTCATTCATTTAAATGTCCTCTCAGTTCAAGTATGTGCATGTTGTCCAGTGAACCTAGACAAGTACTTGGATATTATGGTCTTTATCATTTGTTTACAAATGAAAACTGAGAAACATTCGAGTTGTTTCAAGATAAAACTCTCCAACATATTCAAAGAGGTCTTCTTACATTTGTGGTTGACAGAATGCTGTAGTCAAAATTATTATTGTTTTTAATTTATAATTAATGCAGATCTATATTATCAGTAATTTAGCCTAAACTAGAAATAAGAAATCCAGCTCTATAACTTTGATTGTGTTAGGGTTATCATAACTTTCAGACTTAAAATATCAAATAAGAAAATAGTTTTGGAGTAAAATATTAGAAGTCTTAACTGTACAGCGTTCAATAATGTGTTTTCCACTGTTGACACCAGACAGTGTTTATATACATTCAATCTGTTACCAGTATTTAACATTGAAAAATCCATTTATCACAGGATCACAGTAGAAATAATATGTTTCAAGCAAAACTGAAAGCAAAAATTAAGTACTTCCATATTGACTACAATTTTATGAAGTTATCAACAGTGAGTATTACAATTTTGTGATGTTGCCTCCTTTACAAAAAAATTGTTTTGCCATTGTTATTGAACAGTCAACACATTGCCAAGTTATAGTTTAAATGCTCTAGCTGTCTTTTGAAAGTGTAATATGAGAAGAAACTTGCAGCCAGATTTAAATATAGAACCTGGGACCTTCCAAATTCTAGATGAAGACTCTACCAATTGAGCTAAGCTAAGTGTTTAAGATTCACTACATCCTCCCTCCTTCAACAAAGTCTTTGTCCCTGATATATCAGAGAGGAAACTTGAATGGCCATACCTGGGTTTGAACAATTGTAAGGGACCTTATGAACTCAAGAGATGCATGCTCCACCAAATGAGTTACGTACAGCTGGTCGCCGGCAATCAACTCAGTTAGGAGTCTAGATCCACTATTATATAGCATTGAAATAATAATTAATAAATCATTGAAATTCATGTTAGATGTTAATTGTTTTCATGCAATTCAGAATCCAGAGGTAAGGGCCATTAAGATTTTCTGCTGTACATAATTTTTTAGGATACCTCACCTGAGTGGACATTTTCTGGTATCACGTACATTATGCATTTCTTTCAATAAGTTAATAAAAGTAGATGATATAGAAATTTGCTTATATATATTTATAATGTCATTTTGATTTTGGTCCGCTACATATACTGGTTTTTGACTTATATGAATAATAGAAAATATTTTTTTCATTTAATGTTGTGAAGAAGGAGAGAGAGAGAGAGAATGAAAGAGAACTAATATATTCTGATCTGTAGCTTTTGTGATGTAGTGATTCTATAATAGCTTGGAAACAAATATGTTTATGTGGTGGAGGAAAACTAACAAGGAGAGAACCACAGTGCCATCAGAAGAATTACAATTAACCTATCGATATATCAGACATCACTTTCCAGTGTTCTCCCCAGAATTTTGTGAAGGTGATATGGTTTTTTTCAGAAGAGTAAAGAAGGGGCGCGCGAGCGAGCGCCGAAGGCACGAAGCTGAACTAGTGGGGTCCGGGGGCATGCCCCCTGGAAAAAAATATAGATGTTTCTTTCTGCCACCGCTGAGATTTGAACAAAATATTTTGGAAGAGTAATTAACTCAGATAGCTAGTGGTCTGAAGGCAGCTCATGCTTCACTGCACACTTTGGCACCCTCAATTATACATCATATTCCTATATTTAATGATTTGAAACTCATTTACATAGGGTTCTTCCGGGGATCTGTTAACCAAGGATAATATTTTTGTCTTTTACCACTTTTCTTGAATACTGTACATGTTCAGTGATGCAACCAGCAGCACATTTTCACATTCAATTTACAAAAAAAAGATGTACATGTACCTATTCCTGTAAACGGAATTTAAGGAGCACACCCTCTAGCTATTTCAAGTTATAAAATGTAAATCTAAATAAACTAAATGTGATGACCCTGCTGATGCTCATGATCAATAAATATATAGTTATATGACTCACACAGTCTGCAGCACATCTATTGTAAGTAGTAAAGCAAGATATTTTCCAGTCTTCTGAGAGATGTTTGTCTGGCTATTAAAGGAGCTTTCCTTAAATTCTGTAAATTCTGGCTGTTGATACATATTGGCTGTAACAAGCACGTGCTGAAGGTACGACAAGGAAGTTGGTTCCATTCATCAATATATAAGTATCATGAGATGCCAAATGAAAGAATTCATAGATACAATTGTACATACCTTATAAACATTATAAGGGCATTGGTTAATTCATATATTCCCCCCCCCCCCAATTACCCCATTAAAGGTTATTAGATTTAAAGAAGCGAGATCAATTTGTATCTGATTGGCTGTGTCATTATCATAGTGATTAGTGTTATATTGAACCCGCACATGTATTTTTTTCTTCCATGAACAAGAGTTTCCTTCCTTTTTGTGAAAGGATATTGATATCAATTTAAAGAAGCGAGATCAATTTGTATCTGATTAGCTGTGTCATCATCATAGTGATTAATATTAAGCCAGTACATGTATTCTCCCCACCCCCAATGAACAAGAGTTTCCTTCCTTTTTGGGTAGGGATTGATACATCAGTTGTATATACGCCATTTCCATTGTGATGTTGTTATACTGCTTGGAATACATAAATATGCAGGAAACTGTAAAAAAGCTGTTTCCTTAGCAAACTAGAATGATGTCACAATGGTATTGCTGTACATGCCTACCAAAATGGGAGGTAACTCTTGTTTACAAAAAAAAACATGCCCCAATACACTGTTTATGGTTTAGAGGCAAGTAATATGATATGTGATATTTCATTTCTGTATTGTGATATGATAAAATATGCTTGTGAAATTTGATATACCAGTTTTCATTTAATTGTAATAGCCCATGCCATTAAAGAGATGCATTAGAAAAAGTAAGATATATGTATAGCAACCATCTTCAGAACTAGCAGCTTTAAATTTCCTATTTACGTGGCTCATCAGGTTTTACGACGATTAAATATTGATTAGCTGTTTCAGATGCAACTAATCAAACAAAAGAAATGTTGGGAAATCTGTTTATTAAAGATTTTGATTAAATGATGTACAATATATGAATTTCTGCTCAAAGTACTTAGTGACAGAATATGACTTTGCTGATTATATAAGGCGACCAATTAAAGTCGCAGTCAAAAAGACGGGTTGTTTAGACAAGGAAGTGGGTGTCATGGAGCTTTTTATACATGCCTACAGGTGATATGGTGTCAAAAACTTTTGTGTTGCTCTCAGTATAGCTATATACTTGATCAGGTAAAGAATAATCATAGCGGGTGTATATGTACATTGCAGTAATGAAGGGAGCCGGGCAGTTAATGGGGGAAGAGGGTGGGGGCGGGGTGGTGGCAAATGTGTTCTCTTTAAAATGTAACTATATCAGGAAAAGGTCAGGAGGAGGAGGGGGGGGGGGGGGGGGCTTTCTAGAGCCTGACCCCCCCCCCCCCCCCCACAATAAAATTTGTCACAATTTTTATCAACTCTTTTTCCAATGTAATGAAATTCCCTGTCTCCTATATCTATAACATAATCATTTAAAAACATCCTGTGGACCAACTGTAATCTGATATATTTAAAAAAACAATTTAAGTACATATATATAACTTTAATTAAAATAATGTAAATGGCTTAACACAAGAAAAGTACAGAGGAAAGTAAAATAATTTCAACCAAATAGTTGAAATATTTGACTGACTGCTAATGAAATGTTACTAAGTGCAAGAATCTCATCATTCCTGTGGTTATAGAAATTGTAGTTTCATTTGACTCAAGTAGTAAGGAATTTGGGTTTATTTTTTTAAGGCTTGTGGTTATATATGGAAACTCTTAAAACAGGTGGCATTTATGTAAACATGTTTCATTGATGCTTATGATATAATTAAATTAAACTGTCGCTCAGGTAACAAATTCCCAGTATTTTCTTTTTGATTTTCAAGTTTTCTAGCAGTAGAACATGACGAGAGGTCTTTTACATGAATATCTCATATTGGAATTTTAGTGATAATCAGAGGAGCTTGTAACTTGATATACATTTAATGGGATTTTCCACCTGCAACAATAGTTGGCTATAAATAGCATTATACATACAGAATCACTGGCTGATGTCATAATGTTATCTTACCATATCATCAACATCCATGAACTAGCTGTTGCTATATTTAGTTCTGCTGCAATTTCTAACAGTTATCCTAGCGATAGCCTGTGTGTGTAGCCAATTCAATGAACATAATATATACAAATGTATATACACCATTAATCAGGTCTACCAATTACCATGTTCACAGTAGGCTTAGACTATTATAATAATTAAATTCGAGTTACGATAGAAAACTATGTCAACTTCAACCAGTTGTATATCAGCAAAGGACATTAAAACATAAAATATTTCATCTACAATGAAGAAGACAAATCATGATTCTAGACATAAGAATCTCTACTTAAAAGTGTAAGTACTGTTCGTAGGGAGTCTATATACTGTAGTTTCAGTTCCTTTAAAAAAAAAGGTGTGCTAAGTATGCCAAAAGCAGCAAACCTTTTAAATGATATATAAAAGAGTAAAAAAATATATATATGTAAGAATAGATTTCATTTTCTTTGTGAATAAATGCATTTAACGTATGCATAAATGTGCTGCGACATATTTTGCATTTTTGACAATGATATTGTTATATCAAATACCCCAATCCTCAAATGCCATTAAAATCATCTAGTATATAATTTATGTTTACATCTGTAAAATACACACAGAAATACTGAATTTTATACCCTTAACCAAGACTTCAGGATTGAAAGCAAACATGAAGTCACTATTCTTGGAGGCCTGAATGAGTTCATAGTGAAATTCTATGGACCTGTGAGCAGTAAGTATAATCATTATGTTGATGTTGTGGTTTGAGAGTTTCATTGAAGTAAGCAGATTTCATCTCCAATTAATAGATTTTATATTTTATTATCTTTAACAGAATATACTTTCTTTCACAAGCATCATCAAATCTAGTGACCAGGAGCAAGTCTAGATTCTATTAATTTGACTTGGTAATTTAATATTGTATTTTTTTTTTTTTTTTTTTAATTTCACAAAATTTTATTCAATAGAGAAAAGGATTTAACAACAGGCATATGCCTATATAAGTTATCTCCTTGTAACAAAGTGTATATACATATATAATTATATAAAATTGCTAATTTAATAGAATTAAGTAATTCCAATGCAATGAAGATATTACTTAGTACATATATAATATATTATGGTATGAATATGTAACTTGAGTAGTAAGGACCATTCTATGATTATTATTGATAAAAGTTGGCTTGTCTTAAATGTATTTTCAACTTGTATAAATTTTGGAGGATTTAAAATACATTATCCAAGACATATTCCATCCACCCATGGGATACAGACCTAAAATATTGTATGATATTGAACTGAATCAAAATGATAGAATATGAGGGAAATTGCTAAAAATATATATATGTCACTGTTGCTTATACATACAGTAAATATAGAGTTTGACAGAAATCAGTCTACAAACTTTACTTCCTTTCAATTGTCCGATTTCAAGTTCACATTAGTCAGACCTTCTGCAGTCACAAACTAGTTGATCACCTTTAATTTCCTATGAATAACATCATAGAAAGGTTTTTCAAGCTTATTTCTTATCTGATTGTCATAAAACTTTGTAAAGATATTAAAAAAATAATCACACCTTTAATTTCGTATGAGTAGCATGATAGAAATATTTTCAAACAAATTTCGTTTCTGATTGTCATAAAACTTTGTAAAGATGTTAAAAATGATCTCTTGTACAAGTTTGCATTTCACAAGGATATTCTGGTACTTAGCAAAGAGTTGTTTATGATTTATAAATGTTGTTTTACTCTTTCAGCTCCATATGAAGGAGGTGTATGGAAAGTTAGAGTGGATTTGCCAGAGAAGTACCCTTTCAAGTCACCTTCCATAGGTTTGTTTCTGTTGGGAAATTTAGCACATACGAAACAGTTGTGAACATCCTAGCTAATCACAAACCATAGGTTATAATGGTGACAGTTCCTACAATGTATTTAAAAAAGATAGTTGATGTTGATGAATTGATATTCAGCATGTAAGAGAAGGATCGATTGCTTATAATTAAAGATTATCATGATTTCACAGTGGTGGTGAATGTGTTCTTAAAATTCAGACAATTAAAAATGATTCGACAAAAATGAAAAACCAGAGTGAACGGTTTCATGTAAATAATGCCTTATTTCCATTTCTAGGTTTCATGAACAGGATTTTCCATCCAAACATAGATGAAGTGTAAGTTGATACTTTGGGTATATCCTTACTACCAACAGAATTAGGCTAAAATAAGATTGTCTGTCAGAGGTCTGGTTTTCATCAGAATTTTGTGCGACACCAGTTATGTGTTAATTACACTTTGATGATATGTGAACTCCATTGTTACAAAATTTATGTATGTGTGTAAGAATCTCCTATGTTTTTAGAGATGATTTATGGACAATGTGAATTCAAATAAAATTACCTTACAATATTTAAAATTTAATTGTGCAACTTTGCTTCTGCATCTTGGATGAATTTATCATACCGATGTATATATGTACCTGTATTATTATAAGTGTTTTTCATTACAGGTCAGGTACCGTGTGTTTAGATGTCATCAATCAAGCCTGGACGGCTCTGTATGGCAAGTATTTAATGTGGAATATCTATTGTTTAAAATGAAGACAGGTGTTATTTTAATTAAGTTTTATTTCTTTTATATAATATTTGTTACACATATAGATATTTAAGCACTGGATGTTTTGGCAAATGTTATAATAGTCCAATAACATTGCTTTCGATGTTTCGATGACAAACTAAATACACTATAAAACCCTGCTGTGAAAGTTTCAACACGACAGAAATATGTGTTATAGGATTATAAGAATATTTGCTAAATGTTCATTATTTGTATAAACTTACATTTCAGTCGCTTGAAAAGTAGATTAAGTCTTAACAACAATGGATTTGATGACATCACAATAAAGATTGGTGACATTCTCAATGTATATGATGGATGCAGACCAGATGTAAATACATTAGATTTATTAAGACTATCCATTTGTTAACCTGTCAGCCTGTTGTGTTACAGATCTGTCCAACATCTTTGAGTCTTTCTTGCCTCAGCTCCTGACCTACCCTAACCCAATAGATCCTTTAAATGGAGACGCAGCTGCCATGTATTTACACAAGCCAGAGGACTACAAAAAGAAAGTACAAGGTAAATGTGTAGACGTGATACAAATATCTAAATATCTGATAACAGTTTAAATATCTAAATATCTGATAACAGCTTGAATATCTAGATGTCTGATAACAGCTTAAATATCTAGATGTCTGTTAACGGCTTCAATATCTAGATGTCTGATAACAGCTAAAATATCTAGATGTCTGATAACAGCTAAAATATCTAGATGTCTGATAGCAGTCAAACTATCTAGATGTCTGATAACAGCTAAAATATCTAGATGTCTGATAATAGCTAAAATATCTAGATGTCTGATAACAGCTAAAATATCTAGATGTCTGATAATAGCTAAAATATCTAGATGTCTGATAATAGCTTAAATATCTAGATGTCTGATAACAGCTAAAATATCTAGATGTCTGATCATAGCTAAAATATCTAGATGTCTGATAATAGCTTGAATATCTAGATGTCTGATAACAGCTAAAATATCTAGATGTCTGATAATAGCTTAAATATCTAGATGTCTGATAACAGCTAAAATATCTAGATGTCTGTTAACATCTTAAATATCTAGATGTCTGTTAACATCTTAAATATCTAGATGTCTGATGACAGAAAAATAACTATATGTCTGATAGCAGTCAAACTATCTAGATGTCTGATAACAGTGGAAATATCTAGATGTCAGATAACAGTGGAAATATCTAGATGTTAGATAATAGTCAAAATATCTAGATGTCTGATAACAGAAAAATATCTATATGTCTGATAGCAGTCAAACTATCGAGATGTCAGATAACAGTGGAAATATATACCAGTAGATGTTTGATAACAGCCAAAATATCTAGGTGTCTGATAGCAGTCAAACTATCTAGATTTCAGATAACAGTTTAAAGAGGCATCACGGTAAAAGTATATTTTTTTATGCTTATTTAGAATTATTGTATATATGAATTAAATGTATACTCTTGTGGAAAATTAATGGGCGATTTACGCTGAAATATGTTCTCAAAAATTTTAATTTATAATTAAAAAAGGGAATCACTATTCGTTGATCAACGATTTGGACATGTAAATTTTTTTGCATCACATATGATAACGCATGCGCATAACAAGCTACATGGGTAAACAAAAAATGGTGATCCGCGTGACCTACATGTAACTACCAAGCGAAAAGTGGCCGAATGGTCAAACTTTAACGTAAGGATTATATTACGGAAGCATAATGAGGTATGGGAAGTATTCAAGGGAGAGACTAACAGCCCAATTGTTTGCATGTTACAGTTTTCTTCTGGATAGCCGGTGACACAGTTTTGATTTGGTTTTGGGGCCTCCAAAGGGATAACTCTTTCATTCCTCTGTTACATGAAATGCGTGTGTAAAACTTGAAAGCGTGTATTGTAATATTCCCTTTATAATATTCCAGTAAAACGGCATTATTGTAATATATTGCTGAAGAGAAAGACCTTTTCACATACAAGAAAAACCGTATTGGGGTGTTACGTTGTAAAACGCCGGTATAGGGCGATTGAGTTTAATGTATAAAGATTCAATTTGGACAAAATGAATAAATTTATGTCATCATGTGCGGATAAAGAATTCTTGTCATACCTAATCTATAAAATACGGATTATACAAATATTATCGGGTTTGGACCCCGGTATTAAATTTGATATGAATAAAAATATATGCATTATATAAGTGAAGTCATTAATTCATAAAAAAAATCATATACATGTACATGTATGTCCCATGTCTGCAGTTGTGTTAAAAAAGTTAACGAACTTTTAAATTTACATAAAAAAGTAAAATGAATCATAACATATATAAATGGATTAAGTATTGGACAATTATCTTCTCGACAAGTTCCAAATTTGATATATATATTATACATGTATTCACATGTTTAGTGCATGGTGCGTCATATGAGTGCACGGACTTCCGTGATACATGTATAATTTTAAGTGTTAAAGTATGTTGACGCTGAAAGTTGGATAGATTTTAGATGAATATATAGATAATCTGAAAAAAAATCTTCAAGACATCGAGTTGTATAAAAAATCGGAATCATTTCATTTTATTTTTGTACTTTTCAATGCATGCACACCTTTTGTGAAATGGTTCTAAATGAGGATTCGTGAAGATGACTTTTTACAGAAATTAAGGTTTACCCTATGGTTGTCATCGTCGGAAACCCACATGACACTGTTAAACGTTAATGTGATTCAATAAATTTATACACGGACTTTGTGTCTGGTTCATCATCGGACGTACATGTATATATACATTACGCGTCCCCTCTTGGGCCCCTTCGTCAAATTGACCGAGAACGCTGTCGCCTGATGCGTGATCAGCGCTATTTTTATCGGGCTTTCCCGAGGAATGCAATTTTTCAAGTGGCTAATAAACACATTTTGAGTGGACTTTGAATATTGAAATAAAGGAAAATGTATCTGGTAGTGCAGACAGCATGTACATTCAAGAACTTCATTGTAGACTTCCCCGGGATGCCCCTTTAAATATCTAGATGTCTGAAAACAGCTAAAATATCTAGATGTCTGATGACAGAAAAATATCTATATATCTGATAGCAGTCAAAATATCTAGATGTCTGATAACAGTGGAAATATCTAGATGTCAGATGTCTGATAACAGTGGAAATATCTAGATGTCAGATAACAGTGGAAATATCTAGATGTTAGATAATAGTCAAAATATCTAGATGTCTGATAACAGAAAAATATCTATATGTCTGATAGCAGTCAAACTATCTAGATGTCTGATAACAGTGGAAATATCTAGATGTCAGATAACAGTGGAAATATCTAGATGTTAGATAATAGTCAAAATATCTAGATGTCTGATAACAGAAAAATATCTATATGTCTGATAGCAGTCAAACTATCTAGATGTCTGATAACAGTGGAAATATCTAGATGTCAGATAACAGTGGAAATATCTAGATGTCAGATAACAGTGGAAATATCTAGATGTTAGATAATAGTCAAAATATCTAGATGTCTGATAACAGTGGAAATATCTAGATGTTAGATAATAGTCAAAATATCTAGATGTCAGATAACAGTGGAAATATCTAGATGTTAGATAATAGTCAAAATATCTAGATGTCTGATAACAGTGGAAATATATACCGGTAGATGTTTAATAACAGCCAAAATATCTAGATGTTTGATAACAGTGGAAATATCTAGGTGTGTGATAGCAGTCAAACTATCTAGATTTCAGAGAACAGTTTAAATATCTAGATGTCTGATAACAGCTAAAATATCTAGATGTCTGATAGCAGTCAAAATATCTAGATGTCTTATAACAGCCAAACATGTACAGTGTAGATGTCTGATAACAGTTGAAATATCTAGATGTCATAAAGCAGTGGAAATATCTAGATGTCAGATAATAGTCAAAATATCTAGATATCTGCTAACAGCTAAAATATCTAGATTTCAGATAACAGTTTAAATATCTAAATGTCAGATAACATTTCAATTATCTACATGCCTGATAACAGTTTAAATTTCTAGATGTCTGATATAACAGTTTAGATATCTAGATATCTGATAACAGTCAAAATATCTACCGGTAGATGTTTGATAATAGCCAAAATATTTAGGTGTCTGATAGAAGTCAAACTATCTAGATGTCAGATAACAGTTTAAATATCTAGATGTCTGATAACAGTTTAAATATCTAGCTGTCTGATAACAGTCGAAATATCTACCGGTAGATGTTTGATAACAGCCAAAATATCTGGTAACGGTCAAAGTATTGAAGTTATGGTTATGGGAAAAAATATTCATGATTGAAATAGAAATACTGATGTTATCAAATATTGAACAGTCCTGAATTGATTTTGTATGTAGAGAAAGTGAAAAATGATAACGAAAATTTAAGTTTCAGTGGTGATTTAACTTAATCAATTAGTGAAAAAAAGTGTTCAAAACATACAGCTAATGTTCGCACACTTTGACAGTTAATATCTTGTCGAAGCTTGGCAGTATACAAGCATCACCTTAAGCGAATGTGCAGTTCACTGCTATTTTAGGTCACTGTGATATTGACCACAAGGTCATGGATTGAATAAATATAAGTGCACATTTTCCCAACAATTCTTGACTGGAAATAATTTATCTGCATTACACATAGATGATGATCAGTGATAAGATAAAAATGACACAGGTCAAAGTGTCTGATTGTTTCAAAGGTGTATGTCAAGGTGATACCTGGCAGGCTTCATGCATTATGGATTTAACTGCTGGACTTTCATAGCACTACCAAAGTTTAAAAAAAAAATGACTTCCAATACTTATATGAGGCAAAGTTTGAAGTAAGAAAGGGTCAACTGACCAAACATCATGCCATTGGATCAATAGTCAAGTCAAATTCTACCTCTCTTTAACTGCTAAGCTGTTTGGGTCAGATAACAAAGTAGGGCCCTTCCTGGTGTGTCAGTGTTTTAGTTTTGCTTAAACTTCTTCGTAACTAAGTATCTGGACAGATATATGGTCTTAGGATGTTAAGGGCTTTATATCTACTTGTTATTCTCTTGAAATGGGATATTATTTTAACAATTTGCCCATATTAACGGATTCTTTACACATGATATTAGTGTTGCAATAGCTGGGCCCTTAGAGGTGGTTTCCTTTTATCTGAATGTCATCTAATCATCATTGTAAATAATGAATCTTCAGTATTATTGTAGGTGGATGGGGGGTGGGGGTGGTGTTAACATTTGGAAATGGGCCTGTGGCTTGTATAAATATGTGGACCGTCGGGTGTGTCATCAAAAATTGTCTACATATTCCCCAAATATTCATTCAGGTACGTTATGTATAACGCCTGTAATACAAAAGCATTACACATCATTGATAACATTTTCAGAAAACAACATGTCATGTCATATATATTCCTTTACTTAAATAGTGTAATCCGTATTGTTGATACAATATGTTAGTAAAAAACCAACTGAATAAAATGTTGCTGTTTCTTGTGTTGACAGAGTATGTTAGAAAGTATGCAACAGAGGAGGCGCTTCGAGAACAAGAGCACCAGTCATCGTCTAGTGAGAGCTCCATGAGTGACTTTTCCGAGGATGAGGCCCAGGACATGGAGCTATAACACATCGTACACTAGACATTCTCATCTGTACATACAAGTACATCATCCTCTCGCCGACCATGGGGATTAGTGACTGTAAGGCACGTGTCCGATGCTGCAGGGACCTCGGAGATCTGGACCAGTCTGACTTTGTGGTGGTTTCTTTAAAGTTGAGATTCATCATTGTTGGAATTAGTTTACGTTGAACCATTTCATTCCTTTAAGCCACAAAAGATCTATTCAGATTGATTAGTTTCACTTTTCATGTCATTTTGCCTTCAGATGAAGATGTTTTTTTGCAAAAAGTTAGTTCACATAAAGGGACGATGCAAACCTTTTTATGACTGATAAATGCTGGAGAGAGATGTTTTCCTTTATTCTCTGCCAATCACAATGTTAACTCAGGGATTGTTTTATCAAATCAACATCCACGAAGGCAAGTTAGATCTGATTAAAAAATCTCTGGTATCCAAGTGGGTGTTTTTTAGAGATCAAATCTGATACAAAATGTGTTCCTATTTCCTAGTGAGAGCTCAGGTTACCAGTTGTTGATTGTGTTGTCAAATTGGTAGACTTATGTCTAGTCCGATCTGTTTGTGGTTTGTTGGCATGAAATGGTTACAGTTGATGGAAAAAAGAGTCCATAAATATGATATTCATCATAGGGTACTGAATAGAAACAGGTCTTTTTGTGTATAAGAAACCATACTTGTATCAAGGGTACTGAAGAGGAGTTGTTAGTTTGATACAAATTAAGCTTGTGTTGAGTTTGTATTGTGTATGTTTATAGCTTGGTTACATGGTATAAAAGCTGGTGCATGCCTATAGACTTAAAATTGAATATTTCATGTAAGAAAATAAAAATATTTGATTCTCGATCACATTTCAAAGTTCAATACACTTATAATGAGAAATATATGATGTTCATTGCATATATGTAATACGCACATATTAATTTTAGTAGAAAGACAAACTTTATTTAAAGATTAATTTTAATCTCAATAGATGATCTTTGGAATTTTGAAATGTTAAATCTATCTTTTTAAGGACCGGCTAACAAGGCGACATGTATTTTATTGTTACCTTAATTTGACTGAAACATAATATAGATTTAATCTAAACCTGGCCTTTCAGTCATTTCACAGTGCTACAAATCTGTTTTTCTACCCATTTTGTCTTTCAGACTTTCTTTCTTACAAATGAAGCCTTCAGAAAACAGTTTATTTTTTTTTTCAAAATTGTTATGAAATTAAACATACCATTCACTATATTTGGAATTAATATGGTAAAAAGAAAGTGGAAGTGCTACGTTATTTTTTTAAAATAATAACTTTATATACAACTATTCAGTTACTGAGGACATGTATTTTTAAAGCAGCTGTATCTTTTAGTAAATATGACAATTTTGTCCAATTTAAGAAAAGAAAAATGTTCTTGAAAAATTCAATACAATAGTAAAAGCTGTGCAAAATCTTGCTTGATTTTTCATTGAATATAGAGGAAAAAAATACAGATGAAATAAGTCATAGTATGTATTTGTACTTTGCTCTTTTAACAAGTGTGAAATTTGGTAGAAAAAAAAAAAAAGAAAACTCATATAAGATTGGCATCAAATTTTGTTTCTATTCTTTGAAGGAGAATAAAAGGTAAATTAATGCACATGTAATTTGAAGAAAGATTGTTTTTTCTAAATAAATGTCTTGTTAAGATGACAGGTACCTGTAGCACTGACTTAAGACACCTCGCATTATAATGTTAAAGCATTGCTGCAAGTGTCGTTTGGTTTATGTATAATATTGTGTTGATACAGAGGATTCTTGAAAGTTGACCCTTTGTGTGGAATTAAAACCAACGTTGGCCATCCCCTGGTCTTCTCCAAACGGAGTTCATGTAGTATGTCATCGATTATTAATCATGTTGTAAGGAAAATCCAAAATGCAATATGTCTGCAAATGTATTTTGATGTGATGTAGATACAAAACTATATACAGTGTTTTTGATATACAAGAAATATCAATTTTAATGTGATTTTAATAGATGAAAATATATTGATTTATCCAATTAATTGTGATCACTGTTTTAGGCGTGAATATCTGTAAACAACACAAAAGATATTAGTATTTGTTACGTGCAATTTTTTGTTTTTACATTTTAAAAATAAGATGATTAGGGAAATCAAACATTGAATTTCTTATCAGTTCAATTAACTTTAATTAAACACAAAAAAAAATTTACATGCAAATTTATTCGTTGATATTTAAATTGAATTTTTAAATTTCGGAAAATACTTCTATTACATTCCTGTAGAAAAGTAGTAGGGAATATTTCTAGGTAATTACTAGCCAAAAATAAAATCATTCTTTGTGATAAAATGAATTATATTTCTTTCAAAGATCAAAGATTGTTTGTCTTGAGGCATGTAAATTGTGTCAGATGAGATAAAGGAAGTCAGAACTACCTGTTATAGATGAATTCTGGGTAAATGATATTTGGCTTAAAACGAGATTTTGATAAAAATTATTGCATCTTGAATTTTCTAACATTATATATATATTTGAATGATAAACTTGTGTGTGTTCGCGTGATTTGTGCCCGATGTATGGTGTGTGTATGTGCGACAGTGGTGTAAGGGATCGCATGTCGTGTGCCAGGACCTGGTTATGGATACCGGAGTGGTTTTTTCAGCTTTTAATCATACAATGCATTTTATCTTTGTTTGGCTATATTTCCCTGTTATGTTTTACATTGAAGAATTCAAATGAACTATACTTTTCGTCAGACAATAATTGTATGCCAAGTGTTTTTGTAATGTATTCTGATATCAGTTAGATATTTCTAAATCATTTTTAGTTGATCAATAGGTTTTCAAAGATATTGAGAAGAACATTCAACTTGTGAAGTGTTTCAGGTAAAAAAAGATTGTCTTAGATCACTTATTTCATTTCATATTCACAAGGTTTTGATAAAAACAAACCTTTTCTGTGACATTCTGTATGGTATATAACTTTGATATCATTGAATACAATGAAGTAACATTTGAATCTCCAATACTCAGCTATGTAAGGCATTGAGTACTGATATTAGGGTTTACATATCAAATAGTAACATCTTACCATCAAATTTACACAACTTTGTTTCCATGTGCTGATCTTTATTCAAGTTGGATATTTAATTTTTGTCAGTCATGTCACTTTCATTATTAAAATACATAAACACAGTACTAAAAGGAAAACCTTTTTGGAACTTTGTTAAAGTCATTATCATTGTTGAAAACAGCATTTTACATTGACTGTATAGCTTGTGCTGATGTATTTCAGAAAGATTGAAGCATGCAGTAATTCTCAAGTCATTTTAAAAATGCACAAAAAAGCAACTTTTTCTGATGAAATTTTACATTTCGCAGAATAATAAGAAACTTATTACCATGAAGGAAAGAAGTACATTGTAAGTTTTTTCAGTTTTGTAAAACCTGTTAATTCTGTTCAGAAGTTGTAATACACCAGTTATTTAAATGTGGGAAATGAGCGTTGACATTTGAATGTGTTGATTTTTCCTGTTGATTTATTTTAATGCTATACTTACCCATTATATGTATTGGTAATTAACCTACAATGTATGTTGATATATCATTGTGATTTGTTTATTTCTTATAATTTGTTAATGTATCCTGGGGTTATAGTTATGTAATAATAGGCGAATTAGTAGTTATCAAGGTCAAACAAATGAGCTACCAAGGTCAAAAGAGTGTTATCAAGGTCAAACAGTGTTATAAAGGTCAGACAGTGTACAGTTGTATCAAGGTTAATCAGTGACATCAAGGTGAAAACAGTGGTATCAAGGTTAAAAATATGTTATCAAGGTGAAAACAGTGGTATCAAGGTTAAATATTTTTTACCAAGGAGAAAACATTGGTATCAATGCTTAACATATATAACCAACAGTAGTTTCAAGGTTAAACACACATTACCAAGGTGAAAACAGTAGTTTCAAGGTTAAATACGCGTAACCAAGGTAAAACAGTTGCCAAGAGGAAAAAGTTACCAAGGTAAAATATGAATACAAAGTTTGAAGATGTTACCAAGGTCAGACAAGTGATAAAAAGGTTAAAGCATTGTTATAAATTTCAAAACACTTGAGGTCAAACCTTTATATGTTAAGACTATTGTGTGACCACAAACCTGTATATAATGGAATCTTGCGTTATCTTGCACATTTTGTTATTTGAATTATTACTTGCTACATAATGTATATGTACCAGGTCAGGTAGTAATATCTTTTCTTTACAGTTCATATTTTGTAATTGAAAATAAGAAAATTATCATACTTGACTTGCATTGGAAACTTGACCACAAGGTTCCATCGTCTACACAGTATAAAGCAACGCCATGCATATTAGGCAAAGTATTTGTTTGTGTAATTTTTATTTTATCTTCATGTGCATGAGATATTATATTGCAGGATAATAAATTCACATTTTTACCTGGTTGCCTGTAGAAACCAAACACTAATGTAACTAACATAATTTAGGAAATAAACCAAAATGTCAATTTTATGCAGTAAATTTACTCAATTATAGGGAAAATACATCCTTTCCATTGAACATGTAAAGCTAGTGCTGATTATATGTAAAACCAGTCAATTCCTGAAATAGGTTGGACTAAGGGAATAAACTTCTGATGGTAATCTTGTTTGTATAGATTATCAACAAAACAGTTGTTAAATTTAATTATTTCTTCATTGTCTTGTAATTGGATACTGCTATGATTGTATAGTTGTACCTGTGAACCACTAAGTAACTTCATCGTATACATTGTACCTGCGTACAGCACTTCTTAAACTATCCTTAGTAAATTGTAACATGCCACTAAAACTATTGCACTCTGATTCAGGATTCTAAAAGGAAAAACAATTTAGTTCCTCCTGGTTATGAAAATACTTTGTTGAAATGCATACTATAAACATACTCAATTTGGCGCAATCAAATTTTAGCTCATTTTCAGTTTTGGGCCATAAGCGCAATGATAAATTCACAAATCCGTGGTAATTACTATGTAAGAAGCATGTAAAACTTCTAATTAATGCAGTCATATTTAACACAATACCTTCAGCGCGAAAAGCACTAAAATATCATTACCGCGAAAATATATACGTTTACAGTAATGAAATTCTTTTTTCATCACATCTTGAATATCATTTATTTCGTTACAGTTACAATGTTGATTCTTCAGGAATGATTCATTATATAAATTTCATGATCAGCACCTCTACTTTCAGCTTTTATTTGAAAAAAGTCAGGAACTTTGTTCATCATGTTCACGTATGTCATGTTTATACACACATTCCTTAGTTCTCACCTAAAATCTTCCATAAACAAATTTTTTTTGTCAGTAAAAATCTAGTCACTTTTGATGAAGGCAGTGGAAGTTGAATCCTTCCCAGTCAATGGATAAAAAAAACCATGACAGAAATTTGAAGCCTAGAATTTGCTCTGGTACATCATTAGTTCAGAATTCCTGGTTGACCAGTATTTCTTCTCGCTCTATAGGTATACCCCACAACTTATCATTTGTTATCGTTCTGCACCTCATTTTGATAATGCATGCATGTGGCATATGTTTACCTGTAATTTGTAGACTGAGGTAAGTGATTTTAGCACATTATACTAGATCAATATGTATTTATTCTTTAAGGAAATGAATAAAAATGTTAAATCCTAGAATTGTGTCTCTTTTGTATCAGTTGTAGTGTCAAAAGTTTTCAGACCTCATCAGACATAATAAACACCCAATGAAATTTTCTTGGTGGAATCATAACAGCATGGTTATGGTAAATATCCATTCAGCTTCTCACTCATTCACCTCTGAAGACACTTTTGAACTTTTTCTAATTCAGAGGTATTGGTGGGCTAGGTCCGACCCAAGGTGTTGTGGTATTCATCAAAAGTTGTTTTAAAGGTGGCCACTGCTGAAGAAAATGTCAATTTTCTGAAAGAATTGAACAAATATAAGATTTTTTATCCCTAATACTTTATTTGACTGTGTTGTGAAAAATGCCTAATTACATAATTATGTAATGAAGGAAATCCTTATCTGACAGAACCTGTCTGGCACGGCCCAAAAAGCATGCAAATTAGAGAGCTATAACTTGGACTCTGAGGACGAATATAGCGTGTTGATGAGGGCTGATAAATGTCCGACACCCACTGTGGGAGAGGCCATAATAGGGAGGACTTGGGCAGCCACACAACACAACAGTGATTGGTCAATACACCACAGGTCCCTGGCAGCTTGTAATAGCTACTCGCATAAAAGTAACTTCACCCTGGCCTAATTTAAGTATAAAGCCGGGGAAACGCAGACATCCAAAGAAGAGTGTATGCCTACTTATTTGTCTGATATATAACAATTTCTTGCGTGTATTTAAGGATTAACTTTCTTTTTTGTTAGGTTATCTGGAGGATAACTTCAATGGAAAATGGGTAAATTCAATAACTGACAAAGCCAGTTATGTATAATTTACCCGTTTTCCATTGTAGTTATCCCCCTACAACCTAAACAAAATAGAAAGATTATTCTTATATTTACAGTATCACTCTGTGAAATGTTCGTAACATTTTGTTTATTATAGTCCAATCTTCGGACACAGATTTCATTTCAAAACTAATAAACATGTGAATGGTTCAATAAATGTAACAGCATGAAATTTGCAAGCTCTGCCCACATGTATTGTTGTCGACGTCATAGAAATTTGTCACATGTTTGAGTACAGTTATGCGGTGATAATGATAGTCTGTTGAGCAATGGTTATCGAGTGAATGTCAGTGTAGACTGTAAATATTGTACTATGTATGTTGCCCAATCACAACAAGTAACACCTTTTCTCCAAGATATTAATCAATATTCATTATTGCATGATGAAATACTATGCATTAGGCTTACCTTATATAAACTCTTCCTTTTCATACTTTAAAGAATCGTCTTGCTGTCATGGTTGTTCACAATTATTTACAATTTAATCAAACTAATCGTGTCCTTACTCACTACTTTCCTTCATTTTGGCACACCCTTCGTTTTTTTGCTGTAGACTCATCGATACACAGCATCACTGTCCTAAATAAAGCTTAAGGTTGCGCTACTTTTAGGGAAATAAGTATAGGAATAAAGGATCCGCAACATCCATTGAGTTTTTATTGAAGGCAAGGATAAATCGTAAGCATGTTTCGACCGCTAGGCATCCGCCATCAGGACGATTTTACAACTTTCATACATGTATGCTCTGAAGTACAATTTTGAGGTTCAAAACGTGACATCATAATTATCCGAGATCTTTTGTGATAGACTATATTGTTTATTGCCAGTGGTAGTGATTTTTGATAACAGATTAGCTTTGCCGGTTAGGGACTTATAAACTGGACAATGCTTTTTATGAAAAGGCCATCAATCACAAACTGTTACTGTCAAAATCAAAGATAGCCCCCTGTCAGTAATAATTTTGCGATCAACTCAAAAACTGTGTGATGGACAATTAATGTACAACTAGGGACCAAGAGGATCTGTGTACGAAATTTGAGAAGGATCCACCACAAAAATTGTTTTATGACATAAGAACGACGTACCACGGATGCAGGGTGATTTTAATAGCCCATTATCTGATAATGGTGGGCTAAAAATAATAGAACAAAACATTTCAGTTGGGAAATTTAATTGCACATCATTAAACAAAGTCACGTCAGATATTAGGTTACAAGGATTGGTACTACAAAGCAAATTTTACTAGAAAACAATTTTCAAAAATACCATGTACCCTCAAAAGCCTTAAACAGACCATGCTAAGTACCAAGTAGCCATATGAAAAATTACAACAAAACATGTTCAACATAACAATCTTACAACGCACCAATAACACCCAGCACTAAATAACATTAATAGATATTTGAATGATTGAAATCACAATTCTGTCGGGACTTCTTTCAGCTTGTAGTTAAATTTTAACTGTACAGTAATACCCCACTTACTCGAACCCATTTACATTATGTAACTCAATTACCCCCTCTTCGTCGAACACTTCATTTGGTCCCAACCGAGAACTTATCTCGGATAACTCAAATACCATGTATTCCTCGATATATTGATCAGGTGTATATATCAAGATATATGATGGTAGTTTTAGATCTAGTCTCACTTTTAACAATCTCTAGCTTCAAAATAAAGTTAATTCTCAACTATTGCACATTTATCAGAACTGGAAAGAACATGTATTGACTGGGATTCTAAATGACATAATGATAATAAAGACAAAATTCTCCTGAAATTGAATTGAAAATTGTGAAAATAAGTTAACAATCTAGTTGAATGTATGACCATACAATCTATAGTATATATTTCCATATTAAACATTTCAAATGTGATCCTCTCACCAACAAGTGTCTTTAAATTGCAAAATATCAAACAGATTTGTTCACGAGATCATAACAAATAAAATTATGCAGTATATTTCAAAGTGCACACATTTCACTTTTATTAAATGTACACATCCATTTGTGTTTAATTCTATGTTAAAGATATCTTGTGACAAAATATTTGAAAGCATCAATAACAAGCTAAATATGAGATTGTTTTATGTAATACTTAGTTTAGCTGCAGTCGATAAAAATAGATAACACAGTACCACACCTTGTATCACCACTAACTCTGTGGTATCAAAATCTTAGTCAGCAAAAAAATAAAAATATGTACAAACCAGTTTAGATTTAACTATTTATCTTATGAAAATGATTCATGAGTTGAAATAACGCACCCCTAAAATAGCATAATGAACTGTACCAGCCTTACATTGGAAGAGTTCAAAGGTGTTGTCAGGTGTGAATGAGATAAACTAGATTTATAATTTAACAGCTTTACAATACAAAATAGAAGTCGTCCAATAATTTCTTTTACAGATGTACAAATATTTACCTGAAAAAGTGATAAATGTTAACTCATTAATATTTAAATACCTATGTCTCTAGCCACCACTATTGGTCAATATTTCTCCCCCAACTCCAGGTTTTTATTAGGTAGGTAACGTGGACCAATTTAATTCCTTGATAGGAACTACAATATTGGTAACAAAGTTCAAAAAGCTACCCCTATCTTGAGGCTCTAGTACATGATTGCAATAATGTGATAATGGAAATGAAAGGTTAACCTTGACCTTCATGACAATAATGTTGACCTTTATGACAATAACCTTGACCTTTATAACAATAACCTTGACCTTTATGGCACTAGTCCTTTGATTTGTTGCTGCCAGCAGTATAACCATCCATTAGAATTCTCCTTGTACGTCTCGCTCACATCCACTTGTCTCCAGTCATCCATATGATACAATTACAGTTATCACAACACTATTTGTCCACCATTTTGTGTCTATAGCCGTGTTTGTTCACCAAAAAAATATTCTAGTATTCCCATCATTTCCACTTCACAGTTTACAAATATTTCAGTCAAGTAGATAGTATTTAATAATATCATATGCAGAAAGTCGGACCCAAAATTATCACGCATGAATGGAATTCTTATACGGATGAGAATTTGAAATATATTTACGATCTCTACTGATAGTAAACAAGTGAAACATCCAAGGGTGCCAATCTAAAGTTAAATAATGAAAAAAAGCAAGTTATAAGTCTGTGATTTATGAGTTTAAAGAACTCCAACTCAAACTGTGCATCAAGAGTAAACCAGTTCCTTTAGGTAGATTTGACTGTGATACTGGAGCACAGCATGCCGACGTTGGTTTGTGTCACGAAGGTTTATCCGGAGATTTTATGTATGAAGTAGACCATCCCCTCATTAGCCGCCGCAACTGTCTAAGACCAGCTGTGGGAGAATTCTGAAACATTTGTCAAAATCATAAATCATAAGAAATTTAAATAAAATCTTTGAAAAGGTTACACATCAACCACATGCTTAATAAGTTTAGTACTAAACAAAAAAAAATGTGCAGGACCACAGAGGAGCCACGCTTACTGTGTCTGGGATATACCAGAGCAGTCACATTGAGACACGAAAAATCAGGAATTCAATTATTACAGTACAGTATTCAACAAGAAAGCATTGTTATTCAACAGGTATTTTAACACATGTATACACCACAATCGTTTTTTTCTCACAGGCTTCCACTGTATGAATATTCAAAGGAAAAGGCTCATCAATTAAAATGCAGAGTTACATTGCTTTTCATATGGTAAGGGCAGACATAAAGATAGATTTCTGTCGTAATACTACCAGGTAGCTCTTCTTATTTAATGTTTTATTTCTTTACTGAATACAACAAAAAATAAACTTTCTTGTATCTTGTAAACAATATTAATTGGTAAAATTTATCTCAAACACAAAGCTGTCTGAATGTATAACATAATAGAATTGATAAAGATTTAAAGGCCCAAACGTAACTTCAGGAATTTTTTCGTGATTCTGAAAAATTCTGAAAAAAAATCCAGTTAATAACCATTTAAAAGTTTCAACTACTGCTGTACCGGTAACCGCGTAAGAATGCATCTTGAAAATTGCTGATTTCAGCTAATCTTAACTAAATCTATAAATATAATAAGTTATTAGGCTTGATTTTCGCTTCAAGTGTTGCCGAAAGTTACGTATATTGGGCCTTTAAGTCTGCCATTTTGCTAAGGACCGCAAGTCAATCACCTGTTTGAAGCGGTCAGCCATAGTAGGTTCTGTGTCCATCACCTTGCCTGGACAGACCAGCTTTAGCATGGAGAACCAGGGCCTGGTGGTCAGGTCCAGCTGACTGGCCCCTGGGGACCCCTCACCAAAACTGCTGTTGAGGTTGCTACTGTTTGGGGTGGAGGGGCTATACACTGGGGAGCTGTACTGACTCCCTAGGGAACCTCTGGAAGGTGTGGATACATCTCCAGGGGCAGACACATCCACTAGCCAAGAACACCAGTACCTGTGCTCTGCTATAGGGTCAAAGTTATCCTTCTCTGTCTGAGAATGAAATATCACAAAATCGTTATACTTGTACTGCATTCTGTAACAGTGGAAATCAGTGTGTCTAAAGGCTTACGGTTTTCATGCTTAGTACAAATAAGTAGAAATTTATATCCACACAAAAAAATTGATCATTTTACAATTAATTTGAGGAGTCAACACACAAACAATTTAACATTAACAGTATCCATTATGATCTTCTTCTGTCCAAGAATAGTAAATTTTTAC
Organism: Mimachlamys varia; assembly: GCA_947623455.1. NCBI lineage: Eukaryota > Metazoa > Mollusca > Bivalvia > Pectinida > Pectinidae > Mimachlamys > Mimachlamys varia. The sequence continues at coordinate 37,382,444 of OX392534.1, forward strand.
TTACTACAAGTAGATTATTTTGTATGAGTTATACTTTAATTTACTTCATAATAATTTTACACTACTTATAACCAGCACTTGGCCATATATTTAAGTGTTGGAACACATTGAAAGTCAATACTATTTTCTTTTTTTTTTTTTGAGGCAAAGCTCATGAATCTAATGCTTTATGTGAAAGTGTTTCTGAGCCTTACAATAATACGTACAACTTTGAATTTTTTGGCTACAGGGGGATCTCCAGACTCCTCTTGATTGATCTCGGTTGTTTGGGTACCACCGGAGAACCTGTAGTTCCACAGACCTATGGTTCGCTGACAGAAGTTACATTCTAGGATGGCACTACCTTTGTCACTAAACGTCACAGAAAGAAACATAACATGATGGTACATTGTCTTCCTGTTCATACTACAGTTAAATACATTTTTGGGAAGTTTTGCTACAGTTTAACTTTCAAATTTTAATTTTTAGCGATTGGTAATGTGATTAATGTCATTTTCCCATAATGCAGTGTGGTTGTAGGAACCAAATATTTGAAAGCAGTTAAAGACTTGAATAACATACAGTTGAACCTTGTTTGATCGCAGTATACCGAACCACAAAGAAAATTTCCGACTTATCCTACTATTCGAGGTAGGTGGGATGTGAAGTCTGGTTTGGCTGACGAAATACTTCAAATAAAACATGGTCTTAGAGTTACACAAGTTACAGATAACGAGATTCAACTGTATGTACAAATACTGTAAATATAAGGATTAACCTTATGTATGTACAAATAGTGGCACAGTGTATAGTTATCTTACTTTTATTGTAGACAACTAAATAATGAAATTTTATGTCAAGTTAAAAGAACACAATATGATGACAATGTTTACTGTCACTATAGAAGCATGATCCACTGTTCTGAACAAGCAGAGTGTTTTTTCTGTAAATCCTACAATAGCATGAATAAACAAACCTGAGATTCCAGCCACACAGAGCGAGTAAAAATGCGGCCTTGGCGTTTTCTGTAACGGGCTGATCACGATCACTGAGAAAATAGTTCACAACGTCCTCAATAATGTCTTCATCCAGGCCCTGAAGTAGAAACATACATTATTTGATTACAAGTAACAGTTTATCAAGGAAGATAGGGAGATTTATACATCAGACACTGGGGAAGGACATTTAAGGACAAGCATTATATTTTGTTTATCATAGTTTATGAGATCACAAATCCAATAGAACACGAGGTAAATGCAAAGCGTTTACACTAAAATTACCGATTGCTCCATTGGATTTATAATCTCATAAACTAAACAAAATATAAGGTTAATCCTTATATTTACAGTATTTTTCTGTAAATAGTACATTAAACTATTCTATTCAATATAGCCCCATCTGCAAATATAGATTTCATTTCAAAATTTACATGTAAAAAATGTTAAAACGATTCAATAAATGTTACAGCATAAAATTTGCATGAGTGGTGGTTAACTTCGCCAATGTCCATTGTTGATGAAGTCATACAATTGTGACTCGAACTGGGTAATTTGCATAGCTCAGCCAACATATATTGTTGTCAACATCAAAGAAATCTGACACATTCTCAAGTATAGTTATTGGAAAATAACTCTAGTTTACAGGACAATGGTTATCAAGTGAATGTCAGTGTAGACTGTAGATATACTTTGAAAACTCCTTCAGAATAACAAATACACTATGGTTATGATCTTGCTCTTAACTGATATTTTCATTGAATTGTTTACAAGTGTTTTGTTCACAGGAATGTTTTATATATATATAATTGATAAATCTAATAAAAGATTAACATATGACAATTTTATCCCCACATCCTCTTCTTTTTCATCATCATCATCATCATCATCATCATCATCATCATCATGCCATATGACAACATCATAACTATTATGTATAAACATGATTACAGATTACTTACCTTTCTAATTAATGAACAGTAGATGTGATTTGGAAATTAATACTTTGAGCAAGGCCTGTCCTGATATAAAACTCACTGCACAGTTACCTCCCTTTAACTTCCACTGTGATACAACTGTAGCACTATAGCCAACACACTTCTATTGAACAGGCTATTCAATCAGTCAGAAATAGTCTATAACAGTCTGTAGTCATGAGTTCTTAAATTTAGATCACTGTTATAGGTAATATTTTGTTTATTTCATCTTCATTAATTTTCAGAAACATGATAATCTTTATATATTTACAACAATTGTAAAACAAATTATTTCAACTTATAATAATAAATCTTGTTGGTTCATATATTAGCATGTGGGTGCATGGCGCCTTAATGTGGGAAGAAAACAGAGTACCCAGAGAAAGCACATGGAGGAAAACATAGTACCCAGAGAAAACACATGGAGGAAAACAGAGTACCCAGAGAAAACACATGGAGGAAAACAGAGTACCCAGAGAAAACACATGGAGGAAAACAGAGTACCCAGAGAAAACACATGGAGGAAAACAGAGTTCCCAGAGAAAACACATGGAAGAAAACAGAGTACCCAGAGAAAGCACATGGAGGAAAACATAGTACCCGGAGAAAACACATGGAGGAAAACAGAGTACCCAGAAAAAACACATGGAGGAAAACAGAGTACCCAGAGAAAACACATGGAGGAAAACAGAGTACACAGAGAAAACACATGGAGGAAAACAGAGTACCCAGAGAAAACACATGGAGGAAAACAGAGTACCCAGAGAAAACACATGGAGGAAAACAGAGTACCCAGAGAAAACACACATAATCCGACGGGAAGGTGACCCAATACCTTTATGGCTAAATGACAAGTCAACTTAACACAACAATAAGACAACATAAAAACAGAGTCAATTTGTCATAACTGTTCAAACACAGACCTGTCTTACAACATGGTGAGCTTGGAAGTTAGAGTCAAGTTCTCACCTGCTGAAAAACAGACGTGTCAGATGGTCAATTTCTTACCTGTTTCACCATCGATCTGTTGGTCACCACAGGGAGCTGGGCTTTACATGCTTGTAAGGCCTTTAACCTTGAGTCAAAATTTTGTCTAATTTCCTTGATGTTGTAAAGTGGAATCACAGCAAACGATTCTGAAAATGAAACAATTATATGTTCTTTTTAGTTTTACACAATTTTTCGAAAATCGATATTACTTTTTTAAAGTTATAACCTTTTTGTAAAATGATAATTGGCATATATATTACAGTATTTAAATAGGCATTATATATTTAACATGAAGGTGAAAAATGATTTCAAGTATTTACAGAGTTGTCATTCTTTATAATACATGTACTGTGTAGGTCACAATGCAACAATGTATCATAAACATGCCCTAATTTTACTAGCTCTCTGCTGCAAAATGGGAAATGAGTGCAAAGTTTAAAAAGTACATTAAAAGTAGAAATTACTTGTTAACTATTATGATGATTAAATGCAGTCTGCTTTGAAATTTGTACATAAAAAAAGATAATGTAATTCTTATGTGAAGAAGCACAGGTTTGACTATTAATTAATCTTCAAGATCTCATAATCAGCGTGTTCCGCTGTACATTGTCATAAAGTTTTAAAACATTGCCTTAAGCTTGTATATAGTATTTCCCGGGTGAACTCATTTGCAATAATGTTTTGAGAAAGTGTGATTTGGGCAAAACTGGCAACCCAACTCTGAACAAGAGGCACAGTGGCCTTCATAGTTCATCTGGAATTTTTTATTTCAATTTCATAGCTGTTGAATATTACAATTTTCTCAAAACTTTAAAAGACATTGATCTATGCTGGGACAAGGACTAAATTTCTCCTGTCAAAAAGGAGAATAAGGACATGAATGTTTGAATTTGTTTTTTCATACAAAGTAATTTAATTAAACAAGAGGCCCAAGGGCCTTAACGGTCATCTGACTATCAATTGTGATACCATTATGGAATTAGTTTAAACAATATTTTATTTCCATCAGTGTACATGTATATTACATATATAGAAATTGTACAAATAGTGAGAATTGGAAAACAAGCTAATAGCTTATATAAATTCCTCTCCTCTAGGAATTAGTAATACAATCATGTAACAATATGCCACACAAATGTGGTTTTCAAGATGGTGATGATCATGGATTTCTTCGGAACAGTGCGAAAAATAACATTTGGTCAGAATCATTTTAGGCAAGTTTCAGATCATGGAAAGTGTTAGATGTGGATGCAAAATGGGGGCTGTTGCAGCCATCTTGGATCTCTGACGGACTGGAGAAATAACAACATTTGGTTGGGACTATCTGGGGATCATTTTTCTATGAAAAGTTTTAAATGTGTATTCAAAATGGGGGCTGTGGCAGCCATCTTGGATGTCTGACGGAACTTGAGAAGAAGTTTGAAATGTGTTTTTCAAAATGGCGGCTCTGAAGGCCATCTTGGATTTCCGACCAACCTGAAAAATAACAACACTTGGTCAGGACAATCTCAGAATCACTTCAGCCAAGTTTTAGCTTAATCCCACAGGTAGAACTTGAGAAGAAGTTGGAAATGTGTTTTGTAAGATGGCGGCCATCTTGGATTTCGAACCGACCGAAAAGTAACAACTCATGGTCAGGACCATCTCAGGATAATTTCAGCCAGGTTTCAGCTTAATCCTACAGGTGAAACTTGAGAGAAATTTGGAAATGTGTTTTTCAAGATGGCGGCTCTGGCGGCCATCTTGGATTTTGGACCAACCCAAAAAATAACAACACTTGGTCAGGACCATCTCAGGATCATTTCAGCTAAGTTTCAGCTTAATCCCACTGGTAGAACTTGAGAAGAAGTTGAAAATGTGTTTTTCAAGATGGCGGCTCTGGTGGCCATCTTGGATTTCGGACCGACCCGAAAAATAACAACGCTTGGTCAGGACTATCTCAGGATCATTTCAGCCAAGTTTCAGCTTAATCCCAGTGGTAGAACTTAAGAAGAAGTTTAAAATAGGTGTTGTTCAGGAAAACAGTGATTGCGCAATCATGTCACAAAATGGCCGCCATGGCACAAATGTCGAGAGTTTTTCGGACCCGAAAAATAACAACATTTTATGGGCTGCCCTTCCTGAACATCCCTACCAATTTTCAGCTCACAGGTACCAGTGGAACTGTAGAAGAAGTTTAATATGTGTTTTTCAAGATGTCGGCTATGGCGGCCATCTTGGATTTCGGACCGACCCGAAAAATAACAACACTTGGTCAGGACCATCTCAGGATCATTTCAGCTAAGTTTCAGCTTATTCCCATTGGTAGAACTTGAGAAGAAGTTGAAAATGTGTTTTTCAAGATGGCGGCCATCTTGGATTTCGAACCGACCGAAAAGTAACAACTCATGGTCAGGACCATCTCAGGATAATTTCAGCCAGGTTTCAGCTTAATCCCACAGGTGAAACTTGAGAGAAATTTGGAAATGTGTTTTTCAAGATGGCGGCTCTGGCGGCCATCTTGGATTTTGGACCAACCCAAAAAATAACAACACTTGGTCAGGACCATCTCAGGATCATTTCAGCTAAGTTTCAGCTTAATCCCACTGGTAGAACTTGAGAAGAAGTTGAAAATGTGTTTTTCAAGATGGCGGCTCTGGTGGCCATCTTGGATTTCGGACCGACCCGAAAAATAACAACGCTTGGTCAGGACTATCTCAGGATCATTTCAGCCAAGTTTCAGCTTAATCCCAGTGGTAGAACTTAAGAAGAAGTTTAAAATAGGTGTTGTTCAGGAAAACAGTGATTGCGCAATCATGTCACAAAATGGCCGCCATGGCACAAATGTCGAGAGTTTTTCGGACCCGAAAAATAATAACATTTTATGGGCTGCCCTTCCTGAACATCCCTACCAATTTTCAGCTCACAGGTACCAGTGGAACTGTAGAAGAAGTTTAATATGTGTTTTTCAAGATGTCGGCTATGGCGGCCATCTTGGATTTCGGACCGACCCAAAAAATAACAACACTTGGTCAGGACCATCTCAGGATCATTTCAGCTAAGTTTCAGCTTATTCCCATTGGTAGAACTTGAGAAGAAGTTGAAAATGTGTTTTTCAAGATGGCGGCTCTGGCGGCCATCTTGGATTTCGGACCGACCCGAAAAATAACAACACTTGGTCAGGACCATCTCAGGATCATTTCAGCTAAGTTTCAGCTTATTCCCATTGGTAGAACTTGAGAAGAAGTTTGAAATGTGAAAAGTTTACGGACGGCGCACGGCGCACGGCGGACGACGACGGACGAAGCATGGTAACTATAGGTCATCTTGACCCTTTGGGTCAGATGACCTAATAATTAACTATGGGAGGGTATCTGAACTCTGCATGTTATGACTTCCATCCTAGTTCCATCCTATTAGTAAACAAGCGATCCCAGAGGGATCTTGGCGCTCACCATCAATGATTTTTCATTAATTTTTAGAAAGATGGATATTTTCTTTTCTTGTTTTAACATTCATGTATGTATCTAATCTTAGTTCTAGGATTTTTTCTTGAAAATTAATAATAAAGGAAAGACGGAGTTTTGTTTTTCTGATCAGTTCTAAATTCCAAATCCATTTTGTATTCCTTAAACAACAACCATATACTTTCATAGACAACATATAAGTTGACTGTCTCAGGGCGGCCATATATTTTTCTATTGGAGCAGTCCAAAACTTAGACCATATGAAAGTAAAATCTCTTCTTGGAAAGTGAAAGTAGAAAGCCAGTTTCAGAAAACACAAATATCACACTGAGCATGCTGTTGTCAGGGACTTACAAATCTAGGACCTATATAAATGACAAACACACTGTGGATCAATATGTATTTTAGATAACATACCTTGTGTACACAGTCTACAGTAACATGTTCACACACAGAAAAGAAAAGAAGACTAACCATATCTGTGCTGCACGAGTTACTCCTTAACTAATGGTGGTAAAGTAAGTAATATTTCTGTAAACTAGATATTACAGAGGGAATTGTGATGTTCTCCCTGTCAGAACCTCCTAAGTTCTATGGAAGTTTGATGTTTTCTTTTTCATTTTCTTATCTGTTGATTTATAATCTTGCCAATATTAACAAATCATGTACATCTTGAACAGCTTGGTTTGTGTGTTTTGTGCCAACTGCAGGTGAAACACTACACCCAATCAGATATTTTAACTATTTTAACTTTAAATTTCGAATTATTTCTCTTTGGATTTAAATCTAATATCATATTTTGCAAACTAATATAAGTGCAGTGTGAAGACTCTGCCCCACACTTGACCAATCTTGATCTGATGTTGGCTCTACTTTAGTGTTAAATTGCGAAAATAATGTATACTTAACAATTCATTTAAACTTTTTTTTTAAAAATCAGAACTTAAGAGCCAAAAACTGAGTATGTTAAAGAATAGAGAAATAATTACGAAAATAATACATAGCTGTGTGTGTGTGTGTGTGTGGGGGGGGTCCAGATCATTGTTAACTACACACCATCAGGAAAACATTTTTTAGTCTGAAACTGCAAGTTGTTGAAATATGGAACATCCTCCAAAAACAAATCACAGCACCTACAGTAAATTCGTCAGAAACAGATATGCATGGGCAAGATCATGAACTTTTATACAGTCCTAGTTACTTGTATCACCGTTTGGTGCTCTCCTTCCTATTCTTGGGGACTGATTTTAAATATATATAACTCCAAACACCAATATTTGGTCCAGTCCCAGTTGTCTTTATTCCATCATCATCATTGTAGATGTACAGTCACGTACTACATGTGCTCTCTCTGTGTTCTCCGCTCTAAATCCTAAGTATATCTCTCTCTCAATCTCAATCTCCACTCTCTATGTATAACAATTCTATTCTACTTTCTGACACCTAATATTCTAATTCTATTGGCTAATTTACTAATTTGGAGGCGGGTCTAAACTTATCCCTTTTATGTTCAATACATACAATGACCACTGTACTCTCCCAAGGCCAGCTTCACCTTTTAATTATGCTAAATGGACCTTACACGTTAGATCCCTTTCAGCTTGCTTTGGCCATGCCTACATTCCCACACACAGTTTCCTGTCTTGGCCGGATCTACCAATATGTTCATTCTTCAGCTGTCACCACTCTTTCCCTTTTATCTTTCTAAATTAATGTATTTTGTATTTCTTCAAAAACCTTACTGTCATATATGCCTCTTCCTCCTTAAGTTTGTTCCACAAACTTTCCTACATGTAACTACAATTTAACTAAATTCTACTATTTGATTACACAACTATACTACACATATCATCTGTACTCATTATAATTAAAGACATACCGCTATAATGCACATATAATCAAATATATCACCAATTCAAACACTATATATAATTCAATAATTGATACAAATATATTTTCAATGGCTTCAGTTAATGGTTAACAGCTCCATTGACAAATCTGTATATAGATCTTTGCATAATTTAGTGTCCATTGGTTTAATTCCTGCTTTGTCCATACTTGAATTTGAAATATGCATTGTCCACTTACAGATTGTCACACACCATTTGAATAATTCCACATATAAATGTTTACACAATAATTACACATGTTTTCCATGACCACAACATTGTCACTTTCTTTGTAACTACCAACATGTTGCACATGCAGATGTAGGTTCCATGCAGATCATTTAGCAAAATAGACTTTCATTGATAAACAAACAATTTGTCAGATATATTACACTGACTTCCTCTAAATATTGAGGTTCATGTTTATCGTCTAATGAAAAATGGATCACATGTCAGCCAATTTTCCTCATTTGGTTTGTTTAGCTTCTATACCTAATAGTTTTCTTACATTTTCTACTGGTATATTAATTTCTTTTCCATTCCAAGACTTCAACTGCCCATGAAACAATAACTGTAGTAATTTTTTCTTTTTCTCTCTCTATTTTTAGTCTGCAGACTCTTTAAGCATTTCATAGCTCGATCTTTATTTCTTGGCTATATATTCATTCAATATTTGCCATTTTCCAACCTACACTATACTCTTAGGTTATTCTATGAGAAAAAAGTTTATACTAGTACAGTTTTTGATACAAAGTACCGTTCAAGGGGCTCTTACTGTCGTGATTCCTACTTTCCTGTATCACAAATTAAATCAAAGCAAAACATGTCATCCATCTAGTAAAAAAAAATTTAACCCAATGTTTCGAATAAATGTTTTTACGTAATTTCTATCTCTTTGGACATAAATGAACGAAAATTATCTACCAAGATGGTAACTTGTAAAAACTATCAGTAAGGAAAAAGGACCAAAGTCTTATAATTAGAAGCGGATAGTTTAACCATACTTTCTGCATATGTTACTATTCATGATTGATTTCTACTATTTCTACGTATACTACACTATATATTTACTTGTAACTATATGGGAAACTGGATTTTTATTTATTTTTTTATTATATATTTATGTATATACATGTACTAGTACTACTCTCCCCTACTACTCTACCACTACATTAAATGTGCCTGCCTTTCCTTCCCTTCCTCCTACTTCGACCTTGAAGAGTTTTATTTATGTGGTACTCTCGAATCAAATGTTCAGGTACCAATCTTTCCTTCACCCATTTAGTCTCTCTTTGCTCTACCCACTTTACCCTATACCACTTTACACCATTACTTGGCTTGCAACACAGAATCTTTTCCACTGTGAGCCACACCTCGTCCTCTGTGTGTGTATCAGTATCATTACTGGGGTCAGTATCTGGGATGGGGTCATTAGTTTGGGTCTGGGATACATTATCCTGCTGATCCCTCTCTTCAATTAGTTCTGGGTTCTGGTCAGTCTGTGCATTGTGTGTCTTGGGAGGGGGATTTGTTGGTCTGAGTTCTGGACTGATATACAGTTTCATCCTATTTGCATGGATCAGAGATTTCACAACTTTGTTTGTCTTGCATTCTCTGAGTCTGTATCTGTGGTTTTCCAATGCATTAGTGATATAGAATGGTCCTACCCATTTCTGACATAGTTTGGGGGACAATCCTACTGGTACTCTTTGACAGTATAACCATACTCTCTCCCCTATTGCAAAGTCTGGATTTTTGGCTCTCTTATCATGTTGCTTTTTGTATTTTTGCTGGGCCTTCTGTATGTTTTCTTTTGCAATGTCCCTAAATATTTCATGATTCTGCATGATTTTTGTGAGATGCTCTTGTGCTGTTTTGGAAAGCGTTTGATTTGGAATCAAAGCTGTATCAATAGGCAAACAACACTCTCTACCAAACAAAAGGAAATATGGAGAAAACTGAGAAGACTGAGTAGATGGTACTGCTCGGTAGCTCAGCATGATACTTGGTAGTAATTTGTGCCAATCACTCTGTTTATCATTGCAAAATGCTCTCAATGTTGTGGCGATGGAGTCATTCATGCGCTCACAAGCAGCATTTGTCTGAGGGTGATAAGATGATGTTTGCAACTTGGTGATTTGAAAAATCATGCACAATTCCTTTACCAATAGTGACACAAAGTTTTGGCCTCGATCTGTGAGAATAACCCTAGGAGCTCCGTATCTGCATATGAATTCACTGTACAAAACTCTTGCTATCTCTGCTGCCTCATATGACACTAAAGGAAATGCTTCGCACCATTTTGAGAAAGAATCAACAATGAGAAGAATGTACCTATGACCTTGCGTAGTCTTGGGTAATGGACCCAGAATGTCCATGTGGATACGACCAAATACATCCTCCACAGGAAGAGGTTTCAAAGGTGCCTCTCTATTATGTGCATCTCTTTTTGCTCTTGCACACACCTCACAAGATTTACAATAGTACTGAATGTCCTGAAACATTTTATGCCAGTAATACTTCAGTCTTATGTTATGAAATGTTCTCTCAATGCCTTGGTGGCCTGCTGTTATCGAATCATGATAGGCAAGCAGTATGTCATTTCTCAGGGACTTTGGTATTACCAACTGTTTGATAACTCTCTCACTTTTGGGACCTTTACCCCTGGGGTAGTACAAATGAAAAAGTACACCATTGTCTATCAAAAAGTCATTAGATTCTCTGACAACTGTATGTGCTAAATTCCTATCATCAGGAAGAACTCTATCTTCTAGATACTTAATGATGTGAAGCAAATCAGGATCATTAAGTTGATTGACTCTGAGGTCATCTGGGGTCCTGCCGAACACTGGGGTGTTACTACTACAGCTGCCTGGCTCCTCCCTAGCCTGACCTTCACACCTGCTCTCTAGCACTGAAATATGACCTGCTATATTCTCTGGCCAGTGTAGTGTGTATCCAACCCTTTTCAATATGGGGGCTATTATGACCTCATGTATGGGGTCATTTTCCTTTTGATCTGGGCTTACTGGGTAATCTCGTCTAGACAAACTATCTGCATTTGAATGCTTCTTGCCTGCTTTGTGCTCTATGACAAAATTATAACCTTGTAACAGGATTGCCCATCTTGCAATTCTACCAGCTTTCTGCTTGGAATTCTGTAAAGTTTTAATTGCCATATGGTCTGTCAGTACAGTGAATTTCTTTGAGGCTAGATACACATGGAAATGCTTGATCCCCTCCACTAATGCTAGACCTTCCAAATCCGTGATGCCCCAGTTTCTCTCTGCTTTCCTCAATGATCTCCCACCATAAGCGACAACCTTTTCTTTTCCTTCAGCATTTCGCTGCCCCAGCATATAGCCTATAGCTTTAGTAGAAGCATCCACATAGAGTATAAATTCCTTATCAAAATCTGGGTACACCAGAATAGGTGCAGTAGTCAAATATTGCTTCATTTGGTCAAAAGCCTGCTGACATACCTCTGTCCAGTGAAATTTTGTGTCATTCTTCAGAAGCTCATTCATAGGTGCAACAACCTCTGCAAACCCTTTTACAAACCTTCTATAGTAATTGCACAATCCTAAGAATGCCCTGACATCATGAACTGATTTAGGAGTGGGATACTCTGTCACTGCTTTAATTTTCTCTTGGTTCACACTGATACCCTCCTTTGAGAAAATGTGACCCAGATATTTTACCTCAGCCACTGCAAAATTGCATTTTGAGGGTTTTAGTTTCAGGTTAGCATCTCGCAACCTCTGAAATATCTGAGCCAAATGGTCTAAATGCTCTTGAAATGTTGAGGAGAAAACCAGTATATCGTCTATGTAGACGAGTGCAAATTTGTATGTCAGATCTCTCAATACCTCTGTCATCACCATTAAAAATGCTGTAGGTGAATTTGAGAGTCCAAATGGAAGTTTGGTAAACTGGTAAACACCTTGATGAGTGACAAACCCTGTTTTTGATTTAGAATCTTCTGCCAAAGGAATTTGCCAAAATCCTGATCTCAAATCTAAGCTGGTATAGTATTTAGCTTTAGCCTGACCTATAGTGTCTGATATATCATCAAACCTGGGAATGGGGAAGCTCATGGGTGCAGTGACCTGGTTCACTTTTCTAAAGTCAATTGCAAACCTATGCTCTCCATTTGCTTTCTTTACTAAGACTACCGGGCTCTGCCAAGGTGTGTTGGCTTCTTCAATGATCTTATTTGCTAACATTTCCTTTGTCTGTCTCTCTATTTCGGCCTTAGCCTGAGGTGATGTCCTATAAAATCGTTGTTTTATTGGTTTCGCATTCCCAGTGTCTATTTCATGAAAGTACAGATTTGTTGTTCCCAATTCTGACAAGTCCTTAGCAAAGATGTCTCTATTCTCACCCAGAAAAGCTAAAAGAATGTCATTTTCTTCTTTTGACAAAGCCTCAGAGTTCACTTGTACACCCAAATCTCTAGCTATGCTAATATTTTCTTTTGTGACAAAATCTTTACTTGTATGTAAGGTAGCCATGCAATCACCAGCTGGTAACTGCTGTTGGGGAAGCTCACTTGCTAAATCCTCCTGGCTTACTGATGTAACCAGAGCAATAGGCTGCCTAGCCTTAAGTGTAACAAAAGCATTTGTGGGGTTCAGTACTTGATATACAGTTTTGTTGTTTTTAACTTCCGACACAGTTCTGGCACCCATTACACTACACTTAGTTGGAAGGCTGGAAATTGGCCCTAACACCTTTAACCCTTGTCTACAACTTTTAGTTTGAACTGGTACCATTGCCACTGACCTAGGCGCTATTTGTATGTTACCAACCAGTCTGGCTAAGTCTGACCTTTTCCCAACTTTCGGCTGTAGAAATGCTACCATGGCTAGTCCTCCCTCTAACTCTAAGCAATGATTCCCACAGTCTATCTTTGCATGATGTTTCCCTAGAAAGTCTGTACCCAAAATGACTGGAAAGCTTAGGTTATCTATTACCTGAAATGTCTGTGTCATTTCTAGATGTCCTATTGTGATAGGAAGTGTCACCTTGCCCTTGATACCTATGTCACTACCATTGGCACTATACAAATGTTTAAAATTAGAACTCTCTACTTCACACTTCTTCCCTAGATCTGCTGCTTCAAACACCTTTGTATCTATACAAGAAACCCCTTGCGCTCCAGTATCTATCAAAGCCAAAAATGTTTTATTTCCTAGCCTTACATGAATTTGATAGTCATATTCATTAAACTGAACTGCAACATGTTTAGATATTTCCTCTTTATCCTTGTGGTGCCCGTCTCTAGATTCAAAGACAGGCGCGTACCCCTATTTATCCTTATGATCATTTCTCCTTGAACCCCTCAATTTCATGCCCCTACAGATGGCCATGATGTGACCCTTTTTACCGCAATTGTAACATTCTGCATTTTTGAACCAACATCTATGTGCATCATGCTGGTACTTACCACAGTGGTTACATTGAACTTTTGATCCCTGTCCTTGGGTTGGTGGTCTCACACTATTTACACCTTTGTTCTTCAAATCAGAAAGTTCCTGTTTGCTGGTCTCACACTCTTTTCGTAGTAGTGAAAGTTCTTGTTGAAGGGTTTGTATTGTAGTTCCTGACAATTCCTCCTTGATTGGGTCTTGACCGATGGATTGCGCCATGCAGCCAAACTTGACAATGTCTGCCACTGTACTGGCTTCCTTTCCTAGTACGAATGACTTCACTGCTGCATCTAATCCATTGATTAACACATCAAACATCTCCTGGTCCGCTCGGTTCAATTCCAGCCCAACCGCCTGTGCCGACTCTACGTACGTTTGCACGTCCCTACCATTTTGTTTTGAGTCTAAAATTCCTTGACCCTCCTTGGCCTGTCTAGTTCACTTGGAAAGAATCTGTTTTTAAACTTCTCCAATAAAACCTCCAAGTTATCTTGCACGGCTTCGGGTTGTGAATATAGCCATTTCTCAGCCTTTCCCTTCAACAACAGGGATTATTGCAGTGTCTTTTCCTCATCTTTCCACTTTCTAATTTTACTAACTTTCTCAAATTTTGAAAGCCATATCTTGGCACACCCTTGTCCATCAAATTTCTCCAGTATCACTATACTGTCCTTTGCTGCCATTTCGTTTCCTGGATCTGGCACTGGCACCAGGGTGAAGATGGTTTTACCCTGATACCCGGATTCTCCGCCACATATCACCGTTTGGTGCTCTCCTTCCTATTCTTGGGGAATGATTTTAAATATATATAACTCCAAACACCAATATTTGGTCCAAAAACTGAGTATGTTAAAGAATAGAGAAATAATTACGAAAATAATACATAGCTGTGTGTGTGTGTGTGGGGGGGGGGGGGGGGGTCCAGATCATTGTTAACTACACACCATCAGGAAAACATTTTTTAGTCTGAAACTGCAAGTTGTTGAAATATGGAACATCCTCCAAAAACAAATCACAGCACCTACAGTAAATTCGTCAGAAACAGATATGCATGGGCAAGATCATGAACTTTTATACAGTCCTAGTTACTTGTATCACCGTTTGGTGCTCTCCTTCCTATTCTTGGGGAATGATTTTAAATATATATAACTCCAAACACCAATATTTGGTCCAGTCCCAGTTGTCTTTATTCCATCATCATCATTGTAGATGTACAGTCACGTACTACATGTGCTCTCTCTGTGTTCTCCGCTCTAAATCCTTAGTATATCTTTCTCTCAATCTCAATCTCCACTCTCTATGTATAACAATTCTATTCTACTTTCTGACACCTAATATTCTAATTCTATTGGCTAATTTACTAATTTGGAGGCGGGTCTAAACTTATCCCTTTTATGTTCAATACATACAATGACCACTGTACTCTCCCAAGGCCAGCTTCACCTTTTAATTATGCTAAATGGACCTTACACGTTAGATCCCTTTCAGCTTGCTTTGGCCATGCCTACATTCCCACACACAGTTTCCTGTCTTGGCCGGATCTACCAATATGTTCATTCTTCAGCTGTCACCACTCTTTCCCTTTTATCTTTCTAAATTAATGTTTTTTGTATTTCTTCAAAAACCTTACTGTCATACTTGTATGATGTATTGTCACTTTTGTCTCCAGCGTGGAAGATCATGTACTGGTCATAAACTTAATTAATATGGGATCTGGAGGAAACAAGATTACATTGAGAAAACCACATCCAATTGAGGAATCAAAAGTTTTAAAAAAATATTTGACCCCAGGCATGATTTTTGTTTTACCTAAAATCTAAAACTTTTCAACAGTTAGGACCTACATGAAGTCATAACATAATGAATATGAAGCTTGAAAGATAGTTTCCTCCCTCTATCTGTTCCACATCCAATTGATGAAACAAACTCTGTTGTTACAAAAGATAAGAAACAAAAACAAAATATATATGTCAGTGTGACATGAATGCCCGTGCTGGCAACCTAGTATTATTGACTTTTTAATATATAAGTACCTCATAACTTTTCACACTCTTGCTATAAAACGGGTTACCAATGCTTAATTCAAAAACTAATTAAATACAAATTATGAGAAAGATCATATTTTCTGAATCCAAAGATTATATCCAGAAAAACAAGCTAATACGTAGAATTATTATCCCTTGCTATACCCCCTTTTGTAAGGCAGCAATCATATTGTAGGTAAAAATTTGTTGAGGTTACCGTATTTGACCGGGAATAAGCCCCCACCCCCTGAGAAAAATAATTTATCAAAAGTAGGGAGTGGTCTTATTCACGAATACACCCCTGTTCACAAAAGTCCGACATCTTGGATGTTCTACTGTTTTGATCTAGGAACTCAGTCCACACTATACCAGTAATGCAATTCTAGTTGTTTGTTTTTCATTAAAATAACAATTTACTTTCAGAATGTTTAAAAAACAGTCACTTCAAGTTGATGCCATTGATGGTGCTGTTGTTTCTCTTAACATTTCTATTAGCAATTGGTCTAGATAATTCAAGCATCATCTTGTATAAATTTTCTGACACAAAATTAAAAAGAAATGAACATGCGTTTTATTGAGAGAAAGACAAAATTTAGGGGGGGGGGGGGGGGGGCTTATTCCTAGGCTCCCACCCTGTTCCAAAAACCTTTGCCAAAGTGGGGAGGGGGCTTATTCGTGAGAGGGGGCTTATTCCCAGTAAAATACGGTAGGTTGAAACATGTTATTTTCATGCTGTTGACACAAGATGTATTGCTTGATAATTGAATAAAAACTAAAGCCTTATATACAGAGTCAGATAATAGTTGTTGCCATGATTCCACAGGAACGTTAATCTAGGGGCCATAACTCTGTCATTGAACTTGGGCATTAAATTTTGTTACCAAGTTTCAAGAAAATTGCACGGAAAAAAATGAATTAATTTTTAAGTCGTCCCCCAAAACTGGTGATCAAACTTGGCCAAGCCCTTTAGGCATTTTACCTTTTACCAAGTTTCAAGAAAATTGGATATTATTTGTTGTCATTATTGCACTGTAACAAAGTGTGACAGAAGGACAAACTCAAATTAATATTCCCCGTTGCGGTGAACGCAGAGAATTATTAGCCAAAATGATATAACTTTGTTATTGCCTTTTATAAATGAGTCTAGAAGCACAGATATAGCCAAACTTGCTTTCGAAGTAAACAAAAGCATGTCACATTGTTATAAAATTACATTATGTATAACCATTGTTTAAATTCACAGTCATAGAAGCTGAAGTGTTTGTCTGATAGAGGTATGGGAATGTACTGGATATATGTTATAACCCAATGAAACAAATGTAATGAAAATGTCTTCCTTTTAGTGCTACATATGTAAGTTCAAAGATCAAAATATCAAAGAAAGTTTTGGTTTGTTATTTTTTAACATCCTTTTAACAGCTATGGTCATTTAAGGATGTGTCAGTTGTAGTAAACCTGCAGTTCTTGGGAGGAGAGCAAGAATTACGCCTAATTATATGTCTCCCCTTTCTGATAACGTGTCCAAATGGAATATAATAGTACAGTTAAACCTCGTTATATAGCCACCTTCTGTTCGCGATTTTGGCAATATAAAGAGTTTGGCGGTATATCGGGTTTGCAGTTCAAACCCCAGAGTTTGCTGTCCAAATCCTTTAACTAGTGTTTCCATAACAACTGTTGACTTTGAAGATCAAAATTAACTTAATAACACTTTGTCAAAAACATTTCATTCATATCCAATTATTGCATTGAATTGTATACAACATGCATTTAACTATTATCGTATTTATCACGCCATATGCCGCGATGCAGACCCACTGTCCTGACTGGTAATCGCGGCATATCTCGTCCAAAAATACATACGGCAAAGTCCCAAATTGCTGCGAGTCTAATGCGAAAATGATGTCATCTTCCCAACATGTAATTCTGTGTTATTTGTTTGGCTGATAAAAATACTATTGGAGATTTCCCTCGCCAACACAAACTTGGATGCGAAATGTAAGCATTGAGTTGGGATGTTTTCCTCAGCGAATATTACTCTGAATCAGACGTGTGAATGGTTTCATGATATTGTTTTCATCATAACTTCCGAAACTTACCTGTAGAAAGACAACAAAGGACTAGCCATGGCTCATTGATTACATGTGTGTGCAGCTACACATGTGTCACTCGGCAGTCAGCCTCATAACAATAACACCTAAACATGCATCCTATTGGACTCAATTTAGCGATTATAACGAGGTCATGATAGTGTTATTTTAACCATTTTGTTCTGGAAATATGATGGCGGATGGCGCTAGGCGAGTTTGCCAGTAAAACGGGTCCATTAACGTTGGGGGAAACCTGTTATGAATAAATTAATGGTGTTAAGTGTGTTTGGAGGTATAATGGGTGGCGAAATAACAGGGTTTTACTGTTTACGTGTTCTGTTAACTGGGAGCTAATTATATAAACCCATTTTCGACTGTTTCACAGTCATTGAAATACAGTTAACTGTTCATCAATGTTGTAAAATCACAATTAACATGATGTGAAAAATAACCTGACCTGACCCTCAGCCCCCTAGGGAGTCAACTAGCCCCAACATTAGTACAATTTTGAATCCTGAGCACCTAGGGATGCTTTCTACCAAATAAGGTTGATTTCCAATCAGTGGTTATGGAGAAGAAGTTGCTAATATCAATATAGCTAAATAACCCTTTTTGGCCCCGCCCCTCAGCCCCCTAGGGGGTCAGTCCCACCATGAGTACAAATTTGAATCCTGAGCACCTAGGGATAAATAAGGCTGAATTGCAATCAGTGGTTATGGAGAAGAAGTTGCTTAAACCATGATATAGCTAAATAACCCTTTTTGGCCCCACCCTTACCCTACTAGGCGGTCAGTCCAACCGTAAGTTCAATTTTGAATCCTGAGCACCTAAGGATGCTTCCTACCAAATAAGGCTGATTTCCAATCAGTGGTTATGGAGAAGAAGTCACTTAAACCAATATAGCTAAATAACCCTTTTTGGCCCTGCCCCTCAGCCCCCTAGGGGGTCAGTCCCACCATTAGTACACTTTTGAATCCTGGGCACCTAAGGATGCTTCCTGCCAAATTAGGTTGATTTCCTATCAGTGGGTTATGGAGAAGAAGTCGTTAAAAAAATTGTTGACGGACGACGGACACCGCGGTATGGCATAAGCTCACCTGGGTCCTTTAGACCTGGTCAGCTAAAATCTATGACTGAATGACAGCCAAAAGTAAAACTATATGCCCCAGGCCATTTCATGGAAGGAGCATAAAAAACATTTGACTTTGGGTCCTCAAATATTTCAGCAGCTTGGGCCTCCATGAATTGGGAAAATTTTGTCATGAAATTATGAAGTTGCAAAGATAGTCCTCAATTATTCTTCATTTATAGAAAATAAAGCATTCCTAGCCCCTCTGACTGTAGAAGATGGTTATACACAAAGTCTGATGATATATTTGTACTATTATATCTTAAACATTTTTATAATGGCCACACAATCATAAACTGATTCTATATTTCAGGTTGAAACCAGTTCATTAGGCCATCTACATTGACCAATTGTGTTAGGTGCAGCACCTGAAGGAAGTTTGCAGGATGGAAGACCAAGAACAGGAATTGGAACTGAAGATAGAACATCTGAAAACAGACGCTGAAGCAACAGAAAACACAAGTCAAAACCAAGGAGAAGCAGAACAAGACGATCAACAAACTGTACACTTGGTGACGGAAGAAGAGCTGGAAACTGTTCTAGATAATCTTAAGACCAAACCCACATTCTGTCTCGTTCACAAGGAAACAGAAGTCTGCCTTTTCTGCAGATCATGTGACAGACTGGTATGTACATCCTGTTTCATAGATGGAAACCATGGCAACCACAATTTCTGCAAAATTGATGACGTTGTCATGACAAAGAAGCAAGAGCTAGATAATCGGATCAAAGAGGCAAATGAAAACATGACGGAAATCTTACAACAGAACATCAAAATCATAAAAAAACAGCGAGAAAATGTCTCCAAAAACTGCAAAATTGTTTCTGCAGAAATTGATGATAGAAAAGCTTATATGTTACAAGAGATGGAAGCTTGGGGTATACATTTGCATTCAATGGTTAGAGAGCATCAGAAAAAACGCCTTCAGACATTTGATGGACTTCAGGCAGAATTAGGCACATATCTAGCAATTCTGAAACTTTTCCAACGAAATCCAAACTATAGTGAAACAATTGATGGGAAAAAACTGATACAGGTTTTGGAACTCCTTGAAGAAAACACAGGAGCACATGCCAGGGACGAGTCTGAGGCTTCCGAAGATGAAAAAGAATTGATTTTTACTAATGGAGAAGGAAAAACAGAAAAGATGGACATCTGGCTTGGATATATAACTGGAATCATTCCTGTGGACAATCCAGGCAAGAAATCCAAAAAATTCAAATTCTGTGCATCAAGAATAAATTGTATTTCTCCGTTGGATGGAAAAAGGGCTTTCGTGGTCACAGAAGAGCAGCTGTACTTTGTTGACTTGTCTAAAGCCAAGTACAAGCAGGAAGACCTGGTACCACTGATGGAGGAGGTAGTGTACATCACCCCAGTCACAACACATGGCATCTACGTACAGCAGAAAGACAGCACTGTGGTCAAACGGGTCACAGAAGCTGGTCAAATATACCGCTTTGCTGACTTAAAACCTCAGGCCTCTGATGAATCCTGGGATACTATACGGATTTCTGAAACTGGTATGGTTGTTTCAGTTACAGAGAAAAACTTTGAAAAGACCACCAAATTGCAAGGAAGTCTGAAGAATGAAACTGTTAAGACAGTAAAGATGATAAAATACAACAAACATGGAATAAAAGAAAAAGAAAGAACCCCTCGTACATATAACTTCTCAAAAGACCAGTTTGTCTATGAAAATCAGTTTCCACAAAGTGTTCAAACAGCATCACGTGTCGTCATTCAGACCACATGTGAAGATATTCCAGAGGATTCATATGAACCAGGAACTATCATGAATCTTGGATTTGGTTACCAGTTGTCATTCTCAATACCATATATGGGTTGTATAGGATCACGACCAGAACTCACATTCCATCCAAAAGGGCTGTGTAAGGACCAGCAGGACCATCTCATCGTGTCCGACTACTGGAACCATGCCGTACACCAGCTTACCCAGGATGGGAAATTCCTGAAGTTCTTGATGAGAGAAGAGAATGGACTAACACATCCAACTGCTGTTGGTATTGACGGGTTAAACTGGATGTGGGTCACTCAGAGGGATGGGAGCATTCATGTCGTCAAATACATCCCTTAGAAAGTTGACAGATTTCTGTTGGTATTGACGGGTTAAACTGGATGTGGGTCACTCAGAGGGATGGGAGCATCCATGTCATCAAATACATCCCTTAGAAAGTTGACAGATTTCTGTTTGTATTGACAGGTTAAACTGGATGTGGGTCACTCAGAGGGATGGGAGCATCCATGTCGTCAAATACATCCCTTAGAAAGTCAACAGCTTTCTACATTGATGTAGAGGGATTTTTTGTATGAACCTAGGATGGAAGGAACACATGACTGGAAAATATCAATAAATCAGAAGAGCCAACGTCTTAATGTTGTATAGGTGGGTTGATCAGTTGGACACATCCCCACTTGTTACAATAGTTGAGCCAACGTCTTAATGTTGTATAGGTGGGTTGATCAGTTGGACACATCCCCACTTGTTACAATAGTTGAGCCAACGTCTTAATGTTGTATAGGTGGGTTGATCAGTTGGACACATCCCCACTTGTTACAATAGTTGAGCCAACATCTTAATGTTGTATAGGTGGGTTGATCAGTTGGACACATCCCCACTTGTTACAATAGTTGAGCTGTCCTTAACACTCTGTAGACATTTGGCTTGGCTTCATCTGTCTTAAAAAACATCATTGATATCTTTCTTAATAGATATTTTGTTAGCCTTTAGATACAATGTAAGTATGATTTTTGTTTGGTTTTAATGTTCTTCTTTCCTCATATAGGCCTTAGGATACTATAAATCTTGGCCTTTGTATTCCTTTTCTTGTACAATTTATTTTGTTTGGCCTAAGGAAAGTTTTTATTTGGCCGAGAGTGGTTTAGGTAACATTAATCTTTACTTAGTTTTTTGGCTTGCCTTATTATAGTATGTTTTATAAACATTTGGACCAACAATAATACACATTGAAATTGATTGGATCGATGATATCACATATCATATTTGTTCAGAATCGACACACTTCACATCATATTTGTTTGGAATCATGATACTACACATCATATTTGTTTGGAATCAAGATATTACATATCACATTTATTTAGACTAATGATACTACACATCATATTTGTTTGGAATCATGATACTAGACATCATATTTCCTTGGACTTATAATACATGTACTACACATCATATTTATTTGGTTTCAAGATACTAAACATCATATTTGCTTGGACTCATAATAATAATAATATACAACATTTGATTGATACAACACATCATATTTGTTTTGTTTCAAGATACAGTGTACAAGAGGCCCAATGGGCCTGCATCGCTCACCTGGTATCAATCTCTGACTTATATTATAGTGTAACCCCAAAGTCCCCTAAAATCTTTTAATGTAAGACATTTAGAAGAACATCTTAAGATTTAAACATATTTTACCCCTGTGATCTTATAAGACAACATCATTTTCATTTTCAAATTTTGTTTGGCTTCATCCCAGGACGCTACCAGCCAAATATCATGTCTCTAGGCAAATCAAGATAAAGGTCATTTCTTTTTGCAAACTTTGTCAGGCTTCATCCAAGGAACCTTTCAGCCAAATATCATGCTTCTAGGGCTTTTGGTATTTCAGAAGAAGTCGTTTAAAGGTTTTAACAGATTTGACTCCTGTGACCTTGAATATAGGTCAAGGTCATTTCTTTTCGCAAACTTTGTTGGGCTTCATCCAAGGAACCTTTCAACCAAATATCATGCTTCTAGGGCTTTTGGTATTTCAGAAGAAGTCGTTTAAAGGTTTTAACAGATTTGACCCCTGTGACCTTGAATATATGTCAAGGTCATTTCTTTTCGCAAACTTTGTTGAGCTTCATCCAAGGAACCTTTCAGTCAAATATCATGCTTCTAGGGCTTTTGGTATTTCAGAAGAAGTCGTTTAAAGGTTTTAACAGATTTGACCCCTGTGACCTTGTATATAGGTCAAGGTCATTTCTTTTCGCAAACTTTGTCGGGCTTAATCCAAGGAACCTTTCAGCCAAATATCATGCTTCTAGGGCTTTTGGTATTTCAGAAGAAGTCGTTTAAAGGTTTTAACACATTTGACCCCTGTGACCTTGAATAAAGGTCAAGGTCATTTCTTTTCGCAAACTTTGTCGGGCTTAATCCAAGGAACCTTTCAGCCAAATATCATGCTTCTAGGGCTTTTGGTATTTCAGAAGAAGTCGTTTAAAGGTTTTAACAGATTTGACTCCTGTGACCTTGAATATAGGTCAAGGTCATTTCTTTTCGCAAACTTTGTTGGGCTTCATCCAAGGAACCTTTCAGCCAAATATCATGCTTCTAGGGCTTTTGGTATTTCAGAAGAAGTCGTTTAAAGGTTTTAACACATTTGTCCCCTGTGACCTTGAATATAAGTCAAGGTCATTTCTTTTCGCAAACTTTGTCGGGCTTAATCCAAGGAACCTTTCAGCCAAATATCATGCTTCTAGGGCTTTTGGTATTTCAGAAGAAGTCGTTTAAAGGTTTTAACACATTTGACCCCTGTGACCTTGAATAAAGGTCAAGGTCATTTCTTTTCGCAAACTTTGTCGGGCTTAATCCAAGGAACCTTTCAGCCAAATATCATGCTTCTAGGGCTTTTGGTATTTCAGAAGAAGTCGTTTAAAGGTTTTAACAGATTTGACTCCTGTGACCTTGAATATAGGTCAAGGTCATTTTTTTTCGCAAACTTTGTCCGGCTTCATCCAAGGAACCTTTCAGCCAAATATCATGCTTCTAGGGCTTTTGGTATTTCAGAAGAAGTCGTTTAAAGGTTTTAACACATTTGTCCCCTGTGACCTTGAATATAAGTCAAGGTCATTTCTTTTCGCAAACTTTGTCGGGCTTCATCCAAGGAACCTTTCAGCCAAATATCATGCTTCTAGGGCTTTTGGTATTTCAGAAGAAGTCGTTTAAAGGTTTTAACAGATTTGACTCCTGTGACCTTGAATATAGGTCAAGGTCATTTCTTTTCGCAATCTTTGTCGGGCTTCATCCAAGGAACCTTTCAGCCAAATATCATGCTTCTAGGGCTTTTGGTATTTCAGAAGTCGTTTAAAGGTTTTAACAGATTTGACCCCTGTGACCTTGTATATAGGTCAAGGTCATTTCTTTTCACAAACTTTGTCCGGCTTCATCCAAGGAACCTTTCAGCCAAATATCATGCTTCTAGGGCTTTTGGTATTTCAGAAGAAGTCGTTTAAAGGTTTTAACACATTTGACCCCTGTGACCTTGAATAAAGGTCAAGGTCATTTCTTTTCGCAAACTTTGTCGGGCTTAATCCAAGGAACCTTTCAGCCAAATATCATGCTTCTAGGGCTTTTGGTATTTCAGAAGAAGTCGTTTAAAGGTTTTAACAGATTTGACTCCTGTGACCTTGAATATAGGTCAAGGTCATTTTTTTTCGCAAACTTTGTCCGGCTTCATCCAAGGAACCTTTCAGCCAAATATCATGCTTCTAGGGCTTTTGGTATTTCAGAAGAAGTCGTTTAAAGGTTTTAACACATTTGTCCCCTGTGACCTTGAATATAAGTCAAGGTCATTTCTTTTCGCAAACTTTGTCGGGCTTCATCCAAGGAACCTTTCAGCCAAATATCATGCTTCTAGGGCTTTTGATATTTCAGAAGAAGTCGTTTAAAGGTTTTAACAGATTTGACTCCTGTGACCTTGAATATAGGTCAAGGTCATTTCTTTTCGCAATCTTTGTCGGGCTTCATCCAAGGAACCTTTCAGCCAAATATCATGCTTCTAGGGCTTTTGGTATTTCAGAAGAAGTCGTTTAAAGGTTTTAACACATTTGTCCCCTGTGACCTTGAATATAAGTCAAGGTCATTTCTTTTCGCAAACTTTGTCGGGCTTCATCCAAGGAACCTTTCAGCCAAATATCATGCTTCTAGGGCTTTTGGTATTTCAGAAGAAGTCGTTTAAAGGTTTTAACAGATTTGACTCCTGTGACCTTGAATATAGGTCAAGGTCATTTCTTTTCGCAATCTTTGTCGGGCTTCATCCAAGGAACCTTTCAGCCAAATATCATGCTTCTAGGGCTTTTGGTATTTCAGAAGTCGTTTAAAGGTTTTAACAGATTTGACCCCTGTGACCTTGTATATAGGTCAAGGTCATTTCTTTTCACAAACTTTGTCCGGCTTCATCCAAGGAACCTTTCAGCCAAATATCATGCTTCTAGGGCTTTTGGTATTTCAGAAGAAGTCGTTTAAAGGTTTTAACACATTTGACCCCTGTGACCTTGAATATAAGTCAAGGTCATTTCTTTTCGCAAACTTTGTCGGGCTTCATCCAAGGGACATTTCAGCCAAATATCATGCTTCTAGGGCTTTTGGTATTTCAGAAGAAGTCGTTTAAAGGTTTTAACAGATTTGACTCCTGTGACCTTGAATATAGGTCAAGGTCATTTCTTTTCGCAAACTTTGTTGAGCTTCATCCAAGGAACCTTTCAGCCAAATATCATGCTTCTAGGGCTTTTGGTATTTCAGAAGAAGTCGTTTAAAGGTTTTAACAGATTTGACCCCTGTGACCTTGAATATAGGTCAAGGTCATTTCTTTTCGCAAACTTTGTCCGGCTTCATCCAAGGAACCTTTCAGCCAAATATCATGCTTCTAGGGCTTTTGGTATTTCAGAAGAAGTCGTTTAAAGGTTTTAACACATTTGACTCCTGTGACCTTGAATATAAGTCAAGGTCATTTCTTTTCGCAAACTTTGTCGGGCTTCATCTAAAGAACCTTTCAGCCAAATATCATGCTTCTAGGGCTTTTGGTATTTCAGAAGAAGTCGTTTAAAGGTTTTAACAGATTTGACTCCTGTGACCTTGAATATAGGTCAAGGTCATTTCTTTTCGCAAACTTTGTTGGGCTTCATCCAAGGAACCTTTCAGCCAAATATCATGCTTCTAGGGCTTTTGGTATTTCAGAAGAAGTCGTTTAAAGGTTTTAACAGATTTGACCCCTGTGACCTTGTATATAGGTCAAGGTCATTTCTTTTCGCAAACTTTGTTGGGCTTCATCCAAGGAACCTTTCAGCCAAATATCATGCTTCTAGGGCTTTTGGTATTTCAGGAGAAGTCGTTTAAAGGCTAAAATAGATTTAACCTCACGGTGACCTTGAATATAGGTCAAGGTCATTTCTTTTCGCAAACTTTATTTGGCTTCATCTAAGGAAGCTACTGGTCAAATATGAAGTCTCTATGCCTGACGGTATTTTAGAAGAAGTTGTTTGAAGGTTTCGACATTTTTGACCCCTGTGACCTTGAAATTAGGTCAAAGTGATTTTTTTTCGCAAACTTTGTTCAGCTCCTTCCAAGAAATCTACCAGCCAAATTTCATGTCACTGGGCCTTTCAGTATTTTAGAAGAAGTCGTTTAAAGGAAAAAGTTGACGGACGCAGGACGGACGGACGGACGGACGACGGACGACGGACGGACGGACGGACGGACGGACGGACGACGGACGCTGCACCATCACATAAGCTCACTTGGCCCTTCGGGCCAGGTGAGCTAACTAGAAATCATATTTGTTTGGACTAGAATACAATGTATTATCTGTAATTGTTTGAGGTAGAATATAATGTACTACCTGTAATTGATTGGACTAGAATACAATGTACTACCTGTAATTGTTTGGACTAGAATACAAGAGGCCCAGAGGGCCTGTATCGCTCACCTGGTTTCATGTGATATGAAACAAAAATGACTCATAAGTGTATGTGTGGCCCTTCTTGTTATGTCAATATATCATAAGCATTTTTGATGGGTACATGTACATTGCTTTTGTTGTTATTCTAAAAATGTCAGGTTTTTTGGCAAATAGGGCATTAATCCATGAAATGCGTTCAGTGCAGCATCAATATAGCCAAATAGACACTTTTGGCCCCACCCCTCAGGCCCCTGGGGGGTCAGCCCCATCATTTGTATAAATTTGAATCCCAGCCACCTAGGGATGCTACCACTGAAATATAAATGCCATACATTACTTAGTTCCAGAGACGAAGTCTTTAATATCAATATTGCCAAATAGACACTTTTGGCCCCGCCCCTCAGGCCCCTGGGGGGTCAACCCCATCATTTGTATAAATTTGAATTCCAGCCACCTAGGGATGCTAACACTGAAATATAAATGCCATACATTGCTTAGTTCCAGAGAAGAAGTCGTTAATATCAATATTGCCAATTAGACACTTTTGGCCCCGCCCCTCAGGCCCCTGGGGGGTCAACCCCATCATTTGTATAAATTTGAAACCCAGCCACCTAGGGATGCTACCACTGAAATATAAATGCCATACATTGCTTAGTTCCAGAGAAGAAGTCGTTAATATCAATATTGCCAAACAGACACTTTTGGCCCCGCCCCTCAGGTCCCTGGGGTGTCAGATCCATCATTTGTATAAATTTGAATCCCAGCCACACAGGGATGCTTCCTACCAAATTTAGTTAAATTCTGATCAATGATTATGAAGAAGAAGTCAATTGTTGATGGATAGACGGACGCCGGATGCCACGGTATGGCATAAGCTCACCTTGGTCCTTTGGACCAGGTGAGCTAATAATGTACTACCTGTAATTGTTTGTGCTAGAATACAATGTACTACCTGTAATTGATTGGACTAGAATACAATGTACTACCTGTAATTGATTGGACTAGAATATAATGTACTACCGTACCTATAATTGTTTGGACTAGAATATAATGTACTACTTGTAATTGTTTGAGCTAGAATACAATGTATTACCTGTAATTGCTTGGACTAGAATATAATGTATTACCTATAATTGTTTGGACTAGAATATAATGTACTACGTTTAATTGTTTGTGCTAGAATACAATGTACTACCTGTAATTGTTTGTGCTAGAATACAATGTACTACCTATAATTGTTTGTGCTAGAATACAATGTACTATCTGTAATTGTTTGAGGTAGAATATAATGTACTACCTGTAATTGTTTGAGCTAGAATATAATGTACTACCTTTAATTGTTTGGACTAGAATACAATGTACTACCTGTAATTGTTTGTGCTAGAATACAATGTACTACCTATAATTGTTTGTGCTAGAATACAATGTACTACCTGTAATTGATTGGACTAGAATACAATGTACTACCTGTAATTGATTGGACTAGAATATAATGTACTACCGTACCTATAATTGTTTGGACTAGAATATAATGTACTACTTGTAATTGTTTGAGCTAGAATACAATGTATTACCTGTAATTGCTTGGACTAGAATATAATGTATTACCTATAATTGTTTGGACTAGAATATAATGTACTACGTTTAATTGTTTGTGCTAGAATACAATGTACTACCTGTAATTGTTTGTGCTAGAATACAATGTACTACCTATAATTGTTTGTGCTAGAATACAATGTACTATCTGTAATTGTTTGAGGTAGAATATAATGTACTACCTGTAATTGTTTGAGCTAGAATATAATGTACTACCTTTAATTGTTTGGACTAGAATACAATGTACTACCTGTAATTGTTTGTGCTAGAATACAATGTACTACCTATAATTGTTTGTGCTAGAATACAATGTACTATCTATAATTGTTTGAGGTAGAATATAATGTACTACCTGTAATTGTTTGAGCTAGAATACAATGTACTACCTGTAATTGTTTGAGCTAGAATACAATGTTCTACCTATAATTATTTAGGTTTGAATACAATTTACTACAACCTTTAATTGTATAATCTACATTCTTCATTTTATCTAATTATTAGTTGATAATAAAAGTAGAAAGTTACTGCTCCATTGAAAATTTAAAGTCACTCATAAACAAATTTCTGTAAATATTAACAGTGAACTTGGCCTTTTCCTTGAAACAATGACTTGCACTTTTATTTGAATTATATATATTCTAGTACTCCAATTTTACTAAATGTTGTTTTATTAAAATCAGTTTAAGGTGTGCCATGAAAGCACAACCAGTTTGTGACCTCCATTTAAATCAGTAGTTAACTTCAGACAATGTTCTTTAACTTCAACAGTTACCCCTGGTGCTTATGATGTGATATCTTGATTACCAGAGGTAAATACCTTTTACTTTTATGAACATGATGAGTGCTCTGATTCCAAAGAAACGAGGTATACACCTCATCCTGGAGTAGGATTTAGGGAGATTTGCACTTAAGAGTCTTTGATTTTGATTTAGAGACCCTGAGTAGAGATAAAATCTAGTCCAGGGTTTACAGATTTATTGAGCGACCCTGTTTTGAGGTACAAACCTGGACTAGGATTTAGAGATTCATTGAGCGACCCTGTGTGGAGGTACAAATCTAGACTAGAATTTAGAGATTTATTTAGTGACCCTGTTTTGAGGTACAAATCTAGATTAAGATTTAGAGAACTGTGTGGAGGTACAAATCTAGACTAGGATTTAGAGATTTTGGAGGGACTCTGTGGATCTACAACTCTAGACTAGGATTTAGAGATTTTTTTACCAATCCATTCTGGAGGTACAACTCTAGACTAGGATTGAGAGATTTATTGAGCAATCCTTTGTGGAGGTTCAACTCTAGACTAGGATTTAGAGATTTATTGAGCGACCCTGTGTGGAGGTACAAATCTAGACTAGAATTTAGAGATTTACTTAGTGACCCTGTTTTGAGGTAAAAATCTAAATTAAGAATTAGAGAGCTGTGTGGAGGTACAAATCTAGACAAGGACTTAGAGATTTTGGAGGGACTCTGTGTGGAGGTAAAACTCTAGAGTAGGATTTAGAGATTTATTGAGCAATCCTTTGTGGATCTACAACTCTAGACTAGGACTTAGAGATTTATTGAGCAACCCTTTGTGGAGGTTCAACTCTAGACTAGGATTTAGAGATTTATTGAGCAACCCTTTGTTGAGGTACAAACCTAGACTAGGATTTAGAGATTTATTGAGCAACCCTTTGTGGAGGTTCAACTCTATAATAGGATTTAGAGATTTATTGAGCGACCCTGTGGTGAGGTACAAACCTAGACTAGGATTTAGAGATTTATTGAGCTATCCTTTGTGGAGATACAGCTCTAGACTAGGATTTAGAGATTTTGGAGCAATCCTTTGTGGAGGTACAACTCTAGACTAGGATTTAGAGATTTATTGAGCGACCCTGTGGTGAGGTACAAACCTGGACTAGGAGTCGATGACCATGAACAGGATTTCTTGTGAGACCAAGTCAGACCATGCTTTAGTTTCTTGCAGCAATCTGGATCTGAATGTGGAAAAGATACCATACATACCCGGTAATATACTACATACATATACTATTTACTTGGAAATCTTCATTATGTAATATTTGCACTCTTGAATGTGAATCACCCTTCCCAATTCATAACTACATATGTATCATATTGTTTACAAATGTTTGGTTTAAGGTGAATTCACCTTAGTTACAGGAAGGAACATTACATCAAAATATAGTACATATGTATATGTTATGATACATGACGACAACGGAATCACATAATTATCCAACAAATATCTGCACATGATGGACACTTTACAATAATGTATCAACACTGGAAGATGAAGGTTAAAAAATCATATACTAAGTTCTAGGTTAGGGTCATACAGCAAAATAACATTTGTGATTCATAGAATCTACTGACAGAAGAATTAATAACTTTGCCATTTTGGCAGGAAAATATCTGTGTCATATGATGCCTTATTTCCAGGCATGTTTGGTATACTTTGGCTATCTTTGGTGAATAAAACATACACAGTACACAAACCATAAATTTTGATGACAACAGATTTTCCATTTTCTGATTTGTCACAGGGCCTTTTCATCCAGTCAGATATTTGCATTTTGCTGTAAAATCCTTGTTCATTTAGTGGTAACTTTGCCATTCACATGTTATTTCCATGTAATGCATGTAAACAAAAAACTATAGAGCTTATTTTGAAAGTTATTTTTATCAACATATTCAACCATCTGTGCTAAATAAAGGTTTCTCCTACTTACACATTTGTTGGTCCCTTGTTTTGGGCAGCTGTCCACTTAGTTTGGCTTTACAACCCACACATCCTAGCATGTCTGTCTCGATCACCTCCCAGCCATACCGCGCGCACACCAGGGGAGATAAATCTACTGGTTTAGCAAACCAATTAAATGTCTGACAAATTGTTAAAGAAAAACGATTTTTAATCAGGTTAACCTGACAATTAACAATACTGGTGGTGAATCATTACAATATGTGGAACTACAGATAGTGATGTCATATAGTGAACTTGATTATTATCCCTCTCTGACAGGGACTGTCGCTCACACCCAAGTGCATAAGATTCGATCTGGTTCTGTTACATTATAATCCTGACAAGAATCAGATATGCCCCTTTAGGGAGGCACAAATCCCTTTTTACATCAGCTTCGATCAACCGACTACAAGTCTGATCAGAATTATAAAGATATGGGGACTAGACTAGGTTTCACAAATGTCAGTTTTGTTTCAGCAAATAACGCCACAATAACAATTTGTAAAACCTCATGGTGGTAGGAAAATAGGCTGTCCTGTAACTAATTACTGTTGATCCCCCTTTGCTGTTGGACAATGGCTAAGGAAGAAGCAAAATAAATTTTGACTAAGGAGATATTGATCACAACAAACTGTACAATTTTACAGCATTTTTTGCAAGATTATGCACAGCTGTATCTCAACTGACCCAAATCATAAAAGTTATTTCTTCATTATAATTAATTACTGTTATGTTCCCCTTATATTCAATGTTCATATCTTTCCATTAATAAATAAACAAATTGTTTCATCCTTACTTGATTAGCCTGTAAAGGCTTTCTACTTTATCTTACATACTACCAAGTCAAGTGGTGCAGAAAACAACAGTCAGTATATACTGACAACACTCCTGTTGCCTTTCCTGTTACTCGATATGTTCAAGGATACAGTGAAGGTGTTGACTCTTCGGAAGTAAGCTTCCCTGCTCCGTGGATGTGGACCTTTCTGTACCGGAGATCCATCTTCTTTGTCTGTCAATGTCTGCTGCTGTCCGTTGCTTTTGTTATGAGATTCTTTGTCACTTTCATGTTTTGATGGAGTCCCATTGTTTCTGAAACCAAATACAATTTTTTAGTTTATATGACGTACTGTTTATTTTTTATTTAAAACTGATTTTTCTTGTTTATGTTTATCTTGATCAGTTGAAGTCAACTTCATTCAATATCAACTAGAACAGATAAGATAAATAAGCAAATTTTCTGAATAATATTTGTGTCTTTGGCTTAATATAAACTCAAGATTTCTGTATGGGTAAAAGTGGAGCAGATATCATCGAAGTTCTTCAATGTTGAACAGATATTCAATTGGTAGAGTGCACAAGATATGCATATTGATGGAAGAATTAAGGTGACTCAGGTTTAAAATCTAAGTAATAATACTTAGTTACTTTAAACTATATACTCCATGCACAAGATAATGGCATTTGAACTTTCTGATTTTATCATTAAACTTGGCAATAGATTGTAAAATGTTTGTTTATATATTTTAATTTTAATTTTATTTTTTAATTTTGCAAAGAATGACAAGGACAGAAAGGTGGTCATCCAAAGTTGTACTGCTACGACACTTGTCTTTTTTCTCACTTTAAGCATTTATTGAAAATGTTACCTCTTTCTTTCTGTTGCAAGGGAAAAAAAGAACAGAAGGAGAATAATGACTAAATTTACGCAGAAAAGGACTAATTCACATCAGATAAAACCGAACGGAAAGAAGGCTAATATTACTTTTCCGATAAAAAATTTAAATTTCAAACGTAATTTATGTTGCTATCATTTTTTTAATTGACTATAATACAATACAAAATAAGGAATAACATGTGAAATATGTATGAAGTCACACTTCAAAAAGTTACATATTAAATGAAGATTGCACAAAGCTATCACACGTTAACTCTTATTATTAAGTTATAAGACATCACTGCATGCTGTCATCACATGATTATTTGAATGCCTTGTCAGGTGTTAGCAGGATGATTTATTTCAAAGGATAAATTAGACAGTGTTTGAATGGAAGGTTTTTTGTGTTTTACCAGTATATACATTATATATTATATAATTAAACTTTTCAGTGGCCCCCTTTAATTAAAAATGACCCCTATTTTTTAACACATTGGGCCCAATTGGCCCTTTTGTGCAAATCCTGGATTGAACACTGGTAGAGTCTTTGGTTTTCAACTGTTCAAAATTTCCAACCTGAGCGGTCTCCATGTTTTTACTTCATAAGAAGGCCACAGTTTGACTTATCAGCAAACCGTACTGATCCGGACGGAAGGTAATATTCTTGTTCAGAAGATCTCTGGACAGCATTTTTTTGTTAATTAGTCACTACCCCGATACCGTTTGGTATTGACAAATTCCATATTTTTATAGGCATGTGCCCAAAACCAGATATGGTGTCAGGGCCAGAGCAAACTGGGGCTAGTGACCTGCTGCCAAAAATAAACCAACGTGCACTCATAATGGTGATAGGCTTGAAATTACTCACAGTAAGTCTGTCCAGAGTTATTACAACTAAACTTTAACTTTTCAATAAGTATTTAAAAGAAAATAACAAAAAACTATGTTTTGTGTTCGAGCACTGGTCGGAAGAGTTTATGGTTGGAATAAGTGATAATATTTATGAGTGGCTCCATGCATGGCCATGTCAGGATTTAAGGACTAGGTACAGGACAATTCAATATGGCGCAGGTGTTTTTACCAAAACTTGTTATTTTATTAAATACTGCAAAATACATGACCAAAATAGACTACAAAGTACATTTTATGATGGAGAATCGATAATTTCAACCATATTTTGGTACGTTTGATGGTTTTTCTGATATTTTGTGTTATATGTCAAAAAACGCGTGCACGTTTGCAGAATACTGCGAAAGAAAATAAAAACAATGAATATCATTTTTTGTTGCTTTAATATACACAGAATGATAGACGAGCCTTCGATTTTTGAATAAATCTCTCTTTCAATTGAAAACCGCAGAATAAGATAATGTACTCGTCACATGAATGGCAATTTATGTACATTCTGAACACCGCTCACATCTGGATCAAATTTTTAAAATTTCCATCGCCGATCGACAAATTTATGTGGCAAGCCGCATAGCCAAAACAAAAATCTTACCGTCTGCGGTATGACGAGTTATGACATTGTGTCAGATCTCTTAAATCAAACATCTTCCCGTTGCATGTAGCGAAATATACTACCCTGTCCTCCATTTTGCACTATTTACTTTTTTAGATATTCATACGCCTGACTTAGAGGCATGGTGAAACATCGACAAAATTAACAATTTAATTGGATTCAAGCATGCAGTAAAGATAAATGTTACTTGGTATATCGTCACAAAGCAAAAACTGCCCATTCCTATCACGATAAATTGTTTTTAGCGATTGCCAGTTTTACATTTTTGGGCGAATGTATAGCACGTGGAAAGATGTCCTTCGGCACTTCCGGCAGTGTTTTTTTAGGTAATTTAATGATTTTGAAAGAATTGTCAACAAAGTTTAATTTGTGTTGTAAAAATTCTGATGGAATTCGTATATATATTACACTTCCGCGTGGATCGGACAGTATTAACTCACTGATTATACCGATTCGTTCTCGGCTTCGCACCTGTCAAACATCGCTAGCGTAAATTGTTGCCATCGTAAACATGTGTGGCAGTTGAGGCACATTGGTATCAAAATACATTTCTCAAACTTAATTAGTAATAAGGTAACCGTATCGTAAATGTAAATTACGTTATGTTGGTGTTATTATTTTTATTTTATACATTTATTTGACACGAAACTTATATTTACATGACAAATGACCTATTTAATATAAAATAATGCCCCTATATTGCCCCCACGAGATACAGGTAACTACTTTTACCTGAACCGAAAACAGCATGCAATGGACGACATTTTTTAGAGGGGGTACCTGTGTATTTCTCCCCGATACTCTGATTTACAGACTTGTATCAAAATTTTAACACTGGGTTATCATTCTATGAACATTGCAGTAGCTTTGTATTATTGTTTTGAGAAGTTTCAAATAACTATATGAAAAATATTTGCGCACTCCCATCTGGATATTATTTACTGAATATTTTTTTCCTAAGTACAGATTTTTTTAATTTTGGGGGCTAAACTGCATTTTATATCAATATTTTACATAATGGGATAAAGCTTATGCCATGTATTGGAAGAAAACATTAAAATTTCAATATTACCATTTTCATCCAGGTAACAACCAATATGGCTGTACCTAGTCCTTAAAGAATGTGTTAATTTACCTGGTATACCCTAACTATTTCTGACTTAAGGTAACGTGCTTGTATTTTGTCTGTTGGATGACACTTTATAACCTATTTTTGATTGATGCATTTCACAATTTTGCAATATGACACTCGGTAGTTCAAAACTGAAAGTAAAATATGAAATGACAAGAACATAATTATTTTGCGGTATAATACGCAAATTTCAAACATTCCGCTATACTTTCACATACGTAATAACTTCAGTAAACGTATTAATTGATAATACCTTTCACATTCGTATTCGAGTGTCTCAGGGACTAAAAATGATGACAAAAGTCTCTTTACACGTTCTGGTGTGACTTTCTCGGGAGTAGCCATTTTGTGAAACCAGCCAAAGGTAATAATGATACGCATTCTTTCATTGGCTCATATTTTCAACATTGACCAATCGTGACGAGTTTAGCAAGGACCACTGAATCCGAGTCTGGAAAACGTTTCAACTGTTGCTGTCAAAGTAGACGCTTGGAATGAAACCAAAATAATGGCAGGAAACTTGTTGGCTTTCCAAAGATTTGGACCAACGCAATATGACGATGAGTCGTCTGAAAATTTGGTTGAAGACAATGTTGGTAAGAATGAAATATTGATTTCCTTATTTTCCCATGAATGCACTTTTATGTGACAATTACAAGTTTAATTCGTGTCGGAAATTTGCCCTTGCCTGGGGGATCGAGAACGACCCAGCTGATCCGAGATGTCAACATTACCATAAATAGCCAGGCGTCATCCTAGTTTTTGACATCCGTATCTGTAACACTTCATTGAAAACGAATGATATAAAGAAAAAAAAGTGAA
The DNA here is from genome assembly GCA_947623455.1 of Mimachlamys varia. NCBI lineage: Eukaryota > Metazoa > Mollusca > Bivalvia > Pectinida > Pectinidae > Mimachlamys > Mimachlamys varia. The sequence continues at coordinate 37,418,571 of OX392534.1, forward strand.
GTCATCCATCATGAATTACATGATTAGAAAGTTATGAAGTTTTAGCAAATATAAAACTAATAAAAAAATTGTATGTATTAAAAATCAAATAATAAATGCAGTAGATGTAACCTAATCGGCGGAAACACGTATCAATGTTTTAAACCATATTTTTACATTCATAATGTTATGAGCGCAAATTTAGTTTTATGCAAAATAGTTTGTTCTTCCCTGAATTAATGTAATGAAGATTTATTTATTGATTAGACTTTTTAAGTGTAGTTCAGAATGTATACATAACTGTTTTATTTATGTATATTTAGTGATATATGTATTAACATTTTCATGATCAGTGCAGAAACAGCATAACTTTCACCTACTCCAACAATGTTAGAGGTTTAAGTTATTAACACGACGAGATATTTTTTCGCAGTCGGCAAAATCATATCCGATTATAAAAAGGCCGACCAGCGACCTCTTATGTTATAGGAGTAAACTTTCACCTTAATGTTTGAGTCTTACAATGGTTCAGGTTGTATGCTACATGCTTTGTTTTTTTCATTGCATTTAACCTATATTTTGTGTTTTAAAAGAAGTCACATTGCCCCATGGCTGCCGCCTCACGCAGGCACCATCTGAGCACCACAAGTCTAATAATCTCAAAATTAAGTATATTTTTCCTAGTGCATAAAAGCTCACACTCTTGGCACTGTATACATATACAATCTTTTTCATATTTCATGAATTTATCAAAGGGGCATCCCGGGAAAACCTATAGTGAAGTTCTTGAATGTATATGCTATCTGCACTTCCATTTACATTTTCCTGTAATTCCAATATTCAAAGTCCACTCAAAATGTCTTTATTAGCTACTTGCAAAATTGCATTCCTCGGGAAAACCCGATAAAAATAGCGATGATCACGTCTCAAGTGACGACTTTGTCTGTCAATTTGACGAAGGGGCCCAAGAGGGGACGCGTAATGTATATACGTCCGATGATGAAACGGAGACAAAGTCTGTGTATACATTTATTAAATCACATTCTGATTCACATTAATAATCAGACATTAATTACACACAATATTCATATTAAGAAATACATGTCGGAAGCTCTGCATCATTTGTCGACACCTGTACCTCAGACTGAGACCGGTACAAATGGGTACGGGATATATACAACCATGCATTGTCAGAAACCCACATGACACTGCACTCTTACGTCTAAATGCAGTGTCATGTGGGTTTCCGACGATGACAACCATGAGGAAAACCTTATAATTTCTGTAAAAAAAATAGATTCACGAATCCTCATTTAGAAAGATTTCATAAAAGGTGTACATGCATTGAAAAGGACAAAAATGAAATAATTCCAATTTTTTTTTACAACTCAATGTCTTGAAGATATTTTTTTTCAGACTATTTATATATATTCTTCTAAAATCTATCCAACTTTCAGCGTCAGCATACGTTAACACTTACAATTATATATCACGGAAGTCCGTGCACTCATATGACGCACCACAAACTAAACATGTAGAATACATGTATATCAAATTAGGAACTTATCGAGATACTTATAGATTGTCCAATACTTAATCCATTTCAATATATTATGATAGCTTCGTTTTTCTTTTACTTTTTTTCTTTTTGTAAATTAATTTTAAACGGTTCGTTGACATTTCAACACAACTCCAGGCATAGGACATACATGTATATGGAATACCGGGGTCCCAACCCGATAATATTTGTACCTTCTGTATTTTATAGATTAGGTATGGAAAGCAATTTTTTTCGCGCATGATGACATAAATATATTCAGTTTGTCCAAATTGAAGCCATATACACTCTAACCTCAGTCGCACCTAGACTGGCTTTTTACAATGTAAATAAAAGACCCCCCCTCCCCGATACGTTTTATCTTGAAAAGGTCTTTCTCTCCAGCAATATAATTCAAAAATTCTGTTTTACTGGAATAGTATACAGTGATTATTACAAAACAGGCTTTACATACACATTTCATGTAAAGGAGGAATGAAGGAGTTATCCCTTGGGAGGTCCCAAAACCAAATCAAAGCCGTTTGTACTCGCGGCCGCGCGGTAACACAGAAGAAAACTGTAACATGCAAACATTGGGGCAGTTAGTTTCTCCCTTGAATACTTCCCATCCCTCATTATGCTTCCGTAATATAATCCTTGCGTTATGTTTTGACCATTACGTGCATTCAGCAACTTTTCGCTTGGTATTTACATGTAGGTCACGCTGATAGCCATTTTTTTTGTTTACCGATGTAGCTTGTAATGCGCATGCGTTATCATATGTGACGCAAAAAAAATACATGTCCAAATCGTTGATCAACAAATAGTGATTCCCCTTTTTTAATAATTAATTAATGTTTTTGACAACACATTTCAGCGTAAAGCACCCATTGATTTTCCACAAGATAATATGTTTAATTCATATATACATTAATTCTAAATAAGCATAAAAAATATAGTTTTACCGTGATGCCTCTTTAAGACAATATATGGTCACATATATCGTCAGACAAAAACTAATGTCAAATTAGCACTTGTAATTCTAAAGATCAATCAGACTAATAGAACTTCACTAACTTGATAATTAAAGGTATTTCCTTAATAATATTAAATCTTAATTCTACAGCATGAATGAAAGTCAAATGATTTAGATGTTTCAACTTTTGTAAGTTTTTTCAAGTATGGCAATATTAGTGATTCAGACACTTGTTTCCCCCTGGTTCAAACTTAAAATTGAGATTTCAGATAAGGCCAGCCAAAAGAATATATTTGTTTCCTATATAAGACCCAAAAATATAAGTGCAGGTTAATTATTATAAGGTAACCTTCAAACTTCAAATATTTTCGTTTGGCCTGAGAAAGTGCAATAACATATGGTCAATCACCACCTCGATAGTCACTAAAGACAAATTATTTAGACAAACATGTATGTGTAGGCTATCAAGGTGTCATCTTAAACTTAATAGCAACAACAGGGATCTTTGGAAACTGTAAATTTTATGTAACATGATCTTCAGCCATTTTTGTTTATTCTGATCCAAACGGTTGAAATAGTTAATGCTGGATAAGAGTGGTTCATTTATAACATAGGTCTAATTATGATGTTTTTAACATAGATCAAATGATGATGTTTTTAACATAGGTCTAATGATGATGCTTTTAACATAAGGTCTAATGATGATGCTTTTAACATAAGGTCTGATGCTGCTTTTAACATAAGGTCTAATGATGCTTTTAACATAAGGTCTGATGCTGCTTTTAACATAAGGTCTAATGCTGCTTTTAACATAAGGTCTAATGATGCTTTTAACATAAGGTCTAATGATGCTTTTAACATAAGGTCTGATGCTGCTTTTAACATAAGGTCTAATGATGATGCTTTTAACATAAGGTCTAATGATGATGCTTTTAACATAAGGTCTGATGCTGCTTTTAACATAAGGTCTAATGATGCTTTTAACATAAGGTCTGATGCTGCTTTTAACATAAGGTCTAATGATGCTTTTAACATAAGGTCTGATGCTGCTTTTAACATAAGGTCTGATGCTGCTTTTAACATAAGGTCTAATGATGCTTTTAACATAAGGTCTAATGCTGCTTTTAACATAAGGTCTATAATGCTGCTTTTAACATAAGGTCTAATGATGCTTTTAACATAAGGTCTAATGATGCTTTTAACATAAGGTCTAATGATGATGCTTTTAACATAAGGTCTAATGATGCTTTTAACATAAGGTCTGATGCTGCTTTAAATATAAGGTCTAATGATGCTTTTAATGATGCATATACAATGTATGCAGACCTGTAGAATATAGAATATTTGCAGGTTTGTCAGGATTTAAAATAAAAAATGTATTGCATTTTAATTAAGCAGACACTACTGGCACCTTAATGTAAATGTACTTGATTGCATATATTGCTATAAAAGTTTCTAAATAGAGGATTGTGTTCTATTTGTGTACAGACTATGACTTCTTGTACCCCCGAAGTGGTCACCGCGTGGCTGTCGACGAGAAGAACATGTATGTGTTGGGAGGGTACAATCCTCGTTTCTGGGACGTAGAAAATACAGAGGATACCTACTACCCTCTCTTCAAAGAGGTAACCACATTCTCTAACTTTGGGATGATATGTTACGTTATGGTAAAATCTACACACTGATATAATCAGGCCAGCTATAGCTACAACCTTCTCTTCAAAGAGGTAACCACATTCTCTAACTTTAGGATGATATGTTACGTTATGGTAAAATCTACTGTACACTGATATAATCAGGCCAGCTATACCTACTACCTTCTCTTCAAAGAGGTAATCATGCAGATTCTCTAACTTCAGGATTATAAATTAATACAGTCTGTAACGTTAGCCACTAGTCCTATGCCCACGACTAGTAAATTTTGGTTTGGACTAGTGGAAATTCCTTGAATTTCAATATATTTGTTATAATAAACACTGCAAATTTGCTTGTCCGGACTAGTGCTTGAAAATGTTAATGTCACTGACTGTAAATATGACACTTTGTGGCAAACCTCGGGTACATGTAATGTCCTTTTTTTTACAGTCTCCTTTTTCCAGTTAGAGATCATAATTTTTTGCATTGGAAAAAATAAAAAAAAAAAATGTTTGAAATGTAAAATTTTGAAGTAAGTACATTATACATAATTATGTACAATATGATAAATTATTTGAATTGATTATCAAATCACTTTGTGCTTCTTATGATTTTTAACCAATTACAAATAACTACATGTACAGCAAGCTATAGGTAATGGGTAGTCAACACATATAACAGCAGTTTTTGACCAAGAGTGGTTATAACCATAAATCTAGAATAATACCAGTATTTAATTAAACATAGTTCATGTACTGGGTTGTATCACAAATAAGCCTGGGACATATTATATATATGTAACTAGCTTCATGTATGTGATGATGTACAAGTTCATTAAGTATCTCATATAGGATGGTTGTAAATTAGTATATCATAAAATGGATCATATGCCTTAAAAATGTTACCTTCCTTTGATCTGAAAAACAAGATAATTCAAAGTCATTGACATTGATTTAGTAGAGAAAAAAGGAATTTGAGGATCAACAAAAATGTTTATAAATATTCTACATATTATTCTACATATTATATTTGAAGATAATATTTGATATTATTAGATAAAATCAATTATGTATGTATGGTTTGCTGTATAATTACCAGTCTTTTTTATTGTGTTAAGTTATGGCAGTTCAACTTTTCTCTGAAGAAATGGACATTATTACAGACAGAGGGAAACATGCCTATTGAATTGGCATCCCACACAGGTGAGTAGCAATGGCGGGTATTAAGTTTTACAAACAGAGGGAAACATGCCTATAGAATTGGCATCCCACACCGGTGAGTAGCAATGGCCGGTATTAAGTATTACAAACAGCAGGAAACATGCCTATAGAATTGGCATCCCACACCGGTGAGTAGCAATGGCCGGTATTAAGTTTTACAGACAGAGAGAAACATGCCTATAGAATTGGCATCCCACACCGGTGGGTAGCAATGGCCGGTATGAAGTATTACAAACAGAGGGAAACATGCCTATAGAATTGGCATCCCACACCGCTGAGTAGCAATGGCAGGTATTAAGTTTTACAGACAGAGAGAAACATGCCTATAGAATTTGCATCCCACACAGGTGAGTAGCAATGGCCGGTATTAAGTTTTACAAACAGAGGGAAACATGCCTATAGAATTGGCATCCCACACCGGTGAGTAGCAATGGCCGGTATTAAGTTTTACAAACAGAGGGAAACATGCCTATAGAATTGGCATCCCACACCGGTGAGTAGCAATGGCCGGTATTAAGTTTTACAAACAGAGGGAAACATGCCTATAGAATTGGCATCCCACACTGGTGAGTAGCAATGGCTGGTATTAAGTTTTACAAACAGAGGGAAACATGCCTGTTGAATTGGCATCCCAAACCGGTGAGTAGCAATGGCCGGTATTAAGTTTTACAAACAGAGGGAAACATTCCTATTGAATTGGCATCCCACACCGGTGAGTAGCAATGGCCGGTATTAAGTTTTACAAACAGAGGGAAACATTCCTATTGAATTGGCATCCCACACAGGTGAGTAGCAATGGCCGGTATTAAGTGGTTATATAATTGGGGGATAATTGAGTCTTATAATCTCTAAACAGTAAAAGGTTTATGGCAACATTGGAAATGAATTTCATAATGTTAATTATAAGGTGAGATGTTATTTTGACCTGAAAATCTAATATTGACAGAGACAAAATGAAGCTAAAATTACTTTTCAGGTCCATATAAAACTATATGTATTCACTGAAATAAGAATCATTGATTATATTACATGTTAACATATAATAGTAATACAATATTTGAATCTTTAAACATGATGGAATATATGAAAATGGTTTGGAATTAAGTTCTGCATTTTTCATGGAGCATATATTACTCGTGTAAATAACATAGTTAGAATATATTATATTGATCAGCATCTGCTGTTGCTAAAACCAAAACACTGAGTTTAGATCAGAAATCACCAACCTTCACCTGATTATAGTCCAATCAATGACTGTTAAATGGAGAAAAATTGTGTGACATCGTATGAAGTAGATCATATCTTAGATTCAAGAGTATGAAAGATAGGTGATAAATGTAAAAGACATTTCTTGAAAGGAAAAAAAAACAGACTGACAAATTTAATGCTGCCTTTCAGAAAAGAAAATCTGATTAAATACTGAGCTTACTGCCAAGGTTGGACAATGAAGTTGACACTTTGTTAAGTTTGTTACGAGTAAGATTTAGTATTTTCTCTATGTAATGACTGTACTATGTGTCGTTTTAGCTGTGAGGTGTGGTCGGAACCTACTGTGTTTCGGAGGAACAGGTGTACCCTTTGGGGAGTGCAGCAGTAACCAACTACACATTTGTAACCTCGACACACTCAAATGGCGCCAACTCAACTGTACGGGAGAACTCCCTCAGAAGAAATATGGCCATGTAAGTTTGTGAAATTGTTAAACCAAACTTTAACTGTAAGGTAGAAATATCATTAATAAGTTAAATATTATTAGTGAAATTTGTTCTGGAAATCAGGAAAAGACTTAAGAGGTACATTCTTACTGCAGCAAACTATCAATGGCTAACAGATGAGCTGGATGATAGTTGGTGGAGAGGATACATAGTGCATTTATATTTCACCAAGGCAGTCAGAGTTGGATTCCACAATTGAATGTGAAAAAGAATGGAGCATGAAGCACCTCCAACCGCATGCTAACATCCAGACCAACAAAAGTGATAAAAATGTGCTTAAAAATCTTGTTTCATAATTATTTAAACAACAAATAAAGTTTATATCTTTTTAGAAGATAATCATCAAGGAGACTCCAAGTCAATTAGAGAAAGGGTTGGAGGGGCTTTAATATAGAACTATGAAACAATCTTTGATGACATTTTTATCAACAGTTAATTATAAATACAACCATATCATAGGGACCAAACATGAGCTTCACTATTGTCCGATTAAAGTTGTTCCTGGTCTGTGTACTGCAGGAACAAGTACCAGTGTTGCTGGAGTGGTTCATGTGTCTTTAAACTTAATTACATGTACAAGTATATATATGCTTGCTTAAATAATACCACATCTGTTTTAATTCTAAAATGGTCACTCTGAGTGAGTTACTATAATTATATTTATTCATTACAATGAAGTGAACTGGGGTATACCAAATCAGTTTATTGGTCCATCCACCCTTTTATTTCCCAAGCAAGATTATCTTCAATTTGATTAAAATCATATCTTGATATCCGCTTGTTCTGTGAATTTCTCTCCACTGTGTCAAAATCTGACAACATCTCGGGGGGGGGGGGGGCACATTCTGGTGACCTTTTGCATCAGCCCATCAAATTACCGCTTACAAAATCTTCAAAATGAGTGTTTGTGGGCGAAAAAGCTTGCATAATCCTATCTGTGTGTTTAGTCATTTCGTCACAACAAGCAAATTTGCAGGGCTGTGATGAAATGACTTTCTGCAGATGACAGCGTCAACTGTCATCTTTTAGAAAATTTTACTTGAGTATGAAGTTAAGAGGCGACATTGAGGTCACAAGAACATGACTTCTTATGGGATGTAGTCAAATCTTTGTAAAACAGAGTGCGCATATAGAACAAGGATCTGCATTTTAATTAGATTGGTTTATCTTGTATTGATGATAGTCCAGTAGTTTGTTTATTGTGAAATTTCATATGATTATGTACCTAATATGTGTACTAAGACTATGTACTTATGCAATAAGGTCAATGCTTCTGGTTTTGAACCAATATTATTTTGTACAATTATGTGTATTATGTACATTACTACTGCTATATCCTAACCAATGTAAGGACCACAGAGCTGCCATAAAATGGCTGCTGAATTCAAGGAAACTAATAAAACATACTGTTCAGTTTCAATCAAACACCTGAGAAAAAGAGTTATAATTAATTGTTTGAGTTTGACTGTAAATTTAATTATCTAAATAAGATGTTTCAGTCAGTATATTAACTATATTTGGACAAAGAAAGAACTGAAAAATAAAAGCCCATGTATCATCAGGTATATATATAGGTATGTATATGTAAATATATTTAGGTTTGATGGAAACTATTGAACTACATGTACTGTATACATCAAAGTTAGTGAAGTGTGACGGTCATGGTGACCTAGTCCAGGACAGGTATACGTGTTAAAGTGCCTGGAGGGGATGTATTTGTATTTGGTGTTACAGCGAGTCTCACCTGAGATTAGTACACCTGTAATGATACATGTAATTACACCTGTGACTAATACCTTCAGGCCAGGATCTCACTGCCCTGTGTCATATCAGCATTGCTACAATATAAATGGACTTGAAAAGGTTGAGACCCTGCATAGGCCTGTTGACTAAAATATTATGTTCTAAGGGCAAGGGGAAAACATGAATAAATTTATTTAACCTGATAAATGAACTTAAATTTATGTGTCCTGGCATGGGCATAGGTTTGAACAATTTTACATACATTTTAAATGGAAATTCTGTAAGCCAAAATATTAAAATTGTTTTTAATATGATATTATCAAAGCAAAGGTTTATTTCTCTTTTAAACATATATAGATTGTTCCTAATTGATGTCTGTGATAAATTGCATTTTATGACAAATTGACAATTGAACTTTTTTGAGTTGTTATAAAATTAGAAAAGCCCCCATTGAAATTCAAGATAACAATTAGGTTCGACCATATATTTGAAACTTTATTTAATAACATCAATTCATTGGTCATATAATTGATATGTACATGCACATTCATGGTATTAAAAATCGGTAATTTAAAGTGATTATTTATTAACATATCAACTGACATATTAGTGTAAAAATATGTCAATTAGTCAAGCTGTACATTTAAAACTAATATCATCAAGCTTCTCCACCTAAAATCCTAGTTGGCCACCATAGATTCTGGTGCATTTCAAGCTATAAATTCCAGTTCTATTGTGACTCCATGAATGTATTTCTCCTATGATAATCAAAGGTTACCACGTCCATCTAACAATCATATTGGCTTGATAACACATTATGATCTTTTAATAGAGTGTAATTGTTTTGGATCGGATAGTTTTAAAATCTTATCCATTTAAAGGAAATCTCCCTCTTTCCACATTCCCAATCAAGAAAGTGTGTGAAATGCAACTGAAACTGCATTGCTAAATTTGTCTTTTCAAATAACTTCAGAAAGTTTTCATTTTATCCATACACACATGTAATGTTCATTACACACACCCTGCAGTAACTATAGGATCTCATTTGACTATAGGATGTAGATTTTGAGTTTGTGTGAATTAATGCCCTCGAGATCAGTAAATTCTGGTCAAAATGACGGAGGGTTAACAGGTATGCTTTCTTTCTATGAGACCTGTTCTTTTAATGCCCTTTGTTTGCAGATATTCCTATGTAATATACACATACCTGTTGTTTGTATATATATATCTTGTTGTTAACTTTATATGTTTTGTGTACTTGCAGTCCATGAATGTGGTGGGTCACCACCTGTACATTGTTGGGGGGACGTCAGGGTTTGTCTACAACATGGACATCCATCAACTTGACCTACGGACGGCCACATGGACACAACTTGAAACCACCAACAACAAATATATACCAGAAAGCAGGTTTGTAGTCTACGTCATTCCTAATGTTGTTCACACAAATTCTTTTGCCACCCTGAAACTTGCACAATTTTTGATCCTGCAATGCCCCACAGTGCATTGTGACCAGGTGTGTCATTTCGGCTAAGCCATGTTTGCGGACTGTTATCATGCACTGTACATGTATAACTTATTCACTGTCTATGCAAAAATGGACCGCATTGGCACTCATTGACACACAATGGCACCACTTGTTTACACAAAGGTTAGGTATTGCTCGTGCATTGTTCACGTCTACAGTACCACATGACAGGCATAGTTCCTGTTGTTTCCTGCCTCGTCATGTATTGCACGACAACTTCATTCCAAGTTTGCGCAGTATTCAAGCATGGTTCATGCAACATTGATTTATGCCAAAGTTTTGAACAATTTTGGGGTGCGTGCCTTGCCCTAGAAAGAATTTTGAAAATTTCAAAAATTCTCTCTACAACATGGCACACACCCCTTCACCCTTCACACACTCATTCCATGAAGACTTTAATTGTTGGCATGCCAAAGTGTGTGTCATTGCGGGAACAAAAATCATGGAATTGTCAGAGTGGCTTTTGTTTGCAGTAGAATCCTGTATTATTATAACAAACAAAAAGATAAAAAAAGAAATCCCTGGTGGATACGTACAGTATGTAAAAAGCTGTTAACCTAACTCTTAATCATTATTCAGGGGTGATTCCAATGATAACCTTCAGTAAAATTTCATTTGAATCAGTGTGTCATTTTCTTCATGTAAGTTTTAAACTGTCTTTGATTTGCTAGCTATTTCTAGATTTCTCCATCACCTGTCTCACTGTTTGTGGTTTGTAGGTACAGACATGAGGTAGCCATCTATTTGCTAGCTTTGTCTAGGTTACTCCATCACCTGTCTCACTGTTTGTGGTTTGTAGGTACAGACATGAGGTGGCCATCACCTGTTTAACTGTTTGTGGTTTGTAGGTACAGACATGAGGTAGCCATCACCTGTTTAACTGTTTGTGGTTTGTAGGTACAGACATGAGGTAGCCATCTATTTGCTAGCTTTGTCTAGATTACACCACCATTTGTCTCACTGTTTGTGGTTTGTAGGTACAGACATGAGGTGGCCATCTATTTGCTAGCTTTGTCTAGATTACACCATCACTTGTCTCACTGTTTGTGTTCTGTAGGTACAGACATGAGGTAGCCATCACCTGTTTCACTGTCTCTGTTTTGTAGGTACAGACATGAGGTAGCCATCTATTTGCTAGCTTTGTCTAGATTACTCCATCACCTGTCTCACTGTTTGTGGTTTGTAGGTACAGACATGAGGTGGCCATCTATTTGCTAGCTTTGTCTAGATTACTCCATCACCTGTCTCACTGTTTGTGGTTTGTAGGTACAGACATGAGGTATCCTTCACCTGTTTAACTGTTTGTGGTTTTTAGATACGGACATGAGGTGGCCATCACCTGTTTAACTGTTTGTGTTTTGTAGCTACAGACATGAGGTAGCCATCTATTTGCTAGCTTTGCCTAGATTACTCCATCACCTGTCTCACTGTTTGTGGTTTGTAGGTACAGACATGAGGTAGCCTTCACCTGTTTAACTGTTTGTGGTTTGTAGATACGGACATGAGGTGGCCATCACCTGTTTAACTGTTTGTGTTTTGTAGGTACAGACATGAGGTGGCCATCACCTGTCTCACTGTCTCTGTTTTGTAGGTACAGACATGAGGTAGCCATCACCTGTCTCACTGTCTCTGTTTTGTAGGTACAGACATGAGGTGGCCATCACCTGTCTCACTGTTTGTTGTTTGTAGGTACAGACATGAGGTAGCCATCACCTGTCTCACTGTCTCTGTTTTGTATGTACAGACATGAGGTAGCCATCACCTGTCTCACTGTCTCTGTTTTGTAGGTACAGACATGAGGTGGCCATCACCTGTCTCACTGTTTGTTGTTTGTAGGTACAGACATGAGGTAGCCATCACCTGTTTCACTGTCTCTGTTTTGTATGTACAGACATGAGGTGGCCATCACCTGTATCACTGTCTCTGTTTTGTAGGTACAGACATGAGGTGGTCATCACCTGTCTCACTGTTTGTGGTTTGTAGGTACAGACATGAGGTAGCCATCACCTGTCTCACTGTTTGTGGTTTGTAGGTACAGACATGAGGTGGCCATCACCTGTTTCACTGTCTCTGTTTTGTAGGTACAGACATGAGGTAGCCATCTATTTGCTAGCTTTGTCTAGATTACACCATCATTTGTCTCACTGTTTGTGGTTTGTAGGTACAGACATGAGGTAGCCATCACCTGTTTTACTGTCTCTGTTTTGTAGGTACAGACATGAGGTGGCCAGTGACGGGGCGAGACTGTACCTGTTTGGGGGTGGCACGGCCTCCACCTCGTTCGGATTTGACAAGGTATATTAAAGGATGTGTTAACTATCAATCTGAATACATAACTGCTGGAACTGAGACACTTCTGTATTTGATGTAGGATCAGTGTTAAGAATTACAATTATTTACAGTTAAACTATTATGTTCCTTTATAAGGTCCTAGCCAAAGAGTCACGCTAGCCTGATATTTGAATTACCTATCCAATGGTCAATTTGAATTTATTTTCATGGATCCTTTTAGTACATTTTGCTAAAAACAATGGGTTCCACAATGATAAATTGGAGTACAGTACATTCCTCTTTATATCATGTTGCATTTGTCAGACAAAAACATGATATTAACAGGAATGTTACATTAAGAGAAACATGTTTTTCCACTAAATCTAGTGCACTTCTAATCTCCATAACTAAAAGTAAGCTATTCGATGTACATATGAAGATGTTTCAATATAAAGATAACATCATTTCAATTAAAAATCATTTTTTGAGGTTATTTTCTATGCAACATTTTGTACAAGTTGTAACTGAAACCAATGGAAATGACATCATTTTCTGGATATTTTTTGTGATATTAAAATGAAATTCACTTCAAAATACATGATATTACCAAAAACAAATAAAATTACATAGATTATATAGAGAGAAAATGGTGCTTGGGAAAAAACATGACATAAAGAGGAATGTGATATTAACAGGGGTGATATAAAGTGGAATCCACTGTATTTCCAGAATTTCTATGAATCCCATCAGAATTTTATGACTACAGGGTTTGAGAATCACACGTAGATTGATCACTGCCTGTCGGTGTTAAATTTTTTTCCTGAATTTGAAATCAAATTATGCTACTGTACTAATAAAATCATGATAAGTACTTATTAAAAACTTTCAAACAGAAGTTCTTGAGAGAAAATTTCCACTCATCTATTTCAACATATACTTATTGTTAAATTTGTAACAATTCTTATTACAGGTTCCAGCATTCCATTTTGAAAGATGTATGTGGGACGAAATAAAGACGAAGCCAGATCCCAAAAATGGTATGTTACTTAATATAGATCATAAGGGGCAGAAATATGGTTTAAGGGTAGATAACTCCCATTTGTTATATTCCATGAAAGTTCTGTTTTAACTATGAGTAATATACTATAATGATTTAATGGTTTAGACATAACATTGGAAGTATCAACCAGATAAAATGACCCATAACATTCAACTTAGTATCTAAATTCATATCGGATAATTTGGAACTTGGGTGGCACAGTTGATAGCGAACTTGTCTTTCACCAAAGCGACCAGAGTTTGATTCCTGAAAAGACATGAAAAGCTATGTGGCGACCTGTCTGATCAAAAGGGTTTCTAAGGTACTCTGGTTTCCTCCCATGTTCTCATGCTTACATCTGGGACAACAAGAGTGAATACGCTTGTTTCATACCCTGTAATTGTTGTAAAATAATACTAACAATTTAATTTGATTATTGGCTTTTTGACTGACAGTTCATCTCACTGTTTTTGCAGGCTACCCTAAACCAAGAAAATGTCATAGCTGTGTGTATTATGAAAAAGGTGAGTTAAAAATTGAGATTTTCACCATTTTAAAATTGTTGAATAAAAGCACAATATGTGATATTGATAAAAACATCCGACATGTAGCTAGCAGATCAGTATTTGATAGAAGCTATTGCTCCTCACCATAACTTCTGATTCTTAGAAAGCAATCATTCCTTAATGTTCAATATCCCTGAACAATTATGTTCAATGAACATGTGAAGTATCACCTGCCTGGCCACCTGGGCTTTCTTTAGGTACCTCAGCTTCCTCCTAAATTAACACCCTTACACACTGTCAATGTTAACTGAGCCAATGAAGGGGAGATTCCAAAGTTGTTTTTAATATGAAAAACCAAGTTTTACACAGTTTGTTTTAGCCTACTCATGAAACTGTGTATCTCATTTTCAGGAGCTTACATATGTGGTGGATTTGATTCGCAGCAGATCTTCAGTGATATATGGAAGCTGTGTTTGGTGACGTATACCTGGACCAAGCTGTCTGCTAGTCTCCACATACCTGTTTACTTTCATGCTGCAGATGTCACCAAGGTATAAACAATCTTCATTAATTATTCAGTTAACAAATTTTCTTGACCAGTCCAACAAGGTCAGGAAAAAAATTTAAAGATTTAAGATCCAAATTTAAATCATCTTTATTTTTCTGTTTCATATCAAATAATATTTTTGTACATATCCATAACGTATATTTAAAAAGAATAAAATCCTTAGGTAGGATTAAGGTACTTCTATAGAGATATTGTAGATAAAGATTTTGCCACCAGACTTTAGCCGATTTCTGTTTTAATAAGGGATTTATTGTTTTAGCACAAATTGAAATGTTTATTATGGGGATGTCTTAAGACTGTTTCATGTTTATGGAGCTCATAAAATTTATGGCATATTATCATTATTCCGACCGAGATGTATGAATGATGTTTTTGTATCGTAAGTATGTATTAACTGGTAAGCTATTCAAATATATAAAAAAGAAATGATTGTAAAGGATAATTACTCTAATTTGGGGAAATTGTTGCAATGGAAGCCATGTGAATGTACCAGGAATCAGCTAAATGTACCAACATAAATGTGTTTGTAGTTTAGGTATATCAGTTAAACACATATCTTCAGGTTTTCGAATTAGTTAAATTTGTGGATGAATTGATAAAATAATTTGTATTTACCCTTACAGGAAGGCTGTATGTATGTGTTTGGAGGAGTCTCACAGATTGACACCATAAGGACGAACGCCGTCCAGAGGATCTGGCTTCAAGTACCTGCACTTGATGAACTATGTTGGGATAACATGTGTACCAAGATGGATGTCGGGAAGTTCAAGCAGGACAAGAAAAATCTTTTAAGTCTCGGTGTACCTATGCACTTTGTTGATCGGTTGTCATAACAACAGGCTCTGATTTGCTGCCACCACACATCTAAGTCTTTCATAACACATTTTTACGTACATGTGATGTCATATTTTGTTGTTGAACGGTACATACTGGCCTACCTCATTATTTTAAGGCATTTTCATCTGCATGTTTGATAGAAAATTTTAATGAATTATTAATCAATTTACATTGGTGATGTTTTGTCCAGTTGATATAACCACGACTACTTGCTCAGTATGTACAATGTATATTAATCAACTTGGTTATGTCACATATAGGTACATTGGTGTGGATGTCATACACACACATGTACAGGAGGGCTCATGATGACATGGACACTGGGGGCAGGTGTCACATAGTTATACACTATTTTGGGGGTTGGGGTTGCATAAACACATTTCAGTGTGTTACAGACACTGAATGTAGGTGTAACATATGGGGTTACATTACCATACTGATGTTCTGGGGTAGTACATGTACCATATTGACATGGACACTGGAGTGGGGGGGGGGAGGGGGTCACATATGGGGGTCACTTTACCATACTGACGTTCTGGGGAAGTACATGTACCATATTAACATGAACACTTGAGGTGGGGGGGGGGGGGGTCACATATGTACACAGAAGGAAGTTAAGTCACATACACATCAGTGTTATGTGATAACTTCAGGATAGACATAGACATTGGGTGGAGGGAATAATGCATTAACCATACACCCCAAGAGTCTACCACGACATAGACTCTTGGGGTGGGAGGGTCACATATCTACTTGGAAGGAAGTTGAGTCACATACACATCAGTGTTATGCACTTACCTGGAGAACACACGTAGAATGGACAGAAAAGTCCCTCAAATGGAGAAAATTTACCAGACAGATATAAACACTGGGAACAGATGTCATATTGACATATAATACTAGGAGAGGTTGCTCATAAGGTTGAGGTGTTTCACATACACAGTGGGGTAACATCAGATAGAGGTTTTGTTTTTATACTGGAGCAACAAAATCAGGAAATTATCATGCTGGATGAAATGTCACCAATGTTAAAATGATTCATTTTGTTAAGAGTCAAGATTGACTTCTTCAGAGTCTTTAATCAGTAATGGGTAGAAATTTCAGTTAGTTCACAATAACAAGACTCCAGTAATTCTTGTTCAGTGCAGTAAAGTATTGTAACGTTGTCACTTTTTTTACACATTTAGGAGATACTTAGGGGAAATCCATTTATCGATACACTGTAGATACTTGCACATACTAAAATTTTGGGGGGTCAGTTTGTGGGGCTCCATGATCATCTGTTTTTGTGGTGAATTCTAATGTGCAAAATACCCTGGTACATAGTAGTATAAAGGAATTTCATACCAGCATTTTCAGCTCCAAATTGTACATATGCAAATTACATAGATTACAAGATCTAGGAAAATTCTTATGGTAAATTATCTTCGTATGAATATAATTTTTTTCTCATTGATAAGAAATCATGCCCGTGTCATGAGAAATGTAATGGCATACCGGAAATGCATTTTAACAAGGAACATGAAATATCATTAGGCGTAATACCTTCATTTTAAGTAATACATACCTAACATTGAAAGCAATATATAATCATTTGTCATTATTCATTGGTTCAGTTTGGTGCAAAAAGATTCATCTTGACCATAGCCATGAAACTTTGAGGAATATATGGAGGTTAGAGAGTTACTGTTAGTAGTGGTGTATGAAAAACTTTGCGATACATATTTCTGATGTATTTTATATACAAATAGTTACATTGACACTGTAGATGACATCATAAACACCATGATATTGTGTTGTGAAATTCTAGTCAACATTAGGTCCCCCACTAGTTTTCATCTTAAGGCAGACCACCTGACATTAAAGTAATTGGATGGATGAATTTCTTTTGGAATTCAATAACTTATCCAGTAGAACTGCATGTTAACCTTTACTTTTGGTCTAATAATTCTAATTTTCTGTTCCTCAATTGAAGTAATGAGAACTGTAGTTTCCAACTTAAATATATAATCCCTTTACGAAACTGACAACATCAATGACAGTACTCGCTATGTTGTGGTAGAGGCAGATTATTTGTTAAATTGAAAAATTTGTTTCATTTCCAATAATTTTATATCTACCAACATAAGGAGTATCTGCTTTTCAAATCTACTATAACCTAGCTTTTTATGTATGGAGCCCCAAGATAACCCAGTCCTTGAGCTTCCTAGCAAACTTGCATGTTGATAAAGTTTGTTGACATATTGTTAACTTGTACTCAATTGTTAATCTAAACTGTTCATGTTTTTACCCTGTTGTGAAGTGTATATAAGGATGTAGATAGTATGATAATTCTTAATTTTAAAACATATGACTTTAGTTTTGAGTTTTAACCAGGTATTTAATCTTTTTTCATTGCAGTTTTCTTTTTTTTTATATAAATTAAATACATGTTATCCTTCCTTAAATATTATTTTCCGTCATACATTTCCATAGGGCATATTCTTACGTTCCTTTTTAACATTTTTTTATCTTCAGATTTTGAAAATATGTTTTTTTTTCTTCAAAAAGAAGTTAGCAATAAACAGCTAGATTATTTTAGATTTAATATTGTATTGTTTTGGAATTTGTTGAATTATTAGTAAAATTTGGACCAAACCAAAAGACTTGTAAGAATCATCATTCAAAACTTGCTGTACTCTACATTAAGTACACGTAGCTGTTTGTTAATTAAAACTATTATTGTTACTTTGAATATTCCACTTTTACCAATAATGTTGATTAAGAGAAATCCCTAGATAACCAATTTTAACATTCTAATTGAAGTTTTTTGTTTAACTTACTTTATCATTTGACTTGGTTTGGTGTTTTAGATTTTGTTTGTACCACAATGACATACTCAGCCCAATGTAGGGTGATAATTATTACGTTTTATGCTATATATACTTACATGTTATATAACATACATTATCGGATACCTATGGTGGATCCCTCTTTGTTTACTCACTCGTAATGAGGTACGTAGTAAGCGAAGCGAGATCAGTCATGGGTATCCGACGATGTATATACATTTGCTCATTCGTTTGTTTATTTTGTATATTCAACTTTTCTAGTCTGTCCTGAACTTATGTTATAAATTACAGTTGTGTAACATTGTGTGAAGTCACCAGGCTGGTCCCTGTATACTGTCTTATATAGTGATTTAGCTTTTTGACTTTTAAAATAAAATTTTCTTAAAACCAGTAAAACCCATACCTCATTCTACATGATCATATTTGAATCTAGTATATCACAAAAGCTGATCCATTCAGGCATGTCATACGGTCATGTCATGAATATGGTACTTTGTGAAACAAAACATCTTGTTTTTCACATTACTGCATAAATGTGTGTATTGTATTTTGATACTCAGTCCAGCTGTTTCCATTTAATGATAACTTCAACTTCACAATAAACAAACAAAATGACATAGATTTTATGGAGTTTTATGATCCACAATACCTGAAAATAACACATTAAAAATTACATTTAAAGGAAAAAAATTGTAATTTTAAAATTGCAATATCAGGAAAATGAAATAACTAGTCTATAAATTATTATTAATTATTTTGTGAAACAGAACATCTTGTTTTTCACGTAACTACATTACTGTGTGTATTGTATTTTCTTATAAATATAACACTACTGCTATGATAATTGTAAAATATCACAAGGAAATAACTAAGCATAATACACGTATGAAGAAAACAAAGTCCACTCTGTTGTAGTTTTGATTGTGCTGTGGTAGTGTCGCTTGTTGATTTATTTTTATCATAGATTTGGTGGCAGGAGCTGACAGTAAGTGTTACTGTGACCAAGTATGTTTGAGAGTCATCGTACATTAGATGTTTTTTCCACAAAACCCTTGATTTCCTAGTGTTGCTGAAAGCACTATGGCAGTGTATTATGTACATGTTCAATTTATCTATGCATGTCTCTTTTGCCACCATAATTCATGCAATGTGCCATGTTTATCATACTTAAAGATGATTAAGATATTTTATTTACACTTTTGAATCATTTGTTTCAACATCTTTCTTGTTCAAAGTTTATTTGTGGTATAATTTTAATGCTTTTTCAAAAAAAATTCATCTAAAATTTTTTGGAAACTCTTGTAATAAAAAGACTTTTTTTTTATTGAAGTTGATTTTTTTTTTAAGATGCTTAATAAAATTTTACCAACTAACGTTTTCCAGAAATAATAATGAAAGTAAAAAATACACTGTAAAGTAAAAGTCCACATGAAAAGTTTGAATAAAAAAACAACAACCATCATATGAATTGTGTAATTTACCTAATATACAGGTGTAAGTATAATATTAATAAATGTACATATTTACTGCTGATGTGGAAGACCTTGACTTAAGGCCAGTTATGTTTTTATTCCATTCCATATACTGGCTGGATATGCAGCCAAACCTCAATTCTTTTTTTTTTACATCAATTATGTTTGAAGATTTATTTTTCTCCTTTATGTTTTGCTTTAGAAGAATTGATTTTTCGAAAATAACTGTATAAATAAAACATGGAGAATACATGTACACTATTGAAAGAAGGAATACAAAGTTTTATATTATACGTATAGTCGAACCTCATTATCTTGAAGTTGATGGGACCGTGAAGAAGTTTCGAGTTAACCGAATATTTGAGTTATGTGAGTTTAAATGCTAGTGTAAAGCTTAATGGTCCAAACAGACGAAATAGTTCAAATTAAACGGGGTTTATCAAGTTATATGAGTTCAAGATAAATAGGTTTGACTATATAGGTTTAATATAACCTAAAATCATTCTTGTCATCTATTTAAATACTATTGAACTTAAAAGATTAAAAATAATAATATAAATATTGAATTAGAATTTTTATAAAATCACAAAATTTGACTAAATTTACTGGTAAAAATTCACTTTTACTCCAACATTCTCATCAATTTTTTTTATTATTATTATTTTTATTTGTACTGTTTGATAATTATGTCATTATTCATAAGATATTCGTCCAACTGGTGTTTACAGCTTTTATGCAATTGGTCTTTGGTAAAATGTGATACAGCTAGCTCTTGCTTTTGTCTATAATGAGTATTAAAATACTGTTATCCAGTGTGTTTATATAGCATGTTAAAAACTGCACACAAAACCACACACATTCTTTTGGAAAAGCACAGGAATTAATCACAATGAAAATGTATTAACGTTCTTAGATTTGCGACATAGAAGTGTATTCTATTTGTTTAATCTTGACATAGTGTGTAACTCTGATGTTAAGCCTTTTGAGATTACCAGTATATAAGAAGATAGCCTGGGTTTCCTCTGGCCCGTCACCAGACGTAAAACATTGTGACAAGTAGGTACTAGACATCTATCTGTCAAAATGTCTAAGTCTGGTGTCGGGGCCAGAGGAAAGTTGGTTTAAAACTAGACGTAAAAGTTAGCTTGGTTATCTCCCCTGGACCAAGCTAGCCTTTGGCTACATGGGGCATGTACACTGTACATCACCAATAAGAATAGATTCTTTTCTTTTTTTTTCAAAAAAAGTGTTTGTATCCAAAGATCATTTTAAATATCAGAGCTGGTATATTTAAGTTAAATTGAGGCATGAGAATGTTGTCCAATTGTATAAATAAAATATGTCGAATGTATTGGGAGTTGAGAAGAATTTCTCCTTTTAATAATAGGTCAGTATAACTGATTGAACTGCAATAATGAAAGAAATAGTAAAATTTAAAATATTGAGAATGTACAGTAAATAAAAATCATTTAAAATAAAATGTTTATATAATTTTTCTTTTCAAAGATACACGATATTATAATATTATGAGAAACATACTGTCAGAAAAACAACTGCCTTTGATGTTGTGAAAATTTACATATTTATTATATTTTGTATTGTTTACAAGCCAAATTGATTACAGTATATGTATACATAAACAATTATTACATATGTATGATGTTATGTAAAATCACAATTTATGTAAAAGGAAAATAAGCTGTTCATTCATGAAAGTACCCGGTATACAATGTATGTACAGTGTACATTTTAAAGGGAAGACTACAAGTTTGAAAGCTGTCATATATCACACATTTGGTAAATGTAGAATTAAAACTTACACTGTTTGTTCATTAAAGTAGATGGAAAACAACAAATTATCAATATTGTGTACAATTTACTAGCATTGTATACAAACAACTAGCACGTAGTTTAAACAAATTGTATACATGTACATTTGCTACATGTACCAACATGTTTTTGATCTATTATAAACAACTAAAATGTATAATGAAAATACATTTTATATATTAACATAGATGTAAACTTGACTGTAAACATTGTTTGTGAAGCTTTAATGCAATGTATTATGGTGTATTAATGTATGCCTGTGTATAACATTTACTTACATGTACATTACATAATTAAGTCACTACAATGTAAATTAATTGTATAGAAAGGCATACAATGTATGTACATTGTATACAAAATGTTTCACATGCATGGACGGAGTGATTTTCCTTTCATGTGGAAAGTGGTGTTATATATTTTATATTACATAATGTTTAGTAGATATGTCTATTAACTATGCTCACATAATATTGTGATTCTTCTACACGTGTGTGATTGATGGTCTGTATGAGAGGGAGAGGAGGGGGGGGGGGGAGCATGAGGATTGGAAGGAGAAAAGGGCAATACTCGAGACTGACGTACATAGAAATTTATCGTACCACTTGTTGGTTACCTTGTAAATTATTGTTTTCTCATTGGTTGTTATTAACGTGTAAATCTATCTTACAATAAATAAGTAAAAAAAATCACAAATTATCAACTTTTATTCGCTTACTAAAAAGAAATATATCATTACTGAGATTTGAGGTTGGTAAGAATTCAGTGTAAGCCTGGAAATTGACATCGACTCAAAACTTAAGTAGATCGTAGAAAATGACTTTTTTTTTTTTACTTCTTGTCCTTCCCAATCTTTCTCCAAAGAAACATGTACATTTGATGATATACCGGGCGTAAGCATGTTTCAGTTGAAGTATTTGGGTATGACAATAGCTTACATATCAACTTTGTATGTTTGTGTTTTAAGATTGTATGAGAAGTATATAGGTTGAATCCAATAAATAATAAATTTAAGTTTATTGTAATCAGTGCAAATGATATGTTTCATTATCTATTTCTTAAGAGGATCCTGTCTTTGTTAAGGCAGCTAACTTCAGTCCCCCAAGCCACTGATATGTTCTTTTCATCCTTCTATTAGGTATCCTTTTTAGCCTTGACCAGCTGTAACTTCTGTTCAGCTGCTCAGTTTACTATTTTTTAATTTCAAATTCTCTTACAAGACTAAGAAAGCTTGATTTTATGGATGGATTCTCAACAAATTAATCAATATTTTAATCATACCAAGAATGTTTTTCATGTAGCAAGGAATTTCTGAATGTGCCAATAATTTGGTAAATCTGTTAAACAAAGGATGAGTGTTAGAAAATTGAAAACATTTTTTTTCTTTCAGTAAAGAGCCATATACTGCCATTCAGGAAACGTTTAGTTCAACAATTTAATAAACTGAGATAAAAAGATATATTAACCTATATATTTGAGATTAAAAGGTATATTTATAGTATTTATAGAGCAATCACAGGCCATATTTGTCTCTGCTTCATTCTGTATATCCATGGATAGAAATATCTTGGCTGTGGTACAGCTGGCTTCCAGCAGCCATCCACTCAAAATATTGGACATCATTGCTTGAATTTAATACATCATTTACAAAAAGAAGTATCCATTGTAAAAAAGACCAAGTGGATAACCCTTCAACAGCAGGAAATAGTATTAGAGGTGGGTGCAGGGTTTGTTTAAGAAGCAGACTACAAATTACGGTATGCTTAAGGTTCTCACCATATGCTGAGGTGGGGGCAGTATGCTCGAGCTTGTCTGAAAGAATCAGAAATAGTATGCAGAGATGGGGGCAGGGTTTGCTTCAGAAAATATTACATATTATGGTAAGCTTGAGTGTGACAGAATCAGAAACACTAGTATTATGGAACGTAGGAGTTCAAAGCAGATGTTTTAGAACATATTACATTGAGTGATTGTGAGAGAACCAGTATTGGTACAAAATGTTTCCTTTTAAATGCACAGATGTTTTAGAACTTTACACTGCATGAGCATGACTGAATCGAAAATAGTATGGAATAAAAGTTTATGTTTGAGAACATTATGCCGTGTTGTTTAGAAAGAATCAGACTGCAAGAAGAGATATTCTTTTATTGTATTGCAATAATTTTTATCTTGAATGGTATGTCAATGGACATTGAATGTCTATATAAGTGTTCATCATCCATTGTTTGGAGTCATATATAAACAATAATTTCTATTACATTGCATCAATGTTTAACTATTGAAAGGATGTGAGATAATTGATTTTGAAGAAAAAAAGTTTTCTCACATATTTATGATATTGGGCACTATCCTGCCATGAGTCTGTTACTTCAGCTTCACATATGAATTTTTTTTTTGAGACTAAGACCAAGTCTTCGATGATAAAATACAACTTATGTATTGTCATGTTGAAAAAGGTTACTAATTATGCTTCTTGTAATGCACTTTCCAATATTATGTTAACAAATATTGGTGTGGGACTTTGTAACCATTTACCACTTACCTACACTGATATCCATTAAAGAAAAGGAATTCTTTTTATTTGTTATCTTTTTGTTTCACATTTGTCCACTCACATAAAATATTTTTACATCTGGTTTTAAAGGTGCACTTCCAGCAATACTTGGGCACCCCTCATCAACAAAATATTTCTGTAACAAATGGAACATCAATGTATTTATGTGGTAATGATTCCAAAACAGAAATGTACAGACGAGTGACCTCCAAATGGAATTACAGAATTGGTTAAAAAACAGATAATATTCCCATAGTGCATTAAGCAATAAATTTTGAAATTTGTGATGGATCTCGACCCATCAATTGGGCCTGGACTGCTTCCTGAGGAAAATGAGGCCAACTTCCAACACATGCTTTATACCACATGAACACACTAACTCTGGGCCTTTAGCTTCTTGGAAAGAAGAAGCTTAAAAATTCCTTGACACTTTTGACCCCTGAGACGTTGAAAGTGAGTGAGATCATTTATCTGAACAAACTATATATATAGCCCTGTATACCAGCTTGCTACAGGCCAAATATTGGTTCTCTAAGTTTTCATTTTTTGAGAAGTCGAAAATGAAAACTGTTTATTGATGCACAGCAGTGGATAAAAGACAATCAGATTGTATAAAGTGACCTAAAAAGTCTGCAAAGGAATGACCTGACCCCACAGGGAGAAGAGAGAATTTGACCTTACTCCACCAGGAGAATTTGACCTAGCTTACAAAATGAATGGCTTACTCAATTTGTTTGTTAAAATGAATGACCTAGACCTACTTTCAGTGTCAAAGGGGTCAAAGTCTTCAAGCAACCTCTTAAAAAAACTGAAGGCCCAGGGTACTGATATTTGGCCTGTAGCATGCTGGAATGAAGGGCTACCAAGTTTGTTAAAATGAATTTTGGTTAGACTAACCCAAAGTCTTCACCCACAATTTATAGAATTTTGCTTTGTCTGTAGTTTTGTGACTTACATTGTGCATGAACTTTTCACATTTCAAACTTTTTCCCAAGCATAAGTTTGATTGCTCAGCTAAACCTGAGATGTATGGTTCTGACCAAGTGTTGTTATTTTTCGGGCAAGTCCAAAATTAGTCCGGCCAAATATTTAGGTCAGAGATTCAGAATCTTTCAAACTAGTCCAAAATACACTTGCTGCCTGTCCACCATTTTGAAAAACATGATTTAAACTTATCTCAACTTTCACGAAATGATCTTAAAGGGATAATCCTAAACAATTGTGGTAGCCATTGGAAAGCCTTGAAACTTAATTCTTTCCACATTCACCATTGATGAATTATGTCAATTTTATGTTATCTAAATCAATTCTCCAGTTGTCCTTAATTCTTGACAGTCAACAATAGCTAAATGAAACTTAAAACCAGTTTGTTTTCAGTTAAACAAATTACAATGGAACTGACCGATACTATGCATTCTCTTATGTTATAGTCAGGTGACCGTTATATACAAGGCCCATGGGCTTGTTGTTGGGAAGAAGTTGTTTGAAGGTTTTAACATATTTGACCCTTGCATTCTTGAAAGCGAGTCAAGATCGTTCATTTGAACAAACATGCCAAAAATTAAGTCTTTAAGCTTTTCATCCCAGGCTAGCATGATACAAGCCTTAAATAATCCTGAGTTAGTCCTAATCGACCTAGTGTTGTTTTTTTTTGGGCTAGTCCAAAGGGTTTCGACTCTGACCCGCTAAATATTGGGACCACCCGCCGGCTGTCCCAATAAGGTAAGGGATTCAGAACCCTTAAGCCTAGTCCAAAATACACTATGGACAGCATATCTGTATGTGTTTTAACAATTTCGAGTGGTCAAAGTGTTCCAACATTTTACCACTAGCCCTCCACCTCTTGGTTGTGAATTTGAATCTCCAGTGGGAAGGTTGCCAGGTACTGACGGTAGGTTGGTGATTTTTCTCCGGTTACTCTGGCTTTCCTCCACCTCCAAAACCTGCCACGTCATAAAATGACCCGGGCTGTTTATAGGATGTAAAACTAAATAAACCAAACATTTAACAATTCCTCTCCAATAAACATGTATTCAAAATACAGTTAACGACTGGTCATATTGTCATTAGGGCCTGTCCTGCCCTGCCCTTAAAGACTTAATTCTTTGCAACAGCTGTCGGGCTTTGCCGTGTGCTGTGCATACATTTTTCACATTTCAAGCTTCTGAAGTACTGGTGAGATTGAGCTAAAACTTGCCCGAGTTGGTTCTGACCCAAGTGTTATTATTTTTCAGGCTTGTATGAAATTTAATATGCCTGGAGCCTGTCTGCCATTTTGAAAAACATAACTTAAAACCTGGTAGCCCTTTAACCCAACATGCTACAGTCCAAATATCAGTATCCTGGACCTTTTGGTTAATGGGAAGAAGTTGCTTGTAGATTTCAAGACCTTTGACCCTTGTAACAATTATAATGAAATAGTGGTAATCAAAATCTATATTAATTTTGTTATAACTTTGCATGAAGAAGTTTAATTACATTTATTCATGACTGACCTTTTTATTCACTTCCTCCAAACTAAAGCATTACATGGAAAGTGTGAAGATCTTGACTCTATTACCATACAGGCACTGATGAAGATGAATACAAGACTGGATGACTCTCTGGATCCAATTCCTTAAGTCATGATATGGAGTTTAATAAGATCAATTTCCTACTTCAAAACTATTCTCTGGGAACACTATAAGAATTTGCCCACTGGCAAGCTACCTATTAGAACTTTTTCAATTAGTCACAACAAAAATTCCTTAGTATTAAACTTGCATTCAAAATACATTGACCGACACCTTTAAAGAATTTTGGAAACAACATATGTACTGTCCACATTGCCATCAGGGTCTGCCCCTCCCTTGAGGACTTGGTCCCTGGCAACAGCCTTTCCAAATTATACACGGTAAATTTGCTGAGATAAAATTTGGAAATACAAATACTACCAGAATGATTCCTTAGACCTTGGTCCCATCCCTTGCAACTTAAACAATCTATTGATTTTAATGAGATTAATTTGCTATGCTTGCCAATACCTTGGTCAGTAATACAGGACCTTCTGGCCTCTTGTGATTGCTTTGTATGCTCATACTTTTAAGCTTACATGTAAACTTCACCAATGCCAGAAGAACCATGTACATACCAATACAAATAAAAAGATAAATAATCAAATGAAACATGATTTCAAATGCTTTAATGGATATTAAAGATACATAATTCAAATATGAGTAAAAAGTGATGTTGAACAAATATAGTCGATGACTTCTAGGAATCCTACACTTATGTCAGCATTCAATTTGTCCCGATATTTCTAATTCACCCGGTAAAACATGAATGTACAAAACAGTGTGCCTTTTATCACAGTCAGCCAACTCACACAGAATATCAAACCTGCTGACAGTACACACTTATTTCAACACACATGTATGTACATGTTCATATAAAACATACAAAAACAATTTAAAAGGATTTAATAATACATTTAGATTCACACTGTACTTATGAATATGTCATGATATTCTTAAAATTCATATTACTGTATAAGCATTGATCGGAAATTCAAATATTCCATGTTGGAAGATCAAGAATGATAAAACATACAATATCTGTTGATTGATTCACTGAAAACTTGAATAAATAATTTACACAAAGCAGAATATAAAATGTATCTTTTATTATAATATTAATTTAAGTCAAAATATATGGCAAATGCTATGTGAAATTCATTAAACAACCAATCATAATGACATGTATTGAATGATTTTGTATAATTTTGTACACTATTTGTAGTTCAGTAAGGATCTGCCTATCAAGAGAGGTAAGAACAAAGGAATTTCTGGTATATTGAAATCAAGCCATCCTCGATATCTAGGGGTTGCAATTACCTACACTCTATACATCCCCAGGTTACATTTTTTTGTATGTCATGGCAAAACTAAAAGCTTGGTGAAAAAAAGACCAATCATTAGGCTGATGCCTGTCCTTTGAAGATTACAAAGGAGACGCAAGTGATTTCAAAGCCTGTTGATTTCAACCGTTATGTGACCACAAGATTCTTTTGATGTACATCAAAGGGTTGAACCAGTCTTCTCGTCTCATTGACAAGGTGGTGTACACAGAGCCTTCAGTTTTACCATGCCATATTCCCTTGGTGTAGAGGGCGTACATGATCATAACCCCTGGATATGGAGGATGAAATCAAGCAGGAAACAGGTACTGTAACCTGATGTCCATTGTCCAGTGAATCTTTTCATTTAAAAGCCTTGTAGATTAAGTGCTGCTATAAGTCTATTACTGCAGTGGACGTTAACAATATCACAATTTTAAATACCGGTATGTCATTTCTGATAAATTGGAGAACATGTTACAAGTTAATTAAGGAATTCTATTGATTTTTAGTTGAACATCATTTCCCCCCCCCCCATAATTCTGACAAACTATTTTGAACTCTTTTCACATACACAAATCAAATACTGGTAGATTGAAACAAACCCACTTGATATAAGAGATGACAAATGCAAAATTTTCTGAAAATTGTTAAACTGATAAATATCTACTAGGTAAATTATTCAAATTATAAATATGAAATTAAGGGCTTGAGATACTGACCTCAGAAATATATATTTTTTCTACATAGGGTTATTGCATCTACCAAGTACATCAAGACATTGTTAAAAATAATGTGCATGTATTCTTTCCTTCACAACATTTTAAGTAAATTGTTTGAGGAAATTTAAAACACCCAATATCTGACAAAGAATCTTCCTTCATAAACGTTGACAAGAAACTAACTAACAATTAGTTTCATGATGTTTATTTTACTGAATTTAAAAATAAAAAGAAGAAATTACAGCAATTAAAGTTTAAGTTTAGTCTTTGAAAAAGTAAATTTCACAACTTTCTATGGTGCATCTATATATATATCAACTTTCTTAAAATGTTTGTTTTAGACAATTTCAGTCTTACAGATGACATACAATAAAGATAAAATTGCAAAGACAAAATTAAGTGTCAATAAATATCATGTCATTCGCTCATGTCCATTTACATTTCCATTAGCATTCACACGAAGCTTGTTGGCTGCTAGTCTCTCTATGTCGTCCAGGCTTAAATTTTTCAGCTGACCATAGAAATCCTGAAACATTGAGTAGTAAAGCAGATGTAATCTAATATTTAGTAACATTGTTTAAACAAGGGGCCCATCCAAAGGGTCAGTATCATGTGCACTTGCCTAGATATTTGTGCATACATATTCTAAATAAAAGTGTCTTGCAAATACTTCCATATTTCCTTGGCTTAAGAATCTTTATTATGACCCATTGCTTCCTAGATGTTTAAATATATATATCAATATACCTGATTTCTGTGACCTTGAAGTAGTTCAAAGTCATTCGCCAGGTACCTACTGAACAAGAATCAGTACACCAGCCATTTTGGTTATAATTCAGAAGGAGATTTTAAAATCTTTTCTTACATTTAACCCCTCTGACGTTTATTTGATGAAACTTCATAACACTCTGTCCAAGGTACCCACTGGTGCAATCTCATTTCTCTAGACCTTTTGCTTTTGGGTTTTCAGAAGAAACAAAAAGCCCAATGGGCCTGCATCGCTCACCTGGTATCAATCTCTGACTTATATTATAGTGTAACCCTAAAGTCCCCTAAAATCTTTTAATGTAAGACATTTAGAAGAACATCTTAAGATTTAAACATATTTTACCTCTGTGACCTTATAAGACAACATCATTTTCATTTTCAAATTTTGTTTGGCTTCATCCCAGGACGCTACCAGCCAAATATCATGTCTCTAGGCAAATAAAGATCAAGGTCATTTCTTTTCGCAAACTTTGTCAGGCTTCATCCAAGAAACCTTTCAGCCAAATGTCATGCTTCTAGGGCTTTTGGTACTTCAGAAGAAGTCGTTTGAATGTTTTAAAAGATTTGACCCCTGTGACCTTGAATATAGGTCAAGGTCATTTCTTTTCACAAACTTTGTCCGGCTTCATCCAAGGAACCTTTCAGCCAAATATCATGCTTCCAGGGCTTTTGGTATTTCAGAAGAAGTCGTTTGAAGGTTTTAACAGATTTGACCCCTGTGACCTTGAATATAAGTCAAGGTCATTTCTTTTCGCAAAATTTGTTTGGCTTCATCCAAGAAACATTTCAGCCAAATGTCATGCTTCTAGGGCTTTTGGTATTTCAGAAGAAGTCGTTTAAATGTTTTAACAGATTTGACCCCTGTGACCTTGAATATAAGTCAAGGTCATTTCTTTTCGCAAACATTGTCGGGCTTCATCCAAGGAACCTTTCAGCCAAATATCATGCTTCCAGGGCTATTGGTATTTCAGAAGAAGTCGTTTAAAGGTTTAAACAGATTTGACCCCTGTGACCTTGAATATAGGTCAAGGTCATTCTCTTCGCAAACTTTGTCGGGCGTCATCAAAGGAACATTTCAGCCAAATATCATGCCTCTAGGGCTTTTGGTA
Source organism: Mimachlamys varia (assembly GCA_947623455.1). NCBI lineage: Eukaryota > Metazoa > Mollusca > Bivalvia > Pectinida > Pectinidae > Mimachlamys > Mimachlamys varia. The sequence continues at coordinate 37,449,282 of OX392534.1, forward strand.
TTTCAGAAGAAGTCGTTTGAAGGTTTTAACAGATTTGACCCCTGTGACCTTGAATATAAGTCAAGGTCATTTTTTTCGCAAAATTTGTTGGGCTTCATCTAAGAAACATTTCAGCCAAATGTCATGCTTCTAGGGTTTTTGGTATTTCAGAAGAAGTCGTTTGAAGGTTTTAACAGATTTGACCCCTGTGACCTTGAATATAGGTCAAGGTCATTTTTTTTCGCAAACTTTGTCGGGCTTCATCCAAGGAACCTTTCAGCCAAATATCATACTTCTAGGGCTTTTGGTATTTCAGAAGAAGTCGTTTAAATGTTTTAACAGATTTGACCCCTGTGACCTTGAATATAAGTCAAGGTCCTTTTTTTTCGCAAACTTTGTCCGGCTTCATCCAAGGAACCTTTCAGTTAAATATCATGCTTCCAAGGCTTTTGCTATTTCAGAAGAAGTCGTTTAAAGGTTTAAACAGATTTGACCCCTGTGACCTTGAATATAGGTCAAGGTCATTTTTTTTCGCAAACTTTCTCCGGCTTCATCCAAGAAACATTTCAGCCAAATGTCATGCTTCTAGGGTTTTTGGTATTTCAGAAGAAGTCGTTTAAAGGTTTTAACAGATTTGACCCCTGTGACCTTGAATATAGGTCAAGGTCATTTTTTTCGCAAACTTTCTCGGGCTTCATCCAAGGAACCTTTCAGCCAAATGTCATGCTTCTAGGGTTTTTGGTATTTCAGAAGAAGTCGTTTAAATGTTTTAACAGATTTGACCCCTGTGACCTTGAATATAGGTCAAGGTCATTTTTTTTCGCAAACTTTCTCGGGCTTCATCCAAGGAACCTTTCAGCCATATGTCATGCTTCTAGGGCTTTTGGTATTTCAGAAGAAGTCGTTTAAATGTTTTAACAGATTTGACCCCTGTGACCTTGAATATAGGTCAAGGTCATTTCTTTTCTCAAACTTTGTCGGGCTTCATCCAAGGAACCTTTCAGCCAAATATCATGCTTCCAGGGCTTTTGGTATTTCAGAAGAAGTCGTTTAAATGTTTTAACAGATTTGACCCCTGTGACCTTGAATATAGGTCAAGGTCATTTCTTTTCGCAAACTTTGTCGGGGGTCATCAAAGGAACCTTTCAGCCAAATATCATGCCTCTAGGGCTTTTGGTATTTCAGAAGAAGTCGTTTGAAGGTTTTAACAGATTTGACTCTTGTGACCTTGAATATAGGTCAAGGTCATTTTTTTTCGCAAACTTTGTTGGGCTTCATCCAAGGAACCTTTCAGCCAAATGCCATGTTTCTAGGGCTTTTTGTATTTCAGAAGAAGTCGTTTAAAGGTTAAAATAGATTTAACCTCACTGTGACCTTGAATATTGGTCAAGGTCATTTCTTTTCGCAAACTTTATTTGGCTTCATCCAAGGAAGCTACTGGTCAAATATGAAGTCTCTAAGCCTGACGGTATTTTAGAAGAAGTTGTTTGAAGGTTTTGACATTATTGACCCCTGTGACCTTGAAATTAGGTCAAAGTGATTTTTTTTCGCAAACTTTGTTCAGCTCCTTCCAAGAAATCTACCAGCCAAATTTCATGTCACTGGGCCTTTCAGTATTTAAGAAGAAGTCGTTTAAAGGAAAAAGTTATCGGACGCAGGACGGACGGACGGACGACGGACGCTGCACCATCACATAAGCTCACTTGGCCCTTCGGGCCAGGTGAGCTAATTATTTAAGTTTAACAGTGTTTTTCCATGTTTGAACTCTTTGAACTTTAATTTAGGTCAAGGTCATTATTTGAGAAAACTTGATAGTTCTTCATGCATGGTACTTACTGTCCAAGTATCAGCTCTATTGGCTTTCTGCTAATCCAAAGGATTATTTCATATTTTTAAATATTTGACCCCTGTGCCCTTCAAAGTAGGTCAAGTTCATTCATTTGAGAAAACTTCATAGCACTTTGTCCCAGGTACCCACCAGCAAATATTTTTATCCTAGTGTCTCAAGTTCTCACAACAAAGTTTTTTACGGACAACAGACAACACACCATTATAAGCTCAACTGGCACTTTGTGCCATGAGAGTTAATGACACTTATATAGGCACCACATATTTTCTATATATATGATAGTATACACAAACTTGTAGTCAATTTGATATACATTGTATCAGGTAGGGATAGATCCACTGTATTGCTCCTTGCATGCACAAAATATCTTACATGTGTATTTTATCAACAGTGCTTAGTTATACACCACTTCAGCATATACAACCAGAAAATTCAATTATATTCATCAATTATATTCAAATATATTCATCAATTATATTCAAACCTAAATGTTAAAGATTTTTATCATTAGAACTCAGATTGCTACATGTGCTTCATAGACAAAGACTTCCTATATTTAAAGGTAATCTTCACTGTGGCTAAAACAGTGTTTGTTCAAGATAGTCTCTACATATAATGTACCGGGTAAAGCAGACAATTTTCTCACCTTTTGAAATTCTAATAGGACTTTCCGTGCATCTGATTTAGTAAAATGTCTCTGAAGGAATTCGTACAGTTTATCCCACAGAACTGTAGTGGTGGAGGACCCCATTTCACTCGGTAGGATAGGTGTTCCTACAGGGGTCTGACCCGGTGTAATCGGCGTACTCGCACCAGACATATCACCTTTCTTTTGGAATAGAAACAGTTTGTCGCCATCAGAAATATGGTAGTCTGACAGTCTTTTTCCATCTGAAATAACAAAAAAATCCCTATCTTATATATTTCGTCATCAACAAAGTAGAAAATTTCTCAGGGAGATTCCAGTAAAATATCTATTTCACTCTGAGACTCTTCATCATTTTGATATTTCAAGGTTTGGAAATTTATTTTGCTACTTTCTATAATGTTCATAAATGTTTCTCAACAGATTGAGTTCCAACTTATAAGTCACAACTCAAACTCTGTTTAAAACAAACAAAAACTCATGTTGTTTATTACCTGTGAGTGTCTTTCCCTTAAATACCAGTTTCTGCTGGGCAGCAGGCATACAAAACTGCATCTCTAAAATACCTTTTACATCTTCTATTGTATGACTCGGGGATACCTTCAACAAAAAAAAAGATAACTTGAAGGCACAGTTAAAATGTTATAATTATAGCATGAAAGACAAAACAAAAAGTAACCCCAGGCCATATTCATTTATTGTATTTCAAAATGTAGAACCAATTAGAGCAGAGGCTATGAAATAAGGTCAGACCTAGTAATACAAATGTATAATGCTTTCCAGGAAGTCTTCACAGAAAAGCCTTACACGGCTGTAACAATGTATACTTCTTTCCAGGAAGTCTTCACAGAAAAGTCTTACAAGGCTGTAACAATGTATACTGCTTTCCAGGAAGTCTTCACAGAAAAGTCTTACAAGGCTGTAACAATGTAAACTGCTTTCCAGGAAGTCTTCACAGAAAAGTCTTACACGGCTGTAACAATGTATGCTGCTTTCCAGGAAGTCTTCACAGAAAAGTCTTACAAGGCTGTAACAATGTATGCTGCTTTCCAGGAAGTCTTCACAGAAAAGCCTTACAAAGCTGTAACAATGTATACTGCTTTCCAGGAAGTCTTCACAGAAAAGTCTTACACGGCTGTAACAATGTATACTGCTTTCCAGGAAGTCTTCACAGAAAAGTCTTACACGGCTGTAACAATGTATACTGCTTTCCAGGAAGTCTTCACAGAAAAGCTTTCCAAGGCTGTAACAATGTATACTGCTTTCCAGGAAGTCTTCACAGAAAAGTCTTACACGGCTGTAACAATGTATACTGCTTTCCAGGAAGTCTTCACAGAAAAGTCTTACAAGGCTGTAACAATGTATACTGCTTTCCAGGAAGTCTTCACAGAAAAGTCTTACAAGGCTGTAACAATGTATATATACTGCTTTCCAGGAAGTCTTCACAGAAAAGTCTTCCAGGGCTGTAACAATGTATGCTGCTTTCCAGGAAGTCTTCACAGAAAAGTCTTACAAGGCTGTAACAATGTATGCTGCTTTCCAGGAAGTCTTCACAGAAAAGCTTTACAAGGCTGTAACAATGTATGCTGCTTTCCAGGAAGTCTTCACAGAAAAGTCTTACAAGGCTGTAACAATGTATGCTGCTTTCCAGGAAGTCTTCACAGAAAAGTCTTACAAGGCTGTAACAATGTATGCTGCTTTCCAGGAAGTCTTCACAGAAAAGTCTTACAAGGCTGTAACAATGTATGCTGCTTTCCAGGAAGACTTCACAGAAAAGCCTTACAAGGCTGTAACAATGTATGCTGCTTTCCAGGAAGTCTTCACAAAAAAGCCTTACAAGGCTGTAACAATGTATACTGCTTTCCAGGAAGTCTTCACATAAAGGCCTTACAGGGCTGTAACAATGTATACTGCTTTCCAGGAAGTCTTCATATAAAAGCCTTACAAGGCTGTGACAATGTATACTGCTATCCAGGAAGTCTTCAGAGAAAAGCCTTACACGGCTGTAACAATGTATACTGCTTTCAAGGAAGTCTTCACATAAAAGCCTTACAAAGCTGTAACAAACTTCTGCAAAGCTGCCAGGGGTTATACGTAAAAATGTCTTTTAATAATAGACAAATCAATTGTACAGGCCACTAGTAAATTGTATCAAATGACCTGGGACTCACAAATATATATTTATACAGTACCCAATCCCTGCAAACTTAATTAAACAAGAGGCCCAATGGGCCTGCATCGCTCACCTGGTATCAATCTCTGACTTATATTATAGTGTAACCCTAAAGTCCCCTAAAATCTTTTAATGTAAGACATTTAGAAGAACATCTTAAGATTTAAACATATTTTACCCCTGTGACCTTATAAGACAACATCATTTTCATTTTCAAATTTTGTTTGGCTTCATCCAAGGAACCTTTCAGCCAAATATCATGCTTCTAGGGCTTTTGGTATTTCAGAAGAAGTCGTTTAAATGTTTTAAAAGATTTGACCTGTGACATTGAATATAGGTCAAGGTCATTTCTTTTCACAAACTTTGTCATGCTTCATCCAAGGAACCTTTCAGCCAAATATCATGCTTCTAGGGCTTTTGGTATTTCAGAAGTCGTTTAAAGGTTTTAACAGATTTGACCCCTGTGACCTTGAATAAAGGTCAAGGTCATTTCTTTTCGCAAACTTTGTCCGGCTTCATCCAACGAACCTTTCAGCCAAATATCATGCTTCTAGGGCTTTTGGTATTTCAGAAGAAGTCGTTTAAAGGTTTTAACAGATTTGACCCCTGTGACCTTGAATATAGGTCAAGGTCATTTCTTTTCGCAAACTTTGTCCGGCTTTATCCAACGAACCTTTCAGCCAAATATCATGCTTCTAGGGCTTTTGGTATTTCAGAAGAAGTTGTTTAAAGGTTTTAACAGATTTGACTCCTGTGACCTTGAATATAGGTCAAGGTCATTTCTTTTCGCAAACTTTGTCCGGCTTCATCCAAGGAACCTTTCAGCCAAATATCATGCTTCCAGGGCTTTTGGTATTTCAGAAGAAGTCGTTTAAAGGTTTTAACAGATTTGACCCCTGTGACCTTGAATATAAGTCAAGGTCATTTCTTTTCGCAAACTTTGTCCGGCTTGATCCAAGAAACCTTTCAGCCAAATATCATGCTTCTAGGGCTTTTGGTATTTCAGAAGAAGTCATTTAAAGGTTTTAACAGATTTGACTCCTGTGACCTTGAATATAGGTCAAGGTCATTTCTTTTCGCAAACTTTGTCCGGCTTCATCCAACGAACCTTTCAGCCAAATATCATGCTTCTAGGGCTTTTGGTATTTCAGAAGAAGTCGTTTAAAGGTTTTAACAGATTTGACCCCTGTGACCTTGAATATAGGTCAAGGTCATTCCTTTTCGCAAACTTTGTCGGGCTTCATCCAAGGAACCTTTCAGCCAAATATCATGCTTCTAGGGCTTTTGGTATTTCAGAAGAAGTCGTTTAAAGGTTTTAACAGATTTGACTCCTGTGACCTTGAATATAGGTCAAGGTCATTTCTTTTCACAAACTTTGTCGGGCTTTATCCAAGGAACCTTTCAGCCAAATATCATACTTCTAGGGCTTTTGGTATTTCAGAAGAAGTCGTTTAAAGGTTTTAACAGATTTGACCCCTGTGACCTTGAATAAAAGTCAAGGTCATTTCTTTTCGCAAACTTTGTCCGGCTTTATCCAAGAAACCTTTCAGCCAAATATCATGCTTCTAGGGCTTTTGGTATTTCAGAGGAAGTCGTTTAAAGGTTTTAACAGATTTGACCTCTGTGACCTTGAATATAGGTCAAGGTCATTTCTTTTCGCAAACTTTGTCGGGCTTCATCCAATGAACCTTTCAGCCAAATATCATGCTTCTAGGGCTTTTGGTATTTCAGAAGAAGTCGTTTAAAGGTTTTAAAAGATTTGACCCCTGTGACCTTGAATATAAGTCAAGGTCATTTCTTTTCGCAAACTTTGTCCGGCTTCATCCAACGAACCTTTCAGCCAAATATCATGCTTCTAGGGCTTTTGGTATTTCAGAAGAAGTCGTTTAAAGGTTTTAACAGATTTGACCCCTGTGACCTTGAATATAGGTCAAGGTCATTTCTTTTCGCAAACTTTGTCGGGCTTCATCCAAGGAACCTTTCAGCCAAATATCATGCTTCTAGGGCTTTTGGTATTTCAGAAGAAGTCGTTTAAAGGTTTTAACAGATTTGACTCCTGTGACCTTGAATATAGGTCAAGGTCATTTCTTTTCACAAACTTTGTCGGGCTTTATCCAAGGAACCTTTCAGCCAAATATCATACTTCTAGGGCTTTTGGTATTTCAGAAGAAGTCGTTTAAAGGTTTTAACAGATTTGACCCCTGTGACCTTGAATAAAAGTCAAGGTCATTTCTTTTCGCAAACTTTGTCCGGCTTTATCCAAGAAACCTTTCAGCCAAATATCATGCTTCTAGGGCTTTTGGTATTTCAGAGGAAGTCGTTTAAAGGTTTTAACAGATTTGACCTCTGTGACCTTGAATATAGGTCAAGGTCATTTCTTTTCGCAAACTTTGTCGGGCTTCATCCAATGAACCTTTCAGCCAAATATCATGCTTCTAGGGCTTTTGGTATTTCAGAAGAAGTCGTTTAAAGGTTTTAAAAGATTTGACCCCTGTGACCTTGAATATAAGTCAAGGTCATTTCTTTTCGCAAACTTTGTCCGGCTTCATCCAAGGAACCTTTCAGCCAAATATCATGCTTCTAGGGCTTTTGGTATTTCAGAAGAAGTCGTTTAAAGGTTTTAAAAGATTTGACCCCTGTGACCTTGAATATAGGTCAAGGTCATTTCTTTTCGCAAACTTTGTCCGGCTTCATCCAAGGAACCTTTCAGCCAAATATCATGCTTCCAGGGCTTTTGGTATTTCAGAAGAAGTCGTTTAAAGGTTTTAACAGATTTGACCCCTGTGACCTTGAATATAGGTCAAGTTCATTTCTTTTCGCAAACTTTGTCCGGCTTCATCCAAGGAACCTTTCAGCCAAATATCATGCTTCTAGGGCTTTTGGTATTTCAGAAGAAGTCGTTTAAAGGTTTTAACAGATTTGACTCCTGTGACCTTGAATATAGGTCAAGGTCATTTCTTTTCACAAACTTTGTCGGGCTTTATCCAAGGAACCTTTCAGCCAAATATCATACTTCTAGGGCTTTTGGTATTTCAGAAAAAGTCGTTTAAAGGTTTTAACAGATTTGACCCCTGTGACCTTGAATAAAAGTCAAGGTCATTTCTTTTCGCAAAATTTGTCCGGCTTTATCCAAGAAACCTTTCAGCCAAATATCATGCTTCTAGGGCTTTTGGTATTTCAGAGGAAGTCGTTTAAAGGTTTTAACAGATTTGACCTCTGTGACCTTGAATATAGGTCAAGGTCATTTCTTTTCGCAAACTTTGTCGGGCTTCATCCAATGAACCTTTCAGCCAAATATCATGCTTCTAGGGCTTTTGGTATTTCAGAAGAAGTCGTTTAAAGGTTTTAAAAGATTTGACCCCTGTGACCTTGAATATAAGTCAAGGTCATTTCTTTTCGCAAACTTTGTCCGGCTTCATCCAAGGAACCTTTCAGCCAAATATCATGCTTCTAGGGCTTTTGGTATTTCAGAAGAAGTCGTTTAAAGGTTTTAACAGATTTGACCCCTGTGACCTTGAATATAGGTCAAGGTCATTTCTTTTCGCAAACTTTGTCGGGCTTCATCCAACGAACCTTTCAGCCAAATATCATGCTTCCAGGGCTTTTGGTATTTCAGAAGAAGTCGTTTAAAGGTTTTAACAGATTTGACCCCTGTGACCTTGAATATAGGTCAAGTTCATTTCTTTTCGCAAACTTTGTCCGGCTTCATCCAACGAACCTTTCAGCCAAATATCATGCTTCTAGGGCTTTTGGTATTTCAGAAGAAGTCGTTTAAAGGTTAAAATAGATTTAACCTCACGGTGACCTTGAATATTGGTCAAGGTCATTTCTTTTCGCAAACTTTATTTGGCTTCATCTAAGGAAGCTACTGGTCAAATATGAAGTCTCTATGCCTGACGGTATTTTAGAAGAAGTTGTTTGAAGGTTTCGACATTTTTGACCCCTGTGACCTTGAAATTAGGTCAAAGTGATTTTTTTTCGCAAACTTTGTTCAGCTCCTTCAAAGAAATCTACCAGCCAAATTTCATGTCACTGGGCCTTTCAGTATTGTAGAAGAAGTCGTTTAAAGGAAAAAGTTGACGGACGCAGGACGGACGGACGGACGACGGACGGACGGACGGACAACGGACGCTGCACCATCACATAAGCTCACTTGGCCCTTCGGGCCAGGTGAGCTAATAATGAAATCTGGCAAGGGGTTCATGTGTCATCTTGTACACAAGGCTATCAAAGAAACGCATACACAAGCACAAGCTTTTGAAAGAGATTGCCATATTAGCCCTATAATTATGTGTGTGTTGGGGGCATCATTGAGATCCAGGGTTTATGCTCACCTACCCTCTCTGCACCCCTGGAATATGTCACGGAAAACCTGAAAGTTCTGTGCGCGCACCTTGTTGAAGAGACAAGAAGACTGATCTGACCCTTAAATACACCAAAAGAATCTTGTGGTCACATAACAGTAAAACTTGACAGGCTTTGAAGTCGGTTGCGGCTCCTTTGTAATCTTCAAAGGACAGACATGCAGCCTAGTGATTGGTCAGTTTCATTCACCTGAGCATGCCTTCAGTGTTACCATGACATATTCCAGTGGAGTAGAGATTGTAGGTAATGGTAACCCCTGAACAATAAGGATGTTGAGGAGGGAAGGGGGGGGGGGGTTATAAAGCAAGTTGTGGGATAAAATGGTAAACAAAAATTGTTGATGATACACCAGTTGGGGTATGGATATATTACTTAAAATGGCCAAAATCAGTTCAAATTCATCTATTTCAATTTTTCTGTCCATGCAGTCAGATTAATTTATGATGAAATGAATATTTTTCTTTAATGGAAACTTGCCTACTTAGAAACTTGATGTAACAATCACTGCCATAGTAACTCAACTATTGTTACATAAGCCATATCGACTAGCAGTATTGCAACTATTTATGGTACTTTCCCACATGCAAATAAAATGAATTTTTGTATGTTACAGAGGTCATTACTTTTTCAATGCCTCAACTAGGAGTTGAACCTGAAACCTCTGGCTACTACCGTAGTCTTATGCTCAACCATTTGAACAAAAGAGAAGATCTCCCTAGGCCTAGCTGAGCAGTTTATCGCAGCTATTATTTACCAGGGTTGCATACTTCTGCCCCAGGAGAGAACTCTTGATCAACGCACAGCATGTAATCATCAATAGATTGATGGTATGCTGTATAACTAAAGATAAAAACTTCTTTAAGTTGGCATTCATATTGCCTATGAATGCCAACTGAGTGAAAGCAGTTCAATGCTTTAATAAATGTGATAGAAACATTTTTATCAAAAAAATACCCTTACTGGCATATCATTTGGCATCTTACGTATCATACGAAAGTTTTGGTTTTCCCCTACCTGCCAATGCATACAAATCATGCCAGACAATATACCTACTGTTGGGGTCTAGCAGATTTCAGAGGATAACAACCTAGTTACTCTGTACGACAAATATTGGATTGTTTGGCTCCTATACTCTCAAGATAATGGTTATCACCACGCTCATAAAATAGTTATCTCGCAACATAACAATATTCAACATTGGTGATAAATTGTCGGCAATAGACAGCCTATTTTCATTATGGCCTGGGTTTTTTGTGTTTTGGTATAACATGTTTTTATCTTATTTTTCCTGTGTAGCGGTTCCTTTATAAATGATAATTTACCGTTAAAGTGAAAACTTTTCATATTTGGCCTTTAGATATACTTACTGCTACTTCTATTTCGTTTCCTTTCAATACTTTCACGTAAATATGCATTTTCTCAGGCCTCTCATCGATTTTGACACACTTCTCAAGGAAAGGGATTTCCCAAAAATACGTCACTTCCGTTCTTATGTTCGACGGAAACAAGCGTATTGATATTTGGACGAAATATCTATTTAATTATCCTCTGCTCTATTTATTAATTTTTGCGTCAAGTTATCCTTCAAATAGTTGTTATTCTGTGCTGTTTTTGGTTACATCTAACAATGCCGATTAAATTTCGATAGCACACCTGTTTCAACTAGACCTATATTTCAAGGCTTCAATGCCTGCAATAACGCAAGCAGGCCCGGCTGTTACATTAATTAAACAACCACGTCACGAAGTAATAATTTATGTTGTTTATATGTTTAATATAAGCGGTCTGTAATAAAACTTATTGTATGGCTGCAAGAAATAACATTATAAATTCTCGCATGCTAATTCGAATAAGCCATTTGTTTGCATTTTTTTGAATTGTTAAAATATTCTATAGGACAAGACAGTTAATTTAACAGCCATCGAATGTCACATTCTCTGCTGAGTGGCTGGCAGTCTCTGAAATCTCACTGGCTCCTGCATTGACCAACCAATTTCTCAAGTTCTTCTCAATCACAGAGGTTTGTTGATACTATACTAATGGCCAATGGTCTACACGTGCGATTATTTTGAATTGACACACAAGCGAGTACTTCAATGGAAAATTAAAAATGTACTGCCAATATTTGCATGTTTTCATGGAAGATTTCAGTACGAGTCGCCATGTTTCTTTTGTGTTGTAAAAACTGCCTAGATTTATTTCCGTGTGAAATATGGAATATATGCCGTGTTTCGCTATAGGCTCCTAATGAAGTGTACGATTTGGACTGATTTGGCTTACATGACACCCTACGAATGTAATTTGATTATGTCAAAATTTTACGACAGTCATGTCTACTCGTTGGTAAATATTGGTTGATTGCCAATCAGTGTAATTTAAAGAATTTCATCAATTGGTGTTATAATTGAAACAGAAATAAATTCATGAATTGATAATACTATAGGTTATGATATATTTATATATAAAGTCAAAATAAGATAAATTATTACATTGGAACCAAATGTTATACCTGATAATGTATGAGTAAATGATTAAGCAATTAATAAACATTATGAATATTCAACTAATAACATAATGAAGTGAAACCATCTTCTGTTATTTCATTATTTGTAAAATTTAAAGCAAACAATTCCATAGTATAGAGATAATCTTTGTGCCACTGCGAAAAAAAAATTAAGTGAATTTGACTTTTCAAAAGCAGCTACTGTATAACAGAACTTCATTAGTTCATATAATTTATGTTTAAAGTTATAAAGTCTTGTTATTTCGGAGCAGGCCTATTTCAACAAAAGTGAATTTTTCATTATATTGTAGCAGATCTAGACGGCCTAGGCCGATCGTCAGCAACCAGATAGCTCAATTTGTTTAGGCACGTCTGTCAGGAGTTGGGAAGGTCCCGGGTTTGAACCCGGGCCAGACTGGCCATTCATTAATAAAATTAAATTTCCCCCTCCTGTTACAATATAATTTGCTCGACCAAGTGCTAGAGCATCTGACTTGAAATTAAAGTCTCAGGATCTAAGGATCACAGGTTTGGGCCCATGCAAAACCCACACGTCTGTATATATATATACTCCTCCAATCAAGTGACTAACAATTTGAGGAAAGTAAAATTAATCTCAACATGGTCACACCCCATGTAAGATCCAAATGACTGAGCTAATATTGTATACCCATCACTAGATGTATAAGACACCTCAGTCTCGCTAAGCTATTATATCCATTTAGAAAATTTTGGAAGATTACTCGGTAGTCAAGATCTGGAAAACTACATTTATATAATGAAAATTCTGCAAGAGCCGAAATATCCCAATTTGTACTAATTTAATTGACCTCAAAAGAGAGGGAAAATTACATATGTAGATCTGAACATTAGACGCTCTCTTACTGATTTCTAAGCTATACCAAATGTTAGTCTTGTTCTAATTTGATTTTATTTCTTTAACATATATTTTATAATGTTGGTTTGTTTGTGTAACAAGGGCAGGAAAAATACATGTAGACCAGTTTAGGATTTCGACCCAGACCCTCTGACAGCAGAACTGGACAGCTTTACTAGACTGCGCTCTTACTGATATCGTCAATGTAATCACGAACTCGGCTAGGTTCCGCTTCGTTATTCTGTCTAAGTCTTTGTCTCAAATGGGCGGATTGGTCGAGTGGTTAACACTCCGGCCTTCCATGCAGGCGGCCGGGGTTCGTTCCCCGTAATCGTCATACGCATGGAACATTCAGAGAAAGTGTTTTTCTCCTGCCCACACAACTCCAACAACCCAGGTGGAGTATAAAATGGTCTGGGGTGGATGTTGCAGTATCTGTGATGTAGCATTCAAGTGTGGTGGCACTATAAAAGATGCCGTTGGAAACACGGTCCCACTACAAACAAAACACAATTCATCTCCAGCACATACGCATACAAACACACACACATATGGAGATATTAGCCAGGTGGTATAGGACAAGTAGTTAGCGCCCGATAAGGCAGCTCCTGCGAACTCCTCAGAATTGTATATAATAGAACTGTATGTGTTAATTGTATTGATTGTATAAGAATTGTATATCTATGTACTGTAAAGCGCTTTAGAGTGGCTTATGTTAACTAGATAGGGCGCTATATCAAATATTGTATATTATTATTATTATTATGGAAAAACTGTTTAAAAACCCCTTTCCAGGCATTCACCCAGTACTTGAAACAAGGTTTGGTCACAGGTACCAATGTAATAGGAAATAAAAGGGAAAATAAGTTGGACCCTAATTTGAACCATGCCAGGATCCATCAATTTCTAGACTCAATCATGGTCTGTTTTAGAATAGAGCATGATCAAGGCTAGAGTGTGATGGATCCTGAGCTATAACCCGGTCGTATGTGAATAATGCAGTCCAGCTCTGCTACGTCAGAATCAAGTTGGCAGTGTACATGTCAGTAATCATGATCATTTCCCGAACTCATTTCTTCTCGTTAATGTCTTATGATTGTAACAGGAAAGAGAATATGTGCTTCAAAAGGGAATCAAACCCAGGCTCTTAGTTGCATTCTCTAGCTCAAAGCTAGAAGGTGATCTAGTGCTAAATCCTATGAATAATCAGTTAAACCTGTCACAGAACACCACAACCCAGGTTCTAATTCCACTGTCACCACAGAGAGGGCCACAGACATCATTTGTAACATGAAACAGAATAGTGTGTTTCCACCACGGATCAAACCCTTATTACAAAGTTCCTTGTCAGACACTTATCCTATGCACAATTAAAACTTGCTGTCTGATTATAATACAATGTTGTAAATATATGCATCAACACTGACTGTTTTCTTGTTCCTTCTAGGTGAGCTACAATGGATGGTAATTCAGGAGATGGAGCTGTTGATAGCCTTGGAGACTCCATGTTTTCAGGATCAGTTCAACTACAAGATGGTTGGTCAACATTTCATAATCCACATGGATGACTTTCAGTTTTCAGTTTTGATGACTAATGGCTTATATGCAATACAGAAAAACACTAAGATTTCATGGTCATTTCACATTGTATACCATGGTTGTATTGATATACTACAGTAGTACTGGGAAAAATAATACTTACGGACATGTTTTCAAGTTAACTTCATAAAGAACTCCCAGGAGAATCCTAAGAGAGAAGAATTATCATTTGGAGTTGACAGCTGAAAATTTACACACTCAGTGTTTTTTTGAAACTTGTATTTTAGGGTCCCAAAATTCGTACATGTTCCCTTTTTTTTGCATTGCTGATATGAAAACTTTTTTGATTTTGATGTTTTTTTCATCCACAGATGGGGAGGAGACTTTACAGTCAGTAGAAAATGATGACGAACCCCGAGATAATGAACCCCTAAGAGAACAGGTCAGGTTACAATCTTCATCACAAACTGTATAGGACTGTTGATATTTAAGTATTATCTAAGACATTGTTGTCGAACACTCTGTAACATTGTTTTCAGCCATTGCATTAAATATGTAAAAGTCTGTTATCTGGTCTTCATTACTTCATAAATTCTTGATAAAGGTTTTGTAACGTACAGTCAACTCCACAGAATCATTGTTATGTTGACAGTTTTATTATTGACACATAGTATTCAATTTTGATTTCTTACAGGATCGATTTCTTCCAATTGCAAATGTTGCAAGAATAATGAAGAAATCAATTCCGAAGTCTGGTAAAGTAAGTACAGTTACTGTATCCCATAATCTGACAAAAAGCAATAAGATAATATTAAAAACCAATAAGTCCAGACTCTCTCCTGAATGCTCCAGAGATTAAATCAATTTGGCTGTCTACAACCCTGGAATATGTACATGTAATAGCAAAATTGATGGCACATGACTAGCTATTTAATAAGTTAGTCTTAGGTAAACAAAACTGACCAATCACAAAGACTCATACATTTCCTTTGATGATTATAAAGGAGCAACACACAACTCCTGGGCCATTTAATTTTGTTGTTAAATGTACAACTGACAAGATTCTAAGGATCAACTTGTCACATCTGCAAGTGTAGTCAGGTGCACATTAAGACTTCAATTTGGCTATAACATAGTGCAGGGGTTACGATTATTGTCGCTCTCTGCATCCCTGGAGTATTGCAGATTTCTAGACATGCATGAATTGTCATGATATAACACAAATAATTAGCAACCAATAACTTTTTAGTATTATTTACAATCATGAAAAAAATTATAGTGGACACTATCTCTGTTATACATTTTAAAAACAATGTTTCTTAGATTAAATTGAAAATTCATTTGTTTATAGTAGATACATAATTATGGTAATAATAAGCTGTATACTTGTTTATTTCAGATTGCAAAAGATGCCAAAGAATGTGTTCAGGAATGTGTATCAGAGTTTATCAGTTTCATCACCAGCGAGTATCCTTTGTTTATGTAAAATATTGATTTATCTCCCTTTATTCGCATACGTATATCTGCAATGTGATATTGATTATGAAATTCACATTTTAGAATTTAAATTAAATTACCTATTATAGAGATTCAGGATATTTTGACTACTGTTATGTAATCTTAGATTCTATAGCTAAATAGAAAAATAGAAAAAAAAAATATATATAAAGTTTCTATTGAAGCACAAAATTAATAAAACCGAGCGTCTGACTTCTATCAGGTTAAATGTTCAAATCCTTTGTATCAATATAGTGGAAAGAAGTTTCTGAATTGTTTACATTTCTTCAATTAGCTGATAAAGACATAAAACTAGACAATATATTTACTGTTATAAGTACTTGCAAATCGCATGTATATGTACCCAATGTGTATTTGTCCCTCTATAGAAATAATAGCATTCGCTTTAAAACATCATTCCTCATTGTAGCTGTCAACTACAGTGTACCCTCTTTATATCGACATCCTTCGCCAAAGGTAGTTATGGCAGTATAACAGGGGTGACAATAGTATTGAATTATGAAATTTTTAGTTCCATGAAATGTATGCATTGTATATAAACTTCATTGCTAGTTCTTCATCTTGCGGTTCAGAAAGTGCAATATGTCTTCAGTGGGTTTGTGTCAGGGTAGAGTAACAGTAAGATGTGTCGAAAATCTTCTAGTGAATCCTTAACATTGTGAAGAGCTAGTGAAAGATGTCATCAGGAGAAAAGGAAAACAATTAATGGAGAGGACATTTTGTTTGCAATGTCAACCTTAGGTTTCGATAGTTATGTAGAACCACTGAAACTATACCTTCAAAAATACAGAGAGGTAAGTCAATTTTTACACAGTAATACGCCAGAGAAATTGTCACTGTATTATAATGTCTATTTTGATATTACCTTCATAACGAAACAAGAATTAAAAATCAGTAATCAAAAGAATGTTTCTATTAGTATTCAATCATATTTGAAAAATATTTTTGGCTATTTTAATTCCTAGAGTTGAAAGTAACATCAAACTACAATGATAATTTAGAATGATTCCAGTCAAAACAGATTAATATATTAAGAATCATGATAATATTTTTGTATTCTGTTCTTTATTCCTCATCTTAAATATATAAATTTACCAGTGTTTACAACCTGTGTTTTTCAATTTGAACCTTCAGTCTGCTAAAGGTGACAAGTCCGGACAGATACCCGAGGAAGGTCGACTAGAAGATCTTTCAGAAGACAGTTTCAGTAATTAATTATTATCTTACCTTAGTTACCGAATATTGTTCTTACATCTACATTGGGAAGTTTTCAGCTCAATAATAATAAAAATATACATTTTGTACCTATGATTAATTACTATTACATATCACTTGTGAATGTCTTCTTCTTTCTGTTTTGAATGGCCCTAGAAATTGTAGCATATATTTGAGAGTGATCACACTTCTTTCTTTGGTGAAAAAATGTGTTTTTGATGAGAGAGATATTTGAAAGTTCAGGTAGCCCTCCCCGAAAATTCAATGGTATCAAATATTTTATCTGAATACAGAGAATGACATTTCCATTGTCATGATCGTTACACTTTTTGTAAACATTTTCTTCAGGTTGGAAAGTATGATTTATGTACAGATTATTTTACACAACCAAAATCTGTTTTATGTAACGTTTCGATGACTAGTATGATATGTACCCTGACCAACTTGTACAAACTTAACACCTGTTGTTTAGAAACGCTTTGTTGGTCATTAGTCTGATGAAGGTGACAGGGTACATATCATACTAGTCATCGAAACGTCACATAAAACATATTTTGGTTGTATAAAATAATCTTTACATAAATGCTGGAGATATCCTTTTTGATGACAGATCTAGATCTAGTTTTCAGTAAACTGTTCAGTCCACACCTTGATAGATACTGTTGAAAGATTTTCTTTGAGGTGTCACATTTATTGTTTAATATTATTTTACAGATCCCCACACATTACAAAGCAATATCTTGGCAACAGATCAGCAGAATGTAATATACACAGCGACATATCCCCCTAACCAGGTAAGTTTTCTATTAAAGGAACAGTTTAATAATATGTCAGAATGTAATATATACAGAGACATATCCCCCTAACCAGGTAAGTTTTCTAGTAAAGGGACACTTTATGATATATCAAAATGCAATATACACAGCGACATATTCCCCTTACCAGGTAAGTTTTCTTATAAAGAAACAGTTTATAATATATCAGAATGTAATAAACACAGCGACATATCCCCCTAACCAGGTAAGTTTTCTAGTAAAGGAACAGTTTATAATATATCAGAATGTAATATACACAGCGACATATCCCCCTAACCAGGTAAGTTTTCTAGTAAAGGAACAGTTTATAATATATCAGAATGTAATATACACAGTGACATATCCCCCTAACCAGGTAAGTTTTCTTATAAGGAAACAGTTTATAATATATCAGAATGTAATATATACAGCGACATATCCCCCTAACCAAGTAAGTTTTCTAGTAAAGGAACAGTTTATAATATATCAGAATGTAATATACACAGCGACATATCCCCCTAACCAGGTAAGTTTTCTAGCAAAGGAACACTTTAATTGCAGGTTCTGCTGTTTTGGGGCAAAAACTTTATGAAAAAAGAATTTATGTTAGCATCCACTTTTATAGTGGTATTGATATGTTATTAAATTGAAACTTTGCCAAGTTATGATATCAATCTTGCTTTATGTATTTTGTCATATAAATTTTTGCGATGGGAATTAAACATTATCAGCAAAGCGGGAAAGGCATGACATATAGTTACGCGTAATTCCTGTTTAGTAAAGGAACAGTTTATAATAGGTACACAGCAACATATCCAGCTAACTAGGTAAGTTTTCTAATCAAAGAATAGTTTATAGTATATAAGAATGAAATTTACAAAGTATGTGTATGAATTTATTAAGAATTTGAAATGCATCCCTGTACAAGTCAAACACATAAATGTATCAAGCATTAGAATCAATATGAGAATTGATAGTGTGTTTATTAGTACATGTACATGTATTCCATATTCTAGGTATATAGATAATGTTAAAAAGTACTAGTGACTCCTATCACTACTTCTGTCAATATATTTCAGTCTTTTCTTTTAACTCATTCACTCCTGAAATTTCATAATGGACTATTCCAACCTTTGAATTGTAAGAGGTCAAATGTGTCTTCAGGGATGAATGCTTTAAATTGCTTACTTCTATTTGGTTTAGGTGGTTTGATATTTTCATACCGGAACATGTTGAAAGTTTCAAAATTAAGAAAAGGAAAATAATATCCTTGGACTTTCTGGCTATGGTTTCCACATAGAGCTGTCAGATTTATGTGCACTGTTGATTACTTAATTCAAAGTATGAAATGTCATCCTCTTTTGTTTTCAGATTTCACAACAGATAACCTTTGGATGAAGAGGATAAGTTGTTGAGATTTTTAGTGTTCTATCCTTTTCTTCAAACTGTGGGAAAGTGATGTTGTTTTATCCTGATGGGATTATTGCAATATTAAACTATAGAGTATGTCACTTAAGTGAACTTATTGTCCACTCACATCCTCTTATTTTTGTACGATCAATGACGAG
The DNA here is from genome assembly GCA_947623455.1 of Mimachlamys varia. NCBI lineage: Eukaryota > Metazoa > Mollusca > Bivalvia > Pectinida > Pectinidae > Mimachlamys > Mimachlamys varia. The sequence continues at coordinate 37,468,308 of OX392534.1, forward strand.
CATCTGAGCCTGCTAATCCAAAGTTTCTCCAACTGTTCCACTACCCAACATGATTATATGGAGACATTTTGTTTTCTGCTGGGATTGTTCCAGTTTTACCCATTTATTTCGTGGAAAGGAATTAAACGCGAAGCAAGCTGGATTACAGTGGTCAATAACGCGGCTTAAAACTTACAAGGGCAACTCCTTAATTGACACAGGTCAAGTGAAGTAGGCAGTAGTTTATAAAACCTGTTATAAGAAGCAGATGACTGTGGATTAGCTGCTTATAAAACTGTGCAGATAATGCAAAACCATGATCAATATTGTGATATCATGTTACTCTGTAAATGCTTTGTGGAAGGACCATCCCATGTGTATTGTGTAGCAGAACAGCTGGAGCTACCAGATGAGCTATCAAGTAGCCGTACTCATAGTGCATCCAAATGGAGTTCGTTCTGGGTGTGACTCGCAGACCAGCCATTCTCTCCTGTGTAGAATTACACAAATGTTTTAATAGTTCTGTGAATTCTAGTGTTATGTTGAATTATGAACACAAATCCTCACCTAGTAAATTGTGTTGACTTTACAACACTGATGTCAGTATCATGGTAAAGTTTATTTCTCTGACATAGGAACATGCTTGTTATGCATATAACAGAATAAATATTAGTTTATATTTTCTTCAATGATGACAGGTTTTACTTTTAAACACAAGTACAACCAATTATTTCTTTTATGTTATTTCGATCAAATTTGTATTGTGTTGCCTTTTATATACCGGTATCTGAAAAAGAAAGTGTGACTTTCTACTATCTATTGTTTGATCTGTTATAACTAGTTCATACATAAATGTTTTTTAAAGTCTTGAACTAGTTCTTGGTGAATAGCAGTCTTCAAAATTCTTGGGTGCTACTCTTGGTACAGTACATACCTTCTCCTGACACCTACAGAATATATCATGGCGAAATCGAGCACAGAGTATCAGTTATTTTATTGGTTTCAGGAAAAAAAAAAGTTTCCAATCACGATTAGGGTGACACCTGTTATCTTCAAAGATTAATATTACTGTACTCAGCATGTACTCCAACAATGTTATAGGTTTGACAAGGCGAGATATTTTAGACAGGCACCATGTGACCGTTGGAAAATCGTATCTGATAGGTAAAACCGACCAGCTGAGCTACCTCTTACATCATAAGAGTATGTTACCCTGCTGCATAATTGTTCTGATAAACTTCAAATGATCAACAAAGTTGACTTATATATGACATTGTGCTTATGAAGCCGATGATTTTGTCATGATGTATTCCATGAGTGTAGAGAAAATATGAGGACTAAGACAAGGCATTTGTTTTTGAAGATTATGAAAATCTTGATCTGCAGTTTCATGATAAATGTGTAGGGATAAACAGGATCACCCCTGAGGGGGTGAGATGGGAGAATCTCACCATGAGGGGAAAGATGTTTTGGTTCATTGAAAACACCAGGCTTTGCTGAGTGTTTGACAACTTATGAATCTTTCCCTGAGGATTGAGACTCCCCTATCACACCAACAGGGAGGATCGACCCCAAGGAAGTGAGATTGGGGAACTTCAACATGAGGGGAAAGATGTTTTGGTTCAATGAAAACACCAGGCTTTGCTGAGTGTTTGACAACTTATGAATCTTTCCCAGAGGATTCTGATTGAGACTCCCCTAACACATCAACAGGGAAGTGATTGATTCTTTTTCTCTTACCCTGTTCATTTGTTGTGTTCCATAACTTCCAGATATTACACAATGAAGTGGTACAGGCTAAATTCAGGGTTGATGTGATGTAAAATCATGTTGATAGATCGTTGACATGACAAGGATATCTTGCAATGGCAAAAATAGATACGCTTGGCCAGGGTATAAGAATGAGAAATGAATATCTTTACCATGTTGACTGCAGTATCAAGTATATATTGGTTACATTAAAATTTCATGTGTTTTCAATTCACTTTTTCATGGTTTACTTCAATCCAGATTCATCACCATCCCATTGAATATTTTTTCCTTGTAAATTTTCAGTGCTTTGTTGGCTTCTTTCTTTGGCTCTGACTATATGTAGAATATATATATATATGACTCTTGTCAGAAATGATCTGAATTCTCGAGAATGTTGATAAGAAATACTTTTACCTACATGTAGTTTAAATACACTGTGTGTCAAAGTGTGTTTAAGATTTTTAACTGTGTATGTGCATGTGCCATTCCTTTATTTATTGACTAGCTAATTATAACTAATTGGCGTTGATGTGGTTGGGTAATCCTTTTCTATAGACAAAATGCATGTTCCATATCACAACCGTGCTGAATTAGATACATTTTAACTTAGAAAAACTAATGTAAGCAAACTATAATTTTCTGAGACAAAGTAGTTTACAATAAAATGTACAAGTTAATTTGTAAAGATAGAATTCTTCATGCCTGAAACAGGTTCTTCCGAATTCAATCCACAACAAATTCAAAACTAAGAAGTGAACTATACAAACAATATATATGTATTTGGAATAAAGAAAATTTGCTCAGAATTCCAAAAAGGATAGCCCTGCCTGATAGAATTACAGTTAGATATTTTGTAGAGGTGATATTTTGTAGGGGAAGCATGTTAGTATTACTGGATACAGTATTAAAAAATATAGCATGTCTCATCATTTTCCTTGAGGATAGAGTTTCATGTTTAAACTGGTAAAAAAACACTTGCTTATATATAGTTATGTATTTATATATAATTACTAGTAACTTAAATCTAGATTATTATATATATATACCTGGAATACTTTTTTGCAAGCTGCGTTTAAAGATCAAAAGATATATTTCATGTGAAATTGCCACCAACCCTAAGTACATGTATATTATTGTATATTATAGATTTATGTGGCTGTGACCAAACACATCTATATTTTGATTAGAACTTTCTCGTTTATGCTTATTATTTCAGTAATCGACTGACCAATCCATTTTTTGTCCCATTGACTTGCTATGGTGTGAATATGCCCTGCATTGTAATAGAATATATAGATGTAGGTGGTCTCTACAAGGCCATGGACAAATTCTTTTAGGGGCAGTATTATTTGACAATAATTAATAAAAGATGAAATGTGTACCTATTTTTATTTTCCTGAGGATTACCAATTTTTATTTCCTGTTATGTGTATTTCTGAATTTAGAAAGAGGAAAAAAGTCAATTGTTCTGAAATATTTGGTGCTTTTACCCAGTAAAGGGACGTGTTTGTACAGATTGTTTCTCATTCTCAATGTTGACCTTCATGTAAAATCATGTAAATAAAATAGCATCACTGTAAATGGGTTGCATTTTCATTTATATAGTAGTGTTAAACCTGATATTTATGAATATGTTGACAGTATTCTTGAACATGTCTCTGTTTCTCTGATTACCGGTAATTTCCCTAGTACAGACTTTTTAGCCCACCATCATCAGATGGTAGGCTATTCATATCACCCTGCGCCCGTGGTCTGTTACCGCTATAACTTGAGAAGTACTGGATGGATCTTTCTCATATTTCATATGAAGGTTCCTCTTGGTCTTTAGTTGTGCTGTGTTGATTTTGGGCCTGATTGGAAAAACAAAATGGCTGCCAGACGGGCATGTTGGATTTTGACAATGAACATTTGTTACTGTTATAACTTTAGAAGTACTTTATGGATCTTTCCCAAATTTCATATGCAGGTTCCCCTTGGTGCGTAGTTGTGCTGTATTGATTTTGGGACTGATAAAAAAAATGGCTGACAGGTGGCCATTTTGCTGGCCACCAGACGGCCATCTTGTATGTTGACTATGAAAATACAAGATGGATTTGGAATTTTGAACTGATCATAAAAACAAAACGAGACCTTTCAACTATTATTAATTTGCAAAGGAAATTCATAGAACTAAGATTAAGTACATAAATGAAAGTTAAAATAAGAAGGTAAAAGATCCATCTTTCTAAGAATGAATGAAAAATCATCAATGGTGGGCGCCAAGATCCCTCTGGGATCTTTTGTCTCAAATGGAAACCCTATTATCTGTTTTGTGAAAGGAGTTTTTTTTTTTATACATTATCATTATGTAGTATAATTATTTAACATTGGTTCAAATTCAATGTTACATACAATTGTGTAATCTTAAACGATTGCCCACTCAAACTTAGCTAAAGAAGTAAAAAAAAAAAAAACGTTGACATTGCTGGTGACCTTGACGGGGATACATCCTTCCAGAGCTAGACATTTCCATCCATTGAAAAGATCATCCTTTGACCCTGTGTCTGACCTCATTCGAGTTAACGGGTCATATCTGCAGACTGTAGGTCTTGACTTGTGGATGCTACCGTTAGCACTTGTCAGAAAGACTTAGATCTCAAACACCTAACTTAGTTGTACAATGTACTTGCAATGGGTGATCAATATCTTCAACATCTTCCGCTGTCCCTGCATGACTGATAAATACACAGACCAATCAAATCGTAATGTGAAGGTTCATCAGAATTGTCGAGCTTTTAAGAACATCCATATGTAATTTTTTGAAAACAAATCATATGTTGGAAAGTTAATTTCAGGGCCAGTACAAGCATTGAAATAATTTTTACTTTGTTTTTGTAGTATGGAGAATCTGAGCTTATATTTATGAAACTGTTCTCGTGCTTAAGTTCGGAGTGTGCTCAAATTTCGGTCCTTTTTCTGATGATTTACTAATAAAAAATATTTTTATTTCATGATTTTGAAGAGCTTTACAAAATAATTTAAAAAAAAGAAGTATAACACTAAATATTTTAACCTTATCACATGACTATAGCTTCATACTTGAGCATAAGAACTGTTTCAGGAATATATGCCTAAGGCGACACTTCTATCATAACAAGAGGACGAAAATAATGCACTTTTACAAATAAGTACATTGAATAGAAGCTGTTAACAGATCCAGGAAACTATATATGTAGCTGTTCTAGACTGCACACTAACTACAAATCGGTGTGGACCTACCTTTTATTTATACTGGTCCTTTCGTTCAATAAGCATCACCTATTAAACAAAGAAGATGTCCCCAACTGTTGACAGGCCACAAGAACAATTACTGTGGCATAGGTGGATCAGAACTGTTTCCATGCTTTGCGTGTATTCATCTTTCATGACAAGAAGATGTATTTGTATGTCAAGGGCTTGAATCTCTGCCTATACCAAGTACTATGCCATTTGGGGCGAGGTAGGACACCTGAGCAAATGCTGGTAGCATGTGTGTGGGCATTTGATGGATCGCGGTCGGTTTTGAAAAATGCCATATTTTTTTATACAAAATTCAGGTATTTGGCTAGCCCCATCCACCTTTTTTGGATTTTGCACAGCTTTCATAATGTTGACCCTGTAGACAATAGATCCTCGAACTTAATCAAAATCCATTCACAGAATTTTAATGGATTATCAAGTTTGTCCCTATTGTGATCCCCTACTTCGTTGTCTTGAATCACTAGCTTAAAATTGTCTCCCCCCACCCCTTATTCGTTCTTGAGTACTCCTGATGTGTATTTAATATAGGATTGATATTATACGATAAAAGAGTCCCTCAGAAAGTGTTGCTGAGGCAGGACTAGTCCGAAAGGTTCCATCTGATCCACTTTAAACTCCAATATTAGTGGACTATGACAGGACTGGTTATCCGTGGAGCAAATCATAACGAGCCCCTACACAAATTCTCGGGTAACTGTCCGGACATACAGACACGTGCACGTGAAAATGGAAGTAATCGAATTATTAATTGTTTCATTAGCCTGGTTAACATTATTTTAATCCTTATGAATATATGTTCAAAACTCGAATACATTACAATGATATTTTTAATATTTAATTATGAAAATAATACATTCATGAATATTATACAATAATTCCTCGTTTGTTTTAAGTGTTGGTTAATTTATACAGTTGATTTTCCATACAACACGATATTTTTGGCAATTGAAGTTGCATACAGTCTAATTGTAGTGTTTTGTTTTGTTATCACAATAACTTTACAGATAAAAGTTGCTTTGCTTTCGAGCTTGCACGGTCCAGCAACTTCAACGTGTGGAACATCAATACGTATTCAAATGAATTTCTTCTACAGACAGCCATTGCTTTATCTTGCATACATGTAATAGTATTTGTGTTAGAGTTATCTCCCCTAGTTGTCTTCACCCATACTCAGATCTAGTTCATTTGTTTGGTACCTATTAATACGTGTCAGTTGATAAATAAACGTGTAGTTCAAATAACACTAGTCGAACTCTTCAATTCAGGAAAAGATATTCATTTTGGTAGCAGACATTATTAATAACGCTAGCTGAAGCACCTAACCCAGAGACGGATAAAGGGTTTATACGGCTCTGCCTAACCCAACCATCACTTAGCTGTGCTGATGTCGGTATAAAAGTAGAAACGAGAAATGTCTGTCGATGTAATGTTCTAAAGTCAGTGTTAATTTTCTCCGTTAACCGAGGTTAGAGAAAGCATCAGGTGTCAGCTCTGCGTTATTAGAGTGCCGTTCTGACACGATGTCGGCGATTTCCGTTTTTCCAAGTTCCTTCAACGCTCTATCCAATTCTTTCACCTTTTCCCGCTCTTTCGCTCCACAGCGCATGCTCTTCCAGTGCATAAGACATTTGCGTGTTGTTTCTGACCGCAGTGATTCGCTAGCGTCGAGGAGTCCGCATTCAGACGCACCGTTGGCAATATTGACAATGTCTGTGTTAGGGACGTTTAGGTACATGGTCAACACAAGTCCATTCAGGTCCTCCTGACCAATCTCCTTGGCCAGAATGGCGAGGCTGCTATCCTTCAGAACAGCAGACTCCTTCGTCTTCGTCGCCGTAGCCACTGAAAACGACAAGTATATCACATAAATATGATTTATAATTTCATGATAAACACAATGAAACAATCGTTACACAATTGCGTACCATTTTACAGTTAATACTACTGCATCGTTTTGTAACTAACATATCCTGGTATTCTTTGCTCTAGGGACCACAGGGACCTGACTATTAGTTACAGCTAGTTTGGACCTAAACTAGCGTGTTTATAGTAATATTACACTTTTAGGGGTTTAGATCAATTTTCGATAAACATGCTAACTTTAGTCTTTATGACCATTGAGTGGGCATTTTTATCGAACCCCCAAAAAAGTGTAAAATTACTCTGTTAACACCCTAGTTTAGGTCCAAAACTAGCTGTAACAAATTCTCAGGTCCCTGTGGTCTCTAGAGACCATGTTAAATGGTCATAAGCGAGCGATTGTCGAAAGACTAGTAATACTTCTTAATACTTAAGTTCACTAAATACACATTTACATAAGACTAGTGTATAGTAATTGACGCAAGACTAGTATACAGGTCTACTGTTGTAAGATTCTACCTTTCTACATCTATTTAAATCTTGTGTACAGGTTGTTACCACAGGAGCCCTAGAATTTGACAATGTCCCTGTGCTTGTTACGTATTCTATGACCATCTTTATCCACCAGATATTCATTCACGAAGGTAAATCGACTGCTCTGCAAAATTTTGTCATGACTGTACGAATCAACACCGGGACTTGCATAATGAATTGAATAACAATACCGCGGTTAGACCACAATCGAAAAAAATATTCGGCCCAGTTTGACACTCAAAGCAGAACAAACAGTGTATTGACATCACTAGTTAAATTTAAAGCCCTTCATTAGATATTCCCGTTCAAGTTCAGCATTGTTTAATTTTGACTTTACTCTGAATCAACATATTTCAAAGGTTATTTTTTTATAGAATATGACACGAGACGAGTGAGCTTTGAAATATTAGATGGCCCGGCGTCTGTCATCCGTCCGTCCTTCCCGACACACTTCCGAGTGGTATAGTTGACCGCTATTATTGTGCTTGGATATTAAATGCCTACCATTTCAACTTGATTCAATTTAAGGTCACAAAAAAAGCAAATATACCTGTTAATCATTAACATCCTTAGGCTTATAAAATGTTAATTTGTTTGATATAAACTTATTTGAAATACTTTGATATTGATCTAGTTTGAAGTCTTAGGTTAAGAGGTGATCGGTACAGGCCTGATGGACCTTTTTAACCCTTTGTATGCCGATGCTTCGTATTTTACGATGATAACTGAACGATATCGACTTACTTTTCTTCTTCTTTGGATCTCGGAGGCCCGGCATTTTGTTTGTTCTTTTATAATAATATGAATGTTGATCGTCGGTATCGATATATTTACAATGTAGACTATATCTGTCAACAAGAATCTCACACACGCACGTGTGAATGGGGAATGGTCGTTAGAAATAGGACTATTTACATCACACACAAAAAATCATTAAAACCGATAATCCAAACTATTTCATTTCCTCTTCTCCACTATGAGGAGAATGACTTTCACATAGATCCCCAGTTAGAATGTCATGGATGGGGAATTTGTCCTCTCGGATCCAAATTCACACAATAATTCACGTATTTAATCCATAATACACGGAACAAGTCTTAAACAGGTTGACAGAATATTCACTTAACAAATACTAGAATCCGTTTTCTTCAAAAATGTTCAGTACATTCGTCATTACGGGAGAGACTTGGAGATATACGTGGTCCTTGTTGCACAGACAACTGTTGATGTATAGTCTCTATCAATACTAACAGTGGGACGCCAAGGCGACCACAGCGAGACAGACGTGTACTCTGTCAGGGCCGGCGTGGTGATTGGTCTAATGTAAATACCCGTCTTCAGTATTAATTTAAATGTACATATTTTACGTTAATAACAGAGGAAATGAGTTTATCAGACAGCCATTGATTTTATACAATCGTATCGGCAAGCTTTGAGTGAAACAGTGAATGTATGGAACCTTGTGTGTCACAAATAATCTAAGTAATCTCCATCCCTGCGACCAGTCATGATTGTGGTATAGAACCCGTAGGATTTAAAGATTACTAAAATTCAATCACGAAAAGCTTCAAAGGCATGAGTTTTGAAATCGACTAATTGCGTTATTTAGTTAGAAAGCTTATAATCCATAATTTTGTCTAGGCTGCTGAAGCGAAACCAATATCTCAACGGTGGATTTATTGATCTTTAAAAGCATGAACAATAAAGAGCATATATATTTATAGTTCGAATGAGATATTTGATTAATTTGTTCACAAGCTATGTCACATTATCTAGTTTAAGTATAAGAAACAGTCATATAATTATGTGTTCCAATGGATATGTGGTTTTTGTGTACATGTAATAATTATTGTACCAAGCACAGGGACCTGAGAATTTGTTACAGCTAGTTTTGGACCTCAAATAGGGTGTTTAAAGTAATTTTACACATTTGGGGGGTAAAGATCAATTTTCGATAAAAATGCCTCCTCAGTGGTCATAATAGATTTTATGACCATTGACCATTTTTATCGAAAATTGATCTTAACCCCCCAAATGTGTAAAATTACTCTAAACACCCTATTTTAGGTCCAAAACTAGCTGTAACAAATTCTCAGGTCCCTGTGGTACCAAGTGGAAAACTTTTCAGGTCAGGGTTTGAAAGGTTCAATCCCGTCTCATTCAAAATAGCGATACATTAATAAGCAACATCTAGCAAAAGGTATTTTATAGAGCTAGGGATGTCCAATGTATTTCTTACTTAATTGCAAAATTGCTTTTCCATCACGAACTGAACGCTGTGGCAGCAGTTGTCAGGTTGTGTAAACATTAAACTAAATACTGCCGAGTAACTAATTGCAAACATCGCGATCTACGCAAACACAAAATTAAACGGGGACTTCAGTTTTATAAATCAATATAAAAGTCAATAATTAATGAATTTCATATACACCGGGAGAAGATATAAATGAAATGCAGTTAGTTATTGCTGAACAATATTAAGAAACATTGGAAACTCGATTAATGAAATTCAAATAAAGAGAATGTTCCATAAGGTACACAAAGTCAGCACCAGGACGCCAAAATGGAAGAGAAGACAACACAAGGTGGGGAGGTCAATATATGTAACCAAGTTTTTAAACTTCCATAACAACAACAAATATAAACTGAATACCGAAATGTCAACACATTTTCGTTCGGCATCAATCTGTATTAACATGGGAGACATTGAAAAATGTATGAAATAAAGAAGACCAGGTGTTCCAGAAGGGTAAGCCAAGGGTGGCTTATATATGACATTTCGTCTTTTCGCTTTGGTGCCCGCGAAATAAAGCCAAGCAAAAACGAAATAACGAAAAGACGAAAACCCGCCAAAGCGTAAATACAAACACCCACCAAAGCGAGAAAAAAAAAACGAAATAACGCCAAAAGAAGGTAGAAAAGACGCCATTTTATTTCTACGCTTTGGCGTTATTTTCACTTCGGTTTGGCGTTATTTCGTTATTTCGCCTTGGCAGTTTTCGTTATTGAGCTTTGGCGGGTTTTCGTCTTCTCGTTATTTCGGGGTTTTTTTCGCTTGGCGTTATTTTGCCGGCCGCGCTAAGGCGAAAAGACGACATGTCATATATAAGCCACCATAGTAAGCCCTTCTGATTAATTCATGGCGTCCTAGAGTGATACAAAGCCTCCTATTTAAATATGCAATATATGTAAGTGCCTGCAATATTATGGACTGCTTCCGTCAATGTGGTATACGCAAGGGGAAATGACACAATATAGGTTTACTGTAAGTTTGACTTTGACAGAGCGGAGATATGCCTTTGTTATCACTAATGGGCTAAGGGCTTACCATATACAGCAGTTCTACAAATTAGTCGTTGTTCAAAGATTGCTTAGTTTTCCTAATTACTTAAGTACGGGGGATTTGTTGAGAGGTCTCAAAACAGTCTCTTTACACTATTTATCCAGGCCCAAGTGTCATGAACGTCCTTTCACATTCCTCCCTATTGGAAAGCATTACAGAAGTTAAGGAAAGATCCTTAATTTAAGATTTTCCCCTTCTGTTATGCATTACAATGGAGAATTTATGTTAAGAGGTTTCCTTAAATTAAGAAACGTTATATGAAACTGGGGCTTGTATACATGTATGTACAAACTTATAATCATATTGATTTGTGATACAAGAAGTTGACAAAGGAGTTTTGTCACCCCATGGTACGTGTGACGTATTGTTCCGTTATATGACCAACATAGCAATCAAATTTCGATTTCTGCCCTGCTTCTCCCAGTTACGAAACATAACAAAATTATTTCAATGCAAATATAGCAGGACAAATTGAATAATTTCAAATCCGATCGCTAAGTTGATCGGTACACTAGTCCAAAAAAAATAGATATTGCTGGTGTGGATCTTTATGCCGAAATATTGTACAATGAAAATAAAAGTTTACATTGATCCTTTCAGTTCTGCACAAAGCCCCCGACTGTGCTGTCGAAGCGCCCCCTTTAATGAATGATTGATGGACAAATAAACCATACCGAGATTGGTAAACACCAGTGGACAGACAGCCGTGTGTTTGTAGTACCGGAAATTACGTCAAATGTGTATTGAGCCATACAACATAAACACAGACTCTCATGTCACCCTGGTCGGGGAGATTTAATATAAAAAACAGATTAAACAAACCCTTCTCATATCAAATTCGTAACTGGGAAAATCTTGGAGTGCTCACATTCCAAGACACTCTAACGAGAGTGCTAGCACTACGTATACAGAGTATAGGCACATATCGATTTCACAGGATCCCGGGCCATTACGGGTTAGATGTTCCGGCAGATAGCGGCCACGGACAATCAAGTCATTGTTTACTCATGAATTTTACATTAAAGGTAAAAATGGATTATTGTTTGAGAGAGTTGACAGCACAATAGTGTTATTCAGACCCACCTTCCTCTGTCATGATGTTCCTTGCTGAAAATTACACAGAAAAAATCCCGGATACACGGATAGCACTCTCCAGCAGGGAAGATATATAGGTATATTTATAGGTTATTGAGTCGAAGCGTTTTGACAACAAACAGCATAGCAACAGTGCCGTTGAGTCTTAACTCCTACTTAGGTTGTGTATAGGATTTACGTCCCCTGTTACAGACGCGTGTATACAGGTATATATATTACAGATAAGCGTGTACAGGTAAGGTGATCACAGGTAAGTATTCAGGTATTGTCGACACAGGTAATCAATTAAAACTTAAATTGCTACAGGTTTGTGTTACTTATTCCCCCCAAGTTAGAAAAAATATCTTTATAAACATAATTTTTAAAAATGTATATTTTAGTTTCTTTACATACAGTGTTTCCCCTATTTGATAAGCATTTGCTTTGTATTCTTTATCTAAAATGATCTCCATTGCTATATCATTTCTGACGTTTTGTAAATAAGAAATCACCTGGCACACAGATATTAATTGATTCAGATATCAAATTTGTTTTTCTTTGTTATAGTCTACTGATGAAAACTAATCTTCTGCTTCTTTCACCCAAACGTCTTTTATTTCAAAATGCCTAATTTCAAACTTTCTTTTAATAACGCAATAGTATTACCGAGTATAATTCAATTTTCAATTTCTTCTTTACCAGACGCCTTTGGTATTCTCTTAAATACATATTAACAATGACTGAATTATACTGTTGTGACTTGTAGAATTATGATATTCTACTAAAATCTTGTGACTTTTTGCTGCTATACGTTTCGCTCAAGAACAAGTTCATACCGATTTTTGCGTCATATTTTTTCAGCTAATGTCTATGGATCATATACAGGCCAGTCATGCTAAGTTTCTTTGGTTACGTTTAGCTTGTTTACATTGCTTTCCACATAAACTAATTTGTAACAAACTCAAAAGATCTTCACGGGTGTGTTTTAAGGTCGGCCGCGGCACACAGACTCAGTGATATTTCGAACCTACAAAGATGCAAAACGCTTCTAAATATAGGAACAAACATAGACAGCACAGGGACCTGAGAACTTGTGCTAGTTTCGGACCTAAACTATGGTGTTTAGCCATAGTTAAGTTCCAACTTGAACTAGCTGTAACAAATTCTCAAGTCCCTGTGATATACAGGTGTCAGATGAGCACATTAAATGTAGACTTAAATTGACTTCCAATATTTGTGTTGATGTTAAAGGCCCAATATACGTAACTTTCGGCAAAACTTGATGCGAAAATCAAGACTAATAACTTATTATACTTATAGATTTAGTTAAGATTAACTGATATCAGCAATATTCTAGATGAATTCTTACGCGGTTACCGGTAGAGCAGTAGTTGAAACTCGGTATTTGTAAATACACGTCCATTTTGAACTGTCTTCTAACTTTGGCTTGTTGTTGAAGTGGGCCCAACCTGAATTATTTTCAATTCTTTTGATTTTCCTGTCAAGAGTTTCTTGCTAGTTACCGCTCAGGTTTACTTCGTTTAGGTTATCAACTAGACTTTTTTCAGAATTTTTCAAAACTACGAAAAATTTCCTCAAGTTACGTATATTGGGCCTACCTGCTGGTCTCTTTCTTGATAAAGTTTGACCTTACACTTTGCAGTTTACTGCAGCTGGAATTAGATTTAATTGTGAAGTGATCAGAGATCCAACCTTACACTTCGCAGTTTACTGCAGCTGAATTGGATTTAATGGTGAAGTAATCAGAGATCCGACTTTACACTTCGCAGTTTACTGCAGCTGAATTGGATTTAATGGTGAAGCGATCAGAGATCCAACCTTACACTTCGCAGTTTACTGCAGCTGAATTGGATTTAATGGTGAAGTAATCAGAGATCCAACTTTACACTTCGCAGTTTACTGCAGCTGAATTGGATTTAATGGTGAAGTGATCAGAGATCCGACTTTACACTTCGCAGTTCACCGCAGATGGAATTAAATTTAATGGTGAAGTAATCAGAGATCCTGTTTGCCTAGACCGCTATACTGAAAGTAAATTGTGCTAATATGTATTCCAAACCACACGTGAGGGTTTAAATGCACAATTTCAAGATGATAATCGATAAATCTGTTCTGTGTAATCATGATTCGGAAACAGCTGCTTTGGAAGTGTCTTACTAAAGGAGTTCAAGCACAGTTGCCTGAGTTTCTGTCAGTATATAAAAAAAAGTTATATATATGGAACCGCGGCCCATTACCGAATGTAATTACTGTAATGGGAGGCTCATTTCATACATATGTATTTATTATTTACTGACAGAAACTAAAGCAACTGTGTTCAAGAGTATCTGCAAAACCTCCTTGCAGGCATCTTGGCAAGCCAAGCTTAAGATCCGCACACTAATCTTCTTCTTGAGCGTAACGCTTGGCTAGTGAAGATGCCTTTCAGGTAAACCAGCTGGGTATGGCCATATTGTTCTGAACATTTGCTATCTCGTACAAAGGATAAGAAAATATCGTCGTCTTCTCCAAACATACAAATGTATCTCGAATAAGATCATGGGGAAAAGCCAAGTCACGAATCCCAACTCGCCTGCATGGTCCAGTGCGACATACGTTTACACGAGCAGGTAGGTCGTTGATAATTTTGTACCAGAGTCATTCCGTGAAGCTAGCACTTCTTCACGAGAGCAGTCCAAGACTGTGGCAGGTTTGGAGAAAAAATCTCTGAGCTTACGTTCCAATAGAAATAGAGGCAACATATATAACTTTTTGTAATATTCTGCTCGTAGGCCAACTGTACAAGTTTGCATCACTCAACCAGCTTATTAATTCAGTCAATGTATTTTATTTTGTAATTGTATTGAACATAATATATTTTATCTTATGTTTATTTGATATACGTATTTCATAAAGCTTTAGTATGTGGTAATTGTTTTTTTCTTCCAATAATCTTATACATTTAGTTATTGTTTAGTAGGGTAACGCAATGTTTGTACAGCAAATGTGATGATACCTCTGTTTTAATTTACTTCATTTCATAACAGTAATTTTTCGTAAGTTTTTGAAAAAAATAAAACCAGAGAATACCAAAGCGTCAACAAATCATAATCCAAACTAGAAATCAATAGAACTAGGGGCAAAATATAAACAAATGAAATAGTTACATGGAAACCCTTGTAAAAGGTCAAGAGAATAAGACCAGGGCCCAGTTGTTCAAAAACTGATTAGCTTAATCAGTGATTAGCGTAATGTTTTATTACCCTGCGACTATCAAATGAAACCATAGATTTAGTTTCAACTTTGCAGATATCAAATATCTAATAGTGTCAATTTACATGCAAAATTGCAAAAAGATGTTACCTTGTATATTAAGAGAAATATTAGAGTTTGAAAAATGTCGTTAAATAGTGATTAAGCTAATCACCCTTTGAACAACTGGGCCCAGGTGATCCGGAACAGTAAGCGTCTTCTGCTTCATCGACGAAACCCACCATGTAAATCTTGGTCACATCCAAGTAAATGTCATGGCCTTCAAGTGAGAACTGAGGCAAAATTCGCAATCACATCAAGCAGGCATTCTAATGAGCATATTCAAAAGCCCATTTTTATATCATGCAGGGATGAAGAATGGTTCTTAATGAGACCAACATTACTATTGCGACCATAAAACTTGCCCACAGTCTTATTTACTTACCCATAACCCATAGTTTAATTACTTGCCCATAACCCATAGTTTAATTAATTTTTTCGGCATATTGTATCTATTACTGAATTTTAAAGGTGCAGCATATGTGTGTGTTACGTCATCCTTCATCAACCTGCATCTCTCGAATCCCTGTGCCGTAAGTTTGTTCATCAGCAGTTGACATCTATCACGAACATCTCCATATTCAGAGCAAGCCCTAGAATAACGAATCAACTCTGACATGTATACACCATAGGGTGGAGAGACATGGACATTTCTATCAAGAAATGGAAACGACCGGGAAATCGAAATCGTCACGTTTATCATATACAGCTTAGTAGTAAGCTGCCCGTGTTGGCCATAGTTTAGGTAAATATCGAGATAGGAAGCTGATGTAAGACAGTCTGTTGTGTCCTTGATTTCAAGTTCAGTAGGGTATATACCATCGACTAGGTTAGCTAACTTATTGTTTACACACAGCACATCGCCTATATACCTGAAAGTGAAATTGAAAGATTTGGCAAGGATTTTGTTACTTGTCCAGATAAGCCACTCTACAAATTCAGCCTCGTATGAAAACAAAATGAAGTCAGCCAAAAGCAGGACACAGTTTGTTCCAATTGGAATTCCAACAGACTGTTGGAAAAATCAACAATTCTTACTATTACTTCCTCAGTATTTTGTTCTTAACTTATCTTTTGTGGTGTTTTTTTTTCACAAAGTATGCTCCAAGACAACTTCGCAAGCAAAGGGTGTACAATACGCTACTCTCCTTTTGAAAAGGAGAGTAGCGTATTGTACACCCTTGGATCCAAGATAGCTCATTTGAAAGAACGCCATTAACGCCTGATGGTTTGACCACTGTTAATTCTCAACAAAAGCAGTCATAAATAAACACGTTTATCATATTTATCATTTTTAATTTTTAATGGCGACAATTCAGGTCCTTCGGATTGGTTTGCCGTTCGTCGAAATTTCTGGAAAAAAAGACCACAAAATATATTGATAAAACAGACATTTCGAAACATTCATGTTGATAGATATTAATTGTATAGTATGCGGTTTCGTATACCATATCAAATAAAATGTGTATGTACTGTCAACATCACTATTTACAAATAGATTAACTGGACTAAAATGAAATATAACACATTATACTTCCAGTGATTTAACTTTCGAAGTGGTGATCAAATAAAATGTCAATTCCGTTCGCTTTGCTTAAGAAAGGAACGAAAGCTATGTAAAAAAAAACCATTTCTCCGTGATATGAACAAGGGTGATCTTGGTGACCATCATTCTTCAATACAATCAATGCACATCATGGTATCTTTTGATCAGACGTTCATACTGCAGGGCTACAGTAAGACAATTTTCTTTTGAAATGAGGTAGTTTGACCTATTTACTAACACAGAAAAGTACTTATTCTAAAACGAGGGGAACCTCGGTTTAAAAAAGGAGAAAGATTTGTCATGTCCTTTCTGAGAAAATTTAGATCCTGTCTTTCCAATCAGTCTCTGAAATTAAATGATACCCTTGGTGGACCATTGGGAATCTTCGGAAAGACCTCTCAAACCATGTCTCAGAAATAGTGCAAGTAAGTTTTAACTCTCGAAATCAAAGATAGGCTGTGGTCAGCAATGTTTAATTTTTATATCGGATTCAAAATTTGATATAAGTAACTATAACACCTGGAGAAACCTCCACATAAAATTTGACAATTTAACACATCAACTTTAAACATAGGACGAAGGGTGACTTGGACAGTTTTAAGTAAATGTATTATCATTTTCCCTACCCGTACAGTAATCAATAAAGTCTTGAAAGTAAATTAAGTAACTATACTTACAGTTTTTGTCAACGCAGCATGTGTATCCAGGGTTACACGTGAGGACAGAACTGACTTCCTCGTCATCGTGACACACGTGGTCGGTACCAGAAAATCGGCACTCCCCGGGACCTTCAATTTCGACTTTTCCAACTCTTGCCGTAACACCACAAGTACCAGATGGTATGCAGCACTTTCGGCTCCCGGTGCACAAAACGTTCCCAACAAACAGGTGGTTTTTTAGGTCGCACTTTCCGGAAGTGCAATGGCCTGTACTTTCACACAGGGTTGTATTCGGTGGTGGATCTGGTGTCTGAGTTTGTACGACTGTGAACATGGTAAACAGGGTAATTCAGTCCCGAAAGTGTGGTTTGTTACATATTCCATACAAAATCTCACAGACGCGTCCAATTAATCTAATCCTCTTCATAGAAACACCCATTATTTAATTGTTTGTATTATTTGATTTCAAACATCAATCAAAATATTGCTGGTAAGCTCTTTTAAAAAATGGACGAAACATCATATTTGTGTGTATATATTTTAACGTGCTATAAATATAATAATTTTTGAATACTATATTTTCCTTTAGATCTATCAGTTACAAACGAAAACTCTACTCTATATTCTTAACAATGCAACTAATTTTCTTTCGTGATAATGAAATCTTTCTTGGCGGTTCTACTGCGGAGACCTGCGGCAATACAGATGAAATAATACATAAAGTCATAAAGGGCCATAACTCTCATTAAATGTGAAGCAGCATCTCAATTGTATGATATTCACATGGTCATATGGTACCAAAACCACATCCCAAATCTTAAAACATTCGGACAACATTGAAAAGTAAATGCGTTTTCTACAAACTAATAAATATGCTGCCAATATTTGGCAATTATGCAACGCCGTTATGCGAAATGTTGTAGCACAAGAAACCTTAAACAATGGAATCCTACCTGATGGTGCAAAATCTACTGCCGTGTGATGGTGTATAGAACTGATACCTGCTGCAATACCAGTCCCAGCAGCTACGCCCAATCCGGCCCCTATTGCAGTTTCAGCTGCAGCGCCTGCAAATAGCTCCCCAAAAAGGGATCCTAGTCCAAGCAGGGCAGTCGCGAACTGTCTCTTTTGCTTTTGTTCCGTTTCGTCTTTAGCCACAGTTATATTAAGTGTGGCTACCACCAAGCAAAATACAATTATCTGTTTCTTCATCTTTTTTTTCTGAAATAAATCCAACGGAAACATAATTTATTCTTCGCCCAAACACTTGCATGGGAAATCGTTGCAATCATGCTTCGTAACCTTTTACCTTGACATTAATCCAACTGAATTAATGAAATACCAGCCATACGCGACTACCCGACAGAAAAAAATGAGGCAATTGGGGGGGGGGGGGATGGGGGAATGTTAACGTTTTCCTTGTCCACTTTCATAATTTGCACCATTTAGATATCCAAATTTTCGTAACAAGTGACCCCGTGTTTTCATAAAACTATATATACAATATATGTTAATTCCTTTACGTCGAATAACCCCTTAGTAATTGTTAATACATGGGGACTGGTGTATTGTGGCGAGATGATATACAGGTTTTTATGGAATAGCTTGTTCTGTGTGACGTTTCCAAAACTAATAAACTATAGTGAAACCTCCCTATTAAGACCACCTTAGGGACTGCACCAAAGTGATTATATTGATAGCGGGGTGGCCTGAATACCTCTATTATTCTCTTCATGTAAATAAGGATATAGTAGTGTTATTAATACTTACTGTATACCGTATTTCTCCTTATAACAGTGTCGTCTCAGTCTGGCGTCCCCTCTCGTCTTCACTGTATACCGTAATTCTCCTTCTAACAGTGTCGTCTCAGTCTGGCATCCCCTCTCGTCTTCTGGCTTTATATAGCCTATTAAAGATAAGGGAAAAGTGCCTCTTCACACGTTCGAATCTGATTTTCATTGTACTTCCTTGTCAATGACCAATCGCGTTCATCCCAGAAATATCGAGGCATCGTTCTGTGCTATCTATTTGTGGACAAAAACACTGTGAATATAGCCACATGTAGGTGTTTCTACTTCTTTGTTCATTTTACTTGTTATCAAAAATTTCAGAATCGAATAATATAATAGTAGGGAACTTCATTTGTGACATTTGTACTAGTATTTCATAGCGGTAAAAATACGGTGCATATGTTTGTTACGTCATCTTTAAAATTGATAGGATCTTTGTCTGATGGATAACCGAACTACTCGGTATCGGTAGTGAAGCGGACATACAACCACTCAAACAAACACAAATAAACAAAATTGAATAGCAATTTGTTACCTTTCGGTTAAGAAATATACCCATACAACATTTAAGATAGTGACCTATCTAGTTTAACTCTCTAAAGCGCTTTACAGTACATAGATATTCAAATAATACAAACAATATAATTAACATATATACATTAATCAAAACAGTTCTGAGGAATTAGCAGGAGCTGCCTGATAAAGCACCAGCCGAACACAGACACCACAGCACACACCCAAGACGATTTTCACTCCATCTTGGTTGTCTTAATTGGTTGGCCCGACGGCCTGAGTGAAAAGCCTGAGTGTTCACCACTCGATCAATCCGCTTATATATACATACGGATGCATAAGTGTAATATACTGATATTTCGACAAGTTTATTAATAAATATTTGGGGCTGATTTAATAGAGGTTACTTGATCAATCACTGGTATGTATCATGACTACCTTCCTTTTGACATGTAACTTGCCAAGGTGTTAGTTAATTTTGGCAATGCAACCTCATGTAGACCATATATGTTGCACAAAACAACAATGTTGCTTTATTCTCAATTGTCTAAGAACAGAGTTCCTTTGATCTCCTTGATTCTTGTTTATTTTATTTTTTTAAAACAAGTTCTTAATTAAAAGTGATCTTTCTCGAATGCAGGCGACATATCCACTTCTGTGGAATTCTTGTTAGGTCGAATGGAAGCATGAATCTGAAGAGATTTCCTAAAAAAAAAAAAAACCCAAAAAACCCTAACAATTGCAATTATATAGTAAATAGAACCTGGAAAGTTGATTATGATTTGACCTATGATTAATATTATCACCCAAGTCGAAAATCAAGTTAAACAAAATTAAATTAATGAAGAAAAGGCACAAGACGTATCCCCAAAGTTTTTTCTATTCGTCACCCATCTTAAACATATCGTGGAGTGTGGGAGTGCAATACCTATTGATGTTAAAGGAAGAGAAAAATTACATATGTTAGATATAGTGTACGTAAACAACACGTTTGAAGTAAAACCATCTGCGAAAGTTTGCTTCCTTGTCTACGGCCTATCCCATACACTATAGAAACTACGAGGTAGCGGTCAGATCCATATTATGTGTCATAAGGCTAGGTATATTCAACAACAGTCATTTAAAAGGTTTTTAATATATCTGTGACAATTTCGATTGTTAGCGGGATTTTTTTTACCTGAATATGAATCATTAAGGTGGTCGGGTAGTACAGTGGATAGCGCACTTGCTTTTCACCCAGGCGGTCGGGGAATCAAACCCCGGCCGCCTGGGACGTGAAAAGGTCATCTGCCCGACCACGTGGGTTTCCTCCCAAAATAAGACCCCTCGCGCGCTAACATCCGGACCAATAAGAGGGATTAAGATAAACTGAATAACTTGTTTCATAATTATTGTAAAATAAATAAAGTTTATATTATATTTATATTATTTACATGTATATGAATCGTACATTGGAATTTGGACTCTTATAATTATTTTCTAGGTTTTATGGCGTTAAGATAATTGATACTTTCAAAATTTGACCCGAAAACAGAAATAATGAAATTATAAAATTCAGGTCACCGCAAAAGTATTGTTATTTCCATGTAAAATGGGTGCAGAACTTACTCACCTTCAAGGAGAGTAGTTTTTTTATTATAATTTCTTTTATGTGTGTCATTTTCTATTTTTACCGGGCGTTTACGCTTCCTCGAAAACATAATGACCAGTGGTCAGTAGTTTTTTTATTATAATTTCTTTTATGTGTGTCATTTTCTATTTTTACCGGGCGTTTACGCTTCCTCGAAAACATAATGACCAGTGGTCAGTCAAAGAAGGCTACCGTGCGAGGTGTAGAGTTTTTGATTTACGCTGTCGTTTTAATTTTTTTTATACAAATTAGTAAACTGGAAGCTCCGTCAAATTGTTTTGGTCAGTGCGGCATTGGCCCACCGCCGAGGGTACCAACGCATCAACAAAACTTTCTTTCCGAACTCTAAATCGATTTAAGTACAGATAATATACCCAACTGTTCCGGAGGGGAAAGCGTTTTCTGCTTCATCGACGACATTAGTCTGAAGGGTTCTGATTCTCTGACCCGCTAAATATTTGGACGACAGGCGGGTTGCACACACCTGTCGTCCAAATATCTAGCGGGTCAGAGAATCAGAACCCTTCGGACTATCCAAATATCTAGCGGGTCAGAGAATCAGAACCCTTCGGACTATCCAAATATCTAGCGGGTCAGAGAATCAGAACCCTTCGGACTATCCAAATATTTAGCGGGTCAGAGAGTCAGAATCCCTTCGGACTACGACGACACCCGTCATGTCTTTAATAATAATATTGAAGATAGGTTAATTCTCGATTATGTTCCCTTAACTTGGTTAACTAGGTTTAGGTGACTAAATAGCTAGCAAATAAAACGATAAATTCTCTCTACTTGGCTTATGAACTCGTAAGTTCTGTAAAATTAGGTTATAATAAAGAGGGGTGTTCATCAAGCTCTCTGAAAGTTTTGTCGAAGAATGCAACACAAACTATACTTCCCAATGGCAAAAACACTGTGTTATGAATACATTCGATGAGAGGATTATCTGTCAAATGACCCAGAAGTAATGCAGACAGATATTGATCAATATCCCTTACAAAGTAATATCTTAAAACATAACCTCCCTAGAAAAATTACTTGCTTCCCCAGTGGCCTTCTGGGCTTCACTATTGAAGCCCTTGTATAGTGTATAGCCCTTTTTTTACATCACTGACCAGTCCTTTAAGTACAAAACAGATGTATGGTATAGTTTAATTATTTTTTAATTAGCTCGACTGTATCTT
This sequence comes from Mimachlamys varia, assembly GCA_947623455.1. Classification (NCBI taxonomy): domain Eukaryota; kingdom Metazoa; phylum Mollusca; class Bivalvia; order Pectinida; family Pectinidae; genus Mimachlamys; species Mimachlamys varia. The sequence goes on from OX392534.1 coordinate 37,490,763, forward strand.
AGTCTAAATTATAAAGATGCTATTCTCGTGCTTGTCTTTTGTACAATCCTTATTAATGAAGGAACGAGAGAAAGAAACACAATTAATTAGTTAATCAACAATTCATGAACATTTGATTAGAAACATAAGCGTTTGATAATGGTCAGAACTCAAGATTCAACAAATTCAAGAGGAGGACGTAACTTTTTGCGCGCAGTAAAACTAGCTTCGAGATATTTTCCATGAAAACAGCTTTGTATTGTTTGCCTAGTCTTTCAAGCAATATGATGAAATTTCAGATTGCCAAACGGACAATTAGTCGATGAAGCAGAAGACGATTACTCTTCGGGAACACCTGGTCTTATTCTCTTGTACTTTTACAAGGGTCTCCATGAAAATCTTTCATTTCTTCATATTTTGTACTAGTTTAATCGAGTTTGAGTTCGGATTATGGTTTTGTTGACACTTTTGTATTTTCTGGGGTTTTTTTTGTCATCGATCATTTTTCGAAATTTTACTGTTAAGTTGTTAGTTAAGGAAGAGGTAATTGGCGGGCAGACATATTTTATAACTCGTCAATTAACATCATAAATTAAATAAGTAAGATGTTTGGAATCAATTTTGCGGTTACATGTATATCGAAACTTACTAAGTGTACGAAAAAGATATGCACTTACAGGAAATTTTAGTGGGGGCATGATGATTTAATGTTCATAATATGTTTTCACCATAGACATTCTATTTTTTTATACAACCCAGTCTACTGAGTGGAACCCATGTCATTAATTTTGGTTTAAACTATTTCCTATTGTCAGTAAAGTATTTCAGTAATACAAACATGTATTTAATGTATATGATTTAACTTTATTTAATACAAACCAAATATTGAAACATCCCTGTCACTATCCTGTTCCTTCACAAATAATTCTTGTTACCGTAAACAATTCTCAAGGAAGTATAAACTCTTTTGCATATGTCTCTGTTCCAAACATTTATCTTGCACAAAGTGATTTTTTAAAGAAATATTAAGGCCATGTTAGTACACACACCTTCACAGATGGTGATCTTTCGAATGTTTTTTGAGAAAAATTTTTTATCTCACAGATGTCAAATTCTCTTCCTTTTTCGTATTATATAAAGTGAAGAGCAGGGGAGAAACCTGAAATTTTAGACGACGAATTTAGTAGAAGAAATACGTGAACATAGGAAGTAAAAGATGGTAAGTTGTATGTACAAGATATATTCACTTTAAATTACGAAACTTAGTCTTAAACGCTGTTAAAGTCTGGTTATTTTTAGTCAACAGAATAATGTCACATAATATTTCTTTGCATCATTTTTTTAATTTTTGGTTGCCTTTTAGTACAGCCTTTAAAAGATGTCTTTGTTGTCTTTTAAGAAAATATAATCATGTAGGAACATAAAAAATTTGATACGAATTTGTAAACAATGTTTTCTTCAACATTTCTGTACAACTTTGAAACGAAATTGCAACATAGTACAAAGATGACGTAACACACACATATGCTGCACCTCTTAATTTTAGTAATAGAATTAAACTGCATCATACAGCTGTTTCGTCCTCCTAGGACTCTTCAGTGATGCTAGCGACCAAAAGGTAGGAATCCAAAATTTCTAATGTAGAAGCGGAAGGGTCAGGTGCGTAAAACCCCTTTAATTTAGATAGAAATTAGGTATTAAACGGCAGTGTTCAATATTGGCAAATGGATACCATTTTAGTTATTAAAAGAGAAACAAACAGATTGCCTATTCAAAATTGAATAATATTTATGTTGTGTTTAATTCTAAAATGGTTTTGACAATTTCGGCTAGGTAGTCCTTTGCTTCTTACTTTCCAGTTGCCGACATAATCATCATTAATCAGCTCATGAGATCGTCGGGAATAAAGACAAGAAACTAGACTTTAAATAGTAATTATACAGACAACGCGAAATTAATTGAAAATCCGAATCATATCAATTACCAAAGCACTCGAAAAATACCCCATAATGGCTTCCCTGCGTGAACGCAGCAGTGTGGAAGGAGTAGTTACATCTGGGTCTCATTGAACATATCTTTTATTACAGAAAACATTGAGGAAACAGACCCTTATTCTATGCTTAGTGGCAACCACTCTTTGTGTCACCACGGCAAAAGACAAAACAGAACAGAAGCGAAAGAGACAGTTCGCGGCTGCTTTACTTGGACTAGGATCCTTGTTTGGGGAGCTATTTGCAGGAGCTGCGGCTGAAACTGCAATAGGAGCCAGCTTGGGCGCTGGTCTTGCTGCAGGTATTGGTAGAGTAAACACCCCCATCCCCACACTGCTTTAGCCTGTATTTTAATCAGATTGCACCTCATGAGGAGTGATATTATAGTTGACAAATTCGTAACAAAAATTTAACCACTTTTTTACATTCAATCACGGTTAAAATGTCTTTTCAGTACACTTTATAAACATAAGTTTCATTAAAAGAAAATATTTTGTTACTTGATGCTATTATTTCTTGTTCAGAACAGTAGGTTAATACCATAGCTCATTTGGCATTTAATATCAGTGACGTTGGAAGTTGTGAAAAAGTGAGGGACAAGGGTTTTTGAAAACCTATAAATGTACGTGGCGAGCGAATCATTTTCTATTTTCGCGAAATAACCAGTAGACATCCTCGATATTCAGGGGTTACGCTCACCTTCGCTCTCTATACCCCTTGAATATGTAATGTCAAAACTGATGGCACGCGCAGGTAAAATAACCTGATCAATCGCTAGACCACCATCGACTTCATAGTTAAAACTTGTTAGTTTTTACCGTTATGTGACCACGAGATCCGTTTGATGCACACCAAAGGGTCGAGCTAGTCTTCTTGCCTCATCAACAAGGTGGCATACACGAAGCTTTTGCCTAATTCAGGGTCTGCGCCAGTAACATGTTTTTCAGGTTTGATTTGGGGAATATCTCGTACGATAAACAACTGCTCCTTGAGACTGTTCATCGAACTCTTAAATTACATTGCTGTACTTCTACGAAGTATGGATTTAATACAGGTAATTTACCTCAACTTATGGTAATCCTGAATCAATGTCTCCAAGGATTGTTGGGGGATCTAAATACGTGTGCCAGTAGGTTGCCTGACCGTTTGAGCTTCCCAGTGAACGTGGTGAAGTCAGTATGTGCCCCGACACAGATATAGTTTTAGTTCGCGTTCTTACCCTGATACAATGATTTTGTCATTGACACATAGATGGAAATAATTCAGCTCTGACAGATATACAGATAATGACGGAGTTTGGGGTGAGAGTACACATATCTCATAAATTACTGTCAATACTTTCGAGTAAGAAATGGTCAAAGCTATCGAATACCTTCCTAAGGTGGTTAATGGGAAGGGGCAGGCAGCCAAGAAAACATAACAAGGTCAGCAATAGTTTTGCTTTTTGGATGATTGTGTAAAAAAAAACTGGAATTTAATATGTTTGCGGGTCGTCATAATTCACATCGGACTGAATAAATCAACAGGAAACCGGACTCTTATACAGTTGGGGATGCATTTCATATATATTAGAAGGAAACGTCATGCATGTGTTCATCTCTACCATGATGATAATTAGGTATCTGCTGAAGGCTTAGGAGGAGGAGAGGAGGAGGAGGAGGAGGAGGAGGAGGAGGAGGCATCTGTGACTGTGATCGACTTTTGCTCACAGGTCTGTAAGAGCTCCTGACACAGACATTAACTTTGCTACCTCCGTAAAAGAATTCATTTTTATGACACTGCCATCATAAGAAACCATCTGCTGTTGAAAGATAACAATTTCTGGTTAGCAGGGTGTAAAATCACCGAGGCTGCTCAAATATTGGATAAGCACTAATGGCATGGCTAGCTCATGCTACAATTTAATGTTTAAGAGTGTAACGAATGAACCTTGCCGACAATGAAAGAAAAATTTGGAAATTTTAATAGGTTTACTCATTCCTTTTCGCATTCTTGTTAAGTACTGGCTGACTTCGGCATACACCAAAAGGTAACTGATAGCCAAGAATGAGCATAAACATATTTTTGAGGTCATTTGACCCGAAGGGTCAGGATGATCAATAGCCATCGTGCTTCGTCAGTCGTCGTGTGCCGTGCGTAAACATTTTACTTTCAAATTCCTACTCCTTCTTAACCCCAATGCGGATTACTACCATCCTTGAGAGAGGGCGGTTGAATCGTTTGGTAAACGAGGCTGGCGTGACCCCTGGGAATAGACGGACGGGGCCCCAAAAGGGAACTTTGGTGAGTGTTCGCTCCAAAACCCTACTCCTCATTAACCTTTGGGTGGGTTTCAACCAGATTTTGTGTGAAACATGATAGGGGAGGACAATCATATTTTATATCAATGAAACTATAATTATTTCAATTTAAAATTCGCTAGGGTTATAAGGTCTCGAAAAGGGTCCAGCCTCCATTGCAGAGGGGATTTCAGAAATTGAATTTGGAACCTATTATTTGTCTGGTCAAAGCCTTCGATTGCTACCCAGCATTTAAGACACCGAGGGAAACGTTAGGGTACTGTTACGTTGACCCACACAAATAATTGGTAGCATGCAGTACTGCTGCATGTTGGTTCGAAAATACTCTTGGGGTTCAAAGGCATATATAATTGGTTTGTTCTAGAAAAGCGGTCACTTTCAAAGGACACTACAACGTGTCCGAAAGATGTAATAAAACTAGTAAAAGTAAATTTTAGAAAGCGGTCGGTCTGTAAATGACTTAAACACGAGTAATTATTTCTTCCTGAGGTTTGCGCAACGAAATCTGAAATGCATGTCTATATCCCATTGTTAAGTGTCGTTATTTAAAGATACTTTTCCATTTTTTGTAGGTTTATGAGATGATAACTCCCATTGAGCTGTTGTAAATTGAATAAAAGTTGTAAGGCATCTATGAACTATGTTAAATTTATTCGTGCCAAACTGCCAAATCATCACATCACAACCTCAAAAAATAAGTAGTAAATTATTCCATACATTAACAGTATTTTTCTTTTAACAACTATTTTATTCACCAATTAGCGAAAATACATTTTATTTCAAACCTTACCAACGTAAAAACGTAAAAGCATTGAATTTGCATAAGCCGTGATTAACTCCGACCATGTCTATTGTTAATGACGTCCTACTATTATGTCACGAATCCGGATAATTTGCATAGCTCCGACGTCTCGACGTCATGGGAAAATGGCGCGTGCTTAAGTATAGTTTTTGATAACTCTAATTTGCTGAACAAAGATAATCGAGTAAAAGTTAGAGTACACTGTAAATATAAAGGAAAGAGGGTCCTTAATGAAAGAGCTTTTTGCAGGAACAGCAGCTGAAACCGCAATTGGAACTGGCCTGGCCGTAGGGACTGGTATTGCGGAAGCCGGTATCGAGTCGGGCATTCACCATCACCCTCACACAGCAGTAGATTCGCCACATACAGGTACGATATCATTCATAGCGGTAACAATTATTTATGTTGTTTAATTGTAAAACGTTGCGACATCTTCATGTTAACCAATAAGTTTTATAAAATATCACGTTTGCAGTGGTCAAGCCTACTGTAAAAACTGGTGTCCAAACTGGTGTCCAGACTGGTGTCCAAACAGTAGCTGTAGCGATCCCACCACCTGTGCTGTGTGAAAGTACAGGCTTTTGCACTTCTGACATATGCGACCTAAAAAACCACCTATTTGTTGCGAACGTTTTGTGCATTGGAACCCGTAAATGCTGCATACCATCTGCTACTTGTGGTGTAACGGCAAGAGTAGGAAAAGTCGAAGTTGAAGGTCCCGGGGAGTGTCGATTTTCCGGGACCGACCACGTGTGTCACGATGACGAGGAAGTGAGTACTGTTCTCACGTGTAACCCTGGATACACCTGCTGCGTTGACAAAAACTGTAAGTATAAAAAAATTATGTGATTTAAAAAAAAAATTGTTTCAGTCGAAAATGATAACGAAAATAATTTCACATATATAAGAACGAAATATAGTAGATACTATTTATCTGATTAGCTGTGCTTGATAGAATGCGGGGTTTCGACGGAGTCCTCTACTAATTCCTTACATTTAATTTAATTGTTTTTCATGTTGCACATACAAAGTTAAATCGACTTCTCTCGTACGTATACACATTTAACATATTAATTCTTATTCGTGATTTACTAGTCTTTTATATTAATGATAAGGACTACATAATGATATATGATATGGTCTTTACCATTGCATTTTGTGTACAATACTTAATTGTGATTTTCCTTTTAGGAATTTCGACGAAAATGCAGAGATGTTCGAATGAGTTTTTATTGTCCGCTTTGGAAAATAAAGAGATGGTTCACATAAAATGCGTGGATGAATTGTTTGTGTTGTTGGGTTTCGATGCATATGCATGTCTGAGAACAGTGTTTGGGGTGGTATTTTGACCTTAGTTCGCATTTTGAGGACGTGGCATTTACTTGGAGGTTACTTAGATTTACATGTTGAGGCCAAATGACGCTTACCCTCCCCTTTTTCAAGGGTCTCCGTGTGTTTTATTTGTTACATTTTGATCATAGTTTAATCGGTTTGGTTTGGATTGGGGGGTTTTACGCTTCGATACTCTCTGATTTTTGTTGGTTGTTTTTGCTAAATGAATTATTTTCGGAGATCTTGTACTCTGTGTCGCAAAATCGTTTAATTCCTTTTAAATATATTAATGCCTGGACGAGATAATTTCTTCAAGCGAAACTTTAGCGACTCCATCCAATTTAATAGCGAAAAACAATACCCTGTCAATTCAATGCACAAATGAGTCCGTACAATGCACAGCTCAGGGGGGCATACACAATGTTGGTGGACCAAGAACGCTTTCGATTGTGTGAGGGTACCCTTACATTAACCTCTTTGACGAGGGTACATGGATGAAAATTTCCCAGACGATAGAAAGGCTCCCTATCTTCCAGTTACATTATTATTACATCATTATAACACATGTTTATTTTCCGTAGTAAACAGGCCACTTTCTAGTTGAGATGCTTTGTCCTTTCAGTGTATAATATATGTTCTAAAGGACGTTTGTCCAAAGAGATAAAACCTTTCAAGGAAATGCCTATAATAGCACAATATTTGGACAGATTGACTGATGGATTCGACAGGGTTCCAAGTTGGGTCATGCATTAAATAAACATTTATAAAAAGTTTGAACTTCAATTTGCCATAACTTTTGAATGAATAATTGGATCATACCTAATGTGTCGAACTATATGCATTGATAAGATACACCACTTAACTAGGTTCAATCAAATTGATCAAGGGATTGGTTAGTCACGGTCATTACACATAACCAATTGTACAGTGACCTGAATACCATGGTAACCAAATGTTTTGCTAAAATAAATCCGCACATAGATCTACACCTGGTTCCTAACATCCCTGTGTTGTTTCACTGAAATCGGTTCACAGATTTAGGAGGAATTTTCCGGACAATATTTTACACAAAAACCTTTGTATGGTGACCTGGTTACTATGGGAACCGATATTTCTGAGAGAAAAAAAGAGCAAAATCCTGCACATTTACACATGGTGCCTTACATTCCTGTGTTATTTCATTGAAATCGGATCTTAGGTTTATGATCATATCTGCGGACATGTTACTGTGGACGACAGACAGACATCCGGACGTTTGTGTGTAAGGGGGTGTCGTTGTGGGGGTATAAGTACGGTACATATAGATACGGAGCTGGCATGTCAAACTTTTATCTCCATATTAGTTAATATGGTGATAGTAAGTCCTGCTACTATCTTCACTAACAGAGAGTTAGTCATGCTACGATCAAAGATCAAGGACACAACAGATTGTTCTACATCAGCTGTTTTTTTTTTACTTAAGCTATTACCAACATGACAGTTAACACCCCTCCCCCCCCCCCCCCTGGGGCCTGAGAGGCAGGCCCAATAGGAAAAATATAGCAAATTCTTAAAAATCCCCTTCTATTTTAGGAATGATAAAATATTTCCAAATTTTATCTGAAATATCCTTGTGTGAAGGGGATTCATTACATTCTTTAAGATCCTTCTATTGTCCACACATAGTAAATTCTTTAAAATCTTTCTCATTCTTTAGGAATGACAGAATATTGTCCAAATTTGATCTGAAGTATCCTTGAGTGCATCATCGACATGAATGAAGTCGGTTGCGACTCCATTGTAATCTTCAAAGGCCAGGCACGCAGCCTGGCGAATGGTCTTTTTTTTACCTGAATGTGGCTTCAGTTTTGCCATAACATATGCCAGGTGTGTAGAGAGTGTAGGTGATCGTAACCTCTGGACTTCTTGGATGTCTTGAATGAAGGGGATTCAATTTTGTATCATCGAAGGAATAACAGGATATTGAGTTGTCAGCATTATTCGATTAATGGGAATTAATTGTGTATAAACTTTGAGTAAGAAACCACCGGGGACTGTAGGATGGGCCGATAAGGGGAATGTAGTAAATTATTAAAAAAAACCCTTCTTTTTGAGATGATTGATTAAGAGGATATTTACCATTTGTTGTGAAGCATCCTCCGTTGAAGGTTGTTCAATTTTATATGGATGGGACTTAACCGCCATTCAACCCATATATGATATGAAGTGGACGTTTTAGAGTATGCTCATTAGTGTGCTAACTTTTGTGATTGACAATGATACTCGGTTCTCTATTTGAGGACGCCACGTTTACTTGGATGTGACATAGATTTACATGGCGGGTGTCGTCGAATAAGAAGAAGACGCTTACTCTTCCGGATCACCTGGTCTTATTCTCTTGTACTTTTACGAGAGTCTCCATGTAAATCTTTCTTTTGTTCCTATTTTGCCTATAGTTCAATCGATTTTGAGTTCAGATTATGTTTTCGTTGATGCTTCGGTATTCTCTGATTTTTTTAAAAGTGTAAAAGTGTGATTGTTGAAGTAATAACGATATTACGGACAAAATTAATACATTGAATGAATGTTTAATAAATAAAATGTTCAATGTTTTGTCTAATGGCTGAGCTTGCATAATATAGATTAATGGGAACATCGGACATCCCTGCTTTACAGAACAACTGACTTGAAAAGAGGTTTGATAGCAACCCATTAGTGCGTAAAAGATCGCGTAAGTTAATAAACATCAGTTTTAGTCCATTAAATGAGCTGATCATCGATACCAAATTCTCAAGACACATGCGTACATAATTCCATCCCACTCGATCTATTTTTAATTTTCAATGTGCCTTGCTGAGTAAAATCTCACTTTTAACTGTATTGTGGAGCGATTCTGTCGGGATTTATATTAATAGCAATGGCTGGTTCATCCGTTATCGTTATATTGAGACCTGGTAGGATGTTTTGCTGGATACCTTCGTCATGGTATTTCAGTGAGATAGCACTATAAAGTCGGCATCAATGTTTGTCACCAAATGTGATGATCTGTTTCTAGCTATACAGATGTCAATGTATTAGATACAATATATATATAAGACAAATGTTCTCACTTCTTTTCGGTCATTTTATAAGGTACCAACGCAGTGCTTTTTGTAGATTTTTGAAAGAACGCTATCAGCGCCTGATTGTTTGATTTCTTTTGGTTATCAACAAGCAAATCAGAGAGAAAAAAAAGCGTCAACAAAACCATATTCCGAACTCAAAATCGATTAAACTAGAAGCAAAATATGAACATAGGAAAGCTTTACATGGAGACCCTTGTAAAAGAGAATAAAACCAGGTATTTCGGAAGAGTAAACGTCTTCTGCTTCATCGACGACACCCGCCATGTAAATTTTGGTCACATCCAAATCAACATCAATCCTCGAAATGAGAAATGAGAGTCACCATTGTCAATCACAACAAGTAAGCAACACTTATAAGCAAACTCAAAAACATCCATCTTCATATATCACACAAAGATACAGAATATTTCTCGATGAGATCAAGATGGCGACCATAAAACATATTCTTCATCAACCTGTATCTCTCGAATTCCGGTGCCGTTAGTTTGTTCGTCAGCAGTTGACATCTATCACGAAAATTTCGTTAATAAGAGAAAGCCCTAGAATAACGTCATAAACATTATAGCTTTGGAGAAGCAGGGATGTTACTTTCAAGAAAGGGAAGGTTTATCATACAGCTTAGTAGTAAGCTGTCAGTGTTGGCCATAGCTTAAGTAAAGATCGCAGTAAGAAGTTGATGTACGAAAGTCTATTGTATCTTTAATCTCAAGTTCGGTAGGGTATATACGATCGACTAGGTCAGCAAACTTCTTGTTATTTATAGACAACGCATCGTCGATATACCTGAAATTAAAAGATTTGGCAAGGTTTTTGTTACCCGTCCTGATAAGCCCCTCGACAAACTCAGCCTCGTATGAAAACAAACACCAGTCAGCCAAAAGTGGGGCACAATCAGTTCCCATAGGAATGCAAAGAGTCTGTTGGAAAATATTTCCTTCGAACTCAACAAAGATATTGTCAACCAGTTATAATTCAACACGTTTAATTCAGATCCTTTCGATCGGTTTGATATTCGTCGAAATTTCTGAGAAACATTCATGTTGGTAGATATGGATCGTATATCATGTACAGTAAATGTGGACCATGTAATGTGTCTAGAACTGGTGTCATTCTCACCAACACCAGACAAATAAAACACAGCAATATACTTTCAGTAATTCAAAATTGGAAGTGGTGATCACATAAAATGTCAATTCCGTTTCGCTTTGCTTTACAAAGGAAAGAAATCTAGTTTAAAACATCCCAGATGCCCACCATTGTTATGTAACCTTTCTTAACAATAAATGCACATTATGTTATTTTTTTTTATTAGACGTTCATACTGCTGTGTAATAGTTTAACACTGTTCTTCCGAAGTGAGATCGTTTTACCTATTTACTAACACAGTTGGGTACTTCCCCCGAGTACCTGTCCGGAAAAATAGTGTTAGAAATATTGTAATTTCTGTCTTGATGGACCATTGGACCATTGGGAACCTATATTTGAATGTGCATAAGGTCCGTCCAATAATGTCTAAGAAATCATGCTAGCAAGTCGTAATTCTCAAAATTAAAGATTGGCTCTGGTCGGCAATTTTCATCTTTAGATCGGACCCAAAATGGTATGTGTAACTATGACACCTTGAGGAACCTAGGACGAAGGGTGACTTGAAACAGGCAATCATTTGATTGGGAATGGTTATACTATATCATGGATAGATACGTTTTTAGTAAATCTATTATCATTTTCCCCACTCGGACAGTTAAGTAACTATACTTACATTTTTTATCAACGCAGCAGGTGTATCCAGGGTTACACGTGAGGACAGTACTCACTTCCTCATCCTCGTGACACACGTGGTCGGTACCAGAAAATCGACACTCCCCGGGACCTTCAACTTCGACTTTTCCAACTCTTGCCGTGACACCACAAGTACCAGATGGTATGCAGCACTTTCTGCTCCCGGTGCACAAAACGTTCCCAACAAATAGGTGATTTTTTAGGTCGCACTCACCGGAAGTGCAATGGCCTGTACTTTCACACAAGGTTGTATTCGGTGGTGGAGCTGGTGTCTGAATTAGGACGACTGTGAATATGATAAATAGGGTTATTCAGGCCCGAATGTGTGGTTGGTTACATATTTCATACAAAATCTCAAACACGAGCGCAATTAATCTAATCCTCTTCATAGAAACACCCATTATTTAATTGTTTGTATTATTTGATTTCAATGATTTCAAACATCATTCAAAATATTGCCGGTAAGCTCGTTTGAAAAAATGGGAGAAACACCATATTTGCGGGTTTATATTGTAACGTGCTACAAATATAATCATTTATGAACGTTATATTTTCCTTTTGGTTTAGAAATTAAAACGAAACTCTACTCCAAATTCTCAATTTTTTTTTCGTAATAACGAAATCCTACCTGCCGGTTCTACTGCCGTGTGCTGGTAGCTGTGTATTGTTTGGATACCTCCTGTGGCAATACAGATGAAATAATATATAAAGTCATAAAGGGCCATAACTCACATTAAATGCGATCGATGCAGCATCACAATTGTATGATATCCGCATGGTCATAAGATACCAAAATCACACCCCAAATTTTAAAACATTTGGACCACATTGAAAAGTAAATGCGTTTTCTACATACTTATAAATATACGCTGCCCATATTTGGCAATTATGCAACGCCGTTTTGAGAAAAGTTGTAGCACAACAGCAAACCTGTCACATCTATTAAAGGCCCAATATACGTAATTTCGGGAAATTTTTCGTGATTCAGAAAATTTTGAAAAAAATCCAGTTGATAATCATGCAAAAATAAGCCTAAAACGAAGTAAACCTGAGCAGTAACTAACAAGAAACTCTTGACAGAAAATTCAAAGAATTGAAAATACGTCAGATGGGGCCCACTTCAACAACAAACCGAAGTTAGAAGACAGTTCAGAATAGACGCGTGTTTACAAGTACCGAGTTTTTGCTGTACCGGTAACCGCATAAGAATTCATCTTGAATATTACTGATATCAGTTAATCTTAACTAAATCTATAAATATGAAAAGTTATAAGGCTTGATTTTCGCTTCAAGTTTTGCCGAAAGTTACGTATATTGGGTCTTTAAACGCTTCATGTACATAAGTATAGTACCATTCCGTAATGAGGAGAATTGAAAAAAAAGTTCTTGTATATTCTACATAATGCTATAAAAGTCCCAAAGGGCCATAACTCTAGTAAATATTCTCACATCAAATTGTCTTTCAGAACACAACTTCGTGACATGGCAATTAAGCCAATGAAATGGATTGAAAACTGTAGACGATCTCCGTACAAACAACAGTTTATGACTGGAACACATTTTCAACATGAGCGCATATCTTGCTATACAACGCCGTTACCTTAAAGCTAAAACATTAAAACAAAACCTGCAATTTATTGTAAACACAATTGCTTTTTGAAGTTTTCTTCAAGCTACCCAAAATTGCATTAGATACAAAGCCCCAAAATGAATCGCTTTGTTAGATAATGTCGAATCAAACTGCCGTTCAGAAAACACAACTTCATGTTATGGCGATTAGGTGTAAATCTCCGACAAACCAAAGTTAACGACGGACGCAGGTACGGACGTACAATGCCATTCAGGCATTGAACTATTGTCTTAATTAGTTTTGACGGGCGTATAAAATGGTATACAAATAGAAATTTCTGTGCGACATAAATGTCCCCGCCAAAGTTTGGTGAGAATCACAACTCTAGTTGCAGAGATTAGGTGGTTACATAACCATGGGACGGGACGGACATATACCCCCCCCCCCCTTTCATGGTGGGGGCATAACAAACCACACAACATATTTATGAGTTTACTTTGTAATGTGTTACAAGTAAAATCATTTATAAATATTGTATTTGTCTTGTATGTCTACCCATTAAAACGAAAAATCTATTATAAATTCTTGAACAATGCAACTTATTTTCTTTCGTGTTGAATGGAATCCTACCTGCGGGTGCCGAATCTACTGCCGTGTGATGGTGTATAGAACTTGTACCTGCTGCAATACCAGCCCCAGCAGCTATGCCCAAGCCTGTCCCTATTGCAGTTTCAGCTGCAGCTCGTGCAAATAGCTCCCCAAACAAGGATCCTAGCCCAAGCAGAGCAGTCACGAACTGTCTCTTTTGCTTCTGTTCCGTTTCGTCTTTAGCCACAGTTATATTAAGTGTGGCTACCACCAAGCAGATTACAATTATCTGTGTCCTCATCTTTTTTCTGAAATAAATATAACGGAAACTAACTTATATTTAGCTAAAAACATTCTTGTGGGGTATCATGTAATCACGCTTCGTAACCTTTGACCTTGACATTGTCAATCTGAATTAATGAAATACCAGCCATACGTGACTACCATACCTCACAGTTGTAGAAACGGACCAAAAAATGAGGCATAGGGAGGTGTGTGTGTGTGGGGGGGGGGGGGGGGGGGGAGTTCTAAAATAATTTTCCTTGTCCACTTTGATAATTTAGACTGTTTAGATAACCTAACTTTCGTAATAGGTAACCCCGTGTTTCCAAAAAGATATATACAATAATAAGAGAACACCGAAGCGTTAACAAAATCATTATCCAAACTAAAACTCGATTAAACCAGGGGCAAAATATAAACAAAGGAAAAAATTATATGGAGACCCTTGTAAAAATACAAGAGAATAAGACCAGGTGTTCCGAAAGAGTAAGCGTCTTCTGCTTCATCGGCGACATCGCCATGTAAATCTTTGTCACATCCAAGTAAACATCAAGTTCTCAAAATGAGAACCGAGTATCATTGTTAATCACAACAAGTAAACACACTAATGGGCATACTCAAAAACGTCCATCTTCATATCACTTAAATGTCCAATATACGTAACTTTCCGCAAAACTTGAAGTGAAAATCAAGCCTAATAACTTATTATATTTATAGATTTAGATTGACTGATATCAGCAATATTCAAGATGAATTCTGACGCGGTTACCGGTACAGCAGTCTGAGCTGTCTTCTACCTTTGGTTTGTTGTTGAAGTGGGCGCGACCTGAATATTTTTCAGTTTTTTTGTCAAGAGTTTTTTCTTAGTTACCCCCCAGGTTTACTTCGTTTTAGACTTATTTTTGCATGGTTATCAACTGGATTTTTTCATAATTTTTCAGAATCCCGAAAAATTTCCTAAGTTACCTATAATTTTTCGGGATTCTGAAAAATTATGAAAAAATCCAGTTGATAACCATGCAAAAATAAGTCTAAAACGAAGTAAACCTGGGGGGTAACTAAGAAAAAACTCTTGACAAAAAAAATGAAAAATATTCAGGTCGCGCCCACTTCAACAACAAAAGATAACTTTTACCTTTTTACCTTTAAAGATACAGAATATTTCTTAATGAGACAAAGATGGCGACCATAAAACTTGCCCATAGTTCTGATTAGCTTAGATTTATGTGATACTATATATGCTATGCATTTTATATATTTGGTTATATTATTTGCAGCTCTATCCACGCAATGTTATTTGGATGTAAAATGCAATAAAATCAAATTGAATTGAAGAACCGAATTGAATTGATTCTTTATACTTAGTAGTAAAGATTAAAGATTATTGGTGGTAATCATGAATAATTTCATGAAAATAATGCAACACTTGTGTTTTATTTTGCCCCCCCCCCCCTCCCCCCATCTAACAAACACAAATAGTCTGTCTGCTATGGAAGTTATCTATATTAACATGAAATCAGTATATAAGAGAGAAATATTTTTTTGTGAAAGTGAAAACAAATATATTTAGGTGTTACTTTTCACATTCTATGCATAAAATATTCATATTATTAACATCTTGTGTTGCTATTGGAATTGTCTTATTTCTATTTGTTTCTACAATAAACCACCATAAAATCACTAAGTTTCCTCTATTATCCTCTTATATATAAGTAAGAATGCAGTATTGTAATACTTACTGTTTACCGTATTTCTCCTTCTTACAGTGTCGTCTCAGTCTGGAGTCCCCCCTCGTCTTCTGGCTTTATATAGCCTATTAAAGATAAGGGAAAAGTGGCTCTTCACACGTTCGAATCTGATTTTCTTTGTACTTCCTTGTCCATGACCAATCGCGTTCATCCCAGAAATATCGAGGCATCGTTCTGTGCTATCTATTTGTGGGCGAAAACGAAGTGAATGTAGCCACATGCAAGTGTCCATTTTTCTAGTCAAAAAATTCAGAATCGACTATTTTGTCAAATATACACTTTGGAAAGAGATCATTTGTGATTTTGTTTTTACTATGCGTATATTTCCTAGCGGTGTTAATGAAATTAATAATGGAGAATTAATTGAATGGTATCTCCGTCCGCCGTATAACCGAACAACTCGGTAGAGAATGGAAAATAACCATCCACAAACAAAACTAAATGGGAATTTCAATAAGTTATATTTATGTGTATGTTAATATTTTTTCATCTTTGGACTTAGATTTTAGGTTTTACCAGGTTGTTATATACGGATAATTTATCTGCAATTAATCGACTTTAAATAAATAAAATAAGTAAATATACAACATTCGATGTAGCGCCCTATCTAGCTAGTTAATCCACTCTCATTCGCTTACAAAAATATACAATGTATACAATTAATACAATTCATGGGTCAAAGAAGTAATATAAACGGTAGTTTTCTAATGTTGCAATCGAGTGGTTGCTCGTGTTGGTATTGTTTTTAAAGTTACAAGAGATACGAGCTATAGCGACTTCAACAATCCGCACGTGACATTGAACCACGTGATTTCCGGCCAAAGTTCTTCTCATCCAATCAATAATCCGAAAGGTCATATACCACTACAGTTACCACGTTTATACAATAGTCCACAGCGTATTATGATAAAAAGTGAAATAGCTACAAGTGTTCAATCTCAAATCCAAACATCTTTGGCCGGAAATTCATAGATAACAAGTAAACTGATCAAGGAAGCAGAAACATTTTTACATATGGTTATATTCCCATTATTATCTCCCACAAATGGAAACAGAACGATACTTATAAGGTTGCTGTATTGTAAGGGTTAGTTTAAAGGTGAAGGAAGTATAAAGACCTTGACAGATGGCTATGCGTCTAACTTTCTCTTACAGGCGTGAAATTGAACTTCCTTTTCAACACTATATAAAGCCAGGAATATTGAATTGACCTCTAACTAAGACGAGGAATACTAAACGGATCGATTACGTGTATATACAGTGAGTAAATGTAGTGTATTATATAACACCTTCTGATACGTTTAACTTAAGCTTTTATCCACACGGACAGCTTACTAAGTACTAAGCTGTACGATAAATGTGATTTTATTCCGGTCGTAAACTTCTCTTTCTTGATAGTAACATCCCTGCTTCTCCATCTTATGGTGCAGTTGATTCATTATTCTATGGCTTACTCTTATTCTAAATTATAAAGATAATATTCTCGTGTGTGTCTTTTGTATTAGAGTGATCTTAGGTGGTAGACACTGCTGGTGAACTTCGTCCCCGAGGTTTGTCGTTCATGCATTCGAATAGTGTACGCTTTAGAATATTCACGTGTATATTATGCTCATTTAATTCTAACGCACCTCCCTATCTGGATTCGGCATTTTGTACAATCCTCTGAATTTCGAAATGTTCGTGATATATGTCGGCTGCTGACTCGAAAGGAGCATGTTGATGAGAAATATTTGCTATCTTTGTGTGATATGACATTTTGTGTATGTTCATTGGTGTGATTACTTGCTGTGATAAAGAGTGATGACGCGGTTCTCACTTTGAGGACATGGTGTTTACTTTGATATGACCAAGATTTACATGACAGATGTCGTCGATGAAGCAGAAGACGCTTACACTTCCGGAACACCTGTAAATCTTTCTCTCTTTTTCATATTTAGCTTTTAGGTTATTAATCGATATTGAGTTCAGATTATGGTTTTGTTGACGCTTCGGCATTCCCTAATTTTTTCCATTGTGCTGAGCGTCAAATAGGGGAAAGTGATTTCTATTGTAACAGACCCTGGTCAGTCCCAGCCTTTGGCCAGATCCAACAGCATTCTTCACTGGAGATAACGCTCAACTAAAGGCCAAAAGTGATGTTTTGGGAGACGTTAGAAAGGAGAAAGTTGTTTAGAGAGAACGAAAGAGATAAGATCCCAAATTTAGTCGCCTCTTACGATCATGCAATGGGGGCAGCAGGTACAAAATCATACGCTCTACCTGCAGGGTATGTAGAACTTCGTCGAATGCCTCATTTCTAGCTATGTGCATACAACTGCGCGGCAGGGGAAGACAAGCATGGTTATTACTTCTATAAATCTGGTTGATAAAGTCAAAGTCAAATTTCAAATAGTATCTAAAAAGCAAGCCATTAAAATGTTTAGGTCACAAAATGGTAAATTTCCGTTGGAATTATTTCAGAAAAAGATGACAAGACAGGTTATTGTATTCTGCTTGGTGGTAGCCACACTAAGTATAACTCTGGCTAAAGACGAAACGGAACAGAAGCAAAAGAGACAGTTCGCGGCTGCTCTCCTTGGACTAGGATCCTTGTTTGGAGAGCTATTTGCAGGAGCTGCAGCTGAAACTGCAATAGCAGGATTGGGCGTAGCTGCTGGCGCTGGAGCTGAAACTGCAATAGGGGCCGGGTTGGGCGTAGCTGCTGGCGCTGGAGCTGAAACTGCAATAGGGGCCGGGTTGGGCGTAGCTGCGGGAGTTGGAGCTGAAACTGCAATAGGGGCCGGGTTGGGCGTAGCTGCTGGGACTGGTATTGCAGCGGGTATCAGCTCTACACACAATCACCAGCACACGGCAGTAGATGCGGCACCATCAGGTAGGATTCCATTCAACACGAAAGGAATTAGTTGCATGCATGGTTAAAGAATCTAGTGCAGAGTTTTCATTTTACTTGAAATGATTATATTTGTAGCATGTTACAAATAAACCCACATACACCGTGTTTTCCTCCATTTCAAAGGAGGGTAACAGCAATATTTTGAATGTTTCAAATGTTTCTATGAAGAGGATTAGATTTATTGTGCTCGTGTGTGAGATTTTGTATGGGATATGTAACCAACCACAATTTCGGGACTGAATTACCCTGTTCACCATATTCACAGTCGTACAAACTCCGACACCAGCTCCACCACCGAATACAACCCTGTGTGAAAAGATAGGTCATTGCACTTCCGGTATATGCGACCTAAGAAACCACCTATTTGTTGGGAACGTTTTGTGCACCGGAAGCCGAAACTGTTGCATACCATCTGGTACTTGTGGTGTCACAGTAAAAGAAGGAAAAGTCGAAGTTGAAGGTCCCGGGGAGTGTCGATTTTCCGGGACCGACCACGTGTGTCACGAGGATGAGGAAGTGAGTACTGTCCTCACGTGTAACCCTGGATACACCTGCTGTGTTGATAAAAAATGTAAGTAGGATGACTTGTCAATTGTACATGGACATATCTGACATAAACCTCTTTATATGTGACTTACAATTATAATACTAGTTCTTTTAATTAGTATCAAGGGCTACTCATCGTACTTTTTGTAACCTATCGTGGAAAAACAAAAAAACTTTACATGGATATAAACCACTATTATATAATGTGCAGTGCAGTCTTATTAGGTCATGGTGACCTTAAGCAAAGGTAAAAAGTGTCTGTCTGTTTCAAACTTCCAATGGCACAGTTAAAACTTTCAATGGTATAACTCAAAGTGATGCTATGGTTCCCTCCCTGTTTCTTATTACATGTAACAGTAACTGACAAAACCTCAAGAGTTCAATCTTATATCTTATATGTCGAATTCAAGGTCTTCACATCAAAGGCCAATGTCAAATTTTACATCATTTAAAAGCCTCACATTAAAAACTTTATGAAGCAAATATGGTCATGTTAGGTATCGTATGTTCAGGTAATCAGATCAAAGATCAAGGTCAAATGTCCCATCACTTAACTGTTTAACATGTTGTTATGACATTATAAAGCAAATTTGGTAGTATCAAACAAGGTGTCAACTGTACAAACATCATGGTCATTGGAATAAAAATAAAACCAAGTTTTATATTTCTTAAATGCTATAAGGTCAGATAACATGATGGGTCCCTTCCTTGCGTGTCAGTGTTTTAATTTTGCTTTTGGAACCAATTCGTAAGTAATTTATAACTGTGAACTGGTGTGGCATTGTCATGTTTAGGATTTCATTATCTACCTGGTATTCTCCTGAATTTCACAATCTTCATTTGCCCTTATTAAGACTCAGTGATACTTCTGGTAACCCAATACTGTAGATTCTCTACATATTAACTTTATGTTGCAACGGCGGAGCCCTTATAGATGGTTTCTATTCCAAATAACCTAGTTTTCTCCCTTTCCCCTATTTGACACCGCCCTCCTGTCCCCAAAAAGGCCACACCCTCCGTTTATATAACATTGAGACCACTTTGTGCAAAGATTCCCTTTGACACATTTGGTCAAACTACTTCCATTGGTTGAGAAGAAGATTTTGAAGGTTTTTGAAAATTTGAATATTGACGTATTTCCCCCCGAATTCAACTCAACCCCTTTGGGGGACCATACCCTTCGTTTATGCGAAAGTGAGAACCCTTTAACCACAGATGTTCCAGACTAAATGTGATCGAAATCCTATATGTCGTAAAGGGTTAGTAATGTTTGAAGGAAGAAATTGACGGGCACCGCACCCTGCCACAAGCTCACTTAGCTCTTCTTGCCAGGTGAACCAAAAATGTTTCGTATTTTGTGCATTTAAACTGAACTTTGTGTTTTCCTTTCAGAGATTTCGAGGAAATGTGGAGACATTCAAAACGATTTTCATTGTCCAATTTAAAAAATAAAGAGATTATATTTATAAAATGCGTAGGTTTATATTTGTTTGAAGTTGTTGGGATTTGATTTGCTGCATCTACATATCTGAAAACAGCGTTTGGTGCAGAACTGTCATTATTTTCACCTCCAGACCACTGATGAGTCCTAAATCGGTGAAATTGTCTTGAAAATGCTTATTGGTGTACCATGTTGTTATGATGTTTTCGATGCCCCAGTTCTCACTATGAGGACTTGCTATTTACTCGGATGTGATCTAGATTTGCATGGCGAGTGTCGTCGAAAAGCAGAAGACGCTTACTCCACCGAAACACGTGGTAGTATTCTCTTCCATTTTTAAAAGACTTCATGTAAATCGTTTGTTTAATTTTTCTAATTTTTGTTTGGATTATAGTTTTGTTGTTCTTTTTGTGTAGTAAAGTGTCATCACATGGTTCTTTCTTTATTTCGGCGGTTGGCACATTAATCGAAGCGTTACCTGGTTACCTAAGTTAAAACCGAAAGTTAAACTCTTGGAGTGGCATTAACGGGATGTGGATTTTGAAAAGCTCAAAAGATCTTCTGATCAGTCTTGGGCAACCCCTTCTCAAAAATGTTTCGTCTATCAAAAAGTTTCCACCCTGAACACTATCATACAACATACCAAACTGAAATAAAGTCTTCGGTCTCTCGTTACGAGAGCTTTCTTTTCCAAGAAAGGTGGACGACGATGCAAATGCATGGTTGCGATTTATTTTTGTACTTGTACTTTGTGAAAAACACAACAAAAGCTAGGATGAAATATACTGAGGAAGATATAGTACGATTTTGAATGAATTCCTGGTTGACGAGTTCGGAGGAAGGATTTTCCAACTAACTGTGTCCCACTTTGGCTGAATATATGTCGATGGGCTTATCGGGACGAGTAAAAACAACCTTGCCAAATCTTTTTATTTCACTTTCAGATATCGACGATGTGTTGTCTATAAACAATAAAACGTTTAATAGAGATTTATGACACAACAAAATTTCCTACATCAGCTTCATACCTCGATCTTTACTTCAAAACAATTAGAGAATACCGAAGCGGTAACAAGATCCTTATCTGACCTCAAAATCGATCATGCTATGGACAAAATACGAACAAACGAAAGATTTACATCTTGACATTGCATAATTGCGTGTTTCTCCTGTAAGTTTTTGAACCCCCCCCCCAAGATCTCCTACAGATTTCAACCGATACCATTCAAATTAGGTTGATTTAATCATTGTGCCATGAAATTGCATTTAATGAATGGCAGTTGATTCGACAATATCTATAAGTTATGGCCCTTGAGGGTCTTATTATCTGATTTCCCACGTGTATTTTTTGGTGAATTATTTGTTTTGTATTTTCTTCAAATCTTCTCGAATTTGGTATAATTATAGAAAGAAGGAACAGTGTTCAACATTTTACCGGTTTTGTTGTCGTGATACATCTTTTCGGTAACAGCTAGAATAGTTGTTGCCAATTATGGGCATTGGAGAGTTAGTTATTATGTCGTACTAAGTTTGACTACGGTCCTTATAGATATGGAGTTAGTATGTTGTACTAAGTTTAACTTCGGTCTTTATAGATATGGAGGCAGTATGTCGTACTAAGTTTAACTACGGTCTGTATAGATATGGAGTTAGTATGTTGTACTAAGTTTAACTTCGGTCCTTATAGATATGGAGTCAGTATGTTGTACTAAGTTTAACTACGGTCCTTATAGATATGGAGTTATTATGTTGTACTAAGTTTAACTTCGGTCTGTATAGATATGGAGTTATTATGTTGTACTAAGTTTAACTTCGGTCCTTATAGATATGGAGTTAGTATGTTGTACGAAGTTTAACTTCGGTCCTTATAGATATGGAGTTATTATGTTGTACTAAGTTTAACTTCGGTCCTTATAGATATGGAGTCAGAATGTTGTACTAAGTTTAACTACAGTCCTTATAGATATGGAGTCAGTATGTTGTACTAAGTTTAACTACGGTCCTTATAGATATGGAGTTAGTATGATGTATAAGTTTAACTACGGTCTGTATAGATATGGAGTCAGTATGTTGTACTAAGTTTAACTACGGTCCTTACAGATATGGAGTTATTATGTTGTACTAGTTTAACTTCGGTCCTTATACATATGGAGTTAGTATGTTGTACTAAGTTTAACTTCAGTCTTTATAGATATGGAGTTAGTATGTCGTACTAAGTTAAACTACGGTCTGTATAGATATGGAGTACGTATGTTGTACTAAGTTTAACTTCGGTCCTTATAGATATGGAGTCAGTATGTTGTACTAAGTTTAACTACGGTCCTTATAGATATGGAGTTAGTATGTCGTACTAAGTTAAACTACGGTCCTTATAGATATGGAGTTATTATGTTGTACTAGTTTAACTTCGGTCCTTATACATATGGAGTTAGTATGTTGTACGAAGTTTAACTTCGGTCCTTATAGATATGGAGTTATTATGTTGTACTAAGTTTAACTTCGGTCCTTACAGATATGGAGTCAGAATGTTGTACTAAGTTTAACTACAGTCCTTATAGATATGGAGTCAGTATGTTGTACTAAGTTTAACTACGGTCCTTATAGATATGGAGTTAGTATGATGTATAAGTTTAACTACAGTCCTTATAGATATGGGGTTAGTATGTCGTACTAAGTTTAACTACGGTCCTTATAGATATGGAGTTATTATGTTGTACTAGTTTAACTTCGGTCCTTATACATATGGAGTTAGTATGTTGTACGAAGTTTAACTTCGGTCCTTATAGATATGGAGTTATTATGTTGTACTAAGTTTAACTTCGGTCCTTATAGATATGGAGTCAGAATGTTGTACTAAGTTTAACTACAGTCCTTATAGATATGGAGTCAGTATGTTGTACTAAGTTTAACTACGGTCCTTATAGATATGGAGTTAGTATGATGTATAAGTTTAACTACGGTCTGTATAGATATGGAGTCAGTATGTTGTACTAAGTTTAACTACGGTCCTTATAGATATGGAGTTATTATGTTGTACTAGTTTAACTTCGGTCCTTATACATATGGAGTTAGTATGTTGTACTAAGTTTAACTTCAGTCTTTATAGATATGGAGTTAGTATGTCGTACTAAGTTAAACTACGGTCTGTATAGATATGGAGTACGTATGTTGTACTAAGTTTAACTTCGGTCCTTATAGATATGGAGTCAGTATGTTGTACTAAGTTTAACTACGGTCCTTATAGATATGGAGTTAGTATGTCGTACTAAGTTAAACTACAGTCCTTATAGATATGGAGTTAGTATGTTGTACTAAGTTTAACTTCGGTCCTTATAGATATGGAGTTAGTATGTCGTACTAAGTTAAACTACGGTCCTTATAGATATGGAGTTAGTATGTTGTACTAAGTTTAACTTCGGTCCTTATAGATATGGAGTTAGTATGTCGTACTAAGTTTAACTACGGTCCTTATAGATATGGAGTTAGTATGTCGTACTAAGTTAAACTACGGTCTGTATAGATATGGAGTTAGTATGTCGTACTAAGTTAAACTTCGGTCTGTATAGATATGGAGTTAGTATGTCGTACTAAGTTAAACTACGGTCTGTATAGATATGGAGTACGTATGTTGTACTAAGTTTAACTTCGGTCCTTATAGATATGGAGTTATTATGTCATACTATGATGTCCATGCTAGTAGATATTAAGGTATACTATGATCCTTAATGACAAAGCGTTAGTATGTATATATTGTCATGCTACGATCCTCACTCATCAAGAGTAAGTCATTGTACGATCCTCACTCAACAAGAGTAAGTCATGCTACGATCCTCACTGAACAGGGGGTAGTCATGCTACGATCCTCACTGAACAGGGGGTAGTCATGCTACGATCCTCACTGAACAGGGGGTAGTCATGCTACGATCCTCACTGAACAGGGGGTAGTCATGCTACGATCCTCACTGAACAGGGGGTAGTCATGCTACGATCCTCACTGAACAGGGGGTAGTCATGCTACGATCCTCACTGAACAGGGGGTAGTCATGCTACGATCCTCACTGAACAGGGGGTAGTCATGCTACGATCCTCACTCAACAGGAGGTAGTCATGCTACGATCCTCACTCAACAAGAGTTGATCATGCTACGATCCTCACTGAACAGGAGGTAGTCATGCTACGATCCTCACTGAACAGGATGTAGTCATGCTACGATCCTCACTGAACAGGATGTAGTCATGCTACGATCCTCACTGAACAGGAGGTAGTCATGCTACAATCCTCACTGAACAGGAAGAAGTCATGCTACGATCCTCACTCAACAAGAGGTAGTCATGCTACGATCCTCACTGAACAGGAAGTAGTCACGATCCTCACTCAACAAGAGGTAGTCATGCTACGATCCTCGCTGAACAGGAGGTAGTCACGATCCTCACTCAACAGGAGTTAGTCATGCTACGATCCTCACTGAACAGGGGGTAGTCATGCTACGATCCTCACTCAACAGGAGGTAGTCATGCTACGATCCTCACTCAACAAGAGTTGATCATGATACGATCCTCACTGAACAGGAGGTAGCCATGCTACGATCCTCACTGAACAGGATGTAGTCATGCTACGATCCTCACTGAACAGGATGTAGTCATGCTACGATCCTCACTGAACAGGAGGTAATCATGCTACGATCCTCACTGAACAGGAGGTAATCATGCTACGATCCTCACTGAACATGAGTAAATCATGCTACAATCCTCACTGAATAGGAGGTAATCATGCTACGATCCTCACTGAACAGGAGTTAATCATGTTACAATCCTCACTGAACAGGAGGCAATCATCCCACGATCCTCACTGAACAGGAGTTAATCATGCTACGATCCTCACTGAACAGGAGTTAATCATGCTACGATCCTCACTCAACAGCAGGTAGTCATGCTACGATCCTCACTGAACAGGAGTTAATCATGCTACGATCCTCACTGAACAGGAGGCAATCATCCCACGATCCTCACTCAACAGGAGTTAATCATGCTACGATCCTCACTCAACAGCAGGTAGTCATGCTACGATCCTCACTGAACAGGAGTTAATCATGCTACGATCCTCACTGAACAGGAGTTAATCATGCTACGATCCTCACTCAACAGCAGGTAGTCATGCTACGATCCTCACTGAACAGGAGTTAATCATGCTACGATCCTCACTCAACAGGAGTTTATCATGCTACAATCCTCACTCAACAAGAGTTGGTCATGCTGCGATAATATTTAACTGATGAAATGAAAACAAACTTGTAAAACAATTCCATAAAAGTAATATATGAGTCATTTGTTTTATTTTACCCACATAACAGATTCTGTGACACAGAATGAACTAGAAATGGCCATTCATACATATTCATGAATGCACTTCCATTAAATTCATTATAACAATACAATTCCTTTTGTTATATTCTTAAATAAGAATCTAAAACACATTTGACATATTTCTCATGACTGGCATTTTATAAAGTGTATAATATTTCAATTGGAGCTCCACCTAAGGCTTACATGATTTTAGCCGATATATTTTATTAATCTTAATGTACAAATTGTCTTTATGCACTATGTGCAAAAAATAAAATGCTTGAAAATGTAACTTCATTGCTATTTTCAATAACATTTGTATGTTGAATTTCATCATGATTTTATTATTTTGCTGATCACTTTGCACTTCGCTTAATGCCCTCCTCTTTCCCTTTACAAAGGCAAAACATAAAACTTTGTACAAACATAGAACATTAAAACAACCATACAGTTTGTTGTGGTCAGAACATGTAATGAGGTCATAAAGAGATCTACACAAGAGATTCTGAGATGGACACTTGACAGAAATTGCTGATTGGCATAACATTTCAATATATATACATGCTATTTAACGTTGGAGAAATGTTTTCATCCGGATTACGAGATTTCCGGATTACTGATTTCCGGATAAACGGTGTTCGACAGTACACCACCCCTTGTCTTCATGACACATACTTGTGTACCAAAACAATTTTGTTACCAAAAACATTAATACTAAAACATGGTTAAAACCTATCTTGAACACATATCTCACATAACCTAGTCGTTTTTGCTGTAAATGGTCCTGAACTGCGGCATTACTCCAGTGCCCACCAGTAAAATATCTAAAATTTAACCAAATGTCTAGCAATCTGAACTGATGCTGGGACATTTTCCCCTTGTGACAGTTAAAATTGTCACGGTTATTTTCATCAGAGCTGTATCTATGGAGGCTAGGACATAGCTGTTGCCAATTATGGGCATTGGAGAGTTAGTTATTATGTCATACTAAGTCTAACTACGGTCCTTATACATATGGAGTTAGTATGTTGTACTAAGTTTAACTTCAGTCTTTATAGATATGGAGTTAGTATGTCGTACTAAGTTAAACTACGGTCTGTATAGATATGGAGTACGTATGTTGTACTAAGTTTAACTTCGGTCCTTATAGATATGGAGTTATTATGTCATACTATGCTGTCCATGCTAGTAGATATTAAGGTATACTATGATCCTTAATGACAAAGAGTTAGTATATATATATTGTCATGCTACGATCCTCACTCATCAAGAGTAAGTCATGGTACGATCCTCACTCAACAGGGGGTAGTCATGCTACGATCCTCACTCAACAGGATGTAGTCATGCTACGATCCTCACTGAACAGGAGGTAGTCATGCTACGATCCTCACTCAACAAGAGTTGATCATGCTACGATCCTTACTCAACAGCAGGTAGTCATGCTACGATCCTCACTGAACAGGATGTAGTCATGCTACGATCCTCACTGAACAGGAGGTAGTCATGCTACGATCCTCACTGAACAGGATGTAGTCATGCTACAATCCTCACTGAACAGGAGGTAGTCATGCTACGATCCTCTCTGAACAGGAGGTAGTCATGCTACGATCCTCACTGAACAGGAGGTAGTCATGCTACGATCCTCACTCAACAGGAGGTAGTCATGCTACAATCCTCACTGAACAGGAGTTAATCATGCTACGATCCTCACTGAACAGGAGGTAGTCATGCTACAATCCTAACTGAACAGGAGTTAATCATGCTACGATCCTCACTGAACAAGAGTTAATCATGCTACGATCCTCACTGAACAGGATGTAGTCATTCTACGATCCTCACTCAACAGGATGTAGTCATGCTACGATTCTCACTGAACAAGAGGTAGTCATGCTACAATCCTCACTGAACAGGATGTAGTCATGCTACGATCCTCACTCAACAGGAGGTAGTCATGCTACGATCCTCGCTGAACAGGAGGTAGTCATGCTACGATCCTCACTCAACAGGAGGTAGTCACGATCCTCACTCAACAAGAGGTAGTCATGCTACGATCCGCACTGAACAGGAGGTAGTCATGCTACGATCCTCACTGAACAGGAGGTAGTCATGCTACGATCCTCACTCAACAAGAGGTAGTCATGCTACGATCCTCACTGAACAGGATGTAGTCATGCTACGATCATCACTGAACAGGAGGTAGTCATGCTACGATCCTCACTCAACAGGAGGTAGTCATGCTACAATCCTCACTGAACAGGAAGTAGTCATGCTACGATCCTCACTCAACAGGAGGTAGTCATGCTACGATCCTCACTCAACAGGAGGTAGTCATGCTACGATCCGCACTGAACAGGAGGTAGTCAAGCTACGATCCTCACTGAACAGGAGGTAGTCATGCTACGATCATCACTGAACAGGATGTAGTCATGCTACGATCATCACTGAACAGGAGGTAGTCATGCTACGATCCTCACTCAACAGGAGGTAGTCATGCTACAATCCTCACTGAACAGGAAGTAGTCATGCTACGATCCTCACTCAACAGGAGGTAGTCATGCTACGATCCTCACTCAACAGGAGGCAGTCACGATCCTCACTCAACAAGAGGTAGTCATGCTACGATCCGCACTGAACAGGAGGTAGTCAAGCTACGATCCTCACTGAACAGGAGGTAGTCATGCTACGATCCTCACTGAACAGGAGGTAGTCATGCTACGATCATCACTGAACAAGAGGTAGTCATGCTACAATCCTCACTGAACAGGAAGTAGTCATGCTACGATCCTCACTCAACAGGAGGTAGTCATGCTACGATCCTCACTCAACAGGAGGTAGTCACGATCCTCACTCAACAAGAGGTAGTCATGCTACGATCCGCACTGAACAGGAGGTAGTCAAGCTACGATCCTCACTGAACAGGAGGTAGTCATGCTACGATCCTCACTGAACAGGATGTAGTCATGCTACGATCCTTACTGAACAGGAGGTAATCATGCTACGATCCTCACTCAACAAGAGTTAATCATGCTACAATTCTCACTGAACAGGAGGTAATCATGCTACGATCCTCACTCAACAGGAGTTTATCATGCTACAATCCTCACTCAACAAGAGTTGGTCATGCTACGATAATATTTAACTGATGAAATGAAAACAAACTTGTAAAACAATTCCATAAAAGTAATATATGAGTCATTTGTTTTATTTTACCAACATAAAAGATTCTGTGATACAGAATGAACTAGAAATGGCCATTCATACATATTCATGACTGCACTTTCATTCAATTTATCAATTCTTTATGTAATTATGTAACAAATCTAAAACACATTTGACATATCTCTCATAACTGACATTTTATGAAGTGTATAATATTTCAATTGGAGCTCCACCTAAGGCTTACATGACTGTTTTAGCCGATATATTTTATCAATCTTAATGTACAAATTGTCTTTGTGCACTATGTGCAAAAATAATATGCTTGAAAAAGTAACTTAATTGTTAATTTCAATAACATTTGAACGTTGAACTTCATCATGATTTTATTATTTTGCTGATCACTTTGCACTTCGCTTAATGCCCTCCTCTTTCCCTTTACAAAGGCAAAACATAAAACTTTGTACAAACATAGAACATTAAAACAACCATACAGTTTGCTGTGGTCAGAACATGTAATGAGGTCATAAAGAGATCTACACAAGAGATTCTGAGATGGACACTTGGCAGAAATTGCTGCTTGGCATAACATTTCAATATATATACACCACCCCTTGTCTTCATGACACGTACTTGTGTACCAAAACAATTTTGTTACCAAATACATTAATACTAAAACATGGTTAAAACCTATCTTGAACACATATCTAACATAAGCTAGTCGTTTTTGTTGTAAATGGTCCAATACTGCAGCATTATTCCAGTGCCCACCAGTAAAATATCTTAAGTAAAATTTAACCAAATGACTTGCAATCTGAACTGATGCTGGGACATTTTTCCCTTCTGACAGTTAAAATTGTCACGAGTCAGAGCTGTACCTATGGAGGCTAGGACAAGTCAGAGCTGTATCTATGGAGGCTAGGACATGTCAGAGCTGTATCTATGGAGGCTAGGACGAGTCAGAGCTGTATCTATGGAGGCTAGGACAAGTCAGAGCTGTATCTATGGAGGCTAGGACGAGTCAGAGCTGTATCTATGGAGGATAGGACGAGTCAGAGGTGTATCTATGGAGGCTAGGACGAGTCAGAGCTGTATCTATGGAGGCTAGGACGAGTCAGAGGTGTATCTATGGAGGCTAGGACAGGTCAGAGCTGTATATATGGAGACAAGGAAGAGTCAGAGCTGTATCTATGGAGGCTAGGACAAGTCAGAGCTGTATCTTTGGAGACAAGAACAAGTCAGAGCTGTATCTATGGAGGCTAGGACGGGTCAGAGCTGTATCTATGGAGACAAGGACAAGTCAGAGCTGTATCTATGGAGGCTGGGACGAGTCAGAGCTGTATCTATGGAGGCTAGGACGAGTCAGAGGTGTATCTATGGAGGCTAGGACGAGTCAGAGCTGTATCTATGGAGACAAGGACAAGTCAGAGCTGTATCTATGGAGGCTAGGACGAGTCAGAGCTGTATCTATGGAGGCTAGTACAGGTCAGAGCTGTATCTATGGAGGCTAGGACGAGTCAGAGCTGTACCTACGGAGGCTAGGACGAGTCAGAGCTATATCTATGGAGGCTGGGACGGGTCAGAGCTGTACCTATGGGGGCTAGGACGAGTCAGAGCTGCATCTATGGAGGCTAGGACGAGTCAGAGCTGTACCTATGGAGGCTAGGACGAGTCAGAGCTGTACCTATGGAGGCTAGGACGAGTCAGAGCTGTACCTATGGAGGCTAGGACGGGTCAGAGCTGTATCTATAGAGGCTGGGACGGGTCAGAGGTGTAACTATGGAGGCTAGGACGGGTCAGAGCTGTATCTATGGAGGCTGGGACGAGTCAGAGCTGTATCTATGGAGGCTAGGACAAGTCAGAGCTGTATCTATGGAGGCTAGGACGAGTCAGAGCTGAGCTGTACCTATGGAGGCTAGGACAGGTCAGAGCTGTATCTATGGAGGCTAGGACGAGTCAGAGCTGTATCTATGGAGGCTAGGACGAGTCAGAGCTGTATCTATGGAGGCTAGGACGAGTCAGAGCTGTATCTATGGAGGGTAGGACGAGTCAGAGCTGTATCTATGGAGGCTAGGACGAGTCAGAGCTGTACCTATGGAGGCTAGGACGAGTCAGAGCTGTACCTATGGAGGCTAGGATGAGTCAGAGCTGTATCTATGGAGGCTAGGACAAGTCAAAGCTGTATCTATGGAGGCTAGGACAGGTCAGAGCTGTATCTATGGAGGCTAGGACGAGTCAGAGCTGTATCTATGGAGGCTAGGACGAGTCAGAGCTGTATCTATGGAGGCTAGGACGAGTCATCTGATCCCTTTTTCGCTGCCAATCTTAAGTGAGGTGGTTTCTGAAGCAGAAAACGTAGAAATCTGTATTAAGGTCCTGATCAGACTGGATCTATATGCATACATTTTAAATGTAGAATATTGTTTTCTCAGTGGTCAGAAGATTGAATTGGAAACGATGCTTCCCAGAGGCATGTAGATATACATGATGATGATGATGATGCCAAGACAATTATTATGCTTTTATAGATTTTATGATTTATTTGACGAAGATGATTACCAGGGCCCAGTTGTTCAAAAGGTGATTAGATTAATTAATCAGTGATTAGTGTAAGTCGTAATTATCATGTAACTTCAAAATGAAACAATAGATTCAGTTACAACTTCGTAGATATCAAATATCTCATAGTGCTAATTTACATGCAAAATTTTAAGATTTTACCTTGTACACTGACAGAATTAATACAGTTTGAAAAATGTCGTTAAATAGTGATGAAGCTAATCACCCTTTGAACAACTGGGCCCAGGTATGTTGATGCTGATGATGTAGATAATGTTGTTTTCTACTGATAAATGTACCATGTATGTAAAGCATACGGGAATGAATCAAATTGTAGTGTTTTCCATTTGGAATGTGGTTTAAGTATACATAACATTGTACAAATTTTCCAATGGTATGGATTGTGAATAGAAAATACATGTTTCCTAATGATCTGCAGTTGTGTACATGATATATTATTTTTCATTGAATGAGGTTTAAGAATTGATTTTGGAAATGATTTTGATTTTTTTATTACACAATTATTCTTGTGAATGGCATACAATATTAACACCAATATATTCATACTCAGGTGACATATTATCTGTTAGACTGATGGTGACTGAGGGCTTCATTCACCATTTCATTTAATTGTAATTGGATATTCCATACACAATATAATTACTTCAGGTAAGAAATATCTTTCAGAACGTTTACCAAATGGTCAGGTCTATTGTCCTTCTTGATATTCTTCTGCTTACTCCTTTTCTTCATTCGCTTTTTGATGTGTCCCTCCTTAGCTTTCTGAAAGGAGCAGTATTAATGTAAGCAAACCTGAATCTATTTGTAACCATTTTTGTAGATTTGCATTTTTTTCAGAATTTTTCCTGTTTATTTTGTAGATGGAAATCATTATGAATTTTTGCTTTTATTTGTTTCAATAAACCTTTAATACATATTAAACAAGAGATTTCAGAGGGAGATTGCCATCAAACATAAACAATCTTTATTTGTTCTTAAAAAGATAGGATTTTCCCCTTGTATTCTCTAATTACATGTATTTGATTTTAGTTAGGTTAATTCTTATATTTACAGTATTTTTCTGTAAATGGTTCATAAATTTTCTGTTTAATTTAAGCTCATTTGGGGACATATATTTCATTTCAAAACTTTTTTGCGGACATGTATTTCATTTCAAAACTTACAAACGTAAAAACGGTTCAATAAATGTAACCGCATAAAGTTTGCATAAGCAGTAACTAGCTCCGCCCATGTCAGTTGTTGATGACGTTATACAATTGTGATTCGAACGGGATAATTTGCATAGCTCTGCCCACATGTATTGTTGTCGACGTCATAGAATTTTGGCACGTTCTCAAGTATAGTTATTGAAGAATAACTCTAGTTTGCAGTACAATGGTTATCGAGTGAATGTCAGTGTAGACAGTAAATATAACTAATTGTGTACCTTCTGTTTCTTGGGGGCTTCCTCTGTTATGTTTTCCTCAGCAGAACTCTCATCAGTCTCCCATCCTTCACTTGCCTTCAACATTTCTTCTTCATCTGATTCATTTTCCTCTTTCTTTTTCTTGTCTTTCTTTTTTGGAGAATCTGCCTTTTTTGTTTTGGCTACCATTGTTGTAGAATCTGCCTTTTTTGTTTTAATTTCTTTTGTTTTTTTATCTGCCTTTTTTGTTTTAGCTACCATTGTTGTAGAATCTGCCTTTTTTGTTTTAATTTCTTTTGTTTTTTTATCTGCCTTTTTCGTTTTAGCCTCTTTTGTTTTTTTATCTGCCTTTTTAGTTTTGGTATCTTTGACTGTTGCAGATACTTCTGCTCCTGAACTGAAAATCAAGAATATAAACACAATAGGGTCAGATGACATGGGAGAAAGTTAAAGAGGTAAACAGTTTGTATTACAATAGTTTTAATTTAACATTGCTGCATAAGTCAAAATCCAAGAGAGCTCCCTGTCAGTTTCTGTCAAGAAATAATGACAACAATCAATTACTCTCAAAATCCAAGATGGCTGCCGGTCATCCATATTGTTTTTTAGAGCTGCCCAGAAATGGAACAATGCACAACTAGGGATCAACTAGTGATTAACCTTGAATGAAATTTTGAAATTTTCCATCTTGGACTTGTCAAGAAATAGCAGTAACCATCTATTACTCTCAAAACCAAGATGACTGCCTGTTACTGCCTGTTACAAGTAATAATGTCTTACCTTTGAGACAGTTTTAGTTTTTGTATTTGCCTCCGAATTCGCTTCCTTGTTGCTGTAGAAAGGTCTTCCTTAAGTCTTTGTTGGAAATAGCTGTAACGCTCTTCAAAACTCTTTTCTGGGCTCTGTGTAACATCACCCCCTTCAGCCTGAACTTTGGATTTTTTTTTCAATTTTGTTGGCGAGGCATTGTCCATGCTTGCATCTTCTGCTGATCGCTTCTTAGAACTGACTGTATAATACATTCACATCAAAGTTATCTGACAGTGCCTGATTAACCATTGTAATTCATAAGTCTGAAAATGTTTTTCAAATTACCAGTCACTTAATTTGGTTCATTTTGAGATTGCTTTCATACACCATGATACATTTCACCTAAACATTTAACTGTGACGTTGCTTTTTTCAGTTGATGAAGCCAAATTTCATGTACAACAGCAAGGCAGCACTTCAGCAGTTTAATATTGAACCTAAATTGAAACGACTGCAAACTTTTTTCCCGTGGTCAGATCATCCCCCTGTCTATTGAGCTATTAAACATCTTACCTGGTGTGCTAGGGGAACTGTTTGTAGACTTTTCTAGAGATGGACTCTGCAACTTCTTCAGTTTATCAATGAGGGATTCCTTTTCAGAAGACTTTAACTTTAGTTTCTCTGTAGAAGTTTCTTGGGGAGCATCAGAATCTTCAGACTCGCTGCTGTCAGAGGACACATCCATCATCGTCCTAGCAACAGTTGTTGGGGTAGACTGGGACTGCCTTAACACAAAAGCATGAGAGCTATTGCAACTGTTATCTACAGGCTAACAAAATACCCCCAAATGCCTCTTTTTCCCATTATTAGCATAAATGATATGTTGTCCTAAAGATTTTTGATAACATCAATAGTTTCAATTCCTATAAGATGAACTTTCTACTAACAAATTTGGGGGAAATCAGCTGATATCTTTATTTAGACCAGAGACCACCATTTGCCTCAGCATGGTTGTCATGGCAACAAAACCCTATACAGTGATGTTTGGCATGCCCAAATTCTCCTATACATCATTTAGTCAAAGCGAGACAATATCTAAATTTCGACCAAAGACCACCATTTGCCTCAGCATGATTGCCATGCCAACAAAACCCAACAAGAGAACCCAGAGGGATCTTGGCGCGAAAAATGTGACGTCACAATATGGCAATTGACGTTGCGTATTGATTTGTTAAAAAAAAAATCTGTTGTTACATCAGTTAAATTGTACATTAACATGTTTAAAATTTGAAAATAAGTTTCAAAAAATTAATTACAAGTCATGATGTAAATGATTTTTTTAATTTCATAGGGTTATGAAAAAAGTTTGCAAACTTTTGTCAGAATCCACTTTACGGATTCATACAGTTTACAAACAACATTTTTTCCTAAGCAGGAATATAAGTACACATATAGTCATTTCTAGGTGAAATGTGAATGGCAAAAGTGACACTTGATATGGATTTTTTCACTGTACAGGGAGAAAATTTGTCTTGGTGAAATTTTCACAGCAGTATTGAAATCATGTAGTGATCATTTGCTTCTTGAACAACCTACCGTCCCTCCTTCAGCTCAGCGATCTTCTTCCTGATATTTTTACGAGCTACCTGTGAGGAGGTGACACTCAGTTTTTGTTCCAGAGTTATTATGCTGTGTTTGGAACGGTCAGGGGTGCCGGATTCTTCTGATATTTTAACCTTTGTTTTTTTGGCTACCGTAGGAACACCATCATCAGACTCATCTGATGAACTCTCTTCCTTTGGTCTTTTTTTAGGCTTGGATTTCTTTGTTGTTTCTTGTTCTGTTGCTTTATCTGATTTTTGTTGTTTCTTCTTTTTTTCCATCATTTTCTTCTCTATATAATAGACAAAAGTTTTGAAATAAATATATAAATTAATACCCCATACTTCCATCCCTTTGTTACAGATTAAAGCCTTAAAATAAATAAATCTCATACGAAACAAAAAAATAATTCAGAAGTTTATAGATTTACATATTATTTTTTTAATTCCCACAATTAATTGCCAATTATACAGATTTAAGTATTAAAATTCCCACAATTAACAACCAATTATACATATATTCAGGTTTTGTAAGAACAAAAATTGACAAATGTTTCTCCATGAGCCCAAACACAGACTACTATCTCATTCATATTCATGATTAAAACTGATAATTTGAATTCATGAAAAGAAGAGTGATAAAGAAACAGCACATTGGGTTTGTCTGAATATTTCTGTCAAAAGTTTTAATCGTTTGTCTTTGTGAATAAAAACATTCATCTTAAAAGATATCTTACTTTTAAAGCAAGGTTTTGGTTCATCTTGAATTCATATTGGAACATCTAGGCCAGAAATATATAAACTAAACCTAGTACAACAGTATGGAAAAAGATGTTTTTTGCATTCTAGGACCATCTACAAAACTCAATGTTTATGTATTAACTTCAATAAAAGTAAAATCCTGCTGAAGATGAATAGGAAACAAAAATTCTACCACAGTGTGTCAAGTTTTGGTAAAATACATCTGGTAAAATATTGTTACATAATGGTGTCAGCAATAGTAATTCATCACTGATAACTCTTTTTTAGCTGTGACAGTAGAAAACGTATCAAAATTTAATCAAGAACATCAGAAAGAATGATGCAAAGTATAATTGATGAATTGTGTACCTTTTTTTTGTTTTTTCTTGTCTGTTTCTTCATTGACTTCACCCCCTTTGATGTTGTCTCCCTTGACATTACCTCCCTTAATATCACTTCTCTTTACATCGCCTCCATTTACTAGTTTAGATTCAGTTTTACCCTTATCTGCTTTGACTGTATTTTTCTTCACAACTATTGTTTCACTTTCGTTTTTTCCATTTTGGTTTTCACTAGACTTGCTCCCGCTTTTTCTAAAAAAACAAACAAAAAGAAATCAATAAAGAAAGTAGATAAAACAACTTTCAAGACAACTCAGCGAATAACAGCTTCCCATAAAATGTTACCACCTCACCCAGATGAATCCATAATTCAAGTATAAAGTTTCAATTACCAATAGTGTATGACGTAGCACTCGGAAAAACTTTTTCTTTGATGAAGATTCAATGGTCAAAATGTAGGTCAGAGTGACCTACTTTCAATACAAGAAATGTCGCTTTTCCAAGGTAAGCCCACACCCTAAGTATAAAGTTTCTGTGACTTGTAAGTGTATGAGATGGAGCCCGGACAAGATATAGATAACAGCTTTATAGCATCAACAATCAGATCCACAGTTTTCAATTGAAGGGAGACAACCAACTTTGAGTGTGTATTGAATGTAGACAGATATATTTACTACTATGTACAGACAATATCATTTGTCAAAACATTTGCTAGTTAACATATAAACACTAATACTACAGTTCTATATTGTCAGCAACATGCTCGCTTTTGTAACAATGTGTATTTAAACTGATTAACTGAAGAAGATACTACAGTAAAACCCTGTTATATCGCCACCCGTTATACCGCCAAAACCACTAATCGCCATGAATTTATTCAGAACGGATTTCCATCCACGTAAATGCACCCGTTTTACCGCCAAACTCGCCTATCGCCATCCGCCATAATATTTCTAGAACAATTGTTTAAAATAACACTATCATCACCTCGTTAATATCGCCAAATTGAGGTCAGAAGGACGGGTTGAAATTATATTGTTACGTGACCGACTGCCGACTGACAGGTGACCGCGTGTACACACATGGAATCAATGAACCATGGCTATTCCTTTGTTGTCTTTCTACTGGTAAGTTTCGGAAGTTATGATGAAAACAATATCATGAAACCTTTCAAATTAGCGGAAAAAAAACATCCCTCTCCTCATCATCATCATCAAAGGCTGACTCGATGCCGGCATTTTGCATCCAAATTCGTGTTGGTGAAGGAAATCTCCAAGAGTATTTTTATCAGCCAATCAAATTTCACAGAATTACATGTTGGGAAGATGTCATCATTTCCGTATTAGACTCGCAGCAAAACATGGACATTCCCGTATTTGTTTTCGGATGGTAGGCCTATATGCCGCGATAAGCAGTCAGAGCGGTAGGTCTGCATCGCGGAATATGCCGCGATAGCACGCTAAGGGATAAATGTGTATTTATGTACAATTCGATGCAATAATGTGATATGAATGAATTTAAAAAAAAAAAATTCTGAAGTTAATTTTGATCTTCAAAGTTTACAGTTGTTATTGAAACACTTGTTATAAGGTTTGGACGGCAAACTCGGGTTTGAATGTCGAACCCGATATACCGCCAAACTCTTTATATTGCCAAAATTGCTGAGAACAGAAGGTGGCGATATAACGAGGTTTTACTGTATAACAGTTTTGATACCTACTGACTGCTTAAAAGAACATTAAGTTTATGTTTCAGCCTCTTCTTTGCCTTGTCTGACAATGAATCATCTTTGAGTTTTTCTTGTATGCTCTTCACAGTGTGTTTTTTAATTGGAGACTGGGCAGGGGACTTTTTTCCAACTAGCGCAGCTTTACTTTCCTCCTCCCCATCATCATCATCATCATCACTGCTGTCAGCTTTAGCATGCTTACTCCTTTTCATACCTGTAAACTTCATCTCCGTTTCTGAAATATCACAAAAATTTAATAAATCACGTCAGTTTTCTAAAATCATAATGTAAGAAAGATATACTGTGGTATTGTAGTGAAATTAAGCCACTGCATAACAACACAATATCTAATTACTTTCATTCCATCTACTTCTTTGAATGATATAATATTATCATTATTTCTGATGCCTGATGAAGTGTACCAATTGATCATGTTTCAACTACAAACTTGGCATCATTTAATTATCAATCTTAGAAAGGAAACAAAAGAAAAGATACTAACTTTTGTTGAACATATCATGTGACCCCACAAATGTGATTACAGCAGATCACATGGTCATGAGACGTTTTCTCAGGTGATCTTACAAAATTGAGTTTAATTGACACCGTAAAGAATGGTACCAGATGCTGCACTATCATGTCTGATCTTATGCACTTTGTGACATGTAAGCTTAAGATAGAATCTGCCATTGACTGAAAACCTGAAGCAGAACGAAAATCTACCGTGGAATGAAAATTTAAAGTTATCAATGACCAATGCAATGATTTCTCACAAAACTCATGTAATACTTTATACCAAGAATATTTTAATTTTTGCAAGCATACCTTTTTTCTCATTATCTTTAATATGTTTTGACTTTTTCAGTTTTTTCTTCAGTTTTTCTT
Source organism: Mimachlamys varia (assembly GCA_947623455.1). Lineage (NCBI taxonomy): Eukaryota > Metazoa > Mollusca > Bivalvia > Pectinida > Pectinidae > Mimachlamys > Mimachlamys varia. The sequence continues at coordinate 37,529,647 of OX392534.1, forward strand.
CCACAAACGATGCCACACTGCTGATGCCCTTAGCTGATTTCGCTCCTTTAGACGGTGACGAGGGTTGTTGGCTTCCATTCGTTAATTTCTGCTTTACAACCGGAGATTCTGTTTGTTCAACTTTTGCCTTTTTCTTGTTTTTCTTCCTGAAAAGTTAGAAGGAAATACATGTTTAATCATGTTTCATGAAAGTAGAATTTAACAAGAGCACAAAGGTCATGACTATACTTTTATATGTGTAAATAGGATAGCATAACTATTATTGACAGAGAAGCAAAATAGTTGCTGATGCTGTAAGATTTGGAGGAATTGCTGAGTATTTGTGCTGATAAAAGATTCTAAGAATGCATAAAAACAAAATTCCACAGAATGATGTCATAGTTGTCAGTCATTGTTCACCTCTAGATCTTTTGCCCATCAATGCATGTATTAATGAAATAAATGGAAAATTGATTGAAATCACTTTGGGTATATTGGCTGTAAAATGATAAGTCAATTTAAAGGTATAGAATCCATTCTTGCAAGGCTAGAACCTTCCTACCAAACATCAGAACCCTCATCCTTGATATCTAGAGGTTTTGGTCACCAATTTAAAGCACTCGATCTACACCCCCGGAACATATCATGGCAAAACTGAAGGCTCTGTATGCACCACATTGATCTTGAGGCAGGAAGACCAGTGTTCGACCATTTGATGCAAGTCATTAAAAGAATCCCAGAGTCACATAATGGTAAAAGTTGACAAACTCTGAATTTGGTTGCGGCTCCTTTGATATGTAATCTTCAAAAGAGTGACAGGTATATCAGCCTAGCGATTGGTCAGTCCCCAGCCCCCCCCCCCCCCCCCCCCCCACCCGACAACAATAGAATGTTACCAATCTTTCCAACAGTACTTGGAATAAGCATGCACGAAACAACTGTGAATAAAATATCCCAATATCATTGATGCAATAGTCTATCTTTTACCTTACTTGTAAAATTGTTTCTCTGTGTTTCAAAAGCACTTAAGACCATACCAATCAAATTTTGTAACAGGAAAACATTTTCAAGAACCATTGTCCTTTTGAGTTCCAAATAATCATCCTTCAGAAAATTCACATTTTGATATAAATAATAAGTTTTAATATTTTTTCAACGGAAGTGACATCAGAACTTGCATAAGTCAACATCTTTTTTTTTTTTTAATTCTGTTTGAAACACTGCATTGCCTACCATTACATTCTTTTTATTGAAATCATATACTAGAGCACTTCACAGGGTCTGATGTAAAAAAAAACAAAGCATTATTTTCCATTTTTTGATGAGAAAATAAAATCTGAAATATGCTGTTTCATAGCGTTTCATTTCATGTTACTTAAATTGCAAAATTAATTTTGCCTGGTTGTGATATATGTCGCTAAAATCACATAATCATGCTGCAGACCCGGGACATCTGGCACAATGTTTACTAAGCGTTGTAAATTTGACTGAGGCTCAGAACGCTACAGAAAAGGTTTTAAAGATGTATATAAAATGGGTTTAAGTAAATACTTGATTTTATGTGAGTATATACTATATTCAATCTGTGATAAAATTACACGTTTGAATTGCAAAGTCTACTTTTCTTGGTCAAAACGTTTCTTCTTGTGTGGGCATTAAATGGCAGACGACACCTGGTGAGAAATCACGCGAGAGTTTACGAGATATTTACAAAATGGCAAAGGCGTCGGAAACTCCATCTCGTCGATAATGTAATGCCTGACCATACTATAGATCTATATATATAGTATAGTACACAGGAAAAAAAATCCCTTACAGTACAGGTTGTACGCCGAAGTGCTTATGTTACTGCAATTTGTACTCCTCTACGAACAATGGAGGCCTTTATTCAGTTTATTGCATTTAGCGAATGTGTAACACGCCTGTCAAAACTTTGTTGCCATGTTGAAATTATATCAAAAGCACATGTAGTATCAGTTATCTAGTCGAGTCATTTTATGAATTTACCTCAAACTAATTGCAAAAGAATTTATTTTTGGTTTTTCATACAGGTTTTAGTATACATTGTAACAGAAAAAGTCTACATTAATCAAAATTGGGGAAAATAGTTTTTTCTACCCCTAAAAAATCGGGAAAATATAAAAAATTACTTGATGGACCATTTTTTAACCCAAATATCAACATCAGGTGTAATACAGGATAACTAAAAAGCATTGTAAGACAAGCCTATTTGTTGTACAACACAAAATCAATAACAAAACAGTTTGAATGGTTTTACGAAAAAAATTATGACACCTTGAAAATCACTAAAATGTTGTTAATTTATCAATATTTCAGCTTGTGTTGGATTTTTAAGAAAGATTACTCAATCAATCAACGTCACTATTGATTCTTGTTTTATGAGAATGTATTCACATATAGTTTGCTTATTTAAATTTCAGAAAGGATATATTTAACTTACACCTTTTAAATTATATGGCTGCTCAAAGTTTGTCTGTTGGTCTGATTTGGAGCTGATTTTAAATAAAATTGAATGATTCATCGATTTATGTGAACAATATTTCATAAATACCTTCAGCATATGCTGAAATGTGCATTAAGTTATTTTCTATGCAAGTTATTCTTAACAAAAAATAAAACATTTGACAAGATACCTCCATTATATTACTTGAAATTAGGTAGATGAAAACCACATTTGGTGCAAATTTGACTTGACCACTATAATTGACTAAGTCCACGTTTTTCAACAACAAAATTGTGAATATATTTCTTGTTTTTTGCTGGATTTTGAAATAATTTGGCAGTAATTACCACCATGACGTAGCCTTCTGGATAAAATTGAATTTAAATTTATGATTGACGTCAACTTTAAATAAACTAATTTTTCATATTCTGATAATGGAAATGAATGGTGGGATACTTAATTTTTAATGAAAATACTAAAGTAAAGGAATCTTTAACTTCAAATTAATCTCAGAAATCATAAGTTTTATGGTGGTTCCATTGGCAAAAATATATTCAAATCGGACAAGACATATTCGAAATATATGATTTATGTTGTTCATATTGATTGACTTTGCCATTTTTGTAGTGTTCAGGCAAAAATGCACGAATTGAAGTTTTTACCGTCAGTTATTGAATATACTTTTTGAGAGAACTTGCCAAATTTATTGTTTCTTAACAATATAAAGAATACACAAAAGGATATGCACTGATTGGAAGCTTTTGCTTTTCTTTTTATCAAAATATTTGTTAGAGAAATACGGATATTGTTCACATAGGCATGAAATAACACCAAATTGGTTAACTGGTCAATTAAGAAGTGTCATATTATTTGTTTACATAAAAATATACCAATTCTTATTAATTAAAATTAGTTAATATGTTTTGGTTTCAGCAACTAAGTGTAGATTAAGTTTGTTTAGAGTCAGATATTTTTATCTTTTCCATTCAAAATTAGCAAAAACGTCAATATTGTTAAATTAAACAAAAAAATAGCCATTTTGATAGTTGATTTAATCGTTGATAGATTGCTTTTGGTGACAAATTTTGGTTATTCTGAGCTCTACTCAAGTTGGCCTTCCTATACAATTAATTTCATATGTCAATTATTGTAAAATAGCTAAATATTTCACTTCAAAAACTGTCATATAGAGTCTATGTAATTTTTCTTGTTTCTGGACCATAAAGATGGCTAAAAATTAATTTCCCAAATTTGATCGATGTAGACTTTTTTCCTGTTATTGTACAAATGATAACCATTCCAAAAACCAAATTCTTTTGCAATTAGTTTGAGGTAAGGCCTGTTTTTTTTGCTAAAATGACTGGACTAATCATGTTATAGCCAGCATCTGTGCTACACAACACATGGTAGGCATAGTTCTACAGTGGTGCGTGTTAATGTATTCGCGTCATGTTTATTTACTGTAAATTGCCAAAAGAAGACTTATACTTTTTAGATGGCGTGTCATCTGGCTCTGCGTCGATGCTTTCATCGGAAAACCACGAGGCTACCAGTGATTTCGATGCTTCGTCTACCTCGAGCTCCATGTTGACATATTTCAGAGCACGTTGTGGTAGCTTCCAGAACATGCGCAGACGACGGGCTTTTAAATATGTGTACTTCCTGTTTGTCGGTGTCTCCGCACACGTGGGGTGTACTGTACATGTGTAGGCCTACTGCATGCATGATGCACTATATTAGCCGCGCCAGAGAAGGACACTGTTGAGAGAATTTACAAACATTCATTGTAAATCCCGGATAGATTTCGTCAGGTTAGTAAGAGTCGATTTTAGCAGGCTTAGCTGATTGCATGAGATAAAGGTCAAAGGTCAGTGTACATTAAGGTACATTTGTACACATGTATATGTACATTTTTTTTAACATTATTAAAAGGTACAGATTTAGCGTTTTTCAAATGGACTACATCATAACCAGGTGTACATTGATAACAATCATTACTTTTTTTAATTACGAATCACGATATATATATATATTCAAGTAGAATTTTTTACTTTTAAGCGAAAAGGTCAAGGTCAACAAAACTTTGATAGTTTCTCACACAGTAACTTTATAACGAATAACATATTTAATCAAACTTCATCAGGTTATAGGGAGCATTTAACTGTTGAATGGGATGTATATAGCTATAATAGTGCTTTTAACATCCATTTTACAATGTATGTATAGTATATGTCAAGGTCATTTCAGGTCAATGGGTAAATGTAAAATCCGATTTGCTGAGGGTTGAGCGCAAATTAAATGGAATCTTTAGTAAAAAGATTGTCTATGATATCTAAAGTTCATGTTTTTCTATCAAAGGTGCTTTTTAACTCATCATCATGATCAAATGGTGGGCTATTCAAATCGTCTTTGTATTTGTGGTTCGTCCTTAAACAATTTTTGCCACCATTATATCTTGAAAAGTACTGGATTGATCTTTCCAAAATTTTCCCCTTGGTCCCTATAGTTGACTTAAATTGATTTTAGGACTGATTGGAAATACAAGATGGCAGACAGACAGCCATCTTGGATTTTGACTATGGAAATTTGTTATTATTATATATTAGGAACTAAATGAATCTTTCCCAAATTTCATATGCAGGTTCCCTTGGTTCCTAGCTAGTTTTACTCTGTTGATTTTGGGACTGGTTGGAAAAACAAAATGTCTGACAGACGGCCATCTTGGATTTGGACTGTGAAAATTTGTTAACAATATTTTAAGATCTAAATGAATCTTTCCCAAATTTTATATGCAGTTTCCCCTTGGTTCCCAGTTATGCTCTTTATTGAAAGTTTGTTCGAATGAATGACCTTAACCCAAAAACTCTTCTAAAAAACCGAAAAGGTTTGGGGTATTGATATTATGCATGTAGCATGCTAGGATGAATGACGTTGACCTACTTTCAAGGTCACAGGTGTCAAATGTTTTAAAATCTTCAAGAAATTTCTTAATAATCGAAAGGTCAAGGGTACCTATATTTTGCAAGGAGCATGCTGGAAAGAAGCCAGGGCAATCAAGTTTGTTCAAATGAGGGACCTTGACCTATTTTCACGGTCATGGGGGTCAAATGTCTTAAAATCTTCAAGCAACTTTTTCTCAGTAACCGAAAGGCCAGGTACTGATATTTTGCTGGTAGCATGCTGGGATGAATGGATATGTAGTTTGCTCATTGGCCCTCTTACAATGTCACAGGGGTAAAATTTGTTAATATTTTTAAATAACCTCGGAATAATCAATAAAATATATATATTATATTATTATAGCTGACTGGTCTTTATAGTCAGATGATCGACTGTTAAGGAACATTCCCTACAGCTCACTGACCGTTAAGGAACATTCCCTACAGCTCACTGACTGTTAAAGAACATTCCCTACAGCTCACTGACCGTTAAAGAACATTCCCTACAGCTCACTGACCGTTAAAGAACATTCCCTACAGCTCACTGACCGTTAAAGAACATTCCCTACAGCTCACTGACCGTTAAGGAACATTCCCTACAGCTCACACTTGTTTACACTATTTCTTAGGTGGAATTCTCCCATTTCATTTAAACTTAAAATTGATATCGAATAAGAGGAAAGAAGAATTTTTGTTTAAAGAACAAATGAAATAAGGTATATTAACAATACCAGACAATGGTGGGCACCAAGATCCATAAATTGTCTCTTGTTACACATAGATTGTTCGTCAGCAGCAGTTAATCTATATAATGAATATATGATAACAACACATATTTTAAAGTGCAAGTCTGAATATTATATCTAACCTGATACAATTATTTTTGCAATTTACATAAGACCTGCTTGTTAGATTATATCAACAACATCAAATTAATTTGAAATTATAAAGCATGATGTTCCAAAAAGGAAAGAACACATTTTTATAGCCTAATTATTCTTTAGCCTAAATAAAAGACATTATAATCTTTATAGTTGGTAATGTACATCAAAATACTTCCTTGTGATGTACATGTATACATGTTAAAATTTACCCGTAAATTGTTAAGTCTATCAATGACTAGGAAACAACACAGGAAGTGTACAGTCTGTACACTTATGATGCAGAAGTGTTAGGGAAGCATGCTTTCATTAGTTATAGATGTTATAGATAAAGATATGTGAAGTACAGTATGGTACGTGTTGTTGTATGTCAAATCCTCAACCAGTGTGTGAAGAGTCAGGCTGACTCGTACTGCAAGAACATGTACAGGTAAATGTGAAACTGTGAAAGATGTACATTGATTAGGTTGCCTTACAAGGATAAGCTGTAGGGAATTTCCCTTTAGCTCAGTGGTAAAGCATCAGGCTGGAGAGCCAGGGGTCGCAGGTTCAAGCCCTAGCGAAGGCACTACTTTCGCACTTTCCCCCCCCCCTCCCCATTTCAAGGTAGGAGAATCCTTGACGGGGAGTCAAAGAACCTTTGTTGGGGATTAGAAAAAAGGTAGGAGTAGTGTTAAAGATGTGCATTGATTAGGTTGCCTTACAAGTGTGAGCTGTAGGCAATTTCCCTTTAGCTCAGTGGTAGAGCATTTGGCTGGAGAGCCAAGGGTCACAGGTTTGAGCCCCAGCAAAGGCACTATCTTTATCACTTTTTCTTGTCCTATTACAAAACATGCAAAGCAGAAATATATGCAATTCCATGCCTAGGAGTGACAGATTTTATGATTAAGTAACTAGACTGACTAATGAAAGTTGTCTGATATGACAGCATAGGTAGACTGGCGGGTAGAATTGTTTAAAATCTACTTGTGGGCTTGTTCTCTAATCAGTCAAGGAAACTACACTATTACACAGGGTCACTGAACTCGTGCTAGTTTTAGATACCAGGTATCTTTTTCAGGTCAGATATTAAACTCCATTCTACTTCTTACCCTGAGCTGGCTACCAAAGATTCTAGCTTGTTACGTCAGACTCATGGCTATATACCAGAGATTCTAGCTTGTTACGTCAGACTCATGGCTACCTGAGTTTCTAGCTGTTACCATGATACTTGCTAACTTTTTTTAAATTTCTGTGGGGGAAGGTGCACATGCTCAGAATTAAAAACATAAATAATATATATGTATGCTGAGAACAAAAGGAAAAATAACACTTTTAAAATTGGCTTCTTTTGAGCTGTCCTTTCACATAAAATCATCATATCTTAAACAAAAATAATCATAGTTTAACAAATAAATGCACAATTTTAGGGTCAAAAATCAAAAAAGTCCCTACTAAATAGGGAAGGTTGGCAAGTACGTATATATTGCATCAGACTCATTCTTGCATTACATCAGACTTTTGGTTTCTAGAGATTCTAGCTATTATCAGTTACATCAGACTTTTGGCTTCTAGAGATTCTAGCTATTATCAGTTACATTAGACTTTTGACTACTAGAGATTCGAGCTATATATGATCCATTACATCAGATTCATTGATTCTGTGTTCAGTATATCAGACATGTACTTCTAGAACAGTCTCTGGCACTGAAGACTCCATATAAGGACATCTTACCTAACTTATTGTTAATATAAAAGTATGAGCTAATCAGACTCCATGATCTACTTGACAGCCTATGACATCACGTCCGTGTATTGTTGGCTTACAGATTGTGAGAGATGTAATATAAGCTGTGTATAACCGACCTACTACACATCTAATATGGCAGAGACAAACTTCAAGGCCGCCTTGCTGGTAAGTTGATCAGTCAAGTGTAATTCATTAATTTTCATAACATATATTTTGGTTTGTATCATGTTTTATTTATTGGGCTGGCTGACTTTAAGTAATGTTCTGTAAATGTACATATTTTCGCATCAATCTGTTTTTAGTGTTTTTTTGCACTGAAAGCATTGTGCTAACATATAATTGCGCTAATTGGAGTTTTTATACTCTGCTTTTATAGTAATTATCATGGATGCACAAATTTATCATTGTGTTAATGTGACAACCACTGACATTGCGCTTAAGTTTGATTGTGCCAAATTAATTAAGTACTTATAATTATACATGTACAGTTCTATTATCTTCTTGAAAAAGTTTTGTTTAGAAAAGTTTGATTTTATTTTCATATCATAATTAATTTTATTAATTTGGTGCATATTTTTTAATTAATTTTAATTAAATTTTTATTTATTTTTTGTTTACAATTATTTAAAAACCTAAACTTTTTGCACAAATACAAAATGCATTAAAAATATGATTTGATGGCATATTATATATATAAGATAGTTCTCACAAATGTGCCTATCAAAAGTATTGAACCTCTTACACTGTAGGAGAACTATGTACCATGATGCATCCTGTCCCGGGTATTTTGTAGAGAGTAATAAGATATAGAGCTTTTAACATATTTGTACTGTGACAGGCTGGAGCGTCGGCTGGTGTGTCTGTAGATTTGTCACTGTTTCCATTGGATACCGTCAAGACCCGCCTACAGAGTCGGCAAGGATTCTGGAAGGCTGGTGGATTCCGGGGAATTTATTCCGGACTTCTTCCTGTAGTGATTGGATCAGCACCTACAGGTATGAATCTAGCTTTTCTGTTCAAGTCTAAAGGATATAACAAGGCATGGTAGTAAGATTTCAATTTCTATGAAAAGCTTCAGATTAATATGTGATATAATTTACTGTTCAAGCAAATTACTGATTCCAAATAAAGATGTCCATATTACAGATAAACTGTCCATCATTATGGCGGTGTCTGCCCATGATTCAGTCATTGTCACCACACTGGAATGCAATAGTTTTAATATGAATTAACTTTTTTAGGACCCCACAAAATGCCGGTGTAAACATTTTTTTATGACATTATGAAGGAAAGTTACTTACAATACAACAAGAAGTCACCTGATGAAAAGTTCAAGGTCATAAGATCAAGGCAAAATTTTGTATCTTTTTACTGCTAAGCATTTTGTTATGACATCATGGAGCAATGTTGGTCACAAACAAACAAAGTGTCAACTAATCAAACCTCAAGGTCACCAGGTCATAAGATCAAGGCAAAATTTTGTATTTTTTTACTGCTAAGCATTTTGTTATGACGTCATGGAGCAAAATTGGTCACAAACAAACAAAGTGTCAACTGATCAAATCTCAAGGTCAACAGGTCAAAGGTCAAGGCCAAATTTTATATTTTTTTACTGCTAAGCATTTTGTTATGACATCATGGAGCAATGTTGGTCACAAACAAACAAAGTGTCAACTGATCAAACCTCAAGGTCACCAGGTCAAAGGTCAAGGCCAAATTTTGTATTTTTTTACCGCTAAGCATTTTGTTATGACGTCTTGGAGCAAAATTGGTCAATAACAAACAAAGTGTCAACTGATCAAACCTCAAGGTCACCAGGTCAAAGGTCAATGCCAAATTTTGTATTTTTTTTACTGCTAAGCATTTGTTATGACGTCATGGAGCAAAATTTGTCAGAATCAAACAAGTGTCAGTTGAATCAAGGTCACTAAGTCACAGGTCACTTTATATATGTATTAATGGCCTTTAACATTTTGTTATGGCATTATGGAGCAATGTTGGTCAGATTCATACAAGATGGCAACTGACAAAACCTCAAGTTTCAATCGAATCAAATGACAAGATCATTATGAATTTGTCCTTTGATTCAATTAACCTTTAGAGATATGACATATGGACTTATATCTTTTTGCTACTAATCTTTAAAGGTCATGCACATAGCAGGGCCCTTCCTGGCAAGTCAGTGTTATAGATTGAGTTGGCAATCATATCTCAAAGTTGCTAATCTTATTTTGTCTGACAGGTTAAAAGGAAAAGTTATCATTTTTTGAAATTTCCCAAAAATCTCTATTGTAATTTATATTGAAAACAAAAATGCTTCAAAAGGTTTTCAGTGTCGTGTTAATACTTTGGTTTGTATATTTTAGCTGCCCTGTTTTTCTGTACCTATGAGCTGACAAAGACTGTGATGAAAAGTTCTCTTGGTGAGAATTGGGAAACAGCATCACATATGGTGGGGGCCTCATTAGGGGAAGTGGTAAGTACATACATGATCACATATGATTGAGGGGCCTCATTAGGGGAAGTGCTAAGTACACAAACAGAATCACACATGATTGAGGGGCCTCATTAGGAGAAGTGGTTAGTACACAGTGTCACACATGATGGGGGCCTCATTAGGGGAAGTGGTAAGTACACATTGTCACACATAATAGGGGCTTCATTAGAGAAAGTGGTAAGTACACAGAATCATACATGAATTGGGCCTGATTAGGGGAAGTGGTAAGTACACAAACAGGAATCACACTTGATTGAGGGGCCTCATTAGGGGAAATGGTAAGTACACAAACAGAATCATACATGATTGAGGGGCCTCATTATGGGAAGTTGGAAGTATGAACATAAACAGTATCCCATAAAATGGGGGTCTAATTTAGAGAAGTGGTAGGTACAAAGTGGCTTGTCATCATTAGAGACATGTACACCTAGAAAAATCTGCAGCGTTTAGTGCAAACTTGTATCTTAGGTAACATTACTCCATAACAGTCATCCTCGATATCCAGGGGTTACGGTCACCTACACTCTCTACACACCTGAAATTTGTCATGGCAAAACTGATGGCAAGCTTAGGTAAAAAAAAATGACCAATTAATAGGCTGTGTGCCTGTCCTTTGAAGATTACAAAGGAGCTGCAACCGACTTCAAAGCCTGTTAATTTTTAGAGAGCGTAGGTGAACGTAACCCCTGGATATCGAGGATGCTCAACAGTGTGTGCAGAATTACCATTTATTTAAATGTATCATTTATATGATTGTATTTCAGCAAATCCATTTATTGTATCTTGTTTTTTACCTTATAGTCTGCCTGTTTAATTCGAGTTCCAGTGGAGGTCGTGAAACAGAGAGCTCAAGCCAACTCGTCCCTGTCATCACGGTCAATATTTGTGTCCACCCTCAAACAGGAGGTGAGTAACCGACTGACCACTATGACAAGGTCCAGATTTTGGTTGAAAAATTTCTTCTGATCATTGAAAAAATGTTATTGACTCAGATCTTGTGCTTCGTTTTTAATACATGTACACCTATCAAACATTTGACAGGATAGAATACATTTATAGTATGTAGAAAGTCCTTTCGGGCAGACAGCCTTCCACAGTTTAGTTTCTGGAAGATAACCTGCTTAACAATATTGCCCGATTTGGATGAAACTTTTGAATTTATGTACAATATCCCAAGTTAAGATTGATGTTAAACAAAATGTGCGCATAGTTATCTTAGTGTACTCTGATTTGACAGGTTTGACTACAGTGTATTCCTCTTTATATCATGTTGCATTTGTCAGACAAAAACATGATATTAACAGGAATGTGACATAAAGAGAAACATGTTTTCCCACTAAATCTAGTGTATTTCCAATTTTTTATAGCTAAAAATAAGCTATTCAATGTATATATGAAGATGTTTCAATCCATCATTAACATTATTTCATTAAAAATCATTTATTTTGGATTTTTTTATTTTCTTTAAAATATTTTTGTATCTAAAATCAATGGAAATGACATATTTTTCTGGATATTTTATGTGATTGGTTAAAAAAAACCATGATATTAACAGGAACTTACCTTAAATTACATGATATTAACCAAATAAAATTACATAGATTATATAGAAGGAAAAATGGTGTTTTGGAAATGATATAAAGAGGAATGTGATATTAACAGGGGTGATATTAGGCGGAATCCACTGAATTACCAAACTTTGCCCCGAAATACCAAGGCCACAGTGGAAATTGAACAATTTCCAGGCATGATTATTTTGTTAACTTTGCACTGATTAGTCAAGGGTTCCTACTCAATAACTATTAAAGTCATTAACATGATTTATTCTGTTTTTAACTGTGTCTATGCACCTTTTTGCGGTGCTCTGCATGGTCAGTGTTTATTATCGAACATGAATGTTTATATTGAGTACAGTTGTTGTAACATCGTTACAGGGAGTCCCAGGTCTGTTCCGGGGCTACTTCAGTACAGTTATGAGAGAAATGCCTTTCTCCTTTATACAGTTCCCCATATGGGAACATCTCAAGGTAAGCAATTGTCAAAATAATCACTTTATTTCAAACAAAACTTACTGATATTATAATGATACCCTAAAATCTCGATAATAAGATACAGCTTATTTTCTTTTTTGGTAAGGAATCCCATGCTTAATTTTCCAAATTGAAATACATGTAATGAAATTTTGAAGTTTTATGTTTGCAATAAAAAGAAGTGTATGAAACATTTATCAGGTTGTGTGTATAAACTTTGTTGTACATATATAATCTGGCTTGGGGCCATGGTGACCAAGTGGTTAAGGTGTCTGACATTCTGCTACAAGTGAACCGTATCACTAGCCCTCTATCACTGGTGGACCTTCATCTAAGTCTTATACATGTAGATAACTTTAAAGGCACAATATACGTAACTTCAGAAATTTTTTCGTGATTCTGAAATATTCTGGCAAAAAATCCAGTTTATAACCATGCAAAAATAAGCCTAAAACGAAGCAAACCTGAGCGGTAACTAACAAGAAACTCTTGACAGAAAAATCCACCAAAGAACAAAAAAATAATTCAGGTGTGGCCCACTTCAACAACAAACCGAAGGTAGAAGACGGTTCAAAATGGACGCCTGTTTACAAATACCGAGTTTCAAATACTGCTGTACCAGTAGCCGCATAAGAATTCATCTTGAATATTGCTGATATCAGCTAATCTTAACTAAATCTATAAATATAATAAGTTATTAGGCTTGATTTTCGCTTCAAGTTTTGCCGAAAGTTACGTATATTGGGCCTTTAAATCATTCACCCCTAAAATTTCATATTGAGCTACACCAACCAGTGTCTTTAGGTTTGAGTGAGTTCAATTAAAATAACAGCTTCCTATATTTTTCTTTCCTACCTACAGAAGCTATGGTCATCCTACCAGGGTAAACAGGTAGATCCGTGGCAGTCTGCAATATGTGGCTCTGTGGCAGGTAAACTCATATTGTTATTATTTTAATAAATTTTACAGTATTTACCGGTAAATACAATACTGCAACTGAATTTTGGGCTCAGATGTACTGTACATTGATTAAATTATGTGCTATGATTTTTTGTGTTCAATTACTCTTGATGTAAATAAAGTCATTTAAATTTTGTGCATTGGTGAAAAATCTGGTCAAATGTGTATCAAAATATCTAAATTAAGGAATTTGAAATGTCCGGTTCAAGTTAACAAAGATATTTCAGACCAGAAGATGTGCTATCAGTTATTTCTTACAGGCGCTGTATACATGTATCACAGCTTCAGTAACATTCTCACTGCACAGGTTGTATAGGAGCCGGAGTGACCACACCCCTGGATGTGGCTAAGACAAGGATTATGTTAGCAAAAGTATGTATTAAATACAATCCACCATCCCTTTGTAGTGAATAGCAAATCTTACCAATTAAGAGTGAGTAATTATAACCGTTTTGTTAAAACAGCACACAGCCTTGTTATGAAAAGTGAAATCATTATCATATGTGGCCTAAACAAAATGCTACACACTTTCGCATGCTTCTCGATTTGCTGATATCAGTTGAGAACCTAATGGTTTTCCCATCGAATATTATTTCTATTTCCTCGTTTATGATTTTCTATTTCCTCTTTTACGATTCGTTTCAGACAGGAACTCCACTTGCCACAGGCAGCATACCTTTTGCTCTGAAAACAATTTATAAAGAAAGAGGTCCCAAAGGGTAAGCAGGGAAGACACTTTCAGTTTCTGGGTTGTAAACTAAGACACAACTTGAAAATGGATGATGAAGAACTGGCCCTGATTTCATCAACATTCCTTAACTTAAAAATCTCCTTAGGAAAGCGTTACAGAATTTAAGGGACAATCCTTAGCTAAGGAACTCTCCTTAAATTCTGTAATGCTTTCCTATGGAGATTTTTAAGTTAAGGAGTTTCCTTAAGTTAAAGAACGTTGATGAAACCAGGGCCTGATCAAATTGTTTCTATTGGGTGTAAGCACATACATGATGTTAGATAATCTTAAAGGTTTAATTCGGAATGTGATTTCCCAACATGTACTCTGATAGTGTTTCACTGATACTTCTTCATTAAATGAACATTTTCCTGCATGATTTATAATCGTTGTTATTCAAAACACACAGATGGTGTCACCTTATCACAGACACCTATGTGTTTGACAGACGAGGCTAGTGCCTGTGATCTAATATGACTAAAAATTTCCCAAGTTTGATCATTGTAACATGTTATCTCCCGTTCAAAACAGTTTCTTTCTTTTGAAATTGAAACCTCCCAACATTGATCTGGTTACTGTAATGATTTCCATTACCATTACACTTTTTGTCCTTCCAACATAATGCTACAGAGCATTGTCTATTTCTTCTTAGCCACAGACATAAAAACAGATTTTTTCTACTGTTGGAGTTGAGACAAATTGAAAATGCCCTCCGCAATGCATTTGTAAGTTCCAAATAATGCTTCTTTGGTCTGAAAATAATACAATACTAGTAGAATTTTTCCTGTTGGAATGTTCTGGAAAATCAAACGACATTTTGTTTTTGCCTTCCAAATTATTGTTACAGCTTATCAACTCAAAATTTGCTTTTTTTCCTTTCAGTCTGTTTTCGGGGGTGGTCCCGAGAGTGACGTGGATTTCCATAGGTGGCGCTGTGTTTTTGGGAGTGTATGACAAGGTCAAGGTCACAATCATTGACCTCTGTGAAGAGAGTTAACAAAAACTTCAGTTTAATTTTAGTTAAAGGCCCAATATACGTAAGTTCAGGGAAATTTTCGTGATTCTGAAAAATTCTGAAATAAAATCCAGTTGATAACCATGCAAAAATAAGTCTGAAACGAAATAAACCTGAGCGGTAATTAACAAGAAACTCTGGGAAAAAAATTTTAAAAATTGAAAATAATCCAGGTGGGGCCCACTTCAACAACACACTGAAGGTAGAAGACGGTTTCGAAATGGACGCGTGTTTACAAATAGCGTGTTTCCACTGCTGCTGGTAACCGTGAAAGAATTCATCTTGAATATTGCTGATATCAGTTAATCTTAACTAAATCTATAAATATAATAAGTTATAAGGCTTGATTTTCGCTTCAAGTTTTGCCGAAAGTTACGTATATTGGGTCTTTAAATTTAGGTATATTCATTATTAAACAGAGTTTAATAAAATTTAATACCTGGAGCCGTTCTAGTCTCTGTAATTATCCGAATTGGTGATTATTAACCTATACATTCATAATAAATTTATTGAGCATTTTCTCCAATCATTGTACATGTGTAGGGTTGAGTGCCTGGTAATAAGCCCACCCCTTGGATTGGAATTCCAGGCCCCGGTTTCATCAACGTTCCTTAACTTAAAATTCTCAATATGAAAGCATTACAGAATTTAATGAGAAAATCCTTAGCTAGGGAACTTTCCTTAAATTCTGTAATGCTTTCCTATGGAGATGTTTAAGTAAAGGAATTTCCTTAATTTAAGGAACGTTGATGAAACCAGGGCCAGTATTAGGAATACTCTGATTTTCTGAACTCTGTTAAAAGTGAGATTTACGCATCCTTATATTCAAGAACTATGTCACTACCTGTATGTCACCTAATGTGATGGTGTCGTATCTGTTCTCCAGACAGCTTCAGCTTTTACATAAATCTTCTTCTACAAAACCATAAGATCTAGAGTCATGATGTTAACCCTGTAGACTGATGTGATAGATGTTTTAATGATAGGTTTTCTTTTCTGTCTTATGAAGCCCCTCAATGGAAGACTTGCCTGAATTGATTTAACTTATTCTCTAAGTTTGAACTGTCCAAATCACTTTTTTGTCCTCCACCTGGTTAAACGTTAATTAACAAAGCCCAGGCTTAACTTCCCTGGTGTAAGACTTCATGTAACTTTCAAATCCCGTTTCACAAAACTGTCAGGTGTTCTTCCCCTTGTGAAGCTCCTTGTTGTTGTGATCAATATTCATTGGTTCCATATTTTGACAACCAATATTGGCAGAACATCAATAAAAATATATTTGTGTTGTCACAATAGTCTCCTTTGAGGGCGAGTATTTATCCAGTAACTTGTTATAATTACCATTACTGTTTCCATCCATCCCTGGAGTTTTTCTGTTTTCCACTAAAACTGTTGTAGAAATGTGCAAGAGAATCTGGTATATTCTCTCATTTCTAGGTGTGTAATACTGGCCTGTCTAGGGCAATACACATATGATCGCTGTGGTTGTATTACACACCTACCCATGCAATACAGCCACCGTGTGACGTCACAATGGCGCAACAATGTCGTGACGTCACGAGTTCGGTAAAATCTGATGCCGAAAAAAGAAAAATGGCGACGTGATGAAATTTAAACCTTTCACGATATTTTAACTGTGTACATTAGAAAGCTGATATTATTTTTTCTGCGCAAACTATGTTTGTGAATATGGGGTATGCTCGATCTCGCTGTTTCATTTGTTTTCGTCAAAAAAATTCAAGGAAAAATTTGATATTTTCAAAATGGTGGCCAGTCAAAAGTATTTTCATGGTTTTTGAGCTTATTCAGGTAGTTGAAATGAGAGCAAAATACTCTTTCATGACCAAAGGTGTAAGATAGGGAAATTCCACCCTCGGGATTTTCAAATTTGGCAAAACCCCTCGGGTGGAATTTCCCTATCTTACACCTCTGGTCATGAAAGAGTCTTATAATCTCCCTCACATCTTATTTAAGTAGCTTTTTCTTTGGTTCAGCATCTGCCATCTTGATAATTTCTTCTGAAAGCTGAAAGATGCACGATAAAGGAGACTTACTGGTTTCAGAATTTCATTGCAATTAAAATCAAACTGATTTTGCGCAATATGTCTGGAATTTTTTGCTTTACAGAGTTATTTCCCTTGGACAATAAATAATATAATCCTATGCAGTACCTGCAAGTTAACTTTTAGCTGAATTTTATGTATGTGACTTTTACTGATTTAGGAGAATAAAATAGGTAATACCGGTAATGAAAATAAGATAATTCAATTTGTGTGTTTGAATGTAATCATGATGATTGTGCTTTGAACAAATTGATGAAATTGATATGTGAATATTAACTATGATAATGTTTTGTTGTAATTGTTATGATGAATCTGTGATATGACAGCATAATTTTGTTTTGTTTTTGATTTTTTTTGCATTTATTTGTTCATGCATTTTTTTCTCATAAACCAATTCACATTGTGACAAATACAGTGAGTTATTTCATAGGAATGACATGGGAAAATATAAGCTGTGATGAACTCACTACATGTATATAATTTGGACTTCAACATACAAAAAAATGTAGCTAAGCAGATCTGACCTTCACTTTGGTTTGCTAATGACGGATGCACAGATGAGTGTAGAGAAATGATTTTCATGTGTGAGTGTGTGTTTGTATTGCTGCATATATATATTTTAATCATTATTAAATTGTAAAAGTGTTTGGATAATTGATTAATTTACACTGAAATGTCTTCAATATAATTGTATTTGCTTCAAGATTATCTCCCTTGTAGATGAGTCAATAAAAAAAATTATCTCCCTTGTAGATGAGTCTTTATACCTGTATTTACTTCAAGATTATCTCCCTTGTAGATGAGTCAATAAAAAAATTCATCTCCCTTGTAGATGAGTCTTTATACCTGTATTTACTTCAAGATTATCTCACTTGTAGATGATTCTTTATGCCAGGGGTACATTTTCACTACCGTTTTAACCAGTTGAACTGGTTAAAAGTGGAGCGAAAACACCAGGTACAAATTTGGACCGAGGTTGACCTCTGTAAAATCTGGCACATGTGTTTTGAGGGATCCAGACAAACCTGGCCGAAACTAAATTGCTGACTATTGCTAGTTTGCGTTATTTTTCCTTAAACAATGTAGTCAGTACAAGTGAAGATGTAAAGATACATTATATGATTAGGTGGACGCTTGAAATAATGGCATTTTATTCTTATGTTATTAATTTCTTTGACGTAACTGTGGATTTTTAGGTCTGCCTATGGTTCGGTCCAAGTGCATTCGCTTATCATGGAATATTCCTGTGCCAGTTCAACATGTCAAGCGAATGTACCCCTGTATTTTGCTTCAAGATTATCTCCCTTATAAATGAGTCAATGGAAATTATCTCCCTTGTAGATGAGCCAATAAAATTATCTCCCTTGTAGACGAATAACAAAATACCTCCATGAATCAATTAAGTTTTGGAAGTTTTTTGTTTTATGAAAAATAAATTCTTTTTATTTAAAATTTTACAATGCATTCTCGGATTGTTCAGATATTGTTTTGACTTAACCTTGATGGGGATGGGGGAAGGCATTCTAGTTTTTGGTGCATTTAAGATTATTGTTAAGTTACATAGCAAAAACAATCTAAAAAACCAAATCAAGCATTGTCATGTAAATTTGGTAGCATCTATTTAATATCTATAGCTCTGGTAGTAGAGAAATATAATTCTTTGGTTTCCTGAGGTTAAATCATTCACCCCTAACATTTCATAATGAACTATTCCAACCTTTGGTTTGAATGTGACCTTAGTGAAGGAATGAATGAGTTCATTGTGTTGTAATTAATTTTCATTGATTGTATGCAGAATGCAGCTTTCTGATTGGTTGAGATTTTCTTTTCATATCGCTATGAAAAAATCTGAAAATGGCGCGAAAAATGTGACATCACAATACGGCAATTGACGTTGTGTATTGATTTGTAAAAAAGAATCTGTTGTTAAATCAGTCAAATTGTACATAAACATGTTTTAAATTGAAAACAAGTTTCAAAAATTAATTATAAGCATTGATGTCTAACATTTTTTAGTTTCATAGGGTTATGAAAAAAAATTTGCTTGCAAACTTTTGTAAGAATCCACTATGCAGATTCATACAGTTTGCAAACAAATTTTTTTTTCATACCCCAATGAAACTAAAAATAATTGTCATCAATGCTTAATTACAAAAGTGAAACTCAAAATGACTTCCTACCCATTATACCTGTATCTATTGGTGTATTTTAAGAGATGTGACAAAGATTTGTGGATGCTTTAATCGGTGAAAATCAATAAAAAAAATTTTTAATTGAAGAAAGATTTTTTTCCTGGTATCATTGGGTATTTGTTTTAGTGGTACATGTATATACAAATCAAGCAGAAAAAATGGACATACTGACATGTAACTTGTCAGATGTGT
Source organism: Mimachlamys varia (assembly GCA_947623455.1). NCBI lineage: Eukaryota > Metazoa > Mollusca > Bivalvia > Pectinida > Pectinidae > Mimachlamys > Mimachlamys varia. The sequence goes on from OX392534.1 coordinate 37,549,318, forward strand.
CGCTCATACAACATGTGGGTGGTCGGGTGGTGCAGTAGATAGCGCATTTACCTTTCACCAAGCTGGTATGAAATGGTATTCAATACAGTGTAACACTTGTTTAATTGAGGAAAAGTCAAACTATAGATGACATGGAGATGGGAACCTTTTCTAACGGCACCACCATTACAACATCAATTAATTCAAAAGAAACTTAACTGGAGTACCAAAATCATGATTGAGTCTTAATTAGGGTGAACTGTTAGGGAGGACAGTCAATTGGCATATTGAGAGATCGCTTAGAACATTAACGGAAAAGAAGCAGTGCACTAATTGGTTATGTGCAGGTAAATATCCAATACTTACAACACATGTAATTTTAGTTGGATACAAAGTTTAAACAAAACTGAAACACTGACACAATAGGAAGGGCCCAACTACATGTACTCGTCCATACGGTAAAATTTGATTTGCTACGGCAAAATTTGATTTGACCTTAACTTTGATCCAATGACCTTGATGTCAGTTGACACCTTGTTTGATTACTACCAAGAACTTTGCTTCATAATTTCGAAACAAAATGTTTAGCAGTTATAAGAGATGTCAAAACTGACCTTGACCTTTGATCTGATGACCTTGAGGTTTGGTCAGTTGAGACCTTATTGCACCACTATTACCGTAATTCTTACTTAGCTTAATTCTTTCCTTAATATTGTCTGTGTAAAAATTATCAGCAATTAATAAAGATTATGTACAATACCATGCCATAAGTATGGAAATATTTGCTTACTTTGCTATGAGAAGAAACTATATATGGATATATCTGTACGAAATGACTAAATATTGTAAAATTCCACCCATAAACAAAGTCAGGAAAATTCATTGAAAAAGATTGGAAATACAAAGAATATATAGCAAAATAAAAAAAATTCCATACTTATAGCATGGTACTGTATATAAAGTAAATTATCATGAAAGTGTTTTTCAGATGAAATACTGCAGGAATTCTTTGTTTTGCACGAATTGAGAAAACTTTTATTTAGACCAAGAAATTATATTATAGACTTGTATTGGCATACATGTGTAAAATAAAAAAAAAGACAAAAAATACGACTGGGCTTGTCCGGGATTCGAACCCGGGACCTCTCGCACCCAAAGCGAGAATCATACCCCTAGACCAACAAGCCGCTATGCATAAAGCCTAGCTAAACATGACAAGTTGGATAAGCCTATGAAATCTACTTTCATTATTGACCATTTCCGGCTGGTATTTGAGGATCGCCCGATTCTCTGTGATGGTGTGTTGTTGTTACCAGTCTGTCATTATTGTGAGTTTATATCATTTTCAGGCAATTTACCACAAATCTTTTAACAGGTCTAAATGATTGATGACAGTATCACACGCTTGGAAATACGATACAGTTGTTTTCCCCAAATTTTGTTACTTGTTTTGGAAATGTCCTCTACTGTCTACATCTACATCTACAGGTTACACTGATCTGTCATTCCTGACAATCACTCAGCGTTGCACAGAGGTGCTAGGGTATTGTGTATGTAGTGCATATTATATGCATGTGACTGTTAAATGCGTGTTCTGTAATGTGTGGGATGATCGATGGGTGTGTGGGTGTGTGTGTGTGTATGCCTGAATGTGTTAGAACGATAGAGCGTTGAGGCCTCGCTTGAAAGCACCTAGGCTTTCTGCCTCAGCTACTGCGGCTGGAAGGGTGTTCCACACCGGGATCGTTCTAGGGAAGAAACTGTATTTGAATGTGTTTGTTTTCGTGTACTGGTTTCTGTATTGTTTGTTGTGTGAAGACCGAGTACGTTTGTTTGTGTGTGATTGCATGTATGTCTCTGGATGAATATCAACAAGTCCATTAACAATCTTATATATCATTGTCAGCTGTGCCTTGAGTCGTCTGGTGGAAAGCGACTCCCACTGGAGATGTTCAATCATATCGGTCACGCTGCTGATGTTGTGATATCTGTTCGTAACGTATCTTGCAGCTCGGCGCTGTACTTTCTCGATCCTATCCTGTTGTTTTTGGATATATGGACTCCATACAGATGAAGCATACTCTGTTATGGGTCGAACGAGTGTCCGATATGCAGCCGACTTAGTATCCTCACTGCTGATCTTGAGGTTTCGTCGCAGGAATCCTTGGACACGATTCGCCTTGGATGATACTTTGTTGATGTGGTGTGACCAGGAAAGAGTGTTGGAGAGGTCCACGCCTAAATAAGTGACTGTTTCGTTGTTATCCAGACTCACATTTTTTAGTTGGTAAGTATGTTGGTATATAGACCTTTTACGCGACACATTTAGCACTGAGCATTTTTCAGGATGGAAAAGCATACCCCACCGGTCTTCCCATGCTGCGAGTTTTTCCAGGTCTGACTGTAAGATTAGATGGTCGGATGGGTCGTTAATGGTACGATATAACACAGCATCATCAGCAAACAGGCGCACGCTTGAATTCACACAGTCCGGCAAGTCATTTATGAACATGAGGAACAGCAGAGGGCCCAGTACTGACCCCTGGGGAACGCCGCTGCACACAGATGAGCTGTCCGACTTCTCACCATCTACCACAACCCTCTGAGTTCTGTCCCGGAGGAAGTCGCGAATCCAGGTGTATGTTGTACCTCGAACACCGTAATGATGTAGCTTGGCCAAGAGACGACGATGTGGCACTCGGTCAAAGGCCTTGGAGAAGTCCAAGACCACGAGATCTGTCTGCTTACCAACGTCTAGTGCTCTGGCCAGCTCATGGACGAATGTGAGTAGCTGGGTTTCACAACTTCTTCTGGCACGAAATCCGTGCTGTGAATCCGTTAGGATGTTAAAACGGTCTAGATGGGAAAGGATGTTGGTGACAAGGATGTGTTCTTGTATCTTGCAACAAATGCATGTAAGCGAAACCGGTCTATAGTTGCTAGCACGGAATCTCTCGCCCTTTTTAAAGACAGCGGTGACGTTTGCTGTCTTCCAGTCAGATGGGATGCAGCCTGTGGCGAGCGCTCGATTAAAAATGATGGTTAGATATGGAGCTACCTCATTAGCCAGATCCTTCAGCACTCTGGATGGTATCAAGTCAGGTCCGCTTGCCTTGTTGACGTTAAGGCGACTGAGTAGCTTCAACACCCCTGCATTTTGGATGGTGATGTTCTCCATACTGGGATAGGGGTTTCCGGTCATTGTTGGAAGTGGGCCGTCATCTTCTTGTGTAAAAACTGAACAGTATTGTGTGTTTAATATATACAGTGTTTAGTACACTGTATTACTGTAACGTACATAGTAAGCTTAGGCTAAGTTAACCACAGGCACTAGTGAGCTTGTTGTGAAACACCTATAATTATTATATTATAATAATATAAATTATATATAATAGTCCTGTTCAGACCGTCAGACAGAGAACATCTGTTCGTTACGGGTCAATTCTCGGAATCACCGTAATTGAGTACACAGCATGTCTAACATACTGTAGTATAACACTTTACATACAAATATAGATCTATATAACATTACAGATATGAGAGAGCTTATCTGAGCTCAGACTGCCAACTAACAATTATCTAAAAGTTAAATTACAAGACAAATAAGCTACCTTGCTCACAGGTATCTACTACATAAACATGAAAATTGTAAGTCTTCCAAAACTGGCGATTATAAACATTTTATTTGAAGAACATATGTATGATCTTATTAAGTCCAAATCAAGATTTCTTATGTTACTAATTGTCAAATGATATATACGAATAATTATAACTAGGATATTTAAATTTGTTAACAGTTTTGAGGAACAACAATCAATTTCATACATAATATGGATATAACTTATAAGGGCAATTACTTTGCCTGCGTCCATTATTTACTTATTATTTATAACAATTGAGCAATACAGTGAGTTAATTCCCTACTCAAAACCTTCTACATGAATAATAATATGCTCTATAACTCAGAACCTTAACATGCATCAGCTAAATCACAAACTATGTAATATAATTATATATAATTACACTACCCGTTTTCTGAGCTATATACATGTACAATGAGCTGTAACGCTCACTGCTCACATGTACAGCATCTAACAAGTGAGCAACATTGAGCAAGCTACCCTCAACGACTGTACAAAGGGGCACAACTCCAGCTCTCCTGTTCTCCAAACTCACACACCACTAGGCCTACTCGGCGAACTTATTTGCTCTCACACCCCGCTGTGACAATGCACTATATGGATGAGCAAACCCTAGGTTATTCATGCGAGTGATTTATATGTTGTGAGTTTCTGCCAGTGTGTTACGATTATCTCAACCGCTTTAGCAATGAGTCGTGACGCGTGTAACAGTGAGCCTGGCCGAGTACAAGGCAATATTCCAGTCCTATCCCTCAACACTGCTCATCTGCACAGCTACATGTATACTTCGTACACGAGCTCAAATGCTATTACTGTAACACACCGACCGCTTTGAGATGTTCTCTGTCTGACGGTCTGAACAGGACTATTATATTATAGGTGTTTGAAAGGACAGGCTAATGTCTGTGGGCTAACTATTAAAGTTTGTATAATGCACATACAAATATACAGGTACATATAAAAAAAGAAAAAAAACAAAGACTTTGCCGCAAGGCCTTTCTGCCCTCTCAGGCTTCTTCAGGCAGTCCGCGTGAAGAAGCCTGAGAGGGCAGAAAGGCCTTTCGGCAAAGTCTTTGTTTTTTGTTCTTTTTTATATTTAACTTCGCAAGGACAATCAATAACTTTTCTTTACAGGTACATATATATATTTCAAATTATATGAATATTGGTAATGTGATTGTCACAGTGACAAATGAAAACATGTATTTTTACAATATTGTACATATGTCATAAAATACTTTCACCTGAATATAAACATTATTATTATCTAGATTTCTTATATAGTTTTTACTTTGATTTCAGATTGCCCATGCAGTAGGCTAAGGACATAGCCAAAGTTGGATATAACATGTCGCAGTAATTCATTCGGATCAGGAAAACATCATAACAATGATGTTCTAATTGTTTTATAATACCTTTATTGACTGTTGTATGTCCTAAAAGTGAGAAATATGGAAAAGAATCACAAAGATGCAATTAGGAAGAATTATACCTTCATTATTCAAAACTTGACACCAGAGTCTGTCGTGGACTGTCTACATGAGGAGGAAATTCTCAGTATGTACATGAAAGAGGATGTACAAGTTTGTAGGACTCGGCGAGACAAAGTCGTGAAATTGCTAGATATTCTCATAAGACGAGGACCCAGGGCATTTGACATTTTTATCAAGGCACTCCATGACACGGAACAGGAATTTGTGGCAGAAAAACTTTTAGAAACTGTTGAACAAATTGGCCAGAATGAACAAGTCAATAACATGGAAATTTAAAAAAGAAAATTTATATTTTGCAGTGCCAATTACATGTAAGTTGATAATATATCAATTATCAATTTATATACCGTAATTTCCTGTTTATTACCCACACCGGGGTATAGCCCATGGGAAGTAAATTAAGGCTTTTTAGAGGTTTTTGTAAAATGAAATAAAATATGCAGGAAATTACGGTATATATATATAACATCATTATCAAAATTGTTGATGCAATGAAAGTAACAGGTTGTATTTTATGACAATACAATTTATTATAACACAATACTACAGAAGAAAATTACATACAATAGTCAAGTACTCATGTATACACATTCACAAAGTGAATACATGTATTAATTAGTAGCGGGTATTTTCAAAATAAAATTTAATTTTAAAGTCACTATGTTACAGAAATTAAAATAAAACAAGGTGGAACATTTTTCAATGGGTGATTATTCTTCACTTTTTTCATGTTTCCATAATTTGTGACGGTCAGCTTTGATTTTAACATCTGGTGTGATCATAGCCAAAGTTTCTTCTGGCCCTGACACCCGATTTAGACATTTTGAAAGGTAGGTGTCTTGTGTGGGGGCCAAAACACCAGATATGGTGTCGGGGCCAGAGGAAACTTGGGCTAGTGTATGTGTGCATGGTCATTCAGCTGTGGAGATCAAATGGACAATCCTCTGAAACGTCGACCTAGTAATGAAATAAGGGACAAAACACATGTTCCATTGTATTCCATAGAATGTTACCAATCGACAACAAAGTTTTTGACTCCTGCCTAAATCCTGTTGTCTCAATATTGGGATAAGAAATTGTCTTGATTAATGTAATGTGTTTAGGATAACTACATACTGACTGAACATGACATGAAATCAACATGCAATATTCGCCGTAATTAGCAGCCAGGACGCTACCGGTAAACAATTGGTTCCAAACTGAGTGATTTCTAGGATAACAAAACTAACAACTGAGCAAACAGTGTTTCTATAAAGTAAATTAGTATAATTTATTTTGACAAAAATGGGTAGTATTCACGGTGTCCGACATTATTGTCGTCAATTTGGGACAATTTGTACACATTTCCAGTTATCTATGGACTTTTTAGCCCACCATCATCAGATGATGGGCTATTCAAATTGCCAAGCGTCTGTCCTTAATCAATTCTCGTTACTGCTACCGGTATTTCTTGAGAAGTACTGAATGGATCATTCTCAAAATTCACATATAGGTTCCCCTTGCTGCCTAGTTGTGCATAGTTCATTCTCAAATAGATCCCATAAATAATATTGCCGACAGGCAGCCATCTTGGATTTGTTAAAAAAAGTTTAACCACTATTTCTTGAGAAGTACTGGATGGATTATTCTCAAATTTCATGTTGGTTCCTTTTGGTGCCAAGGGGAATTACAAAGTTCACAATAACAACATATACTGAGAAGCCTTATAAATACCTATGTTGTTATTGTGAACTTTAAAGCATTAACAGTTTCATGGTTATGTCATGGAATTTGATTTCTATCGAGTAACTTTGTGGTTATGTCAAGTTGAAGCGTTGAAGCAGATATTATTTCCCGGAGTCAGGGGTTATCTCCCCCAGGTTATTGCCGACTGGCATGTGCGCGCGGGTAATAACCTTGGGTTTCTCACCGGCAACGTCAATATCAGTCGTATATCTGATTTATGAAATATCAGGTGACCAGTTTTCCTCCAATCAAAACATTTCCAATGAAAGTGAGGTATAATAATCTCAATTGCTCTATTGTATTCGATACTCAAGGGTTCATCATATTAGATACCAGAGACGCTGAAGTCGGTTGCGAATCCTTTGTAATCTTCAAAGGACAGGTATGAAGCCTAGCAATTGGAAAGTTTTTTTTACCTTAGCCTGCCTTCTGTTCAGTTTTATTCCATGGGTGTAGAGAGTGTAGGTGATCGTAACCTCTGATATCAAGGATGTACCAGGGGTGTAGGCAGTGTAGGTGATCATAACCTCTGATATCGAGGATGTACCAGGGTTATAGGGAGTGTTGGTGATCTTAACCTCTGATATCAAGGATGTACCAGGGATGTGGGAGTGTAGGTGATCGTAACCTCTGGATATCGAGGATGTACCAGGGATGTAGAGAGTGTAGGTGATCGTAACCCCTGGATATCGAGAATGTACCAGGAATGTAGAGTGTAGGTGATCGTAACCTCTGGATATCAAGGATGTACCAGGGGTGTAGGCAGTGTAGGTGATCGTAACCTCTGATATCGAGGATGTACCAGGGGTGTAGGGAGTGTAGGTGATCATAACCTCTGGATATCAAGGATGTACCAGGGGTGTAGAGAGTGTAGGTGATCGTAACCTCTGATATCGAGGATGTACCAGGGGTGTAGAGAGTGTAGGTGATCGTAACTTCTGGATATTGAGGATGTACCAGGGATGTACAGTAGGCAGTGTAGGTGATCGTAACCTCTGATATCCAGGATGTACCAGGGGTGTAGAGAGTGTAGGTGATCGTAACCTCTGGATATCGAGGATGTACCAGGGTTGTAGGCAGTGTAGGTGATTGTAACCTCTGATATCGAGGATGTACCAGGGGTGTAGAGAGTGTAGGTGATCGTAACCTCTGATATCGAAGATGTACCAGGGGTGTAGAGAGTGTAGGTGATCGTAACCTCTGATATCGAGGATGTACCAGGGGTGTAGAGAGTGTAGGTGATCGTAACCTCTGATATCGAGGATGTACCAGGGGTGTAGGGAGTGTAGGTGATCGTAACTTCTGATGTTAAGGATGTACCAGGGGTGTATAGAGTGTAGGTGATGGTAACTTCTGATATCAAGGATGTACCAGGGGTGTATAGAGTGTAGGTGATTGTTACCTCTGATATCGAGGATGGTAAATTGTAAATGCATTATCAGCACTTCATTTCTGTTTGACCATGCTTGATTGGCAGTAAACACAATGAGGAGAGGATGTGGACTATGCTCGTGAAGCTGCATGTTAAAGGCCCAATATACATAACTTCAGGAAATTTTTCGTGATTCTGAAAAAATCTGAAAAAAATCCAGTTGATAACCATGCACAAATAAGTCTAAAATGAAGTAAACCTGAGCGGTAACTAGCAAGAAACTCTTGACAGAAAAATCCAAAGAATTGAAAATAATTCAGGTTGGGCCCACTTCAACAACAATCCAAAGTTAGAAGACAGTTTACAATTACCTGCTGTACCGGTAACCGCGTAAGAAGTCATCTTTGAATATTGTTGATATCAGTTAATCTTAACTAAATTTATGAATATAAGAAGTTATAAGGCTTGATTTTCGCTTCAGGTTTTGCCGAAAGTTATGTATATATGTAAAAGAACCGATCTGACTGTATTCCCATAATTGGTAGAATTGAAAAAAGGGAACATAAATTTATCAATTTTGTCAAAAAACAGAAACAATGGTAACCTCACTGTTATTTAGATAAAAAAAAAGTAACTGAAAATTAAAGGTATATATGTTAAAATGAAGATTATCTCCCTTCCCAAGAAGTTTTGTTCTTTTTTCAGTTCTACCAATGATCAAACTATTTATTCTGCAGATCGTCTTTGATTTCAGATAGAAACTGTAAACATACTTTATGTACATAAAACATACTGTAGTAAGTACATACATTCCCGAAACAAAATGTAAAACCAAAATAAACAGTTTTGGATTAGACAGGGTCCAGTTCTGAAAAGTTAATTCTTCACATCACAACCACAAGACAAATGAATAAAGTTTCTCATGTTTATTTTGGAGCAAATTTGTGCATTTCATATATTTTTTTATTATGGCTATTGCCAACATTTCAATCTTTTGACCAATCAATAAAATACATTAAATCAGAAAAAAATAATGATGCTTAGATGAATATTAATTAACAATAAGCTTCAGAAAAAACCCACTTTTTTCCACAGTTTAAAAATCAAATTTAATTTTTCTTATATCAGTGAATAGCTGAACTATACAATAAGATATACCTTAATTAACATTGTATTGCAATAAAGGACTCACACAACTAAATCAGCCTATCACGAAGTGTTTCATACGTTTGTAGTCCCTACTGAAAAATTTGTTCCGGTTAAGTACAGTGATTCTGAGTAATTTAAATAGGTAATTGTTGACCTATTCTGCATTGAATGAAATCTGTAGATATTTAACTTTACAAAAATATATACTTTTGGTAGATTTTGATATGTGATGGCGGATTGATATGGGGTCAAAAGTCAGAGGGTGTTCCCATCCCATTTCACTGGTTTGACATGCAAATTTCCGGTTGTCCGAAGCAGACGCCTGTAGCGAGCTAATATGCCAGTAAACTCCTTATAAAATGCCCCTTGAAGCCTTTGTCATGTATGTATCTGTGAATTAAGGCAGTTGTCACAAGTGTTGAACTTCAAATATTAAAGTTATTAGCTCGAAAGCTTAGAAATAACATATAGTAAATTATTTAGTTGTGCGAGTCCTAAAAATAATCTGCTTTGCAATTTGCTTTTATCCATCTTTTGTAAAATGTACTTAACAAACTAATCAAGTTACATGGACCTACATTATTTTGAAAAGAAACATCATTAAGACTGTATAGTAAAAAAATGAACAGCGAAAGTAAAAATAATTTTGAAATATAAACAATTACCGGTACTAGACAGACATTCTGTACATTATAGCTATTATCAGGTTTTAGTGGTGGAAACCAGAGCGCCTGGAGAAAAACCTAAGACTACTTTCAGATGTTCCTGATTTAGGTCACTGCACAAATTCAGTGGTCATTTAGGGAAGGCAATACAGTGCATTCCTCTTATTTCATGTTGCATTTGTCAGATAGGAATGTGACATTAAGAGAAACATTTTTTTCCACTAAATACTGCATTTCCAATCTCCATAACTAAAAGTAAGCTATTCAATGCACATATGAAGATGTTTCAATATAATTTATATAGATAACATTGTTTCATTTAAAAATCATTTTATGGGGTTATTTTTATTTTCTATGTAACATTTGTACAAGTTATATCTGAAATCGATGGAAATGACTTCATTTTCTGGTTATTTTATGTGTTTGGTTTAAAAAAACATGATATTAAGAGGAATTCACCTCAAAATACATGATATTAACCAAATAAAATTACATAGATTATACAGAGAGAAAATGGTGCTAGGGAAAAAACATGATATAAAGAAGAATGTGATATTAAGTGGAATCCACTGTTTTACAATGATCTAATATGATTAGAGAACAAATAGCAAATAATCTATAAAGTACAATAATTTCAATATAAACCAAACAATACACTATACATGACATATTGTAAAAGGTTCAGGTAGTTTAGACCTTTTTTGAATTGAAGGTGGAGAACAATTTACAAAATCTCCATATATTTTGAATAATATAGCTGGAGAAAAATAACCAAAAAAATCCATGAAAAAGTAGTTTTCACAATACTTTCCATATTTATACTAAACACTACATTGTACATAACAAATTTTGAAATGTTCGGACAATAATGACCATTTTGAATTGACGATGGAATTTTCATTTTTTTTAATTCTGTAAAGTAGCAGTTTTTACAATAACTTCCATAATTATTAAAGCAAGAGAAAAATTCACAAAAAACAACATATATGTATTAGCAGATTTCACAATAACAATATCCGTATTTTGAATAATATAGCTGGAGAAAAATAACCAAAAGCTCCATAAAGGAGCAGTTTTCACAATAATTTCCATATTTGGATTATAGCTGGAGAAAATTTACAAAAAACTCCATAAAGGAGCAGTTTTCACAATAATTTCCGTATTTTAATAATAGCTGGATAAAAGTATCAAAAACTCCATAAACGAGCAGTTTTCACAATAATTTCTGTATTTTAATTTCAGCTGGAGAAAAGTAACAAAAACTCCATAAAGGAGCAGTTTTCACAATAATTTCTATATTTTAATTTTAGCTGGAGAAAAGTAACAAAAACTCCATAAAGCAGCAGTTTTCACAATAATTTCTATATTTTAATTTTAGCTGGATAAAAGTATCAAAAACTCCATAAACGAGCAGTTTTCACAATAATTTCTGTATTTTAATTTTAGCTGGATAAAAGTTACAAAAAATTCCATAAAGGAGCAGTTTTCACAATTATTTCTATGTTTTAATTTTAGCTGGATAAAAGTAACAAAAAACACCATGAAAGGAGCAGTTTTCGCAATAATTTCTATGTTTTAATTTTAGCTGGATAAAAGTAACAAAATCTCCATAAAGGAGAAGTTTTCACAATAATTTCTATGTTTTAATTTCAGCTGGAGAAAAGTAACAAAAACTCTATAAAGGAGCAGTTTTCACAATAATTTCTATGTTTTAATTTTAGCTGGATAAAAGTTACAAAAACCCATAAAGGAGCAGTTTTCACAATAATTTCTATGTTTTAATTTTAGCTGGATAAAAGTAACAAAAACTCCATAAAGGAGCAGTTTTCACAATAATTTCTGTATTTTAATTATTGTAGTTTATAACTTATATCAGAGACTACACTTTACATGACATATTTTCAAAAGTTTGGATAAGTTATTTTTGAAAATATGCTTTTATTTAAATGAAATATCTACACCCAATCTAACCTAACAATGAAAATATTTCAGGGGAGACAACTCCAGTTTTCCAAAGCGACAATCAAAGTTGGGCCAAAGATCTAAGTGAAAATAAGAATTGCTAAAAATATCTTAAAAGAGTATATTAGGTCATATCTAATATTCTTTCAGTTACAATAATACAATCATTAGTTCTGTAAATTTTCTTTTACACTAAATGTTTTCTGTAATAAATGACAATACAAAAAAAAAAAGAAAAAGAAACATTGATGAAGTTATAGAGTTTCATGAAAAAACCCACAAAAGCACCGAAAAATAGGGTTTCTCACAGAAAAGTGTCTCAATTTTTATTTGCAAAATATTTATTCGAAAATTGTTGATAAAAAAACGGACTGATTAAAGTAGAGAGTCCCACAAAATGTTTTGTATCTCCATGAAGAAGAGTTCCATTTTTAGGCATTTTCTGATAAGAATTTTCTTGCCTTGAAAGATATTGATTGTAAATCATGAAGCTTATCCACTACATAGCTATCATATAGATATTCTTTAGCATTACCGAGACTTGATACAAAATGTATGATGATTTTGATATCAATAAGCAAATATATTACACAGAAAAATTATTCAATGGTTAATATCTAGAAAAGTTATGGAACTCTAAAAAGTGCAAATAAACAAATTTTACAAATACGAAGTGGTCTGCAAATTGGTTCAAGAATTTGAACATTTCATAATTTCATTTTTGAAGAAAAATGACACAGCTTAGATATCTGAATAAAAATTACATATAGGAGCTGAAATTATAATCAAATTGATTAATAAACCTAGTAAGCCGATGAAGTTTTTTTTAAAGAATTCCTATACATATTGTTCTAATTAACTCTGACAGGTATTTTTATAATCAACTCTTACAGGTATTGTTCTTATCAACTCTTACAGATATTGTTTTAATCAACTCTTACAGATATTGTTCTAATCAACTCTTATAGGTATTGTTCTAATCAACTCCTACAGGTATTGTTCTAATCAACTCCTACAGGTATTGTTCTAATCAACTCTTACAGTATTGTGTTAATCAACTCTTACAGAGATTGATCTAATCAACTCTTATAGGTATTGTTCTAATCAACTCCTACAGGTATTGTTCTAATCAACTCCTACAGGTTTTGTTTTAATCAACTCTTACAGATATTGTTTTAATCAACTCTTACAGTATTGTGTTAATCAACTCCTACAGGTATTGTTCTAATCAACTCCTACAGGTTTTGTTTTAATCAACTCTTCCAGATATTGTTTTAATCAACTCTTACAGATATTGTTTTAATCAACTCTTACAGATATTGATCTAATCAACTCCTACAGGTATTGTTCTAATTAACTCTTACAGGTATTGTTTTAATCAACTCCTACAGGTATTGTTTTGATCAACTCTTACAGATATTGTTTTAATCAACTCTTACGGGTATTGTTCTTATCAACTACTACAGGTATTGTTCTAATTAACTCATACAGGTATTGTTCTAATCAACCCTTACAGATATTGTTCTAATCAACCCTTACAGGTATTGTTCTAATCAACTCTTACATATATTGTTCTAATCAACTCTTACAGATAATGTTCCAAAATCTTACAGGTATTGTTCTTATCAACTCTGACAGGTATTGTTCTAATTAACTCTTATAGGTATTGTTCTAATCAACTCTTACAGGTATTGTTCTAATCAACTCTTACAGGTATTGTTCTAATCAACTCTTACAGAAATTGTTATAATCAACTCTTACAGGTATTGTTCTAATCAGCTCTTACAGGTATTGTTCTAATCAACTCTTACAGAAATTGTTCTAATCAACTCTTACAGGTATTGTTCTAATCAACTCTTACAGGTTTTGTTTTAATCAACTCTTCCAGATATTGTTTTAATCAACTCTTACAGATATTGTTTTAATCAACTCTTACAGTATTGTGTTAATCAACTCTTACAGATATTGATCTAATGAACTCCTACAGGTTTTGTTTTAATCAACTCTTCCAGATATTGTTTTAATCAACTCTTACAGTATTGTGTTAATCAACTCTTTTAGAGATTGATCTAATCAACTCCTACAGGTTTTGTTTTAATCAACTCTTACAGATATTGTTTTAATCAACTCTTACAGTATTGTGTTAATCAACTCCTACAGGTATTGTTCTAATCAACTCCTACAGGTTTTGTTTTAATCAACTCTTCCAGATATTGTTTTAATCAACTCTTACAGATATTGTTTTAATCAACTCTTACAGATATTGATCTAATCAACTCCTACAGGTATTGTTCTAATTAACTCTTACAGGTATTGTTTTAATCAACTCCTACAGGTATTGTTTTGATCAACTCTTACAGATATTGTTTTAATCAACTCTTACAGATATTGTTTTAATCAACTCTTACGGGTATTGTTCTTATCAACTACTACAGGTATTGTTCTAATTAACTCATACAGATATTGTTCTAATCAACCCTTACAGGTATTGTTCTAATCAACTCTTACATATATTGTTCTAATCAACTTTTACAGATAATGTTCCAAAATCTTACAGGTATTGTTCTTATCAACTCTGACAGGTATTGTTCTAATTAACTCTTATAGGTATTGTTCTAATCAACTCTTACAGGTATTGTTCTAATCAACTCTTACAGGTATTGTTCTAATCAACTCTTACAGAAATTGTTATAATCAACTCTTACATGTATTGTTCTAATCAGCTCTTACAGGTATTGTTCTAATCAACTCTTACAGAAATTGTTCTAATCAACTCTTACAGGTATTGTTCTAATCAACTCTTACAGGTATTGTTCTAATCAACTTTTACAGAAATTGTTCTAATCAACTCTTACAGGTTTCATGGTTTAATCAACTCCTACAGGTATTTTTCTAATCAGCTCTTACAGATATTGTTCTAATCTACTCTGACAGGTATTGTTCTAATCAGCTCTTACAGGTATTGTGTTAATCAGGTCTTACAGTTATTTTTCTAATTAACTCTTACAGGTATTGTTCTAATTAACTCTTACAGGCATTGTTTAATAAACTTTTACAGGTAGTGTTAATCAGCTCATACAGGTATTGTTGCCTGGGATCTGGGTCTTAAGACCCCAAGTAGCCACTTTCTTTCTAAGCTATGGGCGCTGTGATTAATAGAGCTGTCATTGGTTCGAAAAAAGTTCATGAAGCTCTACTTCAGCACCAACATCCTGACACAACAACTCTATGTTCTGGACAGCGTGTAGCTGTGAGCTTCAGCCCACTTTAGATAAGAATGACACGAAGCCAATAATTAATCCTAATTAAAATAAAGGTATTGTGCCGTGCTAGTTCAGTGTGTTGTTAACATAACGACATACTAAATTCGTAAGAAAGTCTATAAACTATCAGTTCATTGTGTAAATAATGCTAAACTTATAAATAATCAATTGACAATCAATAATCAATTGACAATTAATAATCAATTTATCGATCAGTTGAATCAATAACTTAATATAACTCAATACTCCGGGGGCTATATTCACTTTCACTCTCTGTCACATCCTCAATACTCCGGGGGCTATATTCACTTTCACTCTGCCACATCCTCAATACTCCGGGGGCTATATTCACTTTCACTCTGCCACATCCTCAATACTCCGGGGGCTATTTTCACTTTCACTCTGCCACATCCTCAATTCTCTGGGGGCTATATACACTTTCACTCTGCCACATCCTCAATACTCCGGGGGCTATATTCACTTTCACTCTGCCACATCCTCAATACTTTGGGGGCTATATTCACTTTCATTTTCTGTCACATCCTCAATACTCTGGGGGCTATATACACTTTCACTCTGTCACATCCTCAATACTTCGGGGGCTATATTCACTTTCATTCTCTGTCACATCCTCAATACTTAGGGGGCTATATTTACTTTCACTCTGCCACATCCTCAATACTTCGTGGGCTATATACACTTTCACTCTGCCACATCTTCAATACTTCGTGGGCTATATTACACTTTCACTCTTAGTCACACCCTCAATGATCCAAGTCATTGAAGATGTTACATTACACATCCTCAATACTCCGGGGGCTATATTCACTTTCATTCTATGCCACATCCTCAATACTTCGGGGGCTATATTCACTTTCATTCTCTGCCACATCCTCAATACTTCGGGAGCTATATTCACTTTCATTCTCTGTCACATCCTCAA
The DNA here is from genome assembly GCA_947623455.1 of Mimachlamys varia. Taxonomy (NCBI): domain Eukaryota; kingdom Metazoa; phylum Mollusca; class Bivalvia; order Pectinida; family Pectinidae; genus Mimachlamys; species Mimachlamys varia. The sequence continues at coordinate 37,565,510 of OX392534.1, forward strand.
TACTTCGGGGGCTATATTCACTTTCATTCCCTGCCACATCCTCAATACTTCGGGAGCTATACTCACTTTCATTCTCTGCCACATCCTCAATACCTCGAGGGCTATATTCACTTTCACTCTGCCACATCCTCAATACTTCGGGGGCTATATTACACTTTCACTCTGCCACATCCTCAATACTTCGGGGGCTATATACACTTTCACTCTGTCACATCCTCAATACTTCGGGGGCTATATACACTTTCACTCTGCCACATCCTCAATACTTCGTGGGCTATATACACTTTCACTCTCTGTCACATCCTCAATGATCCAAGTCATTGAAGATGTTACATAACACATCCTCAATACACCGGGGCTACATTCACTTTCACTCTCTAGTCAAAAGAATAGTGTTTTCATACACAGAAAAAAATATACAATTGTCATATATGGTAAATCGGAAATATTTGACATTTGCTACTTGAACAAAGCTGTATATTTTTCATCAATATTATAGTATTGTTGTCTTTTTCAATATAATAATAGCTTTAACCCCAGGTATTGCTGGGTTTTTTTTTGAAGGACAGAAACTTGTTCTAATCTTCTCTTACAGAAATTTCTATACAAAAGATAGCCTTACGTTCACTTATCTCTGTAGATAGGGTGTTTTTATATAGCTGTTCATTGAATGTCAATATTTCCATCATATTGTAACAAAAAAAAAACAAACAAAAAAAACCCATAAAACAAAAATAAGATAAAATGCCTTCAGATGGCTTATACTATTTCTGACATCTTGTGTATAGTTTTACAGAAAATGTCACCATATTCCGATTGAAACATCCCTCCACTGCAGGTGTACTTTCCAGATAGGTCTAACCCTTTCAGCATTCTGTCGTCGTACAGGTGGACAGATCTTGTACAAACCAGGAATACAGGATTAGCTATGTTCTGTAAAGTAATATAAAAATGATTGTAGAAACTAGTGTTAAATATTAACTGATGACAAGTCATTTTGTGTTCAATTCAACGATCACATCTGCCTGAATATTTTTTTTTTTCACTCCATTACATTAAATGAGTTTGCTATTTATATCTTAATCACAACCAAAGTTCCTAATTTCAAAGTGATGACGATACTAAGAGGTATTTATGCCTCCGCCATGAAATGGGGGGCGGAGGGGGGGGGGGGCAGATAGTATTACCCATGTCCGTCCTGTCCGTCCCGTCCCGTCCCGTCCCGTCCCGTGGTTAAATAACTACTGATCCGATTGTCATCAAACTTCGCGTACGTCATAAGCATTTATGTCTAGCAGACATTAATAGTTTTTCTATTATTTCATTCTTTGCTTAATCCATTAATTATGGTACCAATACAATAAAAAAATAATATACCAAGATACATATTTGTATTGTTTGTAATGCATTGTTGAAACAAGATTCTATAAACCTTACCAAAAACTAGTCTTGCAATATCCAAACTGATCTGGAGGAATTTCAGCATGTGGCTCAGTTTGTTGGGGCAGGTCTTGGATCGATCAGGTCTCTTGCATGTTTGGATTTCCAGTACGTCTATGATGTAATGATGCCTGCAGTGTTACAATGGCATCCAGAAGATCAAGAATCCTACATCAAATAAGATCACATATGAAAAATTTGAATATCAAAAACTATATATTTTAATATTGCGTTTCTGTAGTAACCAGTATATTGTTTTACATGAACAGTTTAACCTGTTAAAACCGGCCCTTGTCTAATACTCCAAAACCCCGTCTATTCTGGCCTGTTTCCCCCTACCTTCATGTATCCTACATCTACAAACCCAACATCTGCGTACATATATTTTTGTCCCGGTTAGTTTTGGTTTCATTTGTTACCATTGTATTAACCAGGAGGAATATCAGATATACATCAAGATACTCGAGTGACATACATTTAGTGACCTTTTCCGCTTCTAAATTAGTTTAGAAATTTTAGATTCCCACCTTTTTGCCTCTAGCATCACTGCTGAGTCATAGGAGGACTTAACAGCTGTCTGGTGCAGTTTAATTCATTTTTCGGCAAACTGTATCTATTACTAAATTTAAAAAGTGCAGCATACGTGTGTGTTACGCCATCTTTAGACTGTTTGAGCCAATGAATATCAAATCTACAATACTCATCGTCACCATGCTTAGGACTGTGATAGATATGTAAAATCAATAATACCTGTTCTTTCTTTAGTTACTGAATATTCAATTCCTTCATCAGTCATGAATGGTAGGCGTAGCCTTGATGGTCTTTTGTTGGATTGATGACCTCAATTCCATGGTTACTTATAGTCCCAATTCTCCGTAGAGAGTCATGGTTTTTGGTCCATCACCTGTGGACCTTGTTCCGTGCTCTGTAAGTAGTCGTGGTTTGTGGATCCGTCACCTGGACATGTGTGCCATGGTCTTGTCTTGTGCTCTGCTTAATGTGCTTTCGTCCTCAGTAATCGGTTTTGGTTGGTTGATAAGGTGAGCTCAGGTCTGTTGCAGGAGGTTGCATAATTGGCGCTTGCTTAAATTCCAAACTGTGTTAAAGCGCCCCCTGTACATCGGTCGGTTGAGGTCCAATAATTAAGTAATAATAGTTATTTGTCTTTCCTTGCTTTACTATTTTAGCTATATAATGGGTTGTCACAAGCTGTGGTTCTGTCTGCCACTGTCTGTTGTGGGGGTTTTCTGGTCTGTATTTGCTGGTTGATTTATTCTATTTGGTCTCTCCTACATCATAATATGCTCTGGTCGGTCTTAGGTTGCGCTTTCTTCTTACACTATATTGCTGGTGTCGCTTCCTTTTTTGTTGACCTTTTAACATTGTTGTCTCCTTCCCTCGTCTGATGCTAGATGTTATAACAGTATATTCTTTGGCTGGTCATTGGTGGTCGTTCTCTATTCTTTGATCGGTCATTGATGGTTGTTCTATAGTCTTTAATTGGTAATAAGTGTTTTTTTTATTTTCCTCTGGTCGGTCCTTAGTAGTTTTTCTATACTCTTTGGGTGGTTATTGTTGATTGTTCTATACTCTTTGGGTGGTCATTGGTGGTTGTTTTATACTCTTTGGGTGGTTATGGTTGATTGTTCTATACTTTGAAGCCAGTCATTGGTGGCTGTTATCTATTCTTTGATCGGTAATTTGTGATTGTTCTCTTCTCTTTGCATGGTCATTTGTGGTTGTTCTATACTCCTTTGGTGGTTATTGGTGGTTGTTTTATACTCTGAAGCCAGTCATTGGTGGTTGTTCTATACTCTTTGATCCATTATTGGTGGTTGTGCTATATTCTTTGGGTGATCATTGGAGGTTGTTTTATACTCTTTAGCCAGTCATTAGTGGTTGTTATTTACTCATTGTTTGGTCATTGGTGGTTGTTCAATACACTTTGATCTGTCATTGGAGGTTGTTCTATACTCTTTGATCGGTCATTGGAGGTTGTGCTATACTCTTTGGATGGAAATTGAAGGTTGTTCTATAATCTAGGGTCAGTCATTGATTGTGTTATACACTTTTTGCCGGTCCTTGTTGATTGCTGTATACTCTTCTATACTTTTTCTTTGTTTATTGGTTGTTGTTCTATTCTCTTTAGACGGTCATTAATGGTTGTTCAATACTCTTTGACCGGTAATTGGAGGTTGTTCTATATTCTTTGACAGGTAATTGATGGTTGTTCTATTCTCTTTAGACGGTCATTACTGGTTATTCTATACTCTTTGACCGGTAATTGGTGGTTGTTCTATATTCTTTGACTGGTAATTGGTGGTTGTTCTATATTCTTTGACCGGTAATTGGTGGTTGTTCTATACTCTTTGACCGGTAATTGATGGTTGTTCTATACTCTTTTACTGGTAATTGGTGGTTGTTCTATACTCTTTGACCGGTACTTGATGGTTGTTCTATACTCTTTGACCGGTAATTGGTGGTTGTTCTATATTCTTTGACCGGTAATTGGTGGTTGTTCTATACTCTTGGGGTGGTAATTGATGGTTGTTCTATACTCTTTGACCGGTAATTGGTGGTTGTTCTATACTCTTTGACCGGTAATTGGTGGTTGTTCTGTACTCTTTGACAGGTAATTGATGGTTATGTTATACTCTTATGGTGATCATTCATGGTTGTTCTATACTCTTTAGCCAGTCATTGGTGGTTGTTCTCTACTCTTTGGGTAATTATTGATGTTCTATACTCTTTGGGTTATCATTGGTGTTATTCTATACTCTTTGACCAGTAATTGGTGATTGTTCTATACTCTTTGGATGGTCATTGGTGTTGGTTTTTACTCTTTGATCGGTCAATGATGGTTGTTCCATATTTGTTTATCAGTCCTATACTTTACGGGTTGCCATGGTTGGTTGTTCTATACTCTTTAGCCAGTCATTGGTGGTTGTTCTCTACTCTTTGGATAATTATTTATGTTCTATACTCTTTGGGTTGTCATTGGTGGTTATTTACTTTTTGGATGGTCATTGGTGTTGGTTTTTACTCTTTGATCGGTCAATGATGGTTGTTCCATATTTTGTTATCAGTCCTATACTTTTTGGGTTGCCATGGTTGGTTGATCTTTACTCTTTAGCCAGTCATTGGTGGTTGTTTTTATACTTTTTGGGTTGTTATTGATGGTTGTTTTATACTCTTTAGCCAGTCATTGGTGGTTGTTTTATACTCTTTGGGTGGTCATTGATGGTTGTTTTATACTCTTTTGATGGTCCTTGGTGGTTGTCCTTACTCTTTGACCGATCATTGGTGGTTGTTCTATATACTCTTTGATCGGTCATTGGTGGTTGTTCTATAATCTTTGATCGGTCATTGGTGGTTGTTCTATTCTCTTTGGGTGGTCATTGGTGGTTGTTCTATTCTCTTTGGGTGGTTATTGATGGTTGTTCTATACTCTTTGATCGGTCATTGGTGGTTGTTCTATTCTCTTTGGGTGGTCATTAGTTGTTGATCTATAATTTTTAGCTGGTAATTTCCGTGGTAATTGATGGTTGTTCTCTACTGTTTTGGCTGGTCACTGATGGCTGTTTTATACTTTTTGGGTGGTCATTGATGGTTGTTTTATACTCTTTTGGTGGTCCTTGGTTGTTGTTCCTTACTCTTTGACCGATCGTTGGTGGTTGTTCTATACTCTTTGATCGGTCGTTGATTGGTGTTCTATACTCTTTGATCGGTCATTGGTGGTTGTTTTATACTCTTTGCGTGGTAACTGACGGTTGTTCTATACTCATTGGGTGATCACTGATTGTTGTTCTATACTCTTTGGTGGTAACTGATGGTTGTTCTATACTCTTTGGTGGTAACTGATGGTTGTTCTTTACTCTTTGGATGGTAAATGATGGTTGTTCTATACTCTTTGGGTGGTCATTTGTGGTTGTTCTGTACTCTTTGCGTGGTAACTGATGGTTGTTCTATACTCTTTGCGTGGTAACTGATGGTTGTTCTATACTCTTTGGTGGTAACTGATGGTTGTTCTATACTCTTTGGATGGTAAATGATGGTTGTTCTATACTCTTTGGGTGGTCATTTGTGGTTGTTCTGTACTCTTTGCGTGGTAACTGATGGTTGTGCTATACTTTTTGGGTCAGTCATTGGAGGTTGTGTTATATACTTTTGGTCGGTCCTTGTTGGCTGCTTTATACTTTTCCATACTTTTTCGTTGTTCATTGGTTGTCGTTCTATTCTCTTTAGACGGTCATTAGTGTTTGTTATTAACTCTTTGGGTTGATCATGGGAGGTTGTTCTGTAGTCATTGGTCAGTCATTGGGTGTTTGTTCACTGTTTGATCGGTCATTGGTGGTTGTTCTATACTCTTTTGGTGGCCATTGAAGATTGTTCTATAATCTTTGGTCAGTCATTTGTGGTTGTTTTATACTCTATAGCCAGTCAATGGTGGTTGATCATTGGAGGTTGTTCTATAATCATTGGTAAGTCATTTGTGTTTGTTCACTCTTTGAGTGGTGCTTGGTGGTTGTTCTTTACTCTTTGACCGATCATTGATTGTTGTTCTACACTCTTTGTGTGGTAATTGGTGGTTATGCTATACTCTTTGGGTTATCATTGATGGTTGTTCCAATTTTTATATCAGGCATTGATGGTTTTGCTATATTCTGTGGGTGATCACTGATGGTTGTTCTATACTCTTTGGTTGGTCATTAGAGGTTGTTCTATACTATTTGGTAGGTCATTGAAGGTTGTTCTATACTCTTTTTGCTGGTAACTGATGGCTGTTTTATACTCTTTTGGTGGTCCTTGGTGGTTGTTCCTTACTCTTTGACCGATCATTGGTGGTTGTTCTATACTCTATGATCGGTCATTGATGGTTGTTCTATACTCTTTGATCGGTCATTGGTGGTTGTCCTTTACTCTTTGGGTGGTCACTGATGGTTGTTCTATACTCTTTGGGTGGTTATTGATGGTTGTTCTATACTCTTTGATCGGTCATTGGTGGTTGTTCTATTCTCTTTGGGTGGTCATTAGTTGTTGATCTATAATTTTTAGCTGGTAATTTCCGTGGTAATTGATGGTTGTTCTCTACCCTTTTGGCTGGTCACTGATGGCTGTTTCATACTTTTTGGGTGGTCATTGATGGTTGTTTTATACTCTTTTGGTTGTCCTTGGTGGTTGTTACTTACTCTTTGACCGATCGTTGGTAGTTCTATACTCTTTGATCGGTCATTGATTGGTGTTCTATACTCTTTGATCGGTCTTTGGTGGTTGTTCTTTTCTCTGGAAACAGTCATTGGTGGTTGTGCTATACTTTTTGGTGGTCACTGATGGTTGTTCTATACTTGTTTGTTGGTCATTGGTGGTTGTTCTTTTCTCTGGAGACAGTTATTAATGGTTGTTCTGTACTCTGTGCTCGGCCATTGGTGGTTGTTCTATACTCTCGTAGTCGGTCCTTGGTGACTGTTTTATGCTCTTTAGATGAACATTGTCACATTGGTGGTTATTCTATATTTTGTAGACGAGCATTGGTTGTTGTTCTGCACATTTAACAGGCCATTAGTGGTTGTTCTTTACATTTTTGACGAGCAATGGTGGTTGTTCTTTACATTTTTGACGAGCAATTGTGGTTGTTCTTTACTCTTTGACTGGTCATTGATGGTTACGTTATACTCTTTGGGTAGTCATTGATGGTTGTTCAATATTGTTTGATCGTTGTTTATATTTGGTTGTTATATACTCTTTGGGTGGTCCTTAGAGGTTGTTACATACCCTTTGGGTGATCACTGATGGTTGTTCTATACTCTTTGGGTGGTCATTAGAGGTTGTTCTATACCCTTTGGGTGATCACTGATGGTTGTTCTATACTCTTTGGTGGTAACTGATGGTTGTTCTATACTCTTTGGGTGGTCATTAGAGGTTGTTATATACTCTTTGGGTGGTCATTAGAGGTTGTTATATACCCTTTGGGTGATCACTGATGGTTGTTCTATACTCTTTGGTGGTAACTGATGATTGTTTTTTACTCTTTGGGTGGTCATTAGAGGTTGTTACATACCCTTTGGGTGATCACTGATGGTTGTTCTATACTCATTGGGTGGTCATTAGAGGTTGTTATATACTCTTTGGGTGGTCATTAGAGGTTGTTATATACCCTTTGGGTGATCACTGATGGTTGTTCTATACTCTTTGGTGGTAACTGATGGTTGTTCTATACTCTTTGGTGGTAACTGATGGTTGTTCTATACTCTTTGGTGGTAACTGATGGTTGTTCTATACTCTTTGGTGGTAACTGATGGTTGTTCTATACTCTTTGGTGGTAACTGATGGTTGTTCTATACCCTTTGGGTGATCACAGATGGTTGTTCTATACTCTTTGGTGGTAACTGATGGTTGTGTTATACTTTTTGGGTCAGTCATTGGAGGTTGTGTTATATACTTTTGGTCGGTCCTTGTTGGCTGCTTTATACTTTTCCATACTTTTTCATTGTTCATTGGTTGTCGTTCTATTCTCTTTAGACGGTCATTAGTGGTTGTTATTAACTCTTTGTGTTGATCATGGGAGGTTGTTCTGTAGTCATTGGTCAGTCATTGAGTGTTTGTTCACTGTTTGATCGGTCATTGATGGTTGTTCTATACTCTTTGGGTGGTTATTGATGGTTGTTCTATACTCTTTGATCGGTCATTGGTGGTTGTTCTATTCTCTTTGGGTGGTCATTAGTTGTTGATCTATAATTTTTAGCTGGTAATTTCCGTGGTAATTGATGGTTGTTCTCTACTCTTTTGGCTGGTCACTGATGGCTGTTTTATACTTTTTGGGTGGTCATTGATGGTTGTTTTATACTCTTTTGGTGGTCCTTGGTGGTTGTTACTTACTCTTTGACCGATCGTTGGTGGTTGTTCTATACTCTTTGATCGGTCATTGATTGGTGTTCTATACTCTTTGATCGGTCATTGGTGGTTGTTCTATTCTCTTTGGGTGGTCATTAGTTGTTGATCTATAATTTTTAGCTGGTAATTTCCGTGGTAATTGATGGTTGTTCTCTACTCTTTTGGCTGGTCACTGATGGCTGTTTTATACTTTTTGGGTGGTCATTGATGGTTGTTTTATACTCTTTTGGTGGTCCTTGGTGGTTGTTATTTACTCTTTGACCGATCGTTGGTGGTTGTTCTATACTCTTTGATCGGTCATTGATTGGTGTTCTATACTCTGTGATCGGTCATTGGTGGTTCTATACTCTTTGGGTGATCATTGGTGGTTGTTCTATACTCTTTGGTGGTAACTGATGGTTGTTCTATACTCTTTGCGTGGTAACTGATGGTTGTTCTATACTCTTTGTGTGGTCATTTGTGGTTGTTCTATACTCTTTGGGTGGTAACTGATGGTTGTGTTATACCTTTTGGGTAAGTCATTGGAGGTTGTGTTATATACTTTTGGTCGGTCCTTGTTGGCTGCTTTATACTTTTCCATACTTTTTCATTGTTCTTTGGTTGTCGTTCTATTCTCTTTAGACGGTCATTAGTGGTTATTAACTCTGTGGGTTGATCATGGGAGGTTGTTTTATAATCATTGGTCAGTCATTGGGTGTTTGTTCACTGTTTGGTTGGTCCTTTGTGGTTGTTCTATACTTTTTGGTCGGTCATTTGTGGTTGTTCTATACTTTTTGATCGGTCATTGGGGGTTGTTCTATATTCTTCGGGTGGTCATTGGTGGTTACTTTTTGCCAGTCCTCGTTGGCTGCTTTATACTCTTCTATACTCTTTCGTTGGTCATTGGTGGTTGTTCTTTTCTCTGGAAATAGTCATTGGTGGTTGTGCTATTCTTTTTGGTGGTCACTGATGATTGTTCTATACTTTTTTGTTGGTCATTGATGGTTGTTCTTTTCTCTGGAGACAGTTATTACTGGTTGTTCTGTACTCTTTGCTCGGCCATTGGTGGTTGTTCTATACTCTCGTAGGCGGTCCTTGGTGACTGTTTTATGCTCTTTAGATGATCATTGTCATATTGGTGGTTATTCTATATTTTGTAGACGAGCATTGGTTGTTGTTCTGCACATTTAACAGGCCATTAGTGGTTGTTCTTTACTCTTTGACTGGTCAATTATGGTTACGTTATACTCTTTGGGTAGTCATTGATGGTTGTTCAATATTGTTTGATCGTTGTTTATATGTGGTTGTTCTATACTCTTTGGTCGGTCATTGATGGTTGTTACATACCCTTTGGGTGATCACTGATGGTTGTTCTATACTCTTTGGGTGGTCATTAGAGGTTGTTCTATACCCTTTGGGTGATCACTGATGGTTGTTCTATACTCTTTGGTGGTAACTGATGGTTGTTCTATACTCTTTGGGTGGTCATTAGAGGTTGTTATATACTCTTTGGGTGGTCATTAGAGGTTGTTATATACCCTTTGGGTGATCACTGATGGTTGTTCTATACTCTTTGGTGGTAACTGATGATTGTTTTTTACTCTTTGGGTGGTCATTAGAGGTTGTTACATACCCTTTGGGTGATCACTGATGGTTGTTCTATACTCATTGGGTGGTCATTAGAGGTTGTTATATACTCTTTGGGTGGTCATTAGAGGTTGTTATATACCCTTTGGGTGATCACTGATGGTTGTTCTATACTCTTTGGTGGTAACTGATGGTTGTTCTATACTCTTTGGTGGTAACTGATGGTTGTTCTATACTCTTTGGTGGTAACTGATGGTTGTTCTATACTCTTTGGTGGTAACTGATGGTTGTTCTATACTCTTTGGTGGTAACTGATGGTTGTTCTATACCCTTTGGGTGATCACAGATGGTTGTTCTATACTCTTTGGTGGTAACTGATGGTTGTGTTATACTTTTTGGGTCAGTCATTGGAGGTTGTGTTATATACTTTTGGTCGGTCCTTGTTGGCTGCTTTATACTTTTCCATACTTTTTCATTGTTCATTGGTTGTCGTTCTATTCTCTTTAGACGGTCATTAGTGGTTGTTATTAACTCTTTGTGTTGATCATGGGAGGTTGTTCTGTAGTCATTGGTCAGTCATTGAGTGTTTGTTCACTGTTTGATCGGTCATTGATGGTTGTTCTATACTCTTTGGGTGGTTATTGATGGTTGTTCTATACTCTTTGATCGGTCATTGGTGGTTGTTCTATTCTCTTTGGGTGGTCATTAGTTGTTGATCTATAATTTTTAGCTGGTAATTTCCGTGGTAATTGATGGTTGTTCTCTACTCTTTTGGCTGGTCACTGATGGCTGTTTTATACTTTTTGGGTGGTCATTGATGGTTGTTTTATACTCTTTTGGTGGTCCTTGGTGGTTGTTACTTACTCTTTGACCGATCGTTGGTGGTTGTTCTATACTCTTTGATCGGTCATTGATTGGTGTTCTATACTCTTTGATCGGTCATTGGTGGTTGTTCTATTCTCTTTGGGTGGTCATTAGTTGTTGATCTATAATTTTTAGCTGGTAATTTCCGTGGTAATTGATGGTTGTTCTCTACTCTTTTGGCTGGTCACTGATGGCTGTTTTATACTTTTTGGGTGGTCATTGATGGTTGTTTTATACTCTTTTGGTGGTCCTTGGTGGTTGTTATTTACTCTTTGACCGATCGTTGGTGGTTGTTCTATACTCTTTGATCGGTCATTGATTGGTGTTCTATACTCTGTGATCGGTCATTGGTGGTTCTATACTCTTTGGGTGATCATTGGTGGTTGTTCTATACTCTTTGGTGGTAACTGATGGTTGTTCTATACTCTTTGCGTGGTAACTGATGGTTGTTCTATACTCTTTGGGTGGTCATTTGTGGTTGTTCTATACTCTTTGGGTGGTAACTGATGGTTGTGTTATACCTTTTGGGTAAGTCATTGGAGGTTGTGTTATATACTTTTGGTCGGTCCTTGTTGGCTGCTTTATACTTTTCCATACTTTTTCATTGTTCTTTGGTTGTCGTTCTATTCTCTTTAGACGGTCATTAGTGGTTATTAACTCTGTGGGTTGATCATGGGAGGTTGTTTTATAATCATTGGTCAGTCATTGGGTGTTTGTTCACTGTTTGGTTGGTCCTTTGTGGTTGTTCTATACTTTTTGGTCGGTCATTTGTGGTTGTTCTATACTTTTTGATCGGTCATTGGGGGTTGTTCTATATTCTTCGGGTGGTCATTGGTGGTTACTTTTTGCCAGTCCTCGTTGGCTGCTTTATACTCTTCTATACTCTTTCGTTGGTCATTGGTGGTTGTTCTTTTCTCTGGAAATAGTCATTGGTGGTTGTGCTATTCTTTTTGGTGGTCACTGATGATTGTTCTATACTTTTTTGTTGGTCATTGATGGTTGTTCTTTTCTCTGGAGACAGTTATTACTGGTTGTTCTGTACTCTTTGCTCGGCCATTGGTGGTTGTTCTATACTCTCGTAGGCGGTCCTTGGTGACTGTTTTATGCTCTTTAGATGATCATTGTCATATTGGTGGTTATTCTATATTTTGTAGACGAGCATTGGTTGTTGTTCTGCACATTTAACAGGCCATTAGTGGTTGTTCTTTACTCTTTGACTGGTCAATTATGGTTACGTTATACTCTTTGGGTAGTCATTGATGGTTGTTCAATATTGTTTGATCGTTGTTTATATGTGGTTGTTCTATACTCTTTGGTCGGTCATTGATGGTTGTTATATTCCCTTTGGGTGGTCATTGATGGTTGTTCTATACTCTTTGGGTGGTTATTGGTGGTTGTTCTCTATTCTTTGATCGGTCATTGGTGGTTGTTCTATACTCTTTAGCCAGTCATTCATGGTTGTTCTATATTCTTTGATCGATCATTGGTGGTTATTTTCTACTCATTGTGTGGTCATTGGTGGTTGTTAAATAGTCTTTTAATCGATCATTGGTGGTTGTTCTATACTCTTTAGCCAGTCATTGGTAGTTTTTATAATACTCTTTGATCACTTATTGGTGGTTGTTCTATACTATTTTGGTGGTATTTGATGGTTGTTCTATATTTGTGATCGGTCATTGGTTATTGTTTTTCTTTTTGGGTGGTTATTGGAGGTTGTTCTATATTCTTTTGGACGGTCCTTGCTGGTTGCTTTATACTCTTTGGACGGTCATTTGTGGTTGTTCTCTACTCTATAGGTGGTCATTGGTGGTTATTCTATACTCTTTGCGTGGTCATTGGTGGTTATTCTATACTCTTTGGGTGGTCATTGAAGGTTGTTCTACACTCTTTGGGTGGTCACTAATGGTTGTTCTATACTCTTTGGGTGGTCATTGGTGGTTGTTCTATATTCTTTGGGTGGTCATTGATGGTTGTTCTATACTCTTTGGGTGGTCATTGGTGGTTGTTCTATACTCTTTGGGTGGTCATTGAAGAATGTTCTATAATCTTGGGTAAGTCATTGGTGATTGTGTTATATACTTTTGGTCGGTCCTTATTGGTTGCTTTATTCTTTTCTATGCTTTTTCGTTGTTCATTGGTTGTCGTTCTATTCTCTTTAGACGGTCATTAATGGTTGTTCTATACTCTTTGATCGGTAATTAGTGGTTGTTCCATACTTTGTCGATGGTAACTGATGGTGGTTCTATACTCTTTGGGTGGTCATTGAAGGTTATTCTATACTCTTTGGATGGTCATTGATGGTTGTTCTGTACTCTTTGGGTGGTCATTGATGGTTGTTCTATACTCATTGGGTGGCCATTGACGGTTGTTCTATACTCTTTGGGTTGTCATTGAAGGTTATTCTATACTCTTGGGGTGGTAATTGGTGGTTGTTGTATAATCTTGGGGTGGTAATTGGTGGCTCTGTTATATACTTTTGGTCGGTCCTTGTTGGCTGCTTTATACTCTTCTATGCTTTTTCGTTGTTCATTGGTTGTCGTTCTATTCTCTTTAGACGGTCATTAATGGTTGTTCTATACTCTTTGATCGGTAATTGGTGGTTGTTCTAAATCCTTTGGGTGGTCATTTTTGGTTGTTCTATACTTGTTGGTGGTCACTAGTGGTTGTTCTATACTCTTTTGTTGGTTATTGGTGGTTATTCTTTTCTCTTGAGACAGTCATTGGTGGTTGTTCTTTACTTTTTGGGTGGTAACTGATGGTTGTTCAATACTCTTTGGTCGGTCACTGATGGTTGTTCTATACTTTGAAGCTGGTAATTGGTGGTTGTTCTATACTTTTTGATCGGTCATTAAAGGTTGTTCTATACTCTTTGGATGGTCATTGATGGTTATTCTATACTCTTTGGATGGTCATTGAAGGTTATTCTATACTCTTTGGATAGTCACTGACGGTTGTTCTATACTCTTTTGGATGGTAATTGACGGTTGTTCTATACTCTTTGGGTTGTCACTGATGGTTGTTGTATAATCTTGGGTCGGTCATTGGTGGTTGTTCCATACTTTGTAGCCGGTAATTGGTGGTTGTTCTATACTTTTTGATCGGTCATTAAAAGTTGTTCTGTACTCTTTGGGTGGTCATTGATGGTTGTTCTATACTCTTTGGGTGGCCATTGACGGTTGTTCTATACTCTTTGGGTTGTCATTGAAGGTTATTCTATACTCTTTGGGTGGTCATTGATGGTTGTTGTATAATCTTGGGTCAGTTATTGGTGGCTCTGTTATATACTTTTGGTCGGTCCTTGTTGGCTGCTTTATACTCTTCTATGCTTTTTCGTCGTCATTGGTTGTCGTTCTATTCTCTTTAGACGGTCATTAATTGTTGTTCTATACTCTTTGATTGGTAATTGGTGGTTGTTCTAAATCCTTTGGGTGGTCATTTTTGGTTGTTCTATACTTTTTGGTGGTCACTAGTGGTTGTTCTATACTCTTTGGTCGGTCACTGGTGGTTGTTCCATACTTTGTAGCTGGTAATTGGTGGTTGTTCTATACTTTTTGATCGGTCATTAAAGGTTATTCTTTACTCTTTGGATGGCCATTGGCAGTTGTTCTATACTTTTTGGTTGGTCATTGACAGTTGTTCTATACTCTTTGGGTGGCCATTGACGGTTGTTCTATACTCTTTGGGTGGTCATTGAAGGTTATTCTATACTCTTTGGATGGTCATTGAAGGTTGTTCTATACTCTTTGGATGGTCATTGAAGGTTATTCTATACTCTTTGGATGGTCATTGAAGGTTGTTCTATACTCTTTGGATGGTCATTGAAGGTTGTTCTATACTCTTTGGATGGTCATTGAAGGTTATTCTTTACTCTTTGGGTGGTCATTGAAGGTTATTCTATACTCTTGGGGTGGTAATTGGTGGTTGTTGTATAATCTTGGGGTGGTAATTGGTGGCTCTGTTATATACTTTTGGTCGGTCCTTGTTGGCTGCTTTATACTCTTCTATGCTTTTTCGTTGTTCATTGGTTGTCGTTCTATTCTCTTTAGACGGTCATTAATGGTTGTTCTATACTCTTTGATCGGTAATTAGTGGTTGTTCCATACTTTGTCGATGGTAACTGATGGTTGTTTTATACTCTTTGGGTGGTCATTTATGGTTGTTCTATACTTTTTGGTGGTCACTGGTGGCTGTTCTATACTCTTTTGTTGGTTATTGGTGGTTATTATTTTCTCTTGAGACAGTCATTGGTGGTTGTTCTTTACTTTTTGGGTGGTAACTGATGGTTGTTCTATAGTCTTTGGTCGGTCACTGATGGTTGTTCTATACTTTGTAGCCGGTAATTGATGGTTGTTCTATACTTTGTAGCCGGTAATTGGTGGTTGTTCTATACTTTGTAGCCGGTAATTGGTGGTTGTTCTATACTTTTTGATCGGTCATTAAAGGTTGTTCTATACTCTTTGGGTGGCCATTGACGGTTGTTCTATACTCTTTTGGTTGTCATTGAAGGTTATTCTATACTCTTTGGATGGTCATTGAAGGTTGTTGTATACTCTTTGGGTGGTCATTGAAGGTTATTCTATACTCTTTGGGTGGTCATTGAAGGTTGCTCTTTACTCTTTGGATGGTCATTGATGGTTGTTCTATACTCTTTGGGTCAGTCATTGGTGGCTCTGTTATATACTTTTGGTCGGTCCTTGTTGGTTGCTTTATACTCTTCTACGCTTTTTCGTTGTTCATTGGTTGTCGTTCTATTCTCTTTAGACGGTCATTAATGTTTGTTCTATACTCTTTGATCAGTCAATGGTGGTGGTTCTATACTGTTTTTGTTGGTCCTTGGTGGTGGTTCTACTCTTTAAACAGTCATTAGTGGTTGTTTAATTCTCTTTCGGTAGTCATTGATGGTTTATGCCCTTTCGTTGGTTATCTGTGGTAGTTCTCTTCTGTTTGGGTGGTCATTTATGATTGTTCTATACTTTATACTCCGAGCGGGTATTGGTGATTGTTCTATTCTCTTTGATCGGTTCTTGGTGTTCTATACTCTTTTGTGCCGGCAATGTTGGTTGTTTTATAATCTTTCGCCGGTCATTGATGATGGTTATGCGCATTATCATTTGTCTGTCGTTGGCGGTTGTTCAACATTCTTTAGTCTGTTATTGGTGGTTTTTCCGCACAGCATTTCTGCATCCTGTTTGGTAATAATAAAAATAATAATATACACCATTTGATATAGAGCCCTATCTAGCTAACATAAGTCACTCTAAAGCGCTTTACAGTACATTGATATACAGTTCTCATACAACCAATACAATTAACAAATACAGTTCTATCATATACAATTCTGAGGAGTTCGCAGGAGCTGCCATATCAGACACTAACTACATGTCCTATACCATTTAGCTAATATCTCCATATTATGGGTGTGTATGTATGTGTGTGTGCTAGAGATGAATTGTGTTCTGTTTGTAGTGGGACCGTGTTTCTTACGGCATCTTTTAGAGTGCCACCTCACTTGAATGCTACAGCACAACCACCCCAGACCCCAGACCATTTTATACTCCACCGGGTTGTTGGAGTTGTGTGGGCAGGAGAAAATCACTTTCTCTGAATGTTCCATGCGTATGACGATTACGGGGATCGAACCCCGGCCGCCTGCATGGAAGGCCGGAGTGTTGACCACTCGACTAATCCTGTTAGAGATAACAAATACACTGTGGTTATTTCCTGCGATACCCTAATGCCACTAAATGTGTATATACAGTCGAACATCGTTATCTCGAAGTCAACGGGACCATACGAAAAATATCTGATATATTAACATAATTAAACGTTAGCAAATTTGTACCCAGTGACATAGGATAATGTTCTTAAAATGAGTTTATTTTAGATCTGTGATAGTTTATGTAATATGAATTATACATGTGTTTTAAGAAATTTGTGTTGTCAACGCTAGACTGGTACGAAATTATGTGTGTAGTTACCTGAATGTTCTGTAAATGGTTGTCATAGCAATGGTGATCTTTCTTGGACTGATGCCCTCAAACAAATTGTTACTTCCATCAATTATATTTTGGTCCGTCATTGACAATTGTTCCATCACCCATCACAGGAGTCCTACGTGGTCATATGCTTGTCTGCATCTCTGCATCCTATTTTATCCTATAGAAGATATTAAACTTATTTAAAAAATAAGTGCCACTAAATACCTATATTTTTCAACACATCATGTTCAGATTTATTGCTTACAAATCAGTTACTAAAATATACCAGAAAGTGACATATAGGTTGAGGTTAAAATGTTTTTAACCAATAAACATAAAACCTTCAATAATCATGTTCAGAAAACCTAGGACTGTGAAATATCAATAATACCTGTTTAATAATTAATCGGCGCTGTCAACGTTGGAACGTATGTGTTCTATTCTGGCTTGGATGGCGTTTCTTGGATAAGTGTCTTCAAGATTCATCCGTATTTGTTGTTTGTTTTCTCTGTAGTTGTGGGTTGGGGTTCTATTTACGCTGGGAAATGATATATTGTGTCCCTTGCTTAATTAACTTGCGTTTGTTATGTATTTGCAGTTCATTCGTTTGCTACGTTGTAAGGTTTTTGTTGTTTGTGATTAGTAGATCCGCTGTGTTGATGCATTCCACGTAGGTCGGTCGGTGAGGTGCAACAATTGAGCCTTTCTTGTCCTTTCTTGTTTATTATTTCAGATACATTCGGTTGTCACAAACTGTGGTCTGACACTGTCTGTAGCGGGTGGTTGTACAATACTCATTGTGCTGTCACTTGGATCAATTTTCTAGTCTGTATTTCTTGATTGATCCACTATTTGGTCTGTTCTAGATTATAATATGCTCTGGTCAGTCTTCGGTTGTGCTTCTTTCTTTGGATTGCCTTCCTCCATCCCTGCTCCAGTACAGCCAAACTAGGAATCTGCTACGGACAGCTCCAGCACTGCCATACGTGGTCTGGTATTCCCAGGATCTGCAATATGTTATTCTGACAGAGTGTAATCATTTTGAAAGATTTGCCATGGTACCGTTTTACCAAACCAATTTTTGGTAAAATCGGCGATACCATACCGCCGCCACGTATAAAAACGAAACCTTCAGACTATTGTCATCAGGCCGCGTACTGTTTATTACAAAGCACTTTCGCTTGTAATAACAGTAAATATGCTGTAGAAGAAGGATAAGAAATGGTGAAAAACCCAATCCAAGTCGGCCTATACAAACACTATCATACCCCTCATATCAATCAAATTATGAACGCTGATGATTTCTCTCAAGTCAACCTCCCCGCATTCAACCTTTTATCACATGCTTTCAAACAAGTTAATCCCAAAACAATCACACACCAATGATTTTAAGGGATTTTCTTGAAGTAAACAATGCAAAGCCAGAGAAAAACCGGTTTGAAAGACCCGATCAAAGATCAACATTGTCCATTTCTTCGACTGCTAGAGTGAGTTAGGTTTGAAAGTAGCCTAGTTGGAATTGAGATCCGACGCATTATCTTTCCTTCGTTCTCACAACAAAATAAGAAAAAGAATGAATATTACCGTTCTGCAGATGAAAATACCTGACCGCGCAGCGGTCAAGTGCTCCACATCCAGTACAGCCATTGAGGTATGTCGGCAGTAACTCCTCTGCATCCAGTACAGCATATCGAGGTATCTCTCCTCCATCCCCGCTCCAGTACAGCCAAACTAGGAATCTGCTACGGACAGCTCCAGTACTGCCATACGTGGTATGGTATTCCCCGGATCTGCAATATGTTATTCTGACAGAGTGTAATCATTTTGAAAGATTTGCCATGGTACCGTTTTACCAAACCAATTTTTGGTAAAATCGGCGATACCTTACCGCCGCCACGTATAAAAACGAAACCTTCAGACTATTGTCATCAGGCCGCGTACTGTTTATTACAAAGCACTTTCGCTTGTGATAACAGTAAATATGTTGTAGAAGAAGGATAAGAAATGGTGAAAAACCCAATCCAAGTCGGCCTATCCAAACACTATCATACCCCTCATATCAATCAAATTATGAACGCTGATGATTTCTCTCAAGTCAACCGCCCCGCATTCAACCTTTTTTCACATGCTTTCAAACAAGTTAATCCCAAAACAATCACACACCAATGATTTTAAGGGATTTTCTTGAAGTAAACAATGCAAAGCCAGAGAAAAACCGGTTTGAAAGACCCGATCAAAGATCAACATTGTCCATTTCTTCGACTGCGAGAGTGAGTTAGGTTTGAAAGCAGCCTAGTTGGAATTGAGATCCGACGCATTATCTTTCCTTCGTTCTCACAACAAAATGAGAAAAAGAAAGAATATTACCGTTCTGCAGATGAAAATACCTGACCGCGCAGCGGTCAAGTGCTCCACATCCAGTACAGCCATTGAGGTATGTCGGCAGTAACTCCTCTGCATCCAGTACAGCATATCGAGGTATCTCTCCTCCATCCCTGCTCCAGTACAGCCAAACTAGGAATCTGCTACGGACAGCTCCAGTACTGCCATACGTGGTATGGTATTCCCAGGATCTGCAATATGTTATTCTGACAGAGTGTAATCATTTTGAAAGATTTGCCATGGTACCGTTTTACCAAACCAATCTTTGGTAAAATCGGCGATACCTTACCGCCGCCACGTATAAAAACGAAACCTTCAGACTATTGTCATCAGGCCGCGTACTGTTTATTACAAAGCATTTTCGCTTGTAATAACAGTAAATATTTTGTAGAAGAAGGACAGGAAATGGTGAAAAACCCAATCCAAGTCGGCCTATCCAAACACTATCATACCCCTCATATCAATCAAATTATGAACGCTGATGATTTCTCTCAAGTCAACCGCCCCGCATTCAACCTTTTTTCACATGCTTTCAAACAAGTTAATCCAAAAACAATCACACACCAATGATTTTAAGGGATTTTCTTGAAGTAAACAATGCAAAGCCAGAAAAAAACCGGTTTGAAAGACCCGATCAAAGATCAACATTGTCCATTTCTTCGACTGCGAGAGTGAGTTAGGTTTGAAAGCAGCCTAGTTGGAATTGAGATCCGACTCATTATCTTTCCTTCGTTCTCACAATAAAATGAGAAAAAGAAAGAATATTACCGTTCTGCAGATGAAAATACCTGACCGCGCAGCGGTCAAGTGCTCCACATCCAGTACAGCCATTGAGGTATGTCGGCAGTAACTCCTCTGCATCCAGTACAGCATATCGAGGTATCTATCCTCCATCCCCGCTCCAGTACAGCCAAACTAGGAATCTGCTACGGACAGCTCCAGTACTGCCATACGTGGTATGGTATTCCCCGGATCTGCAATATGTTATTCTGACAGAGTGTAATCATTTTGAAAGCTTTGCCATGGTACCGTTTTACCAAACCAATTTTTGGTAAAATCGGCGATACCTTACCGCCGCCACGTATAAAAACGAAACCTTCAGACTATTGTCATCAGGCCGCGTACTGTTTATTACAAAGTACTTTCGCTTGTAATAACAGTAAATATGTTGTAGAAGAAGGACAGGAAATGGTGAAAAACCCAATCCAAGTCGGCCTATCCAAACAATATCATACTCCTCATGCAAGAGGGATGTAGGTTTGAAAGCAGCCTAGTTGGAATTGAGATCCGACGCATTTTCTTTCCTTCGTTCTCACAACAAAATGAGAAAAAGAAAGAATATTACCGTTCTGCAGATGAAAATACCTGACCGCGCAGCGGTCAAGTGCTCCACATCCAGTACAGCCATTGAGGTATGTCGGCAGTAACTCCTCTGCATCCAGTACAGCATATCGAGGTATCTCTCCTCCATCCCCGCTCCAGTACAGCCAAACTAGGAATCTGCTACGGACAGCTCCAGTACTGCCATACGTGGTATGGTATTCCCCGGATCTGCAATATGTTATTCTGACAGAGTGTAATCATTTTGAAAGATTTGCCATGGTACCGTTTTACCAAACCAATTTTTGGTAAAATCGGCGATACCTTACCGCCGCCACGTATAAAAACGAAACCTTCAGACTATTGTCATCAGGCCGCGTACTGTTTATTACAAGGCACTTTCGATTGTAATAACAGTAAATATGTTGTAGAAGAAGGACAGGAAATGGTGAAAAACTAAATCCAAGTCGCCCTAACCAAACACTATCATACTCCTCATGCAAGAGGGATGTAGGTTTGAAAGCAGCCTAGTTGGAATTTAGATCCGACGCATTATCTTTCCTTCGTTCTCACAACAAAATGAGAAAAAGAATATTACCGTTCTGCAGATGAAAATACCTGACCGCGCAGCGGTCAAGTGCTCCACATCCAGTACAGCCATTGAGGTATGTCGGCAGTAACTCCTCTGCATCCAGTACAGCATATCGAGGTATCTCTCCTCCATCCCCGCTCCAGTACAGCCAAACTAGGAATCTGCTACGGACAGCTCCAGTACTGCCATACGTGGTCTGGTAATCCCAGGATCTGCAATATGTTATTCTGACAGAGTGTAATCATTTTGAAAGCTTTGCCATGGTACCGTTTTACCAAACCAATTTTTGGTAAAATCGGCGATACCATACCGCCGCCACGTATAAAAACGAAACCTTCAGACTATTGTCATCAGGCCGCGTACTGTTTATTACAAAGCACTTTCGCTTGTAATAACAGTAAATATGTTGTAGAAGAAGGACAGGAAATGGGGAAAAACCCAATCCAAGTCGGCCTATCCAAACACTATCATACTCCTCATGCAAGAGGGATGTAGGTTTGAAAGCAGCCTAGTTGGAATTGAGATCCGACGCATTATCTTTCCTTCGTTCTCGCAACAAAATGAGAAAAAAAAGAATATTACCGTTCTGTAGATGAAAATACCTGACCGGGCAGCGGTCAAGTGCTCCACATCCAGTACAGCCATTGAGGTATGTCGGCAGTAACTCCTCTGCATCCAGTACAGCATATCGAGGTATCTCTCCTCCATCCCCGCTCCAGTACAGCCAAACTAGGAATCTGCTACGGACAGCTCCAGTACTGCCATACGTGGTCTGGTAATCCCAGGATCTGCAATGTTATTCTGACAGAGTGTAATCATTTTGAAAGCATTGCCATGGTATCGTTTTACCAAACCAATTTTTGGTAAAATCGGCGATACCTTACCGCCGCCACGTATAAAAACGAAACCTTCAGACTATTGTCATCAGGCCGCGTACTGTTTATTACAAAGTACTTTCGCTTGTAATAACGGTAAATATGTTGTAGAAGAAGGACAGGAAATGGTGAAAAACCCAATCCAAGTCGGCCTATCCAAACACTATCATACTCCTCATGCAAGAGGGATGTAGGTTTGAAAGCAGCCTAGTTGGAATTGAGATCCGACGCATTATCTTTCCTTCGTTCTCGCAACAAAATGAGAAAAAAAAGAATATTACCGTTCTGTAGATGAAAATACCTGACCGGGCAGCGGTCAAGTGCTCCACATCCAGTACAGCCATTGAGGTATGTCGGCAGTAACTCCTCTGCATCCTGTACAGCATATCGAGGTATCTCTCCTCCATCCCTGCTCCAGTACAGCCAAACTAGGAATCTGCTACGGACAGCTCCAGTACTGCCATACGTGGTCTGGTATTCCCCGGATCTGCAATATGTTATTCTGACAGAGTGTAATCATTTTCAAAGATTTGCCATGGTACCGTTTTACCAAACCAATTTTTGGTAAAATCGGCGATACCTTACCGCCGCCACGTATAAAAACGAAACCTTCAGACTATTGTCATCAGGCCGCGTACTGTTTATTACAAAGTACTTTCGCTTGTAATAACAGTAAATATGTTGTAGAAGAAGGACAGGAAATGGTGAAAAACTAAATCCAAGTCGCCCTAACCAAACACTATCATACTCCTCATGCAAGAGGGATGTAGGTTTGAAAGCAGCCTAGTTGGAATTGAGATCCGACGCATTATCTTTCCTTCGTTCTCGCAACAAAATGAGAAAAAAAAAGAATATTACCGTTCTGTAGATGAAAATACCTGACCGGGCAGCGGTCAAGTGCTCCACATCCAGTACAGCCATTGAGGTATGTCGGCAGTAACTCCTCTGCATCCAGTACAGCATATCGAGGTATCTCTCCTCCATCCCCGCTCCAGTACAGCCAAACTAGGAATCTGCTACGGACAGCTCCAGTACTGCCATACGTGGTCTGGTATTCCCAGGATCTGCAATATGTTATTCTGACAGAGTGTAATCATTTTGAAAGCTTTGCCATGGTACCGTTTTACCAAACCAATTTTTGGTAAAATCGGCGATACCTTACCGCCGCCACGTATAAAAACGAAACCTTCAGACTATTGTCATCAGGCCGCGTACTGTTTATTACAAGGCACTTTCGATTGTAATAACAGTAAATATGTTGTAGAAGAAGGACAGGAAATGGTGAAAAACTAAATCCAAGTCGCCCTAACCAAACACTATCATACTCCTCATGCAAGAGGGATGTAGGTTTGAAAGCAGCCTAGTTGGAATTTAGATCCGACGCATTATCTTTCCTTCGTTCTCACAACAAAATGAGAAAAAGAATATTACCGTTCTGCAGATGAAAATACCTGACCGCGCAGCGGTCAAGTGCTCCACATCCAGTACAGCCATTGAGGTATGTCGGCAGTAACTCCTCTGCATCCAGTACAGCATATCGAGGTATCTCTCCTCCATCCCCGCTCCAGTACAGCCAAACTAGGAATCTGCTACGGACAGCTCCAGTACTGCCATACGTGGTCTGGTAATCCCAGGATCTGCAATATGTTATTCTGACAGAGTGTAATCATTTTGAAAGCTTTGCCATGGTACCGTTTTACCAAACCAATTTTTGGTAAAATCGGCGATACCATACCGCCGCCACGTATAAAAACGAAACCTTCAGACTATTGTCATCAGGCCGCATACTGTTTATTACAAAGCACTTTCGCTTGTAATTACAGTAAATATGTTGTAGAAGAAGGACAGGAAATGGGGAAAAACCCAATCCAAGTCGGCCTATCCAAACACTATCATACTCCTCATGCAAGAGGGATGTAGGTTTGAAAGCAGCCTAGTTGGAATTGAGATCCGACGCATTATCTTTCCTTCGTTCTCGCAACAAAATGAGAAAAAAAAGAATATTACCGTTCTGTAGATGAAAATACCTGACCGGGCAGCGGTCAAGTGCTCCACATCCAGTACAGCCATTGAGGTATGTCGGCAGTAACTCCTCTGCATCCTGTACAGCATATCGAGGTATCTCTCCTCCATCCCTGCTCCAGTACAGCCAAACTAGGAATCTGCTACGGACAGCTCCAGTACTGCCATACGTGGTCTGGTATTCCCCGGATCTGCAATATGTTATTCTGACAGAGTGTAATCATTTTCAAAGATTTGCCATGGTACCGTTTTACCAAACCAATTTTTGGTAAAATCGGCGATACCTTACCGCCGCCACGTATAAAAACGAAACCTTCAGACTATTGTCATCAGGCCGCGTACTGTTTATTACAAAGTACTTTCGCTTGTAATAACAGTAAATATGTTGTAGAAGAAGGACAGGAAATGGTGAAAAACTAAATCCAAGTCGCCCTAACCAAACACTATCATACTCCTCATGCAAGAGGGATGTAGGTTTGAAAGCAGCCTAGTTGGAATTGAGATCCGACGCATTATCTTTCCTTCGTTCTCGCAACAAAATGAGAAAAAAAAGAATATTACCGTTCTGTAGATGAAAATACCTGACCGGGCAGCGGTCAAGTGCTCCACATCCAGTACAGCCATTGAGGTATGTCGGCAGTAACTCCTCTGCATCCAGTACAGCATATCGAGGTATCTCTCCTCCATCCCCGCTCCAGTACAGCCAAACTAGGAATCTGCTACGGACAGCTCCAGTACTGCCATACGTGGTCTGGTATTCCCAGGATCTGCAATATGTTATTCTGACAGAGTGTAATCATTTTGAAAGCTTTGCCATGGTACCGTTTTACCAAACCAATTTTTGGTAAAATCGGCGATACCTTACCGCCGCCACGTATAAAAACGAAACCTTCAGACTATTGTCATCAGGCCGCGTACTGTTTATTACAAGGCACTTTCGATTGTAATAACAGTAAATATGTTGTAGAAGAAGGACAGGAAATGGTGAAAAACTAAATCCAAGTCGCCCTAACCAAACACTATCATACTCCTCATGCAAGAGGGATGTAGGTTTGAAAGCAGCCTAGTTGGAATTTAGATCCGACGCATTATCTTTCCTTCGTTCTCACAACAAAATGAGAAAAAGAATATTACCGTTCTGCAGATGAAAATACCTGACCGCGCAGCGGTCAAGTGCTCCACATCCAGTACAGCCATTGAGGTATGTCGGCAGTAACTCCTCTGCATCCAGTACAGCATATCGAGGTATCTCTCCTCCATCCCCGCTCCAGTACAGCCAAACTAGGAATCTGCTACGGACAGCTCCAGTACTGCCATACGTGGTCTGGTAATCCCAGGATCTGCAATATGTTATTCTGACAGAGTGTAATCATTTTGAAAGCTTTGCCATGGTACCGTTTTACCAAACCAATTTTTGGTAAAATCGGCGATACCATACCGCCGCCACGTATAAAAACGAAACCTTCAGACTATTGTCATCAGGCCGCGTACTGTTTATTACAAAGCACTTTCGCTTGTAATAACAGTAAATATGTTGTAGAAGAAGGACAGGAAATGGGGAAAAACCCAATCCAAGTCGGCCTATCCAAACACTATCATACTCCTCATGCAAGAGGGATGTAGGTTTGAAAGCAGCCTAGTTGGAATTGAGATCCGACGCATTATCTTTCCTTCGTTCTCGCAACAAAATGAGAAAAAAAAGAATATTACCGTTCTGTAGATGAAAATACCTGACCGGGCAGCGGTCAAGTGCTCCACATCCAGTACAGCCATTGAGGTATGTCGGCAGTAACTCCTCTGCATCCAGTACAGCATATCGAGGTATCTCTCCTCCATCCCCGCTCCAGTACAGCCAAACTAGGAATCTGCTACGGACAGCTCCAGTACTGCCATACGTGGTCTGGTAATCCCAGGATCTGCAATGTTATTCTGACAGAGTGTAATCATTTTGAAAGCATTGCCATGGTATCGTTTTACCAAACCAATTTTTGGTAAAATCGGCGATACCTTACCGCCGCCACGTATAAAAACGAAACCTTCAGACTATTGTCATCAGGCCGCGTACTGTTTATTACAAAGTACTTTCGCTTGTAATAACGGTAAATATGTTGTAGAAGAAGGACAGGAAATGGTGAAAAACCCAATCCAAGTCGGCCTATCCAAACACTATCATACTCCTCATGCAAGAGGGATGTAGGTTTGAAAGCAGCCTAGTTGGAATTGAGATCCGACGCATTATCTTTCCTTCGTTCTCGCAACAAAATGAGAAAAAAAAGAATATTACCGTTCTGTAGATGAAAATACCTGACCGGGCAGCGGTCAAGTGCTCCACATCCAGTACAGCCATTGAGGTATGTCGGCAGTAACTCCTCTGCATCCTGTACAGCATATCGAGGTATCTCTCCTCCATCCCTGCTCCAGTACAGCCAAACTAGGAATCTGCTACGGACAGCTCCAGTACTGCCATACGTGGTCTGGTATTCCCCGGATCTGCAATATGTTATTCTGACAGAGTGTAATCATTTTCAAAGATTTGCCATGGTACCGTTTTACCAAACCAATTTTTGGTAAAATCGGCGATACCTTACCGCCGCCACGTATAAAAACGAAACCTTCAGACTATTGTCATCAGGCCGCGTACTGTTTATTACAAAGTACTTTCGCTTGTAATAACAGTAAATATGTTGTAGAAGAAGGACAGGAAATGGTGAAAAACTAAATCCAAGTCGCCCTAACCAAACACTATCATACTCCTCATGCAAGAGGGATGTAGGTTTGAAAGCAGCCTAGTTGGAATTGAGATCCGACGCATTATCTTTCCTTCGTTCTCGCAACAAAATGAGAAAAAAAAAGAATATTACCGTTCTGTAGATGAAAATACCTGACCGGGCAGCGGTCAAGTGCTCCACATCCAGTACAGCCATTGAGGTATGTCGGCAGTAACTCCTCTGCATCCAGTACAGCATATCGAGGTATCTCTCCTCCATCCCCGCTCCAGTACAGCCAAACTAGGAATCTGCTACGGACAGCTCCAGTACTGCCATACGTGGTCTGGTATTCCCAGGATCTGCAATATGTTATTCTGACAGAGTGTAATCATTTTGAAAGCTTTGCCATGGTACCGTTTTACCAAACCAATTTTTGGTAAAATCGGCGATACCTTACCGCCGCCACGTATAAAAACGAAACCTTCAGACTATTGTCATCAGGCCGCGTACTGTTTATTACAAGGCACTTTCGATTGTAATAACAGTAAATATGTTGTAGAAGAAGGACAGGCAATGGTGAAAAACTAAATCCAAGTCGCCCTAACCAAACACTATCATACTCCTCATGCAAGAGGGATGTAGGTTTGAAAGCAGCCTAGTTGGAATTTAGATCCGACGCATTATCTTTCCTTCGTTCTCACAACAAAATGAGAAAAAGAATATTACCGTTCTGCAGATGAAAATACCTGACCGCGCAGCGGTCAAGTGCTCCACATCCAGTACAGCCATTGAGGTATGTCGGCAGTAACTCCTCTGCATCCAGTACAGCATATCGAGGTATCTCTCCTCCATCCCCGCTCCAGTACAGCCAAACTAGGAATCTGCTACGGACAGCTCCAGTACTGCCATACGTGGTCTGGTAATCCCAGGATCTGCAATATGTTATTCTGACAGAGTGTAATCATTTTGAAAGCTTTGCCATGGTACCGTTTTACCAAACCAATTTTTGGTAAAATCGGCGATACCATACCGCCGCCACGTATAAAAACGAAACCTTCAGACTATTGTCATCAGGCCGCATACTGTTTATTACAAAGCACTTTCGCTTGTAATTACAGTAAATATGTTGTAGAAGAAGGACAGGAAATGGGGAAAAACCCAATCCAAGTCGGCCTATCCAAACAATATCATACTCCTCATGCAAGAGGGATGTAGGTTTGAAAGCAGCCTAGTTGGAATTGAGATCCGACGCATTATCTTTCCTTCGTTCTCGCAACAAAATGAGAAAAAAAAGAATATTACCGTTCTGTAGATGAAAATACCTGACCGGGCAGCGGTCAAGTGCTCCACATCCAGTACAGCCATTGAGGTATGTCGGCAGTAACTCCTCTGCATCCAGTACAGCATATCGAGGTATCTCTCCTCCATCCCCGCTCCAGTACAGCCAAACTAGGAATCTGCTACGGACAGCTCCAGTACTGCCATACGTGGTCTGGTAATCCCAGGATCTGCAATGTTATTCTGACAGAGTGTAATCATTTTGAAAGCATTGCCATGGTATCGTTTTACCAAACCAATTTTTGGTAAAATCGGCGATACCTTACCGCCGCCACGTATAAAAACGAAACCTTCAGACTATTGTCATCAGGCCGCGTACTGTTTATTACAAAGTACTTTCGCTTGTAATAACGGTAAATATGTTGTAGAAGAAGGACAGGAAATGGTGAAAAACCCAATCCAAGTCGGCCTATCCAAACACTATCATACTCCTCATGCAAGAGGGATGTAGGTTTGAAAGCAGCCTAGTTGGAATTGAGATCCGACGCATTATCTTTCCTTCGTTCTCGCAACAAAATGAGAAAAAAAAGAATATTACCGTTCTGTAGATGAAAATACCTGACCGGGCAGCGGTCAAGTGCTCCACATCCAGTACAGCCATTGAGGTATGTCGGCAGTAACTCCTCTGCATCCTGTACAGCATATCGAGGTATCTCTCCTCCATCCCTGCTCCAGTACAGCCAAACTAGGAATCTGCTACGGACAGCTCCAGTACTGCCATACGTGGTCTGGTATTCCCCGGATCTGCAATATGTTATTCTGACAGAGTGTAATCATTTTCAAAGATTTGCCATGGTACCGTTTTACCAAACCAATTTTTGGTAAAATCGGCGATACCTTACCGCCGCCACGTATAAAAACGAAACCTTCAGACTATTGTCATCAGGCCGCGTACTGTTTATTACAAAGTACTTTCGCTTGTAATAACAGTAAATATGTTGTAGAAGAAGGACAGGAAATGGTGAAAAACTAAATCCAAGTCGCCCTAACCAAACACTATCATACTCCTCATGCAAGAGGGATGTAGGTTTGAAAGCAGCCTAGTTGGAATTGAGATCCGACGCATTATCTTTCCTTCGTTCTCGCAACAAAATGAGAAAAAAAAAGAATATTACCGTTCTGTAGATGAAAATACCTGACCGGGCAGCGGTCAAGTGCTCCACATCCAGTACAGCCATTGAGGTATGTCGGCAGTAACTCCTCTGCATCCAGTACAGCATATCGAGGTATCTCTCCTCCATCCCCGCTCCAGTACAGCCAAACTAGGAATCTGCTACGGACAGCTCCAGTACTGCCATACGTGGTCTGGTATTCCCAGGATCTGCAATATGTTATTCTGACAGAGTGTAATCATTTTGAAAGCTTTGCCATGGTACCGTTTTACCAAACCAATTTTTGGTAAAATCGGCGATACCTTACCGCCGCCACGTATAAAAACGAAACCTTCAGACTATTGTCATCAGGCCGCGTACTGTTTATTACAAGGCACTTTCGATTGTAATAACAGTAAATATGTTGTAGAAGAAGGACAGGCAATGGTGAAAAACTAAATCCAAGTCGCCCTAACCAAACACTATCATACTCCTCATGCAAGAGGGATGTAGGTTTGAAAGCAGCCTAGTTGGAATTTAGATCCGACGCATTATCTTTCCTTCGTTCTCACAACAAAATGAGAAAAAGAATATTACCGTTCTGCAGATGAAAATACCTGACCGCGCAGCGGTCAAGTGCTCCACATCCAGTACAGCCATTGAGGTATGTCGGCAGTAACTCCTCTGCATCCAGTACAGCATATCGAGGTATCTCTCCTCCATCCCCGCTCCAGTACAGCCAAACTAGGAATCTGCTACGGACAGCTCCAGTACTGCCATACGTGGTCTGGTAATCCCAGGATCTGCAATATGTTATTCTGACAGAGTGTAATCATTTTGAAAGCTTTGCCATGGTACCGTTTTACCAAACCAATTTTTGGTAAAATCGGCGATACCATACCGCCGCCACGTATAAAAACGAAACCTTCAGACTATTGTCATCAGGCCGCATACTGTTTATTACAAAGCACTTTCGCTTGTAATTACAGTAAATATGTTGTAGAAGAAGGACAGGAAATGGGGAAAAACCCAATCCAAGTCGGCCTATCCAAACAATATCATACTCCTCATGCAAGAGGGATGTAGGTTTGAAAGCAGCCTAGTTGGAATTGAGATCCGACGCATTATCTTTCCTTCGTTCTCGCAACAAAATGAGAAAAAAAAGAATATTACCGTTCTGTAGATGAAAATACCTGACCGGGCAGCGGTCAAGTGCTCCACATCCAGTACAGCCATTGAGGTATGTCGGCAGTAACTCCTCTGCATCCTGTACAGCATATCGAGGTATCTCTCCTCCATCCCTGCTCCAGTACAGCCAAACTAGGAATCTGCTACGGACAGCTCCAGTACTGCCATACGTGGTCTGGTATTCCCCGGATCTGCAATATGTTATTCTGACAGAGTGTAATCATTTTCAAAGATTTGCCATGGTACCGTTTTACCAAACCAATTTTTGGTAAAATCGGCGATACCTTACCGCCGCCACGTATAAAAACGAAACCTTCAGACTATTGTCATCAGGCCGCGTACTGTTTATTACAAAGTACTTTCGCTTGTAATAACAGTAAATATGTTGTAGAAGAAGGACAGGAAATGGTGAAAAACTAAATCCAAGTCGCCCTAACCAAACACTATCATACTCCTCATGCAAGAGGGATGTAGGTTTGAAAGCAGCCTAGTTGG
The DNA here is from genome assembly GCA_947623455.1 of Mimachlamys varia. NCBI lineage: Eukaryota > Metazoa > Mollusca > Bivalvia > Pectinida > Pectinidae > Mimachlamys > Mimachlamys varia. Next base: position 37,596,260 of record OX392534.1, read on the forward strand.
AATTGAGATCCGACGCATTATCTTTCCTTCGTTCTCGCAACAAAATGAGAAAAAAAAGAATATTACCGTTCTGTAGATGAAAATACCTGACCGGGCAGCGGTCAAGTGCTCCACATCCAGTACAGCCATTGAGGTATGTCGGCAGTAACTCCTCTGCATCCAGTACAGCATATCGAGGTATCTCTCCTCCATCCCCGCTCCAGTACAGCCAAACTAGGAATCTGCTACGGACAGCTCCAGTACTGCCATACGTGGTCTGGTATTCCCAGGATCTGCAATATGTTATTCTGACAGAGTGTAATCATTTTGAAAGCTTTGCCATGGTACCGTTTTACCAAACCAATTTTTGGTAAAATCGGCGATACCTTACCGCCGCCACGTATAAAAACGAAACCTTCAGACTATTGTCATCAGGCCGCGTACTGTTTATTACAAAGTACTTTCGCTTGTAATAACAGTAAATATGTTGTAGAAGAAGGACAGGAAATGGTGAGAAACCAAATCCAAGTCGGCCTATCCAAATACTATAATACCCCTCATGTCAGTCAAATTATGAACGCTGCTGATTTCTTTCAAGTCCAGTCGCCCCATATTCAACTCAAGTTTCACAAATCTTCAGAGGAAGAAAACCCTGGAATCTCAAATACAATATCATTCTCGCCACATGCGGGTGTATGGCATACCAAATGTACATTTGATGCAACTTGACATGCCCACATGATTTGAGAAGGAATTGTTGTATTAGAATAGCAGACATTTTCTCATAAAGGTATTTGTAATAGTAGAGAGGAACACAGTTTGAAAGACCCGATCGAAGATCAACATTGTACATTTCTTCGACTGCAAGAGTGAGTTAGGTTTGAAAGCAGCCTAGTTGGAATTTAGATCCGACGCATTATCCTTCCTTCATTCTTACAACAGAATGAAAAAAGAAAAAATATTACCGTTCTGTAGATGAAAATACCTGACCGCGCAGCGGTCAAGTGCTCCACATCCAGTACAGCCATTGAGGTATGTCGACAGTATCTCCTCTGCATCCAGTACAGCATATCGAGGTATCTCTCCTCCATCCCCGCTCTAGTACAGCCAAACTAGGAATCTGCTACGGACAGTTCCAGTACTGCCATACGCGGTCTGGTATTCCCAATGATCTGCAATATGTTATTCTGACAGAGTGTAATCATTTTGAAAGATTTGCCATGGTATCGTTTTACCAAACCAATTTTTGGTTAAAATCGGCGATACCTTACCGCCGCCACGTATAAAAACGAAACCTTCAGACTATTGTCATCAGGCCGCGTACTGTCCATTACAAAGCACTTTCGCTTGTAATAACAGTAAATATGTTGTAGAAGAAGGACAGGAAATGGTGAGAAACCAAATCCAAGTCGGCCTATCCAAACACTATAATACCCCTCATGTCAGTCAAATTATGAACGCTGCTGATTTCTTTCAAGTCCAGTCGCCCCATATTCAACTCAAGTTTCACAAATCTTCAGAGGAAGAAAACCATGGATCTTCAAATACAATATCATTCTCGCCAGATGCGGGTGTATGGCATACCAAATGTACACTTGATGCAACTTGACATGCCCACATGATTTGAGAAGGAATTGTTGTATTAGAATAGCAGACAATTTCTTCATAAAGGTATTTGTAATAGTAGAGAGGAACACAGTTTGAAAGACCCGATCAAAGATCAACATTGTCCATTTCTTCAACTGCAAGAGTGAGTTAGGTTTGAAAGCAGCCTAGTTGGAATTTAGATCCGACGCATTATCTTTCCTTCATTCTCGCAACAAAATGAGAAAAAGAAAGAATATTACCGTTCTGCAGATGAAAATACCTGACCGCGCAGCGGTCAAGTGCTCCACATCCAGTACAGCCATTGAGGTATGTCGACAGTGTCTCCTCTGCATCCTGTACAGCATATCGAGGTATCTCTCCTCCATCCCTGCTCCAGTACAGCCAAACTAGGAATCTGCTACGGACAGCTCCAGTACTGCCATACGCTATCCGGTTTTCCCATGATCTGCAATAAGTTTTTGACAGAGTGTACTCATGATTTGCAATATTTATTTTACCAAACCAATTTTTGGTGAAATCGACAATACCTTACCGCCCGCAATCAATGATATGGATACCCATCGGCAACAGCCAACACAATTCGGTAACATAAAATGTTTAAACAGTTATTATGATTTAGTTTTCGGCGCCCACCATCAACGATCTTCATTTGTTCGATCTCTCCTACATGTATTTAATCTCAATCATATGCCACTCTATTCAGCCATTTAGTTTTCTAGATCATTCAAAAATAAAGCAAATGTGACACTACTTAAGACGAAGTAAAGGGAAAGATCCGATATGTAATCCTTACAAAAATTAGTCAAAAGCACAACTAGGGACATTCATATGAAATTTGAAAATGTTTCATACTGCACTTCAAGATATAGCGATAACAATCTATAAATACGAAAATCCAAGATAGCTGCCTGATGGCCAAATTGCTTTTTAGGGATGCCAGAAAATGGGACATTGCGTCATGAGGGACCGCAGGGAACCATTTTAGGGACATTCATATGAAATTTGAAAATGTTTCATCCTGTACTTATCAAGAAATAGCGGTAACAAACTACTGCAAGAAATCCAAGGCTTACTTACAGGTATGGCCTATTTTCAAAGCCGGCATATTTTCAAGATATATTTGACTGCAAGAAATCCATGGCTTATTTTCAATACCGGCCTATTTTCGATTTAGGCTTATTATCGAGAGTTTAGGGTATATTACTCCAAAAATCCAAGATAGCCATATTGATCGGTACGATAAGTAGACAATGAAAAGTATGGACAATGGGGAACCTTTATATGAAATTTGAAAATGTTTCATACTGCACTTCAAGATATAGCGATAACAATCTATAAATACGAAAATCCAAGATAGCTGCCTGATGGCCAAATTGCTTTTTAGGGATGCCAGAAAATGGGACACTGCGTCATGAGGGACCGCAGGGAACAATCATGTGAAAATGTTTCATCCTATAATTATCAAGAAATTTAAATAGCGGTAACAAACTATTACTCCTAAAATCCCAGATGGCCGCCTGTCGGCCATATTTTTTTCTGATCAGTCCGAAATTAGACAATGCTCAACTAGGGACCTAGGGGAAACTACATATTAAGGACGGACGGACGACGGACAGCTTACACAGGCTGATTTGAATAGCCAGCCAACCGTCTGTTGATGGTGGATTAACCAGAGATGGTGTCAAAGCCATCCGATGCTTGGGTGTACACACATAATTCGTAATTTTATATTTACTGTGTAGTCATCCAAGTCCACAAACATGGTCATTCAAGCAGAAAATAAAGGTCAAATCCAGCATCCGAAGGTTAGCATGTGCTGTGTATCCTTAGACACATCATGCATATAAGTTTGGTTGATGTAGGACTTATAGTTACTTCACAACGGACTCAACCATTCTTTTTAAACAAACTCACTAAGTTCACAAACATGGTCATTCAAGCAGAAAATAAAGGTCAAATCCAGCATCCGAAGGTTAGCATGTGCTGTGTATCCTTCAACACATTAAGCATGTAAGTTTGGTTGATGTAGGACTTATAGTTACTTCACAACGGACTCAACCATTCTTCTTAACCATTTTCACGCTGACGGTATTACAATAGCTCTCCCTGTTCTTCGAACAGGCGAGCTAAAAATCTAAATACTAGACAAACGCCTTAAATACGTTAACAGAAGATCAAATTTTGAGTTGAAATAGTATTTGAAAACTAACAGCAACACATTAATTCTAAAGTCCATTATTTAAGTACAAAATATGGGAAATAAGAATAACTCCAAATGCTTTCAAAACTTAATTGTCAATTAATTCTACACAAGACTTACATGACGGTAATGGTATGTCTCATGTGTCCCGGCATCTCTAACATGTCAACTTGGAATCATCATATTCATTCTTCTTATAGTCACAAACCATTTTTCAAAGATCTTATAGCTTTGCCTCTTAAAATTTCAACAAGAGATCCCAGAGGGATCTTGGCGCCCACCATCGATGATTTTTCAGTCATTCTTAGAAAGATGGATCTTTTCCCTTAAACAGGTATATTTTATATATTAAATTATATTTCATTTCAAGATACATAATTGTAACACTTATTACAATTTACATTATGACAATTTATTTCACTTTTACCCTAACTTTGACCTGACCACGTGTATGTCTGCTGTTAGATATTTAACAGTATAGACAAGGTTGTTAAATGTAATTATATTAATTAAATTAACTATATATAAAGAATCTCCAATAAACTAGTTAAATACTTTATTATAATAAAGATATATACTAGGTCTATACCGTGCAGGGTCTAAATGTGTTGTGGGTCATACTCGCCTGGGCCTGCTTCCACGTTCACGGTTATAGGGTCATGCCAAGGCGTTGCAGACCCAGGGGTCAAATCTAAAATCATACTTGTGACCGTCTCTTTATGCTCATCAATTGTATGTATAGTTTTGGGGTGGGGATCTCAACCCTTTTAAAAATTATGACTCAAATTAAGAGTCAAGTCTGCAAGGGCGTGGCAGACCCTGGGGTTTGAAATTTGAGAATGATCCATCTAGTACTCAGAAAAAGCGATAAACTATTACTCACAAATCCAAAATGGCCGTCTTTCGGCCATATCATTTTCATTTATCTGATTTGTCCGAAAATGAAATGTGCACAACTAGTCATCAAGGGGAACTACATATGAAATCTGAGAATGATCCATCCTGTACTTCTCAAGAAATAGTGATAGCAAACTTTTATTCACAAGTCCAAGCTGGCCCCCAGCTGGTGGCCATAATGGCATATTGTTTATGATATCCGATTTGTCCAAAAATGGAATATGCAAAACTAGGCATAAAAGGAAACCTACAAATGAAATTTTAGAATTATCCATCCAGTACTTCTCCAGAAATAGCGATAACGAGAATTGTTTAAGGACGGAAGACAGACCACGGACCACGGGATTTGATAAAAATTCATTTTATATTTCAGAAAACAATAAAAACACAAACTTCATAATGTTATAACGAAATGTTCATCAGTATAAAGTTACAAAATTTGACCTTGACCTTTGACCTGGTGACCTTGACTTTTGGTTCGTTGATTTCTCATTTGATTCTGACCAACTTTGCTTCAAAATGGCCTAGCAAAATGATCATCAAAGAAAAGTTACAAAATTTTACCTTGACCTTTGACCTGGACTTTTGGCAAATTGAATCAATATCATTTAATTCTGATCATAGTGTCAAAACAAAATGTTCGTCAGAGAAAAGATACAAAATTTGACCTCTGACCTTTTATTTGATGGCACTATTTATTAATAAAGTCCAATTAAAAGTAGTCAACTGTAAAAAGTAAAAATTAAAATCGGAAAAATGCAGGGAAAGTTATTTTACACAGCCTACTTTTTGAGAAATAATGCTCAATAAAGCAAAAACTTCAACATGGCCAAATTAATTAAACAAATTCCCATTAATAGTTAATATTTGACAGAATTAAGCTGAACGTGGAGCTAAATGCAATTCATTAATTCATAAAGCCATAACAAAATGATCATATGTGAAAAGATATAAAATTTGACCTTGACCTTTGACACAGTGACCTTGATATCCAATAAGTTGACTCCTTGCTTGATTCTGATCAACTTTACTTCAAAATGTCATTACAAAAATCAGTAACAAGAGGGCCTAGAATGATCTTGGCACCCACCATTGATGATTTTTCATTAATTCTTGAAAAGTGCATCTTTTCCCTTATTATTTTTACTTTCATTTATCTATTTAATATTAGTTCTATGAATTTCTACTAAGTAACTAATAATTGAGAGAAGGTCTCTCTTCTGGCGCTTTGTTTTTTTTATCAGTCCCAAATTTATCTTGTATTTACTAAAAAACAGATCCCAGAGGGATCTTGGCGCCCACCATTGAAGATTTTTCAAATACAAGATGGCTGCTTGTTGGCCATATTGTTTATGGGATTTGCTCAAAAATGGACTAGGCACAACAAGGCACCAAGGGGAACTTACATATGAAATAGGAAGGATGACAGACGGACCAAGGTGATTTGATAAGCCAACCATCTGATGGTGGGCTAAAAATAGCCAAAATATACTTTCAAAGTCAACATACAAGATAGCTGTCTGGCAGCCATATTTTCACCCTGGAGCAGTCCAAAAATTACACAATGCACAACTAGGTATATATAACAAAACTGTTTATGAAATTTGATAAGGATCCATCCAGTACTTCTCAAGAAATAGCAAATGACAAACTATCGCTGTCAAAATCAAAGATGGCTGCCTGTCAGCCATATTATCAGTCCAAAAATAAACCATGCACAACAAGGCACCAAGGGGAACCGACATGTGAAATTCAAGAATGGTCTATCCAATACTACTCAAGATATAGCGATAACAAACTATTACTCACAAACCCAAGATGGCCAACTGTCGGCCATATTGTTTACGGATCTAACGGAAAATGAACCATGCACAACTAAGCACCAGGGGGAACCAACATATGCAATTTGAGAATGATCCATCCAGTATGTCAAGTAATAGCGATAACAAACTATTAATAGCTAATTCAACATGGCCGCTTTTCAGCCATACTGTTTATCGGGTCTGTCCAAAAAGTGAACCATGCACTACTAGGCACCAAAGGGAACTTAAATTTTACATATGATATTTGTGAATGATCCATCCAGTACTTCTCAAGAAATAGCGATAACAAATTATTACTCGTAAATCCAAGATGGCCACCTGTCAGCCATATTGTTTACCGAATCTGTCCAAAAATAAACCATGTACAACTAGGCACCAAAGGGAACCAGCCACCTTGGGAAGCTTTCTGCTATCATTAAAATATAAAGGTTATACGTTGCTTAGTTTCAGAGGAGTTGTTAGTAATAGAAGTCAGGGGAGGGGGGTTCAGCCTCATCATTTGCATAAATTTGAATCCCAGTCGCCTAGGGATGATACCACTGAAATATCAATATCATACATAGCTAAGTTAGATCCATATTAAAAGAATATTGCCATATGGACCTCTTTCGGCCCCGCCCCTCAGGCCCCTGTGGGGACAACCCAATCATTTGTATCAATTTGAATCTCGGTCATATAGGGATGCTTCCTTACAAATTCAATTAAATTCATTCGGACCTGTCTGGTGAGCTAAAAATTGAACCAAAAAACACAATTTTTCTGTAATTCACGGTGCACAATTTTTTTGGTGTGACCAATTTATCAAAGTATGTTTGTTTTAAAAGGTAAAACAGGTTCTTATGAACAAAATAAGGTGTAATAAGTTTCTGCATGATTATTCCTTGCCTTTATTATGGAGCTATTTCTGAACTTTCTCACACCTTTACTAACGTCACAAAGAAGTTCATTATTCCAGGCCCTATGAACCTTTTGATTTTTAAGGACACTCGACCCTACATAATACACAAGTTTTGATTCTCGTTTTGTGGTGACGTAGCTTCCTATTTGTGTACCCAGTCAACAATGGTGAGATGAGAGGGGACAGTTCAAGTCTTCAACTCAAGATTACGAGGAAATAAAGTATTGTTAGGACCACTGCTATTGCAAAACAACAACAAAAATAGATGTACATGATATTGACACATGGTCGGAAACTAACTGACAGCAACGACAACTTTATAGAAACAGAATCGGAAGGTATAGCTTAATGACACAGATTTTTGCCCTACCCCTCAGACTCCCTACCATTTGTTTACAATTATTTGTACAATCATTTAAATTTAATTATTTAAATTTAATTTGCGATGATGTCGGTATGCTTACAATTTTATATTGCTGATATCTCTTGTATAGATATGCCCCACCCCTCGGCCTCCTGGAGTGGGGGGGGGGGGGGGGGGGGGAGGAGGGGGGGGGGGGGGAGGAGGGGGGGGGGGCTCAGCCCTACCATTTGTACAATCATAATCCCCACCATCTAAGTTATGCTTACAATTTGATATTGCTGATATCTATATCTTGTATAGCTTAATTACACAGATTTACCCTGCCCGCCAGCCTCCTGGAGTGGGGGAGGGGGGCTCAGACCTACCATTTGACAAATTAAAATAGCCTCCACCTATAAATGCTTACAATTTTGATATTGCTGATATCTATATCTTATATAGCTGAATTACACAGATTTTCCCTGCCCCTCAGCAACTTACGCCCCACCCCTAGACCTCCTGGAATGTGGGGAGGGGGTGGCTCAGCCCTAAAATTTGTACAGTCATAATCCCCATCCACCTACCTTGATATGCTTACAATATGTATAGCTAAATGACAGATTTTGCCCGCCCCCAACCTCCTGCAGGTCTTGGGTATGGGGGGGGGGGGGGGGGGGGAGGGGGGGAGAGCCTTTTCATTTGTACAATTATATTTGCCACCATCTAGGTATGCTTACAATTTGATATTGTCGATACATGACATATCTCTCTCTTATAGCTTAATTACACAGATTTGCCCGGTTCTCAGCCTCCTTTGGTTGGGGATGGTGGGGGGAAGGGGTCCTCCTTGGGTAGGGTGTGGATGGTGTGGATGGTGGGGGGAAGGGGTCCTCCTTGGGTGGGGTGTGGATGGTGGGGGGAAGGGGTCCTCCTTGGGTGGGGTGTGGATGGTGGGGGAAGGGGTCCTCCTTGGGTGGGGTGTGGATGGTGGAGGGAAGGTGTCCTTCTTGGGTGGGGTGTAAATGGTGGGGGAAGGGGTCCTCCTTGGGTGGCCTGGGTGTGGATGGTGAGGGAGGGGTCCTCCTTGGGTGGGGGTGTGGATGGTGGGGGGAAGGGGTCCTCCTTGGGTGGGGTGTGGATGGTGGGAGAAGGGGTCCTCCTTGGGTGGGGTGTGGATGGTGGAGGGAAGGTGTCCTTCTTGGGTCGGGTGTAAATGGTGGGGGAAGGGGTCCTCCTTGGGTGGGGGTGTGGGGGTGTGGAAGGTTGGGGAAGGGGTCCTCCTTGGTCGGGGTGTGGATTGTGGGGGAAGGGGTCCTCCTTGGGTGGGGTGTAAATGGTGGGGGAAGGGGTCCTCCTTGGGTGGGGGTGTGGGGGTGTGGAAGGTTGGGGAAGGGGTCCTCCTTGGGTGGCCTGGGTGTGGATGGTGAGGGAGGGGTCCTCCTTGGGTGGGGGTGTGGATGGTGGGGGGAAGGGGTCCTCCTTGGGTGGGGTGTGGATGGTGGGAGAAGGGGTCCTCCTTGGGTGGGGTGTGGATGGTGGAGGGAAGGTGTCCTTCTTGGGTGGGGGTGTGGATTGTGGGGGAAGGGGTCCTCCTTGGGTGGGGGTGTGGATGGTGGGGGGAAAGGGGTCCTCCTTGGGTGGGGGTGTGGATGGTGGGGGAAGGGGTCCTCCTTGGGTGGGGGTGTGGATGGTGGGGGGGAAGGGGTCCTCCTTGGGTGGGATGTGGATTGTGGGGGAAGGGGTCCTCCTTGGGTGGGGGTGTGGATGGTGGGGGGGAAGGGGTCCTCCTTGGTTGGGGGTGTGGATTGTGGGGGAAGGGGTCCTCCTTGGATGGAGTGTGGATGGTGGGGGGAAGGGGTCCTCCATGGGTTGGGTGTGGATGGTGGGGGGAAGTGGTCCTCCTTGGGTGGGGTGTGGATGGTGGGGGAAGGGGTCCTCCTTGGGTGGGGTGTGGATGGTGGGGGAAGGGGTCCTCCTTGGGTGGGGTGTGGATGGTGGGGGGGAAGGGGTCCTCCTTTGGTGGGGGTGTGGATTGGTGGGGAAGGGGTCCTCCTTGGGTGGGGATGTGGATTGTTGGGGAAGGGGTCCTCCTTGGGTTGGGTGTGGATGGTGGGGGGTAAGGGGTCCTCCTTGGTTGGGGTGTGGATTGTTGGGAAAGGGGTCCTCCTTGGGTGGGGTGTGGCTGGTGGGGGACGGAGTCCTCCTTGGGTGGGGTGTGGATGGTGGGGGGAAGGGGTCCTCCTTGGGTGGGGGTGTGGATTATGGGGGAAGGGGTACTCCTTGGGTGGGGGTATGGATTATGGGGGAAGGGGTCCTCCTTTGGTGAGGGTGTGGATTGTGGAGGAAGGGGTCCTCCTTTGGTGGGGGTGTGGATGGGGGGGAGGGGTGGCCTCAGCCCTACCATTTGTACAATTATTATCACCACCACGTACCTATGTACCGGTATGCTTACAATTTGATATTGCTGATATATGACATATCTATCTCTTGTATAGCTTAACGACACAGATTTGCCCCACCCCTCAGCATCCTGGGGGGTTGGGGTGGGGGGGGGGGGGGGGCGTTCAGCCCTACCATTTGACCAATAATGTTTACGACCACCTAGGTATGCTTACAATTTGATAATGCTGATATCTATCTCTTGTACAGCTTAATGACACAGATTTGCCCCACCCCTCAGTCTCCTAGAGTGGGGGAGGGGGAAGGGGGAAGCGGGCGATGGGGGTCTCAGTCTTATGATTTGACCAATTATATTTGTGACCACCTAGGTATGCTTACATTTTGATATTGCAGATATTAATCTCTTGTATAGATTAATGACACAGATTTTCCCCGACCCTCAGCATCCTAGGATTGGATGGGGGGGGGGGGGGTTAATTTGCTGATATATACCTCTTGTATAGCATAATTACACAGTTATGCCCCATCCTTCAGCCTCTTGGGTTGGGGGAGGGGGGTATGGGGGGTGAGCCCTTTCATTTGTACAATCATAATCCCCACCACCTTGATATGCTAACAGTTTTATAATGGTGATATCTATCTCCTGTATAGCTTAATTACAGATTTACTCCACACATCAGCCTCCTAGAGTGGGGGTGGGGGAAGGGGGGATGGGGGGCTCAGCCCTACCATTTGACAAATTATATTTGCGACCACCTAGGTATGCTTACAAATTGATATTGCTGATATGTATCTATCTCTTGTATAGCTTAATGACACAGATTTGCCCCGCCCCTCAGTCTCCTGGAGTGGGGGTGGGGGAAGGGGGCGATGGGGGGCTCAGCCCTACCATTTGACCAATAATATTTGCAACCAGCTACATATGCTTACAATTTGATATTGCTGATATCTATCTATCTCTTGTATTGCTTAATTACACAGATATGCCCTACCCCTGGGCCTCCTGGAGTGGGTGGGGGGGGGGGAGGGGGGGGGGCTCGCTCCTACCACCTGGGTATGCTTACAATTTGATGTTGCAGATATTCATCTCTTGTATAGCTTAATGACACAGATTTCCTGGCCCCTCAGCATCCTAGGATGGGAGGGGGAGGGTAATTTGCTGATATCTATACCTCTGGTATAGCTTAATTACACAGATATGGCCCACTCCTCAGCCTCCTGGGTTGGGGGAGGGGATATGGAAGGACGAGCCCTTCCATTTGTACAATCATAATCCCCACCATATTGGTATGCTTACAATTTTATATTGCTGATATCTATATCTTGTATAGCTTAATAACACAGATTTGTCCCGCCCCTCAGCAACCTACACCCCACCCCTCAACCTCCTGGAGTGTGGGGAGGGAGGTAGCTCAGCCCTACAATTTGGATAGTCATAATAAGCCACCTACCTAGGTATGTTTACAATATGTATACTTTAATGACAGATTTACGCCACCACTCAGGGGGGGGGGGGGAGGCAGCCCTTCCATTTGTACAATTATATTTGCCACCAACTAGGTATGCTTACAATTTGATATTACTGATATATGACATATCTATCTCTTGTATAGCTTAAACACACAGATTTTCCCTGTCCTTGAGCTTACTGGAGTTGGTTAGGATCAGTCCTACCATTTGTACAATTATAATCCCCACCACTTAGGAATGCTTACAACTTGGTATTGCTAATATCTATTTCTTGTATAGCTTAATGACACAGATTTGCCCCACCCCTCAGCATCCTGGGTGGGGGCTTTCAGCCCGACCATTTGACCAATAATATTTGCGAGTACCTAGGTGTGCTTACAATTTGATATTGCTGATATCTATCACTTGTATAGCTTAATGACACAGATTCTCCCCACCCCTCAGCATCCTGGGGGGTGGGGGTGAGGGGTGAGGGTGGGGCGTTCAACCCTGCCATTTGTACAATTATAATCCCCACCACTTACATGTAGGAATGCTTACAACTTTGTATTGCTAATATCTATTTCTTGTATAGCTTAATGACACAGATTTGCCCCACTCATCAGCCGCCTCCTGGAGTAGGGGGGGGGGGGAGGGTCCGCCCTACCATCATTTGTACAAGTATAATCCCCACCACTTAGGAATGCTTACAACTTGGTATTGCTAATATCTATTTCTTGTATAGCTTAACTATACAGATTTACACTCAGCCTCCTGGAGTGTGTGTGTGTATTTGGGGGGTGGGGGGGGGCGGGCGGGGCTCAGCCCAACCATTTTTACAATTATAATCCCCACCATCTAAGTTTCCTACTAGTGAAATATGTTTGGTATAAATTGGTTTATTCAAGAGAACAAGTATATAAAACAAATACTGTTGAATAACTGTTTTTGCACCCCAGGTATTTAATCAAATTGCCCCCCTTTTATCCCCTTAATTCAGCCCCTGGAGGGTCAGTCCTACTATTTGTTCAATTTTGATTGGTTTACATCCAATGTTTGGCTCCAGAACTAATGATAAGAGCTCCAGATCCCTGCAGGGAGTCCATGAACCTACAGGGTACTTCTTTGGGAATTAGCTACCAGTATAAAATGGTTGCTATTCATTGCTTGGTCCCCACCTCCCCACCCCCCAGCCCTCTGGGGGGCAGCCCCTCCATTTTTAAAATTTTCTAACCAAACCTGATTGATCAAGAGTCAAGAATTGTCCTCATCAGCCCCCTTAGGGCTTGACCCTACCATTTGTACAATTTTGATACCCAGCATACCTAAGGATGATTCCAGCCAAATATTATGATGAATTTTAAATCAACATGCAATTATTGAGCGCAAGTCGCGATCGTTGAAAAAAATTGTTGTCGTATGGAGAAATTGTTGACGGATGGACGCTGCGGTTTGATAATACAAGAGGCCCAGAGGGCCTGTATCGCTCACCTGGATAAATTGGTATCTAGGTATCATGGTAAAATATTCATTTTTGGCCCTTCCCCTCAGCCCCCTGGGGGATCAGTCCCACCATTAATACAATTTTGAATCCTTAGCACTTAAGGATGCTTCCTGCCAAATAAGGCTGATTTCCAATCGGTTGTTATGGAGAAGAAGTTACTTAAACCATGATATAGCTAAATAACCCTTTTTGGCCCCGCTCCTAAGCCCCCTAGGGGGTCAGTCCCACCATGAGTACAATTTTGAATCCTGGCCACCTAAGGATGCTTCCTGCCAAAAGGTTGATTTCAAATCATTGATTATGGTGAAGAAGTTGCTAATACAATATAGTTCAATAATTCTTTTGGCCCTGCCCCTCAGCCCCCTTGGGGGTCAGTCCCACAATTAGTACATTTTGAATCCTGAGCACCTAGGGATACTTCCTGCCAAATAAAGCTGATTTCCAATCAGTGGTTATGGAGAAGAAGTCACTTAAACCATTATAGCTATATTACCTTTTTTGGCCCCACCCCTCAGCCCCCCAGAGGGCCTGTATCTCTCACCTGGATACAATGGAATATAGGTAATCACGGTAAAAAAAATTTGGCCCCGCCCCTCAGGCCCCTTTGGGGGTCAGTCCCACCATGAGTACAATTTTGAATCCTGAGCACCTAAGGATGCTTCCTGCCAAATAAAGCTGATTTCCAATCAGTGGTTATGGAGAAGAAGTCGCTTTAACCAATATAGCTAAATAACCCTTTTTGGCCCCACCCCTCAGCCCCCCAGAGGGACTGTATCTCTCACCTGGATACAATGGAATATAGGTAATCACGGTAAAAAAAACATTTTGGCCCTGCCCCTCAGCCCCCTTGGGGCTCAGTCCCACCATGAGTACAATTTTGAATCCTGAGCACCTAAGGATGCTTCCTGACAAAAGGTTGATTTCCAATCATTGGTTATGGTGAAGAAGTTGCTAATAAAATATAGTTCAATAATTTTGAATCCTGAGCACCTAGGGATACTTCCTGCCAAATAAAGCTGATTTCCAATCAGTGGATATGGAGAAGAAGTCGCTTAAACCAATCTAGCTAAATGACCCTTTTTGGCCCCACCCCTCAGCCCCCCAGAGGGCCTGTATCTCTCACCTGGATACAATGGTATAAAGGTAATCACGGTAAAAAAAATGTTTGGCCCCGCCCCTCAGTCCCCTGGGGGGTCAGTCCCATCATTATGACAATTTTGAATCCTGAGCACCTAAGGATGCTTCCTGCCAAATTAGTTTGATTTCCTTTCAGTGGTTATGGAGAAGAAGTCATTTAAACAATTGTTGACGGACGACGGACGCCACGGTATGGCATAAGCTCACCTCGGTCCTTCTGACCAGGTGAGCTAATAAATATAAGCTCACTTGCATTGGCCTTTCAGACCATAGCCAGGTGAGCTTAAAGTCAAGCATTCACGAAAACACACTTAATATTCACCAGAGGTTTACGTATAAACGTACCCCCATTCCATATACACTTATACAAATCGTACATACTCTCTTTAAATACCAACTGTACGTGCGTATGAAATGAACATATATAATTTGCTATAAACCTGCAGAGTTGATTTCATATATCGTTAACCACATGCTACGAGTTAATGTAAAGGTTAACAAATGGTCACAAAAGCTTATCATAGCACATAGAATATGGAAGATAAAGAAAGAGACGGAAATAGCTACATTGTTTTACCTTGTCCGGCCGGTCAGACAGCTTTCTCGTAATGGTGGGTGATCCAGACTCGCGCCGAAACGTGAACCATGGCAATGAGGAATAAATTTCATTGGCGGACATGATCACGTGCCTAGGCTATATTCGTGCGCGTGATTTGTACTCACTACGTATATGAGAGAAACAATTAAATAATTAAAATTCATATCAAATTTCTATATTTTTATATTAATGCACAAGAATATCTAAAGAAACTGTATTCCGATGCAATTCTCATTTCATGTGGCTGAGTTGCAACGGACATTATTACACCTTGACATGGGAACTCTTTCGTGTCCCACAGGTGTACGTATAGACATTGGGCTCCGGCCAAATCGCACGTGCTCGCGTCGTGTACTGGATGAGTAAAGGAACTTATAAGATGAATATCAACAGAGAACATTATGAAAATATTTACCAGTAGAAAAATATCTGAAACATTAAAGGCCAAATATACGTAACTTCAGGGAAATTTTCGGGATTCTGAAAAATTCTGAAAAAAAAATCCAGTTAACCATGCAAAAATAAGTCTTAAACGAAGTAAACCTGAGCGGTAACTAACAAGACATTCTTGACAGAAAAATCCAAAGAATGAAAAATAATTCAGGTGTAGTTCACTTCAACAACAAGCTGAAGTTAGAAGACATAAATATGCTGTATAAAGTTCTTATATATTTATGTGCCCAGCACCTGCTGCTGTACCGGTTACCACGTAAGAATCCATCATGAATATTGCTGATATCAATTAAATCTTAACTAAATCTATGATTATAAAAAGTTATTAGGCTTGATTTTTGCTTCAAGTTTTGCCGAAAGTTACGTATATTGGGTCTTTAATTACATGATAAATTATCACAAATTGTCATTGAATGCACAACTGAGAGACGAGTGTCTAGATGCTGTGAACGGTAACATATAACCAAAAAAAATGTGTCAGTGTGACCCAAATGCCATCACTATAAAAAATGCATTTTCTGTGGTTTTATTTAAAATTGACAAGGCACTCAAATGTCGGTTATGACTTTTTCCTTTTTTTTGTGTGTGAAAATCATGCAACCCTTGCCAAACCAGAACTTGGCCTGCATTGTATCATCATACAACTTCGTACCAAATCACAGTCTATATCTTTATATTACATAAAATCTGTTTTATGTTTCATTTCTTAAAAATGTCCTTACCGTGAAAGTCCTTGTTAATTCAAATTGGTGATCTATCAATGTGTAACTGTTGATTTTGTTACAAAATATTCGCAGTAAATTTCTCAAAGTGACGTCAATTCGCTTCACTTTCCTCATGTCCCTTGCAAACTTTTAAAATCGCCATATAGGCTACCATATAAGAGAAAAGGCTTAGTAAAAAGTTATGTTAACCAAATGTTTTATCTACTTTTATCTTATACAAAGTGGTACCAACGCACTGAAATTGACAATTCGTGCGCACCGATTACTAAAACCTGCGAACAGATTGACAACTCGTGCGCACAGATTACTAAAACGTGCATACAGGTTGACTATTCGTGCGCACAGATTACTAAAATGTGCGCACAGATTGATAAATATATTACCCTGTCCCTTCGCGGGAAGGTTGCTGTTTGATATAAATATAATGGACAAGAACTACGGAGACTTGAGGATTTGTTACAGATATTTATGGATGTAAACTAAGGGGTTTAGAGTAATTTTATACTGTTTGTGTTTGTGGGCGAAGACAAAAAAATGCCCCCCCCCCCCCTCCTCCTAAATGGTCATACCTGTATGTACTTGAGCATCAACAGTTTACTCCATGGAGATGGAGATGTGCAGAAGATTATAAAGAGGCGCACCGTCGAAGAGACCGACATTTTATTTGGACTAAAAAAAGTAGATTTTTACGTCATTTTTTTTATTAAAATATAAAATGTTTTATTATTTCTTCTGTTTATTAAAATATACATTATGTGTACATAAAGTTTTGTCTACTGCCATGCAGTACTTCGTAGCTGCAACAAATTGCTTAAAGCAGTTACTAAAAATAAGGAGCCAGATTTAAATTGTAGCAATCACATGATACAAGAAGTGATGGGCCGGGGCTAAACGTCCGCATGAAGAGCAAAACCTTTTGTTTTTATAGACCTTTACCCGAGATTTGTACAAATGTTTTGTCCTTTCACGACTGGATCACAGGGACCTGACAATTTGTTACAGCTAGTTTTGGACCTAAACTATGGTGTTTAGAGTAATTTTACACTTTTGGGAGGTTTAGATTAATTTTCGATAAAAATGCCCCCTCAATGGTCTTAGCCTTTATGACCAGTAATTGAGGGGGCATTTTTATCGAAAACTGATCTGAACACCCCCCAGTGTGAAATTGTTTGTTCTAAACACCCTGGTTTAGGTACAAAACTATCTGTAACAAATTCTCAGGCCCCGGTTTCATCAACGTTCCTTAACTTAAGGAAATTCCTTAACTTAAAAATCTCCATAGGAAACCATTACAGAATTTAAGGGGGAAATCCTTAGCTAAGGAACTTTCCTTAAATTCTGTAATGCTTTCCTATGGAGATTTTTAAGTTAAGGAATTTCCTTAAGTTAAGGAACGTTGATGAAACCGGGGCCAGTTCCCTGTGAATTTACACGAGCAGTATGATTTCCTTATAAAACATATTATTAAATTGATACAAAAAGTATCATGTCCAGCTACAATTTAACATTGAACATGCTGACCTGGCCCTGGTTTCATCAACGTTCCTTAACTTAAGGAAACTCCTTAACTTAAAAATCTCCATATGAATGCATTACAGAATTTAAGGAGAAGATCCTTAGTTAAGGAACTTTCCTTAAATTCTGTAATGCTTCCCTATGGAGAATTTTAAGTCAAGGAAGTTAAGGAACGTTGATGAAACCGAGGCCAGTACTGAAGATCCAATCTCGCATTACCAGCAACACAATACAATGTATTATTTTTTTTAGATATTACTTCAAACTTTTAGATAATCATAAAGATTGTTCATGGAAATTAACACCTTTGATAATAATAAAAAATACAATAATGACGCATATGCAAAACATGGACTCCTGTTCATATAATTCTAGATATCGATTTATAAAGAGGCATTTGTTTTGCATGCGTACATTATAAGCTTCAACTTAAACCATTACAAAAAAGGTGTTTGTGTGGTCACGCCATTATGCATGATCCATGGTGTGCGTGATAAAAGTAATAATGTATGAAAATAGAATACAAATTTAGTCCTCGTGAAGCGGGAAAATTTAACTTCAGAATAAGATCGGTCGAAGTCTGGATCCGTTTTCTTTAAACTGATATTACTTATGGAAGACATGTCAAAAGATCAAAGGTAAATATTGCAAATGGATCTTGATTTTGTAACCAACCAAATGATAGTTTTAAATCAACTATAGCCTAGCCGCAAAAAAAAAAAAAAGAGTTTTTGGCCTGTGCACAAAATCCATGCTTGAGCATGAGAACAGTTTCATGAATACGCGCCGCGCATTACATGAAAATGTTACATATAGCCATTAATCAAAACTTCTTTCTACCATTCTTAGTACCGTTAAATCAGGGCTTCAGTCTTATTGTGACACTGTATACTTCAGGATTGGCATTAAAGGGGCATCTCGCGAAAGCCTAAATGCCTGTTCTTGAATATACATGACGTCTGCACTACTAATTATACTTTCCTGTTATTCCCATATTCAAAGTCCACTCAAAATGTCTATAATGACCACTTGCAAAATTGCATTCCTCGGGGAAGCCCAGATAAAAATAGCAGGGATGACGCAGCGTGAGGTGTGCCGCAATTTCCCTGATCGGTTTGACGGAAGGGGCCATACGGGAGGGGACGCGTAATGTATACGGCTGATGAAACAGAGACAAAGTCCGTGTATAAACTTATTGAATCACATTCACTTTAAAAATAGACATCAATTGCACACATACCGATATTCAAATGAAGAATAATTGTCGGCATATCGGCACCATATATCGACACTAGTAATTATCTATATTATATTTACCTGACCGAGGCCGGTACACATGGGTACGGAATACGGCCATGGTACAAACCTTAATTTATGTAAAAGGTAATTTTCACGAACCCAACTTTTCAGATGATTTTATAAAATGTATGTAGCATGCATTGAAAAGTACGAAAATAAAATGACATGAAATGTTTGCGATTTTTTTTACAACTCAATGTCTTGATGATTTTTTCAGAATATCTATATATATACAATGTACATTCATATTCATTTAAAATCTATCCAACTTTCAGCGTCTTCACACGTTAACACGTAGCACGGAATGCGAACATTTAAGTCCATACAATCATATAACGCACCATAATCTTAGCATGACTACGTGTATATCAGATTTGGAACTGTGGAAATACTTAATTATAACTACCCGTTATGAATATGTTATGATAATTCCGCTTTCTTTTTACATCTTTTTTTGTCGTCTTGTAAAGGGACGGTGCCTTTTTTTAAAAAAACCTGCAGGAATGGAATATACATATAGATATATGTTGTATATATTTTTTTTTTTTTTATTTTTTTTCCCGCGTTATGTATATATTTTCGTAACAAATTCAATACCGGGGTCGCAACCCAGTGATATTTGTACCTTCACTAATTTATAGATTAAGTATGAATATCACTTTTTTTTACGCGTACAAACATTTTTTTTCATTCTTTTTGTCCAAATTGAAGCCGTATGTACCTCGGTCGCACGTCCCGTTTTACAACGTAATCAAACGACTTTTTCTGTTATGATATATATTGTTTTTGAAAATGTCTTTCTATCCAGCAATATAATTAGCTCATACTGTTTTACTGGAACATAAGATTTTATAAAGGGAATATTATGAAACACACTTTTAAGTTTAAAATTACACACGCATTTTGTGCAACAGAAGACTAAAACAGTTTCCCCTTGGGTAGCCTCAAAACCAAATCAAAGCTTTATTTGTGCATGTTACCGTTACTCAGAAGAAATATGTAACATACACACAATAGAGCAGGTAGTTTCTCCTTTGAATACTTCCCATCTATCAATATGATTCCGTAACGCAGTCTTGCGTCATATTTTGACCATTCGGCAACTTTTCGCTTAGTAGTTGGGCCTTATAGCGGTGTAACGGTAATACAATATAGAGTGTTTACAATGGAAACGGCGCTCGCTGCGCATGCGTTGGTAGGTGGAAATCCCAAATCAGAACGTCTGGCCAGACGTTTTGGGATTCCACTAGTTATTTTGAAATGATTTATTTTATGAATACATATCAGCAAAATCCGATCGTCGTAGTCCATAAGAATACCCACTGGATATGTGTATGTAATATTTTGAAAAAAAAATAATATGAAAAAAACTTACTTTCGCGGGATGCCCCTTTAACGGGATGTGGATTTTGGAAAACTCAAAAGATCTTCTGATCAGTCTTGAGCAACTCCTTCTCAAAAATGTTTCGTCTATCAAAACATTTGATTTGTCCACCCTGTGCACTACCATACCACATACCAAACTGAAAGAACGTCTTCGGTCTCTCGTTATTAGAGCTTTCTGTTCCAAGAAAGGTGAACGGCGATACAAATACATGGTTGTGAGCTATCTTGGGGCATACTTTGTGAAAAACATAATAAAAGCTAGGTTGAAATATACTGAGGAAGATATAGCACGAAGGATAGAATTCCTGGTTGACAATATCTTTGTTGAGTTCGGAGGAAAGATTTTCCAACAGACTTTTGGCGTTCCAATGGTCAGTAACTGTGCCCCACATTTGGCTGACTTGTTTTATTTTCTTACGAGGCTGAATTTGTCGAGAACTAATCAGGACGGGTAACAAAAACCTTGCCAAATCTTTCAATTTCACTTCCATGTATATCGACGATGTGTTGTCTATAAACAAGAAGTTTGCTGACCTAGTCGATCGTATATACCCTACTGAACTTGAGATTAAAGACACAATAGGTTACTCTACATCAGCTTCTTACCTCGATCTTTACTTCAACTATGACCAACACGGGCAACTTACTAATAAGCTGTATGATAAACGTGACGATTTCGATTTTTCTATTGTAAACTTCCCTCCTCTTGATAGTAACATCCCTGCTTCTCCATCCTATGGTGTATAAATGGCGCAGCTGATTCGTAATTGTAGGGCTTGGTCTGAATATCGCGATTTTCGTGATAAATATCGACTGCTGATGAACAAACTTATATAATTACGGCACAGGGATTCGAGAGATGCAGGCTGGTAATTAAGACTATGCGGTTTTATGGTCGCCATTTTGATCGCATCGAGAACTATTCTGTATCTTTGTGCGATATGAAGATGGACGTTTATGAGTTTGCTTATTAGTGTGCTTACTTGTTGTGATTGACAATGTTGACTTGGTTCTCATTTTGAGGTTTGATACTTACTTCGATGTGACCTAAGATTTACACGGCGGGTGTCGTCGAAGAAGCAGAAGGCGCTTACTCTTCGCACAAAAAATCGACTATCAGACACGGAAAAAGAGAATTTCTGATTGTCGATTTTTTGTGAAATTTGATATCTATATATACATGGTTATCCTCCTCGCCAAATGTGCTTGTGATTTCTTCAACACATTTTCACGCAGCCAGCAAGTTAATATAGAAAAAATGACTAACTCTTTACTTGTTTTCAACGTTTTTTATGCCCTCGCCATGAAATATGGTGTTACCCATGGTAACGTAACCAGTTTATTTAAATAACTACGTATACTGATCCGATTGTCATCAAACTTCGCATACGTAAAAAGCACAAAGAACTTATTTCATATAGGGAAGAGGGCATTTATGTCTCACAGACATTTCTAGTTTTTCTTATAGTTTTCAAAGACAGTTTAGTTATTGCTACATCATCATGTTATAGTATGAATCATTTAAAACGGGTAACGTCATATCCCAATTTTTGTAAAAATGAATATGCAAATTAAATAGCATATATTAATATGTTTCGTGTCATAAATGGAAAAATATATGTGGCCTAGACCACAGGGACCTGAGAATTTGTTACAGCTAGTTTTGGACCTAAACTAGGGTGTTAGAATAATTTTACACTTTCGCGGGGTTTAGATCAATTTTCGATAGAAATGCCCCTCAATGGTGTAAAACTACTCTAAACACCCCAATCTAGGTCCAAAACTAGCTTTAACCACGGACTTAGATAGCAATCTTAGTCCGTGCTATAATACACTCTCAGGTCCCTGTGGTCTAGACCTATCTGGAAGAGCTGTTGGTGTATATATATGATAAGTTAAGTTAAGTTAAGTTAAGTTTATTACCAGAACAGGATTATTTATCCCCTACTCTGGTCTCAAAACATACAATATATATATACATGATATTCCATATAATAAATATAGTATGTACATATCAATTAATATTTGTTTAGTTAAAGTTCCGTAATCTTACTAGTAAAACAGTTCATATTGATATATCAGCTCTATAATTATAAATAATTTCTTGGTTTTCCCAGAATTTATCTATAGTCTATTTTTGAAACAGTTTGTGTTTGGAGCAGATACAACAGTCTCTGGTAAAGAGTTCCAAATACGTGCTTCGAATTCTCTTAAAGTGAAGTAATTACTTCTGAGCGAAGAATTTGCTCGTTGTGGAAAGAGTTTTTTAGTGTTTATTCTTGTGCTATGTTAGGCCTAAATGAAATGTGGTTTTTGAGAGGTGAATACTTACAGTGTAAGACGGGTGACTTTGTCAGTTTATTATTGAAAAGAGAATGATAAGGATGTGTAGATACATATTATATGTGTACCACAGACTTACATAGCAATCCAATCCAATTCCGTGGTAGATACATATAAACGTGTATGGTACATTCAGGACATGTACATGTGTATGTACGTCCCTCGGTAAGATAGTGTAAAATCAGACACGTATAAAACCACGTCTTTGGTAAAATAAAAAAAACGTACACACATACACTTCTGAAATGAAGATATCTTTTACACGAAGTTCCTGATATTACCATTTTTTATAGGAAATATATCTAGTAACTTATTCAGATGTGTGCCTCGGCTAGGTCCTTAAATTTAAATAACATGTAATTTTCGCGCGAAAAATAATGCATTCGGAACCTTTCAAAATTTTATATCGATTATACGAACACACGCGAAGACTACAGAATTATACAAAATGGCGCCAGGCATGAAAACATTGCCATGCTGAAAGTGTCAGCGTGACGAAAATAACAATTTTATGGTACATACCAGCCAAATATACATACATGGTGAGGAACTTGAACTGTTCATAAGCTTATCTATTTGAGAACCAAATATGTCTCCAAAAGTTCACTGTCAGAGTGTCAGGGATCTTCGAACACTGTAAATTGTAATGGACATCGGACTTGTGAAATGTAACGTGATGTCGAGTTGCTGACACTGGTTGGTGTCCTTTAGCAAGGGCATAAGGCCTGCATTATCACTTGATTCCAGAAGTTTAATGCAATCGATAACTTCGTTTGTCCATGATAAATTTGAATTCATTGCTTACTTTAATCCATTTTCAAATGATGATGCAACTGAATTTCAAAGGACAGTGGCCTGATATAATTTGTTACAGGAAGGCCAAGTTTGGACCAAATGTGAAGCTCTAAAACCACGCATTAGGTCCAAAACTCTCCGTAACAAAGTGTCTAGACCCTGTGAGGTCTAGTGCATCAATTTGTTGCACTCAGCTTAAATGGCTATGGCTACAACATGCCTGGTGTTTTCTGAATCGGCTGCATGCAGTTAAATTAAACCAAAGGTTTTTTTTCTCACAAAATTACCTATAGGGGACCTACTTTTATCAATAACACTGACAAGTCTATGATCTGTTTTTTGTCCTCCATTCTGTAACTTTAGGCTGGTTTATTTCTGTATTATGGGTAGATTTAGAGATGGCTTTGGTGTGTTTCTCCTAATTACAATTAGGCCTATAGGCTATAGCTATATGTTGTGTGTAAATATAAGCAGAACAATTTTACAATACATTAATCATATAGCTCGTTGAAATGGATGTTTTTGATTTTCAGATAATTTGAGGTAAACAAGATGGATACCGATTTTTTGGGGGCCATAAGAGATGAAATTGCTCTGGAAGGATTAGATGGTAAGAAACTGATTGATGTCTAATATTTATTAATGTTATTCAGTTTATTAAATTGGACAAAAATGTAACTTACATGTATCTTAATTCAACTTTGCTTTCATCAGATTAAGAATATATTCCTACATTCATTCATGAGATGACACTTATTCAGCAAATGTTTTATTAAATATTAGTTCATAGTTTGATTTCTTTATTAATTTGAAAACATTATATTGTTTTCTCGTCTTTTATAAAGCCATGAAATTTAATTACATGTAATTCAGTTACTTTTGACATTAAATTTTTGCACATTTTGTTTTTGTTATGTAAATGTGGATATTTTCAGGTATAAGCATCGAGTCCCTCTGGATGAGGTTGGCCGCAAGACAGAATTTTCCCATCAAATTAACTGACAAGTCGAAAGCGTACCTGTGGAGGTGTCTGGTCACACTACAAGGCCTGGAGTACTATGAGATCCCGGAGCTTCGACCACCTTTAGTTGTTTACAATAGCCTAGAATCTTTTGACCCAGACTCGGGGCGACTCATTGAACTAGTAAGTTTCATGTGTCTATACCATAATAGGAATGGTTCTTCAAGCCATTGTGATAAATAGTTTTCAAACTCTCATTGGGATTCTTGAATCTTAAAGCTCCTCAATGGGGGTCTGCATGACTCCCATTCGGAAATGTTATTGGGGTGAAAACCTGTGACAAAATTTTTATGTCAATTAAATCTTTTTGAGTCATATGTTATTTTGTGTCCTTATATTAGGTACTATTTAGGATTGTTTCATTCTCTGTTATCAAAATACTAATTTACTTTCTTATACAGGTACTTGTAGTTTGAGCGAATTGTATAAAAGTTAGCATCATTGATCATTGTTGCATATTGAAAGCATGAATGCATCTTGAAGATCCTCTATTCCTCTCTCCCTCTTGTGGTCTTAAGCTTCAAGTACTACATATGGAATATGACAGCAGGAAACCGGGGATAAATAAATAAAATTGAAAATTGTGCATTTATGTCAAATCTAGGTAGTTATAAACTCAAACTTGTTTGTCAAAAAATTTTACATTTTCATGCAATCTAGAATTAATATCCAGAAACTTTTTCATGCAGATTTGGGTAAAAACGGTTGTGCATGTGAAATCAAAAGTACAAAAATCGGGATTATATTGAACTGATGTTTAAGATGAAATCATCAGATGTTAAAAAATAGGAATAGTAAATAAAGCAATCTCATAGTCTGAAATTGTTTAATTTTATGGTACAAAGTCGGTAGTCTCCCTTCTATATAGAGAGGGTTGGCAAGTATGCAAATCGACCTGTGGGCTATTATTAAACAAATGATGAAAAGGTACACCTGGGATGACTCCCTAGGTGACTTGCACTAAAATTATCATAAACTAATAATGCAGTTACATTAAGTACAAATAGAAATGTTTAGTTAGCTGTTGATTTTAAAATATACTATTACTAGCTTTTAAACTCAAATTGCAAATACTTGGCAAAACCTGGATAATATATATAATTATTAAGTTTGCTACAGTATCCAATTTATTTTTTACTAATATTAATACTTCATCCTGTTTAGAACAGTTATATAGTTTGCTGTTGATATTAAAATATACTATTGCTTGCTTTTAATTTCAAATTGCAAATACTTGGCAGAGCATGGATGATAAATTTATCAATGAAATTCGCTATATTATCCATTTTTTTTGACTACCGGTAATACTTTATCCTGTTTAGAACGGTTATATAAAGCTTAAATGTGTTTGTGTTGATAGGAACAGGTTCCAGCAGATCCATATCCCATTAACATTGTATGCAAAGATGGTATATATGGATCATGTGCGATGTTTGAAACCCGGAAAAATGTGACAGCTTTGGTGAAAGCAGACGGAGAAAAACCAGCGGTTACCCTAGAGGAAGCTAGAACCACGTCAGTATTAAAACTTTCTTTTATATTCTCTGAACTCTGATTTTAGCCCACCATCATCTGTTAGTCGGCTATTCAAATCACCCTTCATCCATGGTTTGTCGTCTGTCTGTCCTTAAACTGTTTTTGTTACCACTATTTCTTGAGAAGTACTGGACATATTCTCAAATTTCTTATTAAGATTACCCTTAATTGGTCTCTAGTTGTATACTGTCCCATTTTCTGACTGAAGAAATACTGGATTGATCTTTCACAAATTTCATGTACCAGGTAGGTTCCCCTGGGCATCAAACCTGTTTGTTATTTCTTTTTGAAGTAATTATAAACGTTTAGTAAGTTACATATATATATTATATATACGGTATGTGTCTTGAAAATATTTATATTGTTGATTAGAATCACTCAAGGTTTATAAAGAACCAGATTATTTGATGGTTTTAAAGTTTCAGTTTGGAATTCATATCGCTGTATCTATTTGCTGTATGATTTGGTATTTCTGATATTGATTTATGTTTTTGATTTAGCTGGGGTGAGAAGCTGGTGAGTGTGGCCTCCTAGGAGATTATATCGCTGTATCTGTATGCTGTATGATTTGGTATTTTCTGATATTGATTTATGTTTTTGATATTTAGCTGGGGTGAGAAGCTGGTGATTGTGGCCTCCCAGGAGATTATATCGCTGTATCTGTATGCTGTATGATTTGGTATTTTCTTATTTTAATTTATGTTTTTGATTTAGCTGGGGTGAGAAGCTGGTGATTGTGGCGTCTCAGGAGATTCGTGGGAATGCTATTTGTGGACATCTGTACGACCCTACTCACAACTGGTCCGTGATGACCCATGCTTACTGCATTCTGGAGAGAATCGGCAGGTAATATATCCCTAGGTGATGAAATAGAACCATATTGTTGGCAACTGATTCTCCATGATACAAAGGTCAAGTATTTGCGTTAAAGAGGTACACCTGAATTAGGGATTCACATGAATTCCAGATTAGCTTTTATAAGGATGGTATTCAGAATGCTTCAAGTTACCTAAAATCTCTTTGACGATGGAATGTGTAGAATATAAGGATGATAAGAGAAAGTTTCACAATTAAAGGGAGATAATTTATCTAGAAACTTTAGGTACAATTGCACTACCGATTTAACCAGTTGAACTGGTTAAACGTGGAGCGAAAACACCAGGCACAAATTTGGATCGAGGCTGACCTCTGGAAAATCTGGCACGTGTAATTTGAGGGATTCAGACAAACTGCCGAAACTAAATTACTGACTATCGTTAGCATGTGTTAATTATTTTCTTAAACAATGTCAATCCAGATGAAGATGAAAATATGTAAAGATATGTTCTATAATGTAGTGGACATGTGAAATAACAGCATTTTATTCTTTGTATATCATTAATTTCTCCTCCAAAACTGTGGATTTTTAGCTCTGCCTATAGTTCGGTCCAAGTCCGGTTGTTTATCGTGGAATATTTTTGTGCCGGTTCAACGTGTAGCATGAATGTACCCTAGATGATGATTAGAGAAAGTTTCACAATTAAAGGGAGATAATTTACCTAAAAAATGAGATAATTAGACCTGACGCTTCAATATGAATTCTAAGTTAGTAAATCTTGAGAATATTCTCTAAAAGGCATTATCCCATTTGTATTGAGCATTTCAAAAATAAATCTGTGAAGCTCAGTGTGGAATGAAACTTCAATTGTTAGCAGTAAGGAAGTGATGCATTTTAAGTATATAAAGTGTACATGATTATTTTGCTCAGTTTTATAGGCAATAGTGTATTATTTTCCCAAAATAAAAATTAAGAATATTCCCAATTTAGATAAAAAGAATTTTATCTTTTTCTATTTCTTAAAGGATTGAGCTTTTTAGATTTTTTTTTAGTTTAAAACACTTAAGTGTCTCTTACCCTTGATTGTTTTTTAAGTCTTTGCACAATTCTGAGTGCCTTTTTTATGGTCATTGTGCAATATCTGTATGTCACAGTTCAGTGGTTATATGTGGGTTTTTTCAGGTTGCGGTTCAATGGTTATAATGTGTTTTTTCCAGGTCGGGGTTCAATGGTTTTATGTGTTTTTCCAGGTCTTGTTTCAATGGTTATTTGTGTTTTTTCCAGGTCAAGGTCCAATGGTTAAATGTGCTTTTTCCTGGTTGTGGTTCAATGGTTATTTGTGTTTTTTCCAGGTCACGGTACAATGGTTATATGTAATTTTTCCTGGTTGTGGTTCAATGGTTATTTGTGTTTTTCCAGGTCACGGTACAATGGTTATATGTAATTTTTCCTGGTCGTGGTTCAATGGTTATATTTGTTTTTCCAGGTCACGGTACAATGGCTGTATGTCCGTGGGTCCCTTCAGCCTACAGGTGTTCAGTATGCCTCCTAAGACCATGTTCTACCATACCAAAATTCTGGTGAAGTTAGGACTGGTCAAAAAACAAGTGAGTGTTTATTTAAATCGTTTAGTGAATAAAATGTAAATCACTACATTTATAAGATGGTCCAGCTGTCGGGCCAAACCTTATTTATTTTTGTGGAAGTGGTTTTGTGATCTCCACCTTGGGTATGTTTCGTACCATATATTGCTGTCCAGCTTAAAGCTTAAAGGTCTCTGGTATCTTTTTTGAATAGAAATTGAAATGTTTCGATTTTCTATACATTCAGATTTAAGCATAACAATGATTGAGAAAATGTAGAAAGTCCTATACAAGTGTGATGGTTTTCTATAGAGGTATGTGAGCTGTCATTGTAAAGTATGTACCCTGTTACAGAGCTTAACAGTGGTGGATATAAAACACAAACAACAGATTCGCCGAATCTTCCACCTGGAGCGGTTCTACAAGGAGATCCAGTCCAAGTACAGTATACTCCTTATGCAGGCTTGTAACTACCTGGCCAACTGTCCTAATCATCGAGATCTCGCTAGCACCATACGCGAGCACCTGGTAGGTTGTCTTTTGACCGGGTTATATCGCATGATAGAACTGACCATTAATATGTTTCAGTGAAAGTGTCTAGAGTTACAGTGACGTGTCGTAACATATTTAACCTGTTTTGTACTTAAAGTTCAGTCAAAATGCCATCAAATGTTATTTTCACGGCATGTGATTACCCTATCTAGTCAATCTCCTGACGTTGAGACAAAGATTATATGTTGGGTCCCTCGGCTTAATACAGGAAAAGCAATGTAATATCAAAGCAATGTATTACCAAAAATGTTCCTGTGTTTGCATAATTAGGAATTCCATTTCATGTCCAAACACATTCACTACATTTTTATTGAAGAGTTTTTCGTTGTGCATATTAGTGATTGGGTCTGTCAAGTTTTGAGCGGAAAAACAGAATTAGAGACATCTAGCGATAGCCTCTGTAACTACTGTAAATATGGGAGACAACTTCTGTAGTATCTGGTGCTTCTCAGAGTATAAGGCTAGAAGATCATCAATTTAGAACGGTTAAATATAACCTGCATTACAGTATTACATGGGTTTAATACGCAAAATTACATGACATCAATATATTCACTGGATAACACTACATTATGTAAGGGAGAATACTCTTGTAAGGCATCTTTATAACTGCAGGCAATAGCATTATTTAACCTTACATACTGAAACTGTGCGAGTCCATCGTTTGATTTTGTGAGGTTTAAATGTGACTTTGTGGTGAATGGGTTACGACATAGTTGAGTCATATCTTTCATTTTCACAGATTTGTCAATTTGTGCACCTTTGATTATTGTAGGAAGTAGACGCTACCTTGTTTAAGAAGTTGTACTACACCTACCCGAATTTCCTACGTGCTGAAAGACTTACATACAGAGACATGTTTCCAGAGGCTCCCGAGGAGGAGTATATGTGCAAGTAAGTAGATCTAGTGTTACAGCCATAAGTAAGTAGATCTGGTGTTACAGCCACAAGTAAGTATGTCTAGTGTTAGAGCTACAAGTAAGTAGATCTAGTGTTACAGCCACAAGTAAGTTTTTCTGGTGTTAGAGCCACAAGTAAGTATGTCTGGTGTTACAGCCACAAGTAAGTATGTCTAGTGTTAGAGCTACAAGTAAGTAGATCTAGTGTTACAGCCACAAGTAAGTTTTTCTGGTGTTAGAGCCACAAGTAAGTAGATCTAGTGTTACAGCCACAAGTAAGTATATCTGGTGTTAGAGCCACAAGTAAGTAGATCTAGTGTTACAACCACAAGTAAGTATATCTGGTGTTAGAGCCACAAGTAAGTAGATCTGGTGTTACAGCCACAAGTAAGTAGATCTAGTGTTACCGCCACAAGTAAGTAGATCTGGTGTTACAGCCACAAGTAAGTAGATCTGGTGTTACAGCCACAAGTAAGTAGATCTGGTGTTACAGCCACAAGTAAGTAGATCTAGTGTTACAGCCACACGTAAGTAGATCTAGTGTTACAGCCACAAGTAAGTAGATCTAGTGTTAGAGCCACAAGTAAGTAGATCTGGTGTTACAGCCACAAGTAAGTAGATCTGGTGGGCTGCCACAAGTAAGTAGATCTAGTGTTACAGCCACAAGTAAGTAGATCTAGTGTTACAGCCACACGTAAGTAGATCTGGTGTTACAGCCACAATTAAGTAGATCTGGTGTAAGAGCCACAAGTAAGTAGATCTAGTGTTACAGCCACAAGTAAGTAGATCTGGTGTTACAGCCACAAGTAAGTAGATCTGGTGTTACAGCCACAAGTAAGTAGATCTAGTGTTACAGCCACAAGTAAGTAGATCTAGTGTTACAGCCACAAGTAAGTTGATCTGGTGTTACAGCCACAAGTAAGTAGATCTAGTGTTACAGCCACACGTAAGTAGATCTAGTGTTACAGCCACAAGTAAGTAGATCTAGTGTTACAGCAACAAGTAAGTAGATCTGGTGTTACAGCCACAAGTAAGTAGATCTAGTGTTACAGCCACAAGTAAATATGTCCAGTGTTACAGCCACAAATAAGTAGATCTGGTGTTACAGCCACAAGTAAGTAGATCTAGTGTTAGAGCCACAAGTAAGTAGATCTGGTGTAAGAGCCACAAGTAAGTAGATCTAGTGTTAGAGCGACAAGTAAATATGTCCAGGTTTGTGGACAAATAAATACACTAGTACGTCACATCATGAGGAAGAGCCAATAACATAATAGTATTCTGAGACTTCTATAGAAAACCGATTCCGCAGTTATGAAACTACATGTATGTTGTTTTATCTTGTCTATGTTTGACTCGGAGACTGCCCCTATTCTTCGAATTGTTTTATATGACTGAAATTAGAATATTTCCATGATTGCTTCAGATATCCAGGTTAGATATTGTGTTAGAGTAAACTTCATTAGCTGTACATGCGACATATAATAAAAACTTTCAAACTGTTCATTTATTTTAATCAAGGGTAAAGTTTTCGTTTTTTGACCTTAGGAATATTGCTCTATAGAAATCAATGTTAGATTTAGGACATTTTATAAGGGAGATCTTCTTTGATATTTGATTATAAGAGGGTTTGTTTGACAAAGTGTTACTATGGTGTGCTGACCATTCCAACAGGAATCGACTCTCCGAGAAGATGGTTCACAGTATCACCATGCTTCAGCATCCGTCTGTGAAGAAAGAAGACAGCGAGGAAGAAGGCGAGGACGAGGGGGAGGAAGATGGAGCAGGTGCCACTGGGACCGATTTGTCTAGTAAAGCAAGACTGGGTAGGTAGTATCTGGAGTATCTCTGAATTATAGATTTACTGTAAAACCCAGCTATACAGTAAAACTCCACTTTGATTTTGTGGGGATTTGATCAATAGTTCGAGAAATACATGGTATGCGAATAATCCAAGGTTGGTTGAATATACACAAACTTGGTCCGGACCAGACAAACTGTTTGATGAATGGAGGGTAGTTGAGTAATCAGGGTTTTACTGTACATATTCATATTTAATGTTTGCTTGATTGTTAGAGTGGCTTTAAGTCGGCTTTACTTTGGATTACATCTTTTATTCCTTTGCCAATATATCTAATGCTGATGTAGATGTAGATGACTCTTCTGAGCAGCTGTTAACACAGCCCTATAAACAGGAGTAGAATTGAGTTTCCAGGAACTTCTTAAGAAATCACCGGTAGAAAAAAATATAGATCATGTATCTCACAGCTGTTAAGAGTCTTCAACCACATATTTGTTGTTTTAACTCATTCACCCCTGAAATTTTAAAATGAACTATTCCAACGTTTGAATTGGAAGAGTTAAAATGTGTCTTCAGGGGTAGAATGAGTTTAAACGCTTGCAACTCATTTGAGGATGTTATATTTGTTGTTTCTGTCGGTCAGTCATTTGTACAGCATCTGGATTAGACTTTGTGTTAAGCTCCATTTCTTATCAAGCTAAAAGATGTGGTCTTAAAAAGTACAACAGTGGAACCCACTTATTATGATATTGGCTATTATCTATATTATCAGTATGATGTCAGAAATCAATAAAGAGTTTAACATTATTGTCATAAACAACTAAAGACAACTCCTTTATTATCAATATATGCCATTTTCATTGAAAAGAATGTTTGATTATTGTTTTAAAGTAATATTTTTGCTTTTTCAGTTTATATTGTTTTATGCATGTCATAATAGGTGGGCTCCATTGTATAACATCTTGCTGATATAGGACAGTGCTGTGTCAATTGATGCATTTCTTTCACATTTGATTGTAACTATTCGTAATTTTGTGTGAACTTTGTAACCATTGGTAATTTTGTGTGAATTTTCAGAATAGACAGGGTTCTGTAGTAACATGAGAAATTGTGATAATCTGAATGTAAGGCGGTGTTTTCATTGTAGAAAAATACGAGTGGGTTTACGAGAGATCTACACTTCGGCAGTGTTATGATGCCATCAGAAATGTGGGTACGGAGGGAGTGACTCAAATAACCCTGGCAAAGATACTCGACCTCAGTGACAACATGGCGCGTGTTCTCATAAAAAACATGATTCGCATGAACATGGTTGATCAAATCCTGAAGGAAGAAGGCAAGCAGAAGGTCAAATTGTAAGTGTTCAAAGTCGTTCAATAGGGCAGGCTGATTCTGAATGTAACTCATTTCTTTTTTGCACCGTTTCTAAGAAAATGCCGACATTTTAGTTAGCCCTTACTTGGTAATAAGGATGGCTCTCGATAGGTATAAAAAGCTCATTGTCAAACCGGTCCATTTAAATACTGTCTTACAATGCGATTCAATGCTCTGTGCACCAGGCAAATGATTTAAATAATCAAATGCACTCACGTGAAAATTTTGGAAGACAACACTGCTAAGCTGGTTGTAATTTACTCGTCACCAAGCAGAAGAAAAACTAAAATGTCAGCACTTGGTTTAGATACGAGACAGCTGGAAGAGATTTTCACAGAGGAACATATCAAAACAGTAAAGGCTCAATTGATAGCCTTTTAATTTGCATTGTCAGATCTAAGTATTCGTAGGATAACAAAAGATTGATTAAATGTAAAATTTTTGGTTTGTTTTTTCAAATTTTACCTTATTTAGAGAACTGAAATGACAAATCTCCACAAACATTCTAATATAAAACAATATGATTGGGACATGAAAAATGTGTCTGATTTGATCATGATGTTTGGCCATGAAATGTAAACCTTGCAAAATAAGCTCACTTTATAATAATTTGTTTGTTATATAGTATACAAGTGAAAATCTGTTTTTATTGTGCTCGTTCTTTCTAGTTTTATAGCTAAGGAACATCGACTCCAGAGTAAGATTTATCAAGAATTCTTGGAAGAAAAAGAAAAGCTCTTCCTGAAGAAAGATCTGTCTTCTGGATCTGGTGATCAGGGCTCAGGTATGCTGATTGTTCATATATCATAAGTGTTAACCTTTCATACCTTCAATGAGGGAGATCTCCCTCACTCCATATTTCCAATGAGGGAGAAAGTGCGTGAAATGCGACTGGAACTGCATTGCTCAATTTGTCTTTTCCATTTTATGTATCAAAATAACTTCAAAAAGTATTC
Organism: Mimachlamys varia; assembly: GCA_947623455.1. Taxonomy (NCBI): domain Eukaryota; kingdom Metazoa; phylum Mollusca; class Bivalvia; order Pectinida; family Pectinidae; genus Mimachlamys; species Mimachlamys varia. Next base: position 37,630,148 of record OX392534.1, read on the forward strand.
ATTTGATCCATGGGTTGACATGTACTTGAGAAAATTTTGATCCAATTTTAAATAATGGTATAAGTATAAGAAAGCCTCAGATGGTTTGTATTTCAGGGTTTCAAAGTCATCGTCATGGTTACCATTACTATTTAATATAATTAGTCATCTAATTTAGTGACATCACTCTGTCATTACTATTTCTTTATAAATTTAATCAAACTTTATGCAAAAATCAAATTTCAAAATATTTTGAATGATTTCTACAGAGTGTCAAGGTCGCCATTGCTATTTGTAGAAGTTTGTCAAACTGTCACACTAATTAGCATATTAGCAGGGATTGGCTGGTTTTATTTCTATTTGAAATAGGTAAGGAATAGAAGTCTGCTGTCTCACTAATACTTTAATAATGAAACTGACGTTTATGGGTACAATATTTAAATAGATTCAAGTCCATTTAAATAAGAATGAAATCAGGGGTCAATTGAGGATAAATTTCATTGCTGTTGGTTATTCATTATACTCGTTTGATAAAATTTATACTATGAAAATAAACAAAAATAAATTACTGTTACTGTACATCTTTAAATGGTAATCTTATTTTAGCCTGTTTTGCGCTGGAAAATTTTTGCTAATTAATATTGCGTTAATTTCAATTTCTGTTCATTGCTTTCTATGGCACGTACTGTGGTTGTGCCCAATTTGTAATTGTGCTTATCTGTTTGAATCGGGTTATGTGCTGAAGTCTTGAGTGTGCAAAAGTTTACAGTATTCTTATAACAAAACTTAAATAAAAACTTTCAGGACCATCCCAATCAAACGCCACAACTCCAGCTCAAGCTAACAATACTGAAACTATGGACGTATCGGTCCGTGGTGATGTGAACACCAGTTATAATGGAATAAAACAGGAGGATTCACAGTGTGAGACCACAGTCATCCGAAGTTGTGAAAACTTACTGGCCGTGAACGAGGTTAAAGAAGGGGTGAAAAAAAAGGTGAAGTTCCGAACGAGGCGGAATATGGCAAATGACCAGAGATCACAGCTAGGTAAGTTTGATGGGATTTTAGTTACTTTTTGATTTTATCTGAAGAACCAATTTAACCAGTGAAAGTTTTGTAAAAGGATGGGACAGAATTATACGAACCTAGTCAGTCCTGTACAAACAAGTCAAGAAAGAATTTAATCCGTCAGATGGATATTGGGCAAAGTATTACAAAATGTTACCTGTAATACATATGTACATCTTACTTCTTACCACAAATTGAGGAATTTGAAACATTTTTTATTGTATTTATGTCGTTTTTTTTTTTTTAAATTTTCCAAGTGCTTGGAAATTGTGTTCAAACAAGCTTTTACAGCTTATGTTTGGCCATGAATGCAAATAATCAACTGCAAACAGGACCTAATTAACACTGAAATGATTTGTTTATTCTGCAGAGACAACACTGACAAGTCGACATCTGAAAAGAATGTCCATGATACTTGAAGCAGTAGAAAAGGATAAAGTGTTGGAGAAAACCCACACCTTCATCAAGGTAAAAGTACAGGTACCAGGTGTTAAACCCACACCTTCATCAAGGTAAAAGTACAGATACCAGGTGTTAAACCCACACCTTCATCAAGGTAAAAAGTACAGATACCAGGTGTTAAACCCACACCTTCATAAAGGTAAAAAGTACAGATACCAGGTGTTAAACCGACACCTTCATCAAGGTAAAAAGTACAGATACCAGGTGTTAAACCCACACCTTCATCAAGGTAAAAGTACAGGTACCAGGTGTTAAACCCACACCTTCATCAAGGTAAAAAGTACAGGTACCAGGTGTTAAACCCACACCTTCATCAAGGTAAAAAGTACAGATACCAAGTGTTAAACCCACACCTTCACAGATACAAGGTGTAAAACCCACACCTTCATCAAGGTAAAAGTACAGATACCAGGCATTAAACCCACACCTTCATCAAGGTAAAAAGTACAGGTGTAAAAACCCACACCTTCATCAAGGTAAAAAGTACAGATACCAGGTGTAAAACCCACACCTTCATCAAGGTAAAAAGTACAGATACCAGGTGTTAAACCCACACCTTCATCAAGGTAAAAGTACAGACACCAGGTGTTAAACCCACACCTTCATCAAGGTAAAAAGTACAGATACCAGGTGTTAAACCCACACCTTCATCAAGGTAAAAGTACAGACACCAGGTGTTAAACCCACACCTTCAAGGTAAAAAGTACAGACACCAGGTGTTAAACCCACACCTTCAAGGTAAAAAGTACAGATACCAGGTGTTAAACCCACACCTTCATAAAGGTAAAAAGTACAGATACCAGGTGTTAAACCCACACCTTCACAGATACAAGGTGTAAAACCCACATCTTCATCAAGGTAAAAAGTACAGACACCAGGTGTTAAACCCACACCTTCACAGATACCGGTTGTAAAACCCACACCTTCATCAAGGTAAAAAGTACAGATACCAGGTGTTAAACCCACACCTTCATCAAGGTAAAAGTACAGACACCAGGTGTTAAACCCACACCTTCAAGGTAAAAAGTACAGATACCAGGTGTTAAACCCACACCTTCATAAAGGTAAAAAGTACAGACACCAGGTGTTAAACCCACACCTTCACAGATACCAGGTGTAAAACCCACACCTTCATCAAGGTAAAAAGTACAGATACCAGGTGTTAAACCCACACCTTCACAGATACAAGGTGTAAAACCCACACCTTCATCAAGGTAAAAGTACAGATACCAGGTGTTAAACCCACACCTTCACAGATACAAGGTGTAAAACCCACACCTTCATCAAGGTAAAAGTACAGATACCAGGTGTTAAACCCACACCTTCATCAAGGTAAAAAGTACAGACACCAGGTGTTAACTCTTTCCGTACCGTGATTCCGGTCCGGGTTCCGTTCCGGAAGTCATTACTAGGCTCACCCCCAGACGTTTCGGCCAAAATGACGTCTCTTTGTTGTGTTTGCGTAGTGGATATTATGCCAAAATAATGCAGGTAAATGTAAACCAATGCTCATTTCGGTTCTTCTATAGTTAGAAGACATAAATAGCTTTATTTTCGCAGCAATATTTTCGTCAGATGTGGTACCGCTATGTATAGCTAAAGCATTCGCCGTCATGAGATGTTTATATTGGTGATGACACTTCGCAGTATCTCGCGGGAAATTCAATCTAAATGGGTCACATGACAGAAAATGTGTACTTAACGCCTGTCTTATTGATTGTTATAAACTGACGCAGTCGATTTTGTGTAAAATGTTATTCGTCAACTCATCTGTCGGCTGCTGTACCCAGCTAATCAAAAATTATGTAACGTCAAGTAGCTTGTCGTCTGTATACGACAACGGGGATGAGACGTCACGTTTGTTTGTCGTCTGTATACGACAACGGGGAGGAGACGTCACGTTTTTTTGTCGTCTGTATACGACAACGGTACGGAAAGAGTTAAACCCACACCTTCATCAAGGTAAAAAGTACAGACACCAGGTGTTAAACCCACACCTTCACAGATACCAGGTGTAAACCCACACCTTCATCAAGGTAAAAAGTACAGATACCAGGTGTTAAACCCACACCTTCACAGATACCAGGTGTAAACCCACACCTTCATCAAGGTAAAAAGTACAGACACCAGGTGTTAAACCCACACCTTCATCAAGGTAAAAAGTACAGACACCAGGTGTTAAACCCACACCTTCATCAAGGTAAAAAGTACATATACCAGGTGTTAAACCCACACCTTCATCAAGGTAAAAAGTACAGACACCAGGTGTTAAACCCACACCTTTATCAAGGTTAAAGTACAGACACCAGGTGTTAAACCCACACCTTCATCAAGGTAAAAGTACAGACACCAGGTGTTAAAACCCACACCTTCATTTAGGTAAAAAGTACAAATACCAGGTGTTAAACCCACACCTTCATAGATACCAGATGTTAAAACCCACACCTTCATAAAGGTAAAAAGTAGAAATACCAAGTGTTAAACCCACACCTTCATAGATACCAGGTGTTAAAACCCACACCTTCATTAAGGTAAAAAGTACAAATACCAGGTGTTAAACCCACACCTTCATAGATACCAGGTATTAAACCCACACCTTCATAAAGGTAAAGAGTACAAATACCAGGTGTTAAACCCACACCTTCATTAAGATAAAAGTACAGACATCAGCTATTAAATTGAATGTTGCCAATGTTTTAGTTTTTATTACACTGAAATTTTAATCCTTCAGGGCTTACTTCATGTGCCTCAGAGACTGTATAGAAAATTGAACGTTTGAATCAGTGTAAAATGAGATTATTTTATTTGTGTTGTTAAAACATTATATGCATTGTATGACTTTATAAAGAAGAAAAATGATCTTTAATTCAGATGATTCGAGAACGAGAGAAAAGCGAAGGCCTTGACTGCATTATTGACAAGAAAACTTTTGACCGGCTTGCATTGTTGCTGGTGAAACAGAAAAAAATCAGAATCTTCAAAACCTCCTTCCCAGAGAGTAACAACGAACAGTTGAGAGAGGTGAGTGAAAAATGGAACATCTTGAATATAGTCCAGACAATTCTCTCTGAATGATTTGGACCCTGTAACCATTCTGTCAGTCTGTGTGTCCACAAATTATTTTCTGGCCAATAACGGCTGATATGTCGGGGGAGGGTTCACAGGGGATTACCCTTTATTACGTTAACGGTTTCTGTTCTAAATGTAGAAAGAATGAAATGAAACAGTTGTTAATGACCAAACTGTGTAGGGATTGTATCTATTATCAGAAGTGAAAACCTAAACTGGATTTATTGGAAGCTAAATTTCTTTTTCTGATTGGCCGAAACATTTTATGGTTGAGTATTATTGTTTGCATCCTACAAGTCTACTTCTGTATTAAGGATTTCTCTTTTGAATTGTTTTGTAATGAAATCATACTGATGAGCTTTTGTGACTTCAAATTAAGACAAGAATTGTAAATGAATGGCAATGATGTTTGGGATAAACAGGATGTTTTCCAGACTGGGGGGCTGGATATCACAATCTCAACCCAGGGAGTAAGATTGCCGATTGCCAGACAATAAGAATCTTGTCCGGAGGGTTGAGATTATTGCTGAGTGCCAGACATTAAGAATCTTGTCCGGAAGGTTGAGATTTTTCTGTTCTACTCCTAAAGAGGAGAAAGAGTATTCCTCCCACATCAAAATCAAGTGGTGTACATGTATATGTAATGAAAATATTTCATAATTTCTAACAAGACAGAGTTATCTTCCTTGGTATGCCACTGATGTAGTTGTGTCATTACATTATTGGTATCACATCAATGCTTGGTTAACTGATGACACGGGAACCCTTCACCCTAGGGTAAGACAGAGTTATCTTTCCCTTACAAGATTTATGGACATCTCTGTCAAACAAATTAGAAATGACATCAATATTTCTGTCTAAGGAAATTAAAATGACATCATATTGCTGTTCCACAGATTCAACTGTTGTGTGCCAAGCATATCCAACCAACAGATGCATTGATAAAGAGCAAGTTGGAACAGCTTCACCTGAGGTCGCGCTGTGTACCTAAGGAACGGCTCATCAAAACGAGGAACAGTCCAGGAAAACAACAACAGGTGGGTTGGTGAAACATACAAGGACAGATAGTAGTTAAGACAACATTGAGTTATTTCTTCATTTTGAATTTCAATTCATGTCTATGATCTGTTTATATCTTGATTTTTCCTGTTAGTTTCCTTGGAACGGGGTTTTACAGTATTCAAACTCATGATAGACCCATAGGCAATAACCATGGAAATAATACTGTTTTTCTATACGAACAATTTATTATACCCTCCGCAACAAAGTTAAGGAGGGTATACTGGAATCAGGGGATCTCAACGAAACTTGGTTGCAATAATCCTTATACATTGTAGATGTGCGTAATCTATATAATGTTTAAAAAAAATTGGTTGCCATGGTAACCAGAACACTATACTTTTATTTTTGGGAGAAAATTTTGTCAGACAACTACTAATAAACCTGTGAACCGTTTCAAGTGAAACTACACAAGGATTTTAGGGACCATGTGTTAATGTGCATGCAGGGTATTTTTCTGTAGAAATTTTGGTTGCCATGGTAACCAGGTCAAAATACTCTAATTCTTGTGGAACACTTATTTGTCAGCACAACTCCATCTAAACCTATGAACTGATTTCAATGGAACTACACATGAATTTAAGGGACTATGTGTATGTATGCAGAATTCTTTCTTTCTAACAGACATTTAGGTTGCCATGGCAACCAGGCCATCCATATATACAGCTTTTTGTTGGAAACTTTTGACTAGACAACTCCTCCTAACCAGTGAACCAAATTTAATGAAGTTTCACATGAATGTTACGAACCATGTGTAGATATGCATGCAGATGACTTTTTGCAGACTTACGTTGCCATGGTAACCAGGTCACTATAAGTTTGCCAATGGCGTACAGTTCTAGTTTTCCTTATTTTATGTTATTGAATGCAAACTGTCATCTACAAGTCATTTTTACCAGGTCAAGGTCTGCTCTGTCAAAATTTCAGAAGATTATGAGAAATTTATCATAATGTAAAAATAGGGAAGAGGATCTTGACCAGTTTACAGAATTTGACATTGTTTTATCATAGATAAATTTTTTTTGTTGACAAAAGTTCACCGGTTTACCAGAGAGTACCCAGGAGAACCTGAAAAAGTTACAGGAGTACAAGATGAAGATCAAGTCGTTTGACATGGTCTATGATCCGGTATGTACTGACAACTGTAGTCCATTTAATATTTATCTGACAACACCTCACCACAACATGTTAATCTGTGTACAACCTCTGATCATTTTATGACTTAAGTTTGTCAGTTCTAAATATGCAATGAGTTTAACATTTAGTCTGTTTTAGATTTTTAAATGAGTTTTAAATGCATTTATTCAAATATTGAAACTTTGAGAAGAGCTGCATGTTTAATTCAAAGTTTACAGATGAATAGAGTTAATAGGTGATGGGGCCCTTGCCCTTGTCATACTTAGTATGACAACTGTCCTGTGTCAGTAGATGTTGGGGCCCCTATCATATGACAACTGTCCTGTGTCAGTAGATGATGGGGCCCTGTCATATGACAACTGTCCTGTGTCTATAGATGTTGGGGACCATGTCATATGACAACTGTCCTGTGTCAGTAGATGTTGGGGCCCCTGTCATATGACAACTGTCCTGTGACAGTAGATGATGGGGCCCTGTCATGTGACAACTGTCCTGTGTCAGTAGATGTTGGGGCCCTGTCATATGACAACTGTCCTGTGTCAGTAGATGTTGGGGACCATGTCATATGACAACTGTCCAGTGTCAGTAGATGTTGGGGTCCTGTCATATGACAACTGTCCTGTGTCAATATATTTTCAGGCCCCTATCATATGACAACTGTCCTGTGACAGTAGATGATGGGGCCCTGTCATGTGACAACTGTCCTGTGTCAGTAGATGATGGGGACCTGTCATATGACAACTGTCCTGTGTCAGTAGATGATGGGGCCCTGTCATACGACAACTGTCCTGTGACAGTAGATGATGGGGCCCTGTCATGTGACAACTGTCCTGTGTCAGTAGATGATGGGGACCTGTCATGTGACAACTGTCCTGTGTCAGTAGATAATGGGGCTCCTGTCATACGACAACTGGCCTGTTTCAATAGATGATGAGGCCCCTGTCATATGATAACTGTCCTGTGTCAGTAGATAATGGGGCTCCTGTCATACGACAACTGGCCTGTTTCAATAGATGATGAGGCCCCTGTCATACGACAACTGTCCTGTGTCTATAGATGATGGGGCCCTGTCATATGACAACTATCCTGTGTCAGTAGATAATGGGGCCCTGTCATGTGACAACTGTCCTGTGACAGTAGATGATGGGGCCCTGTCATATGACAACTGTCCTGTGACAGTAGATGATGGGGCCCTGTCATATGACAACTGTCCTGTGACAGTAGATGATGGGGCCCTGTCATACGACAACTGGCCTGTTTCAATAGATGATGAGGCCCCTGTCATATGTCAACAGTCCTGTGTCAGTAGATAATGGGGCTCCTGTCATACGACAACTGGCCTGTGTCAGTAGATGTTGGGGCTCCTGTCATATGACAACTGTTCTGTGTCAATAGATGATGGGGCCCCTGTTATATGAAAACTGTTCTGTGTCAGTAGATGATGAGGCCCCTGTCATACGACAACTGTCCTGTGTCAGTAGATGTTGGGGCTCCTGTCATATGACAACTGTTCTGTGTCAATAGATGATGGGGCTCCTGTCATATGAAAACTGTTCTGTGTCAGTAGATGATGAGGCCCCTGTCATACGACAACTGTCCTGTGTCAGTAGATGTTGGGGCTCCTGTCATATGACAACTGTCCTGTGTCAATAGAAGATGGGCCCCTGTCATATGACAACTGTTCTGTGTCAATAGATGATGGGGCCCCTGTTATATGAAAACTGTTCTGTGTCTAGATGTTAGGGCCCCTGTCATATGACAACTGTCCTGTGGCTATATATGATGGGCCTCTATCATATGACATCTGTCTGGTGTCTTTAGATGTTGGGGCCCCTGTCATATGACAACTGTCCTGTGTCTATAGATGATGGGGCCCTGTCATATGACAACTGTCCTGTGTCAATAGATGACAACCAAACAGTTTTAGTTGAATTTGAGTTCTATTTTACCTATATGACATGAAATTCTGTTTGACACAAGTATTACAAGCTTTCCTATGATTTGGACTAAAACAATTTGTGTCCGTACAGTAGGAGGATAGATAGTAATGGATGGATTCTTTCCTGTTGTAGCTTGCACCGAAACAGTATGGCTACTTACCAAAGATGCGGAGATTCTGTATGGCTCACAACATTTTGTGGTATTTGTGTTACGACTACAGAGGGCGCACTTCACCCGAAAGCTCGACACAGGATCCATCAGAATCCTTTTCAGCCCAAGATATGCCAGTTTCTATGGAAACTCAATCTGCGGCTGTTGATGCATTTGCAGGTGCTTTGAAGACCCCTGAGTCAACAGAGTTATCTGGAACTGATGTTGCTATGGAAACAGATCAGTCGACAGTTGAAGGTCATATGGATTCAAACAAGCCAGGCAAAAGTGAGACAGCAGGCCCTGGAAAATTTACTGATGTAAATATACTATCATTCTCTAATAGTTTGACTGTATATACTCACAAATTATTCAAAATTCATCATCAAGAATTGTTTTTAAAGTGAATTAGGAAAATTTCTTGAAGTTTAAGCTTAGAGTGATGCGTCTTTGACAAATTAGTGTTGTTTATGTCAACGTTAAAATTCAGTGTACAATTAATAAATTTAATTTTACAAAAAAAAACAACAAAAAATAGGCCTACTGATTTCAAACAGGAAATGAAATGGTGAAAAAATGAGTAATTCCCTCTGAAATACAGGCAGACGTTTAAAAGGAAAACCTCCTTAAATGGACCACCTGTAGTAAGTGATTTCTTATCTTAATAGGGGGATATTTTTGAACAAATACGGAAGCTGAAGGAACCGCCGTTATTCTGCGATGAAATGTCCTGGAGGCGGTACCTTCCCCCACTACCGAAACATAAAGGTACGAAATATAGAAAATATATTTCTATTTACAAAGGCTGGAAAAGCTTGTCCTAATGTGATTTGATTTGTAAATTTCAAATAATATGTTAAATATATCATATAGAATTATGTAAGTGGTTATCATGCATGTATAACTGTATACCTTATATTGTCATACAGATATGATAATTTGTCATAAATTCATTTCGGTGAAATTTTTTAAGGTGCAAATTTTTAAAAGATTGATTTGTTTCTGTTCAAACACTCTTTTTAAGTGTAATTTAAGGCATAGCTTAATAGGAATAGCTTTACTTGTTGCTTTAAAGCATCAAAGTGCATACTTGCCAACTTTTAGAAATTTCCATGGGGGAGATTACACGTGCTCGGAATTGAAAACATAAATAATATGTATACATGTACATTCGGAGGAAAAATAATTCTTTTAAATGGCTTCTTTTGAGCTCTTTTAGATGAAATCATCAGATATTTATAAACAGGAACAGTTAAGAAAATTCCAAAGTTAAAAATGCAACATTTTAGGATCCAAAGTCGGGAGTCTTCCTCCTAAATAGGGAGGTTTGGCAGGTATGGAAGTGTTGTATCGTCCCAATTTATTTACAGAACATCCAAATGGCTGGTGTCTCATCTCCGACGTTCTAGTCACTCTCCCCGTCTGTCTGTTCTGTGCCATGGTTCCCGTCAGCTATAATGTAAGTATACATACTAGCGGACCACGTCTATATTTTCATACGTGAGTAAACTGGCAAAGATTGACTTGTAGTTGTCTTTGCTTCATAGTCTATATTCTGCTCCGATTTCAATCGTAAATAATTCAAGTGTGAAACATATCATTTAGATTCTTATTTACCTTAGTCTTTTCAGTACTTTGATTTTAGGAAAATTCGTACAAATTTAATAGTCTTCATTTGCTTTAATCAACATGAATTTAATGATTTTGCAGCTCCAAGGCCTGAAAGAGATCCTGGATGATCCTGTCAAGTCCCTTTACCCCATTGTGTATCTCCCCTATCGACTCACACAACAGTTACTCTTCGCCCGCAAGTACATCTTCTCCTTCCACGAGAACTGCGAGAGACTTGCCTACATGGGTCTGCTGTCGTTTGGGACGCGACTTCTAAAGGAGAAAGACCAGGTAAGGACTAGTCTCGGGCTTAATCTTCCAAATTATTTTATGTATGAATGAGTGATTTGTTGTATTATATGATTTTGTTAATGTTGGAATGTGTCCCAACAGAAACAAAATTAATGTGTTTCTTTAAAGAGCTATGGTCTGAAATGTTAAAAAAATAAACATTTCTTGAAAAATTGTCTGAATTTAAGGAAAACTATAATTAAAAAGGGATCATCTTTGTAAAAAACTGTCAGACCATTTGATGCCTTCAATTTTATGTTTTGCATGAAATATGATACGCTAGAATTATAATTAATGGAGGAAGATTCTGATATCATGTTGAACCTGTGTGAGTGAAAAAGGTCTGGGGGAAAAAAAAGAAGATATTTGATATGGAATACATAATATTTTTTTCCTTTTTATGATGCAGGTGTTTGTTTACCTGTATAAGAACGTGTATTTGAGGGACACGACCCGCTCCCTGGAGGGGTACTGTAAAATTACCATGCCTGACGGTATCCAGTGTGAAAAACGTACCTACACTCTCAACAGCCAGCTAGAGTTTGACCATTACTGGACAGAGCTACAGGAGATCTGCTTCGCCAGCCATCTCAACGTCAGGAGTAAGTCTCATAGTAGCTTATAGTACAAGGATTAATTTTGTTAAAACTTTTCTTTTATCTTAAAGGGAATGTATTGATGTAGTGATTGGTCAAACTGTTTTTTTAACAAATTCAAAAAAAACGTTCATAACTCTCTCATTTTGTCAATATCATTTCAAGGACCCAAAGAAGATATCTAGCTCTAAATTGGAACATGTGTATTTGAAAAATTGAAGAACATTGGATGAAATACCTGTTAAAAATATCAAGATTTGGGATGAAGATTTCATTTCATAGATACATCTAAACATCTTTGATAAGTGTTGGAAGGAATCCTATCAATGTTAAAAACTTAACATTCTAAACAAAGGTACAGTTTGTCATAGGCAGACAGATCAAAATATACATGCTTATGTTAACTTCCTTAGTCTAGTAGAAAATTGAATTAACTGTTGTTTGTTGTAGAGATGAAGAACACAGCCAGGGAGCTAAAGGACGATCCCCCTGTAGACTTGTCCCTCGCTGAATGCCTCAAACCAGTCAGTCCAGACAAGCTTGTAGATGACCCTGAACACAGTCGTCTCCCTGGCGACCAGCAGGGGGCAGCAGGCATGGACTCCTCGCTTTATACGTAAGTATTCAGCGATAATCTCTGTCTCGATCCATTAATGCATGGAACTATGTATCTAAGGGAACAATAATGATGTATAGAATTAAAGCTGTTGTCATACAGCTTCTTTTAATTCATGGTTTTCATCTGAAACATTTTAAATGTTTGTCCTTCCTCTGAAAACAAACGATCTCTTGTTTTGACATATATGTTGTATAGTCTGATAGTCTGATACAGTGTAAGGTCAATAAATAAGACTTGATACATGTACAGAAATAGATTTATTTGTGCTTTCTTCCAGAATGACATTTAAACCTGTTTAATTGCAGACATTTGTACCGTAACTGGGACTGGAGTATGAGGACCATGAAAAGGAACGGTCCAAACTACACTCCCATGGGGCCTCTTGGTAATGTCAGATATTCATAACTACCAATTACACTCCCATGGGGCCTCTCGGTAATGTCAGATATTCAAATCTCCCAACTACAGTCCCATGGGGCCTCTCGGTAATGTCAGATATTCAAATCTCCCAACTACAGTCCCTTGGGGCCTCTCGGTAATGTCAGATATTCACATCTCCCAACTACACTCCCATGGGGCCTCTTGGTAATGTCAGATATTCTGAAAAATTATGAAAAAAATTAAGTTGATAACCATGCAAAAATAAGCCTAAAAAGAAGTAAACCTGAGTGGTAACTAACAAGAAACTCTTGATAAAAAATCCAAAGAATTCAAAATAATTCAGGTGGGGCCCACTTCAACAACAAGCCGAAGATTATTGCTGATACCAGTTAATCTTAACTAAATCTATAAATATGATAAGTTAATAGGCTTGATTTTTGCTTCAAGTTTTGCCGGAAGTTACGTATATTGGGCCTTTAAGAGAAACATGTTTTTTCACTAAATCTAGTGCATTTCCAATTTCCATAACTAAAAGTAAGATATTCAATGTAAATATGAAGATGTTTCAATATATAGATAACATTATTTCAATTAATCATCATTTTTTGGGTTATTTTATTTTTCTCTATGCAAAATTTTGTACAAGTTCTATCTGAAACAATGGAAAGGGCATCATTTTCTGGATATTTTATGTGATTGGTTAAAAAACATGATATTAAGAGGAATTCACCTCAATATACATGATATTAACCAAATAAAATTACATAGATTGTATAGAGAGAAAAATGGTGCTTGGGACAAACATGATATAAAGAGGAAAGTGATTTTAACAGGAGTGATATTAAGTGGAGTTCACTGTACTTATTTATTGTTAGGTATATAGTTCAGACATGTTTGTAATTCATGTCATGTATTTGTCTGATTTAGATATACAGTAAAACCCCGCTTACTCGAATCTGGTTTACTCGAATACCCATCATTCATCGAACACTTCGTTTGGTCCCGACCCAGTTAATACATGTTCAACCAACCTCAGATTACTCAAAAACCATGTATTCCTCGAACAATTGATCAGGTCCACATGAGTTCAAGTAAGTGAGGTTTAACTGTATTTTATTTAGACTGACTTTCAATTCAGCTGGGCATCTGATTTGAAAAAATAATGAATTAGGCCTGTTTCTTAAAAAGAATTAATTAAGATTTGTGTTTTTGTAGAACTCAAGCCTGATGGTCTGTGGACGTCCCTCAACAAATCTGCCCCGAAGTCTACAGACAAGTACCTGAAGGTCACCAAGCCAAACCGCCTGCCCCGTATCCTCCCCAAGGAAAGACTCATGCTGACCGACACAGGCACAGGTGGGATATGATTTACTTTTTTGCAAGAGTCATAAAATAATGTTTGGTATGAAGTACCTGAAACCTGTTTCATTTCTATTATCAGGTCATCTTGTTCCAGAGTTTGCAAGGTTTCTACCTATCAGTTATACCTTTAAATGAACAAATATATGCGAGGTCTGTACAGTGCAATGAAAATGAGCAATTTGGTGTTATTCTGATTGTAAAATTGATGAGAAGGTCCTAACTTATTAATAGGAATAGGTATTATCCAGCCATTATAATTGATCAACTTTTTCATCACATGACCTTGATTGACCTTCAGGCAAAGGACCAGAGGTAGTCAAGGTGACAACATCCAAAACTAAGGGCAACAAAGGAGGCAAAGGAGTGAAGCGGAAGAGGAAGGTGTCAGGTGAGTGTGATTATTGAAAGTAACATCATGGAGGACCGACCCCTGTTTCCAAGGGGGCCAACCGCTCCTGTATCAAATAAATGTTGACACTCCCTACAGACGAGTCTTGGGTGGTCAGGTGATGTAGTGGATAGCGCACTCGCCTTTCACCAAGGTGGCCGGGGTTCGATTCCCCGACCTGATGTGAAAAGGTATGGGGTCGCCTGTCGACCACATTGGCTTTCTCTGGGTACTCCAGTTCCCTCCTACAATAAGACCCTCGGGCCAACAGGATTAAGAGTGATTAATTTAAGCTGGATAACTTGTTTCATAATTTTTGTAAAATATATGAAGTTTATATAAAGAAAAGTTATTAGTTTTCCTTGCGAAGTTAAATATAAAAAAGAACAAAAAACAAAGACTTTACAGCAAGGCCTTTCTGCGCTCTCAGGCTTCTTTAGGCGGACTCAAAAATATAAAGTTTATATATATTGGACCTTGGAAGGGAATACACCACCACAAAATACAGGAATGTTTTCACATTGTATACAGTATATACATGTTCACTCAGTGCTGCAAATATGTCTTTAAGTCAGTTGATCATGAGGCAGGAAGGATACATTAGCGGTATCTCAACCTGACGTTTTTCAGAGCCTATCTCTCTCAACGATACATTTCATACAAAGCTGCTATTGATGTTTAATGTGAAAGATTGTCAAGAATTTACATGAAGCCAGAACCAGCTTCATTTATCCATATTATCTGTAGTAAATATTTTGTTGATGTCTTGTTTTTTCAGCTGAAGAACCGAAAAAGAAACCAAAAGTGGAAGTGTTGCGTATTCCTAAGGCACCGAAGAAGAAGAGAGTCTTCCGTATGTTTATTTCTGACCGTAGATGGGATACCTGTCTGCTTGTTTACACTTGACTTCCAACAATACATAGAAATAAGTCTGGGTTTGGGGGTCAGTGTTGGGGTCATTTCCATGGTGATGCTATAACTATAGGCCAGAAAATAACCTTCAACAATATATTTTAAAATATGGTATTGCCGAAATTGTCAGATGAATTTTTGTGGCACTTAATCTGTTCTTTTTCAATTTCTCCCTGTAAAACCAAGATCGAAAATTATGGTCATTTAGGGCCAAGTGGCTCTGTTATCCCTAAGATCCAACAGAATTTAACTAAGGTTAAGGAAATTTTACATCATACAAAGATTAGTAAGTAAAGATAAATATATCTTGCATACCATCCTGCTACCCTTAAAGTTTGGGTCTTAAATTTGTTTTTACATATACTGGTGAACAGTGAAGTATTAGTTTTAAAGATTTATATTGTTTACTATTTGTGTAAAAATGAAAATGCTTCTGGTTTAGACCTAAATTGGTGTATGGCCATTTCAGGAGATGATATCGACATCGAAGCTGAGAAGGTCAGGACTGGTCAGCGAGTGTCCTGGTCAGCCAAAGAGGACAGTATTGTAAGTATCTTGCCAGTCCATTAAAAATCCACCCACTCGCCCGGAACGGTTTGGAAAATTCTGTTAGTCAGTTTGCATGCAAAAGAGATGCATTACCATTACCATGACTTTATCATGCAATACCATGACTTTCGTCATGGCATAAAACTGCCTTGAATTCCATCATGGCGTAACACTACCATGACCTCCATCATGGCATAACACTACCATGACATCTATCATAGCGTGACACTACCATGACTTCCATCATAGCGTAACACTACCATGACCTCCATCATAGCGTAACACTACCATGACCTCAATCATGGCCTAACACTACCATGACCTCCATCATAGCGTAACACTACCATGACCTCCATCATGGCCTAACACTACCATGACCTCCATCATAGCGTAACACTACCATGACCTCCATCATGGCGTAACACTACCATGACCTCCATCATGGCGTAACACTAACGTGACTTCCGTCATGGCGTAACATTAACATGACTTCTGTCATGGCGTAACACTTACGTGGCTTCCGCCATGGCGTAACACTAACGTGACTTCCGTCATGGCATAACATTAACGTGACTTCTGTCATGGCGTAACACTACCATGACTTCCATCATGGTGTTACACTAATATGACCTCCATCATGGTGTAACACTACCATGACTTCCATCATGGCATAACACTACCATGACTTCCATCATAGCGTAACACTACCATGACCTCCATCATAGCGTAACACTACCATGACCTCCATCATGGTATAACACTAACATGACTTCCGTCATGGCGTAACACTACCATGACTTCCATCATAGCGTAACACTACCATGACTTCCATCATGGCGTAACACTACCATGACCTCCATCATGGTATAACACTAACATGACTTCTGTTATGGCGTAACACTACCATGACTTACATCATGGTGTAACACTAACATGACCTCCGCCATGGCGTAACACAAACGTGACTTCTGCCATGGCGTAACACTAACATGACTTCCATCATGGCGTAACACTACCATGACTTCCATCATGGCCTAACACTACCATGACTTCTGTCATGGTATAACACTACCATGACCTCCATCATGGTATAACACTACCATGACTTCCATCATGGTGTAACACTAACGTGACTTCCACCATGGCGTAACACTAACGTGACTTCTGTCATAGCGTAACACTACCATGACTTCCGTCACGGCGTAACACTAACGTGACCTCCATCATAGCGTAACACTACCATGACCTCCATCATGGCATAACACTGCCATGACTTCCATCATAGCGTAACACTACCATGACTTCCATCATGGCATAACACTACCATGACTTCCGTCATAGCGTAACACTACCATGACTTCCATCATGGCATAACACTACCATGACTTCCGTCATAGCGTAACACTACCATGACTTCCGTCATGACGTAACACTAACGTGACTTCCGCCATGACGTAACACTTACGTGACTTCTGTCATGGCGTAACACTAACATGACTTCCATCATGGCCTAACACTACCATGACTTCTGTCATGACGTAACACTAACATGACTTCCATCATGGTGTAACACTAACGTGACTTCTGTCATGGCGTAACACTACCATGACTTCCGTCACGGCGTAACACTAACGTGACCTCCATCATAGCGTAACACTACCATGACCTCCATCATGGCATAACACTGCCATGACTTCCATCATAGCGTAACACTACCATGACTTCCATCATGGCATAACACTACCATGACTTCCGTCATAGCGTAACACTAACATGACTTCCATCATGGTGTATCACTAACATGACTTCTGCCATAGCGTAACACTAACGTGACTTCCGCCATGGCGTAACACTACCATGACTTCCATCATGGCGTAACACTAACATGACTTCCGCCATAGCGTAACACTACCATGACTTCCATCATGGCGTAACACTACCATGACTTCCATCATGGCATAACACTAACATGACTTCCGCCATAGCGTAACACTACCATGACTTCCATCATGGCGTAACACTAACGTGACTTCTGTCATGGCGTAACACTAACATGACTTCCATCATGGCCTAACACTAACATGACTTCCATCATGGCCTAACACTACCATGACTTCCATCATGACGTAACACTACCATGACTTCCATCATAGTGTAACACTACCATGACCTCCATCATGGCGTAACACTACCATGACTTCTGTCATGGCCTAACACTAACATGACTTCCGCCATGGCGTAACACTACCATGACCTCCATCATAGCGTAACACTAACATGACTTCCGTCAT
Source organism: Mimachlamys varia (assembly GCA_947623455.1). NCBI lineage: Eukaryota > Metazoa > Mollusca > Bivalvia > Pectinida > Pectinidae > Mimachlamys > Mimachlamys varia. The sequence continues at coordinate 37,648,016 of OX392534.1, forward strand.
GGCATAACACTAACGTGACTTCCGTCATGGCGTAACACTCACATGACCTCCATCATGGCATAACACTACCATGTCATCTGTCATGGCGTAACACTACCATAACACTTTAAGGCTTTGACATCTTGTTGATGTTCACTGTGTGCTCTGTGTTACAGCTGCTGACCTGTAAGATTGCCTGCACCATCCTAGCCCTCAGCTCACAAGGAGATAACCGGTCGGTGCCCGTGCCCTACTTTGAGTTGAGAAATATTCTCCATAAATACTGCAAAGAGGTTAGTCAGATCTTAGAGGGCACTAATACTCCCCAAAATACATGTCCATTGAATAATGTTCATACATTTTCCTCAGTGACTAAATGCTAACGGAATCTTGGTGTTACCAAAAACCAATAGCAGTTGTTATTATACAGTTGTGTTATAGTAGTAGCACTTTATGTCTGAATGTTTTCTTTTTGTTGATTGTGAATCCAGAAATAAAAGTTTGGTTTGTTTTTAATATAGAAATCCATTCATATTGTAAATTAAGAAATAGGTTTTATATTCTTATTTTAGACACCTAAAAAGGCAAGTTATTCCATTTTCTATCAGGTATTATGAATTAGAAAGAAAATTGCAATCATTTCAGAAATCCAAGGATAAAACCACTGAGGCTTGTAAAAGACGGATCAGCTTCATATTGAAAAACCCGAGAACGGAACACAACCTGTCCGTGTTTCTGTCGGAAGCACTCCAAGATCAGGTAAATCTTGTCTGTGTGAATGACACAAGGACTTCAGATTAGACAGGGGCTGGTTTAGAGAAGTTATACTGTATAAGTCTTATCTGTGAATGACACAAGGACTTCAGATTAGACAGGGGCTGATTTAGACAAGATATACTGTATAAGTCTTCATATCAGGGTTTGTGACACTCCAAGATCACGTAAAACGTATGAATGATGTTAATCTCGGTGTCGGGTTGTATTGTCAAGTTGATTTGTAGTTATTGGTCAACTACTGAAACTCAACTTCTTTTCATGTGTGATTAATTTTCACGTGATTAGAATTCGCAAAAAGGAATCCCTGAGAAATACTTTCAATCAAAAGTATGCCATCGGTAGGAGTACTGTACTGTACTGTACTGTACATAGGATTTACGACAGTTTTTATTGAGAAATAAAATTGCTACGAATCAGCCGTTTCATAAGAAAATGCGAAATAGTCACTGCGAAAAAAGTTGGTTTTCAGTAACACAACATGGACTTACTTTAGTGAGTCACATTAAATAAAAAGAGATTCATATTTGTCTTTTTTGAATCATCTGAAGCAGAATTAAAGAATATTTTTTCTTACACAGATATTTATTAGTAATCTAATATTGATTAATAATTTGTGGTTTCATTATAGAAAATCGACAAGGAGTACGCACGCAAGAAGGTGATGTGGATGTCGGATGACACCATTGAGGATTTCAAGAATCTGTTCGAGTTACTGATCAAGAAATTCTCGTAATTATCAATGTTTATGTGACTGGTTCAAACTTATCGAATCTTTGTTAAAGTCAGGGTCACTGATTACTGAACTTTGTGCAATATTTCTTATAATGGGATTTGTGTTCCCTAGTTGCTTAACTTTAACTTTTAACAGTTCATTTAGGCATTCTATTTTTGTGGATAATGATAAAAATGAAATGTCCAGGTGTAATGTATAACTGACCTGAGAAACTTTGAAATAATTGAAATTCATCAACCTGCTCAGATTACATTTGGCTATTTCAGAACTGTTGACTTGAAGCAGAGTTACCTCCCTTCCCACCTGTCTGAGCTACCAGAGTACAATGTCAAGATCGTGAAGAAAATCAATCTACATGCGATCACGCACAAAGACGTGAAGTCCACTGCTGATATGTACATTGCTGTCCTCCGAAACATCATCCAGGTCAGCGAACGAGGCTGTTAATAAAACAGAGATAAAAAATGGGAATTTATCATACCATCTGTATCTTAACAAGAGAGTTCTAACAAAAGTGTCCCTGAAATTTTGAAAATACACTGTATATGCATATGATTACAAATTGTACAATGTCATGTAAGTTTGGTTTTAATAGATTGATTTCTAATAAAATCTAATTAATGCATTTAAACAATAACGAGTAGAGTGTCCAAGTTGGTTTGAATACATGTACAGTGTACTAAGTACTTATATCCTGTGTGTTGTGTTTGTTTTGTTAGACCTATGCTGCTCTAGAGGATGACAAACAGGGTCGTGTGTACGAGTGTCTGAAGTTGTTAAACCAGTACCCTCGGGACTGTATCATCACAGCCACGACGCAACTCCGCACCAACAGGGTCATCACAAGGATCAAAGCTGTGAGTGGGCAACGTGAATGTATTTTTAGTTTAGGCAACGTGAAAGTTTGTCTTGGTTGGGTAACGTGAAAGTATTTTTAGTTTAGGCAGAGTGAAAGTTTGTCTTGGTTGGGTAATGTGAATGTATTTTTAGCTTAGGCAACGTGAAAGTTTGTCTTGGTTGGGAAACGTGAATGTTTGTCTTGGTTGAGTAAAATGAACGTTTTCTTATTTTTGAAAAACTGGTAAACAACAAAAGCCTGTTCTAATTCTTGTTTGATGTTGTTTGCGTGAGACATCGTTTCTGATTTTGTTGGCATGGGAGAAAAAAAGTGTTTTTATATTTTTACAGCATGATCGGAAAAATCAACGTATCCCCTCGTCCTTGCAGAACTACAAAATTGCCCAGAAGTAAGTTTTCATGATTAACATATAATTCTGTTTTAAATTTTCATTCTTCTGTCCCCTAAAACATCCTGCACAAATAAAACAATGGACAAACATAATAGTGTCATTCTGATACATGGCGACAATATTACCTTCATGTACATGATAATTTTTTGACAAAAATATTCCACTTTAAGCCAAGTACATTTTTATTTCTTTTGAAAACTTTGTTTTTCACTGATGATTCTGAAAACAGCTGTTCTTTGATTTGAAATCAATATTTTGATTGGTAAAATCACAATAACTTTCGATTCTAATATAATATTGGTTTCTAATTAATGAGCTGTCAATTTGAATTTTGTATGACAGATACTGGTATGGCTACATATCGCGGTTTCCGTCGGCTCTGTTTGAGGACAGTGTTGAGGGTCTCCAACAGTTTGTAAACACATTCAGGGATCCGTCTCAGACACTGACCTTCAACAACATCACAAAAGGCGGCTACTGTGCGAGCATTATCACTTTAATGTCACTTGGCATCGTAAGTAGACATTTGTTTCTCATTTTCAATAAAACGTCCTGATTTCAGTTGTCAGTTATGCATTAAATGATGTGTATGTTGCGATCTTTCATTGAATATTATGATATCTGCAATCAGAATATTCCCTCTTCTTGTTGCTAAAAAGTTTTTGTAATTTGACACAGTTGACTTTGAAGTAGGTCAAGGTCATTGATATGAGAAAACTTCTGGTATTTCATTTAAGGATGCTGCTAGCCAAATATCCAAACCTAGTAGCTCACCTGACACGAAGTATAAAAAAAATGTGTAAATATCTTGAAACAATTTTGTTCACAATGCACAGTCCCTGGGTATTTGAACTTTAGCATCCTGGGATAGAATAGTGTAAAGATTTGTTTAGTAAGCACATTTCTTAAGTCAAGAAGACTCAATATATGGAAATATTTTCAAAAGCACTTTTATTTAAAAGTATTTCCCCATGATTGCTGAAGCATCAAATTAAGAGATGCAGGCCCTTTAGACCTCTTGTTTACCAATTATAGCTTACCAGGTAAGTCAGCTTTTGACTGAGACTACCTTTCAAAATTGATCTTTGAAATAAGCACAATCTATGAATAAAGAACTTGTACTGTTAGTTTACATATTGGCTCAATACATTTGGTTCTGATATTTGCACAGTTCTGTTTAATGATCTAGACTACCTTTCAAGGTTGTAGGAAATATAATATTAATATTTCAAAAACTTGAATAATCTTATAGTGATTACTGAGATGCAGACCAGTTTTGTAAACTTTTTTCTTGGTTCTTTGATTGTAACTTGAAAATGGTTGAGCTCTGTCATTTTAAATGCTTCCTCAGCTTAAAGAAACACATCACCAGGATCTGCCTGTGCCTCTTAGGTCTTAATTATTCTCTATCAAATACATAGAAATGATGAATACACATTTGAAGCATCCTTCGGAACAGAGAAATAGAGACTGAAGTTTGGAAATATTTGCAATGCTACAGTACTTATTTCATATGGTTTCTAGTTAGTTATAAGGTCCGAAATCCATGTTCTATGAGCATTTCAATCTAAAGCCCTAACAGTATCCCAATACATGCACAAGTGTTTGGTAGATGTGCGCTGTGTTACAAATGTTCCCAATTTCCCCCGTTTCTGCCCTTGATTTTTCCAAGTAACGTGTAGGATAAGGATAACAAAGTTTGTTCAGTTGAATGACCTTCAAATATTCAAATTAAAATGGGTTGAATTTAATAATAAACAATTGGAACAAAGTTTCTGAATAACCAAGATTTCCAAGATTGCTCTGTTTGTGATACTTGTCTAGTAGCATGCTTGGATGAAGAGCTATTGTGTCAGGTTTGTGCAATTTACTGACTTTATAAAATATTCATGGTCACTTGGGTCAAACATGATTAAAAACTTCAAAAGGCCCTGAATGATTGTATTAAGTCAGTAGCATGCGTGAAGGAAGCATAACTAAGTTTGTTTGTTCAAATTAATCGTTCTTGTCATTGAGAAACTAACATGATTTTGGTTTCCTTCCAGATTTCTTTCCACAGTCAAATCCCTAACGACATGATCATACTTGATCCATGTAATGTACGGGAGCAGTCCTGGCGAGGCTTGAGAGATCCATGGATTTACCCCAAAAAGGGAACTGCAGACAAAGAGTCGAAAGCGCAGGAGTCAAGTTCAGCTGAAGTCACACAAGATCCGGTTCCTATGGAAACAGGTTTAAAAGCTTTTGAAAATTATTTCATGATTCTGTTGAAGACTTTTTAAAATATTTACAATTTTTTTAAATTAAAACTTGATTTTCAGGCATTTAAAGCTTAATTTGTCCATTTATTTCTCTTCAGATGTGACAGAAGAAGCCTCGGAAGCACCAGTAGTGTCAGCAGCATCACCTAGTGCCACATTAGACAGCCCCTCAACTTCGAAACCTGGACAGATGTCATCATTGTCAGTCACTGACAATCAAAAGGACACTGTGAGACAGAAAGAACCCTACTGGGCTACAACTGAGCTGGTTAAGGTTGTGGTCAGTCCCACAAGCTGTTTTGAGATGGAGAATTTGCCACAACAGCTTAGCATTCCCGAATCGTCGGGGAAAACCCAACTAACTCCATCAAGGTCGTTGATCACAATACGAAGGTCATGTGCAGAGGACACACAGAATTTGAAGCATTTCAAGTTTCAGGACAATTTTGTGATTTCAAGTTGTAACATAAGAATGAAAATCAAAACAGAAGATGAAGGGTCCAAGGGAGACAATCAAGGGCAGAAAACTGTGGCAGAAATTGTGGAGGAGCTCCTGATGACTCCAGCCGAAATGAAGCGAATCTTGCATAAAATGACCAGAACCTTACCTTTTGAGGTAATAAATGTTTCTTTGTAGGGAAAGGAAGAAATAGGAGATAAAAAATCATTTGATTATGATTACGATTCAAGACATTGGTTAAATAGTCAGACAGAAAGAACTGTATTTTATTTATATTTAAGCCAATATTTCAAAAATCTTGACTTTGAATGTCTACAGTCAATTTCTCTGCATAGATGAAAAGATCATCAGGGGCTTAGATGAAAAGATCATCAGGGGCTTGGTTTAATTTGTAAATTTCAACACCCCCGAGCTAATGTTCCCCCTCAGTTTCGGTTACCTTTGGTTTATTTTGTTGTACATCCTATTAACAGCCAAGGTTATTTAAGGATGTGCCAGGTTTGAAGGTGGAGGAATGCCAGAGTACTCGGAGAAAAAAACCTACAGTCAGTATCTGGCAACTGCTCTATATGGGTTTTTACCTCACAACCCAGAGGTGGAGGGCTAGTGGTAAAATGTAGGGACACCTTATCTCTCTACGTAGATTGAAAGATCATCGCGACTTTGTTTAATTTATAAATTTTAGTACCCTCGGCCATCCATTCCAGATGCCATGGCGGTGGTGTAGTAGCCGTTGTCTGTCTAGCATCATCCTTTTAATTTAATCAACTTCTCCTCAATAACTAAAATACCCAGGGTACTGATATTTGGCATGTAACATACTGGGATGAAGGGCTACCAAGTTTGTTCAAATGAATGAATTTTCAAAAGTGTTAAAATCTTCAGCAACTTCTCAATAACCCAAAGTCGCATACAGTCTACTGATATTTGACCAGCATAGCATGTTGGGATGAAGAGCTACCAAGTTTGTTCAATTGAATGAACTTGACCAACTTTCAAGGTCACAGGGGTCAAAAGTGTCCAAATCCTCAACCAACTTCTTCTCAAAAGCTGAAGGCCCATGGTACTGACATTAGGCTAGTAGCATGCTGGCATGAAGGGCTAGCAAGATTGTTCTAGTGAATGATCTTCACTTACCACAGGGTATATTCAAGGTCACAGAGATCAAATTTTTTAAAGCCTTTCAACTCTCAATAACCAGGAAGTCTAGAATTTAAATGGCCAGGTACTTGCTACAATGAAGGGTTAGTAAGTTTGTTTAAATGATTGACTGGATTCAAGGTAAAAAAGAGTCCAATGTCAAAAATGATTTCTCCCGAATGAAAGTATTAGGGGCCCTTGGTATTGATATATAAAGGTTCTTTTAAATTTGAAACGGTAATATTTTGCCTATAACTTGGTTTGAGTTAAATGTTAGAATTACAAATGTGAGATTGATATCAGGTTAGTGATGCAGGACCATTGAACCTTTTTGTTTAAAAAAACAATACTTGAATAGAGCTGGTATATGATGGTTATGCATCATGGCAAGAAAGATAATAAACATGTTTTCTGATTTACAGTTGATACATGTTCCTGATTTCGTTATGTATGCTTCATTGTCATTGATAATATTGTTTCATTGTTTGTGACATTTGTTTGTGAGGGGGAGTAGTGAAATGTATTTTGCTTCGGGAAGTCGTCGCTGTTTGCTGTTCTGCAGAATTGTACGGCTTTGATTGGTTATCGTCTAATGTAATAACCAGGTCTTTTCTTCCTCTTCAGCTTGATATGGAGGTTGTATGGAAAAGCTTAGCTCCGCCCCTCTTGGCACCATGCCAGCAAATGTATAATACAATTGACAGCCATGGAAGCCTTGGGATATCAAGATTTGATTTGCAGGTAACTGACGAGATTTTAATTTTTATATAAAATTATACAGGTAACTTATGAGATTTTAATGTTTATATATAATTAAACAGGTAACTGACAAGATTTTAATTTTTATATACAATTATACAGGTAATTGACGAGATTTTTATTTTTTAATACAATTGTTAGACAAATAGGCCCTCTTGTTTCAGTCAATGGTTGTTTCAGAAATGTGATCATTTTTTCAAAAAATTTGTTTTGAATTTTTAAATGGAGAAATAAAATCAAAATTGTCTGCTTAAGGAACAGTTTCAATGGTTTTGCCTCCAATATTAAGCAATTACTTGAGTTCACTGATTAGCTTGACTTGCTGTAAAGAAAATTTTGATGTTCTTTCTCTGTGATGTCAACATGCTCATCAACTTATTTCCGTACTTAAGAGGGGTGTTTTGGGGTAAACTGTTGTACTTTTGTACAATTTGAATGGACATATTGAAAAATAGCACAGAGATTTCAAATTTTCTGCATCAGAGAATGAATGGAAACCTAAAACACAGACCCCAGGGTTGTAAAATCCACTTGTCTGATGTCCTGGGCAACCACTTTTAGCACTGGGGCCAGCGTTAAAACATTGCATACCTGTCAAGTCTCCCGCATTGGACGGGAGACTCCAGAATATTTAAGACAGAAATCAAAATCTCCAGTTTAAAATTTATGACCCGCGCCAAGTTTGTCTTTGAAACTTCAAGGAAAGTCACTTGGGAATACAAAAAAAAATAAACAAACAACACAAGATCCAGTAGTTTCATTAAACTGGAGATCTCCAGTTTGCTAGCGTTTGACCTTGACAGGTATGACATTGTCCTTTCAGTACTTGCCTGGGGCAATTGCATTAGATTGTTTCTTAAGCATATTTTTGCATGTTTCTCTGTTTCCCCTGTTGGAGGTAAACTTATGTCCCTACTTCAGTGAAATAAATGTACATTCAAACAAAAATTCATGAAAAGATTTATTCTTAATTTTGAGGAAAAAATTACCAGGGAAATAAGGTGTTTTTTTTTTCAAGCAATTAAGATAATTCTTACAAGTATGTATCTGTTGATAATGAAATAGAATTAAGAGAAAGAATACAATGAAGATATTTTAATGATACTGATTCCAATGATAAGACATTACCCATGTACCCAGTCTGATTGCTATGGGGAACAGCTTTCGTTCAAAGCTATATTATCAATTTGATGCTTTGGGTATGTTTATTATGATTATTAGCATACAAAAGTAATTAAAATCAATATCAGTGTCCTCTTTTGTTATTATCAAAGCACATTCTCTCTTTGATAATATATTACTTTGACCTAAAATATGGTGATCGTAACCATAGCTACACAAAAAATAAGGGCATGTCATGATGTTTCAAATACATGCATACAAGTTCTGATTTGGGAATTAAGATTAAGATGAAATCACACTTGAAGTACATATTTTATTTAAATGTATGTTTTGTTTCAGGATTTGTTTGTGTCTGAAGATTGGTATCATAAATGCCTTGACCTGCTGGACGAGAAGTTCGCGGTGAGTACAGCAGCATGTTCTTTTACCCTACTTGTAATACATGTACATTGTCTTCTCCACTCAAACAATATTTCTTTTCAGGGTAATTTTTTTTTCAGAAATTAGTGTTGTGCATGGTGTTGAAATGAAAATGTTTTTCAAGATTATGTGTAATATATATGCTTGTCCTTGAAAGAAATGCACCATTTTACATCAAAGAACAAGAGTTTGTTTGTCTGCTTGAAACACTGGTTGTAAAGTTTCACAATTTGTTGTAATAAAAGTTTACTTTTATATCCGAGAAATACTTCTTAATGAAAAATGAATGAGTACCAATTATTGTATTTTAAAAACAATTCATTTTCAGATGCACTTAGAAATTAATTCAAGTCGGTAGATTGATGCGAAGGTTTTTTAAGTCATCAATTTAATGTTTGAAAGCTTTTGAAGAAGACAGAACATAACAAACGTGCAACTGAGCTATAATTTCCTGAAAGTATTTCTGAAAAAAAAAAGAATCTGCAAATTCTACCTAACACAATTTACAGAATGTTTCATGTATAAAATTTATTTTGAACGCCGTTTCACGAAATAACAATGTTTTATGGAGTCTACCTCAAATTAAGTTAGTTTTAGTGAAGAGCATGTATCTCCATTAATAAATGGTAACGTAGAAATATCTTTGCCTCCAAAAAAAAAAGTTAAAAAAATAGAAATTTAATTTACAGAATTTTCAATGTGTTTGTAATGAGTGCTGCAAAATTTGTGCACTGATCTCCGCAGTGTCATTAAAGACATTTTCTCTCTAGTTTGCTCCGGGGATGCAATTTGTCAAGCAGAAAAAAAATGTATTGGGCTTAATTTGGTTATAAATATACAGAACTCATCTCGCAAGTAGCGGGGTAGAGATAATCAGAAAAGGCAGCTCTTTCAAAAATAGCAAATTTACGCTACCTTGATAATTTTTAAAAGTATTTTTACAACTAGCATAATTAAGGCAGACAGATTCACAGTAAATATGAGTTAACACTACCGTAGTAAATGCCAAACATCAAACCTTCAAACCTTGTTTGCACTAATGAGAAAACCAACTTTGTGTTAAGAATTCTGTAGCCATACAAAGTGCTGCTGTGAAAATTCTCGTCTATGTAATGGGAACTATTGTCAAACTTTAAAAAAGAGATTAAGAAAACTATCTCCGATCACGCATTTGAGAATACATAACAAGCAAAAAGGCATCTTAGAAAGCTTAAGTGCGACAGGAAATGCATTCTTTTCAGACTTTTATCAGAGGATTTTTTTAAAAAAAAATATATGGCTCTGCTTAGTGTAAACCTTTGCTTAAGGAATATTGCATAGAGCCTTGCAGCTGCCGATTTGAATTCAAATTGGATTGTAGAAAGCACCAACAGACCCGACGTGAGCCGATTCTCGCAACATGTAAGTACCTTTGTATTCTCAGCCGAAGTTTGTTTGTCTGTTTCATATTAATGTCGGATGATTGATAGTTATTGGTTTTCCAAATTGCTTGCTTTTCGATGTTTCTAATGTGGCTGCTGTTTAATGGAATTGTGAAGGAAACCATTGATGGTAGTTTTATCGGCTTTTCATTAGCCAGCTCTCTGTGTGACCTTTACGTTTGCTGTTTGACATTTGATAATTTGGAAGGTGTACACGGGAAAATCAAATTGTCATCAAAGTTTAGGCGTTTTTGTTGGAGTTTGATTAGCAGATGTGTTGAATTATATAAGTACTAGACAGTATTGTGCAAGGCAAAGCATCAGAATTAGATAAAATCAAAGGTCAAAGTTCAAAGGTCAGACAATTTATACTGATTAACTTTTGGCATTAGCATCGTTGTTACAAGTATTTCATAGCTTTAGATTTGACTCTTACTTCAGTGATGCTTTTTATTCGGGGATACTAACTTCATATGCAAACAGACTCTGAGTAACCAAAGCTTTTTGAAACTTGAGAGTGGTATGGAGATAATTGAAGTATTATACAAGCTTGCGTAATATGATAACTTATATTGGTTTTCACTGTCGGTTTTCACAGTGATTGCTCTTGGTGAATGCAATTTATTCAGGACGTGCATCCAAAGTCACTTTTATAATCAGAAAGTTTTCACCCTCCTTAGACAATGTGTCACTTTCTCTTTAAGAATCCATATTTGTTGATTAAAAGCCACAACAAAGGATTAGGTGTATCCTTTTGTCTGTTAGAAGTTAAGGTCAAGGTGACTTACGCTGTGATGAAGCATTTATATTAGCCTTACAATATCCCATTTATTTAACTATTTTGTTGCTGTTCTTATCACGTTTTGAAGTAGTTGAAACATGTAACGGAATTGTCTCACCAATACGCTACTATTTTACTAGCTAATGACTGTATTGCTCTCCATGTGTCAGCTTCTGATGTGTAGAGGCTATATGTTTTGTCCTTTAGTACAATTACTGCAGCAGTATTTACCGTTTTTGTTTCAGTCATGGCCACATTAAAAGTACTTAGCGGGAGAACTCATCAACAAGATTAGATAAGGTAAGTCCTTCCCAGAGTTCCACTGTAAACAGAGATGTGACCTTGACATTATAAACACACCCACGTAATTCAGCAGGATGAAGGAGTGTACCAGTACTTCAGAGTATACTTGATTATATATGTGAATTTAAGCTTTCCACGGCCGATTGGTTAAGGTGTCCTGACATTCTTCCACTTGCCCTCCACCTCTGGGTCATGGTGGCCGAGTGTTTAAGGTGTCCCAAAATTCTACCACTAGCCCACCACCTCAGGGTCATGGTGGCCGAGTGTTTAAGGTGTCCCGAAATTCTACCACTAGCCCTCCACCTCTGGGTCGCGGTGGCCGAGTGGTTAAGGTGTCCTGACATTCTACCACTAGCCCTCCACTTCTGGGTCGCAGTGGACGAGTGGTTAAGGTGTCCCAACATTCTACCACTAGCTGTCCACCTCTGGGTTGCAAGTTTGAAACCCACGTGGGGCAGTTGCCAGGTACTGACCTTAGGTCATTGGTTTTTCTCCAGGTACTCCAGTTTTCCTCCAATTTCAAAACTTTGTACGTCCTTTAATGACACTGACTGTTAAAAGGAGGTAATTAAAACAAAATAAACTAAACCCATTCCACACGCAGTTGACAACTACTTTTAAAAACACTCACATGTGGTTCAATTTTCGTGGATCCCAACGACATTATTTGCTTATTATTTTGATAAGATTGAAGACATCAAAGTGTACTTTATGCTAAATTGGTTCCAAGTGCTAAGTGAGATTTTGCAATCTGCTGCCTGTTGTATGTTTTCGTCAACAGTTGTCGGTACCTCTACTTTTTTTTAATCACTTCTGAAGAACAACTAGGCTTATCCCGATTTTCAATTATGGGGCCTGATCTCTATTGAAAGCCAGTAAAGGCCAAAATAGTGGAAATATTTGCAGCATTGAAACAGAATCTTCTGTTTGTAACCAGCCTTTGGATGATTTTTGATGTTATGGCACACCTTGCATCAAAGTTCAACAAAATATATTTCAAATAAATTGGAATGGAGAATAACCTTCCAAATATAGAAACGATTTCAAGTACTTGTCAGTTAGTGTTTATACCCATTGGATTTAAACGACGTACAATGAAGTAGGTATTTCTAAAACACTTAGCATCCCCGACATGCAAGTTTCGACGATAGTGACACACTGATAGAAAGTATACAAAAAATATGGCTGTTTTTACTGTTCTAGGGATTTATTTACAGGTTTGTCCTTAAATCTCAGTCTGTCTGGCCTTAAATAACACTCTATGAGGGTAATGGGTAGAAAAGGCGCTAGGATTTCCACATAAAAGTCAGTCTGTATTTTGTTAAATTCCATTGGCAGGTTTTCCAAAGTACTCAATCTGCTTGGAGTATAGAGGAACCTGTGTCAAAGTTGTTAAGAGTTTCCTCGCAAATGTCAGTCTGTATTGTACCAACAACTTTGACAAGTCTTTTGAAGTTTTTGTTACAGTTATTTTGAAAATATTTGCAATAACAAACACATGTTGTTTAAAAATCACAATTTTGTAATCATAAATGATAGTACATTGTACTAATAACATCTCCTCATTGTTTATTTGGGTTTACCTAAATAATGGTTTGTACACAACATTTAAATTACCCGCCAAACTCTGCTCCCATATTTGGTAAGGTTGTAAGTATGTCACATGACCTGGTTGACCAAGGGTCAGTTAGGTTTTGGGTTAGCCCCTATACACAACACAAACACAGATTGAAAGTTCAAAAATTTATTGTCAAATTAAAGTAACTTGTTCAGGTTTTGTAACTAAATTTGTTTGGCATTCTAAGGGGCTGCTCTGCTACCTAATCCTACTACACAAATTACATAATGTGCGATAACGGATCTAACGCAAAAGACAAAACAAAAACACTTAGCTAAAAGAAGGAGTGGGACGATCCCCGACTTGAGCGATCTCAAGCAAGTTACAAAGTTGGGGTGATCCCAAGCCATGGAGGGGGTAGCTAACAGGCAGCAGAAGTACATGACTAAAGGGGTGCTCCCCGGCATGCAACAAACTGGTTATGATTACAAAAATAAATACACAAAAACAATAAAATAATGAAGTGGGGGTATAATTCCCCGAATTAAGAGCCAAATCGAATGAATGTTACAGATACAAATTGTAAAGTGTAGCATGAGTGAGAGCCCCCAAGAAGTTTACGGACCTTTTTAACCTCTTTCCTTCACACTCTAATCGAATGGTCTAATTGTTGACTGTGTCATCTGAAGCAAGTCATTTCATCACAACGTGTTGTGTTAAAATGACTTAACACAGAAAGTTGTATGTAAGCTTTTTTGCCAACCAATATTAATATTCAAAATTCTGGAAGCAGTAATTTGATTGGCTAATGCAAAAGTTCACCAGAACATGACCCCTTATTGGATGTTGACAGATCCTATGTATTCTGAGAGTAACAGCATACTTGCCAACTTTTTAAAATTTCCATGGGGGAGATTACGCGTGCTCAGAATTGAAAACATAAATAATATGTATACATGTACATTCAGAAGAAAAATAACACTTTGAAATGGCTTCTTTTTAGCTCTTCTATCAGATGAAATCATCAGATCTTTAAAAATAGGAACAGTTGAGCAAATTCCAAAGTTGAAAATGCAACATTTTAAGAGCCAAAATCGGGAGTCTCCCTCCTAAATAGGGAGGGTTGGCAAGTATGTAACAGTGACAATTAGGACCTGCCTTTTAATCAGGTTGATTAGTGTGTTAAATCAGGGTTTAATAGATAAATAAAATGAAAAGTTTTATTCATGAGTTTAACAATATGTAACAGAGGTCATTATTATTTCAATGCCTCCGCTAGGAGTCGAACCCGGAACCTCTGGCTACTAGTCGTACGCTCAACCGATCGAGCTAAAGAGAAGATCTCTCTAGCCGAGCGGTATATTGCAGCTAGTATTTACCAGGGTTACATATTCCCCCTCCAGGAAAGAACTCGTCCCGAGTTTATCCGGGGGTCATAGGGATTCCTTTGCAAGTATCCCTAAGTATGATTTCCAGGTCCCTACGTGGGCGCCATATGTAACAGAGGTCATTATTATTTCAATGCCTCCGCTAGGAGTCGAACCCGGAACCTCTGGCTACTAGTCGTACGCTCAACCGATCGAGCTAAAGAGAAGATCTCTCTAGCCGAGCGGTATATTGCAGCTAGTATTTACCATATATGAAAAGAAAAAACATCATTTATAAGGACATGTTTCGTTGGGAAGGGAGGTTGGTAAACTCTCTCAGTATGACAACTTGGGTATTCCAAAGGAGTAAATTGGAAAAAAAGCTCACAAAGCTTGGAATTTGTCCGTATATATTTGATGATGTCTGGAGAGTGTTGGAGATAGATTGGGCGATCCTTCGTGGTCTGTAGCACAGGATTGTCCTATTGTCATCTACAGACGACACCGTCAAGATTTATAAGGGGTCATATTGTCGGTGTCGTGGGTTTGTGTTGATGATGTCTGAAAACACTGCGGACTTTGTCACACCATAGTAAGGTGTAGTGCCAGCCAAATGAAGATAGATGTGTATAATGACAATAAAGGGGGAGACTTAATCTTATTCTGGATGTATAAAATTGTCTGTGTGACATTTCACGGGTGTGTAACACTTTTGTACGAATCTAGACACCAGGTTTCGCGAACTTTGAATGAAGGAATAGTCTGCAAAAAGTGCACTCTTGTCAGTGTCTTGTGATTGTCCTATTACAAAAACGCCATCCTGGTACAAATTTCAAAGATCGTTTTTGTTTTGATATTGCTTGAAAATGTTCGACAGAACTCTGTCTACTGGACTGTAGATATGACTGAGGCTATTAGAAGTACAAGAACGGCCAGACTGATTGGATTCCGTGTCGGTCCCAGAGATCATCACCTTTAGTCTGATGGGCTAGTAATTTATCTGACGTGATAATAAGGAGCTAGGTCCCAGTTGTTAGTGGGCTGATTCCTCTATCTTGATTGGTTGAGAAAGTTGGGATTAATTCGCCAGGGTTTCATTGCTTGAAGAAATCATGATGGCTATACCATTTTGCCTGGTTGGGAAGGCTGTAATCAAAATCTTCTTGCAATGAAAAAAAAACTTGTTTTTTTATCCTCCCTGCGACGAGAGTTGTGAAAGGCGAGACATAGGCATTGCTTTTCTAATGTCAAAGGGCCAGCAGGCAGAACATGCCATTTCGCCAAATTCTTGATTTTCTGACATAATGAATTTATGAATTTTTGCATGATATTTAGCTGAAAGGTTCCTTGGATGAAGCTTGACAAAGGTTGCGAAAAGAAATTACCTAGACCCATATTCAAGGTCACAAGGGTCATATCTGTTAAAACATTTGAGCAACTTCTGATGAACCAAAGAAAACCTAGAGATATGTTATTTGGCAGGTAGCTTCCTTGGAAAAAGCCAAACAAAACTTGCATATGAAAATGACATTGTCTTACAAGGTCATGGGGTAAAATATGTTTAAATATTAACATGTTGCTCTGAATGTCTAACAGTAATAGATTTAAGGCGACTTTAGGGTTACAAGTCAGAGATTAATTCCAGATGAGCGATGCAGGCCCATTGGGCCTCTTATTTGGAAATATGTGCTATTTTGATTCCTCATATGTCTTAAACTAACCATGTAGTACTGAAAAGCCAGCCAGAGGAAACTTTTATTCCAATTTACTTGCGTTAAAACTCCGCCATTAAGGCAGGGTCGTCTGTACTGCTATTACATATAACATGATTACAGTTCGTCTTATAGAAATGTACTCTTTCTACAGAAGCTCTTTTCCTTATTTAAACGTTTTATTTTTGGGTTGCAGAAAACGTTTATACCAAATAAAATTATCGCAAGTAAAAGTCATTACTCATTCAATTAACACCAGTGGCATGTGAAATTTACAAATGTGTTCGTCTTGGTTGTAATTTTTATGTCAAAAATATTTGTACTGTCAAAATTGCAAAATAAAGATTAATTAAGCTTGGCATCATCAAAGGAGTTGAGCGATTCTTGAAATAAACATGTTATTTTAAAACTTTCGTATACTAATTAAAATGATTTAAAGCTGATTGGCATGTTTCTTTTTCCTAATTTTTGATTTTTTTTTTTTCGAATTTAAGAGAACCTTACATTGATTGATGTTCTATATAATTGCAGTGGCAGAAATTCATTGTCAGATTTTATTCTATTTTTTGGAGAAACCAAAAGCTTGTGCCCTTAGATTCGCAGCCATTAAAGGCGCTCTCTAATTTCTCTTGAGAAGTCACTTATACTAGGGTATGCTGGATACGCATGTTTGGGAAAGAGTTGGTAATAGTTGGAAATAATGCTGATAGAGTTCTAATTACACTTAAACCTTGATAGCCACACACTGAAAGTCTTGGGATTTGCGATTCACTAGGCTTTGTGGAACACTTCATAAGTGTCGCTCATATTTTTCCAAGAAAATTTGATGTAAGCCATTTGAATTAATGTTTAAACGTTTCGCCATGAAGAGGCACCGTGAGTTAGACGTGCCACAGTGATTGATACAATGGGCCGAAAAATCCATCATTTAGACGCCACACATTATCGTTACAGGGCGGTAGACTGCTGGTCCTTTTCCAGTAATGTGTGGCCCTGATGTGTAATATAGAAACAAAAACGTTCCAGCCCACGATAATTCAATCAAAAGATGTCATTTAAAGTCCCACGGGAATCGTGGGTGGATCAGGAGATTTCAGAATAATGATGATCCCACTAATATAAGTTGTTTTATAGGGATTTGTTGCGCTGGTATTGAGAAAGCTTCCTTTTTAATGAACTTCTATTTTGATATCATCTTTGTATTTAGCTGATAATTTTATGATGGAAAGGCTTCATATTTGACATTGCAAATGGAGTTGGTGAGAAGATATTGATTCAGGACATATCTCACAGACTTTGCTTACTTTGTTGTGTTTGCGTCACATGATCTTTGATGGGTCATGTGTCAGAGTGGACTGACATGCTCCTCCTTTTCAGGAGAGTTCAACTTATGAAAATCTATGAAGTATCAACCCGGTTATTCAGTCACACATTCGAAGGGTAAATAATAAAAGGGAGGCAACTCTGAATGGAATTTTTTCAAAGTTTAACTCTTACACAAACAAGGTCTGTAAGGTAAAATGTGTCCTTGAATTAACTCTCTTTAATGACATTATCATGAGATTGATTCTTGTGAAGAAATTATTAACTTAATGAGTGTCTTTAAATGATGTTTTTGATTGTAGTGGGAGACAATTAGATGTCAGATTTCCATTATAAACACAATATTGGCCTTATACGATGACAGCGACGCCCCCATGATGCCTCGTAGGTCGTGAAATATTCATGGCAGGATAGAAGTAATTTTGGCAAGACTATTTTTGTAGGAGTAAATGTGTCCTTGGGTATTGAGTGAGTTTAGTGTGTTGACACTACGAAGCCAGATTATAGTATAATGATACAATTTTTGCGGAAGTGTCAGTCCTGTGATTTTTATAACAGATATTTAACATTTGATTATTTATCATTTAGGAGCTGGTAATCATAGGGGTAAGAAATTACTTACTTTTATAGATTGGGTGAGTGACTTTTGGGAGATTTAATACAGACAGATCAATTTTGGTCATTGAAGGACTTTTAGTATGTGGTGTTTAGAGGGTCAGAGCCTCCAGTAACAGCTGATAGCCATCTGAAAATATCACCAGAGCATACCGTTAACCCTCCCTCATTTTGACCAAAAATTTACCAATCTCCCTTGACATCTCCCTCATTGAAGTCCAAACTCACACAAACTCACACAAACTCAAATTCTACATCCTGTGGTCAAATGATATCATAGTTACTGCAGGGTGTGTTTAATGATAATTACAGGTGTGTCTGGATCAAATGGATGTTTTCTGGAGTTATTTTGATGCATAACAAGGGAAGGACATGTTGAGCAATACAGTTTCATTCACATTGCACGCACTTTCTCCCTCATTGGAAATATGGAATGAGGGAGATCTCCCTCTTTGGAGGTTTCAGAGGTTAACACCTATGCCAGAGTCCTGCTGAAGTTTCTGCTATTGAAACATGAGTTAGTTACCAAGTTTGTCTTCAGTAGGACTTTGGTAATATCTTCAGCTGGTTGTAAGCTGTTGTTAATGAGGGACACTGACAATGGGCATTATATGGGACTGCACTGATGACAGGCTTATGAGGGATACTCTCAAAAGCTATGCGAAAGAGAAGAGAAAAAACTCTTTATATACAATTTCATGGGTCAAGAGAGGTACTCCTGTATGAACACATCAGCTGTTTTGTAAATGAGCGTCCAAAATGACAGTCTAGCCAGGTTTGTAGTAAAGATTACCACTAAGTAACCCTGTAATAGATAATGAAACAACAGCTGTTTAATGAAAAATATTAGAGGCAAGAAATAATTGTAAGGCGTATGACAATTAATGGATGTTAAGGGGAGTGAAAGGCTTAGGTTTCAATCACTAATGCTTTGGAGTGAAGTTAAGATTTTTCTGTTGTTTTTATTAGGAAATTGAAGTTTACCAGGAAAAATAGGTGAAGTATTTTCTGAAAAAACTATTTGAAAATGTCTCAGGAAGCCAAATTGAATTATCAAAGTTTGTGAAAAGATTAAACAGAGGAACTGATTTCTGTAGGGAACGTCTGTATAGTGAAGTATAGTTGTTCATAATTTTTCTTCGGTCGCAGGAGTGAAAAAAATGGAAATATGCGCTCCTTTGTGTAAAGGTATAGTAATGCTAGGACTGTTCAGTATTGAGCGATTTTGATATTGTTGTCGCCAGACATTCCTTCAATGAGGACCATTGCAAAAAATAATCTAGCCTTAAAGACATCCTGGAGCAATAAGGGGAAATTAATGGATGTTTAAATGGGAAAATAACATAATTTCATATTTTTATGTAGAAATACTGGAATTCAGCAGGGAAATTGAGTTAATGCCAACTTTATATGTCTTGTACGTGTACATGTGGGATAATTACACTCCAGTGTTTAGGGCAAATATACTATAAAATCCAATACTCCATTATGTACTTTGAGACAGTTTGTCTCTAGTTTGACTGAAAGGTCGGCATTTCCTTGTTGCGTAAACATGCAGTTGTATAATTTTGAGCTTTGCAGAATTGATTTTTGAGATAAAAAAGAAATGCAAAACCAAATTACATGTTGCTTATTGTAGGTAACCTTGACTAGGTAACCTTGACTTAGACCGGAAATGTAGGTCAAGATTGTATGCAGGAGCAGAAATTGGTTTTCTCCCGAAAGTGATTTTGGTGATAATTGGTTTCAGGTCACCCTTCCTCCATGTAAAAATGTTTTATCCTTGTAGACTTCGACCCACCAGGAAGAAATTGACATTTTTAAAGTTGAAAATGATTGGTCGTCTGTACGATATGGCTCTGGTTATCGGTCTGTCTGGTAATACCCCGATATAGAATGTCAGTCTGTGAATTGTAGTCCTCACACAAGGTAAATATATTTTGTGAAATATTGGGGTTTAATATCAAGAAAGTATAGTGCGAAGTTGACCTTTAGTAGATATGATGATATGTAAATGAGAATGTGACAGCGTTAAATGTGATGAAACTATGACTTCCCGTCATACAATTCTGTCTTCATCCGTACGAAAACTCAATCAGATTATTCAACATGTCTACTTAAACGTTCGATGGCTGCCTCTGATGTTATTACCGCTACAAAAAAGGACAGTTACATAGAGCTTGTTGATAACTCTGGCACCAAACCTCTGATAAAATGCGTATTTGACGCCACAGGGAATCTCATTTTACCCTCCATAATGATTCTGTTTAGTCCGTTTTTCCAACTGTCATGTCGTTTTACGAGTGCAGAAAACACCGGGTCTCCTAATTACGATTCATTCCCATTAGTTACAATATTTGTTCTTGAATGTCCTTTGAAGAAACAATGAAAATCTGACAGATCTGGATTTAATGGATATGTTCTATGTATTTATTGATTTCGAAATCTGGCAGATTTGGATTTGGTAAAAACTGTCCATATATCATAGTTTTGCATGCTGTGTTGTTGTTAGGCTTTATGTGTCAGTTTTGTTCCTGTTTCTTTTGTCTCTAGATTTAGTATTAATCAAAATCCCACATGCATGCTATTTGTTAATAATCTGTTCTGAAAGAAAAGTTGTTCTTTACTAGGAAACTGTATTTGCGATAGTTAGTACTCAGGGCGCTGGACAAATTAACAGAAAAGGAGAAATTAGTCAGATAATGGAATGAAAGTTGAGCCTTAATTTTACTGTAAAAAGGCCACAAAAGCATTGGACAGATCCAAAGGGAACATTTTCAACTGTTTGCTTACTTATACTCTTCACTAAGGTACGGGGCTATAAGTAATTACTTCGTATGTGCGTGCGTCTTTGCGTGTATGCGCATCTGTGCGTCAGTGAAAACATTGTGTACAGGACTATACATCAGAAACCCCTGTTCAGATTTAGTTCATATTCATTCCATAACATCTCACTATCTGGACAGATTGAAGTAAAAGCCAATATTTTCATGCATGGAATTTTATCACTTAGTCTGTCCCCAAACTGTTCTCAGTGTGAAAATGTTCGCTCTGCAGTCCTATTGTTTCACACTGTGTACATATAATACTGTAAGACACTGAAGAGTTTAAGTGATGGTAAACATGTTCACATGTGGATATTTTCGTGGAGATTGAATTTTCATTCCGCAAACAATTCCACTTTTACAGTATGTTTTAAAAAAAATTGAAATATTGAAAAATAGTCCTGTAATGCAATAGAAGGAGATGGCCGAAAATAAGACTATATGTCTTGTCGTCAGATCCTTCTAACTATGTATTTGTATTTATTAATGTAAATGTATTTCTGAAAATAAAATACTATTAAATCAATAGGGGTTATAAAGTCGTTAACAAGGAGTTGCCGACTGGGGGGAGTTTTGGGAAAGGTGTTTGTAAGGGGAGGGGAATTATTAACAGCATTACTAGGGTACCTGGTATGTGTATTATAAATTACATTTGTGTGAAACAAAAAGTTCATATCTTCAGTAAAATATATTTTGTTATGTGTACATATTTCATTACTTTGTCTGAATCTATCTATTTGTTTTAACAGCTGTGTGTTCTGAACCAGAAGTGATAGAACTCGACAGAATTCTGTTCTTATCTGTATATTTCTGCAGTGTTTTTAGGCGCAATGTAAAAAAATGATTGTCACTGGGAAATGGATTTGTAAAACTTCCTTTCATGTTGAAGATGTGTCCTGTACCAACATTTCGATTTAGATAAGAACTTACTTGTTTAAATGTGAAATAAAAACGTTTGAAGAGCTTGTGTTTTTTTTCAGCAGTTGGCATGGTGTGACCATGAATTGAATATTATGGAAGTTTTAGTTTCTGTTTTATTTCAGTTTCTGGTTTTGTAGTCGAGATATTTCTGCTGTTAAGCGTGTGAAGAATTTGGAAATGTTCTCGGACTTTGAGTTTTGCTGGAAGTTTTCCAAAATCTTTAAAATGAACATCATATTGTTTGTTTGATTTAGATGAACTCTGTTTGGTCCGTCAGGTTCCAAAGTTTGAGGACACATGGCGTTCTGTCCTTATATTTGTAACACTGTTTATCTATACCTTGGACGAGAAATATTAATCATTGTTTGTCATAATCATTCCAGCGGTTTAATTTTCAAATTGAATTTTATGAAACTTAAAAAGGTCTTTGGCTTGTACATGTAGCAATATAGAGTGTTCAACTTTAAGAAATTTTTAAACATTTAAGATGTATCTTGATCTCTTGAATTGTTTTTCATTCACAAAAAATCATAAGAAATTACCACAGATGTTTAGATATAGAACAGAATTAAGTTAGGTGATGATGCGGGTTTGTCTGTAGTGTATATAGCGGAGGAAGAAGACTTGGGTCTAATGTTTCACTATATTTGACAGTACCAGCATGCGTTTTAAAGTACATGATTCATTGATCATTTAACTGTACAAGTTGATGCAATTCTTGCTTCTTTAATCGTAAATAAATAACTTTCTAATGTAAAGTTTAGATTTAAACTCCAAATACATGTATATCAATGTGTCTAGAAGTATTATATTTTATTTTCAGTTGACAAATATTTAATTTCAAGAAGGTAACTTACCATAGACAGTATCAAATGGCGAGCTGTTAAGGTGAGACTAACAGGAAATTAAATTTTTAGATGGTGATGAGCTCAATGTTTTGGGAAAGAAAGTTGCTGGAAATAATTTTGTATGTACCAGGTAAGTTTAGGGTTGATTTGCTATGCATGAATGCATCTGTAATTCTTTGTATTCGAATATGAAATAAAGTTTTCAGTTCCTCTTCTTTGCACTTAAATATGTTAAATACACAAGAAAAAATGTAATTTTAATGTAGTTTTACGTCATCTGCTGAATATTTAATTTTGTTAAAGGTCAGTGTTTGTCTGTTGTCCAGGCAAGTTGTCCTAACCTTCGGAAAATTTTATGTCTGTATAATTAAAATGACAGACGCAGTTTGTCTGGAGGTGGTCCGTAGTGGTAGTATCACTTTACAAATGTCAGCCCTGTATTCTATATAAAGAAAAGCCGAAGGACAGTCACTACACTGTTTAACCTCGAATCTTGTATCAGGAACCTGCATCTCTGTATCCTTATTAAGACAGCTTTATGTGGTATTCTTACATACCTTAAGCAACCTGAAATACTGTATTATGATTGTGTACTGTTAGGAGGGTTTAGATGGGAAGGCCAACTTTGTATAATGCATCTGAAAGTATAACCATAGCTAAAGTGTCTTGTGTTTCAGACACTGACAGTATATTAGATTGCTTGGTTGATGAAGAACATTTGTGACGTCAGGGTCAGGGAAGACAATAAATGGTCAAACCTTTTTACTTGTTGTACGGCCCAGACTTTGACCAAGCACACACAATGATTCAAGTGCCACCGTTTTTCGCTAAAACAAAATTGCTCCACCACATTTTCTTTCGCTTTTAAAGCTAGCAGTGGAAAAGACATGTGATCCCAAGTTTAGCTAGCATGTTGCAGTGCTCACATTAAACAGGTATTTTGGTTGTTTGCCCCAAACTTGATTTACGGGTGTTTGGTGCTAGAAATTGCTTAGGCTGTAAAACAAAAGTAAGAAGGAAGATAAACAAAAGTAAAACCAATATGTCACCTATTTAATGAAAAAGAAGTTGTCACATGAACAAGGAATTGGATTCAAGCGCAGAATCTGAGTCTGAACATGAAAAACTATTCCACAATTATGGACCACATGTACTCGGATTGCTTAATTATGAGTCTTCTAGTATTAGTACAGTACAGTCGTGAGAGTTATTATCACTCTGCAGTCGGAGGATGCAAGATAAAGAGGATTCCGACATTGTATCTGGAAGAAAAATAAAACAGAATTAATATACCCAACGTCTTATTTGCACTTTTAACTTCCAATAAACTCTCGGCTTAAACAGTTTTATTCGTAAAGTTGGACAGAAATAAATGCTATTTCAGAACTAATGTGACGTAAGCTAGCCAGGTAGAGTGGGCAGTATACAATAAAAACGTATTCAGGTCTTAGTGGCAATGATGTAATTTGTACCTTACACTTACAGCAACAAATTGTGTAATGAACTGTTCTGTGGCAACTTCTGGACTAAAATAAATGTTTGGTGAACTGTAATTACGTTATCGTGTATTAAAAGGTTCCGATGAAGCTGAGGGGAGATAATAGATTATGTAAGATGTACTGTTACTCCAAACACTAATGAGTCCAATGCTGATCTCGGACTTCATTTTTAGCTTGCCGTCTGACTTAATTTATCTCTAGTGAGGATATGTGACTTTGTCATTTTGCTTTGTTTTTAGCTCAAATAAGGTAATGTCATGTTGTAAATAAAGGATCTTACACGAGTGTCGATGTAATATGGAATTCATTGAACAAATTAGATAATTTGATATATCACAAGCCTTTAGGCGAGTGACATATTAAATTATTTACCGTAAAAACTCGTGTAATCTGCGCACTTTTTTAAGGGAAATTAATATCAAATAGTTGGGGGTGCGTAAATTACAATGATATAGATGTGTGTCAAGTTTTTTTTCAGTGAAAGATCGAGAAATCTGAAGGATGCCGCCATGTTGGAAAGTCGGAATTGTTTCCCCTTGTACACAAAATCCAGACGACGCAAGCAGATTAAATAAATTAATATTAAAAACATTCAAAATATATACTGTATTTGTGTTGTTATTTATAAATTACACGGGAATTGACGATAAGTTATTTATGATTGACGTCCCGATGTAATTTGGACCAGGCCAGAGTTGAGACGGCCGCTCGGCATACAACGTTTATTTGACAAGTAATTATAAGCCCAATTAGGTAAACAAAACATATAATACAAATACAGGCATTCTATTTCACTCGTGTGGTCATCTTAAACCATAGTTTATCTAATAGTTTAGGAAAAATCAGGTATTGATATTGCCGATAAATATTCCGACCACGGTAAAATTTACATACTTCCGTTTTCAATTCCAGACGAATAATCACTAAAGACATGTCCGATTAAGTTCCTTGCTTTTCTTCCCGTAATTCTGCAGTCATTTCAATTGCTCTTGCAACATCTTCGGCAGTAAATATTTCAAAATGTCATCGAATTCGCAGGAACTCGTATCAAAATCGAAAGTCGCCATTGCGTTCTACGCGAGTAACTTTCGTAGTAAATTCTTTGGTTTTCGCGGGAATATCGTGTCATGTGATGCCTTTATGAATGGAAATTTCCATTACTATTTCTGTCGCCAGAGTCGCGTGATACATTCAGCCAACCAAAACCGTCGTAACATGTTTTCTATACCAATCGTAAAATCGCTTCTTCACGACCGTCGGAACCACAAGGATGGCGGACGATCTCTCATAAACAATAACAGAGACCATACGAAGCAAATAAAGCGCATCAAGGCGTTAACAGGGGCCGAGGAGTTAACCGTAAGAGTTATAACATTTACACATATTATTAATTAATGCAACGTAACGTTTATGTCATATCATCTATGCTGTTGCCGCTAATTATCGCAACAATGCTTTCACCGTCTCCACGTGGTCGCCTTTGTGTTTACATTATATATAACCAATCAAAGGTAGCCTATTATCGAGGACTGAGAGCGTGTCAAAAAAGGCCATTTTTCATTGGTCAACCCGTGGGACTGTCTTAGGCCTAGCTGTACTCGTGTGATTGCGGGTAATTATACCAAGCCGTCGGACTGGGTTTTAATGAAAGTAATTATCGTCTAATTGATAAGGAGAACACTTCTAAGGTAATTACAGTTTAAACAAGATACCCTACTCAATGAGATCAGTATAATTGTGCTTTTAATTACACCTGTCGTCGATAATTACATGCCAGCTTGACCGAGGATGGTTTTTGATCGACCAGGCGTGTGTAGGGTCCGGTAGGCACAAAATACGTTTTTCTTGTACTTGCTAATAATTCTGCATTTTTCTATTAAATAAATAACACAAACTCATCCATGTTTTTTTTATTAACTGGAGAAAATCGTCACCTATAAAGAGAAAAAAGAATATTGAATGACATGAGAACGAGACAAATTAATGGTCGTCAACCTGGCGATTTTTTCGATTTTTTTTGGGTGCGTAAATTATATTGATACAGACCTTTTTCCAGCAGTTTTGGGGTGATTTTTAGGGTGCGCAAATTACACAGGTGCGTAAATTACACGAGTTTTTACGGTAATGAGATTAATAAATTCCATATATTACATCGACACTTTTGTAAGATTCTATTTATCACATAACTTATATTTATTAGAAAATACACCAAAACTCTCAAATTAATTCTCTATAAGAAAGGCAAATTTCTTCTGTGACAGTACGATTCTCATTACCAAGACAATCATATGACGTCATGAAAACGTCATTTGTTTATGACGTCACAATAGTGTTATTACATGTGTGTAATACCATTTTTATATCATGGCCGTATGCCATGACTAAACGGGTAAGTTATGTGATAATACGTTTTAATTTCGGAGACTTTTGCTGTCATAAATTCAAAGATACTACACTGATGAAGGTTTTATCACCATATAATAACAAATCAACAATAGAGGCTCAATTCATTACTGGATGGTTGGGTGCGTAGTGGATAGCGCAGACACCTTTAACCAAAGTGTCCGGGGTTGGATTCCCCAATCCGACATGAAAGTCAATATGATCAGCTTCCCGACAATGTAGGTGTTCTCTGAGAATTTCGAGCATTCTGGTTTCCTTCCACGCTACGAATGACGCCGCAGGCGTTAACATCCGTGCAAAGAAGTGATTGATATAGGTTATAAAAACATAATTCATAATTGTTGTGGAATAAATAACTTTTGTATTCTTATTACATCATCAGACAATGGAAACGCTTGTACACTTCATACTGCACCAAGAACTTCAAAAACATGGCTACATTGGAAGGAATCATGAAGGGTATAAAATAGTTTCGATGGAAATGAAATTTTCTTGTCTGATGCTTTGTGAAAAAAGAAAATTGACTTGTAAACTGAATATAAAACATGAATTGCAAAATGTACTTGTTGAGTCTATTTTCAAATTGTATTACCTCGTGTTGCGGTGTAGTGAGAATGCATCACATGATTGTCAATAATTGTCGGCCTTTTACCACAGTTGATTGTATATAAACGCAATTTCACTCATAACACATTGTTCTCTGCTTTGGTTGAATGGAAAGTTTGTATCTGACGAAAAATCAAGTACATATATCATACAACGGTTTTGAAAATAAAAGGTAGATAATTTGTTTTTGTCTGTGTTTGCTATGATTGTGTTTCTGGAAATATTTTGGTTAAAAAAAAAAGGCGAGCTGTACTTTTATTTATTAACTTTGTATATCAATTTAGAATGAAGTACGAGAGATAAGGTTTTATGTTGAGAACAAAGGGAAATGAGATTGGACGAATGACTAAGTGGGTCTGTGTTAGTACAGTACTGATCCTTACCAACATTATTGCTTTGTGTTGTGTTGGAGATAAAACTGTCTGCCACATTTGAGTTTTAAAAACTGCGCTGTAATTGATAATTTGTGGTAGTGCTGGACCATCCAGTTTACAGACTTTAGGTACAGGAAGGTTATGTGTACCTCTAAAGTGGTGAGGATGCTTATACCTTGTAACAATCATCTCTTAGTCAGGAGTTACACAAGGTTTGTAGTCTTAGAGGTCACAAAGCCTGGAGTCACAGTGTTAAAGGTCATAGGGTCAGGAGTCAGAGGTTGAAAAGCCCCAAGTCACAGTGTTAAAGGTCATAAAGTCAAGATGTCACAAAACTTGGGAGTCACAGTCTTAAAGGTCATAAAACCAGGAGTCAGAGGTCACAAAGCCTGGAGTCTCAGTAGTAAAGATCGTAAAGTCAGGAGTCAAGAGGTCACAAAACCTGGAGTCACAGTCTTAAAGGTCATAAAGTCAGGAGTCAGAGGTCACAACACTTGAAGTCACAGTCTTAAAGGTCATAAAGTTAGCAATCAGAGGACACAAAACCTGGACTTACAATGTAAGGGGTCACAAAGTGTTTGTGCCAGAGGTCACAAAACCTACAGATCAAATGTTGTAGCGGTCACGATGTAAGGGGTCACAAGGTCAATGATCCTGAACCTCAAAACAGGTTTACATGAAGTTTGGTGACTTCCTGTTTTATATATGATTAGTTTTTGGTAGTTAGTAGCCAACCCTCCAAAGTGACTCAATCATAGATTAATGCCTTTTGGTCTTACAGTTGTCAAAGATGACATGACACACACATATCAGAGAAACCGTGCCCAGGGGGAGGTAGGAAATTTACACCTACTCATTCCTGAGAACATCTTGTTTACACATGAACTGTGTGAAGTAAATGGTTTACTTAGTTGAAATAATTAAGTCCTCTGATTATCTGTTAATACTGTAACTCAATAGGAGAAATTTTCTTTTTAAACCTTTTAGAATTGGCTTGGAAAAGTACATATGGCCGTCGAGATTGCAGGAATACTTCCTTCACATTGAAGATTGTAGACGCCTTCCAAGACTGGATCTTGTCTTAGTGTGCCCATATACAAGTTCAATGAAATCAGATGTCCCTGATGAATTTTTTCTGCTGTCTAATTGTATTTTCTAATTAAGTTTTTTCTTCTTATGTGTCAGTTTAACAACTTTTAGGGCATGGCTTATGGAAAAGAGTTTCTAAGTGAATGGAAACTTGATCAAAACGTTTACATTATTTCAGATGTAAATAGAATATATATCCTTTCATAACTTGTAGATGGATTCTACACTGATATGAAAACGATGACTTTAATTTTGTCTGTCCAGGCCAGATGAATTACCTGTCCTTTTTATGCAAAATACCCATTCAAGAGTACTAAAAAGATTTCACTAGTGTGTTTTATACTTTATTACAGTTGATTCCTCCTAATATCACTTTCCATTTGTCAGAAGAAAACATGGTATTAACTGGAACGTGGCATGATAAAAACAAATTAAGATCATCGATGGTGGGTGTCAAGATCCCTCTGCGATCTCCTGTTTGTTAACGAGGTACTTGTTTGAATCAATCTCCTTCGGAACAGTCTCCATGAATCTTTGTTTTAGAATTTATTTACACTGACTTTCAGTAGGAGAAAAAATCATTTCTGATCAGTGTAAAAATGTGGTAATTCTCATGGGCCTTTTCTTTTTTTCCTAAACAATTGAATTACCTCCCTTTGCATGGCTATAAGTTAAATCTGTCTGTGTGCCGAGTCAATATTGGCCCTACAGATACTAGTGATGATTGACATCAATATGCCGCAGGTTTACAGTGTCAAAGCAAATTGATCGAAACCACCAGACCAGAGTAATTCAACTTGACTGCATTCAGGGTGTTAGTAAAGAATGTACAGAAAGTCATCTGTGAAGGCAGGTTCCCTGTATCACGTTCCAGATTGAAGGACCGAGATCTGTATAATCAGATTCTGTATCTGTCATATCACGAAATTTGGTGATGTAATCAGTTTTGTGCTGAAAGCAACCTGCGGGAAGTCCTGAAGAATGTGAACTTTTTATTAGAGATTGGAGAGCTGTGAATATATTCTCTGATAGATTATCGTGCGAGGCAGATGCAAAAATTGACAGAATCTGTCAGGTTTCCTGACAGTTAGTGGAAGTAAATCTAATGAGTTTCAGTCAACTGTGCTTTTATAGATAGAAAATTAAAGCATATATTGACAAAAAATTTTGATATCATGCAGGACTTTTTTTTTTTATAAATAAGCTTTATTCCCTTAATCCCATGATATTTATAATGATTTCATTCAAGAACTGAAGTTATATGTTTTTTAGCTCATCTGGCCAAGTGAGTTTATGCCATTGTGCAACGTCTGTTCGTCCGTTGTCTGGCCCGCCGGCATCAACTTTTCCATTTAAACAACTTCTTCTCAAAAACCAAAAGGCCTATAACCTTGATATTTGGCAGAAAGGTTCCTTGGATTGAAGCCTGACAAAGTTAAGAGAAAAAAATGACCTTGACCCATACTCAAAGTCACAGGGGTCAAATCTGTCAAACCTTTTAACAACTTCTTCTGATAAACCAAAAAAATGACCTTGACCCATATTCAAGGTCACAGAGTTCAAATTTGTTAAAACCTTTTAACAACTTCTCTGATAAACCTAAAGGTCTAGAACCTTGATATTTGGTTAGAAAAGTTCAATAAGGTTTGCCGAAATTAAAAAAAAATGACCTTGACCACTATTCAAGGTCCAAGGGATCAAATATGTTAAAATCTTTAAGCGACTTTTCCTGATGAACCAAAAGTCCTAGGACCTTGATGGCTGAAAGATACTTTGGATAAAGCCTGGCAAAATTTGCAAAAAAAAAACCAACTCCTTGATCCATATTCAAGGTCACAGGGGTCAAATCTATTAAAACTTTTATACGTTTTCTCCTGATTAGCCAAAAGGCCTAGAAGCATGATATGTGACTGGTAGATTTCAGGGTCACATGGGTCAAATATGTTTAATTGAGGCTGTATCAGAAGTGATGTTTTCTCTGTTTTTCGGATGTAAAGCCGGTGATGTTTTCTGTGTTTTTTGGATGTAAAGCCAGTGAGGCTGTATCAGAAGTGAAGTTTTCTGTGTTTGTTCGAATGTAATCTAAGCCAATGAGGCTGTATCAGAAGTGAGGTTTTCTGTGTTTTTCGCATGTAAAGCTAGTGAGGCTGTATCAGAAGTGATGTTTTCAATCCTTGAGTGCTCCTTTCCTGTCAGGAATGTGGCGATAAGCTTTCAGAGATTAATATAATGGTAGTGTTTACCATTATGTGATACTTGATGGTTGTAATGGGACAGACACACAGTTTAATTTTGATTTTGTGTCTGATTGGCAAAAACACCTTCTACTGAAGGATGTTTTCAATAGAGAGAAGGTGGAATATATTCTTAAAGTCGCTATCTCCTGTTCGAGAGTATTTGAAATTTTTTTTTAAGTTTTCACATAATGGATGTTTGCTGTGTAAACATTTAAACTCCTTAAATTAAAAGTTTACTGCTTTGACATTTTTTTTGCATTTTGTTTTAAGAATTTATTCTAATTGTTGAAACTATTCAAAGAAAAACTATTTATTCGCTTGTTACAAATGGTACGTATGGGTGTGTATCGGTTGATTTGAGACAAACTTAAGTGTCTGTGCTCCGCTGTTGTTGTCAGTTAAATTCTGTATTTCCTGTATCAGTTACAGAACTCTACTTTTATACTTAATTCACCTTTAAAATGGTTTGCTTTCACTCGTGGTGCAGGACTAGTTTTATACAAAACTTGTTTTATTCTATTTCACTGAGAGTTATCATTGATTTTTATTAAGTTGATCCTCTGGAAACAAAAAATGTTTTAAAGATTGGGGAACCAGCACGCTTTCAGCTTTCATTAACATAGAGTATATTGTATGATCTACCGATCTACCAGAATATATAGATGATGATGAGTATTTCACAGTTTCAGACTAATATAATTTAGTTATAATTTTATGTATCTCTACTATGTAATGTTATATCAGTTTCGCTGAACATGACTACCAACAGTTAACGGTCATGTCTACAGTTTATGGGTGGTGTTGATGACCAGGAAATACAGCTAGGAGAATATCAGTGCTGCTATAAATTTCATTGATATGATATTGGCCATGTTCATAACATTCAATTCTGAATCAAATATACCTGATTACTTTGCTTGCTTCATTTGGTTATTAGGTAATATCAGAAAGATTTATCTCCCAACATTTCCAAGTTAGGTATTATATAATGAGCATACCAAGACATTCTTAACTTCCATGGATATCAATCACGTATAACAAATAATGCTAGGTCATAGATATATCTAGGGTTCAAGATATATGCAAATGTGCTGCATTCCTAATTTTCTTTAATTTTGTTCAGATAGTTTCTCCATGGTTTTATGATTGTTAAAGTTTGTTGTGGTCTTGAATAAATGATTTTTGAAACATCAGTTCTGTAATGTGTTTAAATCATCAGTTCTACATGTGCATGAAACATCAGTTCTGTATCGTGTTTGAAACATCAGTTCTGTATCGTGTTTGAAACATCAGTTCTGTATTTTGTTTGAAACATCAGTTCTGTATTTTGTTTGGAACATCAGTTCTGTATTTAGTTTGAAACATCAGTTCTGTATTTAGTTTGAAACGTCAGTTCTGTATTTAGTTTGAAACATCAGTTCTGTATTTAGTTTGAAACGTCAGTTCTGTATCTTGTTTGAAACATCAGTTCTGTATCGTGTTTGAAACATCAGTTCTGTTTTTTGTTTGAAACATCAGTTCTGTATTGTGTTTTAGACATCAGTTCTGTATCGTGTTTTAGACATCAGTTCTATATCGTGTTTGAAACATCAGTTCTGTATCGTGTTTGAAATATCAGTTCTGTATCGTGTTTAAAACATCAGTTCTGTATCGTGTTTTAGACATGAGTTCTGTATCGTGTTTTAGACATGAGTTCTGTATCGTGTTTTAGACATCAGTTCTGTATCATGTTTTAGACATCAGTTCTGTATCGTGTTTTAGACATCAGTTTTGTATTGTGTTTTAGACATCAGTTCTGTATCGTGTTTTAGACATCAGTTCTGTATCGTGTTTTAGACATCAGTCCTGTATCTCGTTTTAGACATCAGTTCAATATCATGTTTTAGACATCAGTTCTGTATCGTGTTTTAGACATCAGTTCTGTATCTTGTTTTAGACATCAGTTCTGTATCGTGTTTTAGACATCAGTTCTGTATCGTGTTTTAGACATCAGTTCTGTATCGTGTTTTAGACATCAGTTCTGTATCGTGTTTTAGACATCAGTTCTGTATCGTGTTTGAAACATTGGTTCTACATGTGTTAGTACAGGGCTGTCATTCACTTCAATATTCTTCGACGGGAATTAATGGGAACAGTTATAGGTCTCATCTATGTAAATCTGTTACAAGAATAAATGGGAACAATCTCTCATCACTTGACTATTGTTACTCAAATTATTTGTATGTATACAGTCAATTCACGTTCATATTGCCATCAACATGGAAATAAAGTGCTATTCAATTCTTAGTTGATCTCATAAAAAGACATATCTTGGCCTTAGGGGATAGAGAAGCAGCTGGTGTCGGAGATCCTGTTATGTTGGTGATGTTTTTTGTAGAAATAAAACGAAGTGTTTGTACTGTGATAGGGTTGACATTTCCTCCTGTCAGATCGCTGGGTTCCATGGCCTGAGGAGTACCATGTCCGCAGTGATTGATTTCTCACCTAGTCTTACACATTGACCTTTTATCAGTTTTATATTGGCGATATCAATTTGTCCTTGTTGTAGGTTTCAACCGTAGGGAAATCACTGTTACCTACACTCCGCTAAATCAATTGGCTTTTCCCGCTCTTTTTGTAGCGCTGATCCCTGATTTTGTTTTCATGCAATTACCGTTATCACTACAATTTAGAGTTTTAGCTAGGGAAATGTGTCGGTTTTTTCAATAAATGTGATATCGGACAGTAATTAGCTTATATCTATTGAACAGATTTTGGCTGACACCCACTTAGCTTAAGTCATGGATTGTGTATAAATGCTGACATTTTCAGTATCACCTTTATGGAATCTCTTTATGTGTTCCTGAAGCTTATACAAAACATTAACTAGAAATAATCAAAAGATATGATACAGTGGATAAAGGTTTTGCTCCACATGTGGATCTATATAAGCAAGTTAGCATGGATCCTTTCCGGTTGGTCTCAAATTATTTCCAAATTTCCATCCTTGCATTTTCAGATAGAATTTAAGTATGAGACACTTCATGCTTAACTCACCCTAAGATTCAATTGAATTCTTCTAATACAAAGGTTGGAACAGGTCATTATGAAATTACAGGGGGTGAATGTTGAGATTTAAAACAAAGTCATTATGTCCCGTATGTGATTATTTATGAATGAAAGGGAATGTATAATTCAATTAAAGATTTAAACCATGTCAGATGTATTTGATAATATATTTAATGGTAATGGTAATTTCAATAATGATTTTAAGATTTTACAATAGCAGTCTGAGTGTCATAAAGCAAATGGAACATTGCAGTTTTTTATCTGGAGTCTGTTTTTCAATTAGAGCGTTTCAGAGACAGTTATATACACTTAATTCCTATTCTCTTGGTACAGTGGGTCAATTACAACTCTAAATTTTTTTATAAAATGATTAAATCTTAATCTGATGAGGCGAAGTTGATCCTATTAACGGTGAATATTTAAGTGCTTTGTTGACAATGATTGAAGTGTTCCGTTGAAGGATGACTTGGTCACAGTAGCGAGGTAATTGGTAATTAAACTCCTCTTGTTTGTTGTTCTAGCTTAAAGATGGAACGGCAGGTAAATTTGTTCTGTTAATTAGCGAGTAAAAAATGATTATGGGTGATAGACTGTTCAGCTCACTGCTAAAGCCAGAGGATAATCTATTGTTCTCAATACCCAGATCAGCTTCACTTAATCTTCAATCTGGATCTCCAAAGTGTTTGTACTATCTGTGATGAGCTGGAGATAAGAAGCTTTTAAGTAACATGGATGCCATTCGAATTTAGGTCAATGAGTGTTAAAAAAAAATGTGAACAAGTTTGTATTCTTTAATTTGCATTGATTTTAAGCATGTTTTTGTTATTAAGTTCCAAATTTCTTTACAAATGTTTCTTAATTAAGTCAGCCCCCTGGGTGAAGGAGAATGTGAGGTTAATTTATCTTCATTACAGGAGCAGATAACTTTCCCCTGTGGCCTACTTTAGAGGAAAATTCAATTTTGTTTTTCAGTGGAGAATTTTGGTTTTCGTGGAGATGTGGGTTTACTTGATTTGGGAATGAAATTGAGAGAACTACATACCGATAATATGTGTAGTGCAGGTCTCCATACGTGATGACAGTTGTAACGGTATGAAGATCAGTGTTGTCAAACTGAAATGTTATTATCGTCAGCATAGCATTCTGTTGTGAATGTAACACTATGGCTCAAGTAACATGTTTATTGCACCGGATATGTTAACATTAAGTCTGTTAGGATAGTTTCTGTCATTGTGTCATCATTTAATCAACTGTACATTTTCCTGGATGGGATCTATTGAACGTGTGTGGTGGTGTTAGTTATAAATGCCTAGTTTACATAGAAGTCCCTGTTATAGTAACTTCTAGAAGCTTCCTCCCTAATACTGCATGCAGCCCCCCCCCCCCCATTCCCCACCCCACCCCATTTCGCCTTTATCCATACAGCAAATGTAATGTGGGAAGGGATTTTGCAAATAAATGTATAAGAAAAAATACCTGGTATATTATCTTTAATAGATTATGGAATATTTGGGAATTTTACACAGATGTAGTTCATATGTACAAAATACCTGGTATATTATCATCGTTCGATTATTGAATATTTGGAAATTTTACACAAATGTAGTTTATATGAACCAAAACCTTGGAAATGTATCAAGCAAAAAAAAACAAAAACAAAACATGACCCCTCAGAAAAAAAAACTAATGGTACAACACTTGATTGATGTTGTTGTCCAGGAACTGTTGATACCACATGGTATAAAGAATGAAGACTTGTCAAGGGGAATATAGATCCTTACTCTGGGTGTCTGGCTTAATTTGAGTTTTCAGTATGAGCATGTTTCATTTTCCTCCTGGTCAGGGTGTTCCATCTCATTGTTAAGACTTAACAGACAAACCATGCCAAAATGAACGCTATTGGACCATTTTTGTGGAACTTGTGTGATAGTCTAGCCAAGTAGTTGTTTGTTGACAAAGCTGAATTTGTATGTTGTTGCTATATCTGTAAGTTTATCACTAATTTGAACCTGACTTGACCTCGTACAGTTCGATTTACAGCTCATTATCTATTGACATGGATATTGAAATCTAGGACGTCTCGGAGGATTTATTAGCTTTTTTTCCATATCACTAATTCTTGGTGATGGTTCTGAAGGGTTTATGCTGCTAAATGGTATAGCGAGAAATCTAAACCTAAGGCCGATTATCAAGAGAAACCATGTTGTACAAACATTATGATGAGGTAAAATAACAAAAGCAAACAAGACCTTGAGAAGAAATGCTTGCATTCATCTAGATGGACGACATTAATACCATTGTGTGGGCAGGACTTGTATTCCTTGCTGTTAGCTCTGGGATGTTGTTGTTAATTTGTGATCATCAGGTATTGTGACAGTATACTTGAGGTCAGAGATGATCAGACACAGTCCAGGTTATTGCCTTCTATAAGATCAAAGTTAACACATTCACACCTCAAATTTCATAATAAACTATTCCAACCTTTGAATTGGAAGAGTTCAAAGGTGTTTTCAGGGGTAGAATGAATTAGAGCCAGGAGAATTGCACAGATGTAACCACCATACATATTGTCTCAGAGAATACAGTCCTGCATGATGGTATGGCTGACCATTGATAGTGTTGTTTGACCATTGATAGTGTTGTTTGACATTGATAGTGTTGTTTTACCATTGATAACGTTGTTTGACCTTTGATAGTGTTGTTTGACCATTGATAGTGTTGTTTGACCATTGATAGTGTTGTTTAACATTAATAGTGTTGTTTTACCATTGATAACGTTGTTTGACCTTTGATAGTGTTGTTTTACCATTGATAGTGTTGTTTTACCATTGATAGTGTTGTTGACCATTGATAGTGTTGCTTGACCATTGATAGTGTTGCTTGACCATTGATAGTGTTGTTGATGGCACGCTGTCTGATCATGAGGGACTGAGCATGTTAAACCACTGCAGGAATTCCAAATGAGCACAAACAACACTATCACTGATCAAGTAACACTATCAACAGTCAACAAGCAATTAGGTCACTGTAAGTGTCAGGATAAATTGTTTATCACACATTAATTAATATCATTATATTATGACTCCATAAAGGACAATTGTCAAGATAATCAATGTTAACCTTGTTTGCGGAAATTTTTGTGACATCACAATATAAATACCACTGATCATGGTATTGTATTATCATACTATTTTGAACATGTAACAGTTGTACAACTTCCTTTTGATGATGTTTTTGTAAAAGTTATATTGATATATTGAAGGTTGCTGACAGTATGGTCATCAATGTTAAATGGTAATTGGATTGATCAAATCTGTTGCATCAAAGTCTGGATACATGACATCTAGACATCTTGAAATTATGAAAAAGCAAATTTTGGAGTGTTTCAATCTGGGCACAGAATTTCTGTTACACGAATTGAAAAAAATAGGACTGCAACCAAAATATGACTACTTCAAAGAAAGCCAGAATATGTTTGCAAGACAAATACCTTGATACCATTGTCTTTCTTAGAATAAACCATTGCCATCTCATGCTTTCAGACTAGAGCTTAATGTGCTATTAAATAATGCAAATCTTGAAGTGATCTGGGTTCAATTCGCGGTCAATGATTTGATGTCGTTGTCTCAAGCTTTGTGTAGTCGAGTAAATATCTATACTTCATTATCAGTCGCTGTTTGTATTTTGTCTTTGAGCGTCTTTATCTGTCAGACTGTAAGCATTAACATTACACGTTATCCTAGAAATAAGTGCCCAATTACGAAAGATGTTAGTTTTATTACTTAGTCAAAGTGGTGCAGATATAATGAATTCATGAGGGTGAGTTACACTGACTTGGGGGGGTAAATAGTGACAACTCTTTGAATGTACTGTAGCATTGAAAATGACCCTAGCCATGAACTGTAGTATTGGCAATGACCCGAGCCAGGGATAAATAGTGAAGATTCTTTAGGCAGTCAATGTAAGAATGGTTTCTGTTTCACTCGGTCAATAGAAAAATCAGCATTTGTGATGGTTGTTGGGATCACATTAAATTAAATGTAATTCAGATCAAGTCATATAGGCTCCAGCTGTTTTACGGATAATCAAAATAAATTAGAGAATACCGAAGCATTAACAAAATCATAATCCGAACTCAAAATCGATTTAACAAGGGGCAAAATATGAACAAAGGAAATATTTGCACCGAGACCCTTGTAAAATGCAAGATAACTATACCAGGTGTTCCGGAAGAGTAAGCGTCTTCTGCTTCATCGACGACACCCGCCATATAAATCTTTGTCACATCCAAGTAAACATCAAGTTCTCAAAATGAGAACCAAGCATCATTGTCAATCACAACAAGTAAACGTACTAATGAACATACTCAAAAATGTCCATCTTCATATCACTTAAAGATGCAGAATATTTCTCAATGAGACGAAGATGACGACCATAAAACTTGCCCATAGTTCTGATCAGCTTGCATCTCTGGAATCCTTGTGTTAGTTTGTTTGTCAGCAGTCGACATTGATCAAGAAAATCACGATATTTAGAGCAAGCCCTGAAATATCGAATCAACTGCAATATGTAAACACAATAGGTTTGATAAGCAGGGATGTTACTATCAAAAAATGGAAAGTTCATGTCGGAAATTAAAAACATCAAATTGATCGTATTAACTAGTTTCTTACCTTACTTTATGAACGGGCAAACGTATCCAGGCATACAGTTGTTTGAAGTTTAAATACATGTGATTTACATGTATTTTCTAATAAAGTTCTGACACAGGTACAAGATCTTTCTAATGAATAGCAAGTAAACTTTCAACAGTGAAACGGATGTTAAATTTACAGCGCCCCCTACGATAAGGGGGTGTCATGCTACTTTTTCCGCAGGCCAAAAAGAGGTCTAGTGCCAGTTGCCAGGTATAATACTGTTGCTAAGGAAGGCAGATAACTATACCAAATAGAACATGGTAGTTATGCAATAGCATTCCTAGATATTATAATGTGATGTACTATACAATATTAGTGAAAGACTTAAAGTTATATGTTTAGATATTGACATAATGCATTTGTTTTGCATGCTTCCATCAATTAACTTGACATTCTTAGAGATTTGTGAGATATTTTAACTGCGTAAATCCAGGTGAGGATATCTGAATAATAAAACAATAGAATGTTATGGAAAAATATACAACGGAAACAAATGTCTTTGTTGTACAGTTTTCTTTACTCTGTCGTATGTTTTGGCTGCCAAAATATCTAATTATGGAGAAATATCTTGAATTTATTTGGCATTCCTGTTTCTTTCTGAGCTTGCTTATGGATTTTTCTGTGGAAGAAAACATATTTGTGTTTTGGGAGCAATAAATTTTGCCGCAGGGAAAAATCACAATTGTATTTTATCATGTAAGATATGCATCAACCATGCTCCTTATTCCTGTAACATCCTGATTCTGCGGGCTGCCATTTTGTATGTTCCTACTGACAGTAATGTGGTAAAAAATTGCTTTTATGGAAATGATAATGGCGTGTAATAGTGTAAAAAATTTGCTGCATGTCATTTTCACTCTAATGAAATTGAAATTATGTTTCTAAAATTGTAGTGAGAGATTCGGGCCGCATTGAACGACTAGAGACGGCAGTATATACTGGTATCTTGTCCGTAACCGTTTTAAAACAAATATATCAATTTACGTGTGAAATACACCATCAAAACTAAAATGATTTCTTGCTTATCATGAAAACTTTGTGTTAAGAAGATATAGTTTCAAAGTGGGACAATGAATATTTAAATTGCCTAAAAAATTTGTTATAAACTTCACACATGTACACATCATAATGCAAAAAGTGGGTCACCAAAAGAATGCAATTATGCTTGAAGGTGAGCCTATCTCCAAGGTCAAGGTCATGGCCAGTGATCAGGATAAAGAGGTCAAGTTTTATCATAACATTATTTTTCGCAGCACCTTATTATGATGCTTTAACAAAGATCTTGAATATTGTATAAAGTAACAGCATATGCATTAGGGAGAGAGTTTAGTAATTCTCCGGATGACAGTTCTAGTAACTAACGGCAGCTTTGTATCTTTATTGACATCAAATGCAATTAATTGAGTACAAATTTTACGCAAACGAATCTTCTTTTTCTTCTTACGGTATAAAGCTCTTCTTTCAAAAGAGAACTTAAATGAGAAAAACTGAATTTATTTTGGTTGCATGAAATTTACCAAGTTCTTGAGGATGTTTTAGTGATTGGGTTTTAAAACAAATTGACATGTTCAGTTAGTAAAATTTTAATCACAAATCAAGTGTTCACCTTTGTTCTGAAATACAAAAGTCCCATAGATTGTTTTTCTAGAAGTTAATTCAGTCAAACCTGTGCTTAGTTGTGTCTTTATTTAGGCACAGTCTTATAGTTAAAGTGTAATACATTATGAAATTACTAAGTGGTATTTTTAGGTCACCTGAGATGAAGTCTGAAGTGTCATTTTCTTATCATCTTTTGTCTGTCAGTGTGCATCGTCTGTCCGTAAACAATTTACATGTTCAAATTCGTCTCAAAAACCTCTGAACCAATTTGAATGAAATTTAGCTGGAACCTTCCCTGGCCAAAGATGCACCATAATTGTGAATTATATGGTCCTAACCCCCAGGGGCCTGAGGGAGGGGCCAAAAGGGAATAAATTAGTTAAAACTTCAAAAATCTTCTTCTCCAGACTCAGAAATGCTTGAATCAAACTCTTCAAAAATGGAAAGGTCTTAAGATACTTTATCAAAATTGTGAATTTCATGCCCCCTGAACTTCACATTCCTCCTAAGGAGGACATGAAGTTTACTGTAGTTTATATAGGAAAATGACACTTTTAATCATATTTTGTTCATTTTCAGTTGGAAATAATTCAAGGTCAAGGCCACTGATTTAAAGTTCAATGAAAACTTTTGTAACTTTCTTGAAAAGTCAATTGAACAAAGATCAAAATCACTTAATGGTAGTTTGATTGTTGGGTTCAAAGCTCAAGGATTGATGATTTTGGGAGATATATAGACTTATAAACAGGGCCCTTGCTTACCTGTCAGTGTTCTAGCTCAAACTTGGTTTAGTTTAATGATAATTTCAATGTAAGGACACAAAACAGCAGTTATTGGTACTAGTACATCAAATTCAGGTGACTGTTAAGACCCATGGGCCTCTTGTTGCAAAAAAGGTTGACTTCTTTTCTTGTGATAAAACATTGTCTGCTATGGTTAATCTTGTTACTGGGGTATTATGTGATAGATATAGGATTGATGTAGAAGTTTATTGGGTAGAATTAGGCTAATTTTATGAATGGATGATATAGAAGGATTAGGGTGATGATATCGGTCAGTGAATTTCTGGAGATCACAGTTTATTGACACAGTAAAGTACTTATAGCTATCTCTAATTCCAACATGTACTGTTAGATCTTCTGAACGGCCCCGAAGATAAATATTCAATAATTAATATATCTTGGTTTCTATATAAAACAAATAGGTTTCCTTGATGCTTGAAACAAGTTCTACGAATGAGTAGATTGCAATTGGTCGAAGTTGTTAGATAAATGTTGGACCTGTCGCACAGTAGATTTGGTCAACAAATATTTCAGCATTAAGGAAGAAAAATCATCGTCTGCTGGTTCTGATGGCACTGGTCCGTATGTTAACGCGTCTATATTGGTTTCAGAATAAACCAATCTGATATTAACTAGATCAGTATAAGGCTGCGATGAACTGGAGTGGACTTCGGTACCTCGGCTGGGGATAGGTCGGGGAAGACGGAAACACACTAAAAGCTTGTTGACAAACTAATGGTACAGCGGTCAGTGAGTAGCTTGAGACATGGCGGTTTGGATCAAGATATGATCATGTTGACCACCAATGTACCTCACCTCCTAGAGAGTTCCTAAAGCTCTGTTAAATGACTGTATCCCATATATACTCTGGGTGCTAGGTAATAACCAGATTAGTTACCTCACACTCCCAGGTCTGGCCAGACGAACCTTTTAAGAGTTTAAGGTAAACAGTTTTGATTATTCAGTATACGGAAACATGCTTAAAGACATAAGTTGCTCATAGGTCAGTCTTCTATTTATGGCATCAAGAGATGGCGCTAATATTGTTTCGTTATTTAATCATGTTGTCAAGTGATGACGATAACATTTAATTATGCCTTCAAGTGATGACGCTTTGTTTTGTCATTTCCTTCGGTGACGTCATGACAACTGTTTCCCTGATCCAAAACATGAATGATTGTTTTTTTTCCCCCGCAAAATGCTATTTTGACCTTTGACCTTGTGACACCTCCACAAAAACTAAACAGTTTGCCTCGGGCCTTGTTAAATGAAAATGAACCAATCATTTTATAAGGCAATTTATTCTCTGAAATCAGCCATGTTCTTGGGTGGTTCATTTTCAAAGGTTATGTAGCTGTATTATGTTGAGAAAAAGTTGATATTTTGGATAGAGAGCGGTTGCCAATTTTTTGCCATAAATATGTTGAAAGAGCTTGAATGAAAATGTATTTTATAGCCTAGAAAGATTCTGATTTGATAATTATTATCTTCTACAGTTAGTTTAATGGAGATTTTTTTGCATGGACCTCTCGTTGTCCTCAGTTCACCTGCACCTGCAGATGTCAACAAACTGCACGATTCTTTGACCTCTAGGCCTCCTGTAGTCACTTAATGTCCTAATTGATTGCATTATTAGACACTTTCTAGTTTCACCGCACGCTGTTTATAACATCAGGTGGTTAAAAGGGTCGTATCTGTTTAAAACATTTGGGAAGTGACAGTATCCTATTGACTGAAAACTGTATCCATTAGGTGATGCTGTGTATTGATTGGCTGATGTCAGTACAGGTAAACATCTCGTTAACTGTCTCCTCTGTTTTCAGGTAAAACTCTCGTCAAGGTGAATTCTTGTAGGATGTTTACCAATTTAACTCCGCAAAGTGAATAAATGTATGGGTAATTAGTGTCTGATTCGGAGAAATGTTTGTACCAGTTAGACGTCATAATGGATTACGAGCACATTTTATCTTGTTTTTTGCCAGTTATCAGTGATATCTTGGGTCACGATTAATATTTCACAGATTGATGCATTCGAGGATTACAGGGTGCCGATTGACGTCATAATTACCGCTCGTTACCGTTTCCCAATACCAATCCAGTCTCTGCTTTCATGAACGGTGGAGATGATACGGGAATCATAACAAAGAAAAGTGGTCAGAAACAATTCATTTCATTGATGATGCATGTATCATAGCTGATTGTCTGTGACTTCACAATTATTGCAACATGATTGGTAAATTATGAACGGAAGTTGCAACAGAATGAAACAAGATAGCATAATTGAAAAACCATGCCCTCCTTAGTTTATCTGCGTACAGGACTAAATTAGAGCTGTCTGCACTCAGTAACTGTTGAATTGATGGGAATTACTACCAATATGTAATTGCGAGGTTTTTATCAAAACGGATTGCAAGTAATGTAAAAATATGTTTTAATCAAATGAATGTGGCTAAATCGTCCAGCTGTGAATCTAATTATGTTTGAGGACATAAAAAATTCATCAGGATGGGTGGGTGGTGCAGTGGATAGTGCACTTGCCTTTTACCAAGGTGGCCGGGGTTTGATTCACCGACCGGACGTGAAAAGGTATGGATGGGGTTCACCTGCCCGACTATGTGGGTTTTCTCTAGGAACTTTGTTTTCCTCCCACAATAAAACACCTTGCACGCTTACATCCAGGCAAACAAGAGGAGATTTGATGATTGTTTGTAGTTCATTGACATTTTAGTAAAACTGATTGGCTGGTTGCAGTAGTATTATGTACTGTGAATTGGTTATAAACTACAGTCAAAACCTGTGAAGAAACTTCCAATTAACCAAGTATTCTAGTTACGTGAAATTGCAAGTGTAAAGCTTGGTCCGGAACGAAGAAATACTTCAAATTAAACAGGGTGTTTGAATTTTACGAGTTGAGATAACAATTAAGGTTTAACTGTATAGTATGAATGATCATTGTATGAAAGGCCTGACATATAGATTATGACCTTGACTTGACATACTTAATGTGACTAGGCAGATTGAATGTGACCTTGACCTGATCTACTTACTGTGACCTTGGAGATTGAATTGACCTTGACCTGACATATAGATTGTGACCTTAAGTGGACATACTTACTGCGACCTGACATATAAACTGTGACCTTGACCTTACATACTTACTGTGACCTGACATATAAATGTGACCTTGACCTGACATAC
Organism: Mimachlamys varia; assembly: GCA_947623455.1. NCBI lineage: Eukaryota > Metazoa > Mollusca > Bivalvia > Pectinida > Pectinidae > Mimachlamys > Mimachlamys varia. The sequence goes on from OX392534.1 coordinate 37,692,123, forward strand.
TTCTGTGACCTGACAGATGTTTTTTCAGAGTCTGGAGACAAATCCTGACCAATGTAGATAACATTGTTCGATGGATTTACATACCTACAGGTCATCCATCACGATACCGCTGAGTTGTCTATTCTTACTCCCAGGGGACGGGAATCGGTAATTATAATAAAAAAAAAGAACGGAAAAGAAAATAATGTGTCCCCCCACGTTCTTAATAACAGACCTATGGTGAACTGTAGAATGCTGGGAGCAATATTGTGATTTCTAAACACTAGGAAGATTGCGTGGTAGTAGAAGGGCTTATCGTTTTGTTTGTCGAGTCTTTGTCGGTTTATTGCTGGTATCAAGGATGGTGTGATGTGCTACAGGGTATCGCAAGATTTCGGAGCAGACAACAAACTCTAGACAATAATCGTCAAACATGGCATTCCCAAATGACGTGGGGGTGGGCTTAAGTCAGTGCATGGTACGTAGGGGACTTAATAGTGGGTTACAGACTCAGTTGGGGATCATCAATTACAGATTAAATCTTTACATAGCTAATTCAGCTGTTTTTGCGATGTTAAGTACCACTTTAATTTGATAGTAATTCATATCCATTTCATGTCTTGACACATCAATAATATACAGTTTGATCAATAACATATTCAGTTAAAAAAGATGCATTTCCAAATGCTTCGATAAAATCTGATGCCGAAAAGAGAAAAATGGCGATGTGATGAAATTTAAACCTACTTCAATATTTTACTCGTGTACATTAGAAAGCTGAGATTATTATTTTTGTGTAAACTATGTTTGTAGATATGGTGTATGCTTAATCTCGCTGTATCATTTGTTAGCTCACCTGGCCAGAAGGGCCAAGTGAGCTTATGTGTCCTGCATCCGTCAACTTTTTCCTTTAAACGACTTCTTCTAAAATACTGCAAGGCCTAGTGACATGAAATTTGGCTAGTATCTTTCTTGGAAGGAGCTGAACAAAGTTTGCGAAAAAAAATCACTTTGACCTAATTTCAAGGTCACAGAGGTAAAAAATGTCTAAACCTTCAAACAACTTCTTCTAAAATACCGTCAGGCATAAAGACCTCATATTTGACTGGAAGCTTCCTTGGATGAAGCCGAATAAAGTTTGGGAAAAGAAACGACCTTGACCCATATTCAAGGTCACAGTGAGGTTAAATCTATTTTAACATTTAAACGACTTCTTCTGAAATACCAAAAGCCCTAGAAGCATGATATTTGGCTGCTAGGTTCCTTGGATAAAGCCTGACAAAGTTTGCAAAAAGAAATGACCTTGACGTATATTCAAGGTCACAAGGGTCAAATCTGTTAAAACATTTAAACAACTTCTTCTGAAATACCAAAAGCCCTAGAAGCATGGTATTTGGCTGAAAGGTTCCTTGGATGAAGCCCGACAAAGTTTGCGAAAAGAAATGACCTTGTCCTATATTCAAGGTCACAGGGGTCAAATCTGTTAAAACCTTTAAACGACTTCTTCTGAAATACCAAAAGCCCTAAAAGCATGATATATGGCTGAAAGGTTCCTTGGATGAAGCCCGACAAAGTTTGCAAACAGAAATGACCTTGACCTATATTCAAGGTCACAAGGGTCAAATCTGTTAAAACCTTCAAACGACTTCTTCTGAAATACCAAAAGACCTAGTAGCATGATATTTGGCTGAAAGGTTCCTTGGGTGAAGCCTGACAAAATTTGCAAAAAGAAATGACCTTGACCAATATTCAAGGTCACAAGGGTCAAATCTGGTAAAACATTCAAACGACTTCTTCTGAAATACCAAAAGCCCTAGAAGCATGATATTTGGCTGAAAGGTTCCTTGGATGAGCCCGAAAAGTTTGGAAAGAGAAATGACCTTGACTTATATTCAAGGTCACAGGGGTCAAATCTGTTAAAACCTTCAAACGACTTCTTCTGAAATACCAAAATCCCTAGAAGCATGATATTTGACTGACAGGTTCCTTGTATGAAGCTTGACAAACTCTGGGGAGGAAAATGAGCTTGACCTATATTAAAGGTCACAGTGGTCAAATTGGTTAAAAGCTTTGAGCAACTTCTTCTGATCAACCCAAATGCCTAGAGACATGTGATTTGGCTGGTAGCTTCCTGGGATGAAGCCAAACAAAATTTGAAAATGAAAATGATGTTGTCTTATAAGGTCACAGGGTTGAAATATGTTAAATCTTAACATGTTCTTCTAAATGTCTTGCAGTGAAAGATTTTAGGGGACATTAGGGTTACACTATAATATAAGTCAGAGATTGATACCAGGTGAGCGATGCAGGCTCATTGGGCCTCTTGTTTTCATCAAAAAAGCTCAAGGGAAAAAATTGATATTTTCAAAATGGTGGCCAGTAAAAAGTAGTTTCATGGTTTTTGAGCTTATTCAGATAGTTGAAATGGCAGAAAAATACTCTTTCATGACCAAAGGTATTAGATAGGAAAATTCCACCTTCGGCAAAGCCTCTGGTTTTACTGAATTTGAAAACCCTTTGGGTGGAAATTCTCTATCTTACATCCTTCGTCATGAAAGAGTCTCATAGTCTGCATTAGCAGTTACCGTAAATGTGCCTGTGTTAGTGCTATACTTATTATACCCCCCCCCCCCCCCCCCCGCAACAAAGTTTAGGGGGGGGGGGGTATACTGGAATTTGTCCATCTGTCCGTCCGTAGACACAATTTTGTGCAGCTATGCATTTGCTCAGTGTTCAACGTAGCTTTTTAAAATTTTGTTGGAATAGACAGTACAGTGTGAAGATGTGCCCCTCATTTCACAAATAACTTTAAGGGGGGGGGGGAGGGGGCTGTATGAGTTGGCCCCCCCAGACGACGACAGTGCTAGTTTTAGCTAGTTTTAGCTATTTTGGCGTTGAAGCTTTCCGTTAAATAAAGAACCCTAACTACAGTTTTTGTATATTACTTTTTATAAGCAATATGAGTTTGCCAATTCATCATTGCACTTATCTGTTTAAATTTTGCGCTAAAATTTGAAAGTGCCAAAATAAATTTGTTTACAGTATTTCTGTATCTTTCTTATCAAAATGAATGCTGCATTCATCATGTTTAATATACCTATGTTGCTATAATTGCACCTTCAAGGGAAGCTGAAATAATGTCTTTTTATTACATCATCTTGTAGTCTAGAAAAGTGAAACAATACCATTGGATAATAAACCTGATCAGATGAAGTCCATATGGCAAGAAATATTTGGTGTGAAAATATATTTCATCCACAGTTCTCATTTTACATTTCTTTTTCTAACAGTTATGAAACAAAACCTCCATTATTACATACTTGTGGGTGTGTAGCGGATCTAGAACATTGGAAGTACATAACCAGTGTTTAAAACTCGATCCTTATTACTCGTGGGTTGATCTGTCAATAACTGCCATTTTTACTGAATCATGAAATGTTTATAATGATGGTATTATGTTTCTGTCCACCAACGGCAGAGTGACTGTCACAAAAATGTCTCGTAATAAGAAAAAGATAATCTATCTTTACTAAGAATGATGAATGATGTCCAATAGCTGGAGTAGGATCTTGTTGTATTGTGGAAATAGATATAAACCTGAGAGTGTGGATACTTATTGATAGGACCAAAATCCTAAACCAGACTCTCAGTGTGTCACTGGTAGGATCAAAATCCTTGATCAACCTAGACTCTCAGTGCTCTGATAGGAGCCAAATCCTAAACCAGACTCTCAGTGTGTCACTGGTAGGATCAAAATCCTTGATCAACCTAGACTCTCAGTGCTCTGATAGGAGCCAAATCCTAAACCAGACTCTCAGTGTGTCACTGGTAGGATCAAAATCCTTGATCAACCTAGACTCTCAGTGCTCTGATAGGAGCCAAATCCTAAACCAGACTCTCAGTGTGTCACTGGTAGGATCAAAATCCTTGATCAACCTAGACTCTCAGTGCTCTGATAGGAGCCAAATCCTAAACCAGACTCTCAGTGTGTCACTGGTAGGATCAAAATCCTTGATCAACCTAGACTCTCAGTGCTCTGATAGGAGCCAAATCCTAAACCAGACTCTCAGGGCTCTGATAGGAGCCAAATCCTAAACCAGACTCTCAGTGTGTCACTGGTAGGACCAAAATCCTTGATCAACCTAGAATCTCAGTGCTCTGATAGGAGCCAAATCCTAAACCAGACTCTCAGGGCTCTGATAGGAGCCAAATCCTAAACCAGACTCTCAGTGTGTCACTGGTAGGACCAAAATCCTTGATCAACCTAGACTCTCAGTGCTCTGATAGGAGCCAAATCCTAAACCAGACTCTCAGGGCTCTGATAGGAGCCAAATCCTAAACCAGACTCTCAGTGTGTCACTGGTAGGACCAAAATCCTTGATCAACCTAGACTCTCAGTGCTCTGATAGGAGCCAAATCCTAAACCAGACTCTCAGTGTGTCACTGATAGGAGCCAAATCCTAAACCAGACTTACAGTGCTCTGATAGGAGCCAAATCCTAAACTTAGACTCTCAGTGGGTCACTGATTGGACCAAAATCCTAAACCAGACTCTCAGTGTGTCACTGGTAGGACCAAAATCCTTGATCAACCTAGACTCTCAGTGCTCTGATAGGAGCCAAATCCTAAACTTAGACTCTCAGTGGGTCACTGATTGGACCAAAATCCTAAACCAGACTCTCAGTGTGTCACTGATAGGAGCCAAATCCTAAACCAGACTTACAGTGCTCTGATAGGAGCCAAATCCTAAACTTAGACTCTCAGTGGGTCACTGATTGGACCAAAATCCTAAACCAGACTCTCAGTGTGTCACTGGTAGGACCAAAATCCTTGATCAACCTAGACTCTCAGTGCTCTGATAGGAGCCAAATCCTAAACCAGAATTACAGTGCTCTGATAGGAGCCAAATCCTAAACTTAGACTCTCAGTGGGTCACTGATTGGACCAAAATCCTAAACCAGACTCTCAGTGTGTCACTGATAGGACCAAAATCCTAAACCAGACTTACAGTGCTCTGATAGGAGCCAAATCCTAAACCAGACTTACAGTGCTCTGATAGGACCAAAATCCTAAACTAGACTCTCAGTGCTTTGATAGGAGCCAAATCCTAAACCAGATTCTCAGTGCTTTGATAGGAGCCAAATCCTAAACCAGACTCTCAGTGCTGTGATAGGAGCCAAATCCTAAACCAGATTCTCAGTGCTTTGATAGGAGCCAAATCCTAAACCAGACTCTCAGTGCTGTGATAGGAGCCAAATCCTAAACCAGATTCTCAGTGTGTCACTGATAGGAGCCAAATCCTAAACCAGACTCTCAGTGTGTCACTGATAGGAGCCAAATCCTAAACCAGACTCTCAGTGTGTCACTGATAGGAGCCAAATCCTAAACCAGACTCTCAGTGTGTCACTGATAGGAGCCAAATCCTAAACCAGATTCTCAGTGCTGTGAGAGTTGCTATCATGGTATTTAGTGCTTCTATTGAAAATATGGTTTTCATGGTATTTACAACTCATACTGAACACAAATTTACCATGGTATTTACAGATGTCAACAGCTCCTGCTGAAAATCTGATTGTATACTCTTGAAATTGTTACAAGTAAAGTTAACAATAAGCATAAAATTATTGAAGAAAATCAAATTAAATAATTTTCTCTCACATCTCGACATGTTGGATAGAGTTTGCCCATGGAAGAAAGCTATGTAAGGAAATTTATACTACGTAGCATTTTACGTAACATGATGTCACAATGGCTCAACAATGATGTGACGTCTCGAACATAATAAACTGTGATGCCAAAAAGAGAAAACAATGACATGTTGAAGTTAAAACCTTTCACAAAATTTTAACCGTACACATTTAAAAGTGAGATGAATTTTTCTGCACAAACATTGGTTACAAATATGGGGTATGCTTAATTTCGCCATGTGATTTTAGTTTTTGTCAAAAAAGTTCAAGGAAAATGTTGAAATTTCCAAAATGGTTGCCAGTCAAAACATATTTTAATAGTTTTTGAGCTTATTCAGGTAGTTGATATGAGAGAAAAATACTCTTTTATGACCAAAGGTGTAAGATAGGGAAATTCCACCTTCTGGGTTTTCAATATTGCAAAAGCCTCTGGTTTTACCAAATTAAAAAAAACCTCGGATGGAAATTCTCTAACTTACATCCCTGATCATGAAAGAATCTTATAATCAGTTATGGTTTGTTGTCAATTCAATTTTGATTCTTGCATGATTCAGAAATATTTCTTCATTTTTTCTTCAGATTTGGATGAAAATGGCAATTATGCCAACAAAATTAGGAAATGCCACAGAAAATGAAGAGATGGAAGCTTTTAAGGTAAGTCCTGCTGTGAAAGGTGTAATTGCTTTTGAGTCAGAAAATTAGTCGTGACAACGAACAGAGCGAAGGAACTCAAACCACCTCCGATACGGAAGTGAGACCGTGGATAATTTGAAGTAGCCTTAATGATGTGTTACGCTAATGTCAGGTGAAGTTCATAGAGAGGGGAAGAATTTATGTCTTCCTTTGTGATCAAAAGAATTATAGATCAATGTAGACTCAGGTTAATTCTCCGAGTGACAACACCTCACCTGGCTAGAAAGATCAATTAGATTTTGTATCAACGTGATATCAGTTGTCCTTTTTAAACAACTAGGATCTTCTTAAACATGATAGGTAAAACAAAAAATACATGGAATTGACATTGATAAATCCGAGAAAAATAAACTTGACGATGATAAAATCAGTGAAGGGATATACTCTCTGACCTCTTTATCTCGATGTCAACAGAACTTTGGAAAAACTTCGAGTTACGCGATTTTGATTGTTAGTTTAAAGCTTGGAAGGGACTGCAAAATAGTTCGAATTAAAGGGGTCTTCAAGTTATGCTAGTTTGAGAAAACGAGGTTTGACTGTATGACCTTGGTATGGTCAGAGAAAAGACACATGACCTTGATAAGGTCAGAGAAATGAAACAATGAATTTGACCAAGGTGATGTCAGACAAAGAGAACATGACCATGGTACATGTATTTAGTCGAGAGAAAAACAAACATGACCTTGTAAAAGTCACACAAAATTAAAATGACCTTTGTAAAGTCATAGAAAATGAACTTCACCTTGGCAAGTCAAAGAAAATGAACTTCACCTTGGCAAGTCATAGAAAATGAACTTCACCTTGGCAAGTCATAGAAAATGAACTTCACCTTGGCAAGTCATAGAAAATGAACTTCACTTTGGCAAGTCATAGAAAATGAACTTCACCTTGGCAAGTCATAGAAAATGAACATGAAGTTGGTAAAATAAAAAAAAAACAAATATGACCTTGGTAAGATCAGAAAATAGATTGACCTTGAGTAAAACAAAATTTTAATTTTGAGTTAAGGAAAAAATTTAAATGAACATTGCCTTCAGTAAGCCTAAGAAACACAAAATTCCAAAATAACTTGCTGAAAATGTTAGATCTGCCAAACCCGTACGGAAATAAAATTAGGTGTAAGTGAATTTTGTTACTAGTAATTGAAACATTTTCTCAGAAAAGCAATTTTCAGAATATTGTTACTGATGTTAATGAAGCACGGTCATGGGGTGCACACTCAGAACTGCAGACTGAATTTTTAAGGATGTTCGGACTATAAAAACTATTTGAAAGAGTCTGCTACTGAGAAAGCTGTGAATTTTACTTAGCGAATACCATGTATATTGAACTAAAAAAGAAACGCAGGGTGAAGTTTCTGGGTATAAATTTATACTTATTTGATTGTTCTATAGAACAGTTTATATCAGTAAAACAATTCATCTTTAATCAACAAGTTGTCAAAATTTTATTAGATTATAACCAGTAATTCACGATTAATTGAAGCATTAGCATTAGGTGATTTGGCGATTATGAAGGTGGCAAGACTTATAATCCTTTCTTGACGATACATCATCACAAAGCTGAGACATTTCAATCTTAGGGATGGTCGGCAATGCTTCCAGTTTCTCTCGGGTGCCTGACAAATCGTTCATTGTGGAAATGTTCACACCAAAATGTGGAACAACCTGTTCTTTCTATTGACCTTCCAATGACAATGGAATTGCATGAACCCTCTGTACTTGGTTCAACCATACCATGACAGCAAACGGGTAGATTTAACTTTAAGTAGTGGAAAATGATGCGTATGTTTCAAGAGTATTGAGTATATTACAGCAAAGTGTGTTGAGTTATTGTTAAACTGCTCATGATTTTGCTGTTTTACACTTTTTCCATGGGGCACCGTGCATCATGCCGCTGAGCAAACTTATACACCATGTTAAGTAGAAAGTGACCTGGACAGTTGTATGACCGATTCTCATCATGATTTTAGGCCAAAGTATTTATCAACATTAATGTACCCTGCGTTCCTTTTCTACAATATATTTATTAAATTGTGTTTATACTATAGATCCTTTGTACGAATTAATAAGATCTAAAAAAATACCGGAAGCAAGAAAATCCTACAAAATGTTGCTTTATTTGAAACTTGTATTATTCTGATATTATCTGATGGTTCAGAAACTGGTTCCTTAAACTAACAATCTCCATAGGAGCATTTCAGAAGATAAGGGGGAAGCATGAAATCAAGGAGCCTTTCTTAACTTCTCCAATAAATTCCTCTGGAGACTTTAATTTATCAATCAAAGAATTTCCTTAAGTTAAGGAACGGAAATCAGAAACCTGCTTTGAAAGGTTAACTGTTAAAACCTTATTTAAGTAGGTCATATATATGATGTGGAAGGGAGGAAGGGACATGATTCATTAACCGTCAATCAGAAATTGATTTGTGTGGTATATTGCATGGTTTCTCAATCCTATGAAGCAATTGCGTGGAGAATCACACTTGTAACTGTTATTTGCTGTGTATTCTTTGTTAGTGGAGATATTTCTCAAGTGAAATGATAATTAGTAATGATAGCTGTAATGATAGCTAGCTGCATGGCAAGGAACAACAATTAAATAATCCTTAATCCATGATTTGTGTGGCATTTCCATTCTCATTATTAAAGATTTAATTGTTCAAGATATTACATCCGTGATGATTTTATTAATATCTTATTGAAGAAGCTTTTTGTAGGTGTACCGAACAAAATGCTGTTGTATGATTGTCCCCCAATATGTGTCGACGTACTCCAGCTTTGCAGGAATGTACAGCTATATATATTTTTATCACAGATGCTAGCTGAAAACATTGCTATCAGAGGATGTAGTTTTTATACACCCTTATAAGATACTTGCTTTCTGGTTTTCCCCATTGGCACATACCAGAAAGTACAGTAGTTCTCTGAACACTGTGACCTTTACTGTGTTAGGTATCAATGTGCTGCATACACATAGATCTGATATAAAGATGGTACTATTCTGTTGTAGAGGCATATTAAGAGACCACCTGTTTCTCTCTTTAACCATTCTTCAAATACCTTCTGTATCTGTTCCCTATTGGAGACATCTTGAATTCTAACTGTCAATCCCTCTACTTGAAGCCATCTTACCTGCTTTTTACTCTTACTTTTTATCTGTCCCCATCTTTGAAGCCATTTTACCAACTTTGTACTCTGACTGACGTTCTAACTGTTCCCATCTTTGAAGCCATCTTACCATATTTCTACTCTGACGTTCTAACTGTTCCCATCTTTAAAGCCATCTTACCAGATTTCTACTCTGACGTTCTAACTGTTCCCATCTTTGAAGCCATCTTACCAACTTTTAACTCTGACGTTCTAACTGTTCCCATCTTTGAAGCCATCTTACCATATTTCTACTCTGACGTTCTAACTGTTCCCATCTTTAATGCCATCTTACCAGATTTCTACTCTGACGTTCTAACTGTTCCCATCTTTGAAGCCATCTTACCAACTTTTAACTCTGACGTTCTAACTGTTCCCATCTTTGAAGCCATCTTACCAGCTTTTAACTCTGACGTTCTAAATGTTCCCATCTTTGAAGCCATCTTACCAGATTTCTACTCTGACGTTCTAACTGTTCCCATCTTTGAAGCCATCTTACCAGATTTCTAATCTGACGTTCTAATTGTTCCCATCTTTAAAGCCATCTTACCAGATTTCTACTCTGACATTCTAACTGTTCCCATCTTTGAAGCCATCTTACCAGCTTTTAACTCTGACGTTCTAATTGTCCCCATCTTTGAAGCCATCTTACCAGATTTCTACTCTGACGTTCTAATTGTCCCCATCTTTGAAGCCATCTTACCAGATTTCTACTCTGACGTTCTATCTGTTCCCATCTTTGAAGCCATCTTACCAGCTTTTAACTCTGACGTTCTAATTGTCCCCATCTTTGAAACATCTTTCCAACTTTGTACTCTGACTGACGTTCTAACTGTCCCCATCTTTGAAGCAATCTTACCAACTTTTTACTCTGATGTACTCTGACTGACGTTCAAATATATCTTGTATAAATTAATCATTTTTTTCCATCAAAGGTGACCTGAATTTCTCCAGAGTCCAACTATATTCCATTATCCATCCGTTACTTCTTGATGTTATCTTTGCGGAAGATCCAAAGGTGCATCCTGGGAATTCCATTTTGTGTAGGTCATAAGGGGCCTATTAGCCACAGGGACATATTACCCTATCAGATAAGCTCAATTTATGAGGCGGTTTCCATGATTCCATCAATTTGTGTCACCTCACCCTGATGCTGATGTATAGAGTGTTTTTGGTAGCGTGCATACAACCTCTGGGAAATCTGATATAAAAATAGCGCTCTTAATGATTTAATGAAATTAGAGCAGAATGCACTGGCGACCAAACCTGACAGCTTGGCTTAATAGTTTATTAACAGAAAGTGACACGTTTTGGATGAATTTTTCTCGACATTTAATTTTGCAAATTGGATGACAATCAATTATTTTACTGTTATTAATTTTCACATTTTTTATTTGTGGAAATCATAATTGTGATGAAATTGAAATGATTTTTTAAGAGAAAATTTGGAAGACATTGGCACGTCAATTATCGTTCTGACATTTTCTCGTTAATGTTGTCGATAATACAGTGTTTATAGCATTCATCCAAGATTTTTACATAAAGTGTCAGTAAGAATAGAAATATGTAATTTCCTATTTAAAATCTATGGATAATACAACTAAAACAAATTATTCTTGGCTGCAAGTGAATGAGCAACTGCTTTATTTCATCATAGTTTTTTTTTGTGGGGGGGGGTTATGTTATATATATACACATATATAAACCTAAAAAGAAAAAACACAAATTATTTTAAAAAAAATTGATACAATTTTTCAACTTTATATTACAATCTTTTGCAAGACTTGAGATTTACAATTTTTTTTATTCATCATTTATCCGGAAGATATTCATGAAATTCACTTTTCATTGCTTTTGGAAGAAATTTTAGATTTTAAAGAAGATCATTTAATACAAATAATTACAAAGGGTCATATAGGTGTATGTTATAGGTATGGGTCACCAAATGTCACCTAGTAATGGTCAAAGGTTAACGCTTGTCATTATAAAAAACCAAAAGTTTTGGAATCACTGCACTTCAGTTGGTAGGTTTATAGTCACAGAGGTTAAGGGTCACAGGTCAATCAGTGCTTGTTTCCGGTCACATAGATTAACCATTGCTTTTAATGGTTACAGAGGTAAACTGGAGTGTTCACTGTCACAAGGCATTGCCTGTTTGGGGTCACAAAGGTTAGCCAGTGTTTGTTTGGGGTCACAAAAGTTAGCCAGTGTTTGTGTGAGGTCACAAAGGTTAGCAAGTATTTGTGTGAGGTCACAAAGGTTAGCCAGTGTTTGTGTGAGGTCATAAAGGTTAGCCAGTGTTTGTCTGGGGTCTCAAATGTTAGCCAGTATTTGTGTGAGGCCACAAAGGTTAGCCAGTGTTTGTTTGGGGTCACAAAAGTTAGCCAGTGTATGTTTGGGGTCACAAAAGTTAGCCAGTGTTTGTTTGGGTCACAAAGGTTAGCCAGTGTTTGTTTGGGGTCAAAAAGTTTAGCCAGTGTTTGTTTGGGGTCACAAAAGTTAGCCAGTGTTTGTTTGGGGTCACAAAAGTTAGCCAGTGTTTGTTTGGGGTCACAAAAGTTAGCCAGTGTTTGTTTGGGGTCACAAAAGTTAGCCAGTGTTTGTTTGGGGTCACACAGTTTAGCTAGTGTTTGTTTGGGGTCACAAAGGTTAGCCAGTGTTTGTTTGGGGTCACGAAAGTTAGCCAGTGTTTGTTTGGGGTCACAAAGGTTAGCCAGTGTTTGTTTGGGGTCACAAAAGTTAGCCAGTGTTTGTTTGGGGTCACAAAAGTTAGCCATTGTTTTTTTGGGGTCACAAAAGTTAGCCAGTGTTTGTTTGGGTCACAAAAGTGAGCCAGTGTTTGTTTGGGTTACAAAATTAGCCAGTGTTTGTTTGAGGTCACAAAAGTTAGCCAGTGTTTGTTTGGGGTCACAAAGTTTAGCCAGTGTTTGTTTGGGGTCACAAAGGTTAGCCAGTGTTTGTTTGGGGTCACAAATGTTAGCCAGTGTTTGTTTGGGGTCACAAAGTTTAGCCAGTGTTTGTTTGGGGTCACAAAGGTTAGCCAGTGTTTGTTTGGGGTCACAAATGTTAGCCAGTGTTTGTTTGGGGGTAAAAAGTCAGCCAGTGTTTGTTTGGGGTCACAAAGGTTAGCCAGTGTTTGTTTGGGGTCACAAAAGTTAGCCAGTGTTTGTTTGGGGTCACAAAGTTTAGCCAGTGTTTGTTTGGGGTCACAAAGGTTAGCCAGTGTTTGTTTGGGGTCACAAATGTTAGCCAGTGTTTGTTTGGGGGTAAAAAGTCAGCCAGTGTTTGTTTGGGGTCACAAAGTTTAGCCAGTGTTTGTGTGAGGTAACAAAGGTTAGCCAGTATTTGTTTTGGTCACAAAAGTTAGCCAGTTATTGTTTGGGTCACAAAGGTTAGCCAGTGTTTGTGATGGGTCACAAAAGTTAGCCAGTGTTTTTTTGTGGTCACAAAAGTTAGCCAGTGTTTGTTTGAAGTCACAAAGGTTAGCCAGTGTTTGTTTGGGTTACAAATGTTAGCCAGTGTATGTTTTTGGACACAAAGTTAGCCATTGTTTGTTTGAGTTAACAAAGGTTAGCCAGTGTTTTTTTGGGGTCACAAAAGTTAGCCAGTGTTTGTTTGGGGTCACAAAAGTTAGCCAGTGTTTGTTTGGGGTCACAAAAGTTAGCGAGTGTTTGTTTGGGGTTACAAAAGTTAGCCAGTGTTTGTTTGGGGTCACAAAAGTTAGCCAGTGTTTGTTTGGGGTCACAAAGTTTAGCTAGTGTTTATTTGGGGTCACAAAGGTTAGCCAGTGTTTGTTTGGGGTCACAAAAGTCAGCCAGTGTTTGTTTGGGGTCACAAAAGTTAGCCAGTGTTTGTCTGGGGTCACAAAAGTTAGCCAGTGTTTGTTTGGGGTCACAAAATTTAGCCAGTGTTTGTTTGGGGTCACAAAAGTTGGCCAGTGTTTGTTTGGGATCTCAAATGTTAGCCAGTGTTTGTTTGGGGTTACAAAAGTTAGCCAGTGTTTGTTTGGGGTCACAAAAGTTAGCCAGTGTTTGTTTGGGGTCACAAAAGTTAGCCAGTGTTTTTTTGGGGTCACAAAGGTTAGCCAGTGTTTGTTTGGAGTCACAAAAGTTAGCCAGTGTTTGTTTGGGGTCACAAAAGTTAGCGAGTGTTTGTTTGGGGTCACAAAAGTTAGCGAGTCTTTGTTTGGGGTCACAAAAGTTAGCCAGTGTTTGTTTGGGGTCACAAAGTTTAGCTAGTGTTTATTTGGGGTCACAAAAGTTAGCCAGTGTTTGTTTGGGGTCACAAAAGTCAGCCAGTGTTTGTTTGGGGTCACAAAAGTTAGCCAGTGTTTGTCTGGGGTCACAAAAGTTAGCCAATGTTTGTTTGGGGTCAAAAAGTTAGCCAGTGTTTGTTTGGGGTCACAAAAGTTAGCCAGTGTTTGTTTGGGGTCACAAAGTTTAGCTAGTGTTGGTCACAAAGGTTAGCCAGTGTTTGTTTGAGGTCACAAAAGTTAGCCAGTGTTTGTTTGGGGTCACAAAAGTTAGCCAGTGTTTGTTTGGGGTCACAAAAGTTAGCCAGTGTTTGTTTGGGATCACAAAAGTTAGCCAGTGTTTGTTTGGGGTCACAAAGTTTAGCCAGTGTTTGTTTGGGGTCACAAAGTTTAGCCAGTGTTTGTTTGGGGTCACAAAGGTTAGCCAGTGTTTGTTTGGGGTCACAAAAGTTAGCCAGTGTTTGTTTGGGGTCACAAAAGTTAGCCAGTGTTTGTTTGGGGTCACAAAAGTCAGCTAGTGTTTGTTTGGGGTCACAAAAGTTAGCCAGTGTTTGTCTGGTGTCACAAAAGTTAGCCAATGTTTGTTTGGGGTCACAAAAGTTAGCCAGTGTTTGTTTGGGGTCACAAAGTTTAGCTAGTGTTTGTTTGGGGTCACAAAGGTTAGCCAGTGTTTGTTTTGGGTCACAAAAGTCAGCCAGTGTTTGTTTGGGGTCACAAATGTTAGCCAGTGTTTGTTTGGGGGTAAAAAGTCAGCCAGTGTTTGTTTGGGATCACAAAAGTTAGCCAGTGTTTGTTTGGGGTCACAAAGGTTAGCCAGTGTTTTTTTGGGGTCACAAAGTTTAGCCAGTGTTTGTGTGAGGTAACAAAGGTTAGCCAGTATTTGTTTTGGTCACAAAAGTTAGCCAGTTATTGTTTGGGTCACAAAGGTTAGCCAATGTTTGTGATGGGTCACAAAAGTTAGCCAGTGTTTTTTTGTGGTCACAAAAGTTAGCCAGTGTTTGTTTGAAGTCACAAAAGTCAGCCAGTGTTTGTTTGGGTTACAAATGTTAGCCAGTGTATGTTTGGGGTCACAAAAGTTAGCCAGTGTTTGTTTGAGTTAACAAAGGTTAGCCAGTGTTTGTTTGGGTTACAATTGTTAGCCAGTGTATGTTTGGGGTCACAAAAGTTAGCCAGTGTTTGTGTGAGGTAACAAAGGTTAGCCAGTATTTGTTTTGGTCACAAAAGTTAGCCAGTTATTGTTTGGGTCACAAAGGTTAGCCAGTGTTTTTGTGAGGTCACAAAGGAGAGCCAGTGTTTGTTTGGATCACAAAAGTTAGCCAGTGTTTGTTTTGGGTCACAAAGGTTAGCCAGTGTTTGTTTGGGGTCACAAAGGTTAGCCAGTGTTTGTTTGGGGTCACAAAAGTTAGTCAATGTTTGTTTTGGTTACAAAAGTTAGCCAGTTATTGTGTGAGGTCACAAAGGTTAGCCAGTGTTTGTGATGGGTCACAAAAGTTAGCCAGTGTTTGTTTGGGGTCACATAAGTTAGCCAGTGTTTGTTTGGGGTCACAAAGGTTAGCCAGTGTTTGTTTGGGGTCACAAAGGTTAGCCAGTGTTTGTTTGGGTCACAAAAGTTAGCCAGTGTTTGTTTTTGGACACAAAGTTTAGCCAGTGTTTGTGTGAGGTAACAAAGGTTAGCCAGTGTTTGTTTGGGGGTAAAAAGTTAGCCAGTGTTTGTTTGGGGTCACAAAGGTTAGCCAGTGTTTGTGTGAGGTCACAAAGGTGAGCAATTGTGAGGTCACAAAGGTGAGCCATTGTGAGGTCACGAAGGTTAGCCAGTGTTTGTTTGAGGTCACACATTTTACCCAGTGTTTTTGTGAGGTCACAATGGAGAGCCAGTGTTTTTGTGAGGTCACAAAGGAGAGCCAGTGTTTGTTTGGGGTCACAAAGGTGAGCCAGTGTTTGTGTGAGGTCACAAAGGTTAGCCAGTGTTTGTGTGAGGTCACAAAGGTTAGCCAATGTGAATAATGTCACAGAGGTTATCCTGTGCTTTAATTGGATCACAAAGATTAGCCAGTGTCGTTATTGAAGAGGATGAAAAGTTCTTGATGAATATCTTAGTCTATGAGACAGAGTAATAATCAAAGGGAGTTTCTCAGAATCAGTCACCATATTTATTCAGGAATCTGAAAGAGATTGTAAAATGAAAGTGTGTTAGTAGTTCATGTTGATCAGATAGAGCTTCTGATTCTATGATTAAATGTGTCAGACATTTGAAGTACAGAACAAGTGTTGTTTTGGGTTACTGATTTCTATCAGCTGTCATAGGTAATTGATACATGCACTTTTAGTTGTTATCAGCATAAGTACCTAATAATACAGCAGTGTCTTTTCATGGAAAGTATCTATGCAGTGTGGAAATATGATAGACGTATATGTAAGATTAACCTTGTTGGTCTTTGTCAACATAAATATTGCATGATATTTCAAACTGCACTTACTTTGAAAATTTTGTAAAATAGTGCCTTATATTGTTTTGCAAACCATATAAGGCAATATAATGCACAGTAAAAGTTCCAGTCAGTTCATTCCTGATAAGTGAAGATAATATATTATGACATTATGAAGCAAAGTTGGTCAGGATTAAACACAGAGTCAACTGACCAAATGTCAAGGTAATTGAGTCAAAGGTCAAATCGCCAGGTCAAAGTCAAATTTTGTACCTTTACACTGTTGAACATTTTGTTCTGACGTTATGAAGGCGAAGTTGGTCAGAACTTTCATTCAAATACAAGGAGTTGGCTGGTCAAATGTCGAAGTCATCAGGTTAAACTTCAAGGTCAAATTTTGAAGATTTTCACAAGTGAGCTTTTCTTTATGACATTATGAAGCAAAGTTGGTCAGAATTAAGCAAAAAGTCATCTGAGTAAACGTTGAGGTCACTGGGTCAGAGTTGGTTGGAATTAAACAAAGAGTTTACTGACTTAAAGTCAAGGTCATAGGTTTAAAGGTCAAGGTCAAATTTTGAATTGCTTATAACTAGTGAAATTTTGTTGTGACATGATGAAAAAAAGTTGTTCAGAATTGAACAAAGAGTCAATTGACCAAAGATCGGTGTTTTAGTTGATTTTCCATATCTTACACCATGTTTACCTTTGTTTTTACCTGATTTACCTTTAATCAGCATCATACCAAATACATGCATCCTATGTACCTGTATTTATCTGTGTTCACCTTACCTGTATGCACCTGCCTTTGGTAGACACTGTTATTTCTGATGTCTCCTGTACTAATCTATCGGGGATAACACCGTAAAGACCAGTGTGTTAGGAGATACGCCATAGGCTGCCCTTAATGGCAGAACAATTTAATTTCAGACTTTCATGTACTAAGCTTAATATCCCATCGCCAGACGGGCCTCAAAAATTCCATATGAGAAGTTATATAAGGTATTTTTCCAGATAGATGATTTTGCAATGGATAAGCTGGCTGTATTGTCGGGCGTTTTTGATTGAGAAGGTTTCTGTGATGGTGATTATTGGTACAGCGTTCCCTAGACACTTGTAGACATAGCGGTAATCATCGCCGGATCACGGTGGACATCAAGTCCAGTTGGTCTAGCTAAGCAGGTTCAGAAGTATAAACGCAAAGACTTTAATATTACATGTCAAGTTTTACAGCCTTAAGTAATTACAGAGAAAGTTTGGTGCGAGAAATTCTTTGATGTAACCGGGAGGGGGAAAAAATCTTAATAATCGCACAACAGTGAATGAGTAAGATTGCACCAAATTCAACAGGAACATTTAATTGGAGGTATAATACAGTTCTGTTTCTGCTTTAGTCGAGCTAGACCTAAAGTCTGGCAGTGAGGAAATGATTTTATTGTCCACTGTAGAAGATCTAAATTTTATGAGAAAACCTTTCCTTATTTAACTCTTTCCTTAACATTGTTACTGCTATAAGGTTTAGAACACTTGCTTTTAGTTTCTACGTGAACTTTACCGTGAAATGTTAAACATTGAAAAGTATTTTTGGAGGTTGAATCAAGTTAACAAAAGGCTAAACTTACATAATTAAATGGAGATTTTTCGTGGCTTGTCCTCCCTCCATAAACCCTTCCCTCTTAAATGTGAATGTCATAAATACTGATAAAAAGTGATTCGGACAGCTTTCTAATGAAAACAGCCAAAAATAACACTGAGCAGGTTCTCTATTTACGGCCCTATGTGCTCTCGGATAATCTTATATTCCGTCAAAGTCATCCATCTATTTCCTTAGGGTATAGTATTAAGGTCATTCTAAGGAAGAACTTTTTTCTGACTTTAGAACTATAGAACATAATAAGATTGATCCACTCTTTCTACTTCAGTGCTTTCTATCCAAAATGGGCCCAGTCATTATTTCAGGTTTGGCAATTACTTTCTCTTAAAAGCATTGCAGGAGAAAGGAGGATGAGAATGGTATGTCTGCAGCATACCTTATAAGGACGTGGAGTTTCTGTCGTCGTGTATGAGGACAGGCAGTACAGTGCACCAGTCTCTAGAAACTAAAAGCAAAGAAATTGAAATGACAGTTTTCCATTCTCTTCATAAGCAGTATGATGGAGATCCTTTTATAAAAACTCATGATATAAAAGCTAGAAAAATCCCATAATGTAAGAAAATAAATACATTTGTTAAACAAACCGTCATCAAAATCTCACCAGAAGTTTTAAATCACAAATTCTTGAAGGTGTCTTTGTTAAAAGCCCTAGAAGATTATAGATATTGTTGACAGGTTGATCGGAGGCAATTTATCATCATATTGCTTTATTCAGTTGTGTACACATGATCACTTTTTTCGATGCTTAATTACGACAAATTGGTGAAGTGACTCTCATCGTTTTCAGTTGATTGGTCATCTCATGAGAGTGCTTCGCCCTGATTCGCCGTCTCTCGGGGCGACATGTGATCACGTCTGTAGGAGGTCATGTGGGTGTTATGGAGTAATTTGTACCCAATAAGTTAACTGGGGTGTTAATACGCCACTGACAGCCTCCAGGAAAGGTCATCTCTCCATGGTTCATGTGACTTTTGTCTGCATCATTTTGATGTAATATAGAGAAGATAACTCTACTAAATTCTGGGGAGTAGACTCTAGGGCCACTGTCACTTACTGCATTTCACGAGTTCTTGTTTTGTCACTTTCATTGATTGCATTTCAAAGAGTTCTTTTTTGATCACTTTCCTTTGTTGTATTCCAAAGGGTCCTTTTTTGGTCACTTTCATTTGTTGCTTTACAAAGTGTTCTTTTTTGTCACTTTCATTTATTGTATTGCAAAGTGTTCTTTTTTGTCACTTTCATTTATTGTATTGCAAAGTGTTCTTTTTGGTCACTTTCATTTATTGTATTGCAAAGTGTTTTTTTTATCACTTTCATTTATTGTATTGCAAAGTGTTCTTTTTTGTCACTTTCCTTTATTGTATTGCAAAGTGTTCTTTTTTGTTACTTTCATTTATTGTATTGCAAAGTGTTCTTTTTTATCACTTTCCTTTATTGCATTCCAAAGAGTTCTTGTTTGGTCACTTTCCTTTGTTGCATTCCAAATTGTCTTTCATTTATTGCATTCAAAAGAGTTCTTTTTTTGGTCACTTTCATTTATTGCATTTCAAAGAGTCCTTTTTGGTCACTTTCATTTATTGTATTGCAAAGCATTCTCTCTTGGTCACTTTCATTTATTTTATTTCAAAGAGTCCTTTTTGGTCACTTTCATTTATTGTATTGCAAAGCATTCTCTCTTGGTCACTTTCATTTATTGTATTGCAAAGCATTCTCTCTTGGTCACTTTCATTTATTGTATTGCAAAGCATTCTCTCTTGGTCACTTTCATTTATTGTATTGCAAAGCATTCTCTCTTGGTCACTTTCATTTATTGTATTGCAAAGCATTCTCTCTTGGTCACTTTCATTTATTGTATTGCAAAGCATTCTCTCTTGGTCACTTTCATTTATTGTATTGCAAAGCATTCTCTCTTGGTCACTTTCATTTATTGCATTTCAAAGAGTCCTTTTTGGTCACTTTCCTTTATTGCGATCCAAAATCTTCTTGTTTGGTCACTTTCACTTACTGCATTTCAAGAGTTCTTGTTTGGTCACTTTCCTTTATTGCATTTTAAATAGTTCTTTTTTAATCACTTTCCTTTGTTGCATTCCAAAGCGTTCTTTTTTGGTCACTTTCATTTATTGCATTCCAAAGAGTTCTTTTTTGGTCACTTTCATTTATTGCATTCCAAAGAGTTCTTTTTTGGTCACTTTCATTTATTGCATTCCAAAGAGTTCTTTTTTGTCACTTTCATTTATTGCATTCCAAAGAGTTCTTTTTTGTCACTTTCATTTATTTCATTCCAAAGTGTTTTTTCTTGGTCACTTTCGTTTATTACCTTCCAAAGGGTTGATTTTTTATCTACTTTTTATTGTATTCCAGAGGTTTGGTTGTTACAGTTGTGGGATCGCACAATGTTACACGATATGCGGTGGGCGCACGATGGGCGAACGATGTATGCACGATGTGCGAACGATGTGATCCTGGTCGATTATTTCTAACGCACATGTGGGCGCACGATAAACTAACATTGTGCGATGACAATCGTGGTTGATGTAAATTTAGAAATGGTTTAACAATATATACAGTTTCACGCTAGTTGTTTTGAACATATTTCTGTGTTGTAATTTCTATTTACATTAGCTGATAGTTCTATCTATATATTTCTTAAAATTAGTAATAGTCTTTCTGTAGTTTTTGAAACAAACCAAATAGACACAATCATGTAAACTTTCAACACATATTGACTAGTTCTCATTCAAGTAAATATTGCCTGTTTTTACCAAGTTATACACTGCACCTGTACAAGGACAATATATGTAGATGTCTCTGGCCGGGGCACTTACAACACTCACCTAGGTGTGAAAACACAGGTACAGTGGTGGTGAGGGGACGGGGTGTTCAAATAACTAATTATAAGAGTCCAGTTTGTTTTCATAACGGTCGCTCGCGGTTATGGCTGTAGTAGCGTATCGCCGCACGTGCACGCAGGACATGTAAAACTTAAGACATGATATAGCATGTAATTTACCTAGTCTGTTACCTAGTAGCTAAACCCGCACTTGGCTGTCTCATGGTCACTGTAATACTGTTTACTGTATATTGTTAAATTGACACAATCCCGATAAATATGATGCAAATTTAAATAGTTTTTGGACAAGAGGGTTCCATATGTTTTTCATTCCGTAATATGTAACGACCAATTGTACCAAATCGTACATGTGTGCGATTCTAATCGCACACATAAACGCACGATCTTTAGATCGCCAAGTTGTGCGCACCATGGGCGAACGATGTGTGCACAATGTATGCATGATGCACGCATGCAGTTTTTGGTGCGTTGTGCGATACCACAACTGTAGGGATACTTTGAGTTGGACAGGGAAATATATCAAGGTAAATGTTGTTCTCTTTTGTAAAGAGATGGAACTAAATGGTGATATAGTTTGTTTTTTCGATGACTCTTAGTACCTTTATTAACATTTGAATGTCTGTCAGAATTGTAAACTTGAAAATAAGCAAACTGATCTGCATAAATGAACTGGCCTAAAGTGTACCCAATCCTCTGCTCTACGGCCAAAACACCTGAGAATTCCACTGTAGGTTTTCCTACAGACTTCCCTCCCCTTATTTGATTTATAGCTGTTTACAATGTAGGTGAAGCCAGGGAGCTGTCATTGATCTGGTACCCTGTTGGGTAGAGTGAGGGTTTTGTAATGTAACGTTAACAGGTTCCGAGACATTTCAGTATATAAATTTTATTTTACAACAAAAGCAAAATCGGTTATTTCAACTTATATTAATCACGCTTGATGGCCAAGGTGAGGGTCTTCGTGTGGGAGGAAACCTGAGAACCTAGGAAAAACCAACATGTTTGGGCAGGTGACCCCAGGTTTTTCATGTCTGAATCGGGGAATCGACCCCTGCCACCTTGGTGAAAGGCAAATGCGCTATCCACTGTACACCCGACCACTTGACTTCAATCATCCCAGTGGTAGCCAAACAAGATGTGGATTTTGATATTGTGGTCCTAGACTGGTGATGATATATTTTTAGTTGATTCTAAAACAAAATGGCCAGTATACTGTTTCTGATTAGGGCAAAGAATTTATATCATTATCAACTTGAACAAATTCTATCCAAACCTTTACAAAGTGTTGTTAATGAATTAAATTCTTTGAGTCTAATAAGAAATACGAAATGACCACAATTGTTTCAAGTGAAAAGAAACACCAGAAAACTTCCTCTCAAGTTTTAGATAACCGAGAGATAAACAGATACAGGCCCTTTGGACCTAATGTTACAAAACACTGCCTTCCGATTGATCTGCTTTTGAGGATGGAGAACTTGCGTGATTTCCACACAAAGAGTAAGTTCGTTGGCCTTTAATTACGAGTTCTTCAATCAGTTGTAAGTCTGTGAATCCGCCAGTTACATAAATTTTGAAATCCATGAAAGGACTAATGTTGTATAAAGTCTAGACTACAGTGTTTTATTGGATGTGACCAAAGTTAAATTGCATGTGAAATTAGGTCAGAAAAAAAACGTACATCCTTTACTGATAAACCTTCAGGGAAATCAGACTTGTGGAAGCAAATCGTCGTCACGACGACCAGGGAAGACCAATCTGAAATCAAATGAAATGTATTGATGCCTTTGTGATTTCATCTGATTCGTGTTCCTTGTAACATCAAAGAAATACGCGACAGAGTTTTCTCCCTTCTGTGTGTGAAGTAATGAGCGTATTTCTGTCATGTCAGACACTTATTTCTATTAATCTCTTATAGTCGGCCATTTCTAACATGTGATGACATTAATTTACTGTCACTTCTAACACCTACGACTATAAATCTTTTGATTCCTGCGGAGGCTGATAGTAATTTTAACCACAATTGTTCACAGATCCTATTGGTAAAGGGACAGAAAAGGGATTTTGTTAAGGTTTTTGTTCTCTAATGACTTGCTAAATGATGTTGAAATCTATCTGGTCAGACTTTGTGTTTATCAATCTTTCATTAAAGACAGTTTTATTTTGGATTTCGGTTTCTACGGATACCAATTCGGCCATATTGACATTTACGTATCTGTTTTGTCTTCCATGTCGAGCAGGTTTGGGCTTACAGCTCATCAATAACATGATAGATATGAGCCTTTGTCATCTATTAACAAGACCTTTGCTAGCTCCAGTCATATTTCCCTATCCTGCCAGTCATAATATCAATAAACGTTACTGGAAGTTCTTATTTTTTCGTAGAGATGGATCGTCTTGTATAACTTTCTGGCCTCCAAATATCAATATTTTTTCTGACAGATATGCTGTAAAATAAGAATAATAAATATATAACATGGAATACGAAATATAGTCTCATTCATGATCAGAACATTTATTTTGTTTCAAAAATACAAAATGTCTTTGCTCTTTCACTATTTCTCATTTGCCTGTACAGTGAACTTAATATCACCCCTGTTAATATCATATTCCTCTTTATATCATGTTTTTCCCAAGCACCATTTTTCTCCCTATACAATCTATGTAATTTTATTTGGTTAATATCATGTATTTTGAGGTGAATTCCTCTTAATGTCATGTTTTTTTAACCAATCACATAAAATTTCCAGAACATGATGTCTTTTCCATTGATTTCAGATACAACTTGTACAAAATGTTGCATAGAAAATAAAAAAATAACCCCAAAATTGATTTTAAATTGAAATAGTGTTATCTACAGTATATATTGAAACATCTTCATATGTACATTGAATTGCTTACTTTTAGTTATGGAGTTTGGAAATGCACTAGATTTAGTGGAAAAACATGTTTCTCTTAATGTCACATTCCTGTTAATATCATGTTTTTGTCTGACAAATGCAACATGATATAAAAGGGATTGTTCTGTATTTTATCATTGTCAACAAGGCAGATCACCAGGTACTTTGACCTCTGACCTTTTTGAAATGCCAAGAAAATTAAAGAATTCTTTGGTATGTGGTCTTCAATTTGTGCTGAGCTGCCAAAGTTCCTGTGACTTTTGGCATTTTCTAAAGTTCGGTAAATTGTCCTTTCAGTGAGAAAAACTGCCTCCTGTTGAAGTTCAGATGAACATCTCGACAGATTATGCTTTATTTTTGTGTTGAAATTGATTTTAGTATCATGAGGCTATTTATCATTCAACCATCAATTGAATATAAAATCTAATCAGATGGTATTGTTGTTCGTCCAACAGAAAATCTAATTTTAGGGGCCAGCAGGTTGATTTTGTTCTGGGTGACTTGAACTTTATAGATAAAGGAGATCACCAGTCACTACTCTGAAATATTTGTTGAAAATCCTTTTTAAAAATATATATTCCATAAAAAAACACAAAGACTTAGTTAATTTTACAGATCTTCAGTAACTGTTGCTCAAAACTTATTTGAAAACAGAAAAATAACCTGTAACAGTTGAATTTGAGCTGATACATTGAAAATATATCATCAATAATATCATTGGCATACAGAAATAATATTTGGTCTGTAATTAAGATGTAGCAAGGCCCATGAAAAAATATAAAAAAATATTGAATGCTGAAAGAAACATAATTATTCTAAAAGAAGTGATTTTGAGCTAAAATAACTATTTGGTTGCTTCATCTTTTATATAAGGGGAGAGTACTCCAGCAAAAATTAACTCTGAATGGAACTCTTCTTTATTATCTTAACTTATGTAGTGGTGCTGAATAGTATCTAAACAACAGAATTCAGAATTAATATTGAAGGTTTAATGATACTGTCTGTATAGCTTTATAACTAGGCCATAGTTTCCTTGATCATCCGATCATCCTTCAATATTGAACATTTTATATTGTCCTAAAAATGTAAAGGTACATATAAGTCTTTGTTAAAATTATGCTGATCTCAGCATTAAACCCATTCATGGCTCTGTGGAGTATAACATAGATATAGTGGACTCACTTAAATGAGTTCTGTTGTGTCTGGTTGACAATTTTTTTTATGGAAATTTGACACATGAAATTTATCCTGAACAGCTGGTGGACGTTGAAAATTAAAAAAAAAAGTATTGTTTCACAAGATACAAGTTCACTCACAAAATACAAGTTCACTGTCAAAACAGTGTCAGGGATTGTTGGATTGCCTTCCCCAATACATGCTGAATTCAACTACTAGCTATTTAAGGAGTTTTATTACAAGCTTTTGATGAACTTTATAATGCTACTTTGGAAACATTTTATTAAATGTCATTTCTGAATTTTTAAGATCAATATTTGTTGTTAGTGTATTTAATTTTTACAATGATATAAATATGGTGACAGATTTCTGGCTGCATCTATTGTTTCCTAATAAATCTAAATATAACGGAGAGTAAATCTGAGTCTAGACTATGCTTAACACTGGGGGATTTTTCTATGGGAAGTCAATAGGGGTGTTTACATACAGCATCAGGCTGATCTGTGTAGGAGCTTGTTCACAGGGGATCATTGTGTGAAATATTCACTGATATCATCAGGATAGTGCAACAATTGAAACTAAATATAAATATTGACTGTTTAGCTCTGTATTGATTAGGGAATCAATTCTATTAAAATCATTTGTTGTTGACGGCAGAATATCAATTCAAACCAGAGACCTGACATAGATTTCAATAATAAATGTGGATGAAAAGTAATACTCTTGTAATCCTGAAAGTGCAGTGCAAGGTCCCGAACCAGGATAATGTTTAATGTCAACAATATTACCCTTTCTTTACATTTTCTGATCAGCCGGAGTTCTTCCCGAGGAAAATGGCAGGTTTTCAAACTGAAGATTATATACATGTACCGTGGTCAGTAACCTTAAGTGACAATATAGAGGTTTGGTTAGTTGTAGGACTAACTATCGTAAGTTTTCACTGCCATAAATATAACGAAGTTCCAACAGGTTCTTCAAAATTCAGATCATTACATGCAATTTGTTGGAGGTGTGGGTTGCTTCACATAATTCTCATCAACTAAGTCAGGTGAGTTGACAAGTTTTGTAAATATTTTTCTCTTGTTTAATCATGTTTAATCTTTTTGAACTGTACTTAGAAAGTAAGTCAAAAATTTTGCAGAAAAACTCAAAACTAAGCATGTCATTTTGTCAATGAATCATTTTGTATGCAGATTAACAGATTATTGATGTCAGTATGCAGCTTAACAGATTATTGATGTCAGTATTCAGATTAAAAGTTTATTTATGTCACTACACAGTTTAACAGATTATTTATGTCACTACACAGTTTAACAGATTATTTATGTCACTACACAGTTTAGTTTAACAGATTATTTATGTCACTACACAGTTTAACAGATTATTTATGTCACTACACAGTTTAACAGATTATTTATGTCACTACACAGTTTAACAGATTATTTATGTCACTACACAGTTTAACAGATTATTTATGTTAGTTGTAGCTAAACAGATTATTTATGTCTTTATCAAGTGTTTGATTTATTGCATGTTTTGCTGAAGTATGTTCAACAGAACTTTTGCAGACAGTTGTATTTGATTCTGTCTATCCAGACACATTGTTCATGGTGTCGTGCTCGGACCATCTTGCATGCAGATTTGGATATTTTCTGCATAAGTCTTCAGAAACATGTAAGCTTAGATAATGGTAAATATCACTGAGTTCTCAGACACTGACAAATGATGTAGATAAGGTTAAGTGTTTGATGGGTAGCGATAGAACAAGAGACACTTTTTTACAGTTCCACTATTGTAAGCAGTCGTGAAATAGAGGATTCGTCCTTTTTCTTTTATCTCTATGCACTTGTGCACATTCCCTATGGATTTGAATGAATTGTTACTTTAACCTAAACTCGTGGGAATTTTTGTTTGTTGGAAGCAAAACCAATAATAGGATTATGCATCTTGCTGTGCCAGCAGTATTTATGAATGAGTTGTGGTTCGGAAGCATCATATTTCTCTTATCCTTTGATGTATATACTTGGCATATCACTCGTCACAAACAACTTCCGATTGGCAGAGTGGGATTCCTGTCGTCTAGAAATATCTAATGTACAGTCCTGTGGCAGCAGACATAATTATCCTGCTACCTGTAAAATACAATAATTACAAATGTATATTTCACCTAGCTGCAATTCTTTGATTTTGACATTTGGCTGGAAATGTCTGCAATGCTTATGATATAGATTGAACAAAAAAGACAAATCTTTGAACATAAATTCTTCTCTCATATTGTAAAATCTTCAAGGAATCTGCAACCTGTTCTGTAGAGAAACCAATGTTCATTGGACCAATCTTCTAATTTCCTGAGCATTTTATTTCGAAATATCTGTTATTCAATTGTGTATGTTGTAAAGATTGAAACAAAATTTATTAAATGGTAAAGCTAAGGTGAAGTGAATTTGAAAAAAATTGACCTATGATTTAAAATAAGATAAACCAATGGAATTAAAACTGAACAACGTAACAGAAATCTTGATTTATCAGGCAGTTTAAGCTCATGCCTGGTTATAAGCCCACGTAAATCTATTTCAGTTCAGAAAAATGCCAACATATGTCATGTCATAGTTGTATTAAGCCCACCCACTAACCTTGAGCCAGCAAATGACACATTGTCTAAGGATTACTACAAAATTACATACAGTAATCGGCTTTACAGTGGTCCTGACATTGACCTTGAGTTTACCATGATATGACCTTGAGTTTCCATGATAGGGTGTGACACTGATATAGACTCTGGGGGTTTCGGTTGAAACCATGGCTTTACTCAAGACATCGGAGCTGGCAGCTTTTGTCAGAATTCTGAAAAGATATGAAAATATGTCTGCTGATGAAAATACATCTGCTAGTGACAAGTATCGCCGGACAGAATCTGTGGTTTATTAAAGTTACTGCTTTTTGTTGTCTCATGTTAGATGTGTTCATAAATAAAACGAGCATCATTTAAAAAAAAGCAATGGATCCCAATAAATCCATGTCTGATATTGCCTTTGACAAGCCCCATATAAATAGCAGCGAGGCTTGAGTTTAAGATGGCCTAAAGCGTAACAGAACCAGCAATAAATTCAGATTGGAATTCAGATGTCATGTATTATAGACTATTAGCCTAAGATGCAATGATTGGCGCGGGTTTTAGGGTGGCTGGAGATTATTCCTAGTTGCTAAGCTATCAGTAGGAGGGCTGGCGACAGGACACGTGACATTCTGGTTAAAATGATGACAAACCAGTTTGTTTATTGCTGGCATTGATGAGGCCGCCACATACAGGAAATGACTCTGTTGCCTTGCGTATACACACCCAAGCTTCCATATGGTGAATACCAAATGGTTTATGTCGAGAAGGTCATGGTAAATTGTCGATTCAACCTCTTATACTGTGGAAATGTCTCAAGGTCGTAGCAGACGAGGAATTAGCTATAAAGTTGTACAGTCAAATCATCAGAAAATAGAAACAATGCATAAACAAATAACTTCCAGTCACAAATAAACAAATCCCTTCCAGTCACAATACATAAACAAATAACTTCCAGTCCCATTAAATAAACAAATAACTTCCAGTCACAATATATAAACAAATAACTTCCAGTCACAATAAATAAACAAGTCACTTCCAGTCACAATAAATAAACAAATCACTTCCAGCCACAAACTCACCAAGGCCATGAAGATCAGGGCCCCTAATCATGAAACCATTCTCATGCTCAAGTATTGAGTTTGTGTTCAAGGCTAACTGCTAGTTTTGATTCTTTTGATTTGTCAAAGTTTTGGAAAGTAAATTGAAGAGAAATGAAGCCAAATTCTGTTTTCAATATTTACAGTTGACTTTTTGATCAATGACATGCTTAAGATGCATTTCAAGAAAACTGGCTTGAGCACAGAATCCATGTTTGAGCACGAGAACGATTTCGCAATTCCAGGCCCAGGTCTCTCAAATGATTAGCAGAAGCTGAAGAATCAAGACAGTAAGATGATGAAATGCTTCTACAGTGACTGATTTCACTTTTGTTGTTTCGCTGTGATGAGAGAGTAAGACTGACTAAGGTGTTGCTAATTTGTATCGCCTGAAAAAGTGACATATAGGTATCACTTTGTCAGCCTCGTCGGTCATCGTCAGTTCTGTTTTCAGAACAAATGTATATAACTTAATTGAGTTCCCTTGGTCCTATCAAACTCAAACTTCTTACAGTGCTTTCTTACTGGAAGCACTTGCTTGAGATTGCGCTTAAAGTCTGAAGTTCAAAGATCAAAGTCACTGTTACTATAAATAGTAGTGAATATTTGCCTTTCACCATGGCGGTTGGGTTTGATTCTCTGATCGAACATGAAAAGTGGGGTCACATGCCTGACCAATAATTTGGGGTCCTTGATGTACTCTGGTTTTGTCCCACAACAAGACCCCCTGTGCCCTAACATCCAGGCCATCAAGAATGATTTATATAACTTGTTTCATAAGTATTGTAAAGGTTAAAAATGGTTTCCGTGCGATAATTTGAGTTACCTTGTATGTAACCGAATTCAAACTTTATACGTTTCCTTACTAAAAGTCTTTGCATGGGATTGGTCAAGGTCACTGACACTATAAATATATCCAAGTATAAACAAAGGTTTCTTCTTTGTGATAACTGGGGTTCCCTTGGGCCTCATTGATTCTTGTTATAATGTTCCTACCTTGTCCGGGCTGATAGTGTTGCCCTTGGCCATCACTCAGGCATTCAGTAATTTTGTCATTCCATCAAATTTTTGTTTTTGCTCGTTAACAGATATACATTTAACTGTAATTTGGTACAAAGTTGTATAATGACAAGATGCAGGTGAAGGTCCACCAATATCTTCCAAGGTCAAGGCCATATTAACTTAAAAATTTTGATTAAGTTTCCAAAAATTGGTATGACCCGAATTGGAGAGCCTCAGAATATCAACTGTATTTTGCTGGAAGCAGCCTCAGATGATAGGGATTTGCCATGATACAACCTTATATTATATGCAGGTGAGAGATACAGGCCCTGTAAGCCTTTTATTCGACCTTGTAAAGGCTATAAATGATACAGTTAGAGGGAGACATAATGAAGCTTTTATGAAAAAACGCAGATAAAATATGATTTTAGAAAAACGCTGACAATAGCTGATATAGAATAGGAAGTAATGGGCATTACTCTGAGGCATACCTGTCAAGTCTCCCGCTTTGGACGGGAGACTCCCGATTATTTATGACAGAAATCAAAATCTCCAGTTTGAAATTAATGACCCGCGCGGGTCCCGCATTTTATTAAATTCTCCCGTTTTCTCCCGCTTTGTCTCACAAAAATAATCAAACTTGGTCATTTTAACGAATAAACAATAACGACATGGATTCACACTGACCTTTGTCACAGACAAGCCACTTTAATTACAGACCAGACCAATTAGCAGCGTGGAGACTGGTGTGAAAGTTGTAAATGGTCAGATGGTCATGCATCACGGCCCGTACACAACAGCTGTGGGGGCCTCGATCACGGCACATGGCTTCGTGTCATTCTTACTGATGTGTATACTATAGAGCAATTAAATCATCCAGTTGGAGCTAGTTACTAATTAATATGTGCTTACAGGATGTATAAACATTAAATAGCCACATCGTAAGCATGGTGAGTCTCGCATTGTTTACTGAACGGAAGTGAAGTAGAGACTATAAAATAGAAACCGGACAATAACATTCGATCCGGAATTTGTCCGGTCGTAGCGATGGGATGAATGTTGATAAGAAACCAACATACAAATAAGCAAATTTCTTCACTTGGACAAAAATAAAATTATCGGAAGTTATTTTTTTCACAAAGATTAATTATTCCCAATGATTTGAGATATGTTTTCTTTATAATTAATCTAGGTTAAAAAGACATGCATTTCAAAAATGATATTTTTTGTCTTTGAAGGAAGTTTTATGATATAATCTACTTTAAATATGGTAGTTCCTCAGTATGTAATATATAGGAATAAAATTTAATTTTTTTTTCAACCTTTTTTTTATTGAACCTGTATTAAGAGACCAACTGTGATATGTGACCTTTTTTGTTGCCTCCCTTCGAAGGTCACATATGACAGGTTTGACTGTATATAATCATAATATGTACATGGGTTGATGTTTTTTCTGTTGACGAATGCACCGTGTTCAAAAAAATGTCGTCACGCGTAATCTCCAGTTTGAGAATAGTCAGCAAACTGGAGATCTCCAGTTTGTTAGCATTTGACCCTTGACAGGTATGCTGAGGTTCTACTGACGGTATACAAACGATGAGACATCATCACTGACATATTGTAATCTCTCGGAAGAATTATCTCCGTCTTGTCCAAATCTGATGAGATGTATGTCCAGCCTTTTTTATTACCGTGACAATAATCTATATATTATTCTCAGCCTATGCATTTCACCAGGAATGCCTGTTTTCACCTGGGTCTCATTGCTGATAATACAGAACCTATTGGAGACCAGTTCTGGACGAGCTTTGTAATGAATGAAATTAAGTCGGCAGATGGAAATATGCATATATAGGAAGACTGGGAATGTATGGTATTGATTGGAATTAATTTCCGTGCATCTCATTTTGAACAGAATGTAGTTGGTTGTCGTCCTTTTGGTATTGGATAAACCTGGTATGTTGCAACTTTTAACGGATAAACACCTTTGTGGCAAACTTGTAAACATGAGAGTGTTTGTGTTGACCTTCACGGTAAGTTCTCAGACTCGCTGTTTGGCTGATAGTCTACATTAACCTCCTGTGTGTGATACTGTATTTGCACATTAAGATCTATCAGAAATGTAATTACATTGTAATTGCTGCATGCGGGATCTCTACAAAATTTAGCTTCTAATATGTGACAGTGTCTTTGTGTTTTGGGGAATATGGTGTGGGAATGGGGAAGATGGCGTTTGAAAGAGTTGGTTTTGGTTTGGTTTGATTTAGCTTGATGTCCTATTAACAGCCAAGGTTATTTAAGGTCGACCTCTCGGTGTATGTGTTTTGAGTGAATGTATTGAAGGCGTTTGGCTTGGCCAGGGGACAGAACCCAAAGCCTTCCTCACTGGGGTGAATGCTTAACTAAATGCCAAAAGGGAGGTTAAGTTTCAAGGGAGACATCAGAGAAAATACAGCAATTAGAAAAAAATGAAAAGTTAATATCCTAAATCTAGACGATTCTTACGAAGCATGCAATGGGGGCAACAGGTACAAATCTTATGCCGTACCTGCATGCAGGGCCAGGAAGACATTTTGAATACCATGTCCTATTCCATTCCATGAGAACTGTTTCAGTCGCCTGGAAACTAAACATTAATTTTAAATTATGTACACTTAATGAGATAAAGGAATCCATAGAATTGATGTTTTAGAAGCAATAGAATTAGGGCCCTGCCCCATATTGGCGGATGCCCTTTTGTGATTGCTCTGTCTGTGCATCCATATGTCCGTCTGTCCATCCGAAACACATTCATTTCTTTTCCTTAACTTATTGTAACCTGTGATAGCAGACGGATGAAACTTTGCATGATTGTTAACCACTATAAGAAGGTGTGTCACATTACTTCATTTAATTTTGTCCTTCAAAAGTCAAATTTAAGGATCTTCAAGAGACACTTTTATTGTGAAACACATACTTTTCTGCTCAATAACTTTTCATAGCGGAGCGGAGACAATGTATGATGATTAGCCACTAATAGAGGGTGTGCAGACTTCACTCACAAAGTGCAAAGGTGAAAAATGTCTTGATTGTCTTGAACATTCAAAAGTTTATGACAAGATTGTTTCAAACATTCAAAGGTGTATGCCAAGGTGATGTCACAGATCCCTCCCTGTTTCTAACTACATGTAACAGCTAGTAACTGGCAAAATCTCAAGCTCCTCAGATCAAACTCATTTTATGCACATATCATTCAAGGTCAGTTGCATCAAATGTCAAGGTCAAATTTTATGGCTTTTAACAGCATCATATTTTGCTGTAACTTATAATATGAAGCAAAGATGGTCAGAATCAGGTAAGGTCTCAACTGACCAAACTTCAGGGTCATCAGAACAAAGATCAAGTTGAAATTTTACATCTCTCAACTACTAAACATTTTGTAATGACAGTATGAGACAAATTTGGTTGAATCAAATAAATTATCAACTGACCAAAAAACTAAGGTCTTTGGATCAAAGATCAAGTCATGTTTTACAGTTCTGAACTGTTTCACTATTAGGGTCAGATAATATAACCCTTACTGGCATGTCATTGTTTTAGTTTGTTTTTTCAAACTTTGTATGCAACCAATTTGCAAAAGTAATTTATAATTATGAACTGATGTGACCTTAGCATGTTTAGGACTTCATATCTACCTGGTATACTCCTGAATTTGCCTATTCTTCATACCCTTATGTAGACTCGGTGATAATTTTGGTACCCCAATAGACTTTTTACATATTGACTCTGATGTTGCAATGGCAAGGCCTTTTGAGATGGCCTCCATCTCCATTTTATCTTGTTTACTTTGATCATATGACCATGAAGTAGTGTTGTAGCTGGTGATTTTAAATTTGCTTTCCACACTGTAGTATGAAACTTTTAATCCCTTAATTGTATCATTGGTACAGTAACCAGAAATGAAGTGATATGGATATTTTGCAAATTTCATGGTTAGAACTTTTTGATTAAAACTTTCAGGGTATAGTGGCTTTTTATTAAAATCGGTGACTCCTGTTATTATGGTTGAAAATACTTTATTTAGATTTCAAGGCTGTCTGAAATTTATCAGGTTTACTTGAAATAACAGGAAAAGTATTGATTGCGCGACAGAATGGAAAAATAACAAAAAATATAAAAGATTCTGATGTCAAAAAATTGCACAAATGATACCACATTAAGGAAACAGAGTCTTTCCATTACCGAACCTGACATTGAATTATTGAGTATGTGATAAAACTCCCGGAAACATTGTCACGCCTTTTAAGAAGAGCCAACAAACTTTGTAAAAACAAATTCCGTAACTGTTCAAGGGATAAGGTGAACAACCTTCTTAAAGACAATTGTGTAACTTTTTAAGGTAAAAGGTGAACAACCTTTCAAAAGACAATTGTGTAACTGTTCAAGGGATATGGTGAATGTCCTTTTAAAACCTAATTTTGTAACTGTTCAAGGTAAAAGATGAACAACCTTTCAAAAGACAATTGTGTAACTGTTCAAGGGATAAGTTGAACACAACCTTTGATAAACCAATTCTGTAACTGTTCAAGGGAAAAGGTGAACGACCTTTCAAAAAACAATTTGATATCTGATTAAGGCATGAGGTAAGCAAACGTTAAAAGAAAAAGAAAAACCCCAAACAAATGTGTAATTATTAAAGGCATAGGGTGAAAAACTTTTCAAAACAAACTATGCTACAAGGGGTTGTGATAATGTAAGCAGATTCTGAGAGACACTTTGTAACTTTAAGTGCATTTGAGGGAAGAGTCAATGACCTTTAAAACTAGTTCTATAAACAAGATGCTCATTTCATGAGTGTTTCATTAAATTATATATGTTTTCGTTTTATCATTAATATTCTGTATTACATTGCACTCCAAATAGAATTTTCTGTAAGATCTTGTTTGATAAAGAGCCTATCATTATGATATATGAAGCCTGGTATCCATGTACAAGATATATGCATTCATCGATAAAAAACAATTCAATTAAAACAAATTGAGTTTTGTTTCAATGTTAATCTGACTTGATGAAGTGTAATATTTATTGATGTTTTGAAGTGTCTTGATATGGCGCATCTCCACTTCATTTCTATAAATATGCTTTAATTCTAAAAAGACAAATTGGAAAAAACACCAGCCAAGTAATTTGAACTCAAGTGCATTCTCCAATTTCCTTCTCAAATTTGAAAAAATACTTAAAGGATGCCCGCTAGACAATTTCATGCTGTGTTTTCTCTGACTTTACTTCCCAAGTCAGTTAAACATCCTCTCAATTTCCGTTTCTGTATTCTAAAATTTCAACGTATGTGAATTCGAAGCTTTTTTTATGGTCTCCTTAACAAAGCATGCCACATATTGTGGTAAGATAGTTCAATTTTGGAATAACTTTTACTCCGAGCATTTCAAAACATTTCTTTATGCTTCAAATGAATAAATGGAATTTTGGAACTGCAGTCAGAATTCTGTGTAGTGGTATGTTTTAGCTGTAGGAGGAAGCTGGAATTTATTGCAGAAATCTGTGTGGTATTATAGCTGTAGAAATGAGGTGAATTTATTGCAGAAATTTGTGTGGTATTATAGCTGTAGAAATGAGGTGAATTTATTGCAGGAATTTGTGTGGCATTATAGCTGTAGAAATGAGGTGAATTTATTGCA
Organism: Mimachlamys varia; assembly: GCA_947623455.1. NCBI lineage: Eukaryota > Metazoa > Mollusca > Bivalvia > Pectinida > Pectinidae > Mimachlamys > Mimachlamys varia. The sequence continues at coordinate 37,727,274 of OX392534.1, forward strand.
GAAATTTGTGCAGTATTTCTGCTGTAGAAATGAGCTGGAATTAATTGAAGAAATCTGCGTGGTATTTTAACTGTAGAAATGAGCAGAAGTCGTTGCAGAAATTTGTGCAGTATTTTAGCTGTAGAAATGAGCTTGAAATTTTTGAAGAAATTTGTGCAGTATTTCAGCTATAGAAATGAGCTGGAATTTATTGAAGAAATTTGTGCAGTATTTCAGCTGTAGAAATGAGCTTAAATTTATTGAAGAAATTTGTGGAGTATTTCAGCTATAGAAATGAGCTGGAATTTATTGAAGAAATTTGTGGAGTATTTCAGCTGTAGAAATGAGCTGGAATTAATTGAAGAAATTTGTGCAGTATTTTAGCTGTAGAAATGAGCTGGAATTTATTGAAGAAATTTGTGCAGTATTTCAGCTGTAGAAATGAGCTGGAATTTATTGAAGAAATTTGTGCAGTATTTTAGCTGTAGAAATGAGCTTAAATTTATTGAAGAAATTTGTGCAGTGTTTCAGCTGTAGAAATGAGCTGGAATTTATTGAAGAAATTTGTGCAGTATTTTAGCTGTAGAAATGAGCTTAAATTTATTGAAGAAATTTGTGCAGTGTTTTAGCTGTAGAAATGAGTTGGAATTTATTGAAGAAATTTGTGCAGTATTTCAGCTATAGAAATGAGCTGGAATTTATTGAAGAAATTTGTGCAGTATTTCAGCTATAGAAATGAGCTGGAATTTATTGAAGAAATTTGTGCAGTATTTCAGCTATAGAAATGAGCTGGAATTTATTGAAGAAATTTATGCAGTATTTCAGCTATAGAAATGAGCTGGAATTTATTGAAGAAATTTGTGCAGTATTTCAGCTATAGAAATGAGCTGGAATTTTTTGAAGGAAAAACATGTTGGATGTTCGAGCTGTAGGAGTGAGCTGGTGTTGATAATGGTGGAATAGGTTTAGGTGTAGTTTCAGCTGTTAGTTGGAGCTTTCATGAGCTGATTTCAGAAGCTGACATTTGTCCACCTGTTTTAGACAAATTTCAGTTCTATTTGTAATTTTGTCCTCTACTTTAATGGTGTAAAAGTCCAAACATGTTATTACGGCCCGCCACATAGTCTCGGACGCCCGATAGTGATTGCTCTCTCCTTGCATCCGTGTGTCTGTCTGTCTGTCAGAAACACATTTGTTTTCGCTCTCTAAATTTGTAACCTTTAATAGTGGAGAGATGATACTTTGCATAATTGTTGACCAACAGAAGGTATGTCATGTACTTCATTCAGGTTTATCTCCCAAAGGTCAAGGTCTCAAACTTTGGGGTTTTCCATTAAAACATTCAAAGGTGTAGGCCAAGGTGATGCCATGGTCCCTCTTTGTTTCTAATTACATGTAACAGTAACTGACAAAACCTCAAGCTCATCAGATCTCTCATATTTTGCATCGTTAATTCAAGGTCATCGCATCAAAGATAAAGTCATTTTTTAACTGCTAAATTATTGGGGTCAGATAACATAAATCGACCCAAAGGATGTTTTGATGGACTTATCACTTGCATGATCAGTGTATTATGTAGTTGTTCAATAATGATAGATTTTGGCCCCTTTTAAGAAACATAACATAATGGTCTTTTTTTTAGCCTCCCATTATCAGAAGGTGGGCTATTCAAATCGCCCTGCGTCCGTCGTCCGTCCATTGTCCATCCTTCTTCAAATAATTTTTGTTATTGCTATTTCTTGAGAAGTACTGAATGGGTCTTTCTCAAATTGCAAATATGTAGGTTCCCCTTGGTCCCTAGTCGTGCCCTGTTGATTTTGGGACCGATCGAAAAAACAAAATGGCTGAAAGGTGGCCATCTTGGATTTTGACATGAAAGTACTTGATGCATCTTGCTCAATTTCATATGTAGGTTCCCCTTGGTGCCTTGTTGTGCCCTTATGATTTTGGGCCTGATTGGAAAAACAAAATGGCTGAAAGCCGGCCGCCTTGTATTTTGACATTTAAATTTTGTTATCGTTATTTCGTAAGAAGTACTGAATGAATCTTAATCAAATTTCATATGACGGTTCCCCTTGGTGCCTTGTTGTGCCCTTTTAATATTGGGACTGATCTGGAAAAAGAAAATGGCTGAAAGGCGGCCATCTTGGATTTTGCTATTGAAAGCTTGTTATCGCTATTTCTTGAGATGTACTGCAAGGAACTTTCTCAAATTGTGTATATGGGTTCCCCTTGGTCCTTAGTTATGCCTTTTGGATTTTGGGACTGATAGGAAAAACAAAATGGCTGAAGGGGGGGGGGCATCTTGTATTTTGAAATTAAAGTTTGTTATCGCTGTTTCTTGAGAAGAACCTAAAATATCGTACTAAAATTTCATATGCAGGTTGTTCTTGGTGCCTTGTTTAGTACTTAATGAATCTTACTCAAATTTTATATGTTGATGCCAAGTTGTGCCCTTTTGATTTTGGGTCTGATTGGAAAAACAAAATAGCTGAATGGCGACCATCTTGGATTTTATCATTTAAAGCTTGTGACTAGTTCTTGAGAAGTACTGCATGGATCTTCCTTAAATTTCATATGTAAATTCCTCTCGTTTAAGAAATACAAAATGGGTTTGGAATTTGGAACTGATCAGAAAAACAAAACTCCTGACCAGACCTTTCTAAGAAAGAATGATATCATTGTTGGTGGGCTTCAAGATTCCTCTGGGATCTCTTGTTTAATAACTTCTAGAGATCTCCATCTTAACAACTCATGGACTGATTTTGAATAAACTTCAGTCGAAAATAATAAGTTGATCATTTATTACCTGTTACAGAACATTGATGGTATTCTTACCCCTGTACAGACACAGGTCTACTACAGTGATATAGCACCTATTAACCACCAGCCCTGTTATCACCGACGTGAAATCTGTCCGACATTCTGCTCCTTGTAAGACATTTCCATGCATTTATCAGATGTCACACGCTGTCGACGTGACAATCTCAGTTACGGATAGGAACTGTATTAGAATCCTTAGCTGTCCTGACAATAGATAGATACACTTAATTGATAACCCTACCATCTCTATGGTTTCCATATTCTATCTCATCAATGTAAGGAGAATGGGAAATCTTTGTTCTTTGTAATTATGCTTCCCTAGTATATGTATTTGCCTGTATTATTAATTCGAATTATCGGAGCTGAGCTAGATTATATGGTGACCATGTTTATATGACTATATATCATCGCCTCTTTATTAGTAGCACTTCCTGAATGTTCAATTAGCATAAGTCTATTATTTTTCGCAATCAGATTCAATTGATTGTGAGGAGGTTGTCTTTTCCTGGAACTAATTTTCATAATGGTGTCTTTATTGAGATTAGAACTGACCTTGTCATATCTTTCTGAGCGGGGAACAGGGAAGGGGCTGTGGTGGCTGAGTGGTTCAAAAGATGTCCTGACATTCTACCACTAGCCCTTAACCTCTGGATGTGCAAGTTTGAAACATACGTCGGGCAGTTGCTGGGTACTGACTGGTCGTTGGTTTTTCTCTGGGTTCTCCGGCTTTCCTCCACCTCCAAAATAAAACAAAATAAACCAAACCACAGGGAACAGGAAGGTGACTCTGGATGTTGTTGGTCTGTTGAGAAAAAAAAACACATATTAAAAAAAGGGTCATAGGAATCGTACTAGGTTGCATTTTGTACTTCTTGGCAATTTGATTAAATGAAGAAAATGTTAGGGTATTTTTTTCTGTCTTATCACTAAATAAATAAACAGAAAATATACAAAATTCACAACCTTTTTGTTTACAAGTAATAGAGAAAAATATGTTGCTGACTGGTTTTTACTTTGAGGGGTTTGTGATAAACCTTTTGCTCAATGGCCTTCATAAATTACTAGTACACCCTGACCATCAAACTTAATCACCAAGAGCTAATAATGTCCAGTTCATCATGTATCGATTCAATCAGTTTTGATGTTTTATGGTGTCTGGTCTTAGAACGGAGCCAGTATATTTAGAAATGATTGGTCATCATAATGAGAAATAGAATATCACACTTTTGTTTGTCCATCCTGATCAGTTTTGGTTTGTTTGACAGGTCAGCGATTCGTATAATTTCTCGTGATCAAGCTGTGGTGTGTTTTATAGTGTCTGGTCCGTCTATATTGGTCACAAGGAAAACCTGATGCTTATTTACAGTGCTGTTATCACTACAAGTACGGTCTCTAGGCCTCTATACGAAAGTCTGTGTAAAGGAACATATATCAATTACGATAGCCATTCAATATGTTAAAACTGACTGAAACTCCGTAACAATGTGTAGAAACTGACCGAAGCTCTGTTATAAATGAGTCTTTGGTAGACTGGCTCCCGTATCTAGAATATTATATTATAAATATTAAATCATTAGATAAAAAGATAGCTTTCAATTGCTGGCTGTCTAATTTTAGATTATGAATTAGGGGGTGATAAGCTACAGTGTAGTAGTGACAGTACAGTCGAGAGGTTCTTTGTAAAAACTTATCAGTTAAAGACAAAACGCTGAATGTCAATGTTTGTTTTTTTATAACATTTTCAGCTTTAATTTTAAGATATAAAGTCAGCGTTGTCCTGTGTGCCATCTATATTGTGGTATATATGTTTTAAATGTTCCACACATCAAAACAGCCTGGTTTATTTCATGCTTACATCAGATTAATAGCTGGCGGGGATTATCAGGTTATTAAAACAAACTTTATAATAGATGTTTCTCGACACAATGATTTCTGTTCCAGAAACAAAATTACTATATTGTAAAACGTTAAGTGCAACTCAAACAAGATAAAACCTTCGTCTCTATGGTTACTTTCAAGTCAAGAGACATTTTCTTAATGTCCATTAATTCAAGAGAGGAGAAGATTTAATTCTTAAGCTTGGAAAAGCTTTTTAATTAATAAGATTTATCATTTTTAATTCATTAGATTGAAAAAGCTTTTTAATTAATAAGGGTTATTATTTAAATGCAGTTGTATTATAGTGGTTGTACATATACAGTTATTAGGTATAAATCATGACATTCCCCACGTTTTCAAGGTCAGAGAGATAGTTCAGTAGAAATAATAGATTTTTATAAGGTAAATGCCTATACCCTGTTGTGCCCTGATGAATCAGCTATGTGAAGATAGATCAGACTTGTTTTTCAGGGGAACACAAAATGTCTCTTAGCGTCTCAGAATCAATGGAACAGCGAGACTACAGACCTTTTAAGAAAAAAAAAATCCCTTTAAAATATCAATACTGCAGTGTGTAAAATTGTCTGCATACATATGTTTTTTTGTTTTGTTTTTTTTTTTATTTTTCTCATTTTTTTACATGGAATATTGCTTTTAGTCATTAGTTTCTCAGATGGAATGTAGATATATGTATACTCATGATCTTACACTGCCAGCCCCCTATCCCCTAATCCCCCCCCCCCTCCCCCATGACCTATTTAGCTCCTTTGATACCTTTTAGCATGTTAGATAATGACTTGATTTTTAGTTTGTTTTCCTATATCCGTGAATTTTGAACTTTTCTCCTAGATATAAGATCTGTTCCTTTTATACTGTTGAACAACTATGACTGTTTGTCTTTATCATCCTAAGCATTATCGAGAAACCATTTTATTTCAAAACTAAGGCAAAAAAAGGTAAAGACTTGCCATTATGGTATTTACAAATGTTTAGATAAAAATCTTCACCAGTTTAAACAAGTTGTGATCAATACAATTTTCTGCTTCTGTCCTTTAACGAAAAAACTGCATTAGATCCATGAATTTACTCAAATTTTTAAAAGTGAAGTAAAATAGTTAGGTTTAAACTTTTTGTGCAGCCTTAAAAAAGTTGCTGATGTCTTTGTTTAATTTTCCGTGTACGTAGACCCTGTAATCCGATGTTTTACAAAGATCCCGCAACATCCATATGTCTATGTGTACTGTATCTTTTAGCTGCATAAAAAACCCATTATCATACACTAACAAATCACCAGTCTCTTTAGCTATCATTCTGTTCAAAGTCGTCTGGTGAAAGTATTGGGCGTCTGGCGAACACGAGACGAGGGGCGTACAGCCCAGCTTGTCGTCAGAAGTGTGTCCCAGTGTATTGCGAGAGGATTCCACTTGTCTGCAGCGGTTTGTCCTGGGATTCTAAGTCGGATCAGAAACATTTACCGTCTGATATCCAGGGTTTATCATAGATTTTCCTTTAACTCTAGGTTGTATTTCATATTCTGCGACAATTTTTGTTGGACTTTACCAGATAATTTCTCTTTTATGATAATATTTATTTATGTTGATCGAGCCCAATGTCTCTCTTGGGACATACAACTATACTATAGCTATTGAGGCCGAGTGTTGATTTCATCTCCTTATGGCCGTTATGGCAGGGTTCCTGCAACTCATATCTACCAATTGTTTGCCGTGTGTGTAGGTTTGTAGACTTTGACGTGAGGCTAGGGTTGTAGACTTTAACGTTAGCGTATACATGTCCCAAAGATCTTCCTCCAAAACTTTAATAGTTTGTGATGAATAAATGATAGCTCACTCAGTTATAGAAATGAATTTTATAAAAATGTTGTGTTCATGCTGCCACAATACAAGGATTTCCGTAAGCCTTCGCTATTTATCCTGTCTTTGTTCCTCTGATGAGCCACGTCACTATCTTTCAGTTGAAGAATTATTCCAAATCCTTACGTCTTTATTTTGATTAGCAGGATTAAGCTCTCCATAGCTCATTTGTTTTCTTTTACATTTAGACAGAAACAAGTTTTTCGTCACAGATATTTTAATCTCAAGAACAGTAGATAATGGAGTCTGTTTTTGGAGAGCTCTTCTGAATTAATGACTAGCAGGCCTAGAGTTATGTCATGTTTTTTTCAGATGACGACTTTTTCAGGTCACAGGGGTTAAGTTTGTTGAATCCTCAGAATAGTTCTTGTGAATAAAAAGATATATTATCATTGTATGTTTCCCTATTGTGAAATAGTGTTAAGTGATGTAAAGATCAGAAGTATTGACCCAGACCAAATTTGAAGGTTATATTTGTAAACTCAGTTAAACTCTTCCATTCAAGATTTAAAGTTTGTGGAATAATTACAAAAATTGCAACACGTTGAACCTTTTGAGAAGGGTTTGACATTAAAAGATTTAAAGGTCAATAATGCGTGATGAAGAACAGGTTAGGTAATAGGTAAGTGATACAGGCCTTCTGGGCCTTTTTTGTGTTCCACAAAGTAAAAAGATTGAGTGTTTGGAATAATGTCAGATACATCTATGGATGAGGTTCGTTTTTCTTTACAAGTAGAACATTGGTTGTTCTATAAAGGTGATGGAGCTCCCCGTATAGATTCTCTGACTTCTTACATTTGTACGACTCTCTATACACAAAGACTGGTTAGCCTGAATCCCTCAAGTTAAAATTGCAAAATGAAATAAAAATTGATTGATGATTATAAAATGCATTTTCTATAATTTGACATTTATCATTTAAGTGGAAAGAGGCATATTGAAGTTTGTAATGAGTTAAAAATAAATTGTGTAAACAAAGTTATTTTTGTAAGCATATCATGTCGTTAAGTTGACCAGGCTTTTTAAAACCGTATTGATTTGTAATGTTATGCATTCGATTGTAAAAGTAAAAATATCTTGTGCATGCATGCAAATATTTATCTCTTTGTGATCATCATCTGCCACAACCATGAACACTGCAAGTTAGTGTTATGAAAGGTCATACATCTTATGGAGGGAGACAATGTAGAATTAGTCTTGCATGAAAAAGACACGCTCGTTTCACTTCGTAATGTATTTTGTCAAACTTTAACATTTCTGGTTTTTACTCCACATTATTGTTTCTGGCAAATGTATAAATCACATCCAACGACAGAAAAAAGTACAAAGGTCCTTATATAGCATGTTGTTATTTATCTTCCGAGCCTGTGATGTTTTGTCATAAGTCATTGATTGTAGTATAGTTAATGTAAAAAGGATCTTAATATATCAAAACCCTTTAACTGTTTGTCTTGGATAGTATAACAAAGGAAAAAATGACTGATGCAGGCCAGATATGTCTGTTGATATTAGAATCATCTATTATGTAAAGAGGCTATTTTAGGGTTTCTTGGGTTGGTGCTGAATAACTAAATTATCTTCCCTTTACCTGACCTATAATCAAAATCGAAAGACATTTTCCCCAAATCTTATTCTAATTATTTCCCCCCTAATTAGCTTTGTGTGGGGTACCTCTGCTATCATCTTTGGCTGTATTACCTGTGTCCATCTCTTGTCAATGGACTTGATACTTGGGGTATGGATTTACCGTGGGGAAACGGTGTGTCATGTATCAAAAGTATGTCACTCAGACCTATTGACCTTTGACCTTCATTCAAGAAAAAAGGTTGTTTGGGCCCTATCTTGTACACTATACCTGGGTTCACCTTGGTGAGGCAATATGTCAGGTACCAAAAGTAGGTCACTCTGACCTAAATTTTGACCTTTGACCTACCTTAAAGAATTTCTTTTTCCAGGATCTATCTCCTATGCTACTAGCCACTGAAACTTTATACTTGGGGTGTGGGTTCATATTGGTGAGGCAGTATGTCGGGTATCAAAAGTAGATCTAAATTTTGACCTACAAAGTTTTCCCGGTACGTATTTCCTATGCTACTAGTCACTGAAACTTCATAGTTGGGATATGGGTTCACATTGGCTTGGCGACATTTGTTGGAAGACTGTAATTCACCAAATTTATTGTCTTTTCCATAAAAGTTACTTTTGAGCCGGAACATTTCAGTGTTAAGTTAGAATGCTTTCTCTTTAAAAGCGTTAAGTTTAAGAATGCTATGTTATATGTAATCATTTCCCCTTTTTCCAGGTTATTCAGTGAATAAAAAGATTTTACTGTTTTTATTTCAGACCAAGAGTTTGTTATCGATTTTGGAAGAGTTACTTTTTGGCATAAAAATCCATGTTAAGTTAGTGTTTTCACATTAAAGGTATCTACACCCTCTAGACTTCAAATGTTGGAATACTCCTGCTAGGTGATCTAATTAGATTCCCTGTACTTAATATCAAATAATACTATAAAATTCTACTATCGTTTTTCCAATTTAAACTTTTTAATGTTTTCTTTCTTGATGTCAACAGTCCTGTAAACATTATTGATGTCATCTGTATAAAATTACTCTGCAACAAATGGGGAAAATTGCACAGCTCCCATTGTCAAAATGGAATTCATGTTTGCTTATGCGACGTCAACATATTTATTGACTTGGGGATTTTACTTTTTAAATTCCTGATTTCTTCATAATCTTTCGAAATGGATTTCTTTTAAATACGTGAAAATATTCGCTATAAAGAGATATATCCTATTTCTTTAGCTTTTGAAATTTTGGTCAAATTTACATGTAAATTATACTGAGTTACCTCCCTTGTAATGTTAAAACTCCATAGGAAAAGTTTTCTGTCACTTTTTGTGGAATTTTCTTTTCAAAAGAAAACAAAAGTTTCACTGTTAACTCTTTCACCTTTTCATCATGAAATTTCAGGATTAAATGAGAGGAATAGGGCAGATAGCATAGGACTCTCTGATGTAGCAAAAATAGAGTACATGTATTAAAGGGGAAAACAGCATTGGATAATATGTTATAGGAAACACAATAGGAATATGTATAATTTTTTGGGGATTTAGGAAATATATATGGTTTTGGGGAGTCAGGAAATATGTATAAGGTTTGAGGGAGTCTGGAGAATATGAGAGTTAGGAAATATGTATAAGGTTTGGGGGAGTCCGGAGAATATGAGAGTTAGGAAATATGTATAAGGTTTGGGGGAGTCCGGAAAATATGAGAGTTAGGAAATATGTATAAGGTTTGAGGGAGTCAGGAAATATGTATAAGGTTTTAGGGAGTTAGGAAAAATGTATAAGGTTTGGGGGAGTTAGGAAAAATGTATAAGGTTTGGGGGAGTTAGGGAATATATATAAGGTTTGAGGGAGTTGGGAAAAATGTATAAGGTTTGAGGGAGTTAGGAAAAATGTATAAGGTTTGGGGGAGTTAGGAAATATATATAAGGTTTGGGGGAGTCAGGGAATATGTATAAGGTTTGAGGGAGTCAGGGAATATGTATAAGGTTTGAGGGAGTCAGGAAATATGTATAAGGTTTGGGGGAGTTAGGAAATATATATAAGGTTTGAGGGAGTCAGGGAATATGTATAAGGTTTGAGGGAGTCAGGGAATATGTCTAAGGTTTGGGGGAGTCAGGAAATATGTATAAGGTTTGGGGGAGTCGGAAATGTATATAAGGTTTGGGGGAGTCAGGAAATATATATAAGGTTTGGGGGACAGATTATTGTTTCCTGTGCTGGCATGTTGGCTTCTCTATTATCACTAAATTGGAAAGATATCAGCGGGATAAATCTGAGAATGTTGTGCAGGGAGACAATATGTAACATCATCCCATAAATGGCAGGTCACTGCATGAAGACTTGATGCATTTCTGTACGATAGTAAGGAAGTCCCACTGCTGTCGTAAAGTTAATTGGAAAGTTAATTGATTGAGTCTTCACTGTAGCTGTGGGGCGATACTGAAGCCGATTTCCTGCTCCCTTTCATTCTCTTTCTGTCAAAACAGCAGACAGCTTCTTTACACGGCCTATCATGGATCAGTACACTGATTCTTATAGTAAGACCCTGCAGCACTACAGGCCAGTAATAGGCCGACTCAGTCCACATCTACAACTGTGGGGTGGTCGTGTGGGGAAGTAGACCGGCTCAGTTCACATCTACAACTGTGGGGTGGTCGAGTGGGACAGTAGGCCGACTCCGTCCACATCTACTACAGTGGGGTGGTCGTGTGGGACAGTATAGGCCGACTCCATCCACATCTACGATTGTGGGTGGTCATGTGGGGCAGTAGGCCGACTCCGTCAACATCTACAACTGTGGGGTGGTCGTGTGGGGCAGTAGGCCGACTCCGTCCACATCTACAACTGTGGGTGGCCGTGTTGGACAGTAGGCCGACTCCATCCACATCTACAACTGTGGGGTGGTCGTGTGGGGCGGTAGGCCGACTCCGTCCACATCTACAACTGTGGGGTGGTCGTGTGGGGCAGTAGGCCGACTCTGTCCACATCTACAACTGTGGGGTGGTCGTGTGGGGCGGTAGGCTGACTCTGTCCACATCTACAACTGTGGGGTGGTCATGTGGGGCAGTAGGCCGACTCCGTCCACATCTACAACTGTGGGGTGGTCGTGTGGGGCAGTAGGCCGACTCCATCCACATCTACGACTGTGGGGTGGTCGTGTGGGGCGGTAGGCTGACTCTGTCCACATCTACAACTGTGGGGTGGTCGTGTGGGGCAGTAGGCCGACTCTCTCCACATCTACAACTGTGGGGTGGTCGTGTGGGGCGGTAGGCTGACTCCATCCACATCTACGACTGTGGGGTGGTCGTGTGGGGCGGTAGGCCGACTCCGTCCACATCTACAACTGTGGGGTGGTCGTGTGGGGCAGTAGGCCGACTCTCTCCACATCTACAACTGTGGGGTGGTCGTGTGGGGCGGTAGGCTGACTCTGTCCACATCTACAACTGTGGGGTGGTCATGTGGGGCAGTAGGCCGACTCCGTCCACATCTACAACTGTGGGTGGTCGTGTGGGACATTAGGCCGACTCCGTCCACATCTACAACTGTGGGGTGGTGGCGTTGGGCAGTAGGCCGACTCCGTCCACAACTACGACTGTGGGGCGGTTGTGTGGGGCAGTAGGCCGACTCCGTCCACATCTACAACTGTGGGGTGGTCGTGTTGGGCGGTAGGCTGACTCTGTCCACAACTACGACTGTGGGGCGGTTGTGTGGGACAGTAGACCGACTCCGTCCACATTTACAATTCTGGGGTGGTCGTGTGGGGCAGTGGGCCGACTCCGTCCACAACTACGACTGTGGGTGGTCGTGTGGGGCATCAGGCCGACTCCGTCCACAACTACGACTGTGGGGCGGTTGTGTGGGGCAGTAGGCCGACTCGTCCACATCTACAACTGTGGGGTGGTCGTGTGGGGCGGTAGGCTGACTCTGTCCACATCTACAACTGTGGGGTGGTCGTGTGGGACATTAGGCCGACTCTGTCCACATCTACAACTGTAGGGTGGTGGCGTTGGGCAGTAGGCCGACTCCGTCCACAACTACGACTGTGGGGCGGTTGTGTGGGGCAGTAGGCCGACTCCGTCCACATCTACAACTGTGGGGTGGTCGTGTTGGGCGGTAGGCTGACTCTGTCCACAACTACGACTGTGGGGCGGTTGTGTGGGACAGTAGGCCGACTCCGTCCACATTAACAACTCTGGGGTGGTCGTGTGGGGCAGTGGGCCGACTCCGTCCACAACTACGACTGTGGGTGGTCGTGTGGGGCATCAGGCCGACTCCGTCCACAACTACGACTGTGGGGCGGTTGTGTGGGGCAGTAGGCCGACTCGTCCACATCTACAACTGTGGGGTGGTCGTGTTGAGCGGTAGGCTGACTCCGTCAACATCTTCAACTGTGGGGTGGTCGTGTGGGGCAGTAGGCCGACTCCGTCCACATCTACAACTATTGGGTAGTTGCGTGGGGCAGGAGATAGTGCACCTGCATTTCAGCAAGATGGCCAGAGGTTTTGATTTCTGGGGTCAGATGTAAAAAGGGTTTTGGTCCATTTTTGACCTGACCACCTGCCCTCCATCTTTCCAAATATTATTCTGGTTTCTTTAATCAGATAATTTGTAATTGAAACTATTTAAAATAAAAATATCAGATTATTTGTTCAACTCTGTAAACTCATGGTATGACTTATTATATCAGACAGTGTATGGTACTGTATCAATTTATACATACCTGTGGTCAGAACAGCAGACATTCTTTTTCGTGAATATGCCATCCCATTGTAAAAACATTCCTTTAACTTTGTGGCAATTTTAACGTATTTGACTGGGAATAAGTCCCCACCCCCTGAGAAAAATAATTGATCAAAAGTAGAGAGGGGGCTTATTCACGAATATACCCCTGTTCACAAAAGTCCGCCATCTTGGATGTTCTACTGTTTTGATCTAGGAACTCAGTCCACACTATACCAGTAATGCAATTCTAGTTGTTTGTTTTTTTATTAAAATAACAATTTACATTCAGAATGTTTAAAAACAGTCACTTCAAGTTGATGCCATTGATGTTGCTGTTGTTTCTCCTAACATTTCTATTAGCAACTGGTCTAGATAATTCAAGCGTCATCTTGTATAAATTTTCAGACACAAAATTAAAAAGAAAACAACATGCGTTTTATTGAGAGAAAGACAAAATTTAGGGGGGGGGGGCTTATTCCCAGGCTCCCACCCTGTTCCAAAAACTTTTTCCAAAGTGGGGAGTGGGCTTATTCATGAGAGGGGGCTTATTCCCGGTAAAATACGGTAATCAAGTATGCCTCAGCTGATCTGTCATTTTAATGCAAGCATATTGTATTCTCTTGAAGTCCTTTTTAAACCACACAATATTTTGCCACAATTCCTCCATTAAGAGGTACAATAGTAGAAATATGGATGTACACTTTCAATGTTAGTTAACAATTTATATAGATTTGGGATCCACGTGTCTATGGTGTATGGCTTTAAACATGTTTCAGTTTCAAAGTTAAACTTGATTTCAACTGATGTCAAAGGTCAAGTTATATTAACTTGACTACCCCTGAAATTTTATAATGAACTCTTGCAACCTTTAAATTGAGTCCAAATTTGTCTTCAATGGTGAATGAGGTCAAGGTCAAGCTATCAAGGATATCAAAGTAGTAACCAATCTCAAATATAAAAAGCAGTCATTTGTATTGTTTTCCTTTAATGGTGGCAACAATTTTATTATCTGCAGAGACAATCCAGATTCACGTTATCTGGTATTGACTTCTCTGGTATTGGTGTTAACTTATTTATCCCTGAAGACATATTGAACTCTTCGAAATTCAAAGGTTAGAATAGTTCATTATGAAACTACAGAGGTGATTGAGTTAAGGGTAATGCTATATAACATCTGGGTCAAAGGACATTTCTTTCAGTATAAAAAAAAAACAACCCAAAAAACCCTCTCACATTTATGTCATTTTTGTCAGTGTTGGAGATTAGTGTTACATAATTAGGAATCGATTGACCGTCAGATGGTCGGGATTTGTTTAATTTACCCTAAAACGTACGTGATATATACAGTAATGTTGTTGCGATGTCTGGCTGTTTTGTCAGTATCACCGATGTTACAGTCTGAGAGGGTCTAGCTTCGCTATTCCCCACTAATTGGCTGTGTGTTTTCGGTGGTGATATGATTGAGCGATCTCTCTGTCAACACGCATCCCATACATCAAAAAGGGTGGCGAAAATGTTCAAGATAAGCAAAAACTTGCTCACTTCAGCGGTGTTGTGGAACGCAAAAAAAAAAAAGATGTCTTGAGTGAGATATGGTTAAGTGAGAAGTCTTACTACAAGGCTTAGTGGTACAAGGACTGCTTTGTGTTTTGTTTTGGAAGATTGAAGCGGTTTGTGGCTTTAAATCATATCAGGATCTGTAAACGAGTTAAGCGTGTGTGATGTCATCAGCTAACAGAGAATTAGTGACCTCTACCCTTTGATTAAATGACCTCATCACAAAGTATTTGCAACAATGGCTTCTGGGAAGGGTGTTTGGTAACTCCTCAAAAGTTGACAAATAATGCCTTAATTTGGTGTCTTGTAAGACAATCTTATTCAAATGAAACTTTTAAATAACTCTTTATAGTGACTTACAGTGAGCTTGTTGCCCTAATTTTCCTTTTTAAAAAAATCACAGAAACATACATTGTATTTATGAGTGTGTAGTAAATTAGGATCTATTAATAGCAGATAAATTTACATTTAGTTTTTGCCAAAAAACCATTCTACAAGAAGACAAGTTGAATTTCAACATTTCCACTTCACACATTTTTTTCCCTTTTTTTTTTTACAAAATTAGGTTCGAAAGAATGATGGATTTTTTTTAATGAAAGTTGGAAGATTTGAAGACTGCAACTTTTCACGTTTAGTCTTTTTGGACTCAGGAGATTTCAGTGTTTGTTCCCCCGTTCGAAATAATGAGGTGATGTCTTGTTTAGTTGGCATGTGACGACTTGGTCCACACTGATAACAAATGATAGATGGTAGAAGGTTTCTCTGTATACCAATAACATGTCTGCAATAAAACTAGTGTTATTTTGAAACATGCTGTCGATTCCACATTGTGGTTTTGTTTGTCATGAAATGAGATTTTGAACGTTATATATGGAACATGATTCCTGGATGCTGGTTTCGAAATCATGGATGAATGGTTATCTTGATTTTGTGCTTGGATCAAGGGTTAAGGAATGTACCGAGATTCATTGTAAGCTGACAAGGAACGCCTCTTGCAGCAGCCGAGTGTATCACAGAGATACATTTGTAAGCTTGGCAAGAACAAGCCATATTGATCAGTGGTGAGTTTTCCTCAGCTAACTTGGCGAGATATGAAGATAGGTCTCCAGTCTGTACACAAAGAAACCTAGGTGTTGATTGGAGTTTTGTTTTACATTGGTGATTAGACTTCCATATATCATATTTTTCCCGTCATTTCCAAGGTCAATGTCCTATAGCTCCTAGGTCAAGTTGAAGGAAACAAATATTATGTAAAGAAAAAAGTTGGTCAGGTCTGAATTGATGAATTGCTCTCATAAATTTTGTCTGTAATTATTTATAGCTATGTCACAACAAATACAATATGTTTGTTTATTGTGTTGGTGTCTTGCATGTACATCAAAAAGTGTGAAAAAATATTGTATATTCTTGTGGTATTTGTGTATTGCAATTCTATAAGGTCTTGTTTGATGGCACGCTGCATTTGTTACACAAACTGAGAAAAGGGGTAAATGTTTGCTTTCCCAATTAAACTTTGATGGTTAGATACTTTGTTGAGATTTGGGCTTTATGATTTTGCTGAGTCTGGCTGGAGGGACTATCCTATCAACAGCCAGTATCATTTCAGGACGTGCCAGGTTTTGGAGGTGGAGGAAAGCTGGAGTACGTGGAAAAAACCACCGACCTACTGTCTGAGTACCTGACAACTGCCCCACGTGGGTTTCGAACTTGCGACCCAGAGGTGGATGGTTATAGTGGTAGAATGTCAGGACACCTTATAACCACTCAGCCACAGGGACCCCTTAAAAAAATGTGCTAAAACAACAAATTAAAACTATATACTTTATATACCACTTTATCAAAACTTATAGGGTGTCTCAACACTTTTCACAAATTATAATCCGTGGTTATAGGGCCTTAACAACCAGCCAATATCGTTCTCAACTCCCTGGGGACCATACCACCTGTGCTGCCATTTCGGCGCTCACAGCTAGCATTCTCCTTTTTCTAGCACTGCCCAACCACGCACTCATTTACAGCTGAGTAGACCGGAAAAGCGGAGTAAAGTATCTTGCTAAAGGATACAACACAAGTGGCATGGCCGCTACTTGAACTCGCAACTGTTCAATCAAGCCAGGAGTCCTACCACTAGACCACTGTTCCTGCAACATATTTTAACATAATTTTGGTTAACTTTTTGATAATATTTCAAGGTCAACATTAAATCTTTAATGGTTCCTAAAAAACATAGAGTTAAAATAAATCATTCTTTGATACATGCAGTCAGTGAGCTTTTTAAGTCATCAGTATTACATTATATTCTGACTAATACCAGAATGGCAATATCTATTGTGACAAGGAATAGATCAAATGTCAAAATAGGACTACAGAAACTCTCCGAATGAAAACCGGTGATCTCTCTGATACGTTAAAAATCTAATAATAAATCAATATAATTATTAATGTGATCTTGTATCGGACTGTGATTACAGCGAAACCCTGAGGCATACAAATAGCTAGGAATCAACATTAATCAAATGATTTATAATGTTTGTTTATGCAATATTTGCAATGGAACATTCCGACAATTTGTTTCAAATCATGCAATTTTGCTAGATTTGTTTTTATGGGACTATGTTATGATTTAGTGGTTACCTTGGGACATAAATAAACACTTTGTTGCAAGTTTATTGATACGTAATCCTCCACGTGAAGGTGAACATTTTAACGGACAGTATTGGTTGGAAAGCCATACTGCTCATTCTGTTTTCATACCTCTATACCAACTAAACAGAATCCTGGCTTCCCCAGGGCATTGTAACATCGTATCTGATACGGAAAGTATGATGTATGAATTCATAAACCATAGCCAGCATTTATGGGACGATTTAAGCTCTTGATTGACATGGATTCTACCAGACTTTAACCACACATCTATCCGTCTGATCGGTATGCTCACGCAAGTCTTATACACGTAAGATGTAAGTATCTCTTTTATTTTTGCCCTGGTGCAAGATGTTACAATAAGCTTGCCTATCCAGGATTTGCATTGATTCTTTTTCTATCCTCCGTATTATTTGACCGTTGACATTTCCACGTACGTCTTTACACCTGATACGGTCGTAGGGGGAAAACATTGCATTTGTTGGCCTTGAAGTTTGACGCCTCTAAAATGTATGTGGACATTTGCTTCTCCAACAAATAACAGTGTAAGGCACTTTATTGCTATTTCGTTCAAGATTTTGGCAAGTAAGTATCATCTCTTACAGTATTTAAAAGTGTGCATAAAAATCCTGCTGTATTTTAAAAGTGTACATAAAAATCGCGTGTCATGAGATGATATTGAACTGATGGTAAGTGTAGGTACTGTAGTACCTCACATGCTGTTTTCATGGCCTGACATTGATAGGAAAGGCCATTTCTGTTTACGTATTTTTTCTTGCCTTGAAATGTATGTTCCATGTCTGTCGTCCCGGGGTAGACATATCCATGATCTGGGTGTGTTACTGCCTCACTGGGATTGCATGTTAGGTAAGTACAATGGATTCACAGATGATATGATTTAGATTTCTTGAAATTCGAAACTGTCTCGGGCTATAATCCCAGGGGGTTTCTAATGATACCGAAGGACGACAATATTTTCAGATAAACTTATATACAGTATATATAATATTAGATTATTCCATTGGTTTTTTTTCTTTTCTTTTGATATTTATCTTTTATGTCATAAGAGTTTCCAAGAATCACCAACAACACGGTCATTTATGATTTTATTTCTCTCTGGAATCCCTATTCCTGTTTTTGATGTGAAAAATATTATCAAAACTAGAGAACTTTGTCTCAAGATGGCCATTCTTTTTATTGTATTGTAAAACAGAGTTGGCTTGATGTAACATTTGGCTTAGTTTAAAGTTCTCTACATGTATCTCCTTTCCATTTAGTTTTACAAACTAAAGACAAGGGAAACAATTTCCAAGGGGGACAATTACTACAAACATTACATTTATAATGAGAAAACTTGTACACAAGTTGTACCTCTAATGTAGTTTGAAAAGGACACCACTTTTAACACATGTATGAAGGTTTTACTTTCTGCACAGATAATGTTCCTATTACTGGTATTGCATCATTTCTATTTTCTATACTGACTTGTTCCCTTGCAATACATATATAGACAAGAAGACCACATCAGTTGTCATTGACAGAAGAATCAGTTGTCATAGACAAAGGAATCAGTTGTCAGACAAATGAATCAGTTGTCATAGACAAAGGGACCAGTTGTCATAGATAAAGGAACCAGTTGTCATCAGTAAAGGAATCAATTGTCATAGACAAAGGGATCAGTTGTCATAGACAAAGGAACCAGTTGTCATTGACAAAGAGACCAGTTGTCATCGACAAATGAATCAGTTGTCATAGACAAAGGGTCCAGTTGTCATAAACAAAGGGAACAGTTTTCATAAAAAAGGGAAGTTGTCATAGACAAAGGGACCAGTTGTCATAGACAAATGAATCAGTTGTCTTAGAAAAAGGGAACAGTTGTCATAGACAAAGGGACCAGTTGTCAAAGACAAAGGAATCAGTTGTCTTAGACAAAGGAACATTTGTCATGAACAACAGGAACAGTTGTCATAGACAAAAGAATCAGTTGTCATAGACAAAGGGACCAGTTGTCATAAACAAAGGGAACAGTTGTCATAGACAAAGGGACCAGTTGTCATAGACAAAGGGAACAGTTGTCATGAACAAAGAGACCAGTTGTCATAGATGAAGGGACCAGTTGCCATAGACAAAGGAACCAGTTGTCATAGACAAAGGGACCACATGTCATAGACATAGACCACATGTCATAGACAAAGGGACCAGTTGTCATAGACAAAGGGACCAGTTGTCATAGATAAAGGGACCAGTTGTCAAAGACAAAGGAACCAGTTGTCATAGACAAGGGAACAGTTGTCATGAACAAAGAGACCAGTTGTCATAGATGAAGGGACCATTTGTCATAGATGAAGAGACCAGTTGTTATAGATGAAAAGGACAAGTTGTCATAGACAAAGGAACCAGTTGTCATAGAAATGGAACCAGTTGTCATAGACAAATGGGACAGTTGTCAAAGAAAAAAGCACCAATTGTCTTAGACAAAGGGACCAGTTGTCATAAACAAAGGGACCAGTTGTCATATACAAAGGGACCAGTTGTCTTAGAAAAAGGCAACAGTTGTCATAGACAAAGGAACCAGTTGTCATGGATAAAGCACCAGTTGTCTTAGTCAAAGGGACCAGTTGCCATAGACAAAGTGACCAGTTGTCATAGACAAAGGAACCAGTTGTCTTAGACAAAGGGACTAGTCGGTCTTGAAATAGGTACAATGTTTTTTGTAAAAAAGTAAAACATTGCTATCACATATACTGATGAATCTTCAACTGAAGATATTTCATAAAAAAAATTGATAAATAATTTACTGAAGCTATGGTACTGATGGAAATAAACCCTGTTTCTGATGCATAGCTACTGTACGTTTGTCATTTCCGTGATCAATTATACCACTTTTTGGTACCATCTTAGCACAAACGTTTGTAAATCCCCAGTAAGTATCTTTACAGATCAAAGACGTTTATACAACCCCCCACCCCACAATCTGTTATCTATGTACTGTCCTAAATTACACCTATAGACTCTCTGTCCCCAACCTTATGTTCTAGTTTACACTGCTAAGAGTACAGATTTACAATTAATAAGAATTAATGCCAGATAAATTCTCTGAATACTTCAAAGAACTGTTTGTGTTTTCATTGCAAATGGCCGACAACATAACACACTGAGGGTAAGATTTTATTATCAATTTGTACCTGTGTCCTTTGTACTTGATCACAGAAAGATTTAATTAACTTCGCCTTAATAAGGAAGGATGCTGCCAGGTAAAGCTCGCCTCTTTATACATCAATTAATCTCTGTCCAAGAAAACGTGTCACGTTTCAAAGCTCTGGTGTCTGTGACTGATCCGTCGACTGGATCATATCCATTAAGAGTTCTAAATGTTAAATAGATTTGTGGCCTTTCAAAGCCTAATCATATCCTCTTCTTGTCTGTCACCTGTCTATTTATTATTATGTTGGTAAAGTCTTCTGGTGGAAGTTTGTACATATAGATTATATATATGAGGAACTCTTTTATGTAGTATCTTATATATGTGTATATATCTCCGTAAGTTGAATGGCTCAAGGTCACTGTTAAAAGGACTCACACAACTAAATAATTTACTATATGTTATTACTAAGCTTTCGAGCTAATAACTTTAATATTTGAAGTACAACACTTGTGAAAACTGCCTAAATTCACAGATACATACATGACAAAGGCTTCAAGTGGCATTTAATGAGGAGTTTACTGGCATATTAGCTTGCTACAGGCGTCTGCTTCGGACAACCGGAAATTTGCATGTCAAACCAGTGAAATGGGACGGGAACACCCTCTGACTTTTGACCCCATATCAATCCGCCATCACATATCAAAATCTACCAAAAGTATATATTTTTGTAAAGTTAAATATCTACAGATTTCATTCAATGCAGAATAGGTCAACAATTACCTATTTTAATTACCCAGAATCACTGTACTTAGCCGAAATGAATTTTCAGTAGGGACTACAAACGTATGAAACACTTCGTGATAGGCTGATTTAGTTGTGTGAGTCCTAAAAGCAGATCTGACGAGGGATACATTTGTTATGAAAAAAATATGACTCTCATGAGAATAACAAGCTGTAACTGTGATCTTGAGTCATCAGTTGGATGGTTGATAATAGTACCTATAAGAGCATAATTATATTGAATAAATACATATATATACCACTGATAATGATGACAAAAGATTTTTCTACCATTCTCCTTTAAAAGATAAGTCAATATCCAGTAAAAAAGCAATTAACTTCCTATTTGATGAATAATATAAAGCCGAGTCTGGAATTTGAATATGTATATCTGATTAAGACGGCTTAATACAGGCCATTTGTACAGACAGGTATAGGTCAGTGGTTAGGGTGACATATATAGGTCAGTGGTTAGGACAGATATAGGTCAGTGGTTAGGAGAGATATGGGTCAGTGGTTAGGGTGACAGATATTGGTCACTGGTTAGGACAGATATATGTCACTGGTTAGGGTGACAGATATAGGTCACTGGTTAGGACAGATATGGGTCAGTGATTAGGGTGACATATATAGGTCACTAGTTAGGACAGATATAGGTCACTGGTTAGGACAGATATAGGTCAGTGGTTAGTGTGACAGATATAGGTCACAGGTTATGGTGACAGATATAGGTCACTGGTTAGAGTGACAGATATAGGTCACAGGCTATGGTGACAGATTTAGGTCACTGGTTAGAGTGACAGATATAGGTCACTGGTTAGGGTGACAGATGTAGGTCACTGGTTAGGACAGATATAGGTCAGTGGTTATGATGACAGATATAGGTCACTGGTTAGGGAGACAGATATAGGTCACAGGTTAGGGTGACAGATATAGGTCACAGGTTATGGTGACAGATATAGGTCACAGGTTATGGTGACATATAGGTCAGTGGTTAGTGTGACAGATATAGGTCACAGGTTAGGGTGACAGATATAGGTCACTGGTTAGGGTGACAGATATAGGTCACTGGTTAGGACAGATATAGGTCACAGGTTAGGACATATATAGGTCACTGGTTAAGGTGACATATATAGGTCACTGGTTAGGGTGACAAATAAAGGTCACCGGTTAGGACAGATATAGGTCACAGGTTAGGATGACAGATATAGGCCACTGGTTAGGATGACAGATATAGGTCACTGGTTAGGGTGACAGATATAGGTCACTGGTTAGGACAGATATAGGTCACTGGTTAGGTTGACAGATATATGTCACATATTAGGACAGATATAGGTCAGTGGTTAGGACAGATATAGATCACTGGTTAGTGTGACAGATATAGGTCAGTGGTTAGTGTGACAGATATAGGTCACAGGTTAGGGTGACAGATATAGGTCACTGGTTAGGGTAACAGATATAGGTCACTGGTTAGGGTAACAGATATAGGTCACTGGTTAGGACAGATATAGGTCACAGATTAGGACATATATAGGTCACTGGTTAAGGTGACATATATAGGTCACTGGTTAAGGTGACAGATATAGGTCACTGGTTAGAGTGACAGATATAGGTCACAGGTTAGGACAGATATAGGTCAGTGGTTAGGGTGACAGATATAGGTCAGTGGTTAGGGTGACAGATATAGGTCACTGTCACCCTTGTGATATGTAGGTAGCTGACTATAAGAATGCCCATTGATTTCATTCAGACTTTCTGACTGTTGAATTCAACACTGTTGGATGCATGAAAACATATCAAGTGTAATAGTCATATACTGTAGTAGTGGTATAATGTGGTATGTCACACAAATGGTCAATGATCTTGTATCTCAACATACTTTAAGTTAACCTTATCTGATTCATTGTTAAGAAAGAAAAACCCAACATAGCTTTTCTATGTGTTTATGTGATGAATGTTTCTCATTAGCCTCTCATGTTGAATAACCATTATTCCGTGCTATTTTCGTTTTTTCACGAGCCTCGATTAATTAAATCATTGTACAAAAAATATCTATACATTTAAATGCTTTTATGTAGCCACATCCTCTACCTAATGTAATTTTCGGAGGGGGTAATTGGGTTACAGATGGTGTTTACAAAGGTCACGTTAATTAGCGTTCCTGTAGGAACCTTTTAATCCTGTGTTTAGTAATTAGGTGCCAATTAGTGGAATTTCGTCAATAAACACTGTGTTAGATTTCAAACTCTGCGTAAAAGTAGAAGCTGTGTTTACCGGTAATTTTTATCGTAAATAAGATTGATGATTATTGTCATTAAGAACACGGATGTTTATTTCAAATAATTATCTCAAAGGGAAAAACAGCTTTCATGTCTAAAAGAGTAAAAGACATTATCTTTTACATTATCAAGAATGTAGAATCATTAGTCAACAAAAATTGACACTATAAAATGTTTTCATTTCTAATTGCATTAAATTTTTTTTATTCAAATCTGCTATTGAGGTTAAATCTCTTTGGGAAGGGGCAGGGGTTACTAGAGGGGCCGGGGCAGCAGAGTACATCCCCCCCCCTCAAATAATGACGTCAAATGTTCATCCTCTTTGACTAAATTTTGAATTGAGTTTGTGTAATATCCGGTGACAATAAATTATGTCAGAGGCATGCATGACATATATTAAGATGATTCCCTATGGTGGTGGATGTGACGGTAGAATCATACCATTTGCTGTTTATCATACTCTTAGCTTGATATACTTTGTTTTTTTCTTCAAATAACAGTAAAATTTGTTTTGTTCATCAATATTGCTAATGAATGCCAAACATTTGAAATCCTATAATTACTGTTTTTATTCGCAGAAAATTAAAAACAGGAAACTAATAAAAGATATAAGTTTGTTGGTGAAAAATGATTTTTTTGTGAATGTTTTGGTAAGCGAGGCAAGCTTCACACAGGTGGGTCCAAATAATCACTGTTAGAAGGGATGGAAACTTATTGACCTCATACAGAGTTAATTATTGTATATTGTAAACATCACGCAGTGGCCAGAAAAACATGTTTGTTATATTTCTTCACCTGTCTGACATAATATGTTTATCATACTTAACTGTCTTTTCTGTAAATTTTTTCATTGTTTCTAAAAGTCCTAACTTTAACCTTGTAATTTTTTAATATGCAGGAACAGATAGTATGGTAATATTTCATTGAAATTAAGTAGTTCTGTCCTGTGTCAGTATACTGACGTCATTAATTTCCATGTATAATTATTCTAATAAGAAGTCTTACTTTTCCGTGGCTAAAAAATTCATAACCTTCCTGGTAGTTTCATTTCTTCAAAGGTAAGATTATAACTTCATCATCAATTTTAAGAATTTCTGTATAATGTTAACTTTTAAATTTTTCCCATTTAAATGATTGAATAACATGATTTTCAGCCTTTTTGCCCTAAATCCATTTTCATCTCTTAATACTGCAAATATAGTGTAAGAATGAATTATAAACCTTATATTTTTTAAAATGAATATATCTTGTTTTGTTTTGTGCATTATAATTTGATTATATGCCAAGTCTTCATGAGATTGGGGGCTTGTGGGTGGGGGTTGTATAGTTGCACACTGTTTCTTTAAAAGGGCTCTTTTTGATAGTGTCTCTAAGCTTGACAATAGTCAACCTTTTCTGATGGGAGACAACTGGCATGGATTTTCCCTATTTTAAGATTTATCTCCCAATAACTTGGTACAAGTTTTTGTATCACCGGAAAGTTTAAACAGGATAGCTACAATGTATTTTTTATTGAACCATTAAGTCTATATAATTAATTAAACAAAGCGTGTCATTTAGATGTCCTGCCAAATTGGGGTCAAAGTTTTGTGGTGAGTTTAGACAGCTTGTATACATTTGTGTTAATTACCGACTCTACCTACCTAATAAAGTCCAAGGGATATCCCATTTAAATTATACAAAGGAGGTTTAATGTTGACATGTTGCGAACATAATTGATTACGGGATTAAAGATTCTTTCAAGTCTTCCAGCATCTTGTAGTTAGTCGAGATGTTATTTAGATATTAATGTCAACATTCACTTCATCAGTGACTAATAGCTTTATAATGAGAGTTTAAAGATTCATGTAAAATGTCAGGGTTTATTACGATAAAAAAATTAGGGTTTGATGGTCGAGTTGACGTTTCCTCCCACGTTAAATACGGAAGAAACTTTGTGGCTGTATTCCGAAGAGGGCAACATCAAGTTTGAACACCAGAGAAAAACCAACAGGATTTGTGATAGAGATTTTAATATGTATTAACGATAAATCTTTGTTCTCATGAAAACAACCACTTTTACTTAATAGAATGTTACATAACTGGTGACTTTTCCTGAAATATTTGTGTGTGGCTGCTCTGTAAATCATTCTTCATATACAGTTATCTTCCCATATGTTCTATCTTGATTAACTCACTCTGGTAGCTCAAGTTTGCAAGAAGACTTCCAAGCTTACCGTGTGGTTCATCAAAGAGTCCTGCAAGGAAAAGTTTTCTTATCAGATACGTTTGATCAAAGCCGGAGATAACAGTTTTCAAATATATGGTTTAAGTTTTCAGCATTGGTACATGACTCCTTAATGTTACAGCTAAGGGTGATAACTCTTGTAAAAACTTTCAATGTACGTGTCATCATAAGAAAATGAGCCCTGGGGATTTAGTTGTCATGTTTTATAATATTGCAGGCATGTCTCATGAAGCACACTTATATATAAAATGTAATATGTTAAAACATATAGATCTTATAACTAGTGAAAAAAGTATCCGGCAAATACACAGGATTTATTACGATGTACTATTGAATAAGGTATCTAAAATACAGAGATCTTATGGGAGGGTATTGGAACACAAACAGACACCTAAGTAGAATCAGCTGTCACGTAAACAGATTACACCAGTTATAGAAATATAAATCGCATGAAATGTACTTTTTTGTGTATCTAAAATATACTGTTATCTTGTAGCATGTAATCAATATACTTAGCAGGCAAGCTGCTGGAGTAGATCTAGGTGACCTAGTTATGGGACGTGCATGTCATGTGGTGTTAGGGAAGGAACAGGTGCTCTGTACACAGGGGACCTTACCTTAAAGGTTCCTTTGATGTACAGAAAACATGCACACCTAAAATGGCCTTTCTCTCTGTGTGTGTTTCTGATGTGAGATCTTAATGTGTCTATTGGCAGTGTTTTGTGAGGCTGGCGTGTTAGTGTTGTTTGTGAATAATCAGTAGAGTTCATTACAAAATGTTGTTGTCAGCGTTGTTGTCTGTGTCAAAGTCTGTGAAAAATGTTGGTAATTGATAAACAGAAATAACAGGCGGCCACTAAGGCAATTATATAAGAATAAAATTTAATGTAATCGATATTATGAATTTTGTTAATTAAGGACAAATGGCATGAGTGAATTTCTGTCCAAGTTAAAAGAAAATGTAGGTCATAAAGAGCTACCAGTTTTGTTCAATTCGATGACCTTGACCTGCTTTTAAGGTCACAGAGGTCAAATGATTTAAAATCTTCAAAAAAGGGTACTGATATTTGGCCAGTAGCATCTTAGGGTGAAGGTCAACCAAGTTTGTTCAAATGAATGTCCTTGACCCACTTTCAGGGTCACAGGGGTCAAATATGTTAACATATTTAATCAATAACCATAAAAAGTATACATAGTCAGATGACCGTCATAGGCCTCTTGTTATCTTTATTAGTCCCCTGCTGGTAAAACTGGAGGGGACTATAGTGTTAAATGTCTCTGTCTGTCTGTCCATACAGATGTTGGTTTCCAGACGATTACTTCAGAAAGGTTTAATGGATTTGGTTGAAACTTCATACAATGTTAGCTTATGAGATAATACAGAGTTGGATTTAGTTTTGGGTTGAAAGGTCAACAACGAAGGTCACTGTTGCTAAATATAGATATTTTCCGTTAAGTCTTGGTTTCCAGATGATAATTTCAGAAAGGATTAATGGATTTGGTTTAAACTTTTTATGATGTAGGCCAATGTGGTAATACAGAGTTGGATTGAGTTTGTGGTTGAAAGGTAAACTACAAAGGTCATTGTTGCTAAAAATAGATATTTTCGTCAAATCATGATTTCCAGATGATAACTTCAGACAGAATTGATTAATTTGTTTGACAGTTTATATAATGTTATTTAATCAATAAAGATGTAATAGGATGCAAATCCAACTAATGATGGAAGATATTTATTTTTGAGTACTCAAACCATGTAAATATTTTAATGGAATAGCCCTTATTTCTGATACTTGCATACCAAGTTAAAAACTCGCAATAAATGTCTGTGTTGTTAACATAAGGTTTTCATCAGCATATTTTCATTTCACTCTCAGCCTCATAAAACAGTTAAGAAATGATTGCTAAAATGAAAGATTGCTTTCAACGAAGGTCTATATTGCTTAGAAAATTGAATTTGCATCAGGGGATGTGTGTTGCGTGAAACACTAACTGTAAGCTAGTTTCTTAGAAGGCACTTGTACTTCATCAACATTTAGTGGAGGGAAATCACCTAACACTGTTTTCACTAAAGATTTAACACTTTGTTCTTGGTATACTGACAGAACAAAGTGACTTAAATGTTAAATACGATTAACTGCGGGTTTTATGGAGAAAATAAATGTTTTTATAGAAATTAAAGAGTTTGTGTATAAGATAAATCAATTAATAATTATAACCCTGTGTATAAAATAAATTAGTTAATAATTATAAGCCTTGCAGAGCATTAAGAGATTTATTAACAAACACAAAATGACATCAAAAATAATGAGACTATATTACGGACCCGTCTAGTTCAATAGCACATTGGTTTACACACGTTTATTCCGAAGTGCAGGGTTTGATTACCAGGTACCCCTGTTAGATGTAAAAACGTATTGGGTTAATTTCCTCACCACCGTATTGTTTCTCTGGCTAAACTCAAATATTGACCCACTGCACAGTTCTATCCTGTCCTAAATAGACCCAGTATGCTTAACTTTATCCAAAACTTGAAGCTAAAATCAAGCCAAATAACTTATTATATTTATAGATTTAGTTAAGATTAACTGATATCAGAATTATCCAAGATTAATTCTTACGCCGATACCGGTACAGCAGCAGTTGAAACTCGGTATTTGTAAACACGCGTCCATTTTGAACTGTCTTCTAACTTCGGCTTGTTGTTGAAGTGGGCCACACCTGAATTATTTTCAATTCTCTGGATTTTTCTGTAAAGAGTTTCTTGTTAGTTTCCGCTCAGGTTTACTTCGTTTAAGGCTTATTTTTGCATGGTTATCAACTGAATTTTTTTTCAGAATTTTTCAGAATCAAGAACAATTTTCGAAGTTACGCATATTGGGCCTTTAATAGAAACTGGAAAAAAATATTCCATAATTGTTGTAAAATAAATAAATTTCAAACTTGTTACTTTAATGATAATACTTATGTTAGTGTATTAATCCCCTGTTTTACCTATAAGTGAGGCCAAAGACAACACATTTTATATTTCTAGTCCATACTTGCCAACCCTCCCTATTTAGGAGGGAGACTCTCGATTTTGGACCCTAAAATGTTGCATTTTCAACTTTGGAATCTGCTTAACTGTTCCTATTTTTAAAAATCTGATGATTTCATCTGAAAGAATAGCTCAAAAGAAGCAATTTAAAAGTGTTATTTTCCTTCTAAATGTACATGTATACATATTATTTGTATTTTCAATTCTGAGCACGCATAATCTCCCCCATGGAAATTTCAAAAAGTTGGCAAGTTTGCTAGTCTAAAAACCAACAGGTTTGATCATTAGCAAATAAATTTCCCAATCAAACTGAGAGAAGATAATATGCTGTTTGATTAATATCTTACTATTGCGGACTTACTTTTACGATGGACAAAAGAAATAATGTGCTATTATCCTGAGAATGTGATATTGACCGAGGCTAAGCGAAGGTTAATACAACAGGTTCGGGTCCATACATGATGGTGCAAATACTGTCGTCAGAAGTCCTACAATATACTTGTGTTAATTATCATATGCTTTATTCAGAAAAAAAATTATAACATTTCATAAGAGGATATTTTATATCAAAAACAATACTTACCACATCCAATTATTATGCAAATGAGTTCTACAACTACCAGTTCTTTAACTCCCAAAACGAAAGTGAAAACGCCCCGTGCGAATACGAAACTAACATGTGTCCATACCGGACGTAGTATAGAATGCGCACGCACCTCGAGCTTCCTCTTTCTTCAACTCTCCGAAGAAGCACATGGCCTAGCGTTTGCTCTTAACTTTCGAGATTGTTTTGGAGTGCGGTATAGTTGTGTCATTGTGTTATTGTTTCTTCGTTGTTTCCCCTGTCTCATTTATATATCTATTTTGCCTTTTTTCACCGTATTTTATTGTCGGAAACGTGTTCAAACGCCGGTACCATAACCACGTGTTTTGGTTACCGGTCGTTTCCGTGTCTGTACACATGTACTTTCGTTTTCGTTTTTCGGTGTTTTTTGTGAATTACGTTTGTTTTATTTACGAAATAAAGGTAAAATATTCTTTTTATTATTATTTTTGACATCATGAAGGACTTGTCCAGGATGGATAAACGGGGTAAGAGGAAGGACAAAGCTAAGTCCTCTTCCGTAGACCCCATGGACAGTCCCTCGGCAGGGTCCTCGTTGGCAGAGGCCCTGCCTCCTTCTAAACCTAGCCAGCCTAAGGCTGGCTCAAGTTTAGAGGGTACAAGTGTTTCTTACCCTGTTGACACGGGGGTTGACCCCCCTTCCACAGATGTTGGTTCATCTATGGAGGGGTTGGGTTGTCCTCCTATTTCTGACGTTTTGGTCAGCCCTGGAGCACCTGTTGGTGGGGTTAGGGATATGTATGAGGATCCTTTGGGACCTGATAACTTGAATTATCTGGGTCCTTCAGGTTGTAGCACTGCTACCTCTCATATCTCTTCTCGGCCCCTTCCCCTTCCCGGTGAGGTATCCGGTTTTGACCCCTTTGGGGTTAATACTGTGCCAGCCCACACCGTACGGAACCCGTGGGCCGCGCCCATGGGTAATGGAGAAGGTGGCAAGTCTGGCGAGAGTCAGGCGACACCCCATGGTATTGGGTATGGCTCCTTTGGACCCCATACTGGTACTAGGCATCAAGGCATTGGTGCTTTCCAACAGCACACCAGTCATATGTCTGGCCCTCGGCCATTCATCTCTGGTTTTGCCCCGGGGGGGAATGGCGGTTCACCCTTTCCTTATGGTCAGGGTTTCCCACCCCATGTTTCAACTGGCCAGTTTGGCCAGTATTGGGGTCATTCCTTTCCCTCTGGCCCCATGGCCCCATTTCCTCAGGGTTTTGGGTACAACCCTGGCTATCCTCCGGGCTTTCACCAGGGTTGGGGTCCGGTCTCATCTCAACAGGTGGGAGGTACGCTGAATGTTGCGCCCCCGTCCACCTCTGGGGTTAGGGAGAGTAGTGTCTTTAAAAGGCCTATTAGGTCTTTTAGGACATCTCGCTCCAAGACCAATATCCCTGCTTCTAGAAGAACCTTGGAGCCTCATCTTGGCCCATCAGAGCCTAAGAAAGCTCGTAAAAGGACCTTCTCAGAGAGTCTCCACCCAGTTATTTATCCCTTGGCAGTGGACACTGATGTGTCTACTTCCAGGGGAGATATGGGAGTGGAGATAGGGGACAGGGTCGATGACGTCCTCAGTCTGTCACCTGGGAGTATTCTGACTGAGGCTCGGTCAGAACCTCCCTCCCCTCATCGTGTCTCGGAATCTTCGGAATCTGATGATGATGGGGAGGTTTCAGCTGTGAATGAGGTAGAGGTTGAGGGTGAGGCTGAAGCTCACCATGCTCTATCTGGTATGCGGGCGCTTCGCGCTGACGTTGCCAGAATCCTCGGGGAGGAGGTTTGCCCTCCTCCTGCGGCGTCTGCCATTCCTGAGGCTACTACGCTGCTGAGTCAGCTAGTGCCGCCTAAGGTTTCGGCTCGTTCCGACAAGTCTTTGCCTGAGGGTTCTGTTGTTTCCTCGGCTTTGGCTGTCGCCCATGCCAGGATGGTAGAGAAGGCAGGGTCTTCTTCTCGTGCATCCGGTGCATCTGGCCTGCAGTTGAGTTTGGCAGATTTGTCTGAAGTCAGAACATCAGATTATGCCATTCACAACGCCAAGCTTGGAAGTCTACCAGCTAAGCTGGAACCTCATGAGCTTCGGCAATGGACAGGAGCGGCGACCGACCAAGTGGTGTTTCCTGCTAAGGAACACCACAAACTGGAGAAGATTCTTAGATTCTCTCTCCAGGTCCTCTCCTACTTTGATTTTCTTACAGTCACTCTCTTTCGGCTGTCAGAGGTGCCTGTGGGAGAGTCTGAAGTTGATGAGAGAGATAGACGGTCTGTGCAGGATAGGGTAACCTCATCATTGCACAATTGTCTTAAGGCCTCTGCGGCTTTACAGTGCACACTGTTAGCCAATTTGGTGCTTGCCAGGCGTGCTTCTGTACTCAAAGGCAAGCCCATTGAAGAGCCTTACCTGTCAAGGCTTTTGTCCTCTCCCTTTGAGGGCCCTTGGCTCTTTGGGGGTACTCTTCCTTCTATTCAGAAGGAAGTTAAGGAGGACCCGGTAGCTTCGGCACTTTTAGTCTCTAAAGTGTCAGCTGCTGGTAAAGCTGGAACCTCTCAGGGTTCGGGCCAGGCCAAGAAGAAGGCTAAGTCGAGGCCACGCCAGACTCAGTCTGCAGCCAAGGCTAAGTCTCCCTTTAAGGCCAAAGCCAAAGGTAAAGGCAAGCAGGGCACCAAACCCTCTGGGGGTAAGAAGCAGGGTTCCTGACTTCTTCCCTCCTTCCGCAACTCTGTCATGTCAGGCCGGCCGGGTAGATCAAGGGTCTCGCTCTACCGGTCCTATAAGGGACATCGACAACCCCTTAGAGCTTTGGGAAGGTCTTCCCCTTCCACAGCCAAGCCTCCCAGTAGGAGGACAGTTGTCTGCGTTCCTTCCTCAATGGAAGGAGATTACACGAGACAGTTGGGCGTTGTCGGTAGTTGTGGAAGGATTGAGCATCCCGTTGTCACGGGAACCACCGCTTACGCCAGAGCCGATCTTTTTCCCTCCTCCGGGGGATCCAGTGAAGGCACTGGCTGTAAGGCAGGAGATTGCTACCCTGGTAGAGAAGAGGGCAGTCGAGGAAATTCCACGGTACCGTTGCACTCCCGGCTTCTATTCCAGAATTTTCCTGGTGAAGAAGAAGTCAGGAGCTTGGCGGCCGATTATAGACCTGAGTGCCTTCAATCGGTTCGTGGATTCTCCCCACTTTCAGATGGAAACCCCGAGAGGAATTATTGCCTCAGTCAGGGAAGGAATGTGGGCTACTTCAATAGACTTAAAGGATGCCTACTTTCATATTCCAATCAGGAAGTCGGACAGGAAGTACCTTCGCTTCTCTTACGAGGGCAAGGTTTTCCAGTTCAGGGCTATGCCTTTTGGCCTTACCACTGCCCCCATGGTTTTTACGAAACTGCTTCAGGTAGTGGTAGGCTTCCTGCACCAGCGGAGTATCAATATCCATATTTACTTCGACGACTCCCTCATGCTTCATTCGAGGAAGGAGTCCCTGGTGCAGGATACTCGACTAGTTCTGAGTCTCTTCCTCAAGGTCGGGTTCATCCCCTCCCAAGAGAAATCGGAACTGTCTCCCTCTCAGGACTTTGTGTTCCTAGGCTACAGGTTCAACGCAGCCAGGGGCCTCGTCCTTCCAACTCAGGAGAAGTTCATCAAGGCCAGGGGTCTGGTGCTGCAGTTTGTCCAGAGTTCTGCGGTTCAGGTTCGTTCAGGTCAAGCACCTTCCAGGCAGGCTCAATGTACTCGCAGACACCCTGTCCAGGCGTCTCCGACCGGTGCTGACCGAGTGGCAACTCGACCCGTCCATATTCAGAGCAATATGTCAGGTCTGGGACAGGCCTCTTATAGACCTATTCGCCACAGCATTGAACCATCAGCTACCAACGTTTGTGTCTCCCGTACCAGATCCAGCAGCATGGGCAGTAGATGCTCTGTCTCTGGACTGGAAGGGGTTCCATGCTTACGCCTTTCCCCCATTCAACTTGGTGGCCAAGGTCCTCCAGAAGTACGAGGAGCAACCTTGCTCCTTAATTCTGGTGGCTCCCTTGTGGCCGAGACAACCATGGTTTCCTCAGATGTTGTCGTTTCTGGTGGAAGAACCTCTGGTTCTTCCACCCAGGTGGAACCTGTTGAGGCAGCCGAGGTCCAGAATCATGCACTCCCGGCCGGCTATACTCCACCTTCACGCGTGGAGGCTATCTCCGGTGGTCTGGCGCAGGAGGGTTTTTCTGGACCGGTGTCAGACTGTATCGCTAGATCCATCAGGTCTTCTTCCGCAGCAGTCTACCAGTCTAGATGGAGCATCTTCTGCGATTGGTGTGGTCAGAGGCAAGTTGATCCGCTCAAGGCCTCTGTTCCCCTAATCGCAGATTTTCTACTGCATTTGTTTCGCAGCAAGAAATTGGCTCCTGGTACCATTGCCGGCTATCGTTCGGCTATTGCTGGTATTTTGTCATTTGCAGGGCGACCAGAGGTAGGTTCTTCTCCCTCCTTGTCAGCCCTCATCAGAGGTTTTACCATTGAGAGACCTAGAATAAGGCAGCTAACTCCTCAATGGGACTTAGCCTTGGTTCTGCAGTCTCTTTTAGGTGCTCCTTATGAGCCCCTGAGTCAAGCCTCCTTGAAATTTTTGACTTTTAAGACCGTGTTTCTTGTCACCCTTGCATCAGGGAGAAGGCGTAGTGAGGTTCATGCCTTGTCTGGGCATTCCTCCTGTTTACGTTTTGGTAGGAATTATTCCTCTGTAACTATCAGGACAGAACCTTCCTTCCTTGCGAAGAATCAGGTTCCTGGTTTTTCTCCAGAACCTATTCGCATTCCTTCTCTCTCTGACATAGTTGGTAAGGACGAGCGTGATCGGCTTCTCTGTCCTGTCAGAGCCCTCCGGTATTACTTGGACAAGACAGGGGGGGATCGAGAGTCACATTCTAGGCTCTTTTTGCCTATCAAAGGTGGTCAGTCTAGTATCTCGGCTCAATCCATTTCTCGATGGATTTGTCAAGTGATTAGATTGGCTTATGAGTCTTCTTCTGAGGATGTCAGAAGACTTTTCAAGGTCAGGGCCCATGAGGTTAGAGCATTGGCCGCTTCTTGGGCCCTTCTCAACGGCTCTCCGTTTTCTGAGGTGATGTCCTCAGCCTTTTGGCGAGGACACACTACATTCACAGAGTTTTTTCTGAGATCTCTGTCATCTTTCTCAGACAAGCTCTACTCTTTGGGTCCGGTGGTTGTTGCCCAGTCAGTGGCTCATCCACCTACCTCAGAGTCAATTTAAGTGCCCCCCACTTTTTTATGTTTTTAAATTATGCATTCGCATGGCAATGGAAGACCTATTCTTGAATTGGTCTTTCCATTTTTTGATTTGGGGTTCTCCATGTAGGAGTTTGGTTTAGGTACCTTGACTGTGACCAGGTTACCGCCCTCCTGGATTTGCCATGGTCCTTCCGGTTTGGAGGATCCACTAGGTAAGACGAATTCGCATAATAATTGGATGTGGTAAGTATTGTTTTTGATATAAAATTGAGGTTTTTTATTGTAAAACCCATTTTTATGAGAAAACTACTTACCACATCCAATGTGAGCCCACCCTCCTCCCTGGCTCCTCTGGCTCCTTTAGGCCTGTACGTTGCTTTTGGTTGCTTCGTTCGTTTTCGTATAGAGGAAGCTCGAGGTGCGTGTGCATTCTATACTACGTCCGGTATGGACACATGTTAGTTTCGTATTCGCACGGGGCGTTTTCACTTTCGTTTTGGGAGTTAAAGAACTGGTAGTTGTAGAACTCATTTGCATAATAATTGGATGTGGTAAGTAGTTTTCTCATAAAAATGGGTTTTACAATAAAAAACCTCAAGTTTAAATGATTGGCTTTCTGTAACTTTCAATTGCTTGTTCTAAAATGTACAGCTAAGCTTATAATTAGCTGTGTAGAACAATCATACTCGGCACATGTTTTTATGTTAAAAGATAATTTAACTTATGATAATTGTTTAGAATATCTTTTTATTCCACAAATGTGTAATCGAGCCATATATAAAAAAAAAATAGAATATTCACCAGAAAGCCTGTCAACAGAAGCATTTGTGAACTCAGGGCAAATGCCTATTATATCATCCTTGCCAAGTTTCCATGGGGGAGATTACACATGCTCAAAATTGAAATGTGTGTATGTACACCTTTAAATGGGTTCTTTTGAGCTGTTGTTTCTGATGAAATCATTAGATCTTAAAATATAGAAGTAGTTCAGCAAATTCATTGGTTGAAAATGCAAATTTAGGGTCCAAAATCTGGAGTCTCCCTTCTAAATATGGAGGGTTGGCAAGTATGTTACATATATGCTCTGACCAATGAGAGTGTGAGGAATTATCAGGTATATAATTACTGTGGTGAAGCATCACTGTCATATGATTCATGGCCTGGTAGCTGATAAAGCATACAAATGCTGTAGAAAATAATTTCTTTGTATAACGAGGACAGTTAATTTTAGCATGTCACACCTTCAGCTGTCTGAACGATGCATAAACTTGTCGCACAAACTTTCAGTAACAACCTTGGAAAACGAGTTTGTGTCAATCACGCTTGTTTTACGGCTCTCGGCTAATTTGTTTCAACCACCGTCAACATTATTAAAGCATAGTTATGTTAAATACCTATCTCTGATCTGTAACGGTTTACAAAAATAGAACAATACTGGACAGGGAGTCTGGAGACTCACACAACCATGAGTCAACAGATTGCAGGCGCGACAAATTCAAAATCATATTACGAAGTTTTTCCATTCTTATTTTCATTTCTGGTTCGTGAAATTGGCAGTCACAATGCAGTAAATTTGATGTTCACACCAAATAAAAGCACTTTCTATACATTTATATATTTCAATTAAGATTTCTGAATGCTTTGATCTTTTTCAGACACGACAAGAGTTTTAAACTTCATTGATGTCAGTTGCTGAACGGAATGGAATTTGACATGTAAAATGCCATTGGTATAGTCAGTCTAGAATTGTCGGCAATCTCTCGAGAAACTACACAGGCACGAGGAAGTCGAACCGATGCAGAGACAGGAATGGCAGTGGTAAGTGTTGAAATATTTTTTATCAAAGTTTATTAATTGTCCTATATGCTTCCTTCTATAAACTTTTCCCCTTACACTCCTTCTCCTATCTGTCCTCGTCCACTGAAAGGTCATAACGCTGAATTAGCGTATATAAAACCGTGGGTGGTTAGGTGGTGCAGTGGATAGCGCACTTGCCTTTCACCAAGGCGACCGGGGTTCAATTCCCAAACCAGATGTGAAAAGATATGGGGTCACATGCCCAACCATGTTGGTTTTCTCTGGGTACTCTGGTTTCCTCCCACAAGAAGATCCCTCGTGCGTTAACATCCCAGCCAACAAGAGTGATTAATAAGTTTGATAACTTGTTTCATGATTGCTGTATTGAACTAAAGTATATATATTACCGGGTAAACCGTCAAAATAAATAGATAAACCAATACTTTCACCATTATAAACACTGGAAGAGAAACAATTTCAACAAATTCTTCACAGATAAGACACATAGAAACAATAAAGTTAATTATCATCTTGTAGTTTTTACCAGAGACTTAAGATCTAGTCGTACACAGGAAATTTGTCTTCAGACATTCTTCCAACATTATGGCTTTAATTAGCTCATCGCCATTTGTAGACCTAGGTCAAGATCCTTTTAAACCATATATACCTCGCAATTTCCCTTTACATACGTAATCCTGTCTGAGGCAATATCCATACATGTCGTAAAGCTTAGCCTCATAAACTTCCATTAAGTATACTACAGTTTGTGTCCTCATCATGTTTTCTTGTAAAAATAATCCACCAGAAATACAAAGTGGGAAAGAACAGGCATCTGTTTAGTGTTTCGTCTAATTTGTAATTATTACAGTGCCTTTGACCATGTGAGTACTGGACAATAGCATGATGCCACAGGTTAATGTGTTTCACCTGATAGTGCCACAGAAACAGTTGCAGGTATTATATTGGATAATGCCACAGATATAGTGGCAGGTATAATATTGGATAGTGCAACAGAAACAGTAGCAGTTATTTTTAGGGATATAGTGCCATAGAGACCCTGACAGGTATTTTAAGGGATAGTGCCACAGAGAACCCAACAGGTATTTAACTGAATAGTGCCACAGAGAACCCAACAGGTATTTAACTGAATAGTGCCACAGAGAACCCAACAGGTATTTAACTGAATAGTGCCACAGAGAACCCAACAGGTATTTAACTGAATAGTGCCACAGAGACCCTGACAGATATTTTAAGGGATAGTGCCACAGAGACCCTGACAGGTATTTTACTGAATAGTGCCACAGAGACCCTGACAGGTATTTTACTGAATAGTGCCACAGAGACCCTGACAGGTATTTTAATGGGTGATGCTGCATGGGGTGTTAAGTTTCTAATAGTGCCACTACGTCTTTAGACAGTCTTGTACTGGATGGATGTGAGTTTTTGCTCACATAGTTCTTCAGTGTATTTTGCCTCTGTATCAAAACCTCATTTTGTTGAAGAGGCATGGCATGTACAATCTGCTGAATAATATATTGATAAGACTTTAAGCCACAAGTATAATTTCTCCTGTTAAAATAAGAAACATTCAGATTGTGGATGGTAGGACCCTAGAAATCCCTTCAAAGTGTGCAGAGCGTAAAGTAAAACCATCCAAATTATAGACTTAATTATCTCCCTTTAAACAGTAGAAGTATCTTATTTCCTACAAAATGTGGATAATGTGCCATGGCTCTAAAAACTTTCAATCTGTACACTGTAGTGTCACTAACCGAGGTGTCTCTGGTCAATTGATCAAGTCTAGATTAAACTTTATAATAATTAATGTAGTTCTAGTACCAAGACTTTGTGACATATTTCATGGCTATCGTCGCAGGTCACAGGTTCATGATTGCCTCCTTGATTCTATTAACTATATAAGAAATGTTCCTTGGGAGTAACAGACAAATGTGACTCCAAGTGGCACTGGGCTCTGTCCCACGTGGTGAAACAGATGTCAGAGGATACCTATAACCAAAACAGGATATTGCATTTTGGACGGAGAGTTTCCAAACTAGGCTGACATAATCAACAATGATGTTATATGGTTATCCGGTGGAAAAATTCGCTGTTTGATTTTGGGGTTGCCTTTTTAGATGCAAAAAAAAAAATTAAATATGTTGTTTACATGTTTTCAAAGACTATCAAGAAACAAAGTTGATTGAATAGTAATGATAAAAAATATTTAACAATGTTAAAAAATGATGTCTATCACTAAGGACTTGCTGACTACATACATGTGTATTCAAAGTAACAAGTGTCTGCGTGCTTATCACCAATTTTCACGTTGAGCAACCTTTTGTATTTGAGAAATTCGATGTGGCTGACCTGGAGGTATTATAACAAGGATTGATGACCGTCGGACTCTGTTTAGGGTTAGAGTCAACAATTCCCCCATCTTGTTAGGGACAGCTACCTCATATATCACGCCGCAGACTGGCATGTTTGGTAACAGTGAACGATTTGCCGTCCTGTTGCCATGGGACATCGCATATCAAACCACAGACAAGTCCTCAACAATCTTTTGTCATCTTTAGAACATTTATTTGCATATAACATGTTTTTTTTTCGCTGGAAACGGTCATGGTTGAAATCTAAAAAGTCAGTTTCTTGGTGAGTGATTTAAAGCAGTTGCCCGAATTGTGTAAGTAAATCTTCATCAGTGAGGTGAGTTCATCCAACCTTAAAGATGCATTTGAACTCTTCTTAACGGTGAGTGTGAATTATGGCAATCCCTAGACAGCTTTGGCTGTGTGTCCATATATCTGTCTTTAAGTACAATGTTTGTATATACATGGTATTTCAACTCCTCAAAATACATTATTTATTAGCCCACCATCATCAACCTGCGACCTGGTCTGTGGTCTGTCCTTTGTCCCTCCCTTTCCTTAAACAATTATTTTTATCGCAGTCTCTTGTCTGTCTGTGGTCCATCCCTTAACAATTCTTGTTATCATGGTCTCTGGTCCATCCTTAAACAATTCTTGTTATCATGGTCTCTGGTCCATCCTTAAACAATTTTTTTATCATGGTCTCTGGTCCATCCTTAAACAATTCTTGTTATCATGGTCTGTGGTCCATCCTTAAACAATTTTTTGATCATGGTCTCTGGTCCATCCTTAAACAATTCTTGTTATCATGGTCTCTGGTCCATCCTTAAACAATTTTTTTTATCATGGTCTCTGGTCCATCCTTAAACAATTCTTGTTATCGTACTTAAACTTTCCTGTTATCTTTGTCTCTGGTCCATCCATGGTCCATTCTTGTTATCGTGGTCTCTGGTCCGTTTGTGGTCCGTCCTTAAACAATTTTTGTTATTGTGGTCTCTGGTCCATCCATGGTCCATTCTTGTTGTTGTGGTCTCTGGTCAATCCGTGGTCCATTCTTGTTATCGTGGTCTCTGGTCTGTCTGTGGTCCATTCTTGTTATCGTGGTCTCTGGTCCATCCATGGTCCATTCTTGTTGTCGTGGTCTCTGGTCCATCCATGGTCCATTCTTGTTATCGTGGTCTCTGGTCCATCCGTGGTCCATTCTTGTTATCATAGTCTCTGGTCCATCCGTGGTCCATTCTTGTTATCGTGGTCTCTGGTCCGTCCATGGTCCATTCTTGTTATTGTGGTCTCTGGTCTGTCTGTGGTCCGTTCTTGTTATCCTGGTCTCTGGTCCGTCCATGGTCCATTCTTGTTATCGTGGTCTCTGGTCTGTCTGTGGTCCATTCTTGTTATCGTGGTCTCTGGTCCGTCCATGGTCCGTTCTTGTTATCGTGGTCTCTGGTCTGTCTGTGGTCCGTTCTTGTTATCGTGGTCTCTGGTCTGTCTGTGGTCCGTTCTTGTTATCGTGGTCTCTGGTCTGTCTGTGGTCCGTTCTTGTTATCGTGGTCTCTGGTCTGTCTGTGGTCCGTTCTTGTTATCGTGGTCTCTGGTCTGTCTGTGGTCCGTTCTTGTTATCGTGGTCTCTGGTCTGTCTGTGGTCCGTTCTTGTTATCGTGGTCTCTGGTCCGTCCATGGTCCGTTCTTGTTATCGTGGTCTCTGGTCCGTCTGTGGTCCGTTCTTGTTATCGTGGTCTCTGGTCTGTCTGTGGTCCGTTCTTGTTATCGTGGTCTCTGGTCTGTCTGTGGTCCGTTCTTGTTATCGTGGTCTCTGGTCTGTCTGTGGTCCGTTCTTGTTATCGTGGTCTCTGGTCTGTCTGTGGTCCGTTCTTGTTATCGTGGTCTCTGGTCTGTCTGTGGTCCGTTCTTGTTATCGTGGTCTCTGGTCTGTCTGTGGTCTGTGCTTGTTATCGTGGTCTCTGGTTCAATTGTCCATTCTTACTATCATGATCTCTGGTCCGTCTGTTGTCCATCCTTAAACAATTCTTGTTATTGCTATTTCTTGTTTATATCTTCATTAGAGAATATATCGAGATTTTGAGGTAGAAAACTTGACAGTCAACTTTTGAAGTAAAATCCTTGAAAAATAAGTAGATAAATATGAGGATTTGGATTTCAGAGTTGTTGTTTTCGTATAGGAATTTTTAAAAACTTTTATGATCCTTTTCATGATAGTTTAAGTAAGTCTACATGTTTCACTGTGCGAGCTGGAAATGCAATTTGAAGATTAGATTATGAATTGTGTCTGTAAATCCGTACAAACAATATTTTGATCATGAAAAGGATGTCTTCATTGTAGTAAACAGAATCGCCTGGTTTTTATCAATGTTTTTAATGTGCCTAATGCAGATGCAGAAACAACGAAGCTGTGCATTATCATAATATACATTTGCCATTGTGAAGGATTTTGTCTGCTTTAAAGTGGCTTATGATGCAATTTGGATTAGAAAATCCAATTTTACACAACCTATATATTACACAAACAACTCATTTTGTCGGCAATGTTTTATGGTAATTTCAAAGAAAAAGGGATGGCCAGGATTTGTCTGCAACATGAAAAAGCATTTAGTATTTAAATGTGGATGAATACAAATGTATTATCGCTTGTTTTGTTTTAATGTCTTTAATAGTATATGTGCTGTTTACATGGTACTTAGTCAATTATATTATTATGTTTTGGTGCTTCGGAGATCCATTCAAACTTGAAAATACATTACCGTTTACCCCAGATTCAAAAATATTTCCGTGTTTTGATGACATCGTTTTACAAGATAACTTTACTTGGTTATTGAATTGAACTTGTGATGTACTGACTGAATCTCGTTGTTCAATTCAATCTCCATACTTTTAAAAATCGTCCTGTCTGCAGTTCAGTTTATGGAAGAGGGACATTTTCAGCTAAATGCACACATCGCCCCTGTCACATAAACCTCTGCGCACATGATTTCAACTGACTTCAAAACAATACAAAAACAAAACCCATTGACATGCAAAGAATTATGACCTTTGGGGGAAAAAAACTTTGTTTTTACTAGCCTTCAAGTTGGTAGTGCCTTATTAGAGCCAGAAGTATTCTCATGTCAAATACGGTAGTTTTGTTAATTGCTGAAATGGATGTTGGTTACATGTTTGTGACTCGGTACATTAAGAGTAAATTCCAACGAGGCATACAATTTTGCGTCCATTAGACAAACCGTTATATAACGTGTCATATTGATACAGGTTAGTGATCACGACAGAGTGTAATTATGTTATGTTGTCTGGAGTGTTCGGGAACATGCTCGATTGATACATAACTGGTTTATCACAACGCTTTATATAGGAGAAGTATTTTTGGCTATGTGTGTAATGTATTTCTGATAGGTTATTAGTATTCATGCGGGCTTATTAGTTACCATGGGAACCTTACTAAGTGTTTTATCACAGCTGTTATGTAATAACTTTCCTTTTTGTCCCGTAAATGACATAATTATGGTCGCAATTTGTTTGCAGAGGGCAGTTCATACAAGTTTTCCCTGGGCCTAATTGTAAGGTCTCGGAATAGGACATAAAACTTTTAGCATACATAATTTGTGGAGTCTGATCCAAGTTTTATGTCCCAGGTCTGGTTCGATTATGGTTAATATATTTGTCTGCCTGTGTAACCAAACAGCTATTTTTTCATATTAGCCAGAATAAACTGGCTGATACTGGTGACTATTGTCATAATTATTTTGATGAATTGACTTTCTTGAGGCTTCATTTTAGGAAGAATGGCTCGTTAGTGTTTCGTCAGACATAATTACCGGATAATATTACTGATTTAAATAATCCTCCTATGTTTTAAGTTGATACCTTAAAGCTGACAATGCAAGTTAAAAAGCTTTTTTGTTGAGATTTAAAAAAAAAATACGACAAAGTAATATTTTAGAAAGCTTCTGAGATGCCCCCTTATAGGTTACTAAGGAGAGGCAGACATTTTAGTTTTTGCCTTGCTTGGAAACGAGAGTCGGCCTCCCTGGGTATAAAAGGCACCCAGCCTGTCAAACCGGTTTTTACACAAACACTGGCCGTGCAAAGTGCAACACACCTGCGGACACAACAGGTGACACTGGAGTTACAAAACTGGAATGACCAACACACACCTACCTTGAAGTTACGTGAAGATGGTCATTCTCTCAGACACCGTCATAAATCGTGTTCCAAAGCAAAATAGAGAAAATAAAACTGAAAACACCCTAACTGTCCCTTCATATGTATACGTAATGGACATCGACATGTTGATTTTACATTCGGAAGCAGAGCGAAACGTTCCGAACAGAATATGTACTCGCTCCTAATATAACGTATAATATTACGCTTTGCCACAAGGGTAAGCGCTTGTAATGAAAATGTAGTGTAACACGCGAGCATATTCTTGATTATGTAAAACACGAACACATGCGAGTGAGGGGAACTTATTTTGATGGAAATAAATGGATGATTATAGCAATGTTTATCACACAGGAACTGATTACTCTTAGCGACATGATGTTCCAATTGAATACTAAGGTAGGTTTATCAGTTGTCATTCATATACTTGTTATATATTCGCACGAATTTTGGTGTAATCTAAATTACAATAATATTTTGTTTTTTTATTTTGCTCATATTGTATAATATCGTTATAATAACACTTTCAATATCCATGTGAATGTTCT
The DNA here is from genome assembly GCA_947623455.1 of Mimachlamys varia. Taxonomy (NCBI): domain Eukaryota; kingdom Metazoa; phylum Mollusca; class Bivalvia; order Pectinida; family Pectinidae; genus Mimachlamys; species Mimachlamys varia. Next base: position 37,770,530 of record OX392534.1, read on the forward strand.
TCAGATACTGATCGAAAATATCGTAAAAACATTTCAGAAAGTATGTGATGGCTAGGTCTATAGAAGTGTCGCCGTGCGGTTTCATTACAACAATGAGAACCGGTTTGACGGCCTGGGTGCCTTTTATACCCAAGGAAGCCGACTATTGTTTCCAAGCAAGGCAAAAACTAAAATGTCTGCCATTCCTTAGTAACCTGTAAGGGGACATCTCAGAAGATTTCTAAAAAAAATTCTTTGACGGTTTTTTTTAAAAAAAAAACGACAATAAAGCTTTTTAACTTGCATTGTCAGCTTTAAGGTTATATGCTACACTATTGTACCAGTGATTGTGTTAGAGTTATCTCCCTTAGGAATGTAGAGTTAGAGTTATCTTCTTTAGGAATGTATAGTTAAGTAATGAAGAAAAAATTTCAATAATGTTTCTGCTATTGTTGTATTTTGGAGTAGCTTAATTAACCTTTCCAAAGTTTCTGTTTTTTAATACATTTACCACCCCCTGGACCCCTGAAATTAACATTTGAAGCTTTACAAATTAAAGACACGTCCACTTTAGATGTGTAGAGGTGACTGACTGGTTTTGCCTCTTTGTCATCAATTGAAAACAATTAACAATATTCCTACTGACTGGTTTAACCTTTTTTATTATCAAATAAAAACGGATTAACAAGTCTCCCATCATATTAAGAAAAGAATATGGCATGCTGCAGGGATAAGCTCTTAGATCATGCCTTACCACACGAGTCTTTCTATAAACTATGTACATATCTGTAGAAATTTTAATCTGATTTGCTATAAAGAATCCTTTTGAACATCTAAGAGATGAAACATAATGTAAATATTTGTAGTATTATATATGAATTATAAATAATTTTGCCGTGATTGGCTGATATTTCCAGGTTGATAATACAGGTTCTGTGGACCTCTTGTGATATCTCAGAGAGATCTTCCATGAAGACTTATAAAATAATTGTCTTTATTGGGTGTGTTCAAATTTCTTTACAAATCTGCATTTGTACAGAAAGATGATTAAGTCTCCCAGGGACTAGGCTTTCCCTTTTTGAGCCCGCACCTTGTGATCTACTCCCCATTAATGTGCCAGGTATCTGAAAGAAAACTATATGTGAAAATAGAGCTGTAATTTCTTATTTCACGGTCCTCGGCAGTGTCGGGATTTCCTAGATAATGACCGCCTAAGTACATCTGTCCGGGAGATCACTATTATCCGTGTTTTCTGTTTTTGCCAGATAGATGCTCCATTGTTACTGTTCGAGTCGCAGGAGGATCCTAAGTAGAAACTCCGTACAAAAGTGTTTGTTGTTAGAGTGTTTGACGCATTATGTTGCGTTTATAGATGTCGTAGACGGTTCATGTTGTCCCGTGGCATGCGTCACAGTAAATAGCTTATGTCTGTGGTACTGGTATAGTATGTCTGAGACAGCTACCATTAGGAAAGGCACTGATAAGGCTGTTTATCTATAGTAGATAAACAGTTGGTAAATATTCTGGAAATGGGATATCTATATGATATAGCTTGCCTGGAATTTTCTGGAAAAGTCTGGTTCGGTAAGATTGGAATTCGTGAGAAAAACAATAGCGTGTTACGTTTTTGAATAATAAAAAAAATAAGATTCATCTTTACATGAAATCAGAAATAAACAAAAGTAATGAAATATAGTTCTATTTTTTTATGAAAGAAAAAAAGTTTCCGATTTGCTTCTGAGTTGAAATATGCATATAAGGGCGAAACTATTAACAGACTATTATTGCTAAATGTTCGTCACTAGATATATCTTGTTCTTCTAAAACGGCACACATACTTTACGACAAAAATAATGTCTTGTTTCTGCTGGCAATATGAATTTCATTATCATTTGCTTGGTTCAAAATTGTGCATGCTGTGGAGAAAACAAGTTTTAATGATTATTTCATGTTTTATGTGTTAGACAAAACGCGTAACAAATGTTCGTAAATGTACTGTACCATAAAGTTATATTGCACCACGGACTGATTGGAAATACGCTTCAGGAACGCAGATAACATGTTACGGGTTTGTTCTGGTTTATGATTGGCCGATATACACATTATTATATTTGGTTAAAAATTCATAATTGGCAATTGTTTTTTCCTGTTTTTGAATGCTTTGCCCAAATTTATTGATATAGCAGTCTGTTTAAATTTGTGACAACTTACATTATTCATTTGATTATGTCAAGATTTTACACGGTTTTATCCAGCCTTGACCTTCAGAGCATCGGTAAGGTTTTGAACACTAATGATGAAATTATTGGTGTAGATTTGGCTCCCTGGCGTCGCATGTTTGACCTGGATAATATTATAGAGATATTACTTATCTGATGTGTCAGACCTTGTATATTATTGGCATGGTTTTGTCACAAGTGGTGTTGTTTTACATTAGTATTCGAAAATAAAATAAAAAATGTAATTTGAGAATATTCAATCATTCAGTCAATCTTTAGACACAAAAGTTATGCATTAAGTTAATTGTAAATCACTAGAAGATTTCAAAGTCATCATAGTTTGTTTTAGTAAAAAATGTGTTGGTTTTGTTTAAAATCAGTTCCGTTGATTTTAAAAGTCATAGGTTCAATATTTATATTGAATTTATTTGGCAATGAATTTTATGTATTTAAAAACCAGGCCATATCTTTAATATTAAAAAGCTTTTTCAACCACTTAATGAAAATCAAAGATTACAGAAAAAAAGTATTTCAGGTAGATAAATATTTTAATAACAGTTTTATAGTAGATCCATTTTAAAATCAATTTCATGCATTTAAAAACAGACCATAAATTATGTATAATCTCTTTTTATAGCTAATAAAATATTAAAGATTACAGGTTTTATTGAGAAAACTGTTTAACTGGGGAATTGGATGTCTGACAATATTAATAACATTTCATTCCATTACATTTTGATAAGTTTGATTGATTAGATTTTAATGACTTAAGGAGTCCCACACCACTGCCAAAAACTCCAGACTGGGAAATCTTCTGGCATTTCTAGAGTTTTGATAAATCATTTCGCAAGGAAATGATAACTTGCTGGTCTTTTATGGTAAATGATAAACTGAATATTAAAAATACAATTTGGCAAGACTAAGGATTTGAACCTGGGTTTGTGATTTCGATACAGCCATTCTAGCCAGCTGAACTACCAATCAACAGTCATGCTACAGATGCCGCCCGGGGTAGTGGTGGCATTTAGCAATGATGGCACCAACTTTGAGATTTTATGTTGAAGTTAGTTTCACTGAAAGCATAACTGCAAGACCAACCAAACTTGGACCATACATGAAGATGTGTCTTAGGTAATAGGTCTCAAACCATGCATGAAGCGCTGGGTACAACTAACTTTCATGGTCCATTGACTTTGCCAGTATCGCCATCCATCAGCATTCTGATTTTGTACATATAAGTTATCTTGTTCGGAAACTTATCAGGGCAAGGCCATTTGAACAAGTGTATTGATAATGTAAAGTGTGGCACAGGCGAGATATATCATTCTGAATGGATTGTATGTTTACAGTTGTCTCCCCTTAACATTCGTTTCGATATAATTGTTGTACAGTTGGACCATGATGCAGCTGGTGACCAGGTGTGAGTGTAATAAAATAACAAACTGGATAGTTAGAGTTAGTCAGAATAAAACTGTGATTGTAAAGTCATCCTTAACGAAATGAATTTCTGTTTCCAAGTCAGGATCACACAGACACTTAAGTACAGGTGCCCCCTGTGATAATGACTAGTGGTATGTTAAAGTGAAAATCTTTGATGTGCACATTTTCCAGTTGAACACTTTCTAATATAACTTTATGATATGACCCCCTGTTTTGTGGTATATTGTCATAGTTTTGCAGTCATTTTGAATGTTTATAATTTAATAGTAATGCAATTTCCCCCGATATTTTTTTCCGATTGACTCGTTATAATACGGATCCGACAGTGAGGAATAAATTCAGTCTTTTTATGTCGGAAATCTTGTTGTAGACATCCCTCTGAGACAGGGTTTGATGACAGGTTCCTTCCCGCTTGTGTTAGAGGTCTTTAACAGTTGAAATGGCGGTCATACAATTTTAAGCTCGCTTGAAATTGGTGCATAATCGTGATAAAACTGACACGGATGTGTGTAAATTTAGACAAAGAATAAAAAATAGAAAATAATAGAGCTCTCAACTGGCAATTACATGACCATTCAGTTTTCTTCCATGTTCTCTGATTCTTGGTTTAGAGATGTTTACAACTTCTGCAGGGAGCCTCACATTGCCGATTAATTTTGTTTCCTGCGCACGTAATTGACAACCTCACCTTACTGTACTGGCTTCAAAAAGACGAGAATTTATGTTTTAGTAACTGTTTTGACATAAAGTGATATGTCATTGACTGAAAAGAATGGAATTTGTGGGTCACTGTTTCTGAGAAATTGCCTCAAAATAAATATCATGATATGCCATTAATTAACGGTTTTGTTCGTCATCATCAGAAACCTACGTTTGATTGCAATGTGAAATTGTAAATATTTTTACATGGCACTTTTATTAAAATGCTTCTGTAAACACTTAAGTTTTGGGGATAAAATAACTGATTTAAATGTTGTTAATCATGCAGTGATGTAGCACCATTTTTTTCTAGGACCATTTTCTCTCCTCTCGTACAGATGACAATTACTGAAAATATCTTCAGATCACGAGCCCGGCGTCCTACCACGGTACAGGACCGATTTCTCTCCACTCGTACAGACGACAACTACTGAAAATATCTTCACAGATATTACCTTATATGTCTGACAGTAGGTTAGTCCCACTAGGGCCACAGAAATATCTAGAGATCTGCCCTAAAATAGAAACATCTGTCCTGATAAGAAAAGAAGCACTTCAAACGAGGATGGTCTCAGAAGTGTGCTGGTAAAGTACACGCTAGGTGTAAGTACAATCTCAAACGTTTCTACTTAAACTTGACCTACCGATACATCAATGACCATGCTAACAGACTATTTCTGAACACTTTTAGACATTTCCTTGCTTATTTGAATATATTTAATTCTTAATTTGGAGGTAGCTGAACTATATTTTTAAATCGCTACATTTTAGGAGGATCAGCAGAAGTTTGAAATGGTATGTGTTTGGCTGTGAGCTTGTTAGATCAGCTAGAACAGCTAAGGAAAGCAGTTTTTCAGGCTTACAGACTTTATAAAGGGAAAAACAAATGAGTTTAATTCATTTTATTAATATCAAAGTTAAAATACACAAGTTAAGTGTTCTGTTAATCAAAATCAAATTTAGTATCAACACATTGAATATTAAGATGTTTGTGTTCAAGCTAGCAAAAAAACTGTACTCTGTAATTTTAAGCATATCCCAATTGAATTTAATTGAAAAACATTTTGAATTTTGTGAAATTAACATAAATATTAATGATATATTAAATAGGTACTTTTTCCATATTTCTAAACTGATTAGCCTTATTGACGATAGATACTGTAAATAGTTCAAAAAAAAAATTTTTTTGCCAGTTTTCATTAGTATAGCACTTATTTCATTAACTTTTTACTCTTGGTATTTCTGGATAGTTGGGATTCTTTTATGCTGGAGGTATACCCTGAATACTTAAAATCTTTTAAGTAGTGGAATATTGTTGACAGTCAACAGAAACCTATGTCTTTGATACTCTTGGATGTTCAGGTTCTTTGCCCACCAATACAATTTTCATACTAAGGAAAACATTTCTTCCATTGGTAATGTACTGGGTAATTATGTCTGTTTCTAAATGAGAATAAAAAGATGGTATTTAAATTTTCTTTGTCGCATTTTATAACTTGATACCACAATTATGCAATGGATTGCCGTAAGGACAAGAAATGATGGATTTCCTGACGACCCCAACATGCAATAGATTGCAGATAAACACCTAGGTGATAAGAACTGACAGAATTGATTGATAAATTCCTTGCAGAGCCTAAATTCTTCCCCGTGATAGCTATATCTTGTCAATATTATATACTCTTTGGTCTAATGCAAGCCTTGCAGTTTTCCTACTAATTGAAGTTGGTTCAATCATGGAAAAGTTTGTACGGATTCAAGGTTGTAGAGTCGATGGAAGTGCTTCTTTATGATTGGTTTAAAGCTGTTTGATTTAATATCGTACATTAGTAAATATGAAATTGAAGTAATATATTTAAGAACTGGAGTTTATTAGTCATAATTTGATTTAAATGTATTACCGAAAATTGGTGGGGATCATTATGGTATGAAAACTTGCTTTATTGTTATTTGATTTTGATATAACTTGCATTAGTATGCATGTACATTATGCAAGGCTGAGGTAAGATCAAAGAAGAGGAAAAGTTGCTCATAATTAATGAGCATGCTGGGCTCTGATAGATTGATTATTTTTGTACAAGTAGTTTTCTCAAGGATCTTCTCTTGTGAAAAGTCAAAATTTTCTGGCAACTAACTAAAAGGGAGTTAATTCATTGCAAAGCAGAAAATGCAAAAGGAAATATATGGTAGTGAACTCGTTTTTGTGCTGTGCTCTGTCAATGATACCAAAATGAGCAAATCACATGATTTATGTGAAAAATGCTGTTTTAGTCGATTGCAGGATTATTTCATTCAATATCTTCCAGATTTGTGATCAGAGTGTATGAATGTTTGCAGAAGTTACAAAAATAAAATTTTCCTTTTAATTATCGAAGTAAAAGGTCTTTAAATTATTCTTTTAACTCAAAAAATATCATCTAATTTTTTGCTACATTTTTTCAGATGCATCTTTGCTATAAAAATTGATAATAAATTGTTAAATATTACTAAAATATTTCACATGAGATCAAAATGAGATTTGATTGTGATTGAAACCTCACAAGACCAGATCCTTAAGAGGTTTGGTCAATATTTTCACTTTTCCTGATAGTGAAATCTGTGTCCCATGCTTGGTCAATAATTTCACTTTTCCTGAAAATGAAATCTGTTTCCCATGCTTGGTCAGTATTTTCACTTTTCTTGATATTAAATTCTGTGTCCCATGCTTGGTCAATATTTTCAGTTTTCCTGATAGCGAAATCTGTGTCACATCACTTCTGTCTTTTGTTCTTTTCACAGCATGTTTTGCCTTTTGGTCCACATCCCAAGTTCCCTTAATCTCCTTTTTACATTCCCTTGTCATTTTCTTAAACAATTCTTTTCACTCAAAAAGTGCATACTTTGACATTCAAGAACAAGAGAAGTTATGGGAAGTAATGCACAAAGAGTGGACAGTATTCTGATTATGGCTGTTTCTTTGAAAAATCTTCAGCTCTGCAGTAATGAGTGAGATTTGCATATATTAGTGTGTTTGAGCGGGAGAGAAGAAGTTCTGAGTACTGGGAGTAATAACATGCAGACGTCTATAGAGAAATGGCAGCAATTGAATTGCCATGAATGAAAACGATTTTATTTCCGATTAGCTGAACTGGCAGTCATTACAAAAGAATGATTTGAAAGATGTCCTGAACAGATACAGCGGAAGAGAAAAAGAAATGAGTCGAAGAGAGAAATATTAGTGTCTTAATAGCTCTTTGTCGAGTGTATGACTTCATTTCCTCTGTCTCCTGTAAAATGTATGATACATCTATACACAAGCTGGACGTTACATTTCTGATACAGTTAACGGTCATTGAGGTTGGCAAGTTCAGTCTTTCAAGGTCAATGTCCAGTACTGCCTACCAATACAGTTTTTATTTGTTTTATTCCGAGGACGTTTCTTGAAGGAAATCAAGTTTTTAGTGCCCTGAATATATCTACAGTGGTTTCTGTGTGTACTACTTGACTTTGTAAGACATTTCCGTTTCTGTGTGTAAGAAGTTTGTAAGACACTTCGGTTTCTGTGTGTAGGGAATTGTCAAGACCTGATTTCTTTGTGTGGGGAGATTTTAAGAAACTTTTGTTTCTGTGTTTAGGAACATTGTAAGATAATTTATTGTTATATATAAGCCTATTTCAAACAATTTGATTTCTGTTTATTCTTGAAATGATTATCAGGTTAAAATTTAATGTATATTCATGAATATTTCAGATACAAAGTTGAGTGTTTTTTAAAAGTTTTTAGACTCTGAATAATCTAAAAAACTTGGGAGCCTACGCGATTAATGGGATTTCCATATTGTAGAATTATGGATATAATGACCGTCTCAAGTGGCATGTCTTTAGCATCATCCAAATAATGACTTGCTGTGTAGTGTGTTTTTATCAGCTTTTCCACATATCTTCTGCCAATATTATATCATATCTAAGGGAAGAATGCCTCATACTGTAGAGTCGTGTCCGTGACGGATTGATGAATTGAGGGCCTATATTTACTCTTTTGATGATGACATTGCCACATTTCGTTAACAAGTGTACCATTCTTATCGATATGACTTGGACAGACTCTGAAGACATGAAGGAGTTCTTTGGCAGTCAAGGTTAGGTTATAGTTTCAGGCTGGAGAAGGATCGAGCTATGCTAATTATTACTATAACTTGAAAATTGCTGTTCTTGTCATTATTGTAGGTCTTAATCAAATAAAAAAGATAGGTAAAAAAGGTGTGTCTGTATATATAAGTGTGGGTAACGTTATTCTTGTTTTGGTAAGTTTAAGAAATTTTGGCTATTTCCTTTGGACTACCAAATGACAAATGGATTTGTCCAAGTTAGGTATCTGTAAAAGTAGAGAACCATTGTACTCTAGGTACTGAACACTACTGCACAAGGTCTATTGAAAAATTTTTTGAACACTTCTGACAAAGTTTTTAAACTTAAGTCCTATTGGTTAGGACAAGGCCATTACCTCTAGTCCTATTGGCAAAGGCTGCAAACTCTAGTGCACAAGGTTGTGAATTACTATTATTATACAGACTTAATTTACCTTTGACACATTATGGGTTAGTACGGCCAACAAACGGTAGGGGTTGTGATTACTTCTTCGGTTGTTAATATTGCACAAAGTTTTGAATTCTTGTGCACAATGTATTGAACCATTATGTACATTACAGTGAACACTAGTGAGCAATATAATGAAAGCAATTGTACCAGCTAGTTAACTGTAGTTAGTAAATCATTGAGATGGAATCACCATTTCTTGTTTACTCCTTTATACTATAATTATACCCCCACAAAGAAGTTAAGTGGGGTATACTGGATTCAGGTTGTCTGTCCATTCGTCTGTATAGACACAATGATGTTGAAAAATGTTTCTAAACCTGTACATGTGAACCAATTTCAGTGAAACTACAAATGCATGTTAGGTAAAATGTGGAGATGTATCTACAGATAAAATGTGTTTGTCATCAACGTTGCATTAAAAAAAAAAAAAAGCTTTTATTGCAAAGGCGTTTGGGGGGGGGGGGGTATAAGTTAGCTATTGGCTTACAGTTCTAGTTCTATATATTTATCATCAAAATACATATCAAACATTGCTTTATACAATTTAAAGAGATTGGCCATAAATACTTAAAGCTGACAGTACAAAATCTTTAGTGTCTTACAAATCATAGTTATCCTCAAAACATCCCTCATTAATGTGAAACCTGTAGTTAGACATTTTTGCTGTTGAATTATGGGTACTCTATAGAGTTCATTGACTTTTCGCTCTCAGATATGTCTTGTGATGTAGTACTAGGTGTCCTGCAGAATACCTCCAGGGATTTTTGACGACGTCAAGATATATGGAAATGTAAAGTGTTCATCAGAAAATGGAACGAATTGAAAAATTACCCTGCAGAATTCTGATATTGATGGCAGACTTCAGAGTCAATTTATCATTTATCCATGATGGGCTGTTTTTTATCTTTTTTTTTTTTTTTGAATTGGGAAGAGCTGAATCCTTTCGAAAAGAATTTACGTAAGAACAGCACTTGCGAAAACTGGAATAGAAAAGCTTTTACGAAATTAGCTAGCTAAAGTTCGCCATTTTTGTCTCACTTTCTCAATGTCTAATAGAATATATGGTCATCAATTTGGGCTGTAGTGTTACTTCATTACACAAGTACCTCCCAGTGGACCTCTTGTTTCTGCTCCGTGTAGTTCTTACAGCGGACTGGAATGACCGCAGAAGGCTCCAGACCATGTGACTTCTATTTGAGCTCTGGATGTATTTAGAACTTTACATGGTGTCATTCCCCGGGTTATCTGACACAGCTTCGTCTTTAATCAGTTCCTGTATGTCAAATGTTTATTTATTGTGCAGCATTTTGTGTTAACAAATTTAGGATTTTTATCAGAGTATTCCAGAAATTAGAATGGAGATAATTTTCCTGAGAAACATATTTTTTTTTTAGCCTTCCTGGAGGCATTTATTTAATCGTGTATAGAGAACTTTTAAGCATACATAGCTTTATAAAACATCAGACAGCTATATACCCTACAGACCATGTATGGCCCGAGCCTTCTACTGATGGACAACGGAGCTAGCCTCTTATATAATACTAGCTCATGTTAGCCAGACAGGAAAATCTCATCTCTCCGGTCCCAGAGGCATGGACGAGGTCCAGTTCTTGTCAAGCCTGGCGCTGACCAGACAGAGGGAGGGGCCGGACGGACTACCAGTATCCCTGGTTTAGCACAACCTTTCTGTTTCATATTTGACCTTCTGTGGCATCAAATCTGTCTAGATAGATTTTTGGGTCTTCTATCTTTTACATTGGGTGTCATAGCCTTGTCAGGATGTATGTTCAGACGTAGGAGGCTAGGTCAGATCCTGAATGGTAGTTCTGAGAAGGCTGCTTGTATTAATCTGACAGTTAAGTCTAGAGAATGATATTGTGCTTAGTGGCACCAGTAAGATAATTACAAGGATGTATCAAGGATATGTTTTTAAGTCATTGTAGAATACCATTGTTTCTATAAGGGATTTCATTCTTTTAGTCTGAATTAGTAAACTTTGGTTGGTGTTGTTAAGTTATTTTACTGACTGACCAGATGTACACCATTGACTGACCAGATTTTAAGGATACCTGTACACCATTGACTGACCAGATTTTAAGGATACCTGTACACCATTGACTGACCAGATTTTAAGGATGCTTGTACACCATTGACTAACCAGATTTTAAGGATGCCTGTACACCATTGACTGACCAGATATTAGGGATGCCTGTTCACCACTGACTGACCAGATATTAGGGATGCCTGTTCACCACTGACTAACCAGATTTTTAGCATGCCTGTTCACCACTGACTGACCAGATATTAAGGATGCCTGTTCACCATTGACTGACCAGATATTAGGGATGCCTGTTCAACATTGACTGACGAGATTTTAAGGATACCTGTACACTATTAACTGACCAGATTTTAAGGATGCCTGTACACCATTGACTGACCAGATATTAGGGATGCCTGTTCACCACTGACTGACCAGATTTTAAGGATGCCTGTACACCATTGACTGACCAGATATTAGGGATGCATGTTCACCACTGACTGACCAGATTTTAAGGATGCTTGTACACCATTGACTAACCAGATTTTTAGCATGCCTGTTCACCACTGACTGGCCAGATATTAGGGATGCCTGTTCACCATTTACTGACCAGATTTTAAGGATGCCTGTACACTATTAACTAACCAGATTTTAAGGATGCCTGTTCACCACTGACTGACCAGATATTAGGGATGCCTGTTCACCACTGACTGACCAGATTTTTAAGGATGCATGTACACCATTGACAGACCAGATTTTAAGGATGCTTGTACTCGATTGACTGACCAGATTTTAAGGGTGCCTGTACACCATTGACTGAAATTTGATGTACCTCTACATATTGAATGGACTGGCCCAGTCTGTGATTTGGTAAGGCTCAAACGTCACTTTAGCGGGGAGTGGTTTAATAATCTATTTCTGGAAGGATACCTTTACAATGCAAACATTTATTGTAGGTAATAATATTATGAAGATGAAGAAATGAAAATACAACAACAGCATTTTATCAGTCAATATAATGCATTGTAGCTAGACTTTATTTAGTCATAACAATATTATCACAATACAATCACTCCGACCAAGGCTTGTAACTACTTGATGAAGGGCTTCTAAAGTCACCATGCCCAGTTACATTATACATAGCCAATCCAAAATAAGGAGAGTTAATTGTATGTATGAAAAACTACAGTGGAACTCTCTGATATTTGAGGAACAACACATGTACAACGGAACTCTCTAGTGTTTTGTCCGCAGTGGGACATGTACATGTATCCTTAAATTAAAAAAAAAATTTAAGCTTGAAATATAGCCATTGTTTGATAAGTTTTGTCTATGAAAATTGATCATTCCATGTAAAATTCTGTCAAAATAATAAAGAACGCTACTTCAGGACAAAATACGAATGTGTTTTTCAAAATAAAATTGGTTTTATATTTGGTGCCATGCAAGACTGATGGAATGCCAGTATGATAAATTTGTTATTGTGATTTTAATGCTATGACATGGTTAACTTCATGTCATCAGTGGAAAAGAAAAAAAAAAGCTGCACTATATGGCTAACCCTTATACAGTCATTCATTTATTGCCCATGACAATCAGATTAGACCATCAGTAGTGGGTGTTACAATTTACAAAGTGTAGGTAATTAAATAAAGCTGATCAAATTTGAACAGAAAATAACTACGCTGGGTTTTTTTTGTAGGAACAATAATATCCCAAATGATTTGTAAATTTCCGTAGGATTGAGGTATACTTGTCGCCATCTTTGGTAGGTTATGGCCATTATAGGTTAATCCTGGACGTGTGACATTATGATTTCGTGTTCAGCTCACTCCCTCCGAGACATAGCTCTCTTAAAAAGATAATTATGTCATTACTGTAAAGTTAAGGCTATATGCAACTCTAACCTTCGGTTTGAGTTATCTCCCTTTATATATGTAAATTTGTGATTAAACTAAGGACTGGAAGGGCCAAGTGACCCTATGCTGTGATGTGTTGTCCTTCATCCATCATCTATCCAGGGTCAACATTTTAAAACAACTTCTTCTCTATTACCAAAAGGTATGGTAGTGATATTTAGCCATTTCATACCTGGGACAGAGTGCTATGAAGTTTCCTGAAACAAATGACCTTGAACTACTTTAAAGGTTAAAGGGGTCAGATATGTTAATGCTTTTAAAAATTTTCATCTTCTAACCAGAAGTTCCAGAGTACAATTTATATCCGTAAGGTAATGTCTAGATCATCACGAAATAAACAGATTGATTAAAGGTTTATATTTTCACCTTTACTGTAATATTAGTTATCCTGTAATCCAAGGCTTTCTTTCCAATTACAAAAGAGGATGTCTGAGATCTTTGTATTAATAGACCAATGATTAGGTCTGTATTAAATGACCAATGATTAGGTCTGTATTAAATGACCAATGATTAAATCTGTAACATAATATTTGGAAATGTGTTAGATGAGGAATAAACAGGACATATAATTGACTCATATCCAATCATAGAAAATAGTTTGTGTGATTTGATATAGCAGGGTTCAAGTGTTGGAGGTAGAGTGTATTTTCAAGATCAAGGGGTTAGATAGAACAAACAAAGTAACCAGACCTGTCAAGTTATCATGACCCAAGTGCTGGTTATTACTACTGAAAATGCAGGTCATAGCACTCCAACGCATAAGGATGTTTTGAAATAATAAAAAAAAAAAATGAAAATATTGTCATCATGCATCATTTAATAAGCAGTGCCAGAACAGGTAACTGGATATCCGATTCACGGTTCCGTTTGCATCATCAGCATAGCATAGCATGCACTTTGAAAAGATGTTAAATTTGGAGTTTTTTTTAATTTCTCTATGTATTCAGTTATGTCCTTTTGATTAAAAAATTGATCAAACCACTGACATAAGGCTACGCCCTTTGGAAAATAATCCTTACAAGGGACATAATTCTGGATGAATCCCTCCACAAAGGGCCATAATTGTTTTAGTCTGCTATTCTGGCGACAGGTCTAGTTAATAGTCATCAACAATTAGATTACTTCAAACAAACCACCACACAGTGGTACACTGGGTTTATCATCCGTTACGATAACTGATTAATAATTAAAAGTAATCACAGACCGTAACTCATGATCACATACCTTACATTGCTTTAAATGTTGTCAGATCATACTGTTTTAAATCATTGTAACTTTTCATTGAGTTTTCAGTATCCTTACACCAGCCAAGTTAAACGTCATCGCCAGTTAACCTAGATAGATCTAACTGGTAGATGTTGAATATGACGTAGCTACTACCTTACACCTGCCAGGTTAAACGTCATCGCCAGTTAACCTAGATAGATCTAACTGGTAGATGTTGAATATGACATAACTACTACCTTACACCTGCCAAGTTAAACGTCATCGCCAGTTAACCTAAATAGATCTAACTGGTAGATGTTGAATATGACGTAGCTACTACCTTACACCTGCCAAGTTAAACATCATCACCAGTTAACCTAGATAGATCTAACTGATAGATGTTGAATATGACGTAGCTACTACCTTACACCTGCCAAGTTAAACATCATCACCAGTTAACCTAGATAGATCTAACTGGTAGATGTTGAATATGACGTAGCTACTACCTTACACCTGCCAAGTTAAACATCATCACCAGTTAACCTAGATAGATCTAACTGGTAGATGTTGAATATGACGTAGCTACTACCTTACACCTGCCAAGTTAAACATCATCACCAGTTAACCTAGATAGATCTAACTGGTAGATGTTGAATATGACGTAGCTACTACCTTACACCTGCCAAGTTAAACATCATCACCAGTTAACCTAGATAGATCTAACTGGTAGATGTTGAATATGACGTAGCTACTACCTTACACCTGCCAAGTTAAACGTCATCAACAGTTAACCTAGATAGATCTAACTGATAGATGTTGAATATGACGTAGCTACTACCTTACACCTGCCAAGTTAAACATCATCACCAGTTAACCTAGATAGATCTAACTGATAGATGTTGAATATGACGTAGCTACTACCTTACACCTGCCAGGTTAAACGTCATCGCCAGTTAACCTAGATAGATCTAACTGGTAGATGTTGAATATGACGTAGCTACTACCTTACACCTGCCAGGTTAAACGTCATCGCCAGTTAACCTAGATAGACATAACTGATAGATGTTGAATATGACGTAGCTACTACCTTACACCCGCCAGGTTAAACGTCATCGCCAGTTAACCTAGATAGATCTAACTGGTAGATGTTGAATATGACGTTACGCTACTACCCTTACACACGGCTTTACACTTTGGTTAAGTTTGGTTTGGTTTGTTTTTTGTTTTACGTCCTTTTAACAGCCAGAGTACCCAAAGAAAAACCACCGACCTATGGCAACTGCCCCACGTCAGTTTCAAAGTCGCAAACCAGAGGGGGAGGGCTAGTGGTAGAATATCGTACACCTTAACCACTTGGTCACCTCAGCCCAGAGGTGGAGGGCTGGTGGTAGAATGTCGAGACACCTTAACCACTTGGCCACCTCAGCCCAATGCACTAGAACATCAGTGGGTAATATTATCTGGTGCCTCCCCAACCACAATAAATATTGTAGAATGTTATAGAAGAGTCTTGATGCAATAAACTTGTAAAACTTCATTAAAATCCTTGTGACCCTTAGGAATACATATAAGTGTGTGGGTTCCGCCCTCAATTTCCTGATCTAGCCCACAGGATTGGGGCTAGTAGTTGGACATCGGATGTAATGGTATTGTTTGTCCCCAATATAACCACACATATACAGTCAACTGGGAGGGTCCTCTGAAAGTCAACTGAGGTCAAGTTACTTTTATCTCATCATAAGTTCATACTGTAGTGTATTGGGAATTCACTGAGGTGAGGCTGTATTTCTGAAAAATGATGATGTACTTGATGTTGAATGTAGATGTAGTGCCTAATTACCTTTCATGGCTTACCAATTCACACTTTGTAACTGATTTGTATGTAAATAGTGAAATGTTTTGGCATTAAACTAAGATCTAGCTGTATAAACGGATAGCTACAGAAGGAAACAGAAGGCCTAATTTCTAGCTGTATATAGAGATATAGCTGCCAGGAATTCAACATGTGCAGTGACTGTGAGGCTTATTCTGTTTGCTATCAATATTGCAAAATATCTGAAGGAGCCAAAGCGCTCAGTGTACGCATAGTGACCGTTGAAATTTTGGAATGCAGACGGGTCTGGTCATTTGCCTGCCCAGAGACATGAACACGATGGTTTCTGGAAAATTCAATCAGATGTGTAGAAATTGAAGTAATTACCGCCCCAGCCAACTCATTGTGATCATTGGCAGAGTCCCGTCCCGGTAAGTTAGCGACTATTAATCATTTAGTTTGGGTATGGTAATCAATTGGTCAGGGAATGTGGCCAATGGACCTATAGAGACATGCCCAGACGTTTACTCATTAAATTCTTCATCATCGGAATTAGACCACATTGCAGTGGTTTGTAACAGTACAAGCAGATTGACCAATTGATTCCAGTCTGTAGATTAGGTACAAATGAATTACATGATGTTTTTCTCATTGAGTAAGGAACATGTGTCTGAATAAGTTAGTATATGAGTGGTAATATAGTAAATAGATACCAAATCTTCAACCCTGGTAACAAAATGATAAATTTTCAACCCTGGTAACAAAATAATAAAATTTCAACCCTGGTAACAAATTATATTGGACTTCAACCCTGGTAACAAAATACTAAAACTTAAACCCTGGTAACAAAATGATAAAATTTCAACCCTGGTTACAAAATAATGAAATTTCAACCCTGGTTACAAAATAATAAAATTTCAACCCTGGTAACAAAATAATAAAATTTCAACCCTGGTAACAAATAATAAACTTCAACCCTGGTAAAAAAATAATAAAACTTCAACCATGGTAACAAAATAATAAAATTTCAACCCTGGTAACAAAATTATAAAATGTTGACCCTGGTGACCATAAACTACAACAGTGAAAACATGAAATCATATGTGAACATCTTGATGCTCGTTACAGAAATAAACACTTTCATTACACCAAACCTTTTCACCCTAGCATCCAAGGTCACAGTATTGAGGTTATCACATGTACAACAATACAGTACAGGAGTGCTCTTTCTAATACTTACAAGTGTTTATCATAAGTGAAAGATTAACCCTTCAGCAATATAAACAATACACTTGATATAGACAACAGGTGCTTGTTACATGTTTCTTGTTGCAAGCCTTGTCAGTTTCAAAACCTTTTTTTAACATGCTTTTTCCTGAATAAATTGTACATTGTTTAGATTCATGTTATCTGAAATGAACTAGTTTTATACTTTAATTTTCAAACTCTCTTAGAAATAAACAGGACAGGTTTCATTTGTGTCAATTTTAAAGCAAATTTTTTGGCATTGATAAGTTTTCAAGCTGTCCATGCAAGGCCATGTTTGTTGGAGATTGACTATACTAGATGTACTCGAAGGTGATGTGGAAATGTAATGATGTCATTCCGTCTTGTATGTACTCCACCTGTTGGCATAGAGGAGGCATTGAGACTTTTGACATGGTCTGTCTCATACAAGAAAATCAAGATGGGATTTTGTGTTAGGTCTTGTGTAAGAAAATCTAGCTGGGATATTTGTGTAGATCTTGTATAAGAAAATCTGGCTGGGATGTTGTGTACATCTTGTATGTATAAGAAAATCTAGCTGGGATATTATGTAGATCTTGTATAAGAAAATCTAGCTAAGATCTTTGTGTAAGATCTTGTATAAGAAAATCTAGATGGGATCTTTGTGTAGATCTTTTATAAGAAAAGCTTGTTGGGATATTGTGTAGATCTTTTATAAGAAAATCTAGCTGTTATTTTGTGTTAGATCTTGTATAAGAAAATCTAGCTGGGATTTTGCGTAGATCTTGTATAAGAAAATCTAGCTGGGATTTTGTATAGATCTTGTATAAGAAAATCTTGCTGGGATATTGTGTAGATCTTGTATAAGAAAATCTAGCTGTTATTTTGTGTTAGATCTAGTATAAGAAAATCTAGCTGGGATTTTGTATAGATCTTGTATAAGAAAATCTTGCTGG
Source organism: Mimachlamys varia (assembly GCA_947623455.1). Classification (NCBI taxonomy): domain Eukaryota; kingdom Metazoa; phylum Mollusca; class Bivalvia; order Pectinida; family Pectinidae; genus Mimachlamys; species Mimachlamys varia. The sequence goes on from OX392534.1 coordinate 37,788,604, forward strand.
GATATTGTGTAGATCTTGTATAAGAAAATCTAGCTGTTATTTTGTGTTAGATCTTGCATAAGAAAATCTAGCTGGGATTTTGTGTTAGATCTTGTATAAGAAATTCCAGCTTGGATCTTATGCAGAAAAGTGAAGTCAATATTTTATCTATGAAGTCAAAACTTATGCAAGGGAGCATTGCTGAGATCTTGTATAAGAAAGCCCAGCTGAGACCTTGATGAAATCTTGTATAAGAAAGCCCAGCTGAGATTTAGAGTAGATCTTGTATTAAATAGCCTGGCTAAGATCTTGATTAGATCTTGTATAAGAAAGCCTGGCTAAGACCTGCCCACTTGCTATCATGTAGAAGACAATCTAATAGAATCCTTTGATTATGAAGAGAAACCTTGAGGTCATTTTGCCTGTCACTGTAGCAGAGAGGCCAAGACACTGACCACTATATGCCCCTAATTAAGTGACAGTGGGGTTAACTTTGTGTAATTATCTAGTATTGTGAGTTAATCTGCTGTAGATGGCGGAAAATATTCCATATATCACCACAGGCAGTCCAAGTCACTCAGAAAACTGAGGAAATACAAAACATTTATATTCCTCATTGGTTTTATCGGTTCCTAGGTTTTATCTCATCAGCTATCCTTCTATTAGAAAACTGTTTTTCAAATTATGAGGTCTCATGTTGACAGACCGACTGACCGTCACTCCAAACATTGGATCTTGGCAGGACACAGCGGGCTTGTGCCGTAGCTTTTAGGTGTATTTACATGAGATTTGACCAAAACAGGAATGATTGTTCGTCCCTGATGACATGTGGTGATTATTGGTGGCAGCACCTGCTGTGTCGAACAGGAAGTTCCCTCGGGAGTGGCGGTCACTGAATAACAGGAACTCCCCATAGGAATGATGGTCAGTGTATAACCCCTGTCCAGTTAGTGCTTGATGGGAAAGGAAGTGCTTTTGTATTAATGGAATACACGATTGTCCATTACATGATCAAAGAAAAATTAAGAAGATATGATTTTTCGTTACAAAACGGAACAAATACAAATTGAAATTTGATAATAACATTGGCATTTTCCCTTTTAAATTTTATTTTTTTTATTATTTATTTTTCAAATCAATTTCAAAATTTTCCTAAGACATGACTATAACAGACTGCTTTTTGACATTTCTTAAATCAATTATTCCTGCCTAATCATTGTATTAATTATTATGTAGAGCTGTGATGTTTTTCCGCTAAGTCACCATATTGCATGTTTCTAGTGACAAGGTAGGTCTGTTGGTTGATCACTAATGCCTTGAGGTGCAGGATAGATTGTCTTGAGGACCCATTAATGTGTGTGTTCCGTTAACAGCAAACCAATTTCCAAACCTCCGTGATTTCATTGACAAGGTGACCAGAAGGTCAGGGCTTCTAACATTTCAAAAGTCCTTCTGGCTTCATCTCCTTTTGAGAGGAACTGTCAGCACTAAGATTGTTCTGGATTTGCATAAAAAGGTCAATATACATTTGATTTGATCTGAATCAGCTTTGTGGTTGATTCCTATGTGCCTTTATATACACAAATAATGTTTGACTATTGTGTATATGGGAAAGTTCAATTTTCAGTGAATAGGTGTCCTTGAATAGCACAATTTGTGGAGGTGAAACTTGTAGTCAACAAGATGCTTGAAGTAATACTTAAATATTGATTACATATGTTGGCTGGGTCTCTGTTAAATTGATGTTTGTCAGGTTTTCATAAGTAAGTCTCATTTTGATGGCTGTTATATGTTAAACGGTTGACCAAGAATTTCCCTGAGATGTTCATTGTGGTATTAACAAAGGTCAAAGCTTGTCCTGTACATCTGTAGTGTTTGATGAAGAGATCCATAAATCTTCTCATTTGAATTTTATTAAGCAATTTATATAAACGATTTTCCTAAATAAAGAAAGCAGTGACCTCTATATGTGGATATTGTGTGAAATGAAAGTTTTAGTACACTGTAATATATTAAGCTTGGATTCCTTTAATAATTTTGTAAGTATATTTCGCAAGGTATTTATTTTCACGTTAATTCGCGAGGGGATTAAATCGCGAATTTAAATACCTCGCGATTATTTCTATCTTTAGATGTGCCTGTGTTTATTCTATCGTCATTGTCTTTTCAAGATAGACGTTCGCGAAATTATGTATTGGGGAATATGTCTGAAATAGTAAGCTTGCGATATAAAATATTTGCAAAATCAAAGTGATTTACAGTAAATCATCTGGTCTATATAGAGACTGCCTTTTATTCCTGTGCTGCTGTACATGTACTGATGGTTTGGTGGAGAGAAAAAAGACCAGGAAGGCCATGATTTCTCTCTTGAGGCATTGTAACAAATGTCAGCCTAATTATAAGTCTAGAAATAGAAATGAAAATCTGCTTCCTTACAAATCGTGAGCCAGAAATATGTGGTTTTTGTTGAGATTCTATCCATCACCTGTAGGCATGTGTCAAAACTCTGTGAGGGTGGAGGGATTGTACTATACAAATTCTTTTAATAACAGTGTAGGATTTTATACTTAAAACAAAAATACATTTGATTATTTAAAGGATCTCTGTCTTACCACATGCAAAATTCTAAAGAATTCTTCTATATATAGATTATTACCTCCCCTTGAGTGTTTCAAAGTTATTGTTGTGTCATTATAAAAGTTTCCAACAGTTATATGGTAACAGTTTCTGTTTTATTTCAGATTTTAATTTTAACCACACAATCAGACAGCGTGTAACTATAGAGACATGTCTATTTTAATTTTATTATTCACCCTCGAAAACAACGATTCAAAAGTTGGAGTAGTTCATTATGAAGTTTTTAGAGGTAAATGATCCTGAGGAGTTTATGAGAACACTGACATTTCCTTGAGCAAATGCATGACCTGTTATGCCAGATTTAACTTTTATGTCACTGCCATAAAATTTGGAGGGAGACAGTCATCATCACATGCTGTCCTTTTCACTTTTATATAAACATTCAACAACTTGGTTCTTCAACATATTTTTGTCAAACTATATACAAAGGTTAAGCATACCTCCATCATTATTGTGTTTAAGGTTCAAAGGTCAAGGCCAAGGTCACAGTTGCTATATATAGAATATTATCCAGTGACTTCATTTTCTTTCTTGTCTTGGTTATTTTCTAGTATACTAAAGAAATAGAATATATACTTTTACATCACAAAAATAAGAACCCATTGAAAAACAAATCTCTTGGATATTTTGAATTCTGTATTCACGCAGTTACGTATTTTCAAGCTTGCAGTCAGAGCTCAAGTGTTAAAGGGGAAGAACCTGCTGAATGAAGTGAAATGTACAGAGGTCAAGACTAATAAACATTTTCTTGTCACACATTGTGTTACTGATAATGTGTTGGGATTCAGGTCGTCCATATATGTAAGTGAGGTGTTTAACTCAGCCGTGTGGGAACTGTACGTGGCGAGGTGTTTAAATAACGGACAAAGCTGAACAGTTTCAGGAAGTTCCTATGTCTAATGTATCCCAGGATGACGCTCTGTACCCGATATATAAGGGTTACTTGTGAATTGTGTTCAACCTATGTAGAAGCAGACACCTGCCTAATGAGAATTTCTACTGATTGACTAGACATGAGTGTGGGCATGTTACAATATATATATGTTAATATCCCCCATAGGGAGTGTACTGGACTGGTCAGTTGACCCCTGTCCAGCATTCCAAGGACACTTCAATGTTGTTCCTTAATGACTTGGATGGCTAGTGACCAGTCTGTGATGCTGTGTGTAAAACAGTTTATTGAAATGTTAAGAATATTCTGCTGTTGTATAACAATATGTCTCATCTACATTTCATCCAGATTTGATAACGAAGAATATTTTGTGCATATTTAGATATCATTATCGGAGATGCGAGTTCCTTAGAGTTATCACAGGTGCCTGTCTTTCCATCTTTATCCACCTTTTCCTCTATTGAGTTTTTATCCTGGAAACCGAAAAATTTGATTTTACTGAAATTTGACAATGACATATGGTGGTAAACAAAATGAAATGTTGACATGAAATAGGCATTTAGAATTTTCTAAGGTCAAGGTTATACTGTTACTAAAAATAGACTAGTGGGCAGGCACTAGGCTGACATGTCAGCGTTTTATGCATGTAATCGTTTTGTCTGTGTATAGTTTTGGTGTGAATTGGTCAAGGTTAAAGAGTGAGTAGAAAAACTTGTTGACTTTGTTGAGGTATAGAGGCTATACCTAAGCCAAGCAATTGACTCCTAGTACTTTGTTTCTAGTATTGTGTACGGTAAAAGTGGAATTGCGTGCGGTGTGGACATTTTCGCTTATTTCGCTTGCATTTAATCTCTTCTCGAATGTATCTGCACACGAACATATTTAACACCAATCAAACTATAGTAATATTATAGGTACACAATACAAAACAGCATGACCGAAGCGCGGGAATTGTCACACCGAGAACAGTTTGGATATTGATACTTAGGCTAAGCGAAAATTTCTACTTGTGAAAATATTTGCTTTTACAGTAACAGATAAAATGTTCTATATTCTATCAAAAACTTAAGGATAGTTTGAAAACACCTTTCGCAGCCAGTCTGCTCATTTGATGTGTTTATTTTTTTAACACATTGAAAAATTCATCTTTCTAATATAATTAATTAAGATCTTAATCCTCGTAAATTGGAAACTATTTAACTTATTCCGTGTCCTTGTTAAGTGTGCAATGCCGAATGTCACTTGACCATATCACTAAACAATCAGTGCTAGTCCGTGCTTGACCCTCGACTGACCAAATTAAACATCAGTGTCGAATAGAGAATTTACATGCGGAATCGGCCTGATTTATCAGGGGTCTATGACGGGTATTGTGTTTCCCACAGGGACGCGGAGCACTTTCAGTCGCAGAAGTAGCAACATTGTTTTCTAATATAGACAAAAAAGGTCAACTTTGTGGAGGACATTAATCATACTATTGTCCAAACCAATCAGATTATAAAGGTCAAGGCAATATTAACAGTTCGCAATGAAGCCGTAAAACAGTTTGCAACAGAAAAAAACACTCAAGTTATACTTATTTGTTTAGAACCAATTTGTTTTTAATATCATATTTCACACATCGGAGAAAGAATTACTAATATTGATAGAAATCCATGAAATTAACACTTACGTAAGTAATGCAACAAATTTAATGATCAAGAAATTAGGAAAAAGTTACATAATGACCTTTTGGAATGAAGCTGACATACATGTATGTTGATGGGAAGGAAAATGGCAAAATAAAAGTATTTGTTTGTGCAACTATTTTATGAAATAGACTTTTCCATGTCAGTTTCGGGCTTTCCTGTTTGTTCCTGATATTTTTAGAATTTTCTTGAAGGGAAAAATATCATTGATAATAAAGGACAAAGTATTAATGAGATGAATATATGTAGTCGCTTGAAATAGAAATGTGCTGCAAAAACGAGACTGCACAAGAAGGGTTGAAGAATGTGATGGAGATGCTTGATTTGTTTGAGTACTCCACTTTCAATGAATGTAACACTAGTTTCAATTGGACAAAGCACCCACCTATTCTATCGCCCTCCGACAGGTGGGCCAATCGCAAAGTGACAATCACCCCTGTGGCTGTATATCAATTTCTTTATTGCATAGGATTAGACAGTAGGTGTATAATTACTGTAGTTGATTTCTTTTCATGATTCACATCAGTAATACGGAAAAATTGTATATTTTTTAATGAGTTTGATCTGCCAGGAGTCATGGGAAACCTTATTTATCAATATTTCCATAAGATTTGAAATATTTTATCAAGAAATGTCTCTTTTAATGTGTGTAGAAAAGTTGATTACATTGAAATAGTCAATTAGAAGTTGATTTATGATTCTCTATTGTTGAACTCTGAACTCATATGAACCAAATTTTCTTGAATTCCCAAATAAAAAAATGATGACTAAGAATAAAGAAACTGTAAGATTGAAATTGACTTCCAACTGTCAAGCTTTAATGAGATATTCTATTGCAGTCTCCGGAGACAAGTTATATATTGATTCTGCTGTCATATACCAGGGTTGATAGGAGATATTCTCCCACACTTCGCCTTTTTTGGAAAAGGAAAAATAAACAGTCTGAACGAAAACACACCTCACCTGCACTTCTATTAGATAAACTTCCCCATCCCATCATGACTTCATAAAAGGTTACTAGATTATCATCGTCAAGTTTGTCACAAATAGCAGGCGCTGTGTACGACAGCTGAGCTCAGTTCATTGAATTTACCATAAAAACATATTTCTATGGGGCGGAAAATGTGGACATAAAAACCAAAACCTTATTTTTGTATTGCGGACTGAGAAATTGCAACCTTTGGGATAAGATTTTTGAAGTTTAACAGCCATCAAATCCTCAAGCTTAACTTGAAAAATTTTACCCCACAGTTTGAGATTTCTTTGTCAGAATTACAGAAGTCACAGTTGTGGATCATCTGTGTCATTATCTGCGTACTGTAAAGAACTGCACCTCTTTTTTCCATTCCATTCATGATAATCTAGAGTTAACTCCCACGCTTTCCTGAAATCCCTGTAACAAACTAGATTTACCTCCCTTTTACTTCTCTCTTTGAGCAAAATTTTCTAGACCTTAAAGCTGACAGTGCAAGATTGAGATTAAAATTTTTTTCTCTGCTTTTGATATTTTCCACACTGAAAATCTCTTCCGCTAAGGAAGTGCTGACATTTTAGTTTTGCCTAATTTGCTTGGTTATGACTATGGGTTTTGCTCGGTATAAAAAGCCAATTACTTGTCAAGTCATATTATTTGTTCAATATGTGTATATAAGGTAACACTACAATACTACACAGTGGATATATATATAAAATAAAACAATATTTTTTAGCTCACCAGCCCCAAAGGGCCATGCGAGCTAATGCGAATTGGTACGTTGTCCGTCCTGCATCTTCTGAAATACCGAAAGGCCTAGTGACATGACATTTGGCTGGAAGCTTTCTTGGAAGGAGCTGAACAAAGTTGTGAAAATAAATCACTTTGACCTACAATGTACTTTCAAGGTCGCATTGGCCAAATATGTCAAATTTCCCTTCAATTGTCTTTTGATGTAGGCCCATTGGGCCTCTTTTTTGATTTTGAAACATTTCTTTGGACAGATCAATCAATTTTCTACGAAAAGTGAAAGTAGAACTAAAATACCACCAGGAATGATCCTATTAAAGGCACAATCGCTGCACCCACCCCCCACCCTTCCCACCCCTCCCTGCCAAACAAAACAGCAGCATATATCCTAGTACCTAAGTTCTCTTTGACATGTTTATCAGCCTTGCTCCCTGTCATTCTGTTACTGGAATAGATCAGTGATATTTTGTAGGAGACTGTCTGTATTTGTTTTGCCGTCAAAAGCCAAGGTTTGCAATCTCAGATGTGATAAAAGATGTATTGATTTAGCACAACAAGAGCTTGGGGTGATTAAGTCTATTTTAAGATATCTTTAAATACAGTTACTATTTTCTATATTTGAATTTTAATTTGTAATGAACATCAATTATAAACCATCAATAATTCAATATAATGTTTTCCAAATGACATCAGAAGTTGTATTAGATCTTTGTAGGAAATCCATTGTTTAATACAGTTCAACATAAAAGTGAATGTCACAGAGATATCTATTTCATGTATGTACATATCCATAGCTGGTTTAGCCTACATTCCAGAATTTCCAGAAAATCTTCCTGTCTGTCATTGTTGAATCCAACAATTTTCAGGAAGATCTACCTGTCTACCATTGTTGAATCCATGAGTTTCCAGAAAATCTTCCTGTCTATCCTTTTTGAATCAATGACTTTCCAGACAAATCTACCTGTCTATTATTGTTGAATCTATCAATTTCCAGAAAAATCTACCTGTCTACCATTGTTGAATCTATGAATTTCCAGAAAAATCTACCTGTCTGTCATTGTTGAATCCATGAATTTCCAGGAAAATCTACCTGTCTGTCATTGTTGACTCCATGAATTTCCAGGAAAATCTACTTGTCCACCATTGTTGAATTCATGAATTTCCAGAAACATCATTTGTATGTCTTCCATTTTTGTGTCGCCTGAAAAGGCGACACATAGGGATCACTATGTTGGCGGCGGCGGCGTCTGCACCAACAGTTTCCGTGTGATAACTTGAGTTTCCTTAGGCCAATCAAACTCAAACTTCATACAGTGCTTCCTTAACAAAAGTGCTCGCTTGGGATTGCTTTTCAGGGTCCAAGGTCAAGGTCACTGTTGCTATAAATGGAAAATCGGTTTCCATGCGATAACTTGAGTTTCCTTGTGCCAATCAAACTCAAACTTCATACAGTGCTTCCTTACCAAAAGTGCTCGCTTGGGATTGCTTTTCAGTGTCAAAGGTCAAGGTCACAGTTGCTATAAATAGAAAATCAGTTTCCGTGCGATAACTTCACTTTCCTGGGGCCAATCAAACTCAAACTGCTTACAGTGCTTCCTTACCAAAAGTGCTTGCTTGGGATTGCTTTTCAGGGTCAAACGTCAAAGGTGAAGGTCAATGTTGCTATAAATAGAAAATCGGTTTCCATGCGATAACTTGAGTTTCCTTGGGCCAATCAAACTCAAACTTCATACAGTGTTTCCTAAACAAAAGTGCTCGCTTGGGATTGCTTTTCAGAGTCAAAGGTCAAGGTCAATATTGCTATAAATAGAAAATCGGTTTCCATGCGATAACTTGAGTTTCCTTGGGCCAATCAAACTCAAACTTCATACAGTGCTTCCTTACCAAAAGTGCTCGCTTGGGATTGCTTTTCAGAGTCAAAGGTCAAGGTCAATATTGCTATAAATAGAAAATCGGTTTCCATGCGATAACTTGAGTTTCCTTGGGCCAATCAAACTCAAACTTCATAGAGTACTTCCTTACCAAAAGTGCTCGCTTGGGATTGCTTTTCAGGGTCGAAGGTCAAAGGTCAAGGTCACTGTTACTATAAATAGAAAATCACTTTTCCTGGGCCAATCAAACTCAAACTTCATACAGTGCTTCCTTACCAAATGTGCTCGATTGGGATTGCTTTTCAGGGTCCAAGGTCAAAGGTCAAGGTCACTGTTTCTATTCCACTTGGAACCGATACAATGCATATCCATAGATAGCTTCTAAAAACTTATCTCCCAACTTGCTGCGCAGGCGACACATCCACTTCCATGGAATTCTTGTTGAATCCATGAGTTTACAGGAAGATCTACCTGTCTCATTGTGGAATCCATGAATTTCCAGGAAAATCTACCTGTCTATTTTGATAACAATAATTGGGCTCTTTAGGTCATTAGTGATGAGGGTAATACACTAGGAATAATAAGAGGATTGAAGTAGGAAAGTTGATTAGGTACCCTAGCTGATCCGCGGGAGGTATTACTGCTCTCAGGAATGATCCAAAACAGCTCACGGGTAACAAAACACACTCCAAAATTACAACTATTCCTTCAGAGATATTATTTAGCAAGTTTGGATTGAAAATTTGCATAGCTCAATATGTAACATGTGAATATCTTACTGTTAATGATGCTGAAAAACATGATGCCATGTTATTTGATAAACTTGAGTGTTTAAATGTTAATCCCCATCAAATGATTTGTCAAAAAAGTAATTCGTGGATTTGCCAGTATTTACATAAATAGTCCCAATGACATCCTCACCCACCTGGCTTTATCATCTGTTTATCATGACATGTCATGTGTGCATTCTAAAACATCATCCAGTACTTTTGTTTAATAAAACATAAATATTACTGAAAATAAAACTTTTGCCTGGTCATTTTACATAGTTCAATTTCATCCCTTTGTCATTTTTCTGAGGTTAAAAATTTATCTTTTGAACAACTTGAACCTCATTTTTAAATTTACTCATACATTCTAAGGTTAAGAACTTATCTTTTTAACAACTTCACAACATCATACCTAAAATGTTTAACACAGCAGAAGGCACCAATAATAGTTATGTAATAATGTTTCCTCTAGTTTAGATGATCCTGATTTCATTTAGTAGACTTATATATTTACAGGAAAATGAAATGGTTTAGTTTCCCATATTAAAGCAAAGCTACACAGCAGTTTGGTTCTAGGTCTGTAAACGGTGAAATATGGCCTGCTACAGGTAGGGGATGACAAGAGGTTCTTTGACCTTGAGTCCTATTTCCGTATGCATTGCAGACATTTTGCCACCAGAAGTTGAGTTTTAATGTAAATGACACATCCACTGACTGTTACCAGGAAAGTTTTCGGGTTGATGTCCTCTGATGTTGGTTGATTTCAAACAATTACATCTGCGTCTGCCAAAAACAAGTCGAAGCTGTCAAAATCTGAGATCAGGTATATCATTAGCTAAAAGGCCTGGTGTTGCATGTGACTTTATGCACAGTAATGCCTGAAGGTCATGTTTTGTTGTGTTGAGAGATTTTATCCGTTATTTTTCTGACATTGTCTGCAGCTACGCCCCTTTGATGTTTGCCTCTGTGTAATGTTAATCCGATCTCTTCCTTCGTCCCTGGACACAGAATCGTGTTTCTGTTGGCTGTTTATGTCCTTTACATTATTAAAGATGATGATACATGGTATTAAAAACGCTCATTAACTTTCCCAGACATTTCTTTCCTGCATGTCGACAGACAGTTGTCAACAATGATAAGTCTTAAAATATGCTAACTGATCATCTGACTGTTTACCTGGTGCTTTAGATTGTAACAACAAAAACAAGAAAAGAAAAAAAAACGGTAAAACTGTTTTTTGCTTCCAAGGCAGGACATTGCAACGCATGTACATAAAGAAAACTAGCATTAACTTACGAAAGCTTTGGGATTTCAGGGGCTATTCACCCTAACACTACTTAACACACTAAAATGCTTTAAGGATCTGCTCTTGTGAGGTTTCAATCAAGTTCAAATCTCGTTTTGATCTCAAGTGAGATATTTTTGTAATATCAAACAATTTATTATCAATTTCAATAGCAAATATGCATCTGAAAAATGTAGCAAAAAAATAGATGTCTGTTATTTGTAGAACTTTTTTTAGAAGAATTTTTAAAAAATGACCATTATGGCGGCCATTTTGAACATTAGTATTTCTGTGTGTTTCTTCCACTTCACGATCGGCCAAAATTTCATGATTTTTGTGCTTGATTAATCATTTAAAATCGTCATGTGTTGCCATTTTTCATTACAGCTAGTTCATTTTTGCTGTACAACTTCTTTATGTTCATTATAAAGCAACTATTATGCAGCAAAGATATTTTTTTTACATTTTGGTTATGTTTTTAGGATATTTGGTGTTATTGAAGCGATTTTGATTTTTGACTCAAGAATAGTGAAAAATAACACATTTGTTAATGGGACAAAAAAACAAGCATGCCACCCCCCTGTTTTTATGACTACTTTAGAATGAGAAACCCATTTCCTTTTGATCTGCCATCTAAAAAAGTTAGTCGCCAGGATTTTTTTTATAAAGCATAAAATCTGCAAAAAATGAGGAAAAACGGAGTATTTTCTCATTAAAAAATAAGGGGTGGGGTTAGCTTAACTTTATTTTTTGAGCTAAAAGAATGATTTGAAGACTTTTTTCTTCCGTAATTAATAAGAAAACATTATTTTTGTCAATTCTGCAAGTATTCATACATATCTGATCACAAAACTGGAAGATATTGAATGAAATTGTCCTGCAATTGGCCAAAACAGCATTTTTCACATAAATCACGTGTTTTGCACATTTTGGTATCTTTGATCGAGCATAGCACAAAAACGAGTTCACTACCATAGAATTCTTTTTGCATTTTCTGCTATGCAATGAACTCCGTTTTCCAAAAATATATATAAGAAAAAAAGTTAGTCGTCAGAAAATTTTGCCATTTCACAAGAGAAGATCCTTAACTAAGAAGTAAACTTGACTTGAAATTATTCCAAAGCTTGACTCCGAAAAAACCTTGAAGAGAAGATACAGTCTGTCGAACTCCAGAGAAACGACTAGGCTCTTAAATAACATGGAGAAGCTGAGAATAAGTCACAACGTGGTTATAGAGATGTCAAGTTTAACAAGACTCTCGAGCGATTCAAGAGAAGCCCTGCACTCAGCATAAAAAACTTTAAAGTGCTATCAGAGCAACGCTTAGTGGTTTAAGTGCCAACCAGGCTCTTAAGTGATTCAAGAGAAGCCAACTAACACTACGATACTCTGAAGCGATACTAACATCTAAGACTGGAGTTACACCTTGGCGATTCAAGTTAAGCCAAGTCTAGTGAAATATTGCCTGTATGTTCTAAGTGAAGTGTTGTGTGTTGTTTCTTATGGGGACACAGTAAAATGCTGAGGAATTAGGGATAAAAGAAAATACTTTCAAAAAAACATGGCTGATTGTAGATTTGAAAAAAATTTCTTTTTTTTTTTTTCTAATTTCAGAATTTCAGTTTTATGTACATTTATTGTAGTACTATAATTTGTCCCACAAAAAAAAATCAGAATAACTACTTCAGTCTTGTTGCCCTTAAGTCCATTTAATATCTGCTTAAAGTCTAAAAATGGATGTAAACTTGTCCATTTTGTATGATGTGTGACCTTCACACGACATCCAGCGTCAGACTTGCGCATATTTATCAGGGTTTTATATTCACAGCATTTTACAGGTATGTTTGTAATATATTTAAATCTGGCTGGGTATTTGTCCTAAATCACATTGTAAGAAATTCTGAAACCTTACAAAATCTCATTTATAGGCAACAAGGAGATACTGTAAGTAAGTATAACCTGCAAGAAAGGTTAAGTTACATGTAATTGAAACCCATCCAGGATATTCGTTCAAAAAAACATAAAATTGGATTGCGGTGATGTTAAGGATGTGCTTAGTGTAGAAAGTTTAGGCAATTTAAATGGCCATTAGGTGGTCTGATTGAGGATGTGGTATATACAAAGGTGATAAACAGTAAAAACATGTTACATAAAGATGATATTATATAAAAACAGTAATGCTTTACACTTTGTAAGAGGTTAAATTGGATGTGAATATTTCAAACTTCTAGACAAGATAACAGAAAAATATAGTTGTCCTGTTTATAGCCTTTATGACAAGATAGCAGGATATATTAATACAAGATAGAGTTGTCCTTTAATACAAGATATAGTTGTCCTTTAATACAGGAAATAGTTGTCCTTTAATACAAGATATAGTTGTCCTTAAATACAGGACTTGGTTGTCCTTTAATACAAGATAGAGTTGCCCTGTAATACAGGATAGAGTTGTTCTTTAATACAAGATAGAGTTGTCCCTTTAATACAAGATAGAATTGTCCTTTAATACAAGATATAGTTGTCCTTTAATACAAGATATAGTTGTCCTTAAATACAGGACTTAGTTGTCCTTTAATACAAGATAGAGTTGTCCTTTAATACAAGATAGAGTTGTCCTTTAATACAAGATATAGTTGTCCTTTAATACAAGATATAGTTGTCCTTAAATACAGGATTTAGTTGTCCTTTAATACAAGATAGAGTTGTCCTTTAATACAGGATAGAGTTGTCCTTTAATACAAGATATAGTTGTCCTTTAATACAGGATATAGTTGTTCTTTAATACAAGATAGAGTTGTCCTTTAATACAAGATAGAGTTGTCCTTTAATACAAGATAGAGTTGTCTTTTAATACAAGATATAGTTGTCCTTTAAAACATGAAAGAGTTGTCCTTTAATACAAGATATAGTTGTCCTTTAATACAAGATATACTTGTCCTTTAATACAGATATAGTTGTCCTTTAATACAGGATATAGTTGTCCTTTAATACAAGATATAGTTGTCCTTTAATACAAAATATAGTTGTCCTTTAATACAGGATATAGTTTGCCTTTAATACAAGATAGATTTGTCCTTTAATACAAGATATAGTTGTCCTTTAATATAGATATAGTTGTCCTTTAATACAGGATATAGTTGTCCTTAAATACAGGATATAGTTGTCCTTTAATACAGGATATAATTGTCCTTTAATACAAGACATAGTTGTCCTTTAATACAAGATATACTTGTCCTTTAATATAGATATAGTTGTCCTTTAATATAGATAGAGTTGTCCTTTAATACAAGATTTAGTTGTCCTTTAATACAAAATATAGTTGTCCTTTAATACAAGATATAGTTGTCCTTTAATACAAGATAGATTTGTCCTTTAATACAAGATATAGTTGTCCTTTAATACAAGATATAGTTGTCCTTTAATACAAGATATAGTTGTCCTTTAATACAGGATATAGTTGTCCTTAAATACAAGATATAGTTGTCCTTTAATACAAAATATAGTTGTCCTTTAATACAAGATATACTTGTCCTTTAATTGAGGTATAGTTGTCCTTTAATACAGGATATAGTTGTCCTTTAATACAAGATTTAGTTTGCCTTTAATACAAGATATAGTTGTCCTTTAATACAAGATATAGTTATAGTTGTCCTTTAATACAAGATAGATTTGTCCTTTAATACAGGATATAGTTGTCCTTTAATACAGGATATAGTTGTCCTTTAATACAGGATATAATTGTCCTTTAATACAGGATATAATTGTCCTTTAATACAAAATATAGTTGTCCTTTAATACAAGATATACTTGTCCTTTAATTGAGGTATAGTTGTCCTTTAATACAGGATATAGTTGTCCTTTAATACAAGATTTAGTTGTCCTTTAATGCAAAATATAGTTGTCCTTTAATACAAGATATAGTTATAGTTGTCCTTTAATACAAGATAGATTTGTCCTTTAATACAGGATATAATTGTCCTTTAATACAGGATATAGTTGTCCTTTAATACAGGATATATTTGTCCATTATGACAAGATAGCAGACTACAGTTGTCCTTTATTAAACTCCTTTACATTTCATTAATAAGAGTCAATTTCCCGGACTGATTTTCTTTTGTGACCGTTTTTGTACATTTCCTAACAGGATGAGTTATCCAACATTAGAAAGGCGCATAACAGGCTTTTATGTGTGGCCTTTTGTTGGTAAAGTACGTTAAATAAAATTCATCATGATAGTTATTATGGAGGAGTTAAGCCGTCTCCGAGGGTAACACATTTAGCCTGGGTTTGGTTACCCCCTACCTCATAATCCTTTTTATGTTTTTTTTGTAAAATTCGCCTGAAATCAGGTCTATCACAAGCTATGCTTTTTCTCTTTGATCAATTGAAACTAACACTGCAAGCTATAAATGTTTAATGATGTTTGTGTACTTTAGACTGTGGAAGAGTTCAAGTATTTGTGAGGTTTTTCACACGGTAAATCTAGTATATGTCAGTGTGAATTACAAACTTGCGCTTCCTTTAAAACATGCTCTGATATTCTCTAGTTTGTGTGAATTGATGAACACATCGCGGTGACAATAAACTGTAGACATATCGTACTAAAACTGTCCATGTACCTATTAATATTTAACAGTTCTTCTCACTTCTGGACCAACTCCAAGCTGTGTGCATTAAGAAGTTGACAGAAGTGCTGATTACAAGTCGACAATGGCGTGAAATCTTCACGGCAAAGTAAGCCATATTGTGCCCACCAGATAGGAAGCTATCCTAACTACAGCACACCATTATCAAACCAAGGTGTCCCTCAATGTTCAGAAGTGTCAGTCAAGATTTAAATCTGTGGTGCAGTTCATTTCCTAACTCACAAGTTCATAGTTCAAGGTCCAAAGGTCAACACCAAGGTAGCTGTTACTATTTATAGATCAGTCATTGCTATTTTTACAACAGTTCCATTATCATCATGAGTAGAGTAGCTTCAAGAGCAGGGCTTGGGGGGGGGGGGGGGGGGGGGGTCATTCATTTCTCACAGACATTAGTCTCAATTCCATCTATGTTGGAATCAAGACTTCAAAAATTATTCTGTTAAAGGCCCAATATACGTAACTTCAGGAAATTTTTGGGGATTCTGAAAAATTATGAAAAAATAATCCAGTTGAAAACCCTGCAAAAACAAGCCTAAAATGAGATAAACAAGAAACTCTTGACAGAAAAATCCAAAGAATTGAAAATAATTCATGTGGGGCCCACTTCAATAACAAGCAGAAGTTAGAAGACAGCATGTTCAAAATGGACGCGTTTCAACTGCTGCTGTACTGGTAACCACATAAGAATTCAACTTGAATATTGCTGATATCAGTTAATCTTTACTAAATCTATAAATATAATAAGTTATTAGGCTTGATTTTCGCTTCAGGTTTTGTTGAAAGTTACGTATATTTGGCCTTTAACTGTATTCAAGGTAAAGAAGGATACATTTAATTTGAACAAAGTATTATGCAACAATTTTGCTCAGCAGCTGAATTTCAATACATTGTAATCAATGATTTGAGATATCTCTTCCTTGTTATAAATTTTAAGACATGGATTCTGCCACTGGAATGCTTTTAAGGATAATTATAGCCTAAAGGGAAGATGCTACATATCCATCAAACCAGATAATCAGAAAGCTGTGATTAGGGATCGGCCTTGTTATAGGAACACTACAAGTTAACTACAACATACCCTTAAGGTTCTGTTTAAAATGAGTATGTAATGTCCAACTTCCGATGTTTACATAAATAGCACAACATTTTTAACCCGCAAGCATTATTAAATATTTTATAAGAAAATTGAAATCAAACATGCCACATTTTCTTCAAAAATGAAATATGTTTTGACAGCATCTGCTGATTTTAAACACATAAAAACACTTTAATTGTGTGAGCAAGGTCTAATTGTATGCAAGCACGCTAATAACTCGGATGAGATGATGTTAGCAAGTTCTAATGAGGCATAAGAGAGTTCTAACAACATGTTGAAAAAGTCAGCAGCTCCGCGATCTCCCCATGGTTTACCGTAATGTTTAGTTCAGAAAAGGATTACGATCATTTTGAAGGCTGACTGGTATGTAATCCTCCCTGGTTTCCCTGATGCATTGAACTACAAATAAATTAAATGTCATATTAGAAATAAAAGATAAAGATAAAACGAATGCTGCCATTTCATGTCACATGAATGTTGCTATAATAAGAGGGGGGGGGGAGGGGACAAAGGAAACTCAGAACATTTTAGGTCAACCACTTTCCATATTTTGAAAAAAGAAGGTCTTAAATATAAAGAACATGAAAAGTCAAGATTGTGAGAAAAAAAAATCAAATGGGAAAGTTGAAGTTATGAAATGTCTGGCCAATGTGTTGTGATTACAGCTCATAATTTACCCAGTTTCATTTCACTACAGATACAGTGTTTGATTGAAGCACTTGTGAGAATAAGTTACGAATTTGGACACGTTTTCAATAATTTGATTTGAGCTGTAGGAAGCTTTTCCCAAACTTTTTGTCGGATTACACACACACAAACCTATTGTCGCTAATGTCTTATTTATAGCCGCTCCGTATCTCATTGTGGACATATTCTTTCCAACTGGTAGAGTTCTCTCGACACCCTACACAGGTTTCCACCATAATACCTATAGTGACAGACATTTCTCCGGTACGCATATGTATGGCTTCAGTAATGCGTTTTTCTTTTGTTGATCTGTGATTTGGTTAAAATACAATCATGTTGTTGAACAGTACAGTCTGGGACTGTCTCTCTGTGTTGTGCGAACCCGTTCCCCTCCTGATGTTCGGATTTCATACTTTCTTATCTTTGTAGCAAAGTGAAAGAAACGGTTTATTGGAGAAGATGAATTTCGTGCACAATGTAAGTGGAACTTGATAGAATTATGGGTGTTACAAAGTGGGAAGATTGGTTCAAATCATGTAGGATGAGGGTATGAATTGAATCGTCTAAATAGATAAATAGAAATAGACCTAGTTTGAGACCAAAGGTTACAGATAAAAACAGAATTTTTATCAGCCGGAAATAATTGTTTTGTTTTTAGTTGTTTGTTAGTTAATATGTGTGTACTTCCTGAATTGGTACGCAGATTTACGAATGCCGAACGTCTAACAAGGTTGTAAATTAAGGCCGTATACCACACAACAATGTAATGTTTTCATGTCTGCCTCGCACAGTTAAACACATAAACATGTTTAGAATTATTTTATGCCGATACAAACGATAACATCACAGAAATAACAGATAAAAAGCAAAGCAGCCTCAGTAGAGTGTGTTTTACGGTATCGGAAGATGAAAACAAAATAAAGGATAGTTTAAACCTTCTGTGATAATTTTGGTGTAAACCGCTCGGAAACACTTGTGTGCGATTGTTTGAGTGTGGCGAATCACACTGTGGGGTTATAAACTGCGAACTTTTGAACACTTGGGTGATGGTTTTACTACAGAGGGACTGAACAGCCCTGATTGATGGGGAACTTATGAAAACTTGGGTGATGTTTTTACTACAGAGGGACTGAACATCCCTGATTGATGGGCGGGTTACGGCCTTCCTCGGAGCAGCCAACAATTAAATCAGAGCCAGAGAGAACTGGGTACATAGTCTTTTCATCATAACACTTGATAGAATGGAGAAATCTGATTGGGTGGCCATATTAATTATTCACTACATTAAAGATATTATATATTTGCACTATATCATCATGAACCATATGTAGAGTACTATAAATTGTTCCCAAAGATTGGAAAAAATAGATCATTAGGTTATTTAGTACTGGGAAGTGCATGGTTGCAGTGAAATCTTCCTTTTTTGTCCTCTTGGTGTCATTTGTGACAAAAGTTCATTTCCTGCAGTTTGGAAGACATTGTCTATAAAATTGATAATAGCCAAGGCATTTTCATCTTCATTTTTTTGATAGAATTACACTCCTGGGTTTTCAACATGTGTCCTTTTTTTTGTGTCAGTTCAGAATTGGTGGATTTGCTGAAATGGCCAAGCAACTGGCAAATGTATTGTACATATAACCAAGACAATCCTGGGTTTTCCATCATGATGCTGCAGTTAGCATGGCCCTATGGTGTCGTACATCAAATTCAAACTCTGACAGGAATTCTAAATCTGCTTCTTACTGATGTTTGTTGTCAGACAGAAACGTTTGTCATGGAATACACAACCTTGTTCCCACCAAAATGGTTGTACGTCATGTACCACCATCTCGTAAAACGTTTGTTCAACTCATTCACTCTTGAAATCTCATAATGAACTGTTCCAACCTTTGAGTTGGAAGAGTTCAAATGTGTCTTCAGGGATGAATGAGTTTAACTGCCACAAATCAAAAGACATTACTCAAAAATGTATTTAAAATCTTTCTGGTTAATGTTTGTAATGTAAATATATATGAAATATTTGAAAGAAAATTTCATATTTTGTTTTATATTGGGTTTCGCATCTGGTGGGTCATATTGAATTTTGGTTTATTTATTCTCCAGAATGTTAATTGTGTTTTGATTCTTAAATAGATATGTCTGTTATATAAATACAACATGGCAAGAAGTTAAATTTGCTCTAAAATTAGTATTTTGTTTACAAGTTTTGAGTGTTTACATTTCACAATCTGATATCTAAGAAGCTCCTCCGATTCTTAGGTTACACGTCACCTGCAATTTGAACCCGAAGGTCATTTAAGTGTATACTGCATTCATTATGAATAATCAGTCTGGGTCAAAGGTCAGTGACCAGCCTGGATAGTTGTGTGTCTATTAGCTTCGAAATGTTCACAAATACAGTCGTACATTAGTATTTGTTCATCAGTGGTGAACAACCTTGAAATTGTAGCGTTTAAATGTTTAAACAGTCTATATATAATACTTAGAAAACCAAGTGGTCCTATTTATTTGCAACATGTTCGCATAATTACTGGGCAGACGGCATTCAGAAATATACTAGGAGTGGATTTCAAGACAATCACGAGGACCATGCATTTAAAGCAAGTACGGTATAAACTTGTAAGTCTAAAGATATCAGAGTTTGATCATTTGTCTATTTAGTGATCATTCTATTGAGGTTATTAGGGTAATAGGAAAATTCTCTGGTTGAACTTTTCAACTTACATTCACAAAGCCTTACAAATATCTCTAGTATGTTCAAAAGAGCATTTTTTTTTGAATGATTAAGTAAAGTGAAATTAACAAAAATTTTGATGATTTATGTCCTGGAGTTCTACAGTAACTGAAGGCTCAATGACCAGGGTAAACTTTGTAACTGTTATCGCAGGTGAATACTTATAGAAAGTTTGACAGACAGTCGAGAAAAAGGTATTCATAAATAATTATCATTGTTAGAGAAATGAACTTTGTAACTTTTATCACTGGTAAATACTTACAGAAAGTTCGACAAACAGTCAAGAGAGAAACGTATTTATAAATAATTATCATTGATAGAGATATACACTACCTATCAACAGACAGACAGCCCGTTACTTTCAACTTATCAGTTAACTCTCCTTGAACTTCACGTTCAAGGCAATTGATATATCTACCTGTGGTTTTACAATAATTGGTCATTTAGCTGGTGTGATTTCCTGCCAACATTCCACGGCTGAATTCCACTTAGGTGATATATGTCTACGTAGGTCAGATTGGTCATGTGGAATGGTCAGTGTATTTGACCAGGCCAGTAATTATCAGTTATGGGATTAAAAGGAATTGGTTGTGTATCTATATTGAAACAGTAAGTATTCTATTATAGAAATAAGGCTACTGTAATTTCTTGCAGATAGTGCACACTTTTTGGATTGAAAATCGAAAGTGTCAAGAATGGGGTGCGCACTATACGCAAATACAATAAAAAACCTTGCCTTGGTCACAATGATATGTATCGTTAATTTCTCGGAGATTTTCAGAATGATTTGAAATATCCTTGTGGTATCAATCAACGTCTGATTCAAAGGTGTTTGTTTAATTAACCTTAATTAGCGACCTACCTGGTTGGTGCTATGTCGACACTCCAGCTCAACGTTTTTTTCCGGATTAAAGAAAATAATAATGATTTAACTTTTTTTTCAATTTTTGGACCCCAAAAAGTACCTGCGCACTCACTATACACCAGAAATTTTGGTTATTTCTCAGATGAAATGAATACTTTCATGAAAGTTAACCAGTTTCAACAAACTGTTCTAACAACATTTCAAGTCAGATCTAATGTATTAAATTCAAGATTTCAGTTTCATGATTTTGTTTCAGAAAATAAATTTCGATTTTGTGATTCAAGAATTGAATTTCCTTTATGGGTTTTGATTTTGTATTTCAATTTCATGTTGGGTTTCAATTTGTATTCAATTTCAATTTCATATCAGGGTTTCGATTTCGTTCATGTCATTATTCACATCTTTTATATGTTGTGTTGAACTTTGACAAGCAATACGGATCTTATCTTTTCTTTCTTGACAAGCAATACCGGATCTTATCTTTTCTGTCTTGACAACTTTTCCATCCCTAATGTCTCCCTTAACACTGCCGTACTTGAAGTGGAGCTACACCCCTGTGAATGGTTATTCAGATTCTGTCCCCACACTGAGACAAAATGTAGTCTTTAAAGTTGGTAGTTTTGGTTCCCTGATGCTGACAACAACAAGTTATCTCCCTTTTAGTATATAACAGGCCCGAGAGGGATGCTGGGTGGTTCAATTCTTGTGAGTATATATTCTGTATAATGTGACCAGGAAGATGCTAAGATTGGTGCCTTTTGCATATGGTATTCCAGTAAGATAACACTATAAATATGACATCAGATTTGCCCTGTTATAAGGATGCAAGTACACCAACATACCTTGTTGCCATCACACATGGAGGTGTGTCCTTAAGTAACCTTGACTGTTACAAGGTTGCCAAGCTTACCTGATGAAAGTCAATCTTCAATAAAGTCAATGAACATAAATAACCAATCAGTACCGAGAGTTGATCAAAACAACGTTTTATCCTGTCGAATCTAAGGTATGTTTTAAAATCTTGTTTCACGCATCATTAAAGGTTTTACGCATCATTAAAGGATTGTCGGCATGGAGGTTTCTACTAATGTATGGCAGATGATGCTGATATGATTTCCATGCTTGAGGAATGAGTCAAATGACTACTGGCTATCTGTGTGAATGTATCTTTTCGGAATTATACCCTTATACTTTGGTTTTTATGACCTCAGCAGGTCTCTGTCAACATGACCCGGATATACTTTAAAGAGTTTCTACAAGAAATATTTTTTAAGTTCTTTCTCTCTTTTGCTAGAATTTATAGCCCGTAGCTGCAAAACATGTTTACCTGGTGAATGTTCTGACCAACCATTTTCTATCCTCACAACACTAAGTACACTATCAGGCTAGTCCTCATCATTGGATCGTCAGGACCGACCATGGTTAGTCTGTGGTTGTGTGTATTGATGTTTAGAAGTCTTACTTTCAATGTCTGTTCCTGTTAGTTTTGTATGTAAATATACAAAATACTCAGGACTTACTTCTATCCCTTTATTCTACATAAGATTTCTGTGACTATCAAATTAGTGTCTTTCAATCCCCTAAGTCTGCATAATAGTACAGAGATGTGTCCAATCAGTAATTATTTTCTATCCCGAATTCAGTGTTTCAGACTTTTCTGACACCAGCTTTAAAATAAACCCATGTCTTTATGAGACTTTCTTAACAGGATCAAACCGGTTACCTACTAATAGTTGTGACTGTTGCTAATTTGAAATTCTGATTTTCAATAAACTTTGTGTAACTATGGAAATAAATAGTCGAAAAACTAAATTTTCAGCAATAGATTTGACCATAGCGGGCTTTTTTTGTCCATTTATCCATTGTAAAATCATTGACTGTAAAAGACAAAACATCTACATCAAATCTTAAGTGTCGTGTTGAATGCGGTTGATATGCATGTGTCTTTCTTAAGCTATCCCTCTATCGGTAGCGCTCATGGAGAAAATGCCACAGTTTGTAATGCCAGCTTGCTGCTATTGATACTGAAATGTACAATGATGAATAGATTTGAAGATCTAAACACTCTCAAAATTGATGTGAAAATGATCTCCGAGTTGTAAGACAAATGGGTTTCAAATTCCATCTTGGAAAAAGTAAATCCATGCACATCCCTCATACATATTACTGAGGTGATGAAGCTCTGGAAGGGATTGTATATACCATGAGAAGTGTCTTTGGGGGGATATAGAAAATGCTTCAACATTGCAGCGTAATTGATGGAATATTGCAATAGGACAAGGAAAAGTGATTAAGATAGTGACGTCGGTAAATTTGACCATAGTGTTTTTTGTCCATTTAGCCATTGAATTTTAAAATATTTATTGTAAAAGACAAGACATTTACAGCAAATCAAAGATGAGTGATGAAGTAGTTGATATGCAAGTGTCATTCTTTTAAGGAAAATTTACGTGGAATGGTGACTATTTGACTTGCTTAAAAACTGAATTCAGTTATCACTGTCTGTTTATAAAGTTTTCAATAAATGAATGAACACACTTTTGCTATTATAAACTCTTTGTTCAGAATTCATGTCAACTTGTCATTGCATTTGTAAATAGTTTGAAATAATATTATTTAGAAATGGACCAAAAGTCTGATAGTCTAAGGCCTCCTTCACTGTGTCATGGAATTGAGGCCTACATGGTCTCCAGTACTAAATCGCCGCAGGTCATTGTTTTTACTTAGGGTACTCCAGTTTTCCTCCATCACTAAGATCTTTTAAATGACCAAAGCAAAAGAAAGGTCTTAAAAGAAAAACACAAACCAAACCAAGAAAAGGCTACCAAAGAAATTCTTGGATTTAGGTATCTAGCATCTATATCTGGAGTATTTAGAAAATTAAGACTTGGAAGTTATGTACCATGTGACATTAAAAAAAAAGATTTTCCACAACATTGGTACTAAATAGATAAAATTTCACGTTTTCTAAACAGTTGTTGAGAAGAAGTGATATCTATATACCAATACCATTAAGAAATAGAAATACATTTACAGTAGATAATGTATAACACTGAATTGATAATTAATGCATTTCTTTATAATCACAGAGCAAACATACTTTGTTGGAGATGTGATGGTAAAATTTGGACTTTTATATATCATTATGGATATTATTTAATTGACTCGCTTCCTCAAATGAAGTATTTATCATATAGACTAGCTGAAACAATATGACACTTCTCAGGGGTTGATATCATATGTCTGAGTGCGTTAAGTTTCTCTGCAATTAATTTACTGCAAAATGCTGTAATTTGTGCTAAAGTATTTTTGTTTTATCAAAAAAGAATTAATATTCATTATCTATGCACTTTTAAACGAGTTGCCATGCTTTTTCAATTCAATTATAAAGAAAAATGAGGATTATTTTGGGTTTATAATGCAGGTTACAAAGAACTGTGCACTTTGTGCATAAACGGCTTCACCAAATTCATGCAAAGTGCACACAGATTTTTCAGAGAATTTAGCAGAGTTCAAAGAAAACTTGTTTTAAATAGAAGATCAAACAGATATTTAATTAGAAACTAAACCATAAGCAGGAGTGGTGTAATTATCAAAATTAATACAGTTTAATTGATAAGCTAGGTTATTAATATATTTTTTTTAATTCATTACAGTATAGCAGTTTTATCTGGAAATAAGTCCATGTCTGCTAATAAGCCCAATTTTCTCAATAAGTTTATCTCTGCTAATAAGCCCACTTTTTGCAATAAGTCCATATCTGCTAATTAGCCTTTTTTTCACAATAAGTCCATGTCTGCTAATACGGCCACTTTTCACAATAAGTCCATGTCTGCTAATAAGCCCACTTTTCACAATAAGTCCATGTCTGCTAATAAGCCCACTTTTCTCAATAAGTCCATGTATGCTAATAAGCCCACTTTTCTCAATAAGTCCATGTCTGCTAATAAGCCCACATTTGGCAATAAGTTCATGTCTGCTAATAAGCCCACTTTTCACAATAAGTCCATGCCTGCTTATAAGCCCACTTTTCACAATAAGTCCATGTCTGCTAATAAGCCCACTGTTCACAATTAGTTCATGTCTGCTAATAAGGCCACTTTTCACAATAAGTCCATGCCTGCTTATAAGCCCACTTTTCACAATAAGTCCATGTCTGCTAATAAGCCCACTGTTCACAATTAGTTCATGTCTGCTAATACGGCCACTTTTCACAATAAGTCCATGCCTGCTTATAAGCCCACTTTTCACAATAAGTCCATGTCTGCTAATAAGCCCACTGTTCACAATTAGTTCATGTCTGCTAATAAGCCCACT
This sequence comes from Mimachlamys varia, assembly GCA_947623455.1. Classification (NCBI taxonomy): domain Eukaryota; kingdom Metazoa; phylum Mollusca; class Bivalvia; order Pectinida; family Pectinidae; genus Mimachlamys; species Mimachlamys varia. The sequence goes on from OX392534.1 coordinate 37,813,794, forward strand.
TTCCACAATAAGTCCATGTTAGCTAATAATAAGCCCACTTTCCACAATAAGTCCATGTTAGCTAATAATAACCCCACTTTTCACAATAAGTCCATGTCTGCTAATAACTCATTCACCCCTGAAGATACATTTGAACTATTCAAGTTCATAGGCTGGAAAACTTTTTTGTGCAATTTCGGAGGTGCTTAAGTTGAAATACTGTTTAGTATGATTGCTAACATGTACTAGCTGTTTCATTGTTCTTAATAGACCTATGCCTTAATTATGTAAATTCAGTCAGACCCCTGGGTTTATTAGAGGATACATGTGGTACCTGGTACAGTCAGACCCCTGGGTTTATTAGAGGATACATGTGGTACCTGGTACAGTCAGACCCCTGGGTTTATTAGAGGATACATGTGGTACCTGGTACAGTCAGACCCCTGGGTTTATTAGAGGATACATGTGGTACCTGGTACAGTCAGACCCCTGGGTTTATTAGAGGATACATGTGGTACCTGGTACAGTCAGACCTCTGGGTTTATTAGAGGATACATGTGGTACCTGGTACAGTCAGACCCCTGGGTTTATTAGAGGATACATGTGGTACCTGGTACAGTCAGACCCCTGGGTTTATTAGAGGATATATGTGGTACCTGGTACAGTCAGACCCCTGGGTTTATTAGAGGATACATGTGGTATCTGGTACAGTCAGACCCCTGGGTTTATTAGAGGATACATGTGGTACCTGGTACAGTCAGACCCCTGGGTTTATTAGAGGATACATGTGGTACCTGGTGTAGTCAGACCCCTGGGTTTATTAGAGGATACATGTGGTACCTGGTACAGTCAGACCCCTGGGTTTATTAGAGGATACATGTGGTACCTGGTACAGTCAGACCCCTGGGTTTATTAGAGGATACATGTGGTACCTGGTACAGTCAGACCCCTGGGTTTATTAGAGGATAAATGTGGTACCTGGTACAGTCAGACCACTGGGTTTATTAGAGGATACATGTGGTACCTGGTACAGTCAGACCCCTGGGTTTATTAGAGGATACATGTGGTACCTGGTGTAGTCAGACCCCTGGGTTTATTAGAGGATACATGTGGTACCTGGTGTAGTCAGACCCCTGGGTTTATTAGAGGATACATGTGGTACCTGGTGTAGTCAGACCCCTGGGTTTATTAGAGGATATATGTGGTACCTGGTGTAGTCAGACCCCTGGGTTTATTAGAGGATATATGTGGTACCTGGTGTAGTCAGACCCATGGGTTTATTAGAGGATACATGTGGTACCTGGTGTAGTCAGACCCCTGGGTTTATTAGAGGATATATGTGGTACCTGGTGTAGTCAGACCCCTGGGTTTATTAGAGGATACATGTGGTACCTGGTGTAGTCAGACCCCTGGGTTTATTAGAGGATACATGTGGTACCTGGTGTAGTCAGACCCCTGGGTTTATTAGAGGATACATGTGGTACCTGGTACAGTCAGACCCCTGGGTTTAGTAGAGGATACATGTGGTACCTGGTGTAGTCAGACCCCTGGGTTTATTAGAGGATACATGTGGTACCTGGTACAGTCAGACCCCTGGGTTTATTAGAGGATATATGTGGTACCTGGTACAGTCAGACCCCTGGGTTTATTAGAGGATACATGTGGTACCTGGTACAGTCAGACCCCTGGGTTTATTAGAGGATACATGTGGTACCTGGTACAGTCAGACCAGACCCCTGGGTTTATTAGAGGATACATGTGGTACCTGGTACAGTCAGACCCCTGGGTTTATTAGAGGATACATGTGGTACCTGGTACAAACTGACATCATTCAGACACCACCTTTGATAAAAGCATTACCAATATAGATCACACTGTTATGAATTGATTACAAAAAATGTTTTTCTTTTCTATTTTTGCAGGTGTGGTCATGTGTCTTCACCTGGCCTAGCGGTGCTTAACGAGAATTGAAAGCTAACATCATTTAACGGGTGATTTCACAAAGGTAAGTTATATCGTTACCTACATTATTAATTACGGACAGGGCTGCTATTCTCAGTAAGATGTTTGGCCTAGGTACCTGTCAGAGTAGATAAATGCGTGTGGGGGGTCGTTAAAGATACATATCTGTGTAGGTAATTATGTGTGTCGGGGGGGGGGGGGGGGGGGGGGGTCGTTACTGAGATTTCTAGTCATTACTGATGACAGAGGTGATGAGCTTACGGTACTAAAATACACACAAATTTGATTCTCAACCAGTCAATAAAGTGTGAGGGTATTTAATTTGTAATTGATATGAAATTAATTCTTTTGATCGTTGATGACTTGAGTTAATTTTTATTCATTATAGTGGGCTTTAATGTTTTGATTGTAAAGAGTTGAGATATGTTTCCAATTTATTGGTGTAAATTTATGCGAGAGTTTATTATTGAAATTAACATGTTTCATCACCCTATTTGTTGAAATATGTGTATCAGATGACAATGGAGTACTGTAGTTTCTATCTGAGGTCAACATTTAGTTTTAATTTATGCTTTGAAACTTTAAAATATTGAGTTGGACTGAAGAAAATTTAGGAATTTTGATCTTGTTAGGAAACATTTTGCAGCTTACATTTGAACACTGTAGGTGGAACGTACGCAAAGACCAGAATGATTAAGTAGAATTATCTGACGGTCTGCAGAAATCTTTTAAAACAAGAATAGCTTTGAAAACAGTGGTGTGAAATATTAATGTAATTAAGTCTGTTTTACCTCAGCTATGAATGTAATTAAGCCTGTTTTACCTCAGCTATTAATGTAATTATGCCTGTTTTACCTCAGCTATTAATGTAATTAAGCCTGTTTTACCTCAGCTATTAATGTAATTAAGCCTGTTTTACCTCAGCTATTAATGTAATTAAGCCTGTTTTACCTCAGCTATTAATGTAATTAAGCCTGTTTTACCTCAGCTATTAATGTAATTAAGCCTGTTTTACCCCAGCTATTAATGTAATTAAGCCTGTTTTACCCCAGCTATTAATGTAATTAAGCCTGTTTTACCTCAGCTATTAATGTAATTAAGCCTGTTTTACCTCAGCTATTAATGTAATTAAGCCTGTTTTACCTCAGCTCGTTTAACCTTCATTGCAATTCAAGCTTGTTGGCGAGCATGATTTGTTGCATTTTCAGTCGTCAGTGTAATTTGATTTGCTTTAAAAGGTTGTTAAAACAATAACATTTTAATGAGACACTCTTAATTATTGCTGTTAAAGATTTGTTCTTTCTCTCTCTCCTTCAAGATATTTTCTGGTAACTTCGTTCACATTAATACCTGTATAGAAATACATTCGGTGGTTTAAGGCTTAATCAGCAGATCTCGTTAATCAGCTCATTCACCCCTGAAATTTCATGATGAACTATTCCAACCTTTGAATTGGACGGGTTCACATGTGTCTTAAGGGGTAAAGAAGGTAATTGGGTGATGATCAAAGCTTCTGAACCTGTTTAACTAGCCTCCTGCTGTATATTTGTTATAATTGCCCTTTAAGAAGGGGTCAGGTTTGAGAAAACCTGAAATAAGTGTATATTTCGCTGTAACAAGGTCATTGTCAAGGACATTTGTTATTTATAGGTCAATCACAGGCTAATCATCGCTTACATTCATTTTGTAATGAAAAATTGTTAACAATCCAAAGAGGGATTTTATTAATACCTCATGATAGTACGGTACTATATATATGAATGCCAGTGATGATGATCCACGAAAAACTTTCGCATATGATTTTGTGTAATGTAGTAGAAATGGTTTATTCTGTATGATTTGAGTATGTAGTATCTATGAAATATTAAAATTTTATGCCCCTTATTAATGGTGTATATGACGGTCTAAAAGCCTGATGAATCATATAGCCATATTTAAAACTTTCTAAGAGTTTATTAGGATGGCTAATGGTACATTACAGTAGGTTAATATTGACGAGTGTGTATATATGTGAACCACCTTTAATCCTTACTGCAGATGAAACCTTACAACCTAGCTATTAGGCTGCAGAATCCGTACACTTGCTATTAATATCACCCCTAATATTATATGTGTCTCTCTCTGTCATCGTCTGTTAATGACTCAAAGTTTCTGTCAGTCGTCTTTCTGGGAACTGTATCATATCTCTGGGAGCTTCTCACATCGCGGCCTGTCAAGGTTTGTTGCTCTGCAAGTTCCCAAACTTCGTCTCAGCCTCATAATTCTGCACTGGACCATCAATGTTTGTTTATAGATCAGCTATTTTAGGGGGCCTTTGGTGTATGGCACATCACTAATTATCTTCTTTTAATTGCCCAGAACTGATGAAGCATTTTTTTCATTTATTTGCTAAATTTAGTACGCAGCACCTATGGAGCATGAGAAGTCATGTTGAATAAATCAAATTTGCTGTGGAGTGAAAGAACGAATTTGTGAATTTTTTGGTGTAAATGAAATCATATAAAAGACTTCTGTTCATGAAAGAGTGAAAGAATTTTAACCATATTTAATAAGAGAATTGAATGGCTGTATCCATTTGGGGGGGGGGATTTTTTAGCTCACCATAATCTGATGGTGGGCTATTCAATCGCCATTTGCCCTTCGTCTGAGGTCAGTTGTCCATCCTTAAACAATTGTTGTTATCACTATTTCCTGAGAAGTACTGAATGGGTCTTTCTTAAATTTCATATCTAGGTTCCCCTTGGTGCTTTAAGCTGTGCTCTTTTTGATTTTGGGACTGATCAAAAGAACAAAATGGCTGACAGACAGCAATCTTCGATTTTGACAATGACAATTTGTTATCCTTATTTCTTGACAAGTACTTGATGGTTCCCCTTGGTCCCTAGCTGTTGTGCCCTTTTGTTTTTGGGACTCATGATCAGAAGAACAAAATTGCTGACAGACAGCCATCTTGGATTGATTTTGACATTGAAAAATTATGATCGCTATTTCTAGAAGTACTGGATGGATCTTTCTCAAATTTCATATGTAGGTTCTGCTTGGTCCTTATAGTTGTACTATTTTGTATTTGGGACTGATCAGGAAAAGAAATTGCTCACAGGTTGCTGTCTTTCTATCAATAATGCTTTTCTGGAGAGAAACTCTCCAATTTTATATAACTGAAATCAAATACATATAAGAGAAAAGAAGGGAAAGACCCAGCTTTTGAAGAACAAATGAATATTGTCTATGGTTGGTAGCTTCTCCAGGTAGGTTAGAACTTGAATTTAACTTGAAATTGATCTTGTTATAGCAGAATTCAAACTCAAGTTAACAAAATAAAGGTTTTAATAGCTGTGCTGGAACAGTAAAACTGACAGCTTAGAAATATATGTTCTCAATCCCATGGCCACCCTGAAAGGTCAGAGGGATTATTACAAAACCGTTGATATGAGGGACAATACACAGGAAATAGAATCGTGGGATTTATATAGACCCCGCCAACGCCTTCATGTGGTAAATAATATTTATATGATAATAATGAATTTTTAAAAGTACCGTCTCCCCTCCATCCTGTGTACATCCACACAGGAAACACAAAACTGGAGGTTTTATCTCAGCTGTGGTCAGTTTTGGCCATTTGTCTGGCTAGCTCAGAGAAATGAGGTTAAAGGGATAGCTATAGCTACTGACCAATCAGAAGTGACCAATTAGTGGGTCCCAGGTGACAGGTTTTAGGTATAGATATAATTTCCCTTTTTGGATACATTAAGGAATATTGCTAATGATTGTTGATGTGTATTACAGATCATTTCAGATGGGCATCATCTGGCTGTTTATACTTATATAGATATACAGTCTTTTTACTTACCAATATCCTTCTAGAGGAGTACAAATATAATTAATGTTAGCTTAATTGACATCCTCTATTTTGATCTTGTAATAAATTATTTAAATGTATACTGACTGTATTGACACTTAACTCTTGCTGTCCTTTACCTAATCTCCACATTTTCAGCTTCCATGCATTTATTCAAGAAGCAAGTCTTATAATTTGTTTTATGTACTACAACTCTTAAATTTGTGTTGTCGGAAAAGGTAACATATGTGGGTAACTTTGTTGGCGGCCGTTGTCGATGGTTGCATCGCCCAAACAAAGGTGTCCGTGTGATTACTTCCCGTGGACCAATCAATGTCAAACTTCATACAGTATACTGAAAGTCCTTGTGTGGTATTGCATACTTGTACAGAGGAAAAATTAACATTTTAAATGGCTTCTTTTAAGCTCTTCTTTCAGATGAAATCATCAGATCTTTAGAAATAGTAACAGTTAAGCAAATTCCAAAGTTGAAAATGCAACATTTTAGGGTCCAAAATTGTGAGTCTCCCTCCTAAATAGGGAGGGTTGGCAAGTATGGAATTGCTCTTTAGGTCTGAAGGTTAGAAATCAAGGTCACTGTTACTATAAAAAGAACCAAAGTTTCCATTGGATAACTTGCTCCTTTATCAAAATTATCCCTTGTTCTTGTTATGTTCTGTCTTACTGTTGGTCATACATACAGGCGACACCAACTCTTCTATATCATTCTTGTCAACAGCAATCAGTTATACTTCTTTTATGGCAGTATATCGGTCATTGTATGCCAGAACTCATCCTTAAAATCTTCAATAGGTGTATGTCGAGACTTTTATCTTGTCTTTAGCATTCGTACATCTATATGACTACCCTTCCTTGATCTCCATGAATCAAGGCCAAGGTTTGTCCTTGACCACAATATAGCTATCAACATCAGTACACCAGAAATAGATGAAGTGAAATTGAGTTTATTTCTGTAAATATTAATACACTGCCTGTTTCTTGAATTTTACGTACGGTACTCAAAATAGAAATTTGAATTCATTTTTAAAAAAAATTTGTTCAAACATAGAAGAAAATCAAAAACAGAAATATCATATATCTATCATATATCATATAATGAATTTAAACATATGTACGCTACCAATATCTTTCTCGGGTATTTCATTTTGAATGGTTTTATGGTATAGGTCCTCTTTCACACTAACATTGCTAAAACCCAGCTTGTAGATACATTATGTACCGGGTGGCTGTATAATACAGTATATAGATGGCTGTACTGTAGAGTTGTACATTGATAATCATTGCATTAGACCTCATAGATATTGCTACAAATCTTTCAGCAAATCGCATCATCTCCATGACTGGATAATAAATGAATTTTTAACCTCTTTAAATCTTTTCTTTGCTTACAACAAGCCATCCCTAACCATGCTCGTCATCAGCCATTGAACATTTGTAAAGAGGGACGATGAAACTCCCAGGGATATTGAAAAATTTGTTTCTATGGATCTGAAAAGGGAGTCATAGAGTGATTAGTTTAGTCTATACAGTATGGCTTATGTACGATAATCTCTTCTTCAGCTCAATTTATGTGTAATATCATGAATTAGAAATACAGTGGACTCCACTTAATATCACCCTGTTAATATCACATTCCTTTTTATATCATGTTTTTCCCAAACACCATTTTTCTCTCTATATAATCTGTGTAGTTTTATTTTGTTAATATCATGTATTTTGAGGTGAATTCCTTTTAATATCATGTTTTTTTTAACCAATCACATAAAATATCAAGAAAATGATGTCATTTCCATTGATTCCAGATACAGCTTGTACAAATTGTTGTATAGAAAATAAAAAATAACCCAAAAATGATTTTAAATTGAAATAATGTTATCTATATATATTGAAACATCTTCATAATTATGTACATGGAATAGCTTACTTTTAGTTATGGAGATTGGAAATGCACTAGATTTAGTGGAAGAAACATGTTTCTCTTAATTTCACATTCCTGTTAATATCATGTTTTTGTCTGACAAATGCAACATGATATAAAGAGGAGTGCGCTGTATAATACAGAGAGAAGGAATATCATTTAACTCATCCAACCCTTAACTTTCATGATGAACTATTCCTGCTTATGAATTGGAAGAGTTCACATTTGTCCTTGTGGGGTTAATAAGTAAACCTCAGTGATTGGTCCGAGTCAAATTATCATAACTATCTCTGTGTACACAATGGATAGGGCCTGTGTTTCACTTGGTCAATATTTTCATAGACAGAAAAAAGCTGTATCCCTTTTCCCCTCAGGACACTACAATATATACTACATCAATACCCCCTCACCCTGAGGAGAAACAGATGTAAGGATTGAAATGCTATACCATATTTTAACCTTGTAATGCTGGTGTGTAAATTAAAATGTGCAGTATGAACTATGAAGGTACTTACCCAAAATATATTTCTGACATTCTATAAATAAATTTGATTTTATAGGGTATTCATTAACATTAATGTGGTCGGAGACTGATGTTAAGAGCATGTTTATCAGGTGAATTACGGTATGTATGATAAGAGCATGTTTATCAGATGAATTACGGTATGTATGTTAAGAGCATGTTAATCAGGTGAATTACGGTATGAATGTTAAGAGCTTGTTTATAAGGTGAATTACAGTATTTTTGTTAAGAGCATGTTTATCAGGTGAATTACGGTATGTATGTTAAGAGCATGTTAATCAGGTGAATTACGGTATGAATGTTAAGAGCATGTTTATCAGATGAATTACAGTATGTATGTTAAGAGCATGTTAATCAGGTGAATTACGGTATGAATGTTAAGAGCATGTTTATCAGATGAATTACAGTATGTATGTTAAGAGCATGTTAATCAGGTGAATTACGGTATGAATGTTAAGAGCATGTTTATCAGATGAATTACAGTATGTATGTTAAGAGCATGTTTATCAGGTGAATTACAGTATGTATGTTAAGAGCATGTTAATCAGGTGAATTACGGTATGAATGTTAAGAGCATGTTTATCAGATGAATTACAGTATGTATGTTAAGAGCATGTTTATCAGGTGAATTACGGTATGAATGTTAAGAGCTTGTTTATAAGGTGAATTACGGTGTGTTTACTGGTCAGTAACAGAGACCTATTGTTAGGAGCTTATTTATAAGGTGAATTACGGTATGTTTACTGGTCAGTAACAGAGACCTATTTTTATGTCCTGTTTTAAGTGCCATGTTACTAATTGATCCATAATGATAGATATTTTTAACAGCCTGAGAAGGTACCTGTGTAAATAAGGTTTATAGGGGTTCATTTATTTGAACACCTGCACAATGGTCAGCAACCTGGTGTTAACTGCCTGTCAGGTTATTGGAATGTTGTCAATTTCACTGAGTAAAAAAAAAACATTTTCAGGTGTGAAAATATTTAAGTAACTTTGCACCTGTGAGGTTCTATCATTGTGTTGTGTCCATCATCATCATCTTTCAGCTTTTTTGCAAATTACTTCTGAAGAATTTAAAGACATAGCATCACGACTGAGTTTATTTAGTGTCAATTAGCATGGTTATCTTCTTTGTAAGTTCGATTATTGACATGTTAGTGATATTTAAACAGCAGGTACCATGGTTGGAGTTCTTTAAAATTTCTTCATGAAATGACATTGAATGATATTTTCAAGGTCAATGGAATGCTTGGATCATAAGTTGGAGTTTGCTGAGACTCCTTCCTTGTGAACTTACATCTGTTTCCTGGCCATAAAGATACCCTGGTATTTAGATTTAAATTTGTTTGTTCAACAAAATTAAGTAGTCTATTCTTTTCCTGAGCAGTTCATGTCATTTTAATGTGTGTTTTATAAATTCAAATTCTACTTTTCCTGAATAGATCATCTCATTTCAATGTGTGTTCAAAAATTTAAGATTCTACTTTTCCTGAACAGTTAATCTCATTTTAAAAGAATTTTGTGTCAAGCACCATTAGCATATCAGGGAATCAAGTTCAATGAAGGATGACTGCATGGTTTATCCCATTCACCCCCAATGTCACATTTCAACCTTACCATATCATACGCTAGGCAAGTCCACTAACAAAATGAAGGGGTGAATGAGGGTTACATGTCAAGGTTAGAGGAATGCAGACCATTTAGGCCTCTTGTTTGATTATCTTCACAGTGATTGTGTTATAACTGTATGGGGTTATATGTCAGAGGAATGCAGGCCCTTTAGGCCTCTTGTTTGATTATCTTTGCAGGGATGGTGTTATAACTGTATAGGGGTTACATGTCAAGGTCAGAGGAATGCAGACCCTTTAGGTCTCTTGTTTGATTATCTTTGCAGGGATGGTGTTATAACTGTATGGGGTTACTTGTCAAGGTCAGAGGAATGCAGACCCTTTAGGCCTCTTGTTTGCTTATCTTTGCAGGGATGGTGTTATAACTGTATAGGGGTTACATGTCAAGGTCAGAGGAATGCAGACCCTTTAGGCCTCTGTGTTTATCTTTGCAGGGATGGTATTATAACTGTATGGGGTTACATGTCAAGATCAGAGGAATACAAACCCTTTAGGCCTCTTGTTTGATTACCTCTGCAGGGATTGTGTTATAACTGTATAGGGGTTACATGTCAGAGGAATTTGCAGACCCTTTAAGCCTCTTGTTTTATTATCGTTGCAGGGGTCGTGTTTTAAATGTTTTGTGACACTAACTATCTATCCCAACAGGAAATATTGTAGCAGTGTAGTGGTATCTGAGGAGTGGTGGTGTTTTCCCATAAATACAGAGAAACCTATGTAAACTGTTCACTAGTAGGATCACAATTAATTAAAACTATAATCGACTCATTACCCAACACTGGTCCAATCCACATCACCTAACAGTGCTTTCATCCATCAGTTATTTCCCTGTAGTCCACTCATTAGCTGCTTTCTTAGGTATTTTTCTGGTTTAGTATTCTTGATTGACTTATATAATGTTTCAACAATCGGCGACCTTGATATAACCTCTGTGCACTGGGCGTCGCGACTACTTGTAGGCAAAATCTTAATTATGGTGGCTTTACAGGCTTATTTTGTTCTCTGTGCGTGAAACGTTGTCAAGGTGTGTTGTTTATTGACCTTCGGGAATATATTGATGCTTTTTTATCATCGTAGATAAGGATTGATCCAACATTAATGCTGCTATTTGTTTAAGGCCCATAATACAAGGACACAACATGCTTGTAGCTTTGTAAAAATACAATATTTATGACTTCATTTTATGATTGACTTCCGTTTAGTACAATACTGGTCCATATTAAGCATTCCACAAGTTCATAAAGAACTCCCTCAGCGGTCAATGCTGTAGGTCACTGTTGACATTGGGTCAAGCATGGCTGAAGCACTGACCACCACCTGTCTGAAGGGAGTCGAGAACAATATTGATGGAAATAATGACCACCACACCATGTTGATCAAGAGGTCATGAATGCGGTACATGGAACCTTGTCCAGGCAGTTGATGTTGACAAAGAGTTTGCATACATAGACTCAAAATCCCAATCATCTGTTATTGGGAATTAATAGCTTACACATCCTAGTTATGCTTCTTAAAAAATTCTACCAGAGTAATCCCCCTTGAGCAATTTTCATTATCATCTTCCAATAATGATTTTTAAACCATTAAAGCACTTTTATATATTTTTTTAACTTTTTATCAATTATACTGTCTAGGCCATTTTATTTGATAGTTAATTGACACAACTTTAAGTGTGCAAGGAAACAAATTTTTAATGTTAAGAAACATCAATAAAATAAGGTTATGGCCATCGAGACCAGAAGTCACCTATCACTATCAGGTATAGCCTTTCTGTCCTAATTGTATGCTGTGTGATTGTGAGGGATGTGGGATCTGGAGGTATTGTGGTTGATCTCCATTAAGGTACTGTTGGTGACTTTCACTGATATTGTTTGTAGTTTTGCTATTTTCTTTACATTTTCAGTAATGAAAATGATCACCAAGCACTCCTGTAACTTTTTGGTCTTGTAAAACATCCTGGTATGTGATATGCTTCAGGATCATGTATTGTATCAAACATCCAAATATTTTTCTATTCATTCGTATGCTCATGGTAAAAAGAGACAAATTTAAATGGCCTTGACCTTCACCATCAATATCTGACCCAACATACCTTCTCTTGACCTTGACCTTGGAGACTTTCCTTGACCTTTAAACCCTGTTGATCCTCCTCCTTTTTACCCCCTGTGTAATCACCACACCCAGATAAAGCCACAGAAACCCCCCAAAACAAGTGTTTACATTTATCTATAATTGCTGACTGAAACAAGGTGATGATTTAGATTCCAAAAGTTCACCAACTTTGCTTGTAGGTGGTGATAGAGTTAAGCAGAGCCAGTGTATGGTGTGTGTTAGCATGTTTTCAGTGATATGATCAGCTGGATATGTGAAACTTGATAAGATTTCCCCAGCTGTTTGGTCTTTGAAACACGATAAAGAAACACTAATATCATAGAGAAATTGATTCCCTCCATTATTTTGTCTGGTCAACATGTTCATCAGAAGACCTCACAAGCTCCTGAAATATTATCAGTAATAACTGCAATTTTTTCCCCATAGAATTTGATTTTCCCCCAAAAGGTTTAAAGGTGAATTCACAGACTTGCCTTCAGGATATACTTCCATTGGTTTCATGACTGTCTGGTGTGCAGTTTCTAGAGATCGGCTTGTCTGTCCGGCTTGTCTGTCCAGCTTGTCTATCAGGCTGTTGTTACATACTATCATGACATGACGATATGTGATGCATTATTTCTGAGAAAATTCTCTGTTGAGGTTGACAGCATAATGCTCTATTTGAATATCTGATCATGCATGCTTCATTAGCCTAAGCATGACAACAGAAATCAAAGAAAAAGCTGGTATTACTTACCCTTAAATATAAACTTTTTTTTAACAATTATGAAACAAGTTATCCAACTTACATTAATCATTCTTGTTGGCCCTGATGTTAGCGCTCATAGGGTCTTAATTGGAAACAGGAGTACCCGGAGAAAACCCACACACTTGGACAAGTGACCCCTATAATACCTTTCCACATCTGGTCAGGAATCGAACCCCAGCCACCTTGGGGAAAGGCAAGTGCGCTATCTACTACCCCACCCGACCTCCCATAACAGCTAAGGTCTAGATTGAAACTATTGCCAGAGTGCTGGATACTGATTCCGAATATTCTATAGATCATTGTTGGTTGTGATTTGCACTTTTGGAGAGTTATCTGCCCTTGTTTAAACACACTGACCTTTGATGATATACAATGTAGTAACAGAGGATTTGTTTTATGTCAGGAGATTAAGAGTACTTTTACTTTACACAAGGACTTTGTATCTGCTATCTGGTCCTTATCTGATACTGACTGCCTGGGGAAGTTCATGAAAAAGTCATTAGGAAGTAACCGTATAGAAGGTTTGCACCCTGTCCATCTTTCAATGTATCACTTTGAAAACTGCCATGAATCTCAAGGGAGATAATTGGGTGATAAAAGAAATAACGAATAATTTAGAGATAAAGAATAATTTAGAGATATAACTGACCAGAGATAAAGAAAACCAGTGGATCAAAAGGGAGATAACTGATGATTTAAAGGGAGGTAACTGTGATACCTCTCGGGAGAATAATGATATTTATACCCGATACCTCTTATTTGACGTCAATGTTCAGCTAATATCAGCAAATTCAGGCGCGTTTATGAACGTTTCTATGAAGATTTCTATATTCAATTTTGCTAGATTCAATTTTGACTTGCAGAGCTGCAAAAAATAAGTGTTCATTGAAAGCGCCTTTTTATCATCAATGGCGTACTTTGGTGAGATTGTTTTGAGTACAAAGGGATGCCACTCTGAGTGAGCAGATGGCGTATTTGTTTAGTTGCTAATTAATTAAACAGTAGATTTGTCCCAAGTAGCCTGGTTAATCTGTCCCTTGGATAGGACAATAGATCTAGAGGTCCCAGGTCTCAAAGCATGTAAGGTATTGAAGCCAAAAGAGAATTAATTAATAAAAAGTAATATTAACAGGTGAGGCTCTGGTTGCTACATAACAATACATGTGCTTTATGAGAGACCTAAAACAAATTTAACAAATAGAGTTTGACCTGCTGAAGTCCACAATGAAATATACCCATTAGCATATATGTACAAATCATTTTCATTTTCAATCTTGATTCCATTGCATCAGAATTCTTTTCCATCTCTTTCCTAATATTTTTAATTATTCAGCTTTAGAAGGATTTGTAATGTTGCCAGATGTTGATATTACACAATTAAATAAATTGCAATTTGTGTTTATAAGTACCTTAGGTTATTGAATAGAAGTGGGACCACTACCTAGCTATAGTCATTCTAAGTACAATTAGTTACACAAGTATAACACTTATATACATGTATACTACAGTTGTATAGCTAAACCTTGTTTTCACACATGATTTTATTTCAATTTAAATAACAGTTGAATAATTAAAATTTTGATTAGTGAACCAAATAATAAATTTAAACAATTCATAAAGACTACTTACTTGAAGGTTACAATTAATTTTTCAGAAATACCTTACATTAATTATTGTGTAATATTGCCAACTCAAACAAAGTGAACCAGACTTAGGTGAAATTTACATCGGGTTTGATATTGTTTGATTCTATAAGCAGATCAAGTTTTCTATTGTCTAGAGGTGTGAGTGATATTTGTAAGCATTAGAATAATATATAATCAGACTGACTGATCACGACATTAGTGTACTGTTTACTGAATATTTAACTTATTTAGGTAGAAGGGCCAAGTGGTAAAGGTGTCTGACATTCTGCTACCACTTGACCTCCACCTCTTGGTCACGGTTCCCAAGTGGTTAAGTGCCTGACATTCTGCTACCACTAGCCCTCCACCTCTTGGTCCCTGTGGCCTAGTGGTTTAGGTGCCTGACATTCTGCTACCACTAGCCCTCCACCTCTGGACATGGTGGCCAAGTGTTAAAGGTGTCTGACATTCTGCTACCACTTGACCTCCACCTCTTGGTCACGGTTACCAAGTGGTTAAGTGCCTGGCATTCTGCTACCACTAGCCCTCCACCTCTGGGTCCCTGTGACCTTGTGGTTAAGGCGCCTGACATTCTGCTACCACTAGCCCTCCACCTCTGGGTCCCTGTGGCCTTGTGGTTAAGGCGCCCGACATTCTGCTACCACTAGCCCTTCAACTCTGGGTTGTGGTGGCCTAGTGGTTAAGGTGCCTGAAATTCTGCTACCACTAGCCCTCCACCACTGGGTTGTGGATTCGAGGCCTACATGGGGCTGTTGCTGAAGGTCAGTCTGTTTTTCTACAACTTTCCTCCACTTCTAAAACCTTTAAGTTCTGTAAATTGATATAGCTGTAAGTAGGGCGTAAATATAACGAAAAACAAATCAAACTATTTAGGTTGTAACAAAATACTCCAGTCTCTTTCTCTTTGTATAAATTTTAAAAGTACATAAAACCTGAAAGAAGTATTTAACTTGTCAAGGGAGTGGTTTGTTGAATCCTGAAAACTTCAGGATCTGTTTTGAATTAAGATCCCATATGATGATTGTCATCAGTCCATAAATGTTTATGATTAGTTAAAGCCAGTGAAATATTTTAAATATTAAAGGTAGAACATTGTAATTGAAGTATTTAAACAGATTTATTACTGTATAAAAGAAAACCCATTCCAAATGTAAGAAAAATATTATTTATGGATTTACATGTGATCAACATGACAAAATCTGTTCAAAATTTTATTAAAGAAGATTGCGTTTGAAATTGACAAAAAAAATTAATGGCTTAATTAAAGAGTAATGGGTTGACAACATCAGTGTTTGAAGTGTCTTAAGAGCTGGTGAATGTGTGGGATATTTTAGGCTCCCATAACCAAAAAGCGATTTTTTCCCCCTTTTTTCGCCAATATTCTTCAGAAACAAATTACGGAACCTGTCATACAGGCATCATGTAGAAACCTGTTAATCACTACATCTGATAAAGGAGTACATAAATTGTATCTATGTAATAATATAAAACTGACGTTCATGACAAATCTTAATTTCGTTATTTTATGCTCCCATAAAAATCGGAACCTATATAATTATAATGTACCCATGTCCGTCACGTTCGATCGTAACACTTCAAAGTTAACTGTAATAGGTCTACCATCTTATTTATCAGATTTTTGTCGTGACTTTATACAAAGGATAGCTATGAAAATGTGTGGGACCAGTTCAAACCGGGGATGATATTGTCCTAACTAGTCAACACCAAGGTCACTGTTTCTATTTATAGACCAAGCTTTGCTATTTTGTCAACAGATTCATTTTAATCATGATCAGTTGACCGAGTTACGGGGTAAGGGGAATTCCAAGGTTTTTTGGGGGAAGTTTTAGGGTCATTAATGGGCCCCATTCCAAAATGAAATATTTCATAACCAAGCCAAATTCCCAAAATTTGCAGTAACCTCCTGAAAATATCTTTCCCAATTCACTAATTTTCTTCCCGAAATATAGACCAAAAGGCCCCATCACAAATCATTAAGAAAAACTGCTGAATTCAAAATGTGTGAAGATTAGGGTAGTATATTAAGTTACAAAATATTTGTTTAGTGATTGTATTACATTAGATTCAATTTGTATATATTTACTGTAATCGTATACATATTTAAGGGAGTATCATAATTTTGGTGATTCCCTTAAATAATGATTGCGCTAATTATAGTTTCTGTATAATGCTTTCCAAGCAAGTGTTGAGAGCACACAAGTTCACCACCATTTTGCTTATCTGCCTTAATTCAGTTATGCGCTTAAGTTTGAGGGTGTCATAATAAGTTTGTTTTTGCAGTATCATGTACAGTTTGTCACACAGAGGTTTTATAGTTTAGAATGAAATTGCATCAAAATGTCTTCAAGAATTGTTTAAGGGAAAGCTGTCATTGCGTAAAGAAGATGTAGAAGATTAGGAAGTTTTTTTGTCAGAATTATCATAGAACACTGTATAAAGACACAACCCTGCACAGTGTCTCCCATTGGTGGCCTGTAGAGCAGCACTATATTAAGATTACTTATACATACAGACACAGGAAAACAGGTATGTTCCCATTGCCATTGGTCACATCAGGGCCAGTTATTCAAAGGGTGATTAGCTGAATCAGTGATTAGGGCGAATTTTTATTCTTCTGTTACTTTAAAATAAAACCATAGACCTAGTTACATCATTGCAGATATCAAATACCTAATAGTGTCAATTTACTTGCAAAATTTAATGAGTTTACTTTGTATACTGACAGAATTATTAAGATATGAAAAATGTTGTTAAATTTTAAGTGATTAAAGCTAATGTCACCTTTTGAACAACTGGGCCCAAATGTTAAATTTTAGGATCAGAGCACTGACAATATATATAATGAATGTATACAAGTCTGTGTGGCAATTATAATGGGACTGGGATGTACAGAATGTAACCATAGATTTTACGTGTAATTTTGTCAAATAATGTTGGTAGGAGTGTTGGGAGGTAAATATAGTTTTTACGGCTGAATTTATTGAACTGAAGGAAAGGACAATTTATCCTTGGAGATTAAAATCGTGATCACATTATATAAGGCCTTGTTTTGGAAGTGGTTTTCTCCTGCATTTCCAGATAATTCCAGGATTAGATGACGAGGTGGTCCAAGAATAATGTACAGATGTGATGACAATTGCGTGAAATCATCAGATATCTAAACTGGTGTACTGTGATTACTATCAGTATTCTCCCTTCAGTGTTAGAAGTTGATACGTATTGAGTCTAATAGTGGTTATTTAATGTCTGTAAAATCACTGCTGACTTATAATTCTGATTAGATATTTTTATGTCCCAGCCTTAAAATGGAGGGCATATAGTGTTACCAGTCTCATCTCCTGTCCTGTCTCCTGTCCTGTCTTCCGTCCCGTCTCCTGTCCTGTCTCCCGTCTCGTCTCCTGTCCTGGTCTCCCGTCCCGTCCCCCATGCTGTCTCCTGTCCCATCTCTCTGTTTTTATCATTGGAAAAAAATGTTTTCACAATATTATACATATAAACCAAACTTCAAGCAATACATCATTTAAAAATATTTGTGGTTGAAAATGTGTTAATGAATTTGATTTGTAACAATATCAATTTCAATGCTGTAGTTGATATGGAATATTGTAAAATGCTTGTAAGAAATTTCAGTATTAACATATATGCATTAACTCTGTCCTTAAAAAAATCTCTTTAATTTCATTATTTTCTTGTTTTTGGCTGTTGGTGATGAAATGCGAGATTTGAAATCTGTCACAATTGCCATCAGATACACTCGATATAGTGACAGACGGTGCTTCGTCAAATATTCTTAATACGTACCAAATAAATAAATGTTCGAGTCTGCTAGGATCATCAAACACCTAGTACTGTGATAATTGTCAAAAGTGCGGGATGTTTCGTGATTGAGCACTGGCTTATTATCTCAAGGGATTTACGGAGAGAAGACACCCCGCCCGAACCTGTCCTTTCTTGTACTTGAGGATGATAGATTGATGCTTTCCATGATTTTTCATCTTTTCCATTTATATCTAATCTGGATCCCTCCCGACATCTCGCTGTCGATACACAGCTTACGTTATGGGGATACTTTTGAAACATTGATTGGTACAGGGATATAAGTGTGATACCTTCCTGTGTATAGTGTGGGAGGTTGGCGAGTATTTGATAATGTTGAGTGATGATTTCTGAATAATGGACAGATTGTTTACAGGAGGGCAACATACTGCAGGCGACAAATCCTGATTTAATGGAGACAGCCAGGAACAAACACATCTGTGGCTGTGTTAACTCAGATCTACTAACTCAAAGCAATTGTATTTACAAGTTCAAATGATTTCCTGACTCTGGTAATACTTCAGACTTGTGAGTATGTGTGTACTGTGTTTTGTTTAATTCTGCCTGTTTTCTACCTCCAAATCAGAAAAGAAAAATTCTAATGTTAGAATTCCATTCATTAAAATTATGAATTAAAAGACTTTAGAACAAGTCTTTCAAAATGGAATGTCTGGTAATGAAGAATAGTGGTTAACTGGTTTTGAGTAGGATTGCTAAAGTGGCCTTGATATATCCTTGTCTTATCACAATAATAATATTAAATACGCAATGTTAAATTAAAATTCTTGTATCTGGATGACAATATCGGAATCATTTGATGATGGCCTAATTGACTGGTGGTTAGATGGCCCTCTCTAAATGTGAGTGTTGGGTGAGGGCTGATTTTGAGTGTAAGGTGAGGGCTGAATTTGTGTGTTGGGTGAGGGCTGATTTTGAGTGTTGGGTGAGGTCTGATTTTGAGTGTTGGGTGAGGTCTGATTTTGAGTGTTGGGTGAGGTCTGATTTTGAGTGTTGGGTGAGGGCTGATTTTGAGTGTTGGGTGAGGGCTGATTTTGAGTGTTGGGTGAGGGCTGATTTTGAGTTTTAGGTGAGGGCTGATTTTGAGTGTTAGGTGAGGGCTGATTTTGAGTGTTGGGTGAGGGCTGATTTTGAGTGTTGGGTGAGGGCTGATTTTGAGTGTTAGGTGAGGGCTGATTTTGAGTGTTGGATGAGGGCTGATTTTGAGTGTTGGGTGAGGGCTGATTTTGAGTGTTAGGTGAGGGCTGATTTTGAGTGTTAGGTGGTGGCTGATTTTGAGTGTTGGGTGAGGGCTGATTTTGAGTGTTGGGTGAGGGCTGATTTTGAGTGTTGGGTGAGGGCTGATTTTGAGTGTTGGGTGAGGGCTGATTTTGAGTGTTGGGTAAGGTCTGATTTTGAGTGTTGGGTAAGGTCTGATTTTGAGTGTTGGGTGAGGGCTGACTTTGAGTGTTGGTTGAGGGCTGATTTTGAGTGTTAGGTGAGGGCTGATTTTGAGTGTTAGGTGAGGGCTGATTTTGGGTGTTGGGTGAGGTCTGATTTTGAGTGTTGGGTGAGGTCTGATTTTGAGTGTTGGGTGAGGGCTGATTTTGAGTGTTGGGTGAGGTCTGATTTTGAGTGTTGGGTGAGGGCTGATTTTGATTGTTGAGTGAGGGCTGATTTTGAGTGTTGGGTGAGGGCTGATTTTGGGTGTTGGATGAGGGCTGATTTGCCCTACATATGACTGAAGTAGAACAATCCTCTTTATTGTCAGGCATACCTAAAACATCTGGGTCCCTAATTGGGGCTCGGGGTCCCCAGATCCTCGTACAGTGTCCAGTTGTGGTCATTATTAATTGTCCTTTCTGACCTGTTCCGCTTGTCCTTGTGACTACAACATATGGTAGTGTGGGTGACAGCTAGACTCTACATGCAAAAATTAAAACTGGTTTAATATTAGGGGATTGTTTCTGTGAAAAAAATCTAACAGGCTTCCTTACAGAGTCTTGAGATTAATATTAAAAACAATCTTCCTACAATATGGTGGATGATTGTGTTGAAGCAGAACAGTTGCATCATCTGGATGTGTGAACTGTGCTGAGAATTAAGCTCCTTATTCATACTATCTGTCAGTCTGTCCATCTGTCAGTCTCAGCGTCTGTGTTAGAATCACTATAACCATAGCACATGATACTCTTGTCTACAACTGCCGTAATTGGTATGACAACCTCTAGAGAAAGAAGAATGCCATCTTTTGCTTCAGAGTTATGTCCCTTTATTAAAAGATAGAGTTATGGCCCTTTGCTGTATATCACCTTGTCCGGGGAATACTTTACTTACTCCAGTCCCACTCTCTTGGTTGACATTGTGTTGCTTCATGATATCAGGTCTGATACTCAAATTCTATACAGAGTTAGATAACCCTTATCTAATCAATGATATTGGGGGTTGTCTAGAGTGGGAATTACTAACGGATTACTTGTGTAACAGGAGAAAGAAAAATTGTAGCGTCCAGACCGGGGTTCGAACCCGGGACCTTCCGAACTTTAGACGAACACTCTACCAACTGAACTACCTGTTGTGGTGCCAATGATTGACCCAGTCCAGTTCCGCTACATTCCTCCCTCCTTTTCTCCAAGTCTTCGCCCCCCGAAAACAACTATTTCCAAGTTTGCATATCCGCTTGCTATGTGTTCTCTCAATGCTTTAAACAAGGGTTGGCAAGCTCACCAATTTTGTAACAGGAGAAAGAGAAAATGTAGCGTCCAGACCTAGTCCAGTTCCGCTACACTTGCAATTATTAAAAGGTCTTGGCTTAAGTACTTCTTGTTACATTTCACAATAAGTTACATTCTTTACTGTACATAAAACAAAATGTGTAAATCAATAAAGGTTTTGTTATATTTGTTTCACAGTTGAATATTTTTCTTTCTATAAGAATAAAGCTAAAGGACTAAGATGAAAATGTTATCAACAAATATTTGTGTATTAGAATCAAACATAGTATTTATGATTGAACATGAAAGGTGTGAAGAACATGGCTTGGAGACAGAAGGCAGATTTACTATAACTAATGGGTTTTTTGTGTGGTCCATATTACAAGCAAACATAAAAGAAAAAGAAAATATCATCAAAAGTATGGATAAAAATTCTCTGAATTATTCAGAATTTTTATCCATAGATATCTTACATGATAAAATATACAGTCATTAGGGTCACCACAAAACTTGGAGATAGGAGGTGTTTCTAGGAGTGACCTAAACAGGATTGGAAGGTTGCCTAAGGCATCAAGTGACATTTTATCAAACATTGCATGGGTATCATCAGTTATCGTGTAATGATCATGTAGCCTAGCTTTCTAGGTCTTCCATCATCTTGGCCTCTGAAACTAGCAGGTCAAATACAAAGGTCATTGACTCAGATGTATAGAAGTTTTAGGTTAATTTGAATTGATATATATCTGTTCTAATTCAGCCAATTTCTTCTATCAAATACCTGTCATTACTCAGCCTTAAATTCTACGTATTTAAGGAGACTACGTATCTGGGGCTTAGTGTGACTACGTATCTGGGGCTCAGTGTGACTACATATCTGGGGCTCAGTGTGACTACGTATCTGGGCTCAGTCTGACAACGTATCTGGGGCTCAGTGTGACATCATATCTGGGGATCAGTCAGACTACGTATCTTGGGCTCAGTGTGACTACGTATCTGGGGCTCAGTGTGACTACGTATCTGGGGCTCAGTGTGACTACATATCTGGGGCCCAGTGTGACTAAGTATCTTGGGCTCAGTGTGACTACATATCTGGGGCTCAGTGTGACTACATATCTGGGGCTCAGTGTGACTACGTATCTAGGCTCAGTGTGACTACATATCTGGGGCTCAGTGTGACTACATATCTGGGCTCAGTGTGACTACATATCTGGGGCTCAGTCAGACTACGTATCTGGGGCTCAGTGTGACTACATATCTGGGGCTCAGTGTGACTACATATCTGGGGCTCAGTGTGACTACGTATCTGGGGCTCAGTGTGACTACGTATCTGGGGCTCAGTGTGACTACGTATCTGGGGCTTAGTGTGACTACGTATCTGGGGCTCAGTGTGACTACATATCTGGGGCTCAGTGTGACTACGTATCTGGGGCTCCGTCAGACTACATATCTGGGGCTAAGTGTGACTACGTATCTGGTGCTCAGTGTGACTACATATCTGGGGCTCAGTGTGACTACATATCTGGGGCTCAGTGTGACTACATATCTGGGCTCAGTGTGACTACATATCTGGGGCTCAGTCAGACTACGTATCTGGGGCTCAGTGTGACTACATATCTGGGGCTCAGTGTGACTACATATCTGGGGCTCAGTGTGACTACGTATCTGGGGCTCAGTGTGACTACGTATCTGGGGCTCAGTGTGACTACGTATCTGGGGCTTAGTGTGACTACGTATCTGGGGCTCAGTGTGACTACATATCTGGGGCTCAGTGTGACTACATATCTGGGGCTCAGTGTGACTACATATCTGGTGCTCAGTGTGACTACATATCTGGTGCTTAGTGTGACTACATATCTGGGGCTCAGTGTGACTACATATCTGGGGCTCAGTGTGACTACATATCTGGGGCTCAGTGTGACTATGTATCTGGGGCTCAGTGTGACTACATATCTGGTGCTCAGTGTGACTACGTATCTGGGGCTCAGTGTGACAACATATCTGGTGCTAAGTGTGACTACATATCTGGTGCTTAGTGTGACTACATATCTGGGGCTCAGTGTGACTACATATCTGGGGCTCAGTGTGACTACATATCTGGGGCTCAGTGTGACTACGTATCTGGTGCTCAGTGTGACTACATATCTTGGGCTCAGTGTGACTACGTATCTGGTGCTTAGTGTGACTAAGTATCTGGGGCTCAGTGTGACTACGTATCTGGGGCTCAGTGTGACTACATATCTGGGGCTCAGTGTGACTACGTATCTGGGGCTCAGTGTGACTACATATCTGGGGCTCAGTGTGACTACATATCTGGTGCTCAGTGTGACTACGTATCTGGGGCTCAGTGTGACTACGTATCTGGGGCTCAGTGTGACTACGTATCTGGGGCTCAGTGTGACTACGTATCTGGGGTTCAGTGTGACTATGTATCTGGGGCTCAGTGTGACTATGTATCTGGGGCTCAGTGTGACTACGTATCTGGGGCTCAGTGTGACTACGTATCTGGGGCACAGTGTGACTATGTATCTGGGGCTCAGTGTGACTACATATCTGGGGCTCAGTGTGACTACATATCTGGGGCTCAGTGTGACTACGTATCTGGGGCTCAGTGTGACTACATATCTGGGGCTCAGTGTGACTACATATCTGGAGCTCAGTGTGACTACGTATCTGGGGCTCAGTGTGACTACGTATCTGGGGCTCAATCCAACATACATTCTATGAGTTTAGGGTAAGGTAACTTGTAATCTTTGATCACTTACTATATTTCATATGAGAAAACCCACAGCCTCTTCATGTTGCATTGACCTTTCCACCTCGAGGAGAAATCCAACATTTACCATTGTCTGAAGAGTCGTTACGGCACGTGTCAGTAAAATGTCAGACATTTCGATTGATACACCAACCTTTGGAGGGAGAAAACAACAGATATTAAAAAGTGCTACCAGCTCAGCTTGATTAGATATTTGAGTCCGATTTGTTCCTTTTTCAACGTGACTTGATATTTGAGTCGTTTTCTCTAAGTAGATTGTACTTTAGTTCTCCTATTTTATTGTAGATCAGAATGTCACATTATGATTAATATGTCATAAAAAGTCAAAGTAAGCCGTTATGGAAAGTGTGGGGGATCACCAGTCATAACATATTGTGTGACCTCCGATTTCATTCTTTTACATAACTAGACCAGATTGAACTTTTTTGGTCCCAACAAAGCAGTAATGGGAGACCTATATAATCAGCGCACCTTTACTTTGGAGATAGATATTTATGAGGAATATGAGTTGGATTTATGTTCCTCATGAATCGTGTCGGTGAATTAAATTAATTATCAGCACGCCATATAAAGATAATCTGACCGTGATGCCGTAAAGATACCTGTTAGCAATATTTCAAAGGATTTACCTCTATCTGGTTTCGTATCGGAATTGAGACGTTTGCGATAATGCTTCTGTATTGTTCTAAATTTTATGGCATGATGAAATAATCTGATGTTCCACGGAGAGTGCTGCCGATTCCATAGAAAGGAAGTCAGGTCCATATCCTATTTTCATTTACCATGCAACCATCCTTTAATGCGGGACTTTGTTTCCGAACACGGAACAGGTTCCTGACTAATCATATACTTCCTGGACCCAGTGGTCGTGTTCAATAGGGAGGCTTAATTAGGAAATTTATGTACACTACAAAACACGGCACTTTCCTGTGTACCTGACAAGGTCTCGTGCAGCGTGCTGTACGAGGGAATAGGGAACACGAACACATTCAGGATTCAGATGTTCCCGTTTTTATTGGACCAATGAGAAGCGAGACTTAGCTACCTGTACAGGTGACTTTGCATGTTGTTCATCGGAGTGCGTGCACGAATTTGTTATCATGCGATGATCAGTATATGGGAAGGACAGGATAATCAGACATACCAGCATTAGGCATTCTCCGCTCCAGATGTACATCATCCTGTAGAAAATGTAGGATTTGTTTGTTAAACTTTTCTCATGGGTAATTCTTTCATGAAGGCTGTTGATTGGGGTGTGGAGTATTAAGCCACTGCACACTGATGTGTAATGCTACTTAGAGGTTAGGGTGGGGGTGGGGAGATGCTTGTCAACCTTTGTTGAGTAGAGTTTAAAATGCAACTTGAGATCATGAGATCGTTTTACCTGATTATTAAAAAGCAAAAAATGTAACAATGTTTTAAACCTAGTCTAATTATATTGGTGTCATATGACATGTGTCCATAGAGGCTGTTGTCATATGACATGTGTCCATAGAGGCTTGTGTCATATGACATGTGTCCATAGAGGTTGGTGTCATATAACATATGTCCATAGAGGTTGGTGTCATATGCCACCATATGTCCATAGATATTGCTGTATTATGACATTATATATATAGGTGTCCATACAGGCTTGCTTGTGTATGGTGGCATTAGGTATGTGTCCATATTGTGAAGTATCACATATGTCCATAGAGACTTTGATATATGATGTAATGTGACCATGGAACCAGATGTAATATACATTATATGTCTATGGATGATTTTGCTATACCATGTCATGTGTCCATAGAGGCTGGTGTTAGTATGACATTATGGCTGTGTATTGTGTAATATCATTGGCCATACACGTTTTTTCTTCATATGTTTAAAAATTCAGGAATGTTACAAATGTTAAAAAACTATGAATTCATTATTTTTGAATATTTTGCTAAATTTGAAATGAATATAAAGTGCATTTTGAGAAATACTGACAATAAAAAGCATCTCTTGTTTGAGTTATTTTTGATGACATTGTTTTAATTGTCTGGGAATTTAATTGTATTGGTCATATAATGTCAGTGGAGTTAGGAAACAAATCTGCCTGTCAGATTTTATAATGATCAATACATTTTACATTGGATGGATATGGTTTTGATTTTGTTTGCTCTCAAATCTGAAGCAATTAAATCCTGATAAAAAAATAATGAAATTTCTCTTGGTGGTATTCGTATCCATCATTCTCCTAGATTTTGCGGGATTAGTTCTATAATTAAACGCGGAATCATCGACTACAGCTGGAGGAACATCAGATGTGCAAAACGGCAAAAGGATGTCGTGAATGATAGTAAGCTGTCGTGCAACACGAGAGAATTAAAATACGATAACGGTTTTTGCACAACAATCAAAATCAATCACTCTAGATGAATGACAGAGTTCAAAACCAAATGTAATCCGATCAGAAATTAAAAGGTTTTTTGTGAGATCTTTCAATTTACGAAATGAAGCTCTGTACAGTTTGCATGTTAAAATCACAATCTTCCAGTGTCCCATCTTTTGTAGAATTTTTAGCGATGGTCTGTCGATTGCTCTTTATTGTTAGCAAAGACAAATGTTAAAAGAATTTGTTCTCCTTTTTAAAGGGTCAAAGATTTGGGGAACAATTCCATGATATATAGATGTGGGTTTGGATAAATTGTAAATATTATTCCAAAATGCAGACTTGAGGGCATGGATACAAAAAATGCTTCAATGAATTAAACCAATAATGCATTCTTTTAATCGTGTAAAATTAATGCACGTCCAAGGTTTTGCGACACAATCTTCGATACATTTAGTAATCACGCCTTTGTACTTTCAACACTCCTCACTTTGATTTGTCACCGTTCTCTCACTGGATCAAGACATCTAACAATAAATTCCTGATTTTTGTCCCTGAGCAGGACAACACGTGGGAATCTCTCCTACAGGATGAAACAGAAGCTGAGGATGAGCTTAATGTTATTTACTCCGTTACCAGATACATTGTACTTTCATCCCCCCCCCCCCCCTAATCTAGTCGTTTATCTCACTGATCACGACTAATAGAAAATAAGTGCTCAGCAGGTGACAGGGTTTACGTTTCGTTTGATTTCTGTTTATTAAATTGACCCGAGGGAAGAAGGCGGGGCAGAAATTGAAAAAGAAATGTTTAACTTGATGTTAGCACCCAATAAGGAAATAGAAAATGTCATTATAAGCAATTAGTTGGGCTGAGCGTGGAGGAGTTCGTGAATGAGACTACCTACGTGTAGTAGGGCCTGGCCATAAGTATGTAGTGGAGTGTGGCTCAGCGCCTCACAAGACTCTCATTGGTTGGATAGAAGATACGGAGATGTGTACAGCTATCAGCTCACACTACCGAGATGTTATTATGAGGCGGGACAGAATACCCACACAGTAGTTTTCCTGCTCTCTTCCTATCAGACTTGTTGTTATGGATTTTACTTCAGCACCTGACGTGTATATACTTACAACAGCTACTACTACTACTACTACTAGGCCAGAAAGGTAAACTACCTATACACAGCAGTGTGTGAGCTCGTTAAGGTGTATCACAGGTACATTGTTATCGGATGTGTACTGTAATTAAAGTAACGTTACCATTCACACTGTAACCTGTCTGCCTCCCGATATCTTAGGAAATACGATTACAGGTAAATATCTTATCCTATAAAGTGTGGTGATAGATTTACCTGTTGTCTCCGGGATGTTTTTATCTTGTGTAACCAGACAATTCTGACCATGTGTTTTACAATTTGGGATTAATATTTATACTTTTACAGTATTTTAACGACTTGTACCCACAGGTAAGTGTCCCTGACCAAGGCTATAGAATCTACTCTAACAGATAAATGTGTGATTGATATGATAATAGTTTTTACTTTGTCGATGCAGTCGTTACAAAAGTCGTACTCGTAATTTAGTTTCTTTTTTACAACTGACGAGCTTAAAAACATCTATATGATAAAATATACCAGGTGTAACATTGTACATTATAAAAAACATCTGTATATTCAGATAAAGATATTCAGAGACTATCTATTAGGGAAAGAAAACAAACTATTCAATATTACATTATATAGCCAGTAAAACACCCAGGTTTATACCATTTGTAAGAATATACTTTTAACAGTTAAAAATGAATTTTAGACGAAAGTTGATTTTGGCCATTAATTACAATGTACGTGGTTTATGATTATTAATGAAAATTTTACTTTTTATGGGTATTTTAGATGTATTTCTTAACTCTCAGAATCTCAGCATTACAAATAGAACTAATATATGAAAAACTATCAAAAATATCTTTTAAATTAAGTTATATCTATTAATACTATAGAAATATTTCTTTTCAAAATAATTGTTTTAAATATGAAGAAAAAAGGATAAAAAAATGTGTCCATGTGTATGTTATTTCAGCATGAAATAAAAAGCTATAAAACTGCTCCAGTTTTGTTGTCAAAAATCTTAGGTATTAGGTTGCAAAATTACTTACGTATTCAGTTCATACGTCCTATGTAATTTCAGAATTGTTTTGAAAGAAGTGGATATTTAACACTTTTTTCAAAACTGTTATTTGATGCATCAAGAGAATGATGTGTGAATTGTATAGATTTGTAGACATGTACATCAGTCAATTGAAGCTATAGTTAAAAAAATTGTACAAACTACTTAGGTTTGTGTGTGTAACATAATCGTGAGTTATAGGTGCCCCGACAAAAGTCCTTAATAGATAATTATGTAATACAGATAAAGAAGATATGGAGCAAGGTGGCCACCTGGCTATAGTGACTTTATCAATAGTTACCTGTATATTGTGGCCACCTGGCTATAATGACTACCTGTATATTGTGGCCACCTGGCTATAATGACTATCAATAGTTACCTGTGTATTGGGGTCACCTGGCTATAGTGACTTTATCAATAGTTAACTGTATATTGTGGCCACCTGGCTATATAGCAACTTTATCAATAGTTACCTGTATATTGTGGCCACCTGGCTATACCAACTTTATCAATAGCTACCTGTTTGTTGTGGCCACCTGGCTATAGCAACTTTATCAATAGTTACCTGTGTATTTTGGCCACCTGGCCGAAGTGTTTATCAATATTTACCTGTGTATTGTGGCCACCTGGCTATAGTGACTTTATCAATAGTTACCTGTGTATTTTGTCCACCTTGCCACAGTGTTTATCAATAGTTACCTGTATATTGTGATCACCAGGTTATAATGACTATCAATAGTTACCTGTATATTGTGGCCACCTGGCTATAGTGACTTTATCAATAGTTACCTGTGTATTGTGGCAACCTTGCTATAGTGACTTTATCAATAGTTACCTGTATATTGTGGCCACCTGGCTATAATGACTATCAATAGTTACCTGTATATTGTGGCCACCTGGCTATAGTGACTTAATCAATAGTTACCTGTATATTGTGGCCACCTGGCTATAGCAACTTTATCAATAGTTACCTGTATATTGTGGCCACCTGGCTATAATGACTATCAATAGTTATCTGTGTATTGTGGCCACCTGGCTATAGTGACTTTATCAATAGTTACCTGTGTATTGTGGCCACCTGGCCAGTGATTATCAATATTTACCTGTATGTTGTGGCCACCTGGCTATAGCGACTGTCAATAGCTACCTGTATATTGTAATCACCTTGCTACAATAAAGGTATCAGTTATGATTTGTCTGTAGGGGTCACCTGGCTATCATAGTGGCTGTTTTCAGATTTGATAGTCAGTAGTTCTTACTTACTCAGATCAATAATGATATCATATATTGCATTTCTCATTGAGAGCGAGACATTAATTCAATCCATTAACATATGAATAGATCCTAAAACTGATAAAGTATTTCTCCTTATTCAAAATATACAGTACTAAGGCAGGGTCATTGACCAGGGAGCAGTGGCCACAGAAACCACCCCTAGTAAAACCATTCCTGTTTCATTCTGTTTGACATGATGTGATAGGACAGCTCCGTATTTTTTGGCACGGTGGTTGGAGCATGCTTCAGATTTAAAAACAACTGCCAGAGAATGTCCCTGAAATATAGCCCAGTTTCTCGACAGACAACAAGAGGCAAACTTTCAGAACAAGATCGCAATCATTGATAGTTTCTTGTTCCCTGTCTATCTAAAATGACATGCCGTCTAGGATCAGGTGATAGCAGGTTTATAAGAAAAGCACTTCCGTAAACATCTATCTGTTGACGAGGACTAGTGACCGGTGCAAATACGAGCCATTGATTGAGCCGAGGGCTATGGTTCAGGTCCAGATGTAGTCAGTTTCTTCTTCACTAAATGATGTAAATTAGTTCTGATGTCAATCCTTGTCACTTGGTAATTGGATCAGCATGGTGTGTGTTGTAATTTACACAAATAATGTGTACGAAGGTCAGGAAGGTAGAGACATCGTAAGCCATTGCCGTCCTTAGTTTTGTCAGGTGTTAAAAAAAAAACATTGTTGATGAAGTTACTGGCATTTTCTCTATATTTATTGAAAGTGGGCCTTTATTAGGAGTTAGAATATTTAGAATTTAGTTCAACTTGTGCTACAAGAAAGTACTGTCGCAATAAATACCATTTTTGGTAACGTAGAGTTTGTAGACTCCTTGCCTTATAATTAAGATGTCTGGAGATAAAATGTTTTCGGCAGAGGTGTTTTTATGAAAAACTAAATCAAGATAAACAAATTTATTTTTTACTTTAAATCATTGCTTTAATATTGGGGGAGCAACTTCGAGTCAGAATACCGCCAAATGTATTGGCTCTCGGGCATGCTCAACTGTATTTCATACAGGACCGAGACCTATTATTTATCAGTGGACGTGGATCTGATGTGACTGTCAGCCGTCACTGGGTTACACTGGTCGTGACAAAACACATGAATATGTCTACAGAATCCAGGCTAAATTTATATTCATAAAACTATCCACTGCAAATAGAACTTGGTAGACCTTAAAGACTTTCCGTTAATATCCATTTCAAAGCATTTGGTTCAAATTCAAACGAGGGCTCACTTTGGGTATTTGACATTCATTAAAAGCATTATACACTTATCAAACATTAGATCATATCCTGTTTCAATGAGATTTGCCGTCAAGCTTGCTTACGATCAGAGAGATACAGTGAAGTATACCAGGGGTGTTCTTCACTCATGCTGGCAGTTACAGCTCATTAAAGCAGGAAATATATGCAGTATTACTTTTAATGATGGTATTTCGCCATGATCACTTTCATATCTACATAAATAATACCAAAGGACCTTTGGCTACCATTATGAAAAATTTTTGTTTTGTTTTTTTTTTTCAGAAAAAAATATTTCTGTTGCTTTATTTATCAGGATTAAAATCCAAATATCATAAATTTGGTCTCGGTTTTGGAAAGTATCGCGAATATTGTTTCATAGAATTTAACACATGAGCTTTAATTTTGTATGTCTAATTGTGTAATTTGAAAACCTTATCTGTGATCAGTCATTCTACACCTATAGAATTATCGCATAATTATTGTTGTCCGAAAGTACACTGATAGATTTACGTGCATTGTTTAGAAAAATATTGTAGAACTCAATGACCGTCAAGTCTATAATCTGTATAAGCTTGAATTAAATTCACTAAAATAACTGTGGGACTTAACTTTACGGTGATTGCCTTCGTGAGATCAAGTTGTTTATAGTTGAAGGTGTCGGGAGTTACCGATGGGAGGATTATCCTAAACGCCTTAAAGTGTCAAATCCACGATCTCTAGCACCTGTTAAATCTCGAGAACAATGTTTGAAAATGTAATTTCAGCTATAAGTGTTGTTTGATAAGAAATCTTTCAAGCCCAGTCTCTTAAAACCACTTCAGACTTGAACTAAAATAAGTGTTTTGATCATTCAACCTATTATGTTATTTTACTGTCAATGACTTTGAATGTTTTAATCTACCTTAACATATATTACCGTTTAAGATCCAATTTATTAAAAAAAATCTTCAAAGAACTATTAACTTCTGTATATTGATAATGAAAGATTTTGAATTAAAGTTGTAACGTAACACACCTTGTTAAGTGTTAATAACTCGGAGACACAATTGTAACAGAGGAATTTGGTATTGATCCTGTACATGTTAGTGAGCACACTTGTTTTAATGATCTGGCTGACACAGGTCACTGGCTGTTAATGATCTGGCTGACATAGGTCACTGACCTCTTCACTTATGTTGAGAACACTCAGCTGCTGCAGGATGACCAGTAGCAATTAGTACTGACTGTACTGGCCGTGTGTGGGCTTTCTGTGTTGTAACATTGCTGTAGATACAATGTGCTTTAGGTTACAAAACGGAGACTTAAAGTGACTCAGTTCGTTAGATATTTTGAATTACCTTGTATGATCACGTGCATTTGGTGGTCAGGTGCTGCATTCAGAATAATCCACTTGTATTTCACCATGGTGGCCGGGGTTTGATTTCCTGATAAGATACAAGCTAAAAGAATTTTTGGTTTTTTTTTTGTCATGTTATAACTATTATCACATAACTAACTCGTTCATTCATGTCATACGGCCATTTAATAAATATGGTATTACACACATGTAATAACACTATTGTGACGTCATAAACAAATGACGTCTTTATGACGTCTTTATGACGTCATATGATTGTCCTGGTAGAGAAAATTGTTCCGTCAAAGAAGAAATTTGCCTTTCTTATAGAGAATGAATATAAGAGTTTTGGTATATTTCTTATAAATATAATTTATGTGATAAATAGAATCTTACACTTGTGTCAATGTAATATGGAATTAATTAAACTCGTTAAATAATTTAATATGTCACTCGCCTAAAGGCTTCAATGTGACATATTGAATTATTGAACTCGTTTAATAAATTCCATATTATGTCGACACTCGTGTAAAATCCTCTATATAGTAGCTCAGTAGAGTTATTTCTACGATGGACAAAATTAAAATCAGCAATGTTTGGACATGAAAAGGTATGGGATCACCTCCCTGACCATGTTGGGTATTCTCCAGGTACTCCAGTTTCCCGTCACATCAAGACCTACACATGCTTACATTATGGCTAACAACAGTGATTAATATTACTCATAAAAAGTTGTGTAATAATTTTTGTAAAATAAAAAAGTTCATATCTATATCCGTTGAAATTGATTTATCAAAAAATTTTGACTTGAGGGTTGATTTGAGGGTGTTGAATCAATTCAGTAAATTTAAGACTCGTGATCATCACAGCAATAAATATTCTATCAGTATAACAAAAGTAAAACATGTTTATAACGAGTATCTGGGGACCAAGGAAATTAGTTTGTTGTAAGCATAGTTATTTATAGCACACAGATGATAGGGCGCATGGCGGAAATGAAAACCACTACGTTATAACAATGAATTTGTTGTAAGCGTGTTCTTTATAAATGTGTTTTACTGTAGTCAGAAACTGGACTTGTTAGATGATGACCTTGTATAGGCTATTACCATGCAATCACTCTATTCTTAAGAAAAGCTTAAGTTTTCCAGTGGTAGCCGTCAAGAACGTGTAAATCAGTAACGTGTCGAGTTTAACACACGGAATTGTTATTTTTACCCAAGTCAGGATAACCTCAAAAATTCCAATAAATCCTTGAAGACAACCATCGATCCAATCATAGATGGTGATGTTCTTGGCACGTTGACTGCAAAACGGCCCCATTTGTCCCGGTCTTTAATACGACACGGAGTTCTGGGAGGGCGTTCATCAGTATTGACTCCAATATAATTAGGTCATTTAAGCGAGAAACCGGCAGAAATTTACATTTTATGGGCTCTGCTGGTAAAACTGATTGAATTTCCCCAGTCGATTTTGTACATTATGGAATAAAACGAATTTCCAGGATTTCAGGAACTGTCCATATGGGTACAATTGATGATCCAGGGAGAATCGGAGCTGTGTCTATGATACCCACAAAAACTCAGTAATATTATGGGAATTTTTCAATGCCAAAAGGAATTTTTCAACAACAAAAATGAATTCTACTGTGCATTTTCTTCATGACTTGCTGCATGTTTTCATGGTTTTTCTGATAATTTGAAAATCAATTATCAATATGTTCTTTAACAGGAACTGTAGAATTATTGCCTGGACATTTTGTGGTTTAAGAGACGTGACCCAAGCAATAGCACTACATTATATTACCTCCAGCCTCTCTTTAATATGTTAATTGCGAGTGTGGGTAATTAGATAGAAAACTGTCACACGGCTTGCCTTTCCTACTGGTAGAAATGCACCTCCAGTATCAGAGAGGTACTGTCCAGTACCACATGACGGCGTATAAACGTGTAAATTGGTCCTGCTTGGGCAATTTGTCTGCGTTTGCGAGAGTGGCAGGTACATGTGGCCAATCGTTGGTACTGTAACATACCATCATTATATTGTTTTAACGTGATGTATTGGTTTGTGGCACGAGCTATTGGTACGGGACGTCTACATTACGACCGTAACCTTGTGGTGTATTGACATAACAAATTGACACACACAGGGGAAGTCTCAATTTCTCACACATGTAGTAATGGAAGTTTATTGGTATATCAGAAGTTATATTAGAAAACTGCAAAGGTTATAAAAAATCACCAAATAAGACAAATGAGTTGTTTCCTGTTCCTCCTCTAGGCACTCGTTCATAGTCACCCTCTTTCCGACCCCTTTTCGCAGCCTTCATTTGTAACCACGGGTGCTACTCCCTCTTCCTAACCCTCGTAACACCTCTTTTAACCCCTATTTACCACCCTCATTTGTAACCCAACTCAAACAGTACAGCTCCCTTTCCCTAACCCCATTTACCAACCTTGTTTATAACGCAAATGTTCAGGTCTCCCTGTTAATAACCCTATTCACCACCCTCATTTATAACCCACCTGTATACCTCCTTATGTCAACCCCCGATTATCCCCCCTTTCTGTTAGCCCAATTTACCACCCTCATTTATAACCCAACTGTATACCTCCTTGTCAACCCCCCATTATCCACCCTTTCTGTTAACCCCATTCACCACCTCATTTATAACCCAACTGTATACCTCCTTGTCAACCCCCCATTATCCACCCTTTCTGTTAGCCCAATTTACCACCCTCATTTATAACCCACCTGTATACCTCCTTGTCAACCCCCAATTATCCACCCTTTCTGTTAGCCCAATTTACCACCCTCATTTATAACCCAACTGTATGCCTCCTTGTCAACCCCCCATTATCCACCCTTTCTGTTAGCCCAATTTACCACCCTCATTTATAACCCAACTGTATACCTCCTTGTCAACCCCCCAATATCCACCCTTTCTGTTAGCCCAATATACCATCCTCATTTATAACCCAACTGTATACCTCCTTGTCAACCCCCCATTATCCACCCTTTCTGTTAGCCCAATATACCACCCTCATTTATAACCCACCTGTATTCCTCCTTGTCAACCCCCCAATTATCCACCCTTTCTGTTAGCCCAATATACCACCCTCATTTATAACCCACCTGTATACCTCCTTGTCAATCCCCCCTTTATCCACCCTTTCTGTTAGCCCAATATACCACCCTCATTAATAACCCCACTACTGGGGTGGTATGTACCTCCCTCTCACTAAACCTGCTATCTGCCCTCCCTGTTAGCCCAATTTACCACCCTTTTTTAATTGTAACCTGTGTACACCCTCCTTTTCTGACCCTGACACCTCTTCATCTGTCCTTCCCTTAGCTTTTTCTCCCTTATGTTTTTGTTCTATGTTTTTGCACTCCTTCCTTTTTTAGCTCACCTGGTCCAAAGGACCAAGGTGAGCTTATGCCATACCGTGGCGTCCGTCCGTCCGTCGTCCGTCCGTCCGTTCGTCCGTCAACAATTGACTTCTTCTTCATGACCACTGATCAGAATTGAACTAAATTTGGTAGGAAGCATCCCTGTGTGGCTGGGATTCAAATTTATACAAATGATGGGTCTGACCCCCCAGGGACCTGAGAGGCGGGGCCAAAAGGGGTCCATTTGGCAATATTGATATAAATGACTTCTTCTTTGGAACTAAGCAATGTATGGCATTTATATTTCAGTGGTAGCATCCCTAGGTGGCTGGGATTCAAATTTATACAAATGATGGGTCTGACCCCCCCGGGGCCTGACGGGCGGGGCCAAAAGTGTCTATTTGGCAATATTGATATTAACGAGTTCTTCTCTGGAACTAAGCAATGTATGGCATTTATAT
The DNA here is from genome assembly GCA_947623455.1 of Mimachlamys varia. NCBI lineage: Eukaryota > Metazoa > Mollusca > Bivalvia > Pectinida > Pectinidae > Mimachlamys > Mimachlamys varia. The sequence goes on from OX392534.1 coordinate 37,849,743, forward strand.
TAGGTGGCTGGGATTCAAATTTATACAAATGATGGGGCTGACCCCCCAGGGGCCTGAGGGGCGGGGCCAAAAGTGTCTAATTGGCAATTTTGATATTAACGACTTCTTCTCTTGAACTAAGCAATGTATGGCATTTATATTTCAGTGGTAGCATCCCTAGGTGGCTGGGATTCAAATTTATACAAATGATGGGGCTGACCCCCCAGGGGCCTGAGGGGTGGGGCCAAACGTGTCTAATTGGCAATATTGATATTAACGACTTCTTCTCTGGAACTAAGCAATGTATGGCATTTATATTTCAGTGGTAGCATCCCTAGGTGGCTGGGATTCAAATTTATACAAATGATAAGGCTGACCCCCCAGGGGCCTGAGGGGCGGGGCTAAAAGTGTCTAATTGGCAATATTGATATTAACGACTTCTTCTCTGGAACTAAGCAATGTATGGCATTTATATTTCAGTGGTAGCATCCCTAGGTGGCTGGGATTCAAATTTATACAAATGATGGGGCTGACCCCCTAGGGGCCTGAGGGGCGGGGCCAAAAGTGTCTATTTGGCTATATTGATGCTGCACTGAACGCATTTCATGGATTAATGCCCTATTTGCCAAAAAACCTAACATTTTTAGAATTACAACAAAAGCAATTTACATGTACCCATCAAAAATGCTTATGATATATTGACATAACAAGAAGGGCCACACATACACTTATGAGTCATTCTTGTTTCATATCACACGAAACCAGGTGAGCGATACAGGCCCTCTGGGCCTCTTGTTTGTTTAACTTTTTCTGTATTCATAATGTCTAGGGAAATTTGAATTGAGTATAGAAAGTGTAAATACCATAATAGTATTACTGTATCTACAGCATTTACAACATTATATACAAGAAGATTGTTGTTGAAATTTTAGGCCCAATCAAATGTGAGGACAAACTGTTATGTCATCATAAAGAAATGTAAAGTGCACGTCCTGATGAATCTCATATTGTCTAGATTTCATTTTCTGTCACGGTGGCGCTTTCGAAAAGAAGAAAAAAAAAATGGAATAAAGGTTTAATCTGAAGAGGGAAGGCCAGTGACTCCGAGGTTTTGTCAAAGAATAATAACAAACATCTTGGAGATCCGGAAATCACTCAGTTCCAGATTGAAGCTTGATGAATATTCATGTGTCGGTAGGGTAGCGGAAATTTTCTGTCTACTTCACACACAGAAAGTTCCATTTTCGTTTTTTTTTTTTTTTCAAAGCAATGACATGGGGAGAGCTAGACGTTATTATGCAATATAATCACAATTTCTTTATTTAGGTATTTGGAGGAATCTAAGCATTTATGAGAGCGATGGTTTTATATAGCTTGGGGATTGGTGTTGCGTAGCTTGATAAGCTTTTTAAAGCAAGTGTTCAAAATGGATGATCTTGTTTACAAGTTTCAGTGTAATTATTTGGAGATAGGGAGGGGTTGCATCAATTTCCTTTGATACAATTTTGGGAGGGAGGTGTTAATTATAGGAGAATGGGAATATTTATTGGGCTCTTTGATTAGGTAATAAAGATGTCACTAAATACTCTTTAATGCTTTTGAAAAAAAAAAGTACTCCAGAATTTCTTTTGAAAACCTCAAGACCTTAAAGTAAGTTCAGGTTTTGTGCTTCAATATTGATTTTCTATTGGAAACATTTTATCTGGATTTATAAGGAAGTTGTTGTGCACACTAAGTACCATTGAAATCAAAGCTGTATCACATTATGCTAGTCCATTATGTGCTTCATCATACAGAATAAAATATTTGTACAGATCAAAAAGACACAATACATAGAAGACAACTAAAAATTACATCTGTTCACTAAAAACTATGAGCAGGGATCAGTTTATATTATGGAATGTCATTAGCTTCTGGAATTTGATCAAAAAAAAACAACCCTCAATTTCATAATTATGTTTTAAATATATATGTTCTATCGTTTGAAATAGCTATCAGGGAGTAATTATTGAACAGCGCTTGTAACTGTTAGCCGTTCTGTTGGGAGCACTTATTGATTTATACTAATGTGTCATATTAAAAACACACAGTTTTGATTATAATACAAATTTATTCGTATGACATTCTGCAGATTAACTGTGACAGTAATTGAAAGAGTTATATTGATGTGGCAAATGCACACAAAACTCAGAAACAAATCAAATTATTTATAAGAGGTCTGTTCGGTTATACTAGGCCTATAACAGGTGAAAATCCTTTGTGGGTGGGCTCCAGTAAAATTGATATCCATTTTGATGGAGGCTGTTTTTGGAAATATTGATAACGTAATTAATATGTATTGATACATGGTTGGTTTAATTATGTTTAAAATGAAAGTAAAACACATCACCCGCATGTGATACCCATGTGACAGATGTCTGCATGAAATATCTCATTTTCGATTCTGATACTTTTGTCGTTTTCAATATTGATACTTTTGTCGTTTGCGATACTGATACTTATGTCGTTTTCTATACTGATATTTTTGTCATTTTCTATACTGATACTTTTGTCGTTTTTGATACTGATACTTTTGTCATTTGCGATACTGAGACTTTTGTCGTTTTCGACACTGATACTTTTGTCGTTTTCTATACTGATATTTTTGTCATTTTCAATACTGATATTTTTGTCATTTTCTATACTGATACTTTTGTCGTTTTCTATACTGATACTTTTGTCGTTTTCTATACTGATACTTTTGTCATTTTCTATACAGATACTTTTGTTGTTTTCTATACAGATACTTTTGTTGTTTTCTATACTGATACTTTTGTCTTTTTCAGTACTGATACTTTTGTCGTTTTCGATATTGATACTTTGGCGTTTTCTATACTGATACTTTTTGTTGTTTTCGATACTGATACTTTTGTCGTTTTCGATACTGATACTTTTGTCGTTTTCAATACTGATATTTTTGTCGTTTTCGATACTGATACTTTTGTCGTTTTCAATACTGATATTTTTGTCGTTTTCGATACTGATACTTTTGTCATTTTTCGATACTGATACTTTTGTCGTTTTCTATACTGATACTTTTGTCGTTTTCAATACTGATATTTTTGTCATTTTCTATACTGATACCTTTGTCGTTTTCTATACTGATACTTTTGTCATTTTCAATACTGATATTTTTGTCGTTTTCGATACTGATACTTTTCACGTTTTCGATACTGATACTTTTGTCGTTTTCTATACTGATACTTTTGTTGTTTTCAGTACTGATACTTTTGTCGTTTTCAATATTGATACTTTTGTCGTTTTCTATACTGATACTTTTTGTTGTTTTCGATACTGATACTTTTGTCGTTTTCTATACTGATACTTTTGTCGTTTTCAATACTGATATTTTTGTCATTTTCGATACTGATACTTTTGTCGTTTTCTATACTGATACTTTTGTCGTTTTCTATACTGATACTTTTGTTGTTTTCTATACTGATATTTTTGTCATTTTCTATACTGATACTTTTGTCGTTTTCAATACTGATACTTTTGTCGTTTTCGATTCTGACACTTTTGTCGTTTTCGATACTGATACTTTTGTTGTTTTCGATACTGTTACTTTTGTCATTTCCGATACTGATACTTTTGTCGTTTTCAATACTGTTACTTTTGTTGTTTTCTATACTGATGCTTTTGCCGTTTTCAAAACTGATACTTTTTTCATTTGCAATACTGATACTTTTGTCGTTTTCTATTCTGATACTTTTGTTGTTTTCTATACAGATACTTTTGTTGTTTTCGATACTGATACTTTTGTTGTTTTCGATACTGACACTTTTGTCATTTGCGATACTGATACTTTTGTCGTTTTCAATACTGTTACTTTTGTTGTTTTCTATACTGATACTTTTTTCATTTGCAATACTGATACTTTTGTTGTTTTCTATTCTGATACTTTTGTTGTTTTCGATACTGTTATTTATGTCGTTTTCGATACTGTTACTTTTGTTGTTTTCGATACTGTTACTTTTGTCTTTTGCGATACTGATACTTTTGTCGTTTGCGATACTGTTACTTTTGTCTTTTTCGATACTGATACTTTTGTCGTTTGCGATACTGATACTTTTGTCGTTTTCGATACTGATACTTTTGTCGTTTTCGATACTGATACTTTTGTCGTTTTCAAAACTGATACTTTTGTCGTTTGCGATACTGATACTTTTGTCGTTTTCGATACTGTTACTTTTGCCTTTTGCGATACTGATACTTTCTTCATTTGCAATACTGATACTTTTGTCGTTTTCTATACTGATACTTTTGTCGTTTTCTATACTGATACTTATGTCATTTTCGAAACTGATACTTTTGTTGTTTGCGATACTGATCAGGTGGTATAATGATCACGTTTAGGTCTGGGTAGGGGTTAGTGTTAATGGCTAAGCAAGGAAACTGACCCTAATTGATATGTAGGGGGCTGGAATGGGAATGTCCAGATGTGAGAAGGTCACTGACCCACTGTCTGATCATACAGTACCAAGAGCTTATAATGGTCAAATTGACCAGTTAACACTTCATTCTTACAGACAAGGAAAATTCATGTTGCCATCTGTTCGGACACTTTCATCTCATAGTCATTCTGTTATCAGTTCCTAAATGAAACCATTTGACAATGTCTTGTCTCCTGAGTATCTTAGATACTTGTCTCCTGATTATCTTAGATACTTGTCCCCTGATTATCTTAGATACTTGTCCCCTGATTATCTTAGATACTTGTCCCCTGATTATCTTAGATACTTGTCCCCTGATTATCTTAGATACTTGTCCCCTGATTATCTTAGATACTTGTCTCCTGATTATCTTAGATACTTGTCTCCTGATTATCTTAGATACTTGTCCTCGATTATCTTAGATACTTGTCCCCTGATTATCTTAGATACTTGTCTCCTGATTATCTTAGATACTTGTCTCCTGATTATCTTAGATACTTGTCTCCTGATTATCTTAGATACTTGTCCCCTGATTATCTTAGATACTTGTCCCCTGATTATCTTAGATACTTGTCCCCTGATTATCTTAGATACCTGTCTCCTGATTATCTTAGATACTTGTCCCCTGATTATCTTAGATACTCATAAAGCCTTCAATACTTGCCATATAATACTTGTAACACTTGCATGCCTGCTTACCCACTGACACCAATAATATTTATTTCCCTGATACATTAAATGTTTGCCCATTGAAGCCTCTAATATTTATTTCCCTGGTACATTAAATGTTTGCCCACTGACACCAATAATATTTGTTTCCCTGATACATTAAATGTTTGCCCACCGATGCCTCTACCATTAAATGTTTGCCCACTGATGCCTCTAACATTAAATATTTGCCCACTGATGCCTCTAACATTAAATGTTTGCCCACTGATGCCTCTAACATTAAATGTTTGCCCACTGATGCCTCTACCATTAAATGTTTGCCAACCGATGCCTCTACCATTAAATGTTTGCCCACTGATGCCTCTACCATTAAATGTTTGCTTACTGATGCCTCTACCATTAAATGTTTGCCAACCGATGCCTCTACCATTAAATGTTTGCCCACTGATGCCTCTACCATTAAATGTTTGCTTACTGATATATGTCTCTAACATTAAATGTTTGCCCACTGATGCCTCTACCATTAAATGTTTGCCCACTGATGCCTCTACCATTAAATGTTTGCCCACTGATGCCTCTACCTTTAAATGTTTGCCCACTGATGCCTCTAACATTAAATGTTTGCCCACTGATGCCTCTACCATTAAATGTTTGCCAACCGATGCCTCTACCATTAAATGTTTGCCCACTGATGCCTCTAACATTAAATGTTTGCCCACTGATGCCTCTACCATTAAATGTTTGCCCACTGATGCCTCTACCATTAAATGTTTGCCCACTGATGGCTCTAATATAAAATGTTTGCCCACCGATGGCTCTACCATTAAATTTTTGCCCACCGATGCCTCTACCATTAAATGTTTGCCCACTGATGCCTCTACCATTAAATGTTTGCTTACTGATATATGTCTCTAACATTAAATGTTTGCCCACTGATGCCTCTACCATTAAATGTTTGCCCACTGATGCCTCTACCATTAAATGTTTGCCCACTGATGCCTCTACCATTAAATGTTTGCCCACTGATGCCTCTAACATTAAATGTTTGCCCACTGATGCCTCTACCATTAAATGTTTGCCAACCGATGCCTCTACCATTAAATGTTTGCCCACTGATGCCTCTAACATTAAATGTTTGCCCACTGATGCCTCTACCATTAAATGTTTGCCCACTGATGCCTCTACCATTAAATGTTTGCCCACTGATGGCTCTAATATAAAATGTTTGCCCACCGATGGCTCTACCATTAAATTTTTGCCCACCGATGCCTCTACCATTAAATGTTTGCCCACTGATGCCTCTAACATTAAATGTTTGCCCACTGATGCCTCTACCATTAAATGTTTGCCCACTGATGCCTCTACCATTAAATGTTTGCCCACTGATGGCTCTAATATAAAATGTTTGCCCACCGATGGCTCTAACATTAAATTTTTGCCCACTGATGCCTCTACCATTAAATGTTTGCCCACTGATGCCTCTACCATTAAATGTTTGCCCACTGATGGCTCTAATATAAAATGTTTGCCAACCGATGCCTCTACCATTAAATGTTTGCCCACTGATGCCTCTAACATTAAATGTTTGCCCACTGATGCCTCTACCATTAAATGTTTGCCCACTGATGCCTCTACCATTAAATGTTTGCCCACTGATGGCTCTAATATAAAATGTTTGCCCACCGATGGCTCTACCATTAAATTTTTGCCCACCGATGCCTCTACCATTAAATGTTTGCCCACTGATGCCTCTACCATTAAATGTTTGCTTACTGATATATGTCTCTAACATTAAATGTTTGCCCACTGATGCCTCTACCATTAAATGTTTGCCCACTGATGCCTCTACCATTAAATGTTTGCCCACTGATGCCTCTACCATTAAATGTTTGCCCACTGATGCCTCTAACATTAAATGTTTGCCCACTGATGCCTCTACCATTAAATGTTTGCCAACCGATGCCTCTACCATTAAATGTTTGCCCACTGATGCCTCTAACATTAAATGTTTGCCCACTGATGCCTCTACCATTAAATGTTTGCCCACTGATGGCTCTAATATAAAATGTTTGCCCACCGATGGCTCTACCATTAAATTTTTGCCCACCGATGCCTCTACCATTAAATGTTTGCCCACTGATGCCTCTAACATTAAATGTTTGCCCACTGATGCCTCTACCATTAAATGTTTGCCCACTGATGCCTCTACCATTAAATGTTTGCCCACTGATGGCTCTAATATAAAATGTTTGCCCACCGATGGCTCTAACATTAAATTTTTGCCCACTGATGCCTCTACCATTAAATGTTTGCCCACTGATGCCTCTACCATTAAATGTTTGCCCACTGATGGCTCTAATATAAAATGTTTGCCCACCGATGGCTCTACCATTAAATGTTTGCCCACTGATGCCTCTACCATTAAATGTTTGCCCACTGATGGCTCTAATATAAAATGTTTGCCCACCGATGGCTCTACCATTAAATTTTTGCCCACTGATGCCTCTAACATTAAATGTTTGCCCACTGATGCCTCTACCATTAAATGTTCGCCCACTGATTCCTCTAACATTAAATGTTTGCCCACTGATGCCTCTACCATTAAATGTTTGCCCACTGATGCCTCTACCATTAAATGTTTGCCCACTGATTCCTCTAACATTAAATGTTTGCCCACTGATGCCTCTACCATTAAATGTTTGCCCACTGATGCCTCTACCATTAAATGTTCGCCTACTGATGCCTCTACCATTAAATGTTCGCCTACTGATGCCTATAATGTTTTGCCCTGTTTCTACATTAGATGATTGCCTCCAGATACTATAATGTGTGTTGCTGTGTGTAAGCAGTTAGTGATGTACAAATTAAAGTGACACGGGTCAGTGACGTCTCTACACTGATTGATTTGGCAGGTCCACAGCTGCTTAAGTTGTATTTCCATCAACTGTGCTCTAAGGTTTTCAGGTCACGGCTTGGTCATACTCCCCAACATTTACCAGGGTATAATGAGGCACTCACTGACTGGAAGTATATTGGGCCCTGTGTACCTCCAGTCAGGTCAGCTTCTGTGGTGATAGTGTTGATGAAGAATGATCTTCCAGTTGATTTCATGATTAGGTCTAAACATGTCATCAGCTTAGCTCTCCGCTGTCCTTTCATCTGTCCGCCCTTCCATCCGTCTGTCAACTTTTACTTTAAAACACTTCCAGTCCTCTGACCAACTTTGTGGATTTTCGACTAAATTTGGCCTGGATCATCATTATATAAAAAGAACTACACTTTGAAAACAGAGTGTTTGTGGGTGTGGACCAATAAGGAGAGCATAGTGATAATAATAAATAATAATAAAAAATTCTTCTCCTTATTTAATTGCAGAATTGAAGAATTGAAAAAAAAAAATTGTCTATAGAATAGGGGACTGAATTTTGTATAAAATAAGGATTTGGCACCACTTGAGTACTGTAACATTACACTCAAGGTTTACTTTGAGAAACACAGCACATCACATTATTCGCCCCACTTCAAATTCGTTCCTAATCTGTTTTTGATTTTTTTTTTTTCTGAGTGTAAAATTGAATTTCCTAAAACATTATTTCAATGCATCAGGTGTGAAATTAAGAACACTAATCCCTGTGTTCACAGGTACAATGATTTAAATTACTTCAGTTCTGTTTGAAATTTCTGCCTTCATCATTAAAGGGCCAAAATAGCAAAAATGAAACGAGGGCAAATGTTTCCAGTTATGTAATAGCATTCTCATTCATCCATACACTTCATACCATTGGTAATTATCAATTAGGTCAGAAGTAGGGGTGGGCTTATTACCGAAACATGGGCTTATTGCCGGAGAAATACAGTAAGTTTCTATACACAGATCCAATAGCTAGGTATATATGATACTATATACACTAAATGACTGTTAACACTTCCTTACTGTAAAGTCTTCCTGTTGTGTCTGAAGACATATAAACAGGATATTACTGTCCTGTGATTCCTGACAAAGGAGGGTATCACATGTAGATAATATACAGATTGTAAGTATAGGTGATTCCCGACTAAGGATGGTATCACATGCAGATAATATACAGATTGTAAGTATCACATGTAGATAATATACAGATTGTAAGTATAGGTGATTCCCGACTAAGGATGGTATCACATGCAGATAATATACAGATTGTAAGTATCACATGTAGATAATATACAGATTGTAAGTATCACATGTAGATAATATACAGATTGTAAGTATCACATGTAGATAATATACAGATTGTAAGTATCACGTGTAGATAATATACAGATTGTAAGTATCACATGCAGATAATATACAGATTGTAAGTATCACATGTAGATAATATACAGATTGTAAGTACGTACCCTAATTTGGTAGCCTTTTATGGTGTTTTGTCTTCATTAATATTAGTCTAACGATCATCTTACAGATATACTCAATCTTTGGTGTATATAAGTCATAAAAAAATAATTAATATTTCCACACATTATGTAAAATAATAACCTGTGTGATGCTTTTACAAAGTACATAGAGTAACAGTTTGTATAAATATTCACTGATACAAAAAATACTTGTAATGAGTCCACCTACCGTATAATGAAGAACTCTCATATTGGTACAGAATGTGGTACTCGTGTATATAGGGAGCCAGGTCATATCTTCACTGTATACTGGTTAATTCAGAATTCACCAAATAATAATTTTGCATTTAACTTTTTATTGCTTGAAGCTGTTTAATGTATTGTCATTATAAAATTTTCTCTGTGGATATATTAACCTTAATCATACAGTGCGCTGAAAAATTCCTGGTACACATTAATTATACTCCTATATCCGATAGTTCTTCAGATATAACACTTACTCCACCCCCACCCCCCTACTCCCCTCCACCCCCACTTTTGGGCATAAAACAACGAAATTTTTACAAGAAAGAGTTTTTTTTTAAAATATGTTAATTAACAATTACGAATATTGACTTTTGCATATAGGAGGGTGGGTGTATTACTATAAGCATGAGTTCTTCATTCACATGGATACTTTATACCTGTTTCTAAGCAACGAACTCTTCTGTAAAGGAGGTAAATATCACAGTGAAGGAAGAAAGTAACATACACCTTTAACCACTTAGCGAATAGCTACCACACATTATGTAAGACTGTTGTCCTGGTGATGTAGCATTATGATCGGTAGAGTAATCAGATAAATACACTTATTTACGTCCGTGCGATATCAATTCTTACACGCCTGGTTCTCATCACATCTTTAAGAGTCATCTGCTGTCATAACCATATCACTCATTGAAAGTGTGCTATATAGATTGTCGTTTTCTCATTTAAATTGATGATTTGGTTGGCTGATGGAAAAAAATATTACAAAGATAGCCTACAAATGATTTCATTTTCAGAACCAAATTGAAAACAAAGAAGCCTTATTACCGTGTACAGTCTCCTAGCTGTAGAAATGTACCTAAAGAAAATCTGTTATAGGAAAAACAGATCGTGTTGATGGCTACCAACTGTTGTATCAGTTTGGGATTATGAACACAGGGTAATATTGAGTTGGCTATGTATAAAAGTACATCTAGATTACGCCATAGAAACAGACTAATAACAGCTTTACTGTGAAGTGGAAAAACTTGACACACTTCAGTCTTTTCACTGGTGCAAAAAGTTGACAGTGATCCGTATGAAGGGCATGGGCTACAATGTAGACTAGTTGGTCATTTTAGATCAAGATTTGTCTCGGTTTATTCGGGTTTGGTTACTGGTGCGGATAACGATAAATGTTATTGTATGCCCTGACCTAGTGTTGACAACCAATGATTTATTTCTGTTTCATACTTGTATCTTTGAAATCAATTTTGAAAAACTTGTTTTGCAAAAAAAGGTCATTTTATATTTGGCAATGTGTTTGCATTATGCGATAATATGGTATTTCTTATCAAAATATGATCCGTAAACCTTCTTTTTGAAACTTTTTCTTTCATATTTTTCAGAAATGAGTTCCTTTAAATGGCATGCCCATGCCAAATTTCAAAAGTCATATTGTCGCAACTTTAACAAACATTTATCATGGCTCAATTTGTATCTGGCGATGTAAAACGAAAAATCGGTGATCCAGTTCATGAGTTAGCTAACGCTATATGGAGGTCTGTGGGTGGTGTATTGATAATTGGCTGTGACTTGTATGGGGGACATTGATAGGCAGTATCGTCAACAATTCGGACAAATATCAGACAAACAAGACGTCGCAGCTGTCAGTAACAATTCGCAACTGTTCTACCCCCCCTTGTACATGATGTGTCGGGGAGGGGCTGAATGCCTTCTTAGATCATGGTGTACTGAATGCTCAGAAGTTGTGACATTAAATGCTTGTTGGATCCTGTCATGCCAATTCGTAAAGATTTGTACCACTTATTGAATGTTTTCTCACATGGACCAAAAACATATTTGTGATGTTTGGTGTGTGCAAGATTTCATGTGTTACGTTCTTCAATATTTAGTAATGTATTTTCAGCTTTACAATTGGCTGGTCTTGGGATAGCATTAGGTCATTTAATCCCGAGGAGCAATAGACTCTGTGATTCAACTCTTAATTGCAAATGTTGTTAAAAATTTTAATTTCTTGAGAAAATAAGTCAAAATTTGGGAAAATATCCTATATTTATATGTATAGACAAGCAAAGTCACAATTTTGAAAGAAAATGGGGGAGGGGGGGGAGAGAAAAACGGTCATATTTTAAATTTGAATTCAGGGAATTTGTTTTCTGTCATTGACGTTTGGCATCAGTTGTAAATTTGTAGTGTCTTTTTGCTGCATCAATGTTCGTGACATGTAACTTTGCAATCATTCAACAAAAGAATGATTTTTATAACACTTGCGAAATTAATTAAGTTTATTTTTTTGTATTTTTCAGAAGCCTTAAATGTGGGGACCTGCAATAAAAATGGATACTATATGCCGGAACAACATGTTGAAACAGAAATGAAAACAGAACAACCTGTTGAGACTGGAATATTTTATGATGGAACAACCTGTTAAAGCGGCTTTGATTAACAGCAATAACCTGCAGTTATATGCAGTATAAGACAAAGCTGTTCTGAAGGAAATTCTGGAAAAAAACAACCTGTATGCTTTCTTCATGTAAATGACAAGAGAAATTATAAAAAATAGGTTTTTCCATTGAAGTTATTTATGGAATATCTCACCAAAGACATCACTCAACTGTTGTCAACACAAAGAACAGTGACAGAGGAGCTTTTTTGTTGATCATCAGTAGAATATGATATTGACTGGCCGTCGTGTCGTCAAAACGTCTCCGTGATTACACTTTCATTAATTCCGCTCGAAAGCACTTCACCCAATGAACAATAAAAATACAATATAGAAAAATTGTGGATGAACTTGAAAGGAAATTCTCGTTAATTAAGAGAATAAACTTTGTCCACACAATGTGCACACTATGACAAGATAATTTTCGATAAAATTCAATTAAACTTCAAAGCTTTGATAGGATTTGAAGTGCCGAAGATTTTTAAGTGTGACAAAGTACTTTTCTGTGATTGGATATCTGTGTCACAACAAAGGAACAGGATTTGGATGCCATTGTCAGGCCAAGGAAAGTGACGAAAGACGCTGTGAAAAAGGACAAATTCTATGTAATGTTTGTCTGTCATTGTGAAGTTAAAAGAAAATTACTTTAAGGATATCCTTACATAGTCTTAAATTATTTACATTTCTCCGATAACAGCTGTTGTTTTGAGGATAAAAGGAACATTTCTCAAAGACGATGCCATAATGCTGAGTTTTAATCACACTTCGATTAGATTTTACAAAGAAACTCCAGTAGGAGGGAAAAGGCAAAACGATAAATTGACAGCAATTGGATGCAACAGACTGTGATTTTCAAATGATTTGGATAAAAAATTAATGGAGTGGTTAGGATTTTTTTTTTAATTCCATTAAGATTAATGGAATTGTAAATTTCTAAGAAAACTCTTTAAAAGCAAATTTGTTAGTATGCCGGACCAAAATGACAACGCTTCAGATGAACAATCTTTTTTGTCAGGACTGAATTTGTCCAACTTCAACTTCACATTTCCTGTGAACGGCTCAATTGACTTGTCCAACTATCCGTTCACAGACTTCTTTGACGATTTCAACTTGAATGAATCCCCAAATGGTGAGCTTGGCTACCAGAAGGATTTGCTCATGTATTACCTCATGGGTATCTGTGGTATGACGTTGTGCTGCTTGGGAATAATCGGCAATATTTTGTCTGTGATCGTTCTAAGCCAACGGCTGATGAGATCTTCCACATATTCCTACCTCTCTGCTTTAGCCTTGAGTGATACGTTCTTCCTCTTTATGACTATGTTACTTCTTATCAAAGACACGAAAAAGCCCGTCAAGTCGGAGATTCGATGGATGGAGCCGTTTTATGTCTACATGTTTCCGTACATCCACCCGGCAGCTCTAACATTCCAAGTCACGTCAATATGGCTGACCCTCGCGTTCACGGTAGACCGCTACATCATGATCTGCCATCCTTTTAAAGCGGAACGCTGGTGCAGCGTGGGACGTGCCAGGAAAGTGATTTGTGGCCTTGTTGCTGCGGGTTTTGTATATAACATTCCACGATTTTTCGAATATAAAGCCGAACGTGAACAGTTCCATCTTCCCTCTGATATCATTGCAAACTTTACGATTCCCTCGCCACTGCTGATCAAGTTGACAAAGTTTGGTTCTAGTAACCTCTTCCGCGAAATCATACATTCATGGCTTTATCTTATATGTGTAGCTGGGATTCCGTTTTTGGCCTTAGTAGTTCTTAATACATTTCTTATAAGAGCTGTCCACGATTCGCGTAAGAAAGGACTGCAGCTCAACTCGAAAGAAAAGCGTCGCAATGACACAACCATAATGTTAATCGGTGTCGTGATCATTTTCCTGTTATGCCAAGGCCCTGCTTTAGTGTCGAGAATGATTTGGGCGTTGGATTTTAACGCAGCTTTCACCTCGCTATCGTGGTATACATTTAGCGAGGTGTCCAACTTTCTTGTCATTATTAATTCTGCCATAAACATAGTGCCATATTATTTTTTTGGAAAAAAATTCCGGCGACAGTTTTGGCGTACATTTTGTTCTTGTATATTGACAAAGGAAGAGATTCGTCGCCTAGCGCGAAGCCTTAGTTTAACAATAGACAATCGCAGGGCCAGCAATATAAGTAATCCTCAGCAAATTACGCATTGTCGGGGAGGTGTCGCGGAGGACGGGAAAAAACACAAGAACAGTATCGCCGTGCCACTAATACCCAACGTCCAGCGGTCATCTTTCGAGGAATTAAATGTCCCGCCAATAGCATACACGGGAAACCATGACAGTTTCTCATCCACTGGATCAGGGGGCCATGAACTTCCTGACCCGGCTGCATCTGCTGAACCTTGTAAACTCATGGTGAACCTAGAAACTAACGGGAACTGCGAGATGATAAAACTTGATACAACAGTCTCGTGTGACAAGTGTCAAAACTATAACGCCATACTATGACTATGAAAATATTTTATGCCATGTAATAATAAATGATATATTTATATTATATTATGATATTCAATACAGACCACAATCTTCGGAATCAAATTTCGAGGTAGATGTGAAAGCTCAACGTTACCTAACATTTTCAGCAATATTAATTTTGATCTGTCTTGTGTCAGGGTTATAATGTTTCTGTTATTGAAATATTCTGTTTTATTCAAATTTCATGTCTGTGCGTCGTCCATGACTTAATTATATCAATGCAGTCCATCCTTCCTTTTCTCTTCCTGTCAAAAAGTTATAAAATATCTCATAATGCTTAATACATTTTAAACATCATTTCAAGCCTCTCAATATATTTCATGCATGGGCCCTTTTAAACATATAGTGTAACTTTTTTAACAGAACATTACAGCTTATTGAATATATGATCAAATTGTATGATGAATCAGATTTTCTATAGTTTGGCCTTTATATCTAAATTACAATTTCAGGTTCTACTAGGCATACATCTAAAATGCAATGAAGGGGAGATAACTGTATTTGTGAAAACCTAAGTGACATTTTTTCTATTGCATTGTCTGTAGTGTGACAAGGATCCTTAACTCATTCACCCCGAAATTTAATAATAAACTGTATAAATGTTTCAATTGGAAGAGTTCAAATGTATCTTTAGGGGTTAAAGAGTTAAATGCAGGAATAATAACACAGAACGGTAATATATATACTGTTACTATAAATATACACTGTTCTTCACCAAGCTGTACTGTATATAACCAGGAAATTTATATAAAATAGAAGCTTAACTTTGTAAGTCCAATTCTACATCAAATTGGTCACTCAGTTGTTGATGAGTCAACTCATGACTTGGTCCTTGAAATGCTTGTTTTAACTTTGTCCTTGACTTGGTCCTTGAAATGCTTGTTTTAACTTTGTCCTTGAGATGGTTGTTGTTACTGAATGTATGAATATTTAATGTTTTTCAGTGGACAAAATATTCACCATGACAACAGATATAATATCAGATATTATGTATAATTTATTTTTTTGTTAAATGTATATTTGTTTCAGTTGTTAATGACATAACGAAGAGATTAACAATTTCTTGTGGAGGAAGCTAATCAAGAATTGAAAATAAAAACAATAATTATCGTAAAATTTGTGTTGTTTTGTGTATTGTACATATCATAGATATTTGTTTGTACATGTTTGTTAATCAGTTACTACAGACAAGCTTTACAACCAGTGTTTCAAATGTCCGAGACAACCAATTGTTTCATGAAATTGTGCCTTAAAATTTACAGCCAGTGTTTCAAAGGTCAAATACAGACAAACGTTTTTCAGTTTTTTCTTTTGTTGGTGATAGGTGCTTGTACTAACCATATAGTTATTGCACACATATATAGTTATATGTCATTGCCAAATTCTATATGTTATCATAATATTGCGTTACAAACTGTTTAATATCACAGAACTAAAAACTTCCTTGCAGATGGCAGTTCTCTCATCAATGAATAATCACATATATAATATGTACATTGATGTTTAAATTATGCAGCCCACAAAAAAAATTAACAAGGAATAACTGGTAATGCATTTTCCATCAGTCTGTTCATTTCGTAAAACTTCAAACAGCTTACTCTACATAATCAAAAAGTTTATATTCATTTTTTTAGGCTAATTAGCTTCCTGGTGTTACGTATTTATTCATTTTAATGTCACAGAAACCCAGTGTAATTTATCATTTGGTCTGTAACTTGCTGGGAGGAAGGAGACAATACCAACTTGTTTACCTTAATGACCTTGACTCACCTTCAAGGTAGCAGTGGTAAAATTACTTTAAAAATATTGACTAATCTCAAAACAGAATAAGGAAAATATATTCAGCTTCAACGTAGCATGCTTAGATGAAGGCTATCAAAAACAATGACCTGCATTGAAAGTCACTCTGGTCAAATAACTCAAACTTGAACTGAAATCTTCTGCATAATCCAAATGTAAAGGTCAATTTGTCCTACAGCTTGATGATAAAAAATATTGGATCCTGAATGAATAACCTACACTAACTTTATAAGTTATACTATAAAAACAATTTTAATTTACCATAAATATTTTTAAGGTGTAGAGTAGGAAAATCTTCAAATAAAGATTGATTTTGAATAGAGAAATATTTAGATTGAATTGACCTTATAACATCTATATGAAATGACCAATAGATGATCAAATGTGATAAAAGATAAATATTAAAATAAACCTGACTTTAAAACTCTCTGAAGGTCATCAATATGAAATGACCAGTAGATGATCACAAGTGATGAAGGCCTGTTTGGACTCTTGTTAAACACATTTAAACTTGCATGCACATCATGTCAACATTGTGAAATTTAACATAAAAAAAAAAAGAAAACACAATTCATTTCTTTAACCAGCTTGTATTTGCAGTAAGTGAATTTCTCATTGAACAAAAAGCTTCTGTAGAACGTTGGAGATGGCTTATATAATAGTGACAAACCGGAGGCCTAGTGTTTGATTCCCCTTATCTCTAACAGACAGAGCAGACGACACTTCACACCATCCATCAATTCCTCAAAAAACAAATTGTATCCCTAACATTGGCGCTGGTAGGTGAAAACTCACATTGTGTTTAAATTAAGTTACAGTTAGGCTACATGTGAAATAAATTACAAGGCATCAATTTCTTTCAATTTAATAGTTTTTTTTGTAATTACTGTTTCTATAAAAGTAAATACTGTTGCTCCGTTTTGCAAATAAAGAATAATGTCAGTCGTGATCCCAACAAAATATCTTTAAATGAATGTTGCCCTCTTCATCCATCATTCCTAACTAGGGCTCGGGAATTTTTGTGTATTTCTTCAGACGAACGAGATAGAATTTAGTCAAATTTCTATGTGAAAGAAAAAATGCAAATGATAAAATCAATCAGTTTCAATCTGAAGCATTAAAAAGGACATGAAACTAGTTTCAATTTGCAGTTCATAATTATTTCCTGTTAGAAGCAGAGAGATGGCGTTCTAAATGAAATCGTGTCTGTATGATTTGGTGCTGAATGACAAAGTCATGAAAATCATGACTGGTTTCAATCTTCCGAAACTTACATATAAATAAAATTAATCTATGCTGACGTCAATATCAACTTATTAAGAAGATTGTAAATGAAATGACATGTACCGTAAAAGTGCAGATCTTGTGAAAAGTTAAGATGTTGTGACCTCTGTGCTCACTCTAGCCATTAGCATTTTCGTTATTAACGAAATGAAATGCTTATTTGCTAAAAGAAAATATATGCCTTTTGCTACTTTTGCTTGTGGAATTTGCATTGAATAAACACTGACTCCCTAAAAATGCATAATAAGAATTGATCCAATTCAATGAATGGTATTAACACTTGAATTTTGACTCTACTAATAAGTAAAAGTTGCTAAAGGAAATTCTTATTTGCTAAAAGAGAAAAGTGGTCTTTAGTGACTTTTGCTAAAACATAGATCCATATAGGTGTTCCGTATACAAATTTTAGAAATAAAATTCAACATAAAGGTATTATATTTTCTGACTATGAGGGTAAATTATATTTTCATTTCAATCAAATTATTGCAAAAGCGCAAAAGGATAATGGGTCAGGCAAAGCCATATAACTTTGTTACAATTATTGATATGCCAAACATATAAACAATAAGTAAACAAAAGTATATTGTACATCTCCATATAGCCCTAACATTTATGTACTTTTTTAAATCTTTGCGTTTCAATAATATTAGTATTTTGATATACATTGTAACAAATATGAGTTTGTTTCTTCATCATTACAACAATGATGCCAATTAAATAAGGTGCTAATATTACAATTATCATGGTTGAGTTCTAAGTAATACTCGTAAATTGTTATAAAATAGACATGTTTAGAAATAATATTCCAATGTTTCAGCATTAAGGTCACAAGTACAAGGTGAATGGTATTTGTTGGTTATATCCTTCATAAGTAATATGATATTTACAGGATCCATTAAATTCAGGATAGCTGGAACATTTCCGCAATAAACATGTACATGGTGATAAAATCGTAATTTGCTGTCAAATTACATTATTACATGTTACTGCTACCCGTTGTAAGTCGTAAGTCAAAAATGATTACTTCGGTTTCAGGTTTGCAATTTTAGGGGAATTTATGGTCAAAAAAGCACATTTATATGTATGGTCTTTAAAAAGCTTCCGAGCTGTCAGCATTTTTTGTGAAAAAAATTCAATGTTCAAAGACACAAGCTCTGGTTTAGACAATGCTTATAATTATAATGATGATATACTTTTGATATAGTGTTCTATCTAGCTTACATAATTAGCTTCCATATAGTGCTTAACAATCATAGTACATATAATTAAACTTGATACAATTAACATATATATACATTAATCAATACAATTCTGAGGAATTCGCAGGAGCTGCCTTATCAGGCACCAACTATACTTGTCCCATGCCACCTGGCTAATATCTCCCTACGTATGTGCTGGAAACATACTGTGTTCTGTTGGTAGAAGGACCATGTGCTTCCTTGCTCGAATGCTACACAGGCGTTATTTCTTGATGTGAGCTTCACTTGAAGAAAACTAGCTACACAATCAGCAAAAGCCTGACACCATTTTATACTCCTCCTGGATTTTGGATTGGTGTGGGCTAGAGAAAAACACATTCTTTGAATACATTCTAAGTAAACAACGGAAATCAAATTCGGCTACCTGCATGGAAGGCTTGACTGAACTAATCTGCCCATATAAATGCTTGTGTGCAGGCCTGTTTGGTAATAAAGGGTCCATGTTCCTCCCTCTATAACTAAGACCCCCTCCTGTTAATATCAAGGTCAACAAGATAGATTAGTAAGAAACACTGACCTACACCATGCCCTGTATTCTATAGCTGACCTTGACCTACACCATACCCTGTACTCTATATCTGACCTTGACCTACACCATACCCTGTACTCTATATCTGACCTTGACCTACACCATACCCTGTATTATATAGCTGACCTTTACCTACACCATACCCTGTATTCTATATCTGACCTTGACCTACACCATACCCTGTATTCTATAGCTGACCTTGACCTACACCATACCGTGTATTATATAGCTGACCTTGACCTACACCATACCCTGTATTCTATATCTGACCTTGACCTACACCATACCCTGTATTATATAGCTGACCTTGACCTACACCATACCCTGTATTCTATAGCTGACCTTGACCTACACCATACCCTGTATTCTATAGCTGACCTTTACCTACACCATACCCTGTATTCTATATCTGACCTTGACCTACACCATACCCTGTATTCTATAGCTGACCTTGACCTACACCATACCCTGTATTCTATAGCTGACCTTTACCTACACCATACCCTGTATTCTATAGCTGACCTTGACCTACACCATACCGTGTATTCTATAGCTGACCTTGACCTACACCATACCCTGTATTCTATATCTGACCTTGACCTACACCATACCCTTTATTATATAGCTGACCTTGACCTACACCATACCCTGTATTCTATAGCTGACCTTGACCTACACCATACCCTGTATTCTATAGCTGACCTTTACCTACACCATACCCTGTATTCTATTTCTGACCTTGACCTACACCATACCCTGTATTCTATAGCTGACCTGGACCTACACCATACCCTGTATTCTATAGCTGATGACCTACACCACACCCTGTATTCTATATCTGACCTTTACCTACACCATACCCTGTATTCTATATCTGACCTTGACCTACACCATACCCTGTATTCTATAGCTGACCTTGACCTACACCATACCCTGTATTCTATAGCTGATGACCTACACCATACCCTGTATTCTATATCTGACCTTGACCTACACCATACCCTGTATTCTATAGCTTATCTTGACCTACACCATACCCTGTATTCTATAGCTGACCTTGACCTACACCATTCCCTGTATTCTATAGCTGACCTTGACCTACACCATACCCTGTATTCTATATCTGACCTTTACCTACACCATACCCTGTATTCTATAGCTGATGACCTACACCATACCATGTATTCTATAGCTGGTGACCTACACCATACCCTGTATTCTATATCTGACCTTGACCTACACCATACCCTGTATTCTATAGCTGACCTTGACCTACACCATACCCTGTATTCTATAGCTTATCTTGACCTACACCATACCCTGTATTATATAGCTGACCTTGACCTACACCATACCCTGTATTTTATAGCTGACCTTGACCTACACCATATCCTGTATGCTATAGCTGACCTTGGTCTACAGCATACCCTGTATTATATAGCTGACCTTGACCTACACCATACCCTGTATTATATAGCTGACCTTGACCTACACCATACCCTGTATTATATATTTGACCTTGACCTACATCATACCCTGTATTCTATAGCTGACCTTGACCTACACCATACCCTGTATTCTAAAGCTGACCTTTACCTACACCATACCCTGTATTCTATATCTGACCTTGACCTACACCATACCCTGTATTCTATAGCTGATGACCTACACCATACCCTGTACTCTATAGCTGACCTTGACCTACACCATACCCTGTATTCTATAGCTGATGACCTACACCATACCCTGTACTCTATAGCTGACCTTGACCTACACCATACCCTGTATTCTATAGCTGACCTTTACCTACACCATACCCTGTGTGCTATAGCTGACCTTGGTCTACAGAATACCCTGTATTATATAGCTGACCTTGACCTACACCATACCCTGTATTCTATATCTGACCTTGGTCTACAGCATACCCTGTATTATATAGCTGACCTTGACCTACACCATACCCTGTATTCTATATCTGACCTTGGTCTACACCATACCCTGTATTATATAGCTGACCTTGACCTACACCATACCCTGTATTCTATATCTGACCTTGACCTACACCGTACCCTTTATTATATAGCTGACCTTTACCTACACCATACCCTGTATTCTATATCTGACCTTGACCTACACCATACCCTGTATTCTATAGCTGATGACCTACACCATTCCCTATATTCTATATCTGACCTTGACCTACACCATACCGTGTATTCTATATCTGACCTTGACCTTACACCATACCCTGTATTCTATAGCTGATGACCTACACCATACCCTGTATTCTATAGCTGATGACCTACACCATACCCTGTATTCTATAGCTGACCTTGACCTACACCATACCCTGTATTCTATATCTGACCTTGACCTACACCATACCCTGTATTCTATATCTGATCTTGACCTACACCATACCCTGTATTATATAGCTGACCTTGACCTACACCATTCTCTGTATTATATAGCTGACCTTGACCTACACCATACTCTGTATTCTATAGCTGATCTATTTCTAGTGGAATTGGATTCCAAAACTCAATCTGTGTAATAAAAAAGGTAAATTCCTCAAGACAGCATTTGTATGATGTTTGCTATGCCATATTCGGACTGATAATCAAGGTGATTCTCCACTTGTGGCGGTCACGTACATGTTGATGTCATCTGGAGATCAAGGTTAAGGAACACGATTTTGACAATATTGGCTGTAAATCTGAAGGAGTCAATAGATATGTACCACGGAAGCTTGTTATCAACTCAAAGATACACAGAGATATGGGGTAGGGGAAATTAAAGGTGTTACTAGGGAACGTATAAGTGTTATTAGGGAACATATAAGTGTTATTAGGGAACATATAAGTGTTACTAGGCAACAAATAAGTGTTACTAGGGAACATAAGTGTTACTAGGGAACATATAAGTGTTATTAGGGAACATATAAATGTTACTAGGGAACATATAAGTGTTATTAGGGAACATATAAGTGTTATTAGGGAGCATATAAGTGTTACTAGGCAACAAATAAGTGTTACTAGGGAACATATAAGTGTTACTAGTTAATATATAGGTGTTACTTAGACATTCCTGTATTTATACCCCCCCCCAACGAAGTTAGGGGGGGTATACTGGAATCAGCTTGTCTGTCCGTCTGTCTGTCCGTAGAAAAATGTTGTCCGGACAACTCCTCCTAAACTACTGGATCGATTTCAATAAAACTTGGCAGTATTGTTGGGGACCATGTGTAGATGTGCATGCAGGGTTTCGTTTGTCAAAATTTTGGTTGCCATGGTAACCAGGTCACTATACACAGGTTTCTATAATAAAATGTTGTCCGGACAACTCCTCCTAAACTACTAGATCGATTTCAATAAAACTTGGCAGTATTGTTGGGGACCATGTGTAGATGTGCATGCATAGTTTCGTTTGTCAAAATTTTGGTTGCCATGGTAACCAGGTCACTTTACACAGGTTTCCGTAATAACGTGTTGTCCGGACAACTTCCTATAAACCACTGGATCAAGTTTAATGAAACTTGGCAGTATTGTTGGGGACCATGTGTAGATGTGCATGCAGAGTTTTGTTTGTCAAAATTTTGGTTGCCATGGTAACCAGGTCACTATACACAGGTTTCCATTATAATGTGTTGTCCGGACAACTCCTCCTAAACTACTGGATCAATTTCAGTGAAACTTGGCAGTATTGTTGGGGACCATGTATAGATTTGCATACAGGGTTTCATTTGTCAAAATTTTGGTTGCCATGGTAATGAGGTGACTATACACAGGTTTCCGTAATAACATGATGTCTGGACAACTTCTTCTAAACTACTGGGTCATTTTCAATGAAACTTCGCAGTAAGTAATGTTGAGGATTACTATACACAGGTTAAAATACTTTCTTTATTCATTCAGTGAGTTTCACAAGTTGAAACATACATATGCATCCACATTGTTGATATGAAATCTACACTGTAATGTATGTAAGACCAAAGGTGCCTTCTTTGTTTTTGTTTTTTAGATATGCGGTGATACATAGTAATATAAAATAATACATTATATAATGCATGTTATATACAACTTGTACTACATCATGTTTTTTTCAAAAACATGTCAGACACCTCTAATAAGAGGTAGCGGGGGGGTATTAGTCAGCCATCGGCTTACAGTTCTAGTATGGATTTGTGTCATATTACTCTCAAGTCAGCAATTTTGATAGGTCATCATTATATAGGTCATCATTGAATATGTCACCAGTAAAAAGGTCATCATTGAATAGGTCATCATTATATAGGTCATTATTGGATAGGTCATCATTGAATAGGTCACCAGTATATAGTTCATCGTTATATAGGTGATCATTGAATAGGTCATCATTAAATAGGTCATCCATGAAAAGATCACCAGTATATAGGTCATCATTGAATAGGTCACCAGTATATAGGTCATCATTGAATAGGTCACCAGTAAATAGGTCATTATTGAAAAGGTCATCATTAAAAAAGTCATCATTAAAAAAGTCATCATTGAATATGTCATCATTGAATAGGTCATCAGTATATAGTTCATCGTTATATAGGTGATCATTGAATAGGTCATCATTAAATAGGTCATCAATGAAAAGGTCACCAGTATATATGTCATCATTGAATAGGTCACCAGTATATACACAATGTAGGTCATAATTGAATATGTCACCAGTATATAGGTCATCATTGAATAGGTCACCAGTAAATAGGTCATCATTGAAAAGGTCATCATTAAAAAAGTCATTATTGAATAGGTCATCATTGGATAGGTCACCAGTAACTAGGTCATCATTGAATATGTCACCAGTAAATAGGTCATCAGTGAATAGTCATCATTATATATGTCATCATTAAATAGGTCACCAGTAAATAGGTAATCATTATATAGGTGATCATTGAATAGGTCATCATGATATAGGTCATCATTGAATAGGTCACCAGTATATAGGTCATCATTGAATAGGTCACCAGTATATAGGTCATCATTGAATAGGTTGCCAGTATATAGGTCACCAGTAAATAGGTTATCATTGAAAAGTCATCATTAAATAGGTCATCATTGAACAAGTCATCATTAAATAGGTCGCCAGTATATAGGTCATCATTGGAAAGGTCACCAGTAACTAGGTCATCATTGAATATATCATCAGTATATAGGTCATCAGTGAATAAGTCATTATTATATATATCATCATTGAATAGGTCACCAGTAAATAGGTCATCATTGAATAGGTCATCATTATATAGGTCATCATTGAATAGGTCATCATTATATAGGTCTTCATTGAACAGGTCATCATGATATAGGTCATCATTGAATAGGTCACCAGTAAATAGGTCATCAACGAATAGGTCACCAGTATATAGGTCATCATTGAATAGGTCGCCAGTATATAGGTCATCATTATATAGGTCACCAGTAAATAGGTCATTGAAAAGGTCATCATTAAATAGGTCATCATTGAATAGGTCATCATTATAAAAGTCACCTGTATATAGGTCATCATTATATAGGTGATCATTTAATAGGTCATCATTATATATGTCATCATTGAAAAGGTCACCAGTATACAGGTCACAAGTATATAGGTCAGCATTGAATACGTCATCATCATATAGGTCATCATTGAAAAGGTAATCATTAAATAGGTCATCATTGAATAGGTCATCATTACATAGGTCATTATATTGGTCAGCATTAAATAGGTCATCATTATATAGGTCACCATTAAATAGGTCAGCATTAAATATGTCATCATTATATAGGTCATCATTGAATAGGTCATCACAAGTAAAGTCAGGTAAAGAACAACGTTTTCATTTCTTGTGCAGTCTGAGTGATATTTTTTACTTTTAAACTGCATGTTATTTCCCCAAAATAATGTTTGAAATACTTAGTATTAGGACTGGTATCAATGCAATACTGATAAATGTACTATAACAGAAAAAAAATAGAATTTTTTGTTTTTTTGGGGGGGGGGGGGTTCCCCATTTCTTGTCATTTTAACATTGATATCTACTTATTTTATAACGCAAAACAAAATCTAGATATTTATTTGATATTCACTGGAGATAATATTTAATAGGAATGGTCTTCTTTATTTGAATGAATTCCTGATTCTTTCCGGTCTTTTATCATGTTCCATTACTAAAATAAGTTTTAAGTAATGTATTGGAGAGAATATGTGATAAAACCATCAGTTATCTCCCTTGCCCTTACTTGATAGATAAAAACCATTATTTGTTTTGCCTATGTATCTGTAATTGAATTCCTCTTCAATATAATCACCAATTGTTTAGAAAGGAAGGGATAGAGTTGTAAAGCAATGGCTTTTTTGATGCCAATTAACATCCAGTATTTGTAAGATAAAAGGTGTTACCTAGTACATATATATGTTTTTCCTGGGAAGGATATATAGCTATTAGAGAAAACAGTTATCTCCCTTGTTTTGTTATCTCCCTTGCTTATGTATAATTAAATTTGTCTTTGTAAAGCCCATTGAGACTTTGGGAGACCAAGGTTCTCATTGGTCATAAAGAGTTTTACCTAGTTCATACACATGTTTTTCCTGGGAGGGTGGTATATAAGTATCTACTAAAGAAAACATATTTCCCTTACCTATGTATAATTAAATGTTTCTTGGTTAAAAAAAGTTCTCAACTATATGATACAGTACTGGAGCAAAAGTCATGTATTGTGATATTTAAAATGAGAAACAGCCAGAATCAAGACTTATTATTATTTATTTGTGGTCTTATCATTTTATAAACTGCATGGATTAATATAATATGATAAAATGTACTGTTTTAAGATGAAGATCAGAATTATAAGTAACGATATAATGTAGCTTTACAAGATACAAGTTGAAATGCTTCAAACCATTATTTTGGCATATTTTAATTTGATGTTGTTGTTCATGTAAAACTGATGTTCTTCCTCTGCACTGTCAGATGTCGATCAGCCTAGGATAAGTTTGTCATAGCAACAAATAAATCAAATAGATATGGAAACTTTAAAAATGAAGCCAGAATAGATCTATATAACAGACTTAGACCTGTACTTTTTATAGACAGATGTTCCACCAGCTAACATTCGACTGTCTCCTGTGATCAGTAAGTCTAGATCTCCTACACACAGACAATGTACTATTGAATCTCGTAAGACCTCAGAGATTCTTATTTTTTCCGATGTGTATCAGAAATTGCTTTAGTGGGGCTGCCACACGTGCCATTAAGCTATATACTGATATATGTGTTGGTGGGAATGGCCCTGGATATTGTCACAATAAATATGCATCTGTTACATTTGTACATGCAGAAATAAACAGCCTGAATAGCATGTTGTTTGTGTGCGTGTTCCATACACAGTTGTATCGTATAACCTGTCCATATATATTCCTTCTGTAATTTCTCTTTCAATAGTACATCTGTTACAAGACAACTCAAATCCATGTGTGTCGATAAAAGAGACAAATTTGGTATGACGCACATGAATATTAATAATTGTATTTTGCAGATGTCAGTTACAGATGTTGATAATGCAATGTTCATTTTCATTAGCTTCTCAATCCGTAGATTGATGGACAGTATAGCAGTATCTGCCCTGTTGTAGACCAAGGGTCTGACTAAAATCAGGATTTATTTATACATGACAATAGCTACTAGACCTTCTGTAAACCAAGGATCTGACTAAAATCAGGATTTATTTATACATGACAATAGCTACTAGACCTTCTGTAAACCAAGGATCTGACTAAAATCAGGATTTATTTATACATGACAATAGCTACAAGACCTTCTGTAAACCAAGGATCTGACTAAAATCAGGATTTATTTAGACATTACAATACCTTTTAGTCCTGTTGAAGTCCTGGTTTGAACAACAAAGGGTATATTACGGGTTTTGTTGAGTTATTTCAACTTTTCGCCGAACAGCATTGCATATTTAAAATTGCAAAATATAGGCATTTTATATGTAGAAAATACATTTCTGTTGTAAACAGTTGTTTGTCCGAAGATCTCCTCCTACAGTTTTTAGCTCACCTGGCCCGAAGGGCCAAGTGAGCTTATGTGATGGTGCAGCGTCCGTCGTCCGTCCGTCCGTCCTGCGTCCGTCAACTTTTTCCTTTAAATGACTTCTTCTAAAATACTGAAAGGCCCAGTGACATGAAATTTGGCTGGTAGATTTCTTGGAAGGTCCTGAAAAAAGTTTGCGAAAAAAAATCACTTTGACCTAATTTCAAGGTCACAGGGGTCAAAAATGTCGAAACCTTCAAACAACTTCTTCTAAAATACCATCAGGCATAGAGACTTCATATTTGACCAGTAGCTTCCTTTGATGAAGCCAAATAAAGTTTGCGAAAAGAAATGACCTTGACCAATATTCAAGGTCACAGTGAGGTTAAATCTATTTTAACCTTTAAACGACTTCTTCTGAAATACAAAAAGCCCTAGAAACATGGCATTTGGCTGAAAGGTTCCTTTGATGAAGCCAAACGAAGTTTGCGAAAAAAATTGGCATTGACCTATATTCAAGGTCACAAGGGTCAAATCTGTTAAAACCTTCAAAGGACTTCTTCTGAAATACTAAAAGTCCTAGAAGCATGATATTTGGCTGAAATGTTCCTTGAATGAAGCCCGACAAAGTTTGCGAAAAGAAATGACCTTGACCTATATTCAAGGTCACAGGGGTTAAATCTGTTAAAACCTTCAAAAGACTTCTTCTGAAATACCAAAAGCCCTGAAAGCATGATATTTGGCTGAGAGGTTCCTTTGATGGAGCCAAACTAAGTTTGCGAAAAAAATTGGCATTGACCTATATTCAAGGTCACAAGGGTCAAATCTGTTAAAACCTTCAAAGGACTTCTTCTGAAATACCAAAAGCCCTAGAAGCATGATATTTGGCTGAAATGTTCCTTGAATGAAGCCCGACAAAGTTTGCGAAAAGAAATAACCTTGACCTATATTCAAGGTCACAGGGGTCAAATTGGATAAAACCTTCAAACGACTTCTTCTGAAATACCAAAAGCCCTGGAAGCATGATATTTGGCTGAAATTTTCCTTGGATGAAGCCCGACAAAGTTTGTGAAAAGAAATAACCTTGACCTATATTCAAGGTCACAGGGGTCAAATCGGATAAAACCTTTAAACGACTTTTTCTGGAATACCAAAAGCCCTAGAAGCATGATATTTGGCTGAAAGGTTCCTTGAATGAAGCCCGACAAAGGTTGCGAAAAGAAATAACCTTGACCAATATTCAAGGTCACAGGGGTCAAATCGGATAAAACCTTTAAACGACTTCTTCTGAAATACCAAAAGCCCTAGAAGCATGATATTTGGCTGAAAGGTTCCTTGGATGAAGCCCGACAAAGTTTGCGAAAAGAAATGACCTTGACCAATATTCAAGGTCACAGTGGTCAAATCTGTTAAAACCTTTGAACGACTTCTTCTGAAATACCAAAAGCCCTAGAAGCATGGCTTTTGGCTGAAAGGTTCCTTGGATGAAGCCCGACAAAGTTTGCGAAAAGAAATGACCTTGACTTATATTCAAGGTCACAGGGGTCAAATCTGTTAAAACCTTCAAAAGACTTCTCCTGAAATACCAAAAGCCCTGAAAGCATGATATTTGGCTGAAATTTTCCTTGGATGGAGCCCGACAAAGTTTGTGAAAAGAAATAACCTTGACCTATATTCAAGGTCACAGGGGTCAAATCGGATAAAACCTTTAAACGACTTCTTCTGAAATACCAAAAGCCCTAGAAGCATGATATTTGGCTGAAAGATTCCTTGGATGAAGCCCGACAAAGTTTGCGAAAAGAAATGACCTTGACCAATATTCAAGGTCACAGTGGTCAAATCTGTTAAAACCTTTAAACGACTTTTTCTGGAATACCAAAAGCCCTAGAAGCATGATATTTGGCTGAAAGGTTCCTTGGATGAAGCCCGACAAAGTTTGCGAAAAGAAATAACCTTGACCTATATTCAAGGTCACAGGGGTCAAATCGGATAAAACCTTTAAACGACTTCTTCTGAAATACCAAAAGCCCTAGAAGCATGATATTTGGCTGAAAGGTTCCTTGGATGAAGCCCGACAAAGTTTGCGAAAAGAAATGACCTTGACCAATATTCAAGGTCACAGGGGTCAAATCTGTTAAAACCTTTAAACGACTTCTTCTAAAATACCAAAAACCCTAGAAGCATGACATTTGGCTGAAAGGTTCCTTGGATGAAGCCCGACAAAGTTTGCAAAAAGAAATGACCTTGACTTATATTCAAGGTCACAGGGGTCAAATCTGTTAAAACCTTCAAAAGACTTCTTCTGAAATACCAAAAACCCTAGAAGCATGACATTTGGCTGAAAGGTTCCTTGGATGGAGCCCGACAAAGTTTGCGAAAAGAAATGACCTTGACTTATATTCAAGGTCACAGGGGTCAAATCTGTTAAAACCTTCAAAAGACTTCTTCTGAAATACCAAAAGCCCTGGAAGCATGATATTTGGCTGAAATTTTCCTTGGATGAAGCCCGACAAAGTTTGCGAAAAGAAATGACCTTGACCAATATTCAAGGTCACAGTGGTCAAATCTGTTAAAACCTTTAAACGACTTTTTCTGGAATACCAAAAGCCCTAGAAGCATGACATTTGGCTGAAAGGTTCCTTGGATGGAGCCCGACAAAGTTTGCGAAAAGAAATGACCTTGACCAATATTCAAGGTCACAGTGGTCAAATCTGTTAAAACCTTTAAACGACTTTTTCTGGAATACCAAAAGCCCTAGAAGCATGATATTTGGCTGAAAGGTTCCTTGGATGAAGCCCGACAAAGTTTGCGAAAAGAAATGACCTTGACTTATATTCAAGGTCACAGGGGTCAAATCTGTTAAAACCTTCAAAAGACTTCTTCTGAAATACCAAAATCCCTGGAAGCATGATATTTGGCTGAGAGGTTCCTTTGATGGAGCCCGACAATGTTTGCGAAAGGAAATAACCTTGACCTATATTCAAGGTCACAGGTGTCAAATCTTTTAAAACCTTCAAAAGACTTCTGATGAAATACCAAAAGCCCTAGAAGCATGATATTTGGCTGAAAGATTCCTTGGATGAAGCCCGACAAAGTTTGCGAAAAGAAATGACCTTGACCAATATTCAAGGTCACAGTGGTCAAATCTGTTAAAACCTTTAAACGACTTTTTCTGGAATACCAAAAGCCCTAGAAGCATGACATTTGGCTGAAAGGTTCCTTGGATGAAGCCCGACAAAGTTTGCGAAAAGAAATGACCTTGACTTATATTCAAGGTCACAGGGGTCAAATCTGTTAAAACCTTCAAAAGACTTCTCCTGAAATACCAAAAGCCCTGAAAGCATGATATTTGGCTGAAATTTTCCTTGGATGGAGCCCGACAAAGTTTGTGAAAAGAAATAACCTTGACCTATATTCAGGGTCACAGGGGTCAAATCGGATAAAACCTTTAAACGACTTCTTCTGAAATACCAAAAGCCCTAGAAGCATGATATTTGGCTGAAAGATTCCTTGGATGAAGCCCGACAAAGTTTGCGAAAAGAAATGACCTTGACCAATATTCAAGGTCACAGTGGTCAAATCTGTTAAAACCTTTAAACGACTTTTTCTGGAATACCAAAAGCCCTAGAAGCATGATATTTGGCTGAAAGGTTCCTTGGATGAAGCCCGACAAAGTTTGCGAAAAGAAATAACCTTGACCTATATTCAAGGTCACAGGGGTCAAATCGGATAAAACCTTTAAACGACTTCTTCTGAAATACCAAAAGCCCTAGAAGCATGATATTTGGCTGAAAGGTTCCTTGGATGAAGCCCGACAAAGTTTGCGAAAAGAAATGACCTTGACTTATATTCAAGGTCACAGGGGTCAAATCTGTTAAAACCTTCAAAAGACTTCTTCTGAAATACCAAAAGCCCTAGAAGCATGATATTTGGCTGAAAGGTTCCTTGGATGAAGCCTGACAAAGTTTTCAAAAAGAAATGACCTTGATCTTTATTTGCCTAGAGACATGATATTTGGCTGGTAGCGTCCTGGGATGAAGCCAAACAAAATTTGAAAATAAAAATGATGTTGTCTTATAAGGTCACAGGGGTAAAATATGTTTAAATATTAAGATGTTCTTCTAAATGTCTTACATTAAAAGATTTTAGGGGACTTTAGGGTTACACTATAATATAAGTCAGAGATTGATACCAGGTGAGCGATGCAGGCCCATTGGGCCTCTTGTTAATCCATGTCTTTCAAACTTGCTAAGCCTAATCATCATGACATGTAGCTGTGTTTTCTTGAATAACAGTTTAATTCATCAATATTTACTAAAGTTATGGCCCTTTAGGACATCTTATCTATACAATTTTCAAATATTATATTAAGTATATAACAAATTAACACATGGATTCGAGAGATGCAGGTGGACCAGAACTATGGGAAAGTTTTATGGTCGCCATATTTGTCTCATTGAGAAATATTATGTATCTTTGTGCGATATGAAGATGGATGTTTTTGAGTATGCTCATTAGTGTGTTTACTTCTTGTGATTGACAATGATGCTCAGTTCTCATTTTGAGAACTTGATGTTTACATGGATGTGACATATATTTACATGACGGGTGTTGTCGATGAAGCAGAAGAAGCTTACTCTTTCCGGAACACCTGGTCTTATTCTCTTGTGCTTTTACAAGAGTTTCCATGTAAATCTTTCTTTTGTTACTATTTTGCCTCTAGTTTAATCGATTTTGAGTTCGGATTATGGTTTTGTTGACGCTTTGGTTTTCTCTGATTTTTGTTTATAACCCTAGCCCAAACCTTTTTCAATTTCACTAAAATAGCATGGCTCAGCTTCTTCCTGACATTGATAAATCAAATTGACACAGACACATTTAAGGCTTGACAGGGCCGGGAATGGTCAGTCAGCCAAGGGGAGATAACTAGGAAACTGGTTCAATGGAATTGATCCAGCTAATGGGATCAAGGGGAGCTATCAGTAAAACATATATTTGTTCCATTTTTCATTTCATTATGTAATTTTGGGGGAAAAGATTTCTGCCAGCAATTTGTGGCTGTTGTTGTCAGAAATTGGTTTATTTCCATTGGTAGGGTTCGAGATGGCGGTAATGACGGGCCCCATTACGTCACTGATAGATGCGTAAGGTCGATGAACTCGACATTAGTCAAGCAGGTTGTGACATTAACCTACTTTGACCCGACACCAGAATTAAATTTATTTTGTAAAAGTGCATAAGTTGTTGCTCCTCTGAAATCTGATTCCATGGAAATGTGATTAAGTTGGTTCATTACCTGACACCAAAGACCTGCTTTTAATGACGTTTGTACCGCCATTTCATCGATTTCTGAATTTGTCACGAAAGCAAACAGATATAAATTTAATTAGATACAGTTGAAGATATAAGACAGAAATACGGGCACTAAAATTTTCTACTACTATTTTGTTTTCCCTGAATCAATTTATTACTTTATTGGTTTTATTTGTTACTGTAGGTAACCAGTTACGTCAAAGTTACAAGATAACTACACATAAATTTCACAGGTAACCAGCTACTTCTCCAGAGCATTTTTATAAAATATTGATTGTTCTTTTGTTATTTTTCAGATAAAACTTGTTCATCTATTGAATTTAGTTTAGAGTTTTATAGGAACATGTATAAAATAACTTTCATAAACATCTATAAAATATTGTTTTTCATGAACATGAGTAAAATTTCGTTTTTTACTAAATATCACAAACATTGATGTTGTTCTTTTTTTTAAAATAATATTTTGCCATGATATATGAAAAATTGTCCCATAGTCAACATGTGTAACAAATAACAATCTGGTTTTTTTTTCAGACATCTCTGATTATTGTTCTTTAATACATTAACTTTTATTTCAAAGTAGTCTCTAGTACACATACTTCAACAATATTGTGTAAACAATGAAAAACAAATAAGAGAAGAACAAAAGACCTGTTGTCATCGGAGAAACATGCGCTTAATATCATCTCTCTTCACTGCTAATGAGTTTTGTGATCAGTCTTAGAAAATCAATTAGTTTATCATTTCTCCTCCTTGGTCCGATCTCTTGTTACGGACACGCTCATCAGTCAAGCTTTGTGTCTTATTAGAGGAAACCCTTGCATTGTTCGAGAGTACAGAAAGGTCTATAAAGGTCTATAATATACACTTCAAGTGGACTCCATGGACGATTCAGACGAAAGGTCAGGTGTTTTGGCACGTCTATCCTGACGTAGAATCAAAGGATAGGCCGTCAACATTTGCAAACTAGAACTTAGTGGGTTATCTCCTCCACCAGCGATCGGTTAAATATAGTAACACGGGTCCATCAGGAACACTTGACAACTGTCAGACACTTACGGGCTTCCATTCCTTAAGGCGGTAACAGTGATTCGGCTCGGAATCCCTGTAATGGGAGGTGGCTGTATCAATGTAATGGCTGTCCTTCGTTGTGGGATTATTACTCGCATTGAAACTTGACATTTATCATGATACGGTTATTCTAGTATATATAGTGGTAATGAAAAGGTGACCAAAGTAAATTGATAGATAGAATAAATCTAATTAATCAGTGGTAAAATTGAATAGTGTAGTTACTTCAAGAACAATGCCGTGAAGTATTTATTTAAGGATTAACCTTTGATTTTGTTTAGTTTATTAGATCATAAATCCAATAGAGCACGAGGTAAATTGTGTAAACGCAAAGCGTTTACGTTAAATTTACCGACTGCTCCATTGGATTTATGATCTAATAAACTAAACAAAATCAAAGGTTAATCCTTATATTTACAGTATTTTCCTGTAAATGGTTCATAACTTTTCTGTTCAATTTAGCCCCATCTGCAGACATATATTTCATTTCAAAACTTACAAGCGTGAAAACAGTTCAATAAACATAACAGCATGAAGTTTGCATAAGCCGTATAGCTAGCCCCGCCCATGTCAATTGTTAATGACGTCATACAATTGTGATTCGAACGGGATAATTTGCATAGCTCCGCCCACATGTACTGTTGTTGACGTCATAGAAACTGTGCACGTTCTCAAGTATAGTTACTGGAAAATAACTTTAGTTTACAGTACAATAGTTATCGAGTGAATATCAGTGTAGACTGTAAATATAAATTAATATTCTAGATAATTTTGTTATCATTTACCTAAATATAGATATTCCATTATGTTTTCAAAATTGAATTGTTGCCAGGTGTCAAAAGAGATTCCTAGAACTGATTCACATCCTCAAAATGTTTATAATTCTCATGTTAATCGAGGCAAGAGGAGAAGCTTCAAAATGAAGCTGATTGAATTGTGTTTATAGCACTATAAACACAGTTTCTTCTGGTAATGCTTGGTAATTTGGAACTTGTAGTGGAAATGTAACATATCACATGTTGTAATGAAATTTAATGTATTCATAGACTTCTTGATGATATAACGACGTCAAAAATTGGACACAGTACATGTCCGACTTGAAATGGGACAAAAAAGACCTTGGGAGGCATGATTTTCCGCAATATTTGCTAACAATTCTTCATCATGTAATAAAACGGTACCAAAATCAATTTCTTAATCAGTTATATTTATTATTGGCTCCAAATATTTGACTTAATACTGGTAGTCGAAATAATGAAGGGTTCCTCTTGTATGGTTCATGTACGTATCTCACTCAGGACACAAAAGGCAACAATTTCCTTTTAATTAGCTCTATTTGGCCTTGTGATTATAATATTTCTTTTTAACTAACTCCATTTGGCCTTGTATGTAATATTTCAGACTATACATACAGTTAACTTCGAAAATAACGAAGTCGGGAACAACGAAATTCTGGCAACAACAAAGTAAATTTAAAGTCCTGATTTTCACTCTTATGTATCTTAGGTATTGTTTTACTGAAACAACAAAGTGATTTTGCAGTCCCCATCTGCATTTTGACCTGTAAAAACAAAATAATGACCTGGGTCGACACAAATTCTAATCAAAATAAAGCTACGTTCTGTGTTTACTTGTCTCGGTTTTGTGACCACGAGTCATCGGTGCATTTGAATAGGTCACCTGGGTACTCATATACACGTATCAATTTTAATAAACTCATGTCGTTACCTCTGTATGTCTTATCATTGCATATACATAAAACCATGCTATCGGGAATAGCAAATTCCTGATATAACGAAATGGTTTTCATGGGACTTAGTAATTCATTATAAACGAAGTTGACTGTATGTCTATATAAGTCATGATTTAGTACTTCAGTACACGGAAAATCATCCTGATGCTACCTGATCGAAGTCAGGATAATAATATTTCTCGCCTAGCTGTAATGTGGTACCATTGTCTCAGTGTTTGTTATAAATTCACTGTTGAAGATAAGATTTTTGTTACACACTGTGAACAAGATAACACTATATAAGAAAAACCTTCTATGATAATAAAAACTGATATATCAGGGAAGCCTTAAAACCATTTGTCTGCTCCAGACAAACCAATTGGTTTTAAATGGAAAATATCCATAAGTTCTCTCTCCCTCGTTTTTTCCTTGTAATTTCAGTTCGAAAGCCTTACCAAGTTAATGCAAAAAGTCATAGAAACCTTGAAAGGTACATGTATGTTTTGTCCCAGACAGGAAATTGATTTTGTTGTAAAATTAATATGGATATATTTAATCACTGTTGGAAAGAAGTCTGAGCGCATTCCGATGTTGCAGACATTTTCTATATCTAGTTAGATTTATTTAGCTTCTAGCTGTGCCGTTTTTGGAACCGCATGTTATGCTCGACATTTCGCACAAACTACATGGCTTAACTTCCTGGTCGACAGGTGGTAATGAGATTTGGAGGAAACCTGAATATTGAAATTGTGGCGATAAAGCACCTGTTTTTCATTCCTGTATTACAAATAAGGGTTTTATTCCGTACCCCCAGGCAATATTGAAGTGGGGAGGAGGGGGGGATTACTTGAACCAGATTATCCACCTGTCAACAGCAATAGATCCATTCCTTTAGCACTTTATGCTATTGCCACATAGGTACTTCCTAAATTATAAACTTCAAATTTAAACTTAATTAATTTGATATGCCAGTCAATACATAATGTAGCTGGTTTAAACAGTATTTTATTCACAATTATTTACAATACAAGATTCAATATATACAACATTTGATTTAATGGGATTTGGCAACAAGAGTTCACTCTTATATTAAGCCATTTCCCAGTGGAGATAATGTAGTTGTGTGCATATTTTCTCCCAGAGTTATTGTCCTTGTAACTTTCATTGTTAATTTTGTCATTGCAAACCCTGTTTGGACAAATTTGTGTGATTGCCATCGAATTTTTTGGCAATGAGAGTAAAAAAACATTTTAAAAAAAGCATATTTCACACTAAATGGCCATATCTTATATTTATTGTTTTTGATGCAATTAAGATGGCTGCTGAGAACTCTGGTTGGTCGCCAAGACAACAACATGAGTTCGAAAACTTACTACTTGTCGATACCTAATAGAAATAATAGGTAGAGGATCTATTTTACAATAACAGAACACCTTTTGAATTTCTCAATATGAGATGGCCATTTTGGCCTTGGATTTGATGAGACATTAAAAAAAAGTGTTATGGTTATGTTGGGGTCAAGTAAGTCTATACCTGCTTTAAAACTGATTATATGGAACGGTTCCTCTATTCCATGCATTGATATTCATGATAAAATTATCTTGTTAAGGAAGTTGTTGATATATTTTCCTCAGCTATTAAACACATTTATTGTCTGTATAATGTAACCTTTGAATACATACAAAAGATAATTGACCAGGACACCAACAGGACTTTTTCTGAGGGTGTTTTGGGGCCGTTAATGGGCCCCATTCCCAATTGAAATTATTTCATATATAAGCCAAATTCCCAAAATTTGCAGTTTAGTACTGAAAAAAATCTGTCCCAATTCACCAATTTCCTTCCCTATATAAGACAAAAAGGCCCCATCTCAAATTGGTAAGAAAAAGCCCTGACCTGTTCTCAAAATCATGGTTTGTGTATCCATAGAGACTGGGGGGTGGGGGGATTTGTAAAAAAAAAAAATCAAGAAATTACTTTTTATTCGGGAAAGTATTTTCTGTTTTCAAACAATTTTATGTGATATACAGATGCCGTCGTTACTGGGGGGGTTAAACATGTTTTACAATGTTACAGAAAAAATACATGTTAAGTACATAATGTATTTGACAATAAAAATGCAGACTCCAGGAACCGCTACATCAAACAAACAGCTAATTGGTTGAACATTGACCTACAAATTCTGTACATTGTGTGTAACAGACAATTAAGTCTTTGTGTAATTACAACAACAGGGAATAATCGTTAGCATTCACTCATTAGGGTCATCAATTTTGCATTCCAGAATTGATTACATCTGTATAATGTAGGAAGAGCTAGTGACATTGTCTATCTGGGGTCATATTGTCTTCTGTTATAGTACCAAGGTTACCATGTTCTGTTATAGTGTCAAGGTTACCCTGGTCTGTCATAATAACAGGGCCAATAGTGTTCTGTCATAATAACAGGGCCAATAGTGTTCTGTCATAGTAACAGGGCCAAGTGTTCTGTCATAGTAACAGAGCCAATAGTGTTCTGTCATAGTAACAGGGCCAATAGTGTTCTGTCATAGTAACAAGTCAAATAGTGTTCTGTCATAGTAACAGGGCCAATAGTGTTCTGTCATAGTAACAGGGCCAATAGTGTTCTGTCATAGTAACAAGGCCAATATTGTTCTGTCATAGTAACAAGTCCAATAGTGTTCTGTCATAGTAACAGGGCCAATAGTGTTATGTCATAGTAACAGGGCCAATATTGTTCTGTCATAGTAACAGGGCCAACAGGGCCAATATTGTTCTGTCATAGTAACAGGGCCAATAGTATTCTGTCATAGTAGCTGGGCCAATGTTGTTATGTCATAGTAACAAGTCAAATAGGGTTCTGTCATAGTAACAGGGCCAATATTGTTCTGTCATAGTAACAGGGCCAATATTGTTCTGTCATAGTAACAGGGCCAATGTTGTTATGTCATAGTAACAGGGCCAATAGTGTTTTGTCATAGTAACAGTGCTAATGGTGTTCTGTCATAGTAACAGGGCCAATAGTGTTCTGTCATAATAACAGGGCTAATGGTGTTTTGTCATAGTAACAGGGCTAATGGTGTTCTGTCATAGTAACAGGGCTAATGGTGTTCTGTCATAGTAACAGGGCCAATGTTGTTATGTCATAGTAACAGTGCCAATAGTGGTCTGTCATATTAACAGTGCTAATAGTGTTCTGTCATAGTAACAGGGCCAATATTGTTATGTCATAGTAACAAGGCCAATATTGTTCTGTCATAGTAACAAGGCCAATAGTGTTTGGTAGGATGCCCTGTATCGAATTTTACGTCATCCTGAAAATTGACTTTTCAAGTTAATTTACTTTGAATTCCATCTAAGGATGATGCTTGCAAACTTAAAACACTTCAAGTAAAATATTGAAAGCAGTAATAGAACAATTCAGATTTAACTGCATGACCGGTTACTATAAGTTTGTATCATTTAAGCATTGAACTGCTTTCATAGGCAATATGAAAAGAACGGTGAGCCATCGCCCGGGACGGTCAGCGTTGCCCAACTTAACAATTATGACGTCATAATAATAATGACATAAACAATAAGTCAATGTCATTCATGGCCATACCTGTCCGGTCTCCCGCTTTGGACAAGAAACTCCCGAATATTTAAGATAGAAATCAAAATCTCCAGTTTGAAATTAATGACCCGCGTGGGTCCCGCATTTGATTAAATTCTCCGGGTTTCTCCCGCTTGCGGAATCCCAAGCTATCCGCCATGACCCTGTGTAAAGATTTGGATTATCCCTAGCAATCGCACTATAAGTTCTGCTCATTGCAAACCCTGCAATTCTCATTTTGGAGTAAATTTTGGTGGTAGAAACAATGTCACAAAACATGTGAAACTACGGCACTTGTCATGTCGTGATAAGTCTGTATCGTTGTCAGTAGTTTTTGGGAAAATGTTCGGAAAAGTAGACCAGTTCTTTGGGAAAGCCAGATTTCCATTCCTAGCAAAGTGTCAGAGATTGACTTATCTCAAACAGCAATAATGATTCTGAAATAGAATTAACATGATCAGGAAGATACAAACAGACCAGTGGGAACTCTAGACAACAGCACTATCTGTGACACTTTGTCTTGTAAAATTATAACCAGAACTGTGAATACTTGAATAACCAGCCTTCAGAGTTTGTCTTGGAAACTTCAAGGATAGTCACTTAGGAATACAAAAACAAAAACACTAGAGCCAGTTTCATTTACTGTTCAGTAGTTTCATTCATTGTAATTACTCAACTGTTGACACTTATTATTTAACTTCATATATTAATCATAATATTATGTACATGGGTTGAGTCTTTTTTGTTGACGAATGCACCGTGTTCAGTAAAATGTCGTCATGCGCAATCTCCAGTTTGAGAAAAGTCAGCAAACTGTAGATCTCCTGTTTGTCAGCATTTGACCCTTGACAGGTATGCATGGCCTTATGAATGCTAACTGAATTTGGTAGAGGTACACAGTGGCTAATGCCATGCAATTGTAAATATTTAGGAATGATTATCAACTTATCATCACAGGCCTTTACAACTCCTAATTGTGGAGAAAACAAGCTTTCTTCCAATACTAAGTTTAGCTATCGAACAAGTTCAGCTTCAATGAGGATGCTGAATCAACATGATTAGTTCTTCTTTGATCCAGAAAACGCTGTTATAGATCCAGTTATTAGCTATCAGCTCCCAATAAGGTTTCCCCGTTCCTTGTTAGTAGGTTTTGTTAGAGTCACTCAGCATGTAGCCAGTTAATGAGTGTAGCATTGTCCCCGTGATTGCTGTATCTGGGATATTCTTCCGATATTTGTATTCCGATTACACAGCCAAGGGTTTGCTCTAACAGAAAGGAAATGAGTTAGCAGCCATAATGTTTATCTGATAATAGATCAAGTCAACGATCCCTCACATCAGCACAAACAAATATACTCGGAAAGGTAGAGTACAAACTAATAATACTAGTAATAATTTGAGGTTCTCATATAAAGCTTTAACACGACCTTAAATGGCGTTTCAAAGTGGTTCACAAATTATTATCCGTGGTAATAGGGCCTTAGCAACCAGCCAATATCATTCTCAACTCCCTGGGGAGCATACAACTGGTGCTGCCATTTCGGCACTCACAGCTAGCATTCTACAATTTCTAGCACTACCCAACCACGTACTCATTAACAGCTGAGTAGACTGGAACAAGCAGAGTAAAGTATCTTGCTCAAGGATACAACACAAGTGCCATGATCGGGACTCAAACTCACAACCTTTTGATCATGATCCTACCACTAGACCACAGTGCCTCCATATACTCCGAAAGATACATTATGAACATTGACAAAGCTATAAACAACATACTTTTGATATTGAAGTAACTTGTACAGAAATCAGAAAATTTTGTCAAAATATTAGTCAGGAAATTCTGTCTTTTTTTTTTCCTTTTTGCCACAAATCTATGACGTCATTAACTTGTCCTCTGCAATGATTTGTGTTCTTGAAAATTGCGTATCAAAACTGTGAAATGGTATTTACACTGCATGACAAGTTTAGCATGAAATTGCTTTTCTAAACAGGAAGGAGGTCGACCTACACATTTGTGTTTGAGTTTTTTCTTCCGCCAAACCGCTGTAATGAATTAAAATGTCCCAGAATAGCACCTGTAATCTGTGGTGATCGGTGGTGCTTGAGGAGAATAAAACAGCTGATTCTATCACGTTTAAAATGACATCATCAAATCCGATATAAATGAAGTTAGGTCTTATTTTGTGAGACAATCTTCCCGATAAACTCATCCCTCGAGTTCTGAACGAGATTTGTTCGATTAAGAACTGATTTCTAATCTGATTTACACTTTCGCCTAATCGGCACAATAAATATCCGAGTGGAAATTGGCACCATATTAATTTATTAATATGCAAAAAGTTTAATTATATGCATTTTCGGTGATGGAATTTTTTTTTTAACATACATGTCATCAAGTTCTGTATATATATGCGTGGTAGGGAGGTGAACCCATAACATTTCACAGCGAGTCGGGGAATCAAACCCTGGTCGCCTTGGTTAAAAGCAAGTATGCTATATATCCAATGCACCATTACTTGAAATATGATATTGCTGATTTATTTCAGGATTCCAGTGTATCAACACAAAATGAAAATGTATCAATGTATTTGGAAACATTAAATCTGGCATGACTCTTACTTTGATAAACACTTTTTTGGGAAAAAAAACTATGAGATTTTTAGGATAAAAAAAAAACTAAACAAATAAATCAGAATGATAATCAACAATAATGCTTTGTGTGTGTATATCAGTCCATCTAGGTCAGGACTCAAACCTCCACCTCAGGTTGTTATTGGGTTGTAGAGTTGCCTCCTATTTAGGAGGTATTGACGTCATTACCACAATGACATCATTAGTTTTCTAAGGAAACTGCATGTTCCGCCTGCAGTTTCCTGTATATTTTGTTGGTTTCCTAGCAATGTTTGGTTTTATTTTGTTTTTAGGTCATCTGAATGACTTATAGCCATCGTGCACTGTCCGTTGTCATGCACCGTCAGCTGTGCTTAAAATTTCCCTTTAAACCACTTCTTCACAATAACAGGAACGTCCAGGGTGCTGATATTATACATATTGCATGCTGGTAAAACGTTCTACCAAGTTTGTTAAAATGACTGACCTTGACCTTTCAAGGTCACAGGGATCAAATATGTTAAAATATCTGAGTGACTTCTTCTCCAAAAAAAAATTCCAAAGAACTTCTTAATAACCAAAAGGCCCAAGATACTGATATTTGGCCAGTATCATGTTTGGATGAAGGGCTAGCAAGTTTGTTAAAATGATTGATCTTGATTTGCTTTCAAGATCACAGGGGTCAAATGTATTAAAATGTTTCAAACACCTCTCAGCAACTAAAGGTCCCAGATTAATTAGTCATTCGTAACGAGTGCATAAGGCGCCGCATCTGTGATGCGTTGCCTCTTTATGACATGTTCCAGCAAATCATAAACAACGTGACAATCAGGTTTGGGTGAAAACCGAGGTTTATTACTTACGCATAGGTAATATTGCATAACATTACGTAAGTGGCTTCAAATTAACAACAATATTTATTATGCCATTATTGCATAAAACGATAGATAATGTGTTATTGATAGAGCCAAAGCTATGCAATTAGAGTAAACAAAGACAGGTAGTAATAAACCACTAGTAAAGTAATATTCTCCTGCCCGAACCTCAGTTCTGAGTACTAAACTACCAACTAAACAGAACTACAACAACAATCACAAATAATAATTCAAATTTACATTTAAATTACAGTACTGAATAAACCATAATATTCCTTGAACGGAAATCAGAAGGGGATAGGGAGGGAGGGAACAATTCTTGCCCGAGATATGCTAGCCAAATACAGGAACGTCCGCGCTGGACTGCGAAAATGTTCAAACGGACGCTATTCAAAATTTTATTCAGTATAAACAGGAATTCAAATAGAAGAACAAGATGATTGGACCACGTACTTACATGTCTTTTCCCCCGGGAGATGACAACACGAAACCGGTCAAGTGATATGGAAACGCGCAAACATCCGGTGAGTTCCGAACTGTACTGCGCGGAGCATGCTGGGTAATGTGTGTCAGAATTTTTTGTAAATATGACGTTCTGGTCTCTCGCGACTCAAGCACGAACCCAAATATCATTATTCTTCATAAAATGAAAAATAGGCATGTGTCCATAGAGATGGTGGAACAAATACCCCATATGTTGAAAACATGTAAGCACACAACCGGAAGTGACTTGCCGAAAACGAAAGTAGAAGACCACACGTGTGGGTATACGTTTTGGCAGTGCAACAACGCAGGCAAGGGTGATCCTCATGTAAATAATAACATATTATATCATAATATCGATGATAATGCTATTTTGCTAGTAGTATGCCCAGATGAAGGAATACCATGTTCGTTCATTAACCCTCTAAGATCACATGGGTCAAATACAGTAATATCTTTAAACAACTTCGCAATCACCAACAAAAAAATATATAGATTGTCAGATGACCGTTAAGGCCCATGGTCCTCTTGTTATTTTATGTCATATTAATGGCAAAGGTCATCAGGATAGCCCGATAAGGATGGTGTAATAGACTAGTATATACCCAATCGGAAGGTAAACCCTTGTATCCAAAAAGGCTGTATTCATTTTATATGATATGGAATTCTCTAGTGTTTCTTTCTGCTGTGGGACTGAAATCCTTAGCTTAATAGTTTGTTTATAATTACAAATATTTTGTATAAACTTCTGATAATATGATGTTTATAGGCTATCTCTATTGATGTTTAATTGTTAATGTTGGTGTATGTTCCGATGTAAATCGTAGAAAATCGAACAGTTGCATGTAAAACATCTATTAGTACTGGAG
The DNA here is from genome assembly GCA_947623455.1 of Mimachlamys varia. NCBI lineage: Eukaryota > Metazoa > Mollusca > Bivalvia > Pectinida > Pectinidae > Mimachlamys > Mimachlamys varia. The sequence goes on from OX392534.1 coordinate 37,893,918, forward strand.
TTATTGTTTCGAATGACGCAGTTGGAGTGCAAAAAAACAAATTATATATAGTAACAAAGTAGGGTTTTATGTTCATACGATTAATACCTATATTTAGAACAATACCAGTTAGTCTCATCAATTAATTAAAATGCGTATGTTGACCTCGGTGTATTAACAGGAAATGATTGATTAATTGATAAATTGATGTGCTTTGCCTACAAAAACTGAGTAGGTGTATGAAAGGGAATATGTCATACAGTTGTATTATCATAATGACAAGCCAGATTTAACGTTTATTATCCCCCAAAGACAATGTCACGGAGTGGATAAATTGTTTTGTATGGGTACATTCACATTCTGTCATTCCTCTAAAGACTTCATATCTAAAAGGGTCTTGATTAACTTTCATGTTAAGTATCCAAACAACTTTCTATTTTAGGGTGCATTAAGGTCACAATTACTGAGTACTTTTGTTTCTTTCCTTCCTTTTGTGCTAGGATCAACATCCTGGCGGATTTGTTCCAGAGAATTTCCATGTTTCCCAGCACAACATTGGAAACATGTTAATATTTTGATGATGGCACTGATGGTATTATTGACATCTGGTTCTAAAGTTACTGTGTATGGTATACAAACAGTCCTGTTCAATATAACTAACTCACCCCTGATATTTTATACTGGACTATTACAGCCTTTGAACTGGAAGAATTCGAATATGCTTTCAGGGGAAAATGTTAGTGAGAGTGATTAATGTGTTAAATGAAAATTGACTGCCTAAATAAGATTTTCATTGTAAGGTGTGATACAGTCACATACCCTTTATAAATCCTCATGATGCTAAGTGGATGGGTGACATTTCTAGGCCACCTTAGCTTATGGCTCACATTATGGTCCATATCTTACGCTATTTCATTGTAGAGATGCTGGAATTATTAGTTCAACTTACCTTGGGCAGGATCCATGTAAAGAATGAAAGTTTAATAGTTCAACAAAACAAGACATGTATGAAAAGTACTCTAATTAGTGTACAACATTAAGATTTTTTTTAAGAAAATTAGTTAATCTCTTAATTTGAATTTAGTGTTTATTTCAAATACTTGTATCTGTTGATTGTCTAATGAACAACATCTTCATTGTAGTTTCAGTCTATATTGATGTTAAGAAAACAAATGATGGATAATTGCATCCATAATTTGTTTACCTGTGAAAAGCATGCCGGTGACGTAGGTAAAAAGACATGTATGTGGCCCGGTGTCATCGACTTCGGCGTCATTGTTCCCACAACGGTTTTCATGGCAATATCTTGAGTTCCCTGGACCAATCAATCTCAAATTTAATACAGTGCTTTCTTACCACAAGTGCTTGCTTGGGATTTCTTGTCAAGTTCGAAGGTCAAATACTATGGTCACTGTTATTATAAATAGAAAATTTGTATCTGTGCAATAACTCAAGTTTGCTGCAACTGATCTAACTCAAATTTCATTCAAAGTACCTCCTTACCAACAGTACTTGCTTGTGATTACTTTTCAGGTTCGAATATCAAAGTCAAGGTCACTGTAACTATAAATAGAAAATTGGTTTCTTTGCAATAACTCGTCCTTGCTTCGGCTAGTCTACCTTAAACTTCATACAATACTTCTTTGACAAAAGTGCTTTCTTGGGATTGCTTTTCAGGTCAAAAAGTCAAACGTCAAGGTCGTTATTACATTGTACTATAAATGGAAAACCTGTAACCTCAAACTTTGCATAGTGCTTACTGGTTTCTTCATGGAATGTCGTGAATAAACACATAACAGGTGAAAAAACAAACAGGAAAATTTATCCACGGGAAGTCAGTATCATGAAACACACTGACTTCATAATCTGCAAGTTTATGCATTACATTTGAATCCATCCAGCAAATCATACAAATTAAACTTGGAATCGATACAATTAATATGAATACTTTGTTCCTTAAAACTCATCTCCCAGCTTGTTGCCAAGGTGACATATCCACTTTCATTTGTTAATTGCAGTTTATTAATTCTCAAAATGTCAACTTAAAATCAACTTGAATGTTTCACTATCTGAAATTGTATCTATAAATGAATCTTTTTTCTTCTGAGGATCATTTAAAATTCTTATACATGTTAGTTTTCACCCTAAATTTAAATAATCTTGTAAAATTTTCTGTAAATATTTTTTTTGTTTGCAGTTTTAAATAACAAATTCATGTAAATAAGTTATACATGTACATAGTACTGACATTTTCTGGCTGAATTCCATAAACTTTTCAATATTTCATGCAAATTTTAAAAAGGAAAAAATTCCTTTAGATTTTGAAATGAAGTTTTTGAACCTGTGCCAAAAGTGGAGAACATTTTGTTATCACGATTGTTCATTCCTACATATTGTCTTGTCACAAGGAATTTTCCAAGACTTTTCAAATAAGGGCCCATCCACCTCCATAGTGAGTGCTCTGTCTGTGTGTCCAAAACACACTCTTTTTTTTTTGCAACCTACCATAGTAGAGGGATGACACTTTGCATGATTGTGAACCTCTTCTAGAAGGTGTGTTGGGTACTTTATTCATCTTTGTCCTCCCAAGGGCAAGGTCTCAAACTTCAGGGTTTTTTTTATGGGTCCCATAAAAAAACCTGAAGTTTGAGATGAAAGTATTATGAAGCTTATTCGTTCCCTCCCCATAACTTTGTAACGCGTGACAGTAGAAAGATGAAGGTTTGATAAGCAATCACTATATTAGACGGTGCGTTGTGTGCTTCATTCACTAATACAAAATGTGTGAATTTCAGATGTGCCTGGCTTAAATTGAGAACTTGACTAATATATCAGCGCAATGATCTACGAAGAAGTCTTTATTTGACAATGGTTATGTGAAATATTCATGACAGAGGCCAATAAACTTCCGTGAGGTTCTAACTATCTCTGTATATTAGGGATCGGCCTCCCATTGCATATCGTGTCAATATAAGGATCGGCACTGTTGTTCGTTGTCAGTTATCCTGTAATAGAAGTCCATTAAATGATTAATTTCAGAGCCTTGTTTGATCGGCTTTTCCTGTTTAAATATAAAATGATATTTTGACTTATTTCTTATGTCCATGTTTAAATGTAATTATTCATGTCACAGCTTCTCCTTATAGAAGTAAAATACTTAGAAATTTTAATTCCTATCCTGCAGTTGATTGGCTCTAAGGAAAAACAATCTGATATCAATGTATGCTATTTATAGTCTGTTTGGTTCGTCCATATACACTGAAGTTCCCATAACAGTGTGATTAAATTTGGTACTTTTTCTACAGTTATTTCAGTAAACACAAATGTATGACAAGATTTCCCTGCAGTTCAGTACGATGGTGTTAACATTTTTTTTTTTTTTTTTATGATTACGACCATTAAACTTCTTTTTTTAGGTCATCTGACCCAAAGGGTCAAGATGACGTATAGTTACCGTGCTTCGTCCGTCGTCGTCCGCCGTCCGTAAACTTTTCACATTTCAAACTTCTTCTCAAGTTCTACCAATGGGAATAAGCTGAAACTTAGCTGAAATGATCCTGAGATGGTCCTGACCAAGTGTTGTTATTTTTCGGGTCGGTCCGAAATCCAAGATGGCCGCCATAGCCGACATCTTGAAAAACACATATTAAACTTCTTCTACAGTTCCACTGGTACCTGTGAGCTGAAAATTGGTAGGGATGTTCAGGAAGGGCAGCCCATAAAATGTTGTTATTTTTCGGGTCCGAAAAACTCTTGACATTTGTGCCATGGCGGCCATTTTGTGACATGATTGCGCAATCACTGTTTTCCTGAACAACACCTATTTTAAACTTCTTCTTAAGTTCTACCACTCGGATTAAGCTGAAACTTGGCTGAAATGATCCTGAGATAGTCCTGACCAAGTGTTGTTATTTTTCGGGTCGGTCCGAAATCCAAGATGGCCGCCAGAGCCGCCATCTTGAAAAACACATTTTCAACTTCTTCTCAAGTTCTACCAGTGGGATTAAGATGAAACTTGGCTGAAATGATCCTGAGATGGTCCTGACCAAGTGTTGTTATTTTTCGGGTCGGTCCGAAATCCAAGATGGCCGCCATAGCCGACATCTTGAAAAACACATATTAAACTTCTTCTACAGTTCCACTGGTACCTGTGAGCTGAAAATTGGTAGGGATGTTCAGGAAGGGCAGCCCATAAAATGTTGTTATTTTTCGGGTCCGAAAAACTCTCGACATTTGTGCCATGGCGGCCATTTTGTGACATGATTGCGCAATCACTGTTTTCCTGAACAACACCTATTTTAAACTTCTTCTTAAGTTCTACCACTGGGATTAAGCTGAAACTTGGCTGAAATGATCCTGAGATAGTCCTGACCAAGTGTTGTTATTTTTCGGGTCGGTCCGAAATCCAAGATGGCCGCCAGAGCCGCCATCTTGAAAAACACATTTTCAACTTCTTCTCAAGTTCTACCAGTGGGATTTAGATGAAACTTGGCTGAAATGATCCTGAGATGGTCCTGACCAAGTGTTGTTATTTTTTGGGTTGGTCCAAAATCCAAGATGGCCGCCAGAGCCGCCATCTTGAAAAACACATTTCCAAATTTCTCTCAAGTTTCACCTGTGGGATTAAGCTGAAACTTGGCTGAAATTATCCTGAGATGGTCCTGACCATGAGTTGTTACTTTTCGGTCGGTTCGAAATCCAAGATGGCCGCCATGGCCGCCATCTTACAAAACACATTTCCAACTTCTTCTCAAGTTCTACCTGTGGGATTAAGCTAAAACTTGGCTGAAGTGATTCTGAGATTGTCCTGACCAAGTGTTGTTATTTTTCAGGTTGGTCGGAAATTCAAGATGGCCTTCAGAGCCGCCATCTTGAAAAACACATTTCAAACTTCTTCTCAAGTTCTACCTGTGTGATTAAGCTGAAACTTGGCTGACATGATCCTGAGATGGTCCTGATCAAGTATTGTTACTTTTTGGGTCGGTCCGAAATCCAAGATGGCTGCCAGAGCCGCAATCTTGAAAAACACGTTTCCAACTTCTTATCAAGTTCTACCACTGGGATTAAGCTGAAAATTGGCTGAAATGATCCTGAGATGGTCCTGACCAAGTGTTGTTACATTTCGGGTTGGTCCAAAATCCAAGATGGCCCCCAGATTCGCCATCTTGAAAAACAAAATTGCCGTCCGTAAACTTTTCACATTTTAAACTTCTTCTCAAGTTCTATCCGTGGGATTGAGCTGAAACTTGCTAGAAATGATCCTTAGGTTGACCTGACCAAGTGTTGTTATTTTTCAACTCCGTTGGAATTAAAAGATGGCCGCCATGGCCGCCATTTTGAAAACACATTTTAAACTAAACTGATTTAAATAAATACATTTCTTTTTAAACTGTGCAATTTTGTTTTGTATACTGTTACTTTTAAGGAAAACGGGTGGACAGTTTTTTGTTCACCTACCAGAACCATATTCCAATAGTATTTATATTCTAATTAATCATCAGGAAAAAGGATTATCAACTGCATAACATGTCTCCAAATGTGTGAACTTTAATTCTTTCAATGTATTAAAATATTTTAAAAAATCCAAGATGACCACTACAACCGCCATTTTGAAAACATAAATCTAACAGTAACATTGAGCTCAAACTTGCAAAACATGATCCTCAAATGGTCCCAACCAAATGTTGACATTGGGCAAGTTCGATCGCCGACTATAGTTAATTGTTCGGCTGTTACATTTAATGTATTTATATATGCGTATAAACCGCAACCAATCACCGTCATATTTACAAATGGTGACGCATGCGCAAACAAAGTCTAGTTACTATAGTCCAGCTTAAATGAATCGATAGTGAGGGTCTAGTCGACATAGACATGCGCATTAAAACTCCTTCTTTCTGTACACATGCGCAGTACATTATAACTAAAGTGTGTTCGGTTGAACTCTAGTAGACTACAGTAACTATAGTCGGCAATCGAACTCGCCCATTGTCACAAATCTAAGATGGCCGCCACATATGTCATTTTGAACTTCTCAAGTTCTACCAGTGACATTGAGCTGAACCTTGCAAAAATTATCCTCAGATAGTCCCAACCAAATGTTATTTATCGGGTCCGTCAGACATCCAAGATGGCTGCCACAGCCCCCATTTTGAATACACATTTAAAACTTTTCATAGAAAAATGATCCCCAGATAGTCCCAACCAAATGTTGTTATTTCTCCAGTCCGTCAGAGATCCAAGATGGCTGCAACAGCCCCCATTTTGCATCCACATCTAACACTTTCCATGATCTGAAACTTGCCTAAAATGATTCTGACCAAATGTTATTTTTCGCACTGTTCCGAAGAAATCCATGATCATCACCATCTTGAAAACCACATTTGTGTGGCATATTGTTACATGATTGTACAGTAGACTCCACTTAATGTCACGTCGGTTAATATCACTTTTCGGTTATTATCACGTTTTCTTCATGCACCGTTTTTCCTGCTATATAATCTATGTAATGCCATTCTTTTAATATCACTTGATTCCAGGTGGATTTCGGTTAATATCACTTTTTTTAGCCACTGTCATACAAAAATTACAGGTAAATGTTAGAAATAATTTCATATAAATACCCCGGGGACCCCAGTTTCACACCTGAACTCGCTATGTAAACCACGCCGTGGTCAGCTGCGTCTTTTTCACACCTACCTGATCACTGCAGTACTAGTCGAACAATAGATTGACTTGGCAATTACTGGAGCAAAGATTACACCTTTGGGTGAGGGAACCCATACTTTTGGAATCTTATCTAGAAGTCTAACGCCATGTGTTCCTAACACGAGTTCTATTTTTCATTTCAGCTCGTCTAAGATTGAATTCACGTTGTCGTGGAAGAAGGCTTACTTACAAGTGGATGGTCTTCCGTAAACATGACGAAATATTGATTGAAATTAAAACAAAAAGTATCTTTTAAACAATAAATGTCCAATTAATTAATTTAAGCTAATTTTCACGTAAAATGCGAAGATATCGTCTTTGTTTTGATTTTTAAATAGCCGAAGTACGACGCCGCCATGCCGGGATTCTAGGCCGGCTGGTGAATAGGCCTAAGTGCCGAGACTAAATATTATCGCGTGGTTGTTTTATTTGCATAGAGGTCATCCAATGAAACGTCACATTTCAAAGGTAAAAGTTCATTTCGCGGTAGTGGTATACAACTGACAAACTCTGTGAAAACAATGTCGCACTTGCAGCAAATATCTAAAGAAATTAAACAAACAACAGATTTCACAAGCGAAAAACCAGTATACATATCAAGATAACGGTAAATATTTACAGAGTGTCATGATTTTAAAACACGAATTTGATGCAGAATACATAGCCACTTGTATGCCTAACTTTACATCACTACTGAAGTAAACAATCGTAGTACGTTTCGTGTGAAGCTAGCCTACTGATAATATTACGTGCGAACAATATATATATGAAAATATGTAATAAAACCAAAGAATATACTGTCACTGGAGTAAAAAAACATTGTTAGTGATAAAATATCTTTATTCAACAATCTTCTCTGTTGAGTCACAGCACTACGACATTTAACCAAGCCCACTTCCGGTTTTGAGGACTGAAAAATGTCAGAAAATACGTTTTCTTTTAATATCATGTTCCGGTTAATATCATGTTTTCCCCGGACAAATGAGAAGTGATATTAAGCGGAGTCTACTGTATTACTAATTCCTAGAGGAGAGAAATTTATATAAGCTATTAGCTTGTTTTCCAATCCTCACTATTTGTATAATTTCTATATATGTAATATACATGTACACTGATGGAAATAAAATATTGTTTAAACTAATTCCATAATGGTATCACAATTGGTAGTCAGATGACCGTTAAGGCCCTTGGGCCTCTTGTTTATGATTACGACCATTAAACATTAATTTTTTTATGATTATGACCATTAAACATGTATTAGATGTAGTACTCCAAATGCAATACCTTCATGTGGTAAAAGGTGAATTTAACTTTAAAAAATTTTCGTAAGTTTTTTAGTGAATTTTTCATGTCGTTATTTCTTTACATTGCAAATTTTATGATGTGGATTTCACATGAATTTTATATAAAAATAATGTTTTTGTTTTCTTTTACATGCTTATTTTTTTTTAAATAAATTTCATGTTAATTTTAACTTCAACAATTTTCCACCTGAAATTTACGTAGAAAAACATTGGCTGTATAGAAAATGTCCCATTCTAATACAGAATATGTTGACATGAAGAATATTGCTACAATGAAGGGTCAATACTACAGCTACAGAAAATCAGAGAAACAGCATAAAGGTTCTGTCACATGTATCTGGTTCAGACCATGTAATATAGTGACATAGTGTGGTGCACAAAGTCCATCACCATTCTGTTAATTCTTTATCTAACTCATTCACCCCTGAAATCACAATTGGATTCTTCCAATTTTAAAGTTAGAATAATTCATTATGAAATTCTAGGGGTGAATGAGTTAAAGCTACTCATCTGGAACTGCTGAGTCAATTTCAACTAAATTTTGTTTTAAAAAATAGATTGTCTACCTTTGGAGACGGAGAAACCGTGTAAAATAGGAAAAGGATAATCAATAAAATTGAATCTAAGAAATTATGCTTCATGTCTGTGCAGCTTCCTTGAGCAGAAGAAGGTATGCCCATCCTGTCTTAATGGGGCGGGAAATTTGGAGCCTAAAATATGAATTCAGTTCATGTTTGCTTAGTTGAGATAGCATCAAAATTTGTACAAGATAATTGTCCATCTATTTGTGCTGCAGGACTTTTTTATTGATTTTAAATGTAACAAGTATATAAGTACATTCCTTTCATATCTACAATATGTTAATCTGTACTGTAAGCCTCATAATGGAGAGATAATAAAAACATGATGATTTCGTTTTAATAGCTGTCCTCCAGTGGGAATATAAATTCAGTGTTTTTGTTTTCCCTCTAGTAAGTTGTGTGCCCTATAGGTTATTTCTGACTAAGTGGCGATGTGATGTACATGGATGAGCCATGCTCCAGTGTGATTACCTCCCGCGCTACGTAATTGATGTAGGATTCGTGTACAATGAATAAAACATGCATACTTTTTATCTGATGTACTAGCTCTGAGCTGCACTTTTACTACTCTTTGTGAAAAGCGTTTAAATTTTTGTCTTCCACCTCTGTCTCACTGTGCTGCATGCACGATTAGCAGTTTTACCATGTTCCGCCGACACACATTTTACAGGTTTTGACATACAATTTACACTGTTACGTACTACATAGTAAAACATCATTATGTACTCCACACAAAATGATGGGGACTTAAATTGAACCCCTTCATCACTCTGACAACATGTACATGCACCTCGCTTCATGCATCATTTATGTACTTATATTTTCAGGCGCCTACGTTTCCTTGGGCATTTCATCATGAAATTTGTTATTTCCAGAAAGTATTCATATGTGTTGACTTTCAAATGCTTACTTTTAAAAGGAGTTCAATTCCAAAATTATCATATAAGATTGTATGTGATTTGTTTTTGTGAATGTGACGTGTTTATTTTGCATTTGCTGTTGATCAGAATCAGCTGCTCTTTTGATGGGCGTTTCTTTTCTGCTGACGTTTTTTTTTATTTGTACAATTTATTATTTGAAACAAATTTAGAGATATTGCATTGAATTGCAGTTTTGGTTCAATCAGCATAGGATTTTTAGACTTTCATGTTTGTTTGGTTTTTATATGTTGCAGATATTGAAAGTGGGTGTGACCATTCAGCGCTATGTCAGCTTCAGAAATGCCCGCCCCTGGGTGACCCACGCTTACAAGAATATGAAAGGACGAGGTGTTAGGCAGGGCCAGGTATTGACAGCTTTTAAGGACCAGACTGTCATATCAGTTCTCCTAATTTGCTATAGATTTTTTAATGTTTTCATGTTGATGAAATCTCTTAGTTATCGCTTAAAATATCCTACTTTCCAAAAGAATAAAAACTTATTTTACTGACCAAAAGATCTAAAGCTCAAATCACAATGTCCGCAGGTTGTCAGCTTTACTTCAATCAACCTGTTTGTTCCAGTCTAACCAGCTGTATGAATGAGTCACATTTTTAGGTCACCTGAGACGAAGTCTCAGTTGACCTATTGCAATCGCCTTTTGTCCGGCGTCGTCCGTCGTGCGTCGTAAACAATTTACATTTTCAACTTCTTCTCAAACCGCTGAACTTAATTCAATGAAATTTTACAGGAAGCTTCCATGGCTGAGGGTGAACCAAAATTGTGAATTATATGGTCCCCACCCCCCCCCCCCAGGGGCATGTGGGGCGGGGCCAAAAAGGGTAAAATTGACTAAAACTTCAAAAATCTTCTCCTCTACTCTCAGATATGGTAGAATCAAATACTCTTCATAGATAGAAGGGTCTTAAGGTGCTTTACCAAAATTGTGAATTTCATGACCCTGGGGTCTCATGTTTGTCCCTGGTGAGGGGGTAATCTTTACTTTAGTGTATATAGGGAAATCACATTTTTGACTATTATTTGTTGGATTTGTATTGGAATTCATTCTAACTTGTATCAAATTATCAGCATGGGATGACACTTTGATGGTATGTACATGTTGGCCCTAGTTGACCCCCAGGGGCCTGCGGGGCGGGGCCAAAAAAGGTCAAATTTACAAAAATTTCAAAAATCTTCTTCGCTACTCTCAGATATGGTAGAATCAAATACTCTTCATAGATGGAAGGATCTTAAAGGGGGCTTTACCAAAATTGTGAATTTCATGACCCTGGGGTCTCACGTTTGCCCCTGGGGAGGGGGTAAACTTTACTATAGTGTATATAGGGAAATCACATTTTTGACTATTATTTGTTGGATTTGTATTGGAATTCATTCTAACTTGTATCAAATTATCAGCATGGGATGACACTTTGATGGTATGTACATGTTGGCCCTAGTTGACCCCCAGGGGCTGGAGGGCTAGACCAAAAAGGGTCAAATTGACAAAAATTTCAAAAATCTTCTTCTCTTCTCCCAGATATGCTGGAACCAAATACTCTTCATAGATGGATTGGTTTTAAGGTTCTTTACCAAAATTGTGAATTCCATGACTCTGGGGTCTTGCATCTCCCCCTGTGGAGGGGGTTAAGTTTACTATAGTATATTGGCAGAAAAAAAACATTTTTTTGCATTATTTGTTTAATTGCCATAAGAAATGATGCAAATTTGGTTGAAATTATCAATATGACATGACTTTTGAGTAGTACGCACATATTGACACTGACTGACCCCCAGGTGCCTGAGGGGTGGGTCCTAAAAGGGTCAAATTGACATAATTTCAAAAATTCATTTTTTCCACTCCCAGATATGCTACAATGTATTGTTATAAATATTCATCTCAACATTCCCATATTTCTCTTTCATGTCAAACATCAGGTGACCGTTAAGGCCCATGGGCCTCTTGTACAGGGAAGTATTTCTGTGAAGTACTGGTGTCCTTCTAGGAATCATTTATGCTTAGTTCCTTTTTACCTCAGATAGCAGTTTAGCAGTTTCATTGGTCAACTGATCACAGAAACATTTTCTGATAGATATTCTTCAAAATGTCTTGTAAGAATAGCTAATGTAAACAGTGAGAGAAACATTTCTGTAAATCATGTATTCAGGTTTAAGAAGGCAACTATATGGCAGCTAGTTTCTACATTGTGAGGCCAAGATAATGCATCAATGGTATTAGGAAATGGTGGAAGGGGGATAACTCCAATTTAAGTTATGACAAAATCATGAGAAACATGTTTTACCATGTTTTACACTGCATTTATCTATATTTTGTAGTGTAATATATAAAATTATTTTATATTTTGGATTACTACTTAAAAAATCAATAGACATATTAACACATACAATTCTTCCTATCTTTTATATTTGTTTAATCATTTTAATTTTCTTGAAAAGATAATTGAAATTAAAAGGATTTTCAAACCCTATAATGTTCACAGGTTGATGATTCATTTGATACCAGCAGTCAATCCCTACATGAGAGTTTGTCAAATCCCCTGGGGTATAGAAACACTGGTGCCCCTACCCCAGGGCCATCAGGGGATGCAACGCCAACACCCGGGGCAGGAGGTGACTCGTCATCCCTGTCTATATCTGACAAATCTAATAACACTGAGCTGAACCTTGATGACAGGGGTCAACCTAGCAGTGGTGATAAAGAGACATCAACATCTACCAGCACCAAGGGAAACAACTCTGATCAACAGGAAACAGAAGAAAGGGGAGATAAATCTGATCTAGCTGCCTTTGTTCAAGACAAAGAAGATCAGACAGATGAGGGTCACTCAAGAACTAGGCCTGTAGCAGTTTTGAAGAAACCGAAGAAACTCATTGCTGAATTTGGTAACCCAGGGCCCTCCCCTCACCAACCAACTAGGTAAATATAGCATGTTATTTCACATATCGTCTACAACAACTTAAGCTGATTGAAGATTCTTGCGGTACAAAGCAAAAGCCTGGGATGTTCTTTATATGAAGAAATTTTCATTTTTTTCATCATTTCTTTCATTTGGAAAGAGCTGAAAGAGACATACATTTAATTACTAAGCCAAAGAAAGAGCCATATCATAATATTTATTTTTCCTAAAAATAAAATGATTTCTTTGCCTATAGACAAATAGATTATAGTGTAGATGGTTTCAGAATGTCCACAGGTGGTGATATAAGTTATGATGATAATTTCTGCACTGTTGCTGTTAAAGTGTTCGAGTCCCACAAAAGGCCAGTTATTATCTTTGGTTGATTATAGAGGAAATTACACAGGAAAGTATCTTTTAAAGTCAAGTATATAATACAAAACCTTTACCATTTAAACCTTAAGCTTACATACATGATTTGTTTTGTACATTGTTCATATCACAGCATCAGATCACTTGCATAGTTTTCCTTTAATTATTTAGTTAAAGTCACCATTCCTTTAGAATGTACAGTATTATGTTAATCACACAGATTTTATCACTACTATCACCACTAACCTTGGAGTTGGGAGAGGGGGCATTTGTACTCAAAATATAACAATACGTTTTATATACATATGTTTATAATCAGGTCAGTAGGTCATGTAATGTAAGTCACTGTTACTGATGCTCAGTATCAATAATCAGGTCAGTAGGTCAAGAAGTATATTACACTGTTACTGATATGCTACTGTTACAGTACATGAGAGTGTATAATCAGGCCAGTAGGTCATGGAATGTAGGTCACTGTTACTGATATGCTACTGTTACAGTACATGAGAGGGTATAATCAAGTCAGTAGGTCATGGAATGTAGGTCACTGTTACTGATGCTACTGTTACAGTACATGAGAGGGTATAATCAGGTCAGTAGGTCATGAAATGTAGGTCACTGTAACTGATGCTCAGTATCAATATGAGGGTTATAATCAGGTCAGTAGGTCAAGAAGTATATTACACTGTTACTGATATGCTACTGTTACAGTACCAACATGAGAGAGTATAATCTGGTCAGTAGGTCATGAAATATAGGTCACTGTTACTGATATCATTGTTACAGTACCGACATGAGGGAGTATAATCAGGTCAATAGGTCATGAAATATAGGTCACTGTTACTGATGCTACTGTTACAGTACCGACATGATGGTGTATAATCTGGTCAGTAGGTCATGAAATGTAGGTCACTGTTACTGATGCTACTGTTACAGTACCTACATGAGGGTGTATAATCTGGTCAGTAGGTCATGAAATATAGGTCACTGTTACTGATATTACTGTTACAGTACCGACATGAGGGAGTATAATCAGGTCAATAGGTCATGAAATATAGGTCACTGTTACTGATGCTACTGTTACAGTACCGACATGAGGGTGTATAATCTGGTCAGTAGGTCATGAAATGTAGGTCACTGTTACTGATGCTACTGTTACAGTACCGACATGAGGGTGTATAATCTGGTCAGTAGGTCATGAAATGTAGGTCACTGTTACTGATATTACTGTTACAGTACCGACATGAGGGTGTATAATCCGGTCAGTAGGTCATGAAGTATAGGTTACTGTTACTGATGCTATTGTTACAGTACCTACATGAGGGTGTATCATCAGGTCAGTAGGTCATGAAATGTAGGTCACTGTTACTGATGCTACTGTTACAGTACCTACATGAGGGTGCGGCTGCTATGCTTTCCCTGGAGGAAGCCTGAAGGAATAATCAACAGGCACATGTTTAAAACCATGATTGAATCGATGATGTTGAAGATCATGGCCTCACCTGGTATCAGTCTACACAGTCTGTGTGAGGACTACACCCCACACAACCCGCCCTTCTTAAAACTTCAGTTACTTGAGGTAAGTGCACATGTACTTGTCTTTAAAACAGCACTACCGCATCAATACCTTAAACATCTGTGCAACATAAACATACAAAGCCTCACAATGCTTGCAAAAATCAATATCGACCAATATTCAAGGTCACAGGGGTCAAATTGGTGGAAAGTTGCGAGCATCGTCTAAGTAACATCACATCAAGATAGTTATTCTTCCTAAAGGAAATCTTTAGAACTTCAGAACTTTCATATAAAACCAGAAAGACCAATAAGACAAAAACCAATAATTGACAAAGGTGTTTTGGGTGTAAAACGCTAAGTATGGATGGCTAGACTGGGATTTGTACACTGAACTTCAGGTTTTAACTCAAAATTACCCCTAAAGATACTTTTGGACTCTTCAAATTCTAATGTGTAAATAGTTTATTGTGTAATTGAGTTAATACCATCATTCTGACCTCCTGAGTAATCTGAGAGCTTTCCTGCTTTTTGAATTTATATGTAGTGCATACAAAGAAAAACACAATTCATTTCAATTTCAAAAATATTTAATTAACAATACAAATAGTTATGCATGCAAATATAGCATTGTTAAAAGAATCAGACAACAGGCTAAGCCTATATAAGTCTTCTTCTAGAAAGCACAATTCAGCGGGACAATGGTCTTAAAAATAGCTATGAATGACATTGCATATTTGGACTTCTATTTACAGATTCTGGAGGACATCAAAGCTATTGAAAAGACCATTTTAAGACGACAAAATAAGACAACCCTTTTCAGTAAACGTGTGCAGCCCAAATTAGGTATGTTTGGTTTCTTCAGGTCATTATGATTAAAGACTTTTAATTTTCGTACTACCAAATTAAAGCTCACTTTTTCTCTTATTTATGATGTTTTGATTTAGTTGAGGGTCGTTTAAATTCTACTGTTTACACCAACACCGATTCTTGAAAGGGCAGAGTATGATTATGTACTGTATAAATATACTATGTTTAGGTAAAGGTAAGTTTTAGCAAGTTTGAAAGAATTCTGTAAAATAACTGATTATGTTGTTCTAAGATAGATTTTACTGTTTCGTTTACAGTGACAGTAGACAAAGAAAACGATATAGTCGTCTACTTCCCGACCAAGATGTGTATCACAAGACTGGGACAGCTCATGGTGTATGTTAATGGACATTGATATAACACTGGTCTACTTCCCAACCAAGATGTGTATCACAAGACTGGGGCAGCTCATGGTGTATGTCAATGGACAATGATGTCACACAGTGGTCTACTTCCCAACCAAGATGTGTATCACAAGACTGGGACAGCTCATGGTGTATGTCAATGGACATTGATATAACAGTGGTCTACTTCCCAACCAAGATGTGTATCAAAAGACTGGGGCAGCTCATGGTGTATGTTAATGGACATTGATAAAACAGTGGTCTACTTCCTAACCAAGATGTGTATCACAAGACTGGGCAGCTCATGGTGTATGTCAATGGACATTGATATAACAGTGGTCTACTTCCCGACCAAGATGTGTATCACAAGACTGGGACAGCTCATGGTGTATGTCAATGGACATTGATGTCACACACTGGTCTACTTCCCAACCAACATGTGTATCACAAGACTGGGACAGCTCATGGTGTATGTCAATGGACATTGATATGACAGTGGTCTACTTCCTAACCAAGATGTGTATCACAAGACTGGGGCAGCTCATGGTGTATGTCAATGGACATTGATATAACAGTGGTCTACTTCCCAACCAACATGTGTATCACAAGACTTGGGCAGCTCATGGTGTATGTTAATGGACATTGATATTACAGTGGTCTACTTCCCGACCAAGATGTGTATCACAAGACTGGGGCAGCTCATGGTGTGTATAACAAGACTGGGGCAGCTCATGGTGTATGTCAATGGACATTGATATAACAGTGGTCTACTTCCCAACCAAGATGTGTATAACAAGACTGGGGCAGCTCATGGTGTATGTCAATGGACATTGATATAACAGTGGTCTACTTCCCAACCAACATGTGTATCACAAGACTTGGGCAGCTCATGGTGTATGTTAATGGACATTGATATAACAGTGGTCTACTTCCCAACCAAGATGTGTATCACAAGACTTGGGCAGCTCATGGTGTATGTTAATGGACATTGATATAACAGTGGTCTACTTCCCAACCAAGATGTGTATAACAAGACTGGGGCAGCTACTGGTGTATGTCAATGGACATTGATATAACAGTGGTCTACTTCCCAACCAAGATGTGTATCACAAGACTTGGGCAGCTCATGGTGTATGTTAATGGACATTGATATTACAGTGGTCTACTTCCCGACCAAGATGTGTATCACAAGACTGGGGCAGCTCATGGTGTGTATAACAAGACTGGGGCAGCTCATGGTGTATGTCAATGGACATTGATATAACAGTGGTCTACTTCCCAACCAAGATGTGTATAACAAGACTGGGGCAGCTCATGGTGTATGTCAATAGACATTGATATAACAGTGGTCTACTTCCCAACCAACATGTGTATCACAAGACTGGGGCAGCTCATGGTGTGTGTCAATGGACATTGATGTAACAGTGGTCTACTTCCCTACCAAGATGTGTATCACAAGACTGGGACAGCTCATGGTGTATGTCAATGGACTTTGATATAACAGTGGTCTACTTCCCAACCAAGATGTGTATCACAAGACTGGGGCAGCTCATGGTGTGTGTCAATGGACATTGATGTAACAGTGGTCTACTTCCCGACCAAGATGTGTATCACAAGACTGGGACAGCTCATGGTGTATGTCAATGGACATTGATGTAACAGTGGTCTACTTCCCAACCAACATGTGTATCACAAGACTGGGACAGCTCATGGTGTATGTCAATGGACATTGATATAACAGTGGTCTACTTCCCTACCAAGATGTGTATCACAAGACTGGGACAGCTCATGGTGTATGTCAATGGACATTGATATAACAGTGGTCTACTTCCCGACCAAGATGTGTATCACAAGACTGGGGCAGCTCATGGTGTATGTCAATGGACAATGATATAACAGTGGTCTACTTCCCAACCAACATGTGTATCACAAGACTGGGACAGCTCATGGTGTATGTCAATGGACAGTGATATAACAGTGGTCTACTTCCCAACCAACATGTGTATCACAAGACTGGGGCAGCTCATGGTGTATGTCAATGGACATTGATATAACAGTGGTCTACTTCCCAACCAACATGTGTATCACAAGACTGGGACAGCTCATGGTGTATGTCAATGGACATTGATATAACAGTGGTCTACTTCCCAACCAACATGTGTATCACAAGGCTGGGGCAGCTCATGGTGTATGTCAAAGGACATTGATATAACAGTGGTCTACTTCCTAACCAAGATGTGTATCACAAGACTGGGACAGCTCATGGTGTATGTCAATGGACATTGATGTAACATTGGTCTACTTACCAACCAAGATGTGTATCACAAGACTGGGGCAGCTCATGGTGTATGTCAATGGACATTGATATAACAGTGGTCTACTTCCCAACCAACATGTGTATCACAAGACTGGGGCAGATCATGGTGTATGTCAATGGACAGTGATATAACAGTGGTCTACTTCCCAACCAACATGTGTATCACAAGACTGGGGCAGCTCATGGTGTATGTCAATGGACATTGATATAACAGTGGTCTACTTCCCAACCAACATGTGTATCACAAGACTGGGACAGCTCATGGTGTATGTCAATGGACATTGATATAACAGTGGTCTACTTCCCAACCAACATGTGTATCACAAGGCTGGGGCAGCTCATGGTGTATGTCAATGGACATTGATATAACAGTGGTCTACTTCCCAACCAAGATGTGTATTACAAGACTGGGGCAGCTCATGGTGTATGTCAATGGACATTGATGTAACATTGGTCTACTTCCCAACCAAGATGTGTATCACAAGACTGGGGCAGCTCATGGTTTCATATAGTAAGTCACCCTTGATATGTTCTAAATTATGTTGTCATACAAATTTCCGTTTGTAAAAAGGGTGTTATATGGAATATGTAATCCCAAAAAGGGAAGAACCAATGAGTATCTGACCATACAATGTTCATCTATACAGGTTATAGAGAATGGCATTTTATTTCATAACGTGCCAGATGTCAGGTCAAATATTAGACCCGTCATTAAAATTAAAGAATATCAACAATTGAACGGTATTTTCTTTAATTTGAATGTGACATTTACTTAATTTATGTAAATATACATGTTTGTAAATATGTCATAATAAATATTGTGATGATGTTCAATTTCATTCTTCTTGTTATTTAACTATCTTGTACAACATATTTGGTTTTGGCAGTCAGTATCATTTTAAGGGGAAAACCTTGTTGTAAACAGAAGAATTAGAATGATACACTTGTACACTGCATATTGCAGTAATGGGATAACTTTTAATCACTTTTAGAAGCCAATTAATTGAATATGGAATAAACTGATTACAATGCAGAGATAATGCAGATATCAATATCCAGGGGCATCAGATAAAGAAGCTCAAATGTGAAAACAAAAAAATTTCATTTCTTTTTTTATCTTTTAGAAAGACCTTTCTGTGAAGAAGCAAAAGTGAAAAATATTTGTTAAGTTCCAAGATGGCGATCTTGTTTAACTGATCATTTGCAAAATTGAAAGACCATTCAAAGAACAAAAGAAAGTTCATATAAAATTAAAAAAAAAAAAAAAAAATTTGATGATGGTAGGCTAAAGAGTCAAGTTAAAATATGAAAAGAGAATACCGAAGCGTTAACAAAATCATAACGCAAACTCAAAATCGATTAAACCAGTGGGAAATTATGAACAAAGGAAAGATTTACATGGAGACTCTTGAAAAAGTACAAGAGAATAAGACCAGGTGATCTGGAAGAGTAAGCGTCTTCTGCTTCATCGACGACACCTGTCATGTAAATATTTATCACATCCATGTAAACATCAAGTTCTCAAAATGAGAACCGAGTATCATTGTCGATCACAATATGTAAACACACTAATGAGCATACTCAAAACTGTCCATCTTCATATCACTTAAAGATACAGAATATTTCTCGATGAGACAAAGATGGCAACCATAAAATTTGCCCATAGTTCTGATCAACCTGCATCTCTCGAATCCTTGTGTTCTTAGTTTGTTTGTCAGCTGTCAAGGCTGTCTTGTAAGATTACTTGCTCTCCTAACAGGTGAGGTAAGCTCCTAACAGGTGAGGTAAATTCCTAATAGGTGAGGTAAATTCCTAATAGGTGAGGTAAGCTCCTAACAAGTGAGGTAAATTCCTAATAGGTGAGGTAAGTTCCTAACAGGTGAGGTAAGCTCCTAACAGGTGAGGTTAGCTCCTAACAGGTGAGGTAAATTCCTAATAGGTGATTTAGTTCCTAACAGGTGAGGTAAGCTCCTCACAGGTGAGGTAAGCTCCTCACAGGTGAGGTAAGCTCCTCACAGGTGAGGTATGATTATTTGCTCTCCTAACAGGTGAGGTAAGCTCCTAACAGGTGAGGTAAGTTCTTAACAGTGAGGTAAGCTCCTAACAGGTGAGGTCAGTTCCTAACAGGTAAGGTAAGCTCCTAACAGGTGAGGTTAGCTCCTAACAGGTAAGGTAAATTCCTAACAGGTGAGGTAAACTCCTCATAGGTGAGGTAAGATTATTTGCTCTCCTAACAGGTGAGGTAAGTTCCTTACAGGTGAGGTAAGCTCCTGACAGGTGAGGTAAGCTTCTAACAGTTGAGGTAAATTCCTAACAGGTGAGGTAAGTGCCTAACAGGTGAGGTAAGCTCCTAACAGATGAGGTAAGATCATTTGCCCTCCTAACAGGTGAGGTAAGATCATTTGCCCTCCTAACAGGTGAGGTGAGGCTGTTTTGAAATAAAAAATGGTTCGATATATTCTGGTTCTTAAATTCAGGTCTGTAACTCCCTAGAAAACGGTTGAAATCTAAAATTGAAATGCCGGTGCACATCTACATGATAAACTGATCATTCAATTGAAGTTTTATGCTGTAATAAATCTGCCTGTTGTTTTTTTTCTGGGCAAGCTTTTTCGAACAAAAGACTGATGATAACTAAAAATGATATTCTTCTGCATGCCCCAACATCCCATGGGTATGGAATGTCTTTGGTGTCTTTTTGCTGTGGAGGCTGTACCAACGTCACCAGGTGACCAGTGATATCCAGCCCATTCCGATGTTTTGACCACTTCCACTGGGAATAGCCATACAGTCCATCCTTTGTCCCTGCACTTTGCCATGAACTCATCGTACTTAGTCTTCTTCCTTTCGTGGGTTTCCTCACAACCTTCTTCCCTTTATCTTCTTCCTTTCGTGGGTTTCCTCTCAACCTTCTTCCCTTTGTCTTCTCCCTTTCGTGGGTTTCCTCTCAACCTTCTTCTCTTTGTCTTCTTCCTTTCGTGGGTTTCCTCACAACCTTCTTCCCTTTGTCTTCTTCCTTCCGTGGGTTTCCTCACAACCTTCTTCCCTTTGTCTTCTCCCTTTCGTGGGTTTCCTCACAACCTCCTTTCCTTTGTCTTCTTCCTTTCGTGGGTTTCCTCTCAACCTTCTTCCCTTTGTCTTCTCCCTTTCGTGGGTTTCCTCACAACCTCCTTCTCTTTTTCTTCTTCCTTTCGTGGGTTTCCTCTCAACCTTCTTCCCTTTGTCTTCTTCCTCCTTTCGTGGGTTTCCTCTCAACCTTCTTCCCTTTGTCTTTTTCCTTTCGTGGGTTTCCTCTCAACCTTCTTCTCTTTGTCTTCTTCCTTTCGTGGGTTTCCTCTCAACCTTCTTCCCTTTGTCTTCTTCCTTTCGTGGGTTTCCTCTCAACCTTCTTCTCTTTGTCTTCTTCCTTTCGTGGGTTTCCTCTCAACCTTCTTCCCTTTGTCTTCTCCCTTTCGTGGGTTTCCTCACAACCTTCTTCTCTTTGTCTTCTTCCTTTCGTGGGTTTCCTCACAACCTTCTTCTCTTTGTCGTCTTCCTTTCGTGGTTTTCCTCTCAACCTTCTTCCCTTTGTCTTCTTCCTTTCGTGGGTTTCCTCACAACCTTCTTCTCTTTGTCTTCTTCCTTTCGTGGGTTTCCTCTCAACCTTCTTCCCTTTGTCTTCTTCCTTTCGTGGGTTTCCTCTCAACCTTCTTCCCTTTGTCTTCTTCCTTTCGTGGGTTTCCTCACAACCTTCTTCCCTTTGTCTTCTTCCTTTCGTGGGTTTCCTCTCAACCTTCTTCCCTTTGTCTTCTTCCTTTCGTGGGTTATCTCACAACCTTCTTCCCTTTGTCTTCTTCCTTTCGTGGGTTTCCTCTCAACCTTCTTCCCTTTGTGTTCTTCCTTTCGTGGGTTTCCTCTCAACCTTCTTCCCTTTGTCTTCTTCCTTTCGTGGGTTTCCTCACAACCTTCTTCCCTTTGTCTTCTTTCTTTCGTGGGTTTACTCACAACCTTCTTCCCTTTGTCTTCTTCCTTTCGTGGGTTTCCTCTCAACCTTCTTCCCTTTGTCTTCTTCCTTTCGTGGGTTTCCCCTCAACCTTCTTCCCTTTGTCTTCTTCCTTTCGTGGGTTTCCTCTCAGCCTTCTTCCCTTTGTCTTCTTCCTTTCGTGGGTTTCCTCACAACCTTCTTCCCTTTGTCTTCTTCCTTTCGTGTGTTTCCTCTCAACCTTCTTCCCTTTGTCTTCTTCCTTTCGTGGGTTTCCTCTCAACCTTCTTCCCTTTGTCTTCTTCCTTTCGTGGGTTTCCTCTCAACCTTCTTCCCTTTGTCTTCTTCCTTTCGTGTGTTTCCTCTCAACCTTCTTCTCTTTGTCTTCTTCCTTTCGTTGGTTTCCTCTCAACCTTCTTCCCTTTGTCTTCTTCCTTTCGTGGGTTTCCTCAACCTTCTTCTCTTTGTCTTCTTCCTTTCGTGGGTTTCCTCACAACCTTCTTCTCTTTGTCTTCTTCTTTTCCTGGGTTTCCTCTCAACCTTCTTCCCTTTGTCTCCTTCCTTTCGTGGGTTTCCTCTCAACCTTCTTCCCTTTGTCTTCTTCCTTTCGTGGGTTTCCCCTCAACCTTCTTCCCTTTGTCTTCTTCCTTTCGTGGGTTTCCTCTCAACCTTCTTCCCTTTGTCTTCTTCCTTTCGTGGGTTTCCTCACAACCTTCTTCCCTTTGTCTTCTTCCTTTCGTGTGTTTCCTCTCAACCTTCTTCCCTTTGTCTTCTTCCTTTCGTGGGTTTCCTCTCAACCTTCTTCCCTTTGTCTTCTTCCTTTCGTGGGTTTCCTCTCAACCTTCTTCCCTTTGTCTTCTTCCTTTCGTGGGTTTCCTCTCAACCTTCTTCCCTTTGTCTTCTTCCTTTCGTGGGTTTCCTCAACCTTCTTCTCTTTGTCTTCTTCCTTTCGTGGGTTTCCTCACAACCTTCTTCTCTTTGTCTTCTTCCTTTCGTGGGTTTCCTCTCAACCTTCTTCCCTTTGTCTTCTTCCTTTCGTGGGTTTCCTCACAACCTTCTTCTCTTTGTCTTCTTCCTTTCGTGGGTTTCCTCTCAACCTTCTTCCCTTTGTCTTCTTCCTTTCGTGGGTTTCCTCTCAACCTTCTTCCCTTTGTCTTCTTCCTTTCGTGGGTTTCCTCACAACCTTCTTCCCTTTGTCTTCTTCCTTTCGTGGGTTTCCTCCCAACCTTCTTCACTTTGTCTTCTTCCTTTCATGTGTTTCCTCACAACCTTCTTCCCCTGGTAACATAAGCTTTATCGGATGAAGAGTTTGGACTGCTGTAACAACATTGCGTTGTTAGGTCTCAATATCTGAACGTCTGGAAAGACTAGCTTTCTGCTCAAGTCCACCTTCATCTCCCATGTTTGAGCTTCTAGTACTGAAACTCTCTTAAAAGGGATTATTGTCTGAAATTAGAATGATGGTGTCACATGCACAATTACATAATTTACTGATCATTAAAGTGAAATTTTCACAAAACCTGCCATGTAGTTGTAAAGATAAAAAAAATCCTGACAATTATTTCACATAAGAGTCGTAACTCTTTTATAAATTGTTACAATTTGAATATAGAATGCCGGTATAAAAATGTACATGATAACTTATAAATTGATCATTCAAGAAAGTACTAGGACTTAAGAATTGCACTACTGCCCATATTGCATGATTCTTAAGAAGCGACTAAATCTTGGGCTGTGCTGTAACTTTGCTCGTCTGTACCAAGAGCAAACGGTTAACCCTAGGGTAACGAATGAAATGTAAACATAGCTTAGAGAAGCAGAGATACATTTGGTCCTTATGACTTTTGAGAGAATCAAAATATCAGCATCCTATCAGTACCGTATGTCAGATTGAGTTGTGTGGAGTAACAAAACATTTCGTTACCTAAATAAGGAGACTGCAACCGTTTCCTACGAAACATACATACAACATGAGAACAAGGACGGATTACAACTGAGCAAAACGATATTTAAAAAAGTATTCCTATTATCTGAAAGTGAATTTCCCTTTCATGACAGTAACATCCCTCATTCATTGTTTACATGTTCCATATATTGAGTTGATTGAGTTTTGATACCAACATCTTTATTTCCCGGAAACATGTTGATTGTCGTTTGGGCACATAAGGGTAATTGGCAACCAAAAAACCGTTGCGGCCGATCAAATGGCGAATGATAACAGCAATGGTAACCTGTTTGTATCAGTTATGTTAAATAAATTGTAAAACGACATCTTCACAACAGCCACAGTCAGTTAACATGCAATCTAGTTTATGACGATAATGACAGTAATAGTAACTAAATCATTTGTACGTTCGAGAAACATAAACCATCTTATAATTATGGTCCGCTGCAGTGTGGAATGCTATGTAACCTTGAAGGAAGTTGTGAGTCCGTCGATTATCACATAAACCCCCACCTGACGTCACAAAGAATTGTAATTCGACGTCATAATGAGATTGGCCAATGAAATGACATCAAGGGAGTAAGAAAAAGTGTTCACCAACTCCTATCGGACTTTTGTGACACTGTGACACGTCGTACATGTTCACTGTTAACACTGTAAACATATTTGATATTGTAAACATATTTCAGGAAGACATAGTTTTCATGTGATTGACTATGACGTTGGCCCAAAGGGGAAATGTGCATAAAACCCTGTTTAATAACGCGATGTTGCGATACCTTTCCTGCTTAGTTCATACCTCATATTCAACAGTTTTTTAACAATGTTTGTAAGTGTCCTTTTTAAGACGAAAACCGCAAGTTCAGGTTATATTTTAACTGGTTTTAGTGATTACATTACATACATGTAGGTTTTTTTTACACGTGTCAAGTTTCGAGTTGTGAGTCAATGGCGTGGCAAAAGTCTTGTATTTTAAATTTCGACTGCACTAAAGCAGCAGATTATAGTATATTGCTTACAGATTGCATTTTGAACTTTGATGTGCAAATTTTAAATAACTAAACTACTTTAATTCCTTCTACCGGTTTTCATACAAAAATAATTATAAAACGGACATACAAATGTATTGCATATGCTTAGATCTAATGCTGTTTTCAAGTGTGTATTTTTCTCACTTGGTAAGACGTAAAATGGTACGTAAATACCTATTTTGAATTGAAAACGATCTGTCCCATCTCAATGAAAGAAGAATCGAAGGTATTTGCACTGAAGGTTTCCCCCAAACCATAAAACACCTAATTGCTTTATTGTACAATAATTCAACCGCACTAGTTTCTGACAAGAAAACGAATCGAACGATGCATATAACAGTCGGTGGATCGACTTTAACTTACGGAGAGCTACCTTACATTACAGTGTATCTGGCGTGTACAAGGTTTGTTTGTTTCACATTTGCCTTTATTTTTCCACGTCTGTTCCAGACCACATTTAACATCGGTTTTATTCTTTTGACTTCTAGTAATGCGAGTCCAAAATGAACGAAATGGCCATGTGGTACAATGTTGTTTATACGTTAACAATAACCTTTCGATCGTTGTAATAGGAGTTTTCTCTTCATTTCGAGTGTCACAATAGGAAATTGCAACGATATGCACACACGCATGTAATATATGTATTATCGTACGAGTTACCTCCCGTAGAACCATAGCCACGCTTGACATAGATCGGCGTCAAATCAAAACGTCTGCCGATTTCAGACGCCATTTTTTGCTTGCTTTTGCATAAGTGATCCTGACGTAATAGGAGAAGGTACAGGGATAAAATCAAAAGAGAGAATTAATTAGAAACATAAGTTCATAAAACATGAATTTAAAGATTACATAGTTGGCATTTCAAAACATGTCATCACTGATATCAGAAAAAAAGACTTCATAATTAATCAAATTTTCTCTAATTTCTTGCCCAGTAGCTCCGTTCAAAGTCTGACCGTAAAAGGATGCTTGTACTGGTATTGTTACAGCACGTTGTTATTGTATCACATTTAAATATCTCTGTAGTTACATAATTATGTTAGTGGATAGGAATCAAATACAGTTTAAACTGCTGCTACCGACTTTCCAACCTGGCAGGAATGTAGATAATGATAAACTCCCGATCAGTAGTTGTGATACACTAAGTAAATATATACTGGAATTAAGCTTGTTTAGCTATGGATTTTCCTGTTACATAAATGGCCAAATGAACTATTTATATCAAACTTCCAATTTTGGAAAGATTTTTTTAATTGATATTATCACAAATTTATTGTATAAATCACATACCCACGTTTCATATTTTGCGTATTAATAATGCACGTAATACTATCAGCTCTCCATCGAAATAAAATTATACTTTTAATTCCGCTCCTCTACAATACGTTCCAATTGTTTCTATGACGTCACGCCAAGCAAGGACAGGTGCATGACGTCAAAGACTTGCGCAGTAGAGTCAAAATGCATGTGTACGGAAATAGTCGTTATATATAGGGAAACACCGTACCATGGAACATGGATGTACGGCCAAATATAAAGGATTGCCACTGAGACTTAGGAACACCAATACCTATCAAATGTATGACAAAAACAGACAAGCAAACAATAAACAAAAATGAAAATTACATCTTCCGTGTATGGTACTGTAATTTGGGTCATAATCCAGGTATATGTAATTACACGTAAGGTCTTTTGAAGCCTATTGCAAAAAAATGCTTGTTTTTGCGTCCATATTAACAGCCAGGGTCATGTCAGGACAAGCCTGATCTAGTGGTAAAAGAAAGCCGTAGAAAAACCAATGACCAACGGCCAGTACCTAGCAACTACAGGGAGAATAAGACCAGGTGTCCCGGAAGGGTTAGCGTTCCCCCCATGATCATTGTGCTAAATCCATGTTATGTACCTTGAAATTAAGTAATGAAAATTAACAACCTATGGGACTTGAGTACATAATTAAAAATATGGTCTTTCATATCACACATGGCGCACACGAAACTTGTCCACACACTTCAGTTTCCATTTCTCGAACTCTGTGCTGACAGTTGCTTGATACACTATACATAATTTGTGTCCAGCATTATATGTGTGCTGAAGTTTTGTTTTTTTTCTTGTGAGCAGTAGATGTCTATTACTGGAAGCATGGTGAAATTTGAATCGCCCATCTACATCTACAAGACATGCATACGTACAACTTCTAGTATATTCATTTTAATGAAAGTCCTTTGATTTAACAGGGTATACATTTGTGTATGTGTATACTATATTTTTTTATTGTTTATTCTCTATATGAGTATAACGACCATGAAAACATTATATATCTACATAATGAATGCATATATGCATGTCGACTTATATATCGACATAATGAATACATACATTCAAAGGCAAAGGCCATTTGAAGGACGACCCAAATACAAATACAGTGAAACCTCCCTATTAAGACCACACCAAAGTGGTTTTAATAGCGGGGTGGTCTGAATACCGAGGGTGACCATGCAGACAGATTTTTCTGAAATTCACTTTTTGACCTGTTTTCATGATTCATTAACTAACAGATATGATTCATAATGTTAAACACACAGTTATTGTAACTGATTAGCCAATTTGACACCAAAATACAGCTTACTTATCGGACAAATGGAAGGTAAACACACAGGAATACACACCAGGTAACTTTGTTTTGGTCAGTGGTCGGAGAAGTGAGGTGAAACTTGGTGCAAAAGTGGTATTTGGGACTTCTCAAAACTTGTCCTACTTAATAGAGAAGCTTAAAATACAAAGATATATAGAAGATTTCTTCGGTCTGAAATGAAGTGGTCTTGATAGCGAGGTGGTCTTAATTCTGAGGTTTCACTGTATAGTTAATAAACTAATTATTTAAAAAAAAAAGATCCGTAAAATTGTTCTATGGCTAAAGGGTAAATATATTGCGTGAACGGTCGTTTATCAAATGTTTAATTATCCCAGTATAAGTGAAAATCAGTCACGTCCCTGTAAATCATAAAGCCGCTGGGCTTCATGTAATATCGACGAAAGATAAAAAAAATATGCTCAATATGTAACAGTTTGTAAACTTTTATTGATATTTTTGTTGCATATAATATTTTGTATGGTGTTACAGGCATGTAAATTTATAACAGTTATTTTTCTATTATATGTAAATGGTCGTTTCCATAATGTCATACTCAAAGAATCGGATGAAAGTATCGATTTCAAAATGATATTTCGCTTTCTAACTAATATATACTACAACGGCAAAATGATATTTCACTTTCTAACTAATATATACTACAACGGTAAAGATATGATGGATAGAATTCAGATTTAGATACAGAACGTTTCTCTGATACAGCATCTATAGCATAATGTACGTGCACCGATTTATATCCAATATAGGGAAATGGGCCACACCTTCAGTACTGAAAATTATTCGAAACTCGAAACGACTTGGATAATTCCGCAATGAACATGAAACATATATCATATCTACAAAAGGTATATGATTTTTTGTACTGAAGCTTATGAATGAAACGCTTCGGGAAAACGAATCAAGATTCTGAGATGATGAGAGTGATGATGATGAGGAGGAGGAGGAGTATTACCATGTTGGAAGTGTGAACTATACTGCCACATGTAAACAAGAAGGAAGTAAGGGTGTGAGAGTATGTTTGTTTATGTCTTGTAACGTATTTGTGAAAAATCTTGAAATAAAACCCCAAAAGATTCCGAGATGACGAAAGCGAGACGACGGTAGTGGGAGGGGCTATATTCGAGAGAGGTAAAATAATTATCCGACAATCATTTCATAGTGACATAGGTCCGTACCTAGCCCCTGTGCTGTCATCTTATTTACACACGCAGTGGAAAGTAATGTGAATTCGGACCAAGTATGTGACAGACCACTAAAATGTGCAATGCGCGGTATTAATAATGGTAAAGCTGGTTGGCACGATTGTGTAGTTATTGAGCATTTAAAATTCGCGGGGAACAAACTCTTGGATGCTTTAGTGCGCATATCTACCCGAATCACTTCAAGCTTGGGGTAGTGATAACACTTTTTAAAGGTGGTAAAAAAGATAAACTTGACATGGACATTATAGAGACATCACATTAACACCTGTGTTTCAAAAGTTGCTGGTGAAATTATATATACATTATATACGTCTTTCTGCCATATGCGGGAATATGTCATTCCCTCATCCTCTTCAACAAGGTTTTCGAAAACAATGCGAAAGTTTAATGGCTACCTTTATGGTAAGAAAATGAGTTGGATATTATTTATAACGCGACTCGAACGTTTTTGCTGCAGTTTTAGATAACAGTGTATGGATATTGGATAGATGGGCTGCTATTACAAGCTATATCAAATACATGTATATCAAATATGTCGTACAGATACACTGTATCCCTGTCGTACATATGTTCTCTTGCATCAAATTATTTTTATGTTTTTCACACATCTGCCACTGCTTTCCTTGGCTCGACACCCTGTAATATGTACTTTCGTCTTTTCGCCTGCTGTGCCACTTTAAAGAAGCTTCGTTCGGTGTCCGTGTTCCCTGGGGAAAACTTGACTGAAAAATAATCCAAATATGGAGTATCTTCTCATTTGAGGATGCCATGTTCCATTTCCTCCTCTGTCGTGGTATGAATCCTAAAACGACAAGATACAATTCTTGGAAGACATTCTAACTCTGTGGTGCGTTCGATCACGCGTGATCGATCTTGAAATCGCTCTCATGGATTACTTTTATTTTATCTTATTTTATTTTGCATTGTATTGTATACCATTATTTATTTCCCTTCTATTACCAGGGAAACACAATCCGTTGTTATCCCGAAAAAAATATAGTGCAGGTCTCGGTTCCTTTGCGGGTGCTTACAATTTTCAAACCGCTACTATGATTTCTTAAGGCTTTTTTTCTACATTAATTTGTATTCGTCTGGTCCTCATATTGTTACTTTTATACAGAGAAATGTAGATTATTCTGTTTGAAACAAGCGTCAGCAGTATACCGCTACATATTCTTTTAAGACATAGACGATAAGGTTTTAACACTTATCCGGCATTGAGGTCTATTTCAACCGAAACATTTCCACCCTCACTCGATTTCTTTACAAATCACCTGTTATTGTATATTACACGGTCGAGGGTGGCCAGGTCAGCTGATAGTAGTTAGATCAGTTTTATGTTAGAAGGTAAATAGCGGAAACTTTCGGTAGCAACAATAGCGGAAGTCGGAACTCGCCGCGGGGAACTTGGTTTTAACACTGAATTAGAGTTTACGTCCGTGGATTTGGGAACACTTTACGTGGCCGGAGTTCGGACCCTTTTTCATGCATGAATGAAATTTTAGCATGTTCATTCTGATTTATAATGTTAATGTTGGAATCTCGTATATTTCTATTTCAATTATAAAGTATTGAGGAAATTAATTTTTTGTAGAAATTAAAGATTTTTGTGTTACCTGTATTAGAATATTCACAGTTGCTTGAGTTTCTGTCAGTAAATAATAAATATATATGTGTGTGAAATGAGCCTCCCATACATTCTGTAATGGGCCGCGGCTCCATATATATAAACATTTTTTAAATACAGACAGAAACTCAAGCAACTGTGGAATATTCATGTGAGATATGGGATGGCTGTAGCATATGTCCTACTTGCATTGAAGCGACAGGAATTATAAGGTAAACTGTATGTCGGATATCGAGAAATGGCAGTATACTGGCCTTGGCCAAACAGCATCAGATTGCAGATTAATTGTTATGCAGAAGATAACAGTATATATGTGAAAGTATCCAGCCAAATGAAATTTGCCGGAATTTTCTGACAGTAAGTTTGACAGAAAACAAACAGACGACTCGGAATACGGTAATGTTCACCGAATGGTAGCATGTAGTATTATATCACGGACTTCGATATAATACTACATTCTTAGATAGAATGAAATAACTAATTCCGTGTTTATATGTACTGCATATTATATGTCCAGTTTATGAGTACTGATCTGTTGAATAAATGAGTTTGAGGGAAATGAGACAAAATATTGTTGGTAATCTAAAATGTTTTTTCTTTAAGTCAGCCGGAAAGTCAGTTTGCAATCATGTCGTTGATGTAACAACACTATTTCGTGAGAAGTTGTGTGTCGGGTTGTTATATATAGTGTACTAGTGTACATGTGGTCCCATAATACCAAAGTGTACATACCTATGTACTGGCACGGAAGTGCCCACCTAACGATTTTCATGCAAAACCTCGGATTCTAGACAGCCTAGTGAGCTTTTACATGCGTGTAGCGGGATATATTTGGTATCGGCTGAAAGATAAAAGTTTCACCTTTAAAATGAGGCATGCATATAAAAAATTGGACTTCATTCAGTGACGAAAACAAGCTTAGAGTGAAAATAGGTCGATTTTCTCGTTGAGGCTAGTTCTTTCCCTTGTCACAGATATATAGTAGTGGGAGGGGCTATATTCGAGAAAGGTAAACAAAATATCTGACAATCATTTCATAGTGACATAGGTCCGTGCCTAGCCCCTGTGCTGTAAACCCGTGTACAGGTAGACATCAAAGGAATGTCAGCAGGTGGGCAAGTACTACTGATATATAGGTACTCTCTTGCATATTCCAATTTTCCAATTAACAACGTAATCAGGCTAGATAACGGGAGTGTATTAGGATCGATTTAAAACAAATGGAAAAGGGTGAAATCACTGTCAAAAATCACGTTATATAATTACAGGGACGTATACTCTATGACATATACGTCCCTGATAATTATGTGTAAACCCAAATCATCAAAACTGTATCAACTGTGTCGCACGCCTGGACGTGAACGTACGTCAAATATACATCTGATCATACAGTTTGTAATGTTTAATGATAAACCAGGAATATTTGCGAAACTTCAATATTTAAAATAAATGGTTTACAATTAATACGTGCTATATATATCGTCCTTATTTCTCTGGATTGCATAACTTCCCCACACAACGTTCGTCTCAAATAGTATAATGGATAAAAAAACCCAAATTTAGTTGCTCATAATGATTGAATATTAGCACGTATACTGAGATAACAAATCTAATTCCGTTGTTAGCTTCAGGTGCCCGCTTCTCCTCGTTGTCAAGCTTTAGTGTTACATTTTACTGTGGATAATTCGTTGAATTACTATGGGAAGTGCATATTATTGTGTACCTTGTTTGTTACATATATTGTCACATGTATATCAGCTGTGATGAAGACTTCTGTCCAGTTTCAACTCATTTGGTACAGTCAGAGACGTATACTCTGGTACAGTAGTTATTTACAGTAACACCAATATTTAGCGGATCAAACGGTCAAAACCCAGTGGCGAATCTTCCTTTACGCGGGTACGCAGGTGCGTACACATACCATATATATAATTTTCAAAAAAGAAATATTTTACACATATTTGTAGTAAAAAATGAGGCTATTGTATAAGAAAATGAGCGTGTTTATCTTTTAAATTCATTTTACCTGAAAATTGGCATTAGAACACCAAGGCCTTTAGGAATTCAGATTTTTTTTCTTGGAACCCCCCACCCCCCCACCCCCCACCCAGACCCACCTATCGGGAGGTTGACGCGTACGTATCCCCGTCCCGTACTCCACCCCTCGTAGCTCTTCGGGTGCTGTCTTCGGCACCACATATGCGTACACTTCAAACCACCCCTAGCTCGAGTGGGTGTGTTCTCCGAACGCCAACATTTTTTTAACAATAGGTAGGTGTTGTTTTTGGAAACACCTGTAGGCAAATTAAAAATGTTGGCGTTCAGAGATACACCCCTAGAGTGTACGTCATTGGAATACCTCGGACTATTGTAACTACTGTATGAAGTATAATAACTTGATATTGCAAATCGATATTTATTTTTTGATCCTCAAAGATGGAATTAACTTGCATTGTTTGAGACAGTGGTGTAGGACTATTTCAATCTGTAATCATAAATACGCGTGCAAACTGTACAATGTTTCAAATCACAGGTGAACATACACAGAGTCATAGAATGTAAAATACATCTACATTTGTATGTAAGAGTTTTGAAAAATTGAATGCTGACTAGACCTACATTCATAGCATATGACGGGTAATTTTCTTGTCTGTGCGTCTGTCCGTTTAAGCATTTGAACATTGAACTGTACAGAAACATAGTTTTAAAAGTTGTCTCTGGCTTGAACCGGTCTGATAACTATTTGCAATTTATATAATATCACGAAATAATATAAGAACGATCTAAGTTCATTTAAATATATTTATTACCTCAAAATTGAGTAGAAGAAAATTAGGCACAAGATATTCCAACTTATCAACGCCTCTTCCTCTAATACATTACATAATATAGATATTTACATGATAACATTTATCAAGGCATACAATACATTTTTACAATGAATTCTATTTTACTTAAAACCTGTTGTTGGATTTAATGAAAAGTTGCACTTGTTCCACATATAGACAGATTTTCGTTGCCAAATAAAAATAAATCTAGATCTAAATTAACTCGATAATTGTTTAACGAATTTATGTTATGAAAAAGTGCAACTCGCGCTGTATTAAAAAGCTTGCATTCTGAGAAATGTCCGTGATAATATGTATAATTTATAGCACATTTTCACGTGATAAGTTTATGCTATATATGTTAATATACATTCAGTATACGTCAAAGTATTGTAACTCTTATCGTAAATACGCAATTAAAAACATTTAAACTCGAATATTTCATATATTGATCCCAGAAATAAGCATGTAGTCCCCTTTTTAACTCTAGGTAAATCTCAAATGTAGAAAAGAAAAAAAAATCTACATATTTTCTAATTCTTAAAATCTCAGAATAAGACTATCTTGGTTCACAGTGATACTTTACAAAAGTAATGTATCTATAAGATAAATGGGGGGTCGATATAAACATTTATATATCGACCCCCCATATTATTACATTACATTTGTAACAGGACTCCCTGTGCTTAGTTCGTGTCAAGATAAGACGGTACACGCTTTTATTTGACGCCGGTTGTAACACGGATATTTTTCGGTGTCTGTAGCGGCGTTAAATACGTAACTAATTATAACTAACTATATATAGCTAGCTTTCATTTGATAATATAATGTGGCCTAAATCTGAGCATGTTGAAATAAACTTTTTATATGTTTTAATTGGCTACCTCTTAAAACATTATCATTAAATAAAGAGATATCACGGACTTAGAAAGCATATAATATAATTCCGTAGAGATTCTAAATGAAATAATTATCGTGAAATGGCACAGGGCGACAACATAATCTCAATCAGCCATGAGTACCATCATATCTATTTATATATCGCACATCTACATTTTTGTATATTAAGCTGTCTATTTTACAACATGTATACAGTGTTTTATGTTATGTTTTTCAACTGAAAGATAAATATCGCAAGCGATGTTTCCTAAGTGACAACATGGAATAAGAGGTGGCACCCTGTCCGGGCAGAGCTAGACGAGGTCAAAACGAAAGTTGGATTACGTTGAGAGAACTCTTCAGTTATGAAGGTACGAAATTCACTTCGACATTTATTGATATGCTGTGATCATGAGTGGTGATATGAAGGGAACGTCGAGTCGACACGGGCGAGCAACAGATGTTTTCGTCCCACCATGATATGAAGACACGTCAACATAGGAAGGAAATGTATCACACTATATTGACTAACGTCGTCTGCTGAAAAATCGTCGTCTGGAAAAAGATACCTGTGCGAATATCGTAGCTACGGAATCTGGTAGCAGTTTTATGATACAGCAGGGTTGAACACACATTTTGTCTGGTTTTAACGGTTGAATAGGCATCCCATGTATTGGCTTCATGCCTGCTTAACGCTAACATTTATTTCAGTGAGTGTCAGTTGCAGTTTGGATTATGTTACAAGATTATTCCTCGGATAAAATATACGGATGAGTTTTTTTTTAATAATTAGAACTGTACTGTACAGTACTGTACTTGTATAACTTAGATCTGGAATCTGGAAACGACAAAAATGACACGAAGTGAATCTCATCATCAAGTTTAGTTATGTATTAGCCTATATGAGCTGTAGAAACTAAAGTAGTTTTACCATGCTTTATGTTGGTGTTGTCCATAAGAGATGTTATAAATTGTGCAATATATACATGTGCATAAATCCAGATGTTATTTCATACACATTGTAAATTTTAAGGGGTATTAAAACCTCTAGAGTTGCAAGTTTCTGCTGATGCAGTCACCATGGCAACACATTCTTCTGTGTTGTCCCTCCCTTCCCCTGGTCCAAGGGGAGATCACTCTGGAGGGAAAGGGATTATGAAATTCCAACACAGCACTTGGCGCCTAGAACATCAGTCATCTTTGGTTGATGATCTACTTTTTGAGATTTATGATCGTTGGCATGATGGCAGACATGACAGTTTTGAGAGTGACACATTCACAGAATGCTCCAGTACATCCGATATTTTCCATTGGCGCCGTTCATCAATCCAGCTGGAAACCACCCATTCTGGAAGAATTCATCAAGCAACTCTGGAAGCACAAAGTAAGTATTGTATAGTAAATTACATTTGAAAGAATGTAAGTCTAAAAGAAAACTAAAATAGTTTATAAATAATTTGACATTTTGTTTTCCAATATGTATAAAGCAGCATGTTGTTTTTCTGAGGCAATTAAATCTCAACTGATATACTTTTCGAGACTTTGTTCCCAAACAATAAACACCAAAACAATTCAACATGAATCCAAAACCAAGTATGCATTCACCAGTAACATCAAAATCCATGTACTCTGTAGATGATTTACAGTAAACATCCAATACATATTATTCATTAATCAATGGAAACACAGACTAAATTACACCAAAAACAATCGTTATTCATTACTCAACGGAAATGCCCAAAACAATGTTTACATTCAGTAGGAATTTAAAAAAGAAACCAGTACAATTCACAGTTTCTTTGTAGTATTAATTACATTTGCTAAAAATAAACATCCCGCTTGCTTTAAAACAATTATACATTATGTTGGTGTACACAGGTCTTAACTCATAAGTGTAGAAATATACAAATTCTAAGCAGTCAAGTGAAATATTATGTTCAGGATATATTAAAATAGATTTTGTATATAAAATAAAGCAGATTTCAAAATGTTAACTTCTAAAAAATTTACCAGCATTTTCTTTAGAGGATTTACCTCCAGATAGGCTATAAGAGGATAGTCTATCAGAGGATTTACCTCCAGATAGGCTATAAGAGGTTAGCCTATTAGAGGATTTACCTCCAGATAGGCTATAAGAGGATAGTCTATTGGAGGATTTACCTCCAGATAGGCTATAAGAGGATAGTCTATAAGAGGATTTACCTCCAGATAGGCTATAAGAGGGTAGTCTATTAGAGGATTTACCTCCAGATAGGCTATAAGAGGATAGCCTATTAGAGGATTTACCTCCAGATAGGCTATAAGAGGATAGTCTATTTGAGGATTTACCTCCAGATAGGCTATAAGAGGATAGTCTATTAGGGGATTAATTACCTCCAGATAGCATATAAGATTTAAGTGTAAGTTATAGTAAAATTTTAGTTCATTAACAGAATAAAAATCACAATTGGAATCTATAATCTTTGCATGTGTAAGATGTTGATTTCCTGCTAATGACCCAGCATTTCAAAGTAAATAGACATATGGTGACAGGTGTGACATGGTAATTAGAGTGATTTCCTGCTGCTTTGGTCTGTTTATGTATATGTATACACAGTGTTACTCCTATACTTCAGGTATATACACTACACAGGGTTGTGATTCACCACATTTGTGTACAATTTTTTCAGTTCAGTAAGGTCACAAATCTCCACAATCTATCCTGGTAGAAGCATAATATGATCATATTTCACTGCAGTCACACATTTTCTACCACAAGGTATATGGATAATGGGCCAAAGTGTGTGACTATGAATTGGAAACCTTTTTATCCGTTCAGCATGACTATAATGTCATTCTTACTTAACATACTTGCACTTACAAGTAATGATAATGAAAGATGAAAAAGTTATAACAATGAAAGATGAAAAAGTTATAATAATGAAAGATGAAAAAGGAATGATAATGAAAGATGAAAAAGTAATAATAATGAAAGATGAAAAAGTAATAATAATGAAAGATGAAAAGGTAATGATAATGAAAGATGAAAAAGTCTTTCATATTGAGATGAAATCTGAATCTGAAAGTGTCTTAATGAAAGACACTAAACAATATATGTAGTACAAATATCACCAACTGTGTCCTGATAGAGAAAAACAGCACCATGCAGGGCTAGCTAGAAAACATTTGAATCCTGTATCCCTGGATCTGACACAATACAGCTGACTGATCATCAGTTATATTATTGACCCAGTTCCAGTTAAGAAATTTTATACAAATTGAAAAAAAAGAAGTAAGTTATGCACTCTGCAGTGATAACATAAGTATGATATGCAATTAAATATTTCATCCTAATTTACACCTGATTTCAATGGGGTTTTATTATAGAAACTTTGAAGTGACAAGTTTATCAATAAAAGAGTCCCATTACCAAGAGAATAGAAGAGATAAAGTTGATTTTTGAAAAGTTACCATTGGGCCCCAAAAAGAGGTTGGATCTGGATATCCAAATTAAAAAAACCCATTGAATTTGTCTAAAAAGATATATTGGTTGTGGGGCCATGTAAACATCAATATTTTACTGTTACTATATATAGTAGGAAATTAGGAATGTATTTGTATTTCATATAAAGTGTTAACCAGTAAGGTGTAAAGCTTGGAGCATCCATGAGTATACCGGAGATGGAAGATAGAGACAGCCTTTTATGTTGTAGGGGCCTGCATCAATTCATTGATTGGTGATAAAGAATACATCTAACTCACTCACCCCTGAAACACACTTGAACTCTTCCAATTCAAATACTAGAATAGTTCATTATAAATTTTCAGGTGTGAATGAGTTAATCTATTAATCACATTCCGAGGCGTAATGTATGGTTTGGTTTTTAGATATATGAGTTTCATATTGACTGTTTTATATATCAATAATGTATTTAGCTTGCTTCTGTTTAAAACCCTGCAAAAGTCATATGATGTTTCATAGGGCTGGGAGGTTTTACCGGTATACCGGTATACCGTGGTATAAAGTTGTCATGGTACGTACCGTGGTACATTTGTCCTGTACTGGTTTTTTGGGAACTTTCATTTAATTTAAGCTTATCAATGAACTATTTGTTACATAGATCAATTACAATTCCAATATGGTTTAGTTATACTTTACTATAAGTTTGCTGATCAACTAGGACAGACATAGCTTCACTCAAACAATATTAGAGGATAGCAAAAAGAGAAACTTATGACAGGCCACTTGTTGATTTGATTCAGATCAAAAACAGCCAGAGACCTTTAGCTACATGTAGCTGATTCATACAATCAAGGTGGTATACCGTGGTACGTACCGCAGTATTTGCCTAAATACCGTGGTATACCGTGGTACTTTTGATTTTGTGGTACCCAGCTCTAATGTTTCAGCCTTTTATTTTTCAACATGATAAATACATTTTCATCATTTGATCAACAGATGTAGCTACTAATGTACTTTGACCTTATTGTCACCTTAAAGGCCCAATAAACATAACTTACGGCAAAACTTGAAGCGAAAACCAAGCCTGATTACTTATTATATTTATAGATTTAGTTAAGATTAACTGATATCAACAATATTCAAGATGAATTCTTATGTGGTTACCGGTACAGCAGCAGTTGAAACTCGGTACTTGTAAACATGCATCCATTTCGAACTGTCTTGTACCTTTGGCATGTTGTTGAAGTGGGCCCTACCTGAATTATTTTCAATTCTTTGGATTTGTCTGTCAAGAGTTTCTTGTTAGTTATCGCTCAGGTTTACTTCGTTAACGTTTCAGGCCTATTTTTGCATGGTTATCAACTAGATTTTTTCATAGTTTTTCAGAATCCCGAAAAAATGTTGTACTACACAATCAGTTACTGCTGTTTTATAGTGATTACCAGTCCTGGGTTACAGCTCCAGCAATTTATCGTCAATATATCAGACAAAAATGGTAAAATGTCACATAGCAATTAAAAAATGTATGAATCAATTTACTGTTCCTGACTTAATTCAGCATGGAGTAGTCACTTTTGATTTGTTTAACCACCCTATATCAAGAGTTGTTTCAAATCAGGGAAAGCTATGGTATAATAAATTTATACAGAAATATGTGACAAGTATCAGTATTGATTGTATTGTGACCCATGTATTGTGATAAGTAGTGTATCGTCACAACGCTTGCAGTGCACACCTCTTAACATGTATATAGCTTGACCTGGTCAGTTCAGATACATTTGGTTGGGGTTTACAGAATTACCTTAACCAATATTCAAGGTCACAGGGGTCAAATATGTTAAAAATTTTGAACAGCTTCTTCTGATTAATCAAAAGGCCTAGAAGCATGATATTTGTCCGCAAGGTTCTTTGGATGAAGCCTGACAAAGTTTGCGAATAAGAAACCAAGATGCTTCTTAGGGCTTTTGGTATTTCAGAAGAAGTTGTTTAAAGGTTTTAACAGATTTGCACAGTGACCTTGAATAAGGGTCAAGAAATAATATTTGACTCCTTGGAAGTAGAAGTACAAAGGTTGTGAATGGGTAAAATATGTTCAAATCTTTACATGTTCTTTTGAATGTCTTACAGTAATAGATTTTAGGTGACTTTAGGGTTACAAGTAAGAGATTTATACCAGGCGGTCTGGGGTGGAGTGGAAAGCACACTTGCCTTTCACCAAGGCGGCCGGGATTCGATTCCCCGACCGGATACTACGGTTTCCTCCCACAAATAGACCCCTTGCACACTAACATCTGGGCAAACAAGAGTGATAGATATAAGTTGTTTAACTTGTTCCATAATTGTTGTAAAATAAATCAAGTTTATATGATACCAGGTGAGCGATGCAGGCCCATAAGGTACAGTTGTTAGATTTCTGTGTACATTAGAATTAGAGATAATTTGATTCATCATGTTAAATTTCAGGTGTACCCCAGCTGCGACAGTTAGTCCACGAGTTGAAACACCGGGTCAATTTAATTAATTCACGGCTCGTTAGACAGCTTAAACGGCGGGAAAGACGACAGGCCAAAGTTCAACATAATGCCGATATTGTCACAGCTATTCTACAGGCAGCCTCTCAAAAAAGACGTACGTATATGGCAGTAGTGCTAGCACCATTGTAATACTGTATTCCCCGTAATTAGGGCCCCTCCCCCTATAAGTACCCCTCCACCCTTCTAGGGAGGTATTACAATTATATAACCGCCCCTTTAAATTGTAACATAACTAAATCATTCTTTGTATTGGTGCAGTAAATCTCACTGTGCGCATGTTTACAAGAACCCCCCCCCCCCCCAAAATATCGATAATATATGTACACATTATTTGAAATTGATGACAACAATGTTGCATATTATGAGTACTTCCCATTTTTATCATAATACATCATAGTTATTTACTTTATGAAAACGACAATTTTTGTCCAGATTCTTGATTTGCTATCCTTGTAAGTAGTGCCCCTTTGACACCAATTTTTTAGCCGCCTGTGGCGCTAATTACGGCAAATATGGTATATCATCTTTATTTGGTGGAGGGTATGGTGCAGATGATGCAATGGAAAATTAAGCTCAGAATATATAACAAAATCTCAGATTTACTCAAATAAAATGATTCACATCAATATGAAAACAAATAATGAGTGGAGCTGTGTAGAGACAGCCACATGCTCTGGCCGACAGGAACAGATTCTGTCAGTGTCGGCAATAAAACATATTGTCAAACAGATACATTAATACTTTCATTGACAAACATAACGATCCGTGTCTCTATATGCTGCAGGGCTGTATATTATTGACGTAGATACACATCTCCATTAAATTGAAGGTATGTTTATTATCCCCACGATTGACCAGGTTTTGCTAATGTCAGACTGGTGCCTGTGGCTAACTGGGGGCCTGTGGTAACAGCTGTCTATGTATAGTATACACAGATAAAGCTAATCACCCAGACTTGGATGTTTTTGACCCCAACACTGACATGTTGATTATATTCCATCTAAATATGGATAACTGTATACAGCCAGGGTATTCAAATAGGATTTTGAAATAGTTTTGTATTTTACAAGTTAAAATATGAATTTACTGTGAAACTATTTCAAATTTAATTGAGGATAACTCCCCTTAGCTTCACACACAGTAACTTACATGAAGTCATAAGTGCATGCTAAATATTAATATTTTCCAGCAATGGCCTAGACATATGTACAAGTATACCAGTTCTTCTCCTATAATTTATATACATTTGTATATATATGTATGTACCATATTTGACAGATGAAGTACCAATGCTATGATATCTGTAGTATGGAATCCTTTCGTCAAGCTGTCTGTGCGATAGTTTAGCTATGATATCTGTAGTATGGAATCCTTTCGGCCCAGTGTCAATGTGACAGTTTAGCTATGATATCTGTAGTATGTGACAGTTTAGCTATGATATCTGTAGTATGGAATCCTTTCGGCCCGTTGTCTATGTGACAGTTTAGCTATGATATCTGTAGTATGGAATCCTTTCGGCCCATTGTCTATGTGACAGTTTAGCTATGATATCTGTAGTATGTGACAGTTTAGCTATGATATCTGTAGTATGTGACAGTTTAGCTATGATATCTGTAGTATGTGACAGTTTAGCTATGATATCTGTAGTATGGAATCCTTTCGGCCCATTGTCTATGTGACAGTTTAGCTATGATATCTGTAGTATGTGACAGTTTAGCTATGATATCTGTAGTATGGAATCCTTTCGGCCCATTGTCTGTGTGACAGTTTCGCTATGATATCTGTAGTATGGAATCCTTTCGGCCCAGTGTCAATGTGACAGTTTAGCTATGATATCTGTAGTATGGAATCCTTTCGGCCCATTGTCAATGTGACAGTTTAGCTATGATATCTGTAGTATGTGACAGTTTAGCTATGATATCTGTAGTATGTGACAGTTTAGCTATGATATCTGTAGTATGGAATCCTTTCGGTCCATTGTCTGTGTGACAGTTTAGCTATGATATCTGTAGTAAGGAATCCTTTCGGCCCACTGTCTGTGTGACAGTTTAGCTATGATATTTGAAATATGTGACAGTTTCGCTATGATATATGTAGTATGGAATCCTTTCGGCCCACTGTCTGTGCGACAGTTTAGCTGTGATATCTGAAATATGTGACAGTTTCGCTATGATATCTGTAGTATGGAATCCTTTCGGCCCATTGTCTATGTGACAGTTTAGCTATGATATCTGTAGTATGGAATCCTTTCGGCCCACTGTCTATGCGACAGTTTAGCTGTGATATCTGAAATATGTGACAGTTTCGCTATGATATCTGTAGTATGGAATCCTTTCGGCCCACTGTCTGTGCGACAGTTTAGCTGTGATATCTGAAATATGTGACAGTTTCGCTATGCTATCTGTAGTATGGAATCCTTTCGGCCCATTGTCTGTGCGACAGTTTAGCTATGATATCTGTAGTATGGAATCCTTTCGGCCCATTGTCTGTGTGACAGTTTAGCTATGATATCTGTAGTATGGAATCCTTTTGGCCCATTGTCTGTGTGACAGTTTTGCTATAATATCTGTAGTATGGAATCATTTCGGCCCATTGTCTGTGTGACAGTTTAGCTATGATATATGTAGTATGTGACAGTTTAGCTGTGATATCTGTAGTATGTGACAGTTTAGCTATGATAACTAGTATGGAATCCTTTTGGCCCACTGTCTTTGTGACAGTTTCACCAACATCTGTTACCACTACATGTGTGAATTGCTGCACTATGTGGATGCTTTGTGTTTCTGACATGAAAGAGGTGTATCATGTAATTGTCTGCATTTTGTTACTTATAATGTAGTCATGGTTACAATACAGAATCAATGAAAACAAAAATAGCATATATACATGTGTATTTCATTATCAAACAATAACTTGTGGATGTATTTAAAAATGAAATCCCATGCTGACTTAGCAGTGGAGGTAGGGTACAGAGCTGTATAATGCACTTTTCCTCCATTGCTTTTCAATATGGGTGAAAATTTTGTGAAACTTGGTAGATGTCTCTATTCTGATCTAACTCCTGCACACGAGTTAGAATTTCCCTAATCCCCATACCTTTATATTATTTTAAAAGCAAACTTAATCTTATGTTTCCTTTTATTGCCTTAATTTTGATTTAAAAATATTCAATGCCTCTGTTCTGACCAAAACCCTGCACGTCCATAGTTTCCCTAACCTCCTTACCTAGGTATAAAAAGTGCTTGACTATTTTCTCAAACTTATTTTTTCATAATTTGTTAAAAATTGACGATTCATAGTGAATCTGTAAGTATAGTATACTTTCTTAATGTTGTACAAATTCTCTAAGAATCAAACTTAAGCCAGACAGTTTAAACACAAATCCTACACCCACTCGCTGCTGTATTGTGATCTAGTTGTACCATATGGACAGCTATAGTCTATATAGCTACTCCACAGACGTAGACAGTGATGTTATGGACACATGTAGCCTGTACCAATTCATAAGCTACACCTGTTACTACACAGAATTTGCATACTGTTTTTTTTTATTTCGGATATGAGTTGTGCAAAACAATTTTCTTTCTGCTGAGCTGTATGTACTGATATTTTCTTGATATGCTTGATAATTGTTTTTTTTAAGGTTATATCCTGGTTAATTTGTAGGTACAAGTGTATGTAGATTTTGTTATTACCTGTGCTGTATATATGTGTCATGTAATTACAAACTGTATTACGTAATACATGTTTGTTGTACAGTCTAACCTTTAAAGAGGAAATCTTACATCCTGCACAACCCTATTTGTTGGCATTTTACAAAGCGAAGCTGACACATTCCTTATCTGGTACATGAAACTTTTTAAATTACTTTAAAAATGATATATTTAGATTTAAATAAGTTAGACATCACTGCAACATCTCTTTGTTTGTGATTAATGATTCCAACTACACTACTGTTTTCATCAGCCAGGAAAAGTAACAAAACGTTTATGCTAATAATCTGATGTTATCGTCTTTGATTTTTAAATTTAAATAAAAGTTGCATGGAGCTTAGGGCTATATTGCATTTGAAATGTTCATGGTTCTGTCAGTCTTCGCTCAA
Organism: Mimachlamys varia; assembly: GCA_947623455.1. Classification (NCBI taxonomy): domain Eukaryota; kingdom Metazoa; phylum Mollusca; class Bivalvia; order Pectinida; family Pectinidae; genus Mimachlamys; species Mimachlamys varia. The sequence goes on from OX392534.1 coordinate 37,937,942, forward strand.
ATATATTCTTGATATGTGGACAGACACAAACATTTCAATAAAGTTCATCTGACAAGAAATAATCTATATTGCCATATGAGTGAACCTCTAGTTAAAAAATAATAAAAATATCGACCAGGTAAGATTTGAAGAGATATGTGCAAAACTATCTATGAATCTACGAACGATGGTAATATAAATTGCTCTGACTGATATATAGCTGCGTGTACTTTTGATCTTTCATAATTTTTTATTTCTATTTTTGTTGTTGACATTTTTATGTATGATTCATCCTAATTTTAAAGGGGCCCCGCAACCAGTTATGGCTAAGTTTATGATCAGTGACATTTTAACTTATTCATCGGTAAAACAACATTTGAACCTTTCCAATTTTAAGGTTGAAATAGTTCATTATGAAACATCAGTAAGTAATGAGTTGATACTGTTTGATATGTAACATTATTCAAAGCCAGTATCAGCTGTAGGATGTATGGTATTTTTTAAATCCAAACTTTCAGCTGTTTAACATTTAAAACAGTATTGGTAGCAATCTTGTAAATCATTATACGACAATGGCAGGGTAAACATGACGTAACACACACATGTGCTGCGTCTTTTAAATTTAGTGATAGATACAGCATGTCGAAAAAAATGAATTAAACTGCACCATACAGCTGTTTCGTCCTCCCAGGACTCTTCAGTGATACTAGGGGCCTTTACACCAGACAGGGGCATTTTGACAGATAGATGTCTGGCATTAGCAACATAATGTGACCAGATGTCCAAGTCTTATGTCAGGGCCAGAGTAAACTCGACCTAATATTCATAATTAATTTATTATCACAACAAAATTGGTACAATAGTATATAATTATATATATATATACATATAAAGGAAAGTCATGTTTGCCCTGTCAGTGTCGAAAAATGACGATAATACATACATTGTTATGTATTTAACCATCGTCAGAAACCTTCGTGTCACCGCCCTCACGTTCGTGTCATATGTTAGTGCAGTGTTACGTTCGTTGCCGATGATGATATTTAACTTATCTGGATAAGACATCTCATTACCCTCACACAAAATAACCTCTTTAGCAAAATTTTTTTTGTGCGAAATTTAATTCCTGCGAACTTATCATGATCGGGACAACCATGAAATATAAATGTTATACCTAAACTGACTAATCCACAGATTTAGCTGTATTTTGTCCGATATTATTGAATCGATTGAATCGAATTGCTTACTAAATAAAAGTTACTATTCATATCATGCTATGTATATGATTAATTACTTCATAATTGTGATAAGTAAAAACGTAATATTATACTAGGAAGGAGTGGATATGAGCTTGAAAAGCCAGGGACGGCTACGTGTCATATTCACAAAATTTATTAAAGGTCCAGTATACGTAACTTTCGGCAAAACTTGAAGCGGAAATCAAGCCTAATAACTTATTAGATTTATAGATTTAGTTAAGATTAAACTGGCTGACACTGTATAGAATTGTAAAAGTGCACTGAAATTGAAGTGCATTATCAAATTTAGCTGATAAGCGCGATGGTGATTTGAAGCACTCCCAATAACTGTCATAGAAAGCAGATGTCTTCAGAAAATGTAATTAGTGCCATCATAACCACTGAAATATGTATGGTTAGAGGAGCAAAATAAACTAATTACTTGCTCACTACGGAATGGGAGTTACCTCCCCTAGCATTGGTTTGTTGGTTGTTTTTCTAATGATGATCCATATGATTTCGTTATCCTTTCTCTGATTTAATTAGTAATTACCAGTAGTAAATGAATAATTTGTTTATATTTCCATATCAATGTATTATGAAAAGCGATGCATTAGTTTGGTGAAGCTATAATCGACAAGACGACTTGCATAAATGTCCTAATCAGATGCCCAAGCATCGTCGGAAACCCACGGTACACTTTTGCACGTTTGCATCCCGTGGGCCAGAATCGGTATAAACCTTCGTTTCGGAGATTTCAACCAATCAGAATGATCGTTTCTGGTGACACTCTGTTAGATGATGTTACCGTGACCACGACCAGCATATTTCTGTAGACATGACGCCGATGTCAATCGCCGTATAGCAGGACCTTTTATTTTTATCACAATCGACGCAATTATAACACAATCGACAGGTTTTGTTGACAGGCGGTACTACAAATGAAACGGGATACCCCGGCTTGATGTCCCAGCTATATGTAGTCAAGGATGAAAATATCGATATGATTGGCTACTATTTTAGTACGAAACCGAGAGTTTCTTTCGATTTTAGCCCACGGGATGCAAACGTCAGAGAAGTGTACCGTGGGTTTCCGACGATGATGCCCAAGCTAAGTCTTTGAAAGGATCTAACAACCAACAATTGAAACAGTTATCACATTTTACGAGAAATTGTGAAAATTACTGGTCTCCCTACAGGGGAAGTATTTTCAAGATAATCAGGTAGTGATTTATATATGGTTGCTAGTCTGTTGGTAAATTGTGAAATGGTAAACTATTGACATCCCATAATTAAAGAACGGTATGTTTATTGGATCGTTGTGTATTTCCTATAGTAAAATAAATGAAGAACAACAAAGGTCTTCATTTACAAATGCACTGACTGATAGTGCTTATGTATGAATGTCGCCAGTTTTTATCTTTATAGGAAAAAATAAACGTCATTACATTTTAAGCTATACTAGAAATATATCAGTAGGGGATTTCTTATTCCTATTTATATAACCATGCATATGTAAAACAAACAAAAAATCACAGTAAAAACCAATATGAGATAGTTTCCAATGAATAGTCATGCTTGTTTTCTGATGAATTTGACAAGAATAGTCATGCTTGTTTTTCAGATAAATTAGACATACGAAAAAAAACACCGTTTTTTGTTTATTATCGTCGTGTTGAGATTGAAAGGGGAATAACTCTTACATCCTTACCATGATTGCAGCTTTATACCCGGGGTGTTTAGGTTACTGATTTTCCACTTACCTTCTTCAGCTTGTAGGTCGGATCAGAGCAGCTTCCATCCTTTAACTTGAGTAAAGGAGGTTTTGGCTAACCAGGACAAGACATGTTTCTTGAATACGCCAACATGATCAGCTCAGTCTGGTCATTGGCAGTCTCAGCGCCTCATGCTAAGAAAATGAAAACAGCCTTCTGAGATTCTGTTCTCCTAAATTGGCCTGTGTAGCTTCATGTGAACTGTATAGAAGTATTCCCCATTTGATTCTAAATGCTATATATTTTTACATAGTAATTTCCGTAGTTATAAGCTGTAATTTACAGGCTTGTATAAGCTTTGGGCTTGTTTTCAAATCCAAAATTATGTAAGTATACTTTAATGAATATTAAATAAACCAGGGACGTATATGTGCCTCACATATACGTCCCTGAATAAACATATTGCTAAGCTAACGTACAGGTTATATTTCCATCTAGGTGCATACACACAAATCTGTTGATTAGTCTTGTTACTGGGTTTAATTATATTGTATCCAGTTTAAGAAGCTGTCAAGTTTATGATTTCCTCCTACACTTTATATGTACTATATCATGACATGATGGTCTCCCAGTTTTCACGATATCCGTGCAACCAGAGACTTATTATTAAGGAAGAGCTACATGAGATGATTCTTCTGGAATAAGGAAACTTTCAACAAAATGAAAACGTAATTAAAGATAAAAAACAAAATAACAGTAAAATAAAAAATGATGCGCTCTGACAGATTTGGTGTCGGGAGTGGATTAACTTTGAACATGGAAATTACACGTTTTGTACTACCATTATATACCAGTAATTCATGTAGACTTTGCTTCCCAGTCTGTCCTGACGTCCAGTGTCTTGATCACCCCATCACACCTAAAAGTATAATAGTATCCATAAGTAAACATAAGCCTTATTTAAAGGAACAATTACCTTTATATATGTCATAGTAATCTTTTTGAAAAAGCTAGTGATAATCATATGTTACAAATAGTAACTTGTAAAAGAAAAGCGGCCGTGTGTCTTGTTTTTGTTTGCGACGATGATACGTAACAAAGACTATATTAATTAAGTCTTTATGTGAAACTAACGATATCCATCTTTATCATTTGTAACGACGAGGTTACCAGTCATAAAATGAATAAGCTTGAGATGCTTTTAGTGAAGAAGCTAGCAATGGTGATCTCTCTAGACTGTTAAACACGAATTCAAGTGATCACCTACAATATAATATCAACTGACTTTATATGGCCGAGATAGTGTTCTCATTTGTGCATAGAATATTTGTCATTTGTCATTTTATTTATTTAACACGCTGGCAATATCCTTAAATCAAAAATTCATTTGTGCAAATGAGGCGTTTCATGAATAAAATTAAGAAATATTAAATTTGTAGTTAGCATACGTTTTAAGGAACTAGATTATGCATCAATATCTGATATTGTATTATTATTACTGCTACCGAAACATAAATTTAGATTTAATTGTAGAGAATGTTTCATTCCGTTGAATATGATGTTTGTTGTTATTGACACCCTGTTGGTTTTTTGGCTTTGAATTGATGTTTCAATTTACAATTTTGTCTGTTTGGTCTGAAATTGACATTTAGGTGCAATTACAGTCTTAACCGATTTCAGCCTTAACTTGGTACGAATTTAAATATGATCGTGCTGTCTTGCAAGTCCTGACCATATTCCAGCATCAACGTCAATACGTTTGCGTGGGTTGTTAACATCGTTTTAAATTCATGTCGAGACTGGCATAACCAGGAATATTTCTGTTGTGTGCCCCCGTCCGTATTCTTGAAACATTGATTGGTTCTGGTTGCCCTTTACACGGTCCGTCCCTGAAAGCTTTTCCGAACACTCTCCTAATGCAGTCCTTCTGTATCTCCATATATCTTTGTATGGTAAGACTGAACACGGCATACTAATGGATTCTAGTTTAGCATGGCTAAATCTCACCAATCCATTTTTGTTTGTATAAGTCAACCTGCTTACCGTTTCGTCTATAGCGTAAACGTATGATTGTATAACCAAAACGTGTGACTCTTTTATCTCTGAATCTTTTAACGGTCATCTGACAGAAATAAATCTATTCAAAGACCTATGACATGAAGTAGAAAATGTGTGGGTTTTGTACGTGAAATGTTTGAAGTATCTGTATTGAAGTATCCGAAAATATGCACGAAAACACGACGTGAAGCCATCTGACAGATATAAAACTTCCCTAGCGTCGAGAAAATTCGTGCCTCTGATAACAGGGATCATCAAGTCCGACGTCTTGTCTTCGTCTTTACATGCATTTTGAAGCTAGTGGGATGTCCTCGACTCTGCCATGAGTTTTTATACTCAACGATAAAACATTACCACATGTGTAACATCCAACGGAACAGATGGACAAAGAAATCGCAACTTACCCGGTACTTCATCAAAACACAGGAGTCGCGTTATACTCTACGATGAAATATTACCAAATGTGTAATATCCAACGAAACGGATGGACAAAGGAATTGCAACTTACCCGGTACTTCATCAAAATACAGGAGTCGCGTTATACCCCAGAAGTCCGATTCGCATCGAGACACCAGACAGCATTTCATCTAGAAACAGGAAGTCGTAACAAACATTTAGACACGGTTGTCGATACAAACATATAAGCAAAAGGATCGCAATATACATCTAGACAATGGAAGTCGTAACTTACTTTAAGACAAAGGGAAGTCGTGCCATACTTAAAGACAAAAGGAAGTCACTACTTACAGTTAGACGCATGAAATCCGGACTGATCCAAAAAATGTGATTTCATTAACTGTCATGATATTTACGTTTCGTATCCGTCAGATATTTATAAAACTTCTGCTGTTTTACTTCAGAACCATTGTCGTAAATCCACGTGACACAGCTGGAACGTTAGAGCTGTGTCACGTGGGTTTCCGACGATGCTTCTAACTGCCTAAACATGTGATCTTACCAAAGGTTGAAGCGAAACTTCGATGGTTTTAACTCTCAAATGTAAAATAGCCTTTAACACATTATCCGATGAATTTTCTTATTCTGAAAAACAGGACTTCATGGTTTAAATGTGGATGGCTAATGAACACATTATTAATTGGGAATTCAAAAGTTTGGTTACGTTTGACCTCATATTAACAGCTATGGTAATTTCAGATGTTTAAGGTACTTCTAAAGTAGAACAGCAAATGTTGAATTCTTGGCCGCAGTGAATAAGGGGTTAAGTGATATTCTGCTAGCACTAGCCCTTTACATCTTGATCGCGGGTTCAAGGCCTACTTGGGGCAGTTGCTTGGAACTGGTAGTGGGCCGTTGAAACCCTGCACGTTCTGAAATAACCATAACTTTTAATTTGACCATAAGTCATGTTTCGATGTGTAATATAGTTTCAACTCCAATGATGACTTGTGTACCGTTCGTCTGCATTGGGTTAGCTCGGAATAAACTATATTAGAGATGCTGTTTAGTTTTGCCAGGATACACTTACATCGTGATGCCAATACCAAACTTTGATTTAACATTTTGATGACTTCTGTTCTTGATCGAGTATGAAATTTGCAATGCGATACCTCTACAGGGAGTATAGCTTGTCTGTAGTCTGTAACAAGACCGCTAATGTTAGAACAGCAAATCAAGGTTGACTGGTCCCCGGTCTCCGATCTGGCTACTTTAACATCGTTAACGATGTATCGTTGAATGATAATGGTATGTTCATGAACCTTTATCAGTGTACCTACTTTTCAAAACGCTATAAATAATAACGAAACCGTGGCTTCAAAACAGATTTTGAAGTTTTCTCAGTTTTAAAAATCCTTTCGTGATGTTTCGTCATTAAACATCAGCAAACTACGTCCATAGAATTGAGACAACACTAGACTTTTGACCTCTTTTTCTGACATTGGTACTTGATGTTATGTTCAGGAGAGGGACACGCCACAAAGTGGTATTAATTGAAATTTTCCTCGCCCAATATACATGAACATAGAAGGTGACGTTACACACATATCAATGACATTGATCGTCCCTTTTTCTTTGTTCATAAAACTACCCATTTCAAAACTATAAGTGATTAATACAACGGACGTTTTAAAGGTATTTTTTTACAATTTGCTGTCGGTATATATACAACCCCACCCCCTTCTTATATCGAACAGCATGAAAATAATATTAACCGTCTTAGTTTCATATGTATCAAAACCTTACTGATATAGTATTGCTTTTTAATTTTACACGGGTAATTTTGATTAAAAATATAATACCCGGTATAGGTTATCTGATGAAATTTCGATGCCATGTAAACAACATGGGTTGTGATTGTGTATGTCTACACTCGTTTTATGGTTATTCAGAATATAATGTGTGGGATGTTCAAAAGGAGTCGTTTTGCATTAAAGTGGGGTTTTTTTTTATTGAGTTGGTAATGAAAAACCATGTTTTAAGACACATAAACCTGTTTTACAAGTCTGTTGAAATGAAATGAATTTTATTTATAACTACGGAATAAGATTAGATCCATGTTCTTGTTATCAATAAGTGTATGAATTGAGAAAAGCAGTAGATTGAAGCGATGCATCAGAATGAGTCTGATTCAAATTAAAACAATCACCAAAAATGTTCTTACCTTTTCGATTCCGAAAACCATCAGTTTCCCTATAAGTTTTACATGAATAGCCCGCCTGCATGCATTCTTCATTTCTTGATAGCATCAAATCAGTGTCGATACAACGCTTGAACGGTAGGCGCAATAGCGATTGGCGGAGACAGGTCTAATTGGTGCTACGAGTTTCCATGGGAATTTTCTCGCCATCTCCAGCGAGGATTTCATATTCCGTGTTTTTTCTATACTGTATAACGTATCGATCTAGATTATTGATGTCGTGTTGTTCACACGTGATCAATACATTCGGAGCTAACGACCTGTCCGTTCCACCGTCAAACGCGGGCCGTGACGGTAAGTAACGCCCACTCGTGGCTTCCTTCAACAATTTCGCAAGGCACGCGTTCGATGAAGGCGAACCGCTCTCGGAGGAAATGTATACATAACATCAAGTTGATACAGAACAAATAAGGCCTGCTTTTGTCGACACTGTTAAGATACTGGGTCTTGTTTGTTTGAAGAATGTTCTGTAGATTCGGAAATCGATCAAGTCGTTAAACGTTTTTGAATAAGACTTGAAGGTGCCTAGAATGGTTTAAAGGTTGTTCAGTGAAAATACTCTGTAAGAAATCGATGGACGCGCATACACTGGTATCTTAACGGGTGATGCTGCTTTCTTTCTGGTAAAAAGGTTCTTCCTTAAAGTCCCTCTGACTCATGCTATAAACCCAGCGCAAAGTACACCCTTCTAGAAAGACGTTGGTGTGATTCAAGCTGACGTAGCAAGCACCATGTTAATATTAGCATAATATCAAGATGGCATTGGCAGGATTAAAGACGGATAAGACCATCAAGTGATGAAACCTTTAGTTTATTGGCTATTTGGTTTGGGTTAAGAAGTGATAAACACAGAAACCCCTGATAACTTGCATTCCCTTTATTGTTCCTTCGTGTCAATGTTCATTATTCCGTTGAATCTGTCTATGAATATTTGGGCGGGGATGTCAACCCCATCGGGACGGTTGTCGTGAACAGTCATTGGAGCGTGGGTGTGTCACAGAGGATCTGAATGGCATGTGTAACCCACGTGTTTATAAGTAGGCGAGGAGAGATTGGAACCATCCTTATATGTTGTTAAAGCAGATACTGGCCATATTGTCTCCCACACAACAGACGTGTATGAAAACAAAACCTACTTTGCAATGCCGGATCAAAACGTGATCGCTATCTTGTCGCCATATTTAGTGTCTCTGATTTGATGACATATTATCACGTGAACAATATTTGTAATTAACGGTTAGCATAAAACAATACCGGTATCCTTATTATAGTAATATGTATATTATGAATCCTTATTCAATTTCACACAATCGATATCTGGTTAGCTTAACGTAGATATGCGTGTTGTATTGCGTTTGTCCAATATTGAACATATTAAGTTGACAGTGCTTCATGAGTATCAGACCCCATTGCACCAGAATGGATTTGTCGGAAGTGACATAAATTATGCATCGCCAGGAAAGCTAGTTTGACGCAATTTCATTCAAACGGAAGATATAATAAAAGTGTAAATATAGAAATAAGCCAGTTTTTTGTCCATAAAGTTGCCATCAGTTATAGGTGTAATTACGTTTCTGTGAAGTAATTTTGACGTGTTGGCGGTGACAGGGTTTGAAGATGAAGTAGTGAGACCTGTTGTAGGTTCCACTCTAGGATAGGAATGTGGCTATCGATCCACACTGACCGCGATGTTGTTGACCGGTAAGGGTTATTAAAATGGATTGACAGTGTTCCGTCATTGACGTAGGTGGACACAGTGACGTATGCACCAGAAGGAACTCTCGCGCGGGTGTAAGGGATGTTTATCACGAAACAGGGTAGGTATAATACCGGTATATACGTACGTACGTCCAACTGGAAGCTCTGTCAACTCTTTAAATGTCTTAAGATATTTCATAGTTACATACGGTACAGCGTGTTATAAACTTTCTCATAAAAATGAAACATCTACTTGTCTTAAAAGCTTTTGTTCCGTCTATGTTTTTGAGTCGTTTGGGTACACGTATATTAACGTATTGTAAATGTAAATGAACATGATTCAAGAACTAAAAATATTGATTCCCGACCTGTGTTCCTTAGCAATGGACACACTGGGAGTTATGCTTTAGGGCTATTGACCTCGTCAAGACCGGTTCTGAACCTTAATGTGTTTTCGATTTTTGTATACGATACGGTAAAAACACCAGTGGTGATGGTCGTTTCTGGACATCTTGGCGTTCACAAGTAACCTTACTTCTGTCGGTAAGAACGTGGGTCGTTATTGCCCAGGTATTGATACATTAGCGTGTGTACACCTTACAACAGCTTTGTATTCTAACCCATTAAGGACAGAAATCCGTTATCATTAATTATAAACTGGCGTGCCATAGGTTCGTCGGTAAATGATAAACTCTCACATGTTACCTAGATATTTATAATTACAGGTAAACGGACCAAATATTGACTTTGTATTATCTACCTGTGCTACAAATACACGATGGGTAAACAGTGGGTTTTTATTATGATAAATTAGGTGCCACACCTACACATATACATAGCTACCTGAAAGGTCGACTCCGTGGATTATAGACCAATTTGTTTCGGATGTCTTTGTATAGAATTTGATCTTAAAAGAGCTATAACTGTTTAGAAAATGTGACTTTTTTAAGTTGATGAATTCATGTAAGAGATTGTGTTTTAGATGCGGGTTTTGAATATCTTGAAAGGCATTTGTGTTACAAAAATAGATGAAAGGAAAGGTTGCACGTATTAGCTTTCTACATGTACTTAGGGACGCGAAAGTAATCCCCGCTCGAGGGGAATCAAAGACTTTACAAATGAACATTCATTTCCGACGGAGAAGTGTTTGGAATGTATTTAACGACTGGTATTTCATCCGAGAGGGAAATTAGGTTGACTGGAATCTTGTTGGATTCTTCATGCTAGAATCTTTTAGCCCGAGGGTTTACCGATTACAGGCGTATGATGGAACATGTGCTCCCGGGGAACATGCTTGCTGCCTAAATTAATGGACCCACTTCAATCTCTTTCACCCTTGTTTGCCGAGGTCGACAACTTATTGATTTCTGAAACATTGATTCCGTGCCCGCAGTTTTTAGTACTACCGTACTTGTTGGTTAAACAAACGTAAAAACGTCACCGGAGGGATACGGAACTTCGGCAAGGACCAAAAAGCGACCTCGACCGGGACATACAGGGATAATTAATAGGGATAAACAACGAAATAAGGAAAGGATATACAATAAAACCGCCATCAAGAGTTAACAAAGGCATGCCATCACGTCGGGGATAAACAAAGAAATAACAAGGAAATAACAAAAGGTTGAACTAATAAACTATAACAAACCTTCGGAGATTACCTATTGCCCATGTTATACACCGTACGCTGATTTAGTGACCTAGTTATAAAACTGCATGTGTCATCATGAACATCACTAAGGTAAATTTCTTCAAACGGTGATAATATGGATTCTAACGTATTGGAGTTTTTATCGGCTTCATGTGTGAAAACGAAGTTTAATTTACGTAAGCTACAAATAGTGATAATTAACTGGCATACGCTTTCTTCCAACAGTGATAATTATTTTTCAAGAGCATTAGAGTATTGACGTATATTAGTTTTGAATTTAAAAACCTAAGTGGGAAAAACATTGGATCATTATATATACAACGCCATCGGCTTCAACAGTTGTCCGCTTCGAGAAGTATCGAAAATGATGCATTGGTCCCCAGTACAGGACGTTATGTTCGGGGAATATTGATTCTTCTAAAGTGAATAGGATTATAATCGATCTTCTGTGGGAAAGTAAGACGCTTATGCCACCGTAATAGAAGGGTTTTACCGGAGCCGCGTTTGGAACAGAGATCGGAATACACCAACAATTGAAAAAAACATGAATTAACATCATTTCTCTCTAAAACAGTGAACTTTTGACGTGTAAGCATAGCGTTACGTTAGAATCTGTCTGACAAACTTAAGGTCGTTTGATCGTGACGGAGGTACATATTGGAGGTTCCCTGTATATAGCACGGGGCGATACTATACCCCCAAGGAAACTCCCTGGCGTGACGTTTTTGATTTGGAAAGGACTTCACAATAGAAAACAACTTGAGGAAATCAATTTCAATTATCGTTCAGGGATCTGGTATTGATTCACCGTCTTTGTGCTGGCGAGAATAGTCGAAACTATCCAAACCATGTACTGGAGCCTTGGTGAAAAAGTTTTCCTTATGCTGGTGTAGATCTACATCCAATGCTTCGGCTTGTTTTTGTTTTATTTTATACCCAAGTTTACACAGTGTATCTTTCTCATCGACAGATTTTTTTCTGCGAAGGAACAGGACAAATCGATTCCAGTATATACATAATGTAGTTGGGATAATCTCCGACTTTACGTTTCCCTGGAAACATACCTGCATGTAGAGCCGCTAATTGTGAGTGTGATATAATTCGAGAGGTCTTTGTACGCGAAGGGAACGACGGAAAGACACCTGTCAGCCATGATCACAAGGGAGCGATCATCTGGACCAAAACAATGCCAGCTCAATACGTAGAGGCAGTCCCGAGTATTGGCTAGCGTGATTGGGGATGGTGAACGTGGAGTCATTGTGAGCACGTGGCTAGCGAGGGAACACGTGCTAGGATGTGTACGATAGTATCGGATCTGATTGTCCTGATGCGTTGGTGTCATTGTGACGTCAGGTAACTTTGGACTGTATTGTTCATCAATTAGTTTCACGCTGTCGTCACTGGACAAACAGGAGTTATTAACAGGATATACGTATTGTTGTGTAGAACGGATCGTTACATGTTGTAAAGTGGGGATATATCTGTTTCAGTAATTGCAAGTGTACCAAAACGATCTTTTACATCGTGTGTTTGGTCCAGCTTCAGTGCTTTGTGGTGGATTTTGTTAATTCTTTATGTGGATTTGGCTATACTCCGGCACGTGGATACCTGGAGAACGCAACGAATTCATACTCTACTCCAAGCTGAATATGACGTGTAGATCGTACGGAAAACATTAGAAGATGTCCTTATGGGAATTGATTTTGTATGGTACTCCTTCATACATCTCTGTATGTATACATCCCACGGCTTGGTGGCAAGGGTATCGTGAAATGTAGCAAGCCCCATCCACCGTACCGATAGTTAACGGTAGACGCACCATACTTGTGACGCGGGCTAATGTGTTCGGTTCTGTCGATAGTGATGGTGCCATTCATAACCATGTAACTTTCTACTCACGAGACAGCAATATTGGACTTACGTTAAAAAATGTTTGGATTTCTCAACAACATCAGCATGGGTCGGCCCTTACCGCCTGAACGATCGATGAATGGGTTCAAGAAAAAGACAGGTAACGTTGTCTGTGGAAATTGGCTTCCCTCGTTAGTTTGTCGGAATATACCGGGGTGACTTGTGTATTAGTTGATTGGTATTAAGGGTTGTTCTGTTGGTTGGTTTTGGTCGGATAAAAAAGAAAGGACTTTGTTTTCAAGTTCAGTTAAAATAGATTGTTGGTTTATTTCAATCAAGAATATTATACCTTTTTTGTTATTGGTCAAAGGAATTGACTACGAAGTGTAAGGGTACGCCTCTTCTGCTGGAAGGTTGGTGTCAAAGGGAGATATCTATGTTGATTTTTAAGGTTAAAAGAAGTGACTTCTACTGATTGTTGTTATTAGAGACACAGAGATACTTCTACCGAATGGTTGAGTTCAAATAAAGATACTTCTTTTGATTGGTTTATGTCAAAGGTAAATACTTTGGTTTATGTCAAAGGTAAATACTTCTTTTGATTGGTTTAGGTCAAAGATAGATACCTGTGCTGATTGTTTAATATCAAATGAAGATACTTCTGCTGATTGGTTGAAAGTCAAATGTAGATACTTCTGTTGATTAGTTGAGGTTAATTGCTTTGGGTCACAGGTAGGTACTTGGTTGAGGTCAAATGTAGATAATGTAGGTACTTCTGTTGATTGGTTTGTTGTTTCAAATTGTAACATGTTTCCTGAGAAGAGGGGAGGGGATAAAGAATGAAAGAGAATGTCATCATTGTCAATTTTATCAGAAAATTCTGTGTTGATCCAACATATTCTTGAACTTTCTAGAATGTATACAGGAAAGATTCAATCACCTGACACAAAAGTCTGTGAGATAATGTTATAGTGTCGGTACATCTCTCGTCATCTTTTCATAAGGAACTTTCTAGAGAATGACAATCATCAGGGTCGTGGTACTTGACCAAAACAAACCCTGATATGGGCTTTCTAGAGAATGATAAACTTCAGGGTGGTCATGTCACTTGACCAAAGCAAACCCTGATATGGGCTTTCTAGAGAATGAAAATCTTCAGGGTCGTGGTACTTGACCAAAACAAACTGTGGAATGGTCTTTCTAGAGAATGATAAACCTCAGGGTCGTGGTACTTGACCAAAACAAACCGTGGTATGGGCTTTCTAGAGAATGATAAACCTCAGGGTCGTGGTACATGACCAAAACAAACTGTGGAATGGTCTTTCTAGAGAATGATAGACTTCAGGGTTATGTCACTTGACCAAAACAAACTGGTATGGGCTTTCTAGAGAATGATAGACTTCAGGGTCATGTCACTTGACCAAAACAAACTGTGGTATGGGCTTTCTAGAGAATGATAAACTTCAGGGTCATGTCACTTGACCAAAACAAACTGTGGAATGGTCTTTCTAGAGAATGACAATCTTCAGGGTCATGTCACTTCACCAAAACAAACTGTGGTATGGGCTTTCTAGAGAATGATAAACTTCAGGGTCATGTCACTTGACCAAAACAAACTGTGGTATGGGCTTTCTAGAGAATGATAAACCTCGGGTCGTGGTACTTGACCAAAACAAACTGTGGTGTGGGCTTTCTAGAGAATGATAAACCTCAGGGTCGTGGTACTTGACCAAAACAAACTGTGGTATGGGCTTTCTAGAGAATGATAGACTTCAGGGTCATGTCACTTGACCAAAACAAACTGTGGTATGGGCTTTCTAGAGAATGATAAACCTCGGGGTCGTGGTACTTGACCAAAACAAACTGTGGTATGGGCTTTCTAGAGAATGGTAGACTTCAGAGTCGTGGTACTTGACCAAAACAAACTGTGGTATGGGCTTTCTAGAGAATGACTTCAGGGTCGTGGTACTTGACCAAAACAAACTGTGGTATGGGCTTTCTAGAGAATGATAGACTTCAGGGTCATGTTACTTGACCAAAACAAACTGTGGTATGGGCTTTCTAGAGAATGATAAACCTCGGGGTCGTGGTACTTGACCAAAACAAACTGTGGTATGGGCTTTCTAGAGAATGACTTCAGGGTTGTGGTACTTGACCAAAACAAACTGTGGAATGGTCTTTCTAGAGAATGATAGACTTCAGGGTCATGTCACTTGACC
Organism: Mimachlamys varia; assembly: GCA_947623455.1. Lineage (NCBI taxonomy): Eukaryota > Metazoa > Mollusca > Bivalvia > Pectinida > Pectinidae > Mimachlamys > Mimachlamys varia. The sequence continues at coordinate 37,953,007 of OX392534.1, forward strand.
AAAACAAACTGTGGTATGGGCTTTCTAGAGAATGACTTCAGGGTTGTGGTACTTGACCAAAACAAACTGTGGAATGGTCTTTCTAGAGAATGATAGACTTCAGGGTCATGTCACTTGACCAAAACAAACTGTGGTATGGACTTTCTAGAGAATGATAAACCTCAGGGTCGTGGTACTTGACCAAAACAAACTGTGGTATGGGCTTTCTAGAGAATGGTAGACTTCAGAGTCGTTGTACTTGACCAAAACAAACTGTGGTATGGGCTTTCTAGAGAATGATAGACTTCAGGGTCATGTCACTTGACCAAAACAAACTGTGGTATGGACTTTCTAGAGAATGATAAACCTCAGGGTCGTGGTACTTGACCAAAACAAACTATGGAATGATCTTTCTAGAGAATGGTAGACTTCAGGGTCATGTCACTTGACCAAAACAAACTGCGGTATGGGCTTTCTAGAGAATGATAAACCTCAGGGTCATGTCACTTGACCAAAACAAACTGATATGGGCTTTCTAGAGAATGATAAACCTCAGGGTCATGTCACTTGACCAAAACAAACTGATATGGGCTTTCTAGAGAATGATAAACCTCAGGGTCATGTCACTTGACCAAAACAAACTGATATGGGCTTTCTAGAGAATGATAAACCTCAGGGTCGTGGTACTTGACCAAAACAAACTGATATGGGCTTTCTAGAGAATGATAAACCTCAGGGTCGTGGTACTTGACCAAAACAAACTGTGGTATGGGCTTTCTAGAGAATGATAAACCTCAGGGTCGTGGTACTTGACCAAAACAAACTGCGGTATGGGCTTTCTAGAGAATGATAAACCTCAGGGTCGTGGTACTTGACCAAAACAAACTATGGAATGATCTTTCTAGAGAATGATAAACCTCAGGGTCGTGGTACTTGACCAAAACAAACTATGGAATGATCTTTCTAGAGAATGGTAGACTTCAGGGTCGTGGTACTTGACCAAAACAAACTGTGGTATGGTCTTTCTAGAGAATGACTTCAGGGTTGTGGTACTTGACCAAAACAAACTGTGGTATGGGCTTTCAAGATAATGACAATTTTCAGGGTCATGGTACTTGACCAAAACAAACTGTGGTATGGGCTTTCTAGAGAATGACTTCAGGGTCATGATACTTGACCAAAACAAACTGGTATGGGCTTTCTAGAGAATGATAGACTTCAGGGTCATGATACTTGACCAGAATTTACTGTGTTTTCAACTTTCATTGGGGTTTGTTACCATGTCTGAATTAAGATTAAGGTTCATTAGTCCAAATTTCAAATGAAATGAAAAGGGAATTTTTTCTCTAGTTTAAGACATATTTCAAGCATCAAAATGAGAAGCCCTAATATGCATTGCCACTCCTTGTTTTACATACACTGTGCTGTGTTGGCAGAGATCATATCATGTGATACAGACATGTGTCAACTTTATTCTGGTACCTCGTCCATCATTAAGAGCGTGATGAAGATATTTAGTCAGCGCCGGGTTCAACAAACTTGTTCTATATTTGTACCACCGTTCTAGGTTAATCATCAATATTGATCTTTGTTGAACGTTATTTAAGAATTGTCATATTTTTATAATAAATGTCCAGCTCAAGGACAAATGGAGAGGCAGCTTGATTGAAGGGTTGCTTAAAAGGAAAATTCTTTAATTAATTAATTGAGGGACTGTATAAAAGGGAGTGTTTTATAATGGTGTATAAAAGGGACAGATTTTATAATTATTTGAGTGACTGTATGAAAGGGAACGATGTATAAAAGGGACAGATTTTATAATTAATTGAGGGACTGTATGAAAGGGAACTTTTTTAATATTTAATTGAGGTGGTGCATGAAAGGGGCAGTTTTTATATTTAATTGAGAGCGTGTATAAAAACTATTGTTTTTTTTTTGATGAGTTGAAGGTTTTATAATTAATTTAGGGTTTGTATAAGGGGAACTGTTTTATTTTTGTTGAGGGATTGTATTACCGTAATTTCTTGCGTATAGTGCGCACTCGCATATAGTGCGCAGGTACTTTTTGGGGTCCAAAAATAATAATATTTCACTATATGCCTTGTGATAATGTAGCGTCGATCCAATCTCGACCTGAAAGTTCAGGCTACTTTCCTCAAGTTTATTTATCCTATCGGATTTTATGGCTTTTATAGTTTATTTATCCTATCGGATTTTATGGCTTTTATAATTTCAACTTTTCGTGGTTGTAAAAAGATAATGCAAATCAGGAATTATTTAACAAAATATCAACTGTTAACTACCGCGAGGATATTTCAGGTTATTCTGAAAATCTCCGAAAAATTAACGATACATGATCGCGACCAAGTCAAGTTTTTTGCTTGTTCTTGCGTATAGTGCGCACCCCCTTCTTGACACTTTCGATTTTCCCTAAAAAAGTGCGCACTATACACGAGAAATTACGGTATGTAACATTCTATAATCAATCCAGGGTTTATATGAAAGTAAATCACTCAGGACGTTTGATAGGGAAGATTAATCTGGAAAAGTGCTTCCAGTTTGATAATATGTACATGTGTAACAGATAGAGAGGATTATGAAATGGTTAGAATTACAGATTTTCTGTCATGCTAGAACAGATAACTGTAACACACCTGACACATATTCTTGTCGGATTATCTCTGTGGTCGAGTGTCCATCCTTCTGTCATCACCTTTTCTTGAAACAACTTTATAGGAATGTTTAAGCGGTCATTATACTTATAGCATAAAACTTAATGTGGTTGATTGTTTTCTTATAATTCTTTATTCAAAGAAATTGTCATGACCAGTTTTTAATTGAAAGGGGTCCCCTTATCTCAAATATTTGATTTTTTTTTTTCAACATTTAATTTATTACATTTGAGGGAACTATTTATGAAGCTGATAACGTATTCTATATGAAGATGTTATGCACACTCCTGTTCAAAGAGATTATAATACATGATACAGAGCCGTGTCATTTTCATTCTGGTATCTCGTCGATCATTAAGAGCGTGATGAAGATATTTAGTTGGCATCAGGTTTAACAAACAGAGTTCTATATCTGTACCGCTATTCTATATCTGGACCACTTTTCTAGGTTAGTTATCATTATTGATCTTTGTCGAACATCGTGATTTAAGGATTGGCACGACAATATCAAATGTCCAGCTCCGCCATAATTATTCCAAAAAATTTTTGAGCAACAGCTGGATATTTCAAATTTAATCCCAATTAAAATCCCAAAAGCGCAGTTATAAGACATAGGGCTAGATGAATCACTCATTATTTTAAAAATATCGGTGAGAAATATCATTTTGAATGATGAGCTGTTGCTGATATTGTAGAAGATTCAGCAGTAGAGTATCGGGTTTATGTTAATTCTGGGACACCAGAGCATTCCAGCATCATTTACATATAGACTTGTCTGCGGAATTGGCACCACTAGGCTGCGGAGATTGGCATGCAACAGTAATTTGACAATAGATTAGTTTGACTTGACGTGCCCATACACCACGCCTTCTCTCCTAAATCAACTGTGAGGAAACTCATTAATAAGTATTGGGTGTGATCTTGCTTAAAACCAAACACAGGAACAAAAAAAACAAATAGATAAAAACAAATTTCTGCGGTAAAAATAAATCTATGTATTACTTCAAGGTGTTTGACTTTGAAATACACATAAATAAACTTTATATACATGTATATGAACTTATATATTATTAGCTCACCTGACGCTCATTATAAGGGCCAAGTTAGCTAATGCCATGGTTCGGTGTCCGACGTCTGTCTGTCGTCTTTTGTACGTCATCTGTCCATCAACTTTTCCTTTAAACAAGTTCTTCTAAATTATCAAAAGGCTTTAAGAGACACATTAAATTTTACTTGTATCTTCTTTCTGAAACCCCTTTTTCTTTGAACAATTTGTTTGGTCCCAACAGAGTTCAGACATACTCAACCAACCTCAGATTACTCCGAATAAGTGGGGTTTTAGTTTTACGGTATGTAAAAACCTTCAAACAACTTCTTCTGCAATACTGAAAGGCTTAGATACATGATATGTGGCTGGTAGCTTTCTTGAAAGAAACTATCTTGACATACTTTCAAGGTTACAGAGGTCGAGTATGTTATAGAATGACTTAATCACACAGGTTGTAGACTACTTTAAGGTTATTTTGAGATAAATACCAGGTGGGCGATGCAGGACCAGTGGGCCTCTTGTTTGGCTCTACAGTGTGTCTCATTCTGAATTATAAAAGGGCTTTAATTCTCTTGTGTGTTTTTTGTAAAATACTTTACGATGGTAGTAGTTAAAACCTGATATGCAAAAATAAATGAAATAAATCCTAGTTTGGTGATTGTGGATTTGAGTCATCCTGATAAGACTTACACATTATTGTAGTAGTTAGGTACAATGTGCACGTTGTGACTTAACTCCTTAATCTTTTCATTAAAATGCTGAATATGAGGATATCGGTGGTAAAATAAAGACATTCTGCCTGTATTCACAAGACAGCTAAAACATGTAGATTTTTAGTAAACTCTCAAATTGATCAATATTTAATACATTATATAGAGAAAAAGAATTAATTGTTGACAGCTACGGAATGAAGAATCTTCAGATTTCACCGTCTGGTGTAGTACATGTACAGTTGAATTATCAGAAAATATCAGCTTCAAAATTCACATACACTACGGTGTAATGTAGTTGCACGAATTCATCCTTGCATTGCTCTGATTAAGGAATTGATAACAATGTCCTCTGTAATTGGTTATGTACAGTTGAACCTCATTACCGGGGTGGGGGGGGGGGGGGATCTCGAATAACTCAAAGACCCTGTTTAATTTGAAGTATTTTGTCAGCCCCAGTAAAACTCCACACTACGTATTTATACTCACATCACCTAGCCCGAGTAGCCCGAATACTCTGATAACTCAAAGTTTTTTCGTGGTCCGTGGACTTCAAGATGACGAGGTTTAACTCATAGTTAATCTCAATCTTTTCACCCCCAAACTGTTGGCGTGAAAAGCAATTCCACTGACTTCTCAATTGTTTACACGATAATTTTTTGACCTCCAAATTCTTCACTGAGCTAACCTTAGAAATCTAGAGGGTCTATCTAGCTACTGGCTCAGCTATCCTTTAACTGTGAATATGTTCATTTGAAGAGATTTCTTTGGCCTCTGAATTCTTCATTTGCTAATCACAAACAATCCTTATGCCTCTTAATTGATGACATGAAGAGCTGTCTTTAACCCTTGAAAATATTTCTTTTAGAATAATCGTAATCTTTGAGTAATTTTTTAACAGCAATCGCCCTGCATCTAAATTGTTGATTAGGAGGAGTCACGTACGTTTTGACCGATAGATTAATTTAATTGAGAGCTAACATCTGAAATAATTTCTAGGAGAACTGTCTTTAATTGAAACTTTAACTAGCTGTAACAGTCGGATCATTTGACTTTAGAATTCTTGATTGTGAAATAACAGTCCTTTGACCTCAGAATCAATTTACTTGCAGAACATTAAGTTTTAATTCATTCACCCCTAAAATTTCATAATGAATTAATCTAACCTTTGAAAAGGAAGATTTCAAATGCATATTCAGGGGTGAATGAGTTAATCTCATCGCTAAGATAATTTCTTCGAGAATGATGGTTTGACCTGTATTAAATTAATGACTATGACAACAATCATTTGACCTCCAAACTGTTGACATGAAAAAACGTCATAAGGCATCAGCGATTGTTTACCTAGAGAACAGTTCCAGATACCTATAAATGGCTTTCTGCGTCCTATATTCTTTTGACCTTTTATCTGTTGTTATGGCCTATAATCACAATGAAGTCAATCCTTCTTTATCAGCAGCCCCATCCTTCATCTATTAGAGGCTCCGGTAACAGGATTGTAATACCCTGGCTACTTAGTGGCCTTAGGTCTACTTATGGTGTCTTTTACTGTGTGATGCCCTAAAGGATTCTAACGGGTTGGTGGTGGGGAGCATGGTTTTTTCCGGGGGGGGACAGCTTTTTCCGAGTTGGGGGAGAAGGGGCACAGCTTTTTCCTAGTTGGGGGGTGGAGGGCACAACTTTTTCCGAGTTGGGGGTGGGGGTGGGGGAGGAGGGAGCATGGAATTGAGAAATGGAGAAATGAATCCTTATATTAACTCATTCACCCCTGAGATTTAATAATGAACTATTACGACCTTGGAATTGAAAGAGTTCAAATGTTTCTTTAGAGGTCAATGAAATAATTAGTTGAAATTATCAACTTATCGTCTGTCAAATTTGAAAAGTCACTGAGACATCAGTTTGATTGTGAGGGTGCCACTTGTTGGTTAAATCCAATATGTGCAGCACTGATTTTTACCACTTCCTGACTCAAAAGTGGAAGAGCAGGTAATCTAGTATTCTTAATGGGTCTTTCTATATTAGGTATGTATTATCTAAAAGAAAGTAATATTTTCATGAAAGATAATTCCATTTGTAATGTTACATGCTTCATTGTCAACTGAATACAATTGAAAACCCTGTAACCGATGCAAGGACTTTTTTATGTTGAAATAATTGTCAGAAAACAGCGCTCTTTTCCATTAGCTCCAAAGTAACTTTAGAAAAAACACTAATGTTACTCAGCTATGCCTAATGTGATTTAAACTTAAATCTGCCATACCGGTACTTTGATAATACTGAGAAAGGTATTGAAAATAAAAGTCATAAATATATCCCTAAGAATCAATAAAAATGAGAATTGTGTTGAAAATAATATCATAGATACATTCCTAGGAATCAATGATAATGAGAAATGTATTGAAAATAAAATAAAAAATACATTTTTTATAAGCAATAAAATTGAAAAATGTGTTGAAAATAAAATCATACCAAAAAATTGCATGCATGAAGGCGAGTTATTTTGGAGTGATATAGAGGAGAAAAGAGTCAAGAGAAATTACAATGAACTTGTTTTCACTTAGAACCAGCCCGATCCAGAAGGAATCCAAAGGAATGCCTGTGTATTGATTGTAACCTTAATGTCAGCGATAATCAGCCCTAAATGTCAAGATGTTTATATTCCGTAGATTAACATCTCCGACTGTGTGTCCGTACATGCTGTCTGTCCCCCTGCAGACATCTCCCCAGTTTATTCCTCTATTGAGTATACTCTAGAGTCTATGTTTTCCTGGAGAGTTGAAACCCAATAATGCATGTATAAGTGTGTATCGCTAATTACCCCATGTCAATCGTAGGTCTTACATAGTTTTATTACGAATAAAAACAGGAATCTCTGAGGCGAACAAGGAGACGTCTCACAGGAATACCCGAATAGTGAAATGACCAAAACCAAAGTCACGCTACCAACAGGAATACCAAATAGGGAAACGACCAAAACTAATGTCACGCTACCAACAGGAATACCAAATAGGGAAATGACCAAAACTAAAGTCACGCTACCAACAGGAATACCAAATAGGGAAATGATCAATAGTAATGTCACGCTACCAACAGGAATACCAAATAGGGAAATGATCAATAGTAATAGCTCGCTATCATAATATGCTACCCAAAATGGTACATGTATAGGATCAGAAAATTGTTCGAAAAGTATGTATCGCGGGTAAATGTCAAAGATTACAAAAAAGTCCTATTTCTTCAAATTTTCAAATGTGCATATTACTTAATGAGGGAAGACATCATGTTTTTGTTGGCAAAAACAATCTTCCCATAGGAGTTAACCTCTGAAACCTCCAATGAGGAAGATCTCCCTCATTCCACATATCAAATGAGGAAGAAAGTGTTTGAAATATGTGACTGAAACTGCATTGCTGGATTTGTCCTTCCCTTGTTATGCATCAGAATAAATCCAAAAAACATTCATTTGGTCCAGAAACACCTGTAATGATCATTACACAAACCCTGCAGTAACTAGGGGATCATTTGAACACAGGATGTAGATTCTGAGTTTGTGTGAGGCGAGTTTGGACTTCAATGAGGGAGATTGGTAAATTTTGGACATAAAGAGGAAGTCTCCCACCAAATGAGGGGGGGGTAACGGGTATGCATGGCTTCAAGTTGAATCTGATTTTGAATGTTGATCATTTAGTCATGCTAAAAAGAAAAAGGTTCCCCATGAAAAGATTAATTTTTTGTCAGTGATACTACAGAGATCCCTAATTTTAATGAACAAATTGAGACCGTTTCGTGGCCATGAGATCTCAGCTGCTACAAAGGAGTTTAATTACCTTTCTAATTGGCAGTGCAAGCTGGCGAATCGTTATATGCTATGGGTATTAGACAGTTATATTATTTAAAAATTATAATACAACATTTTATACATTGTAGTAACTGTAGGAAAAGATTTTATTTTTTATTTTTTTAAGTTGTTGTTTCAGAAATCCCCGTATCTAATGGGTTGTATTTGAATAATGTCGGGAATTAATGATTGCCTGTCTGCCCGTGAGGCATGTCAATTTCCTATTCCACTGCACACGGATTTAAAATCTTATGGAATCAAGCCAAAATAGAGCTTTCGTGTAAAATAAGATTGCTGGTTTTCCAGATCAGAAATCCTGGACTTAATTGTCATGTTTCTAGAGCGGTGTAGCTTTGTCAGCCTCCAGTGGTATCCATTATTGATAGATACCATGGTAATTTTACAGTAAAGAGAAAGATACTAATTCGAGATATTGTTTTAAGCCATTGTGCCTAATATAGCCTAGTTTGAAAAGCAGTATTTAGCGAGTCGTACCACATGGCTTGAATTCATGGTAAAATGGGTAAGCATGCGATGGTCATGATGTTGTACATTATTATGTATACAATGGAACCCTGTCTTAATTGAAAACCTCGTTTACCAATAGTCTTGATCAGGAAAAAGTACAACCTGTTTAAAATTAAAGACAGTACCAATAGACCTGTACATTAGTTGTGTGGTAAAACCTGATCAAATTGTCCTTTTCTAATTTATGTCGGAATATGTTAAAATTGAACACCTGATCAAATTGTCCTGTCTTATATACAATCCTGTATATTAGAATCTGTTTAAATTCGGAACACTTGTAACAATTGTCTTGTTTGTAGCAAACATCTGCCTCAACTGCCATACTACAATATATTTAATCAAACTGACTGAAAGTTGTGTGGATACCTAATCGTACCACAGTTATATGACCTGACCGTTTTGTTACCAGGTTGTAACACGTCAGTCATACACTCGTAGCTCAATATAATTTGCTACAAATGGCTTAAGGAATAGAACACCCAGTCAATGATTGCAGTTTAAATTGACTGGGATCTATTCTCTTGTGGCATGAATCATTTTTGTACAACATGTGGATAGAATTTTGAAACTTTTTCAGCAGTGCATTTACAATTGTTTTGGGATTCATGTCGTTTGAGTCACTCATTGTGAAGTGAAAGCAGATTCATTGTTCGGGTCATTTAAGAATCCATTCTCTACAAAATTTGATTTAGGACAATCAAGTGTATAATATGCCATTTTATACATTTAATTCAAAATGGCATTCATACCTGTCAGTTTACAACAAAACAACATATTTATCACCTTTAATGTGCATGACATCTATTCATAGAAGATAAAAAAAAAAAAGAAATTCACAAATTTTAATCCTGAACATTATTTTGTAATTTTACAGGAATTGATACAAGGCTGCGATTCAGTCTGGAGCCCCCTCTTGGTGACAGTGCCTTTGACCAATGGAAAGATGCTATGCAAGCTGTTTCTCGCCTACCACTGGGCATACCTGACGGGTTCCGTAGAAAGGTAATTAACAGCATTGTGTACCCCCAAATATTCTGCTGTACCCCCATTTTACAAAACATGAGGGTACCAAAACCCCTTCATAGAAAAATGAGTGGGAACACTGCAGCAATATATGATACTTTGTACTTACAATGTATATAATCCATAAAACTTTGTCATAGAGTTTGGTAAGAGATTATTTATTTTACTGGGACACAAATGCTATTTTATAAAAATCATCTTGAGTACGAAGATTGTGTGTTTTTAGAAGGAATATACTTTTGGAACTGCATGTATATCTCACCAAGTGTGACGATATTGCAATATCTTTAATATTTAACCAGATTGGAACAATGTTAAGTGTTTGTCAGATTGAATTGCCGACACTATGCGCTTATTTTCACAAAACCATTCTTCACTCTGAGCACCTCTGTTAGCCTGGGACAGGTTTGTTGTAGATTCGTGATATTGCCTGAGCCCTCTGGGATCCAGAACAGATTGCTGTAGGGTTAAAATGAAGTCTTCATCCTCCTAGCATGAAGGGAAACTGATTATTTCCTTTTTTCCCGTGACTTGGAAATTGTATAACAAGATTTAGGGAGTGCGAGGCTCATTGCTGTCTATATGTAGGTGTAACAATGGACCGCCGCTGCTATTATTATTGAATCTGCTACCCTGAGTCAGTTCCCCAATCAAAATTCCTTTGTATTATGGGAAAGCATTGATGTCTTAATCCAATTCCCAATTCTTGTGGTTCATTCACTATTGGTACGTAATATTGTAGCATCAATTGTTTGATTCAAGGAACAAAAAAGTTTAAAGGTCAAATTTATGATTAGATTGTCACTACTACCAAGAGGCCTTTCAGCCTCAAGCTAACTTTCTTGTTAAGAACCACCGACACATTTTCTGAAATTAAATGATCAGAACCATCATCATGTTTTCCCATTTAAGAATCCTTTTACGTGTACCACGTCTACCAAATAGTTAACTAAGCATGCATTGACTAGAAACAGTTTTCCCCAGGCATTGGCTTTAATTAAGCTTTGATAATTTAACTCATTCACCCCAGAAATTTCACAATGAACTGTTTCAACCTTTGAATTGAAAGTTTGAATATGTCTTCAAAGGTGAATGAGTTAAGGACCATTGAATTACTACCAAATACTGTAAACATGTATTGGAAATCCTTTTTCTAACATGACTTAAGCTTTGAAAAACCCCTTGCTGAATATTTATTTAAAAAATAAATAAAAAAAAACAAAATAAACAAAAAATGATAGATAACAGTGCTTTTAGTGTAAAATGAAATGTTGACAGATCAGAACTTGGTCGAGCCCTAAACCCTTTTATCATTGTGCCGTTGTTAAACATGCCTTAGCCTTATGTTCAGCAGAAGTAACCTTAGCTACCCTCTAATACGCAAATGCTAGATCCAAAACAAATTAAGGGAAGGTAATATACCTGTTGTATGAAAAACTACTGTGGAATCCTTCTGGTGTATTCCTGGAATGGGTCACGGTTCCTTTAGAGCTTTTAACAGGCTTTCTAATGTTCTTCGTGACTGTTCTAAGGTATTCTTCTATAAAACAGTAATTTTACCATTTTAGGATCGGCTTGAGGTGTGTAGTAGTCATATTTACACATTATACCAGTGGAATTCTGATTATTCACAAAATCTTAATATTCACATAATCCCTAATCCTTCACTGTGTGTTTAGATTAGCTTGGAATAATTTTCAGATTTTTAAAATGATTTCTAAAGAAGGTGTTGTCTTCAATGTAAAATATATACATTTAGAAAGAAATCATTAAAATGAAAAATAGAATGATGAAAAAACTTACATACTGTTGATAAATGGGATTTTTTCTTGGTATTTTTTTTGTTAGAGCAAATACATATTGTTAGCATTGACAAACCAACTCTGACAAAACATACAGCAACCCATATAAAGTATACAAGTTTTTTAAATATGAAACATTTTGGTTGTGATTCCTCGTAAGAATCGGTAAAATGCTGTTCTAGGCAATAATTGAGTCTGAAAACCCATCCTTATATTTTGCATTGCCATGTAAGTATACGTTTTGTATATGTCAACGCTGAAGCTACAGAGGGATAGAGATAACCTACAAAAGTGATTGGTAAGCGGAGCGCACAAAAAATAAACTCATTGGTTTCTATTTTAATGCATTCTCCTTTCATTAGCCTATTGAAAGCATGTTAAAAAAGATAAAAGTTCTTGAAACGAAAAATTAGCGGGATGTTTCCATTTCGTAATATAAATCACATACACCCACGCAGACATTATTCTATAGTTGGGATTCTGACTGGGAGAGGAAGCCGGAAGCTCAATGTCAGGGGAAAGTCTACCTGGTGCGGTATTGTCATCCAGAGAGGATTTACGACACAAAGCCAGGCCATCGTTTACTCCCACACTTCGCCTAGTAGTCTAATTACGGCAGTACCATAAACAAGACCTGATAGACGATCGTAACAGGACGCATCGCACATTGATCATGTACTCTCGGGGAGCATTCTAAATTATACCCAAGGACATTCACCAAATAACATACAAATATTTAATCAATTATCATGGAATTTAACATTAAACTAATCACATTACGAAAAAAAAAAAATTCATGTACTCAATTATTATCTAATTAAACTTCACAATTGTGTTTATATTGGGTTTTGGTTTGGTTTATGATTCTGAATATATTATAATATGTTTTTGACAATGCAATACGCTTGTCATAAAGGACATTCATTATATTTTTATGAACAATATTACAAAATCAATTTGTACTAAAACTCTGTTTCAGCCCCTTTCTAAAGCATAATGACTATAGACTGTTGAACAGTAGATACAAGTTTGTGTATATATTATCAGAAGTACAATACTTTTACATGACCCAAATAGTAATTTCATCCATGCAGCAAATATCTGTTGTCTGCAGCAAAATAAATATACTCCCTTGCATCAGTGATAAAATGATAAAATGAATTGAGTAATAAATGGTCCGCTTGTCCCTGGAAAGTGCACTTATATGTCTTTCACCAGGGTAGCTGGGGGTCGATTCCCCAATTGGGCTTGAAAAGTGATTGGGGTCACCTGCCCAAACTCGTGGGTTCTCTGTGTTCTCCGGTTTCCTCCCACAAGAAGACCCCAACCCGTTCACCAACAAACTAGGCCAAAGCTAAGAAACTGCATCCAATTCGAGAATATGAAATACCTTACGATTCTTTCCTTTATGTTCTATTTCCCGTTCCAGGTCTGGATCAGTTTGGCAGAAAATCACATAAAAGAACTTCGCATCGACTGGGAGAAAACGGTGCGGTTTGTGTTTAATGAGAGAAGTAATCCAGATGACAATTCATTGGGACTACAGATTGTAAAGGTAAGGGATGACGGGGTCCACTCCAGTGCTACAAACAGTGATTTTACTGACTGATGGGCCATAAGAGGTCTCCTTGTTGGCAGATAGGGTTTTCTTCAGGTGTGCCAGTTTACTCATTTAGACTCCGACATATTTCAATCCATACCTTACACAAAGCTGTTTATTGAAATCTAATTATACTCATTTTGTGACTAATATATCATGAAGGGAAGCTGTGCCTTATATCTTCATACACTGTACTAACTTTAATAGTACTGCATATCAAATATCTTTGTTCTTGGTACACAAATACATGTATAGTCAGCTGACATTATTTTCTATTTTCTGTATCAGATATTTCTGTATGAAAATTTTATGTAATGATTATCGTGAACTACCAGATAATTCAGTCACAAAACAAACATCATAATCAAAACTTGGATGTCTTCAGGTTATTATTGTAAATGATTCGGCGACCTTGACTTGCTCTGATTTCGACATCGTTGTGTGTCGAGGAGAAACAAGTACATGTATTCCCTGCGGGAACCCTTGTCACGACTTCGCAGTAAACATTGATTTTGGCTAGTTGTAGGTGTTTTAGCGTTGTTTCGTCACTGCCGTTCCTGTAAGGCGTACTAGGACGATTCTCTGGGGTCCAATATTTGAGGTTTTATTGAAATGCTGTGTTATCACTAGGTCAGACGCTGTAAGGTGTGCCAAGACAAAGTTCTAGGCAGATGTCACCATTTAATTTTATTGAATATTTATTGAGATAATTTAGATGCATGGCTGTTGTATCTTTAATTACTGTCATTGTATTTTGATTAATAAATTTACATTTGACCTACATTGCTAATATAGACCTACCAGCTGGTGGATTTTTCAGTCCCTGAGGTTTTGGCCCCTAGCATCACTGAAGAGTCCTAGGAGGACGAAACAGCTGTATGATACAGTTTAATTCATTGTTTCCGGCATATTGTATCTATTACTAAATTGAAAAGGTGCACAATATGTGTGTGTTATGTCATCTTTAATGTTAAATAGATCTTGGCATCATTAGACTTGTAGATTAAGTGTGATATACTATTATACCATTGAAGATAATAATCTGGTCATTACTGACTGGTCATTATTCTAACCTAGCTGTACAATCTATGTACATCCTCCAGTTTTAATAAGAAATTTAAAAGTTTAATTAAATATCAGTTCATTGTAAAAGACAAAGTTTCCTCTCCATCTTTGGTCATGTCAGCATGAAATTGTTGTTTATGTTTAGAATATTTGTTTTTATTTTCATTACTTTTCCTCATATTGTGTGAACTATTTCATAATAATTTCTATTTAAATCTTGTTAATGAAATCACGAGAAAATCATAATGATGTAAACTGGTTGAAAATTCTCTTTCTATCTACCTGCTACATAATATATTATGTATGTACCTACTAGTACTTAAGAATAATCTCCAAAGTATCAATTGGGCAAATTGTAGTTAGTGATATGAGATTCCCAGCTATGCACAGGAGTGGTCATCCAATAATTTCCTGTCTCTGTTTGGACCAAAAATACACGAGTAGTGCCATTGTACGTCTACAGCTCTATATACTCTACATCAGAAATTTGTCAAGTAACCAATTTTCAATAACTTTGACGTGGGTATGAAAAATGCTTTATCAGTATTTGTACAAGTTTGTGTTCATTTGTAGTGTTCAGTGAATGTAATTATCGCCACAGCATGAAGTTGCCTTTTGATTGAGAATGCTATCACAGGAAAAATTGATTTTTTCAGATGTTCAAAGCAAACCTTCCTCCAATGTGATGATTATAAATGTTTCAAATCATTTTCGGGTGGCTAGTTTTGGTCATTAAATGATATTATTGATATTCATAGGAAGAGATTTCTAGTAAGAGTTTTACAGCACCATGTATTTACAACATGTAAAATCAAACCTATGCAATCAAACCTCTATTTAAAGACTATTCTTCAGTATTAAAAAAAATGGTCTGAACACTGATGAACAGAGGTGGTCTCTTACCACATGTTGTCTTTTAACACAGGTGGTCTCTTAACACAGGTGGTCTTTTAACACAGGGGTACGTCTCTTAACATGGGTGGTCACTGAACATGGATGGTTTCTTAGCACAGATGGTCTTTTAACACAGGGGTCTCTTAACATGGGTGGTCACTGAACATGGATGGTCTCTTAGCACAGATGGTTTCTTAACACAGGTGGTCTCTGAACATAGGTTGTCTCTTAACACATGTGATCTCTGAACACAGGTGGTCTTTCAACACAGGTGGTTTCTTTCATCAGCCTGATGCTTATGTAACATGTCTGTCTGCTTTGTTTGCAAAATGGCTGATGCTCAATATGTCTGTCTATGGTTACTTTGATACAAATACATTGCTATGTCTGTTTTGGTTAAAAACCGAAACAGCTGAAGGGAAAATTTCTCTTTGTAACACATTTCTGTGCACTGGTTTTGTACAGGATAATCATTGAAAAATGGACAGCTGAAGTCTTAGAGTTATTTCAGAGGGATTTTTGGGGTCATTGTTGCTGATGCCAGACACCAAGAATATTCTGATACAAAATTGTTCTTGGTAGATGTACTGTTGTTACTATGGTTACAGATGTACATGGTTACATTTACTGTGCCTTCACGATTTCACCTGAAAGTGGAGTTTATTGCTTGAACTGCAAAAATTTATGTATTTACAAGGTTCTGATTTTGTTTGTTTGTAAAATTCAACCACCAAAATAAATAGATAATTAATCTACCTACCTTTATTATCTAAAAAAGCTTTGTTACTTTGATGAAATATTAAAAAAGGTTGGTAGAGAAATGTAATAGGCAGCATGTGATTGAAAAATATGTTGCAAAGCAAGGTCCGTTAACGAGTTAAATATTATAATATTTCAGGGTAATTCATTACAGCGTTTGGTTCCGCCTGTCTGACAGGCTTCATGTTTGTCCCCTGTTACCAATTAGCCCGGAGTCATATCAATTGTGTGCTCTTTGGGGCGGAATGTTGTTCCATTAATTACAAATTTTGATCAATCTTTCAATATTAAAAGATAACATGGCTCAGATTATATGTGATTAATCATTGCAATTATTGATTTCTTTCTCATCTGACATTTTAAAGGTTTTCTGTTCATAAAAATTATATTTAAATGAAATCTGAAATCTTAAATGCATTGAATTTCAAAGTTGTTGAGAAAAATTGTTCAAGGTCAAAATGATGTGTAAAACAGAAATTGTTTTAATTTTCCCGTTTACTGCTAAGACAGCTATTATAAATGACAAAAATTAATTCAAATGTTTATGTTGTAAAACCTAGCAATGTAAAGCATTAAGCATATGTGATCCAGAAACCTTTGTACATAAACTTTTATTCAGCAAGACAAGTGTTAATATAAAAAGAAAAAAAATTGAACTTGCACAGAAAAAATCCCTTGTCCATTTTAAGCCATTGCGTCCCTGTGGCATGCTGAATTGATGATTTTTTTTTAAATCAGAGAATTATCGAATTGTCACCAAAAACCATAATTTGGTTGAACAACCTTATAGGGACAATATATAAACAAAGGAAAGATTTACTCAGTAATTACTCAGAAAAAGACCAGGTGTTCCTGAAGAGCATATAAGCGTCTTCTGCTTCATCGATGACACCCGCTATGTAAATCTTAGTCATAACCAAATAACCAAGTAAACATCAAGTCCTCAAAGTGAGAACCGAGTCATCATTCTCTATCACAACAAGTAAGCACACTAATGAGCATATTTAAAAACATCCACTTTCCTATCATACAAGGACACATACAAAACAACTGTATGATACTAACAGTAATCTTTTTAAAATGTTATTTTCTTCGTCTAAGTCATGATCATATTTTCATTTATCATTCATTCTGTAACACAAGTACATCAGAAGGATTTTATTGAGTGACATTGTTATGTAATAAGCCTATGACATGCTATACATAGTAGCAGAGGATATTGTACCTTTTCCTGTTCATTGTTCTGCTCCTGTGGTGGTCGCATTTTTGCGTCTCGTGCCTTAATAACTTTAGACATGCAATGCAAAAGACACAACAAAAAGTGCAGTGACAGTTTGACATTACATGAAGAAAATGGAAGCTTACTTTGAACTTCAAGATAGAACCATTTTACCAAAAATTCATCATGGTGTGATATTATTCCTGGATTGTCATGAAAAAATTATGAAGTGGAGATTTCATATTTTACTTGCTGCAACAGTTTGGCATTACAGAAAGAAAATTGAAGCCTATACTTTGAACTTTAAGAGAGAAACATTTCATGCATACATGTTCTTCATTATGATATTTCTTCATGCCTTGATTGTGATCAGAAAAAGCGTTAAGTGGATATTTAATATAAACACTGTTCCATGTGTTATAATCAAAGGATCTTTCAAGAACACACAGAAGGTTTCAGAAAAGCCACCTCTTTGTGGAAGAATATTCTGTAACCCAAGTGTCACTGTACATAGAGTAAATTATATTAATCATCACTGGACCGTAGAGAAAAATTCCTGTGGGTCCAATAATGCAGATATAATGTTTATATATTGGAGACATGTACTCCTGATATGCATATGCATCTGTCAAAGAAGTGTTCAGAACTAATAACCAGAAGGTGTTCGGGGAAGGGATAGACCACAAAAGTGATTAGTCTCATTTTGATAAAAACTTAATTTAGTCCTTGTGTTGGATGACCTTATCTTTAAGTGGATATTGTCGAGAAACGGCATCAGGATAGACTCTGATGTGTAACTTTGATTAAGAGTTATTGGAATCGATAAGCAATCCGGCGCGTGTGGGCATACCTCGGTGGTAGCTCATGATCAGGAACAAGATAGATTGTGGAGCTGGTTCGATGTCCAGGAATTGGATCAAATTCTCATTGAGCAAGCATACGGTGTCAGAAAAACAATTATGCTTCTTAAGGGTTTATTACTGTTAATTTTCCTGTCCACTCATCCTAATAATCTCTAATCTGATGGCATCATTACTCACACAGCTCCAAGGAATAACGAGGACCACTTTTAGTGGTTGACAGCAATTTCAAACTGGAAGGAATTATCGAGTCCATAATTTTCAGACTGAAAGGAATAATGGGGTCAAATTTTAGAAGTTGACCATTTTTGCAACTCCAGGAATAATGACATAACCTCCCCATTGTAAACTAGAGGTAATGTCATGTCTCAGTGGAAGGAACCCCTATATTTGTCTTTTTGTTAGAGAAAGGATTTGGGTGAGACTTTTCATTAAAGAAGAAACTGTTTCACCTAAAAGAACAACCATTGATTCATATTTTTATATATTTTGTAATCAAATTACAGGAAGAAGTTACAGTTATGTTGTCCTGTTGTCGTGTATGATATTTAATTATGGTCCTGACCGTGTCACCCTGAGGAAGAAGCGTCTGTTTATAGATTGGTGAGGGGATTATTTAGTGCGGGTTTTGGTCGTTATATCTGAGCTTATTGCTGCCGGAATGTCATTTGTATCTATTTTCAGACCTTTCAAGTCTTGATTGGCTTTCCACTAGATCTATATATGAATAGCCTGTTAAATCATATATATATGTATATGTCATGTCGAGATCACGATGCTTTTTTCAGCGTAATGGGCGTGCTTCTGTCTATTAAATCCCCTTCCTCCTATTTTTTTCTTGGAAAAAAATAAATTGCAACCACCTCCTTCCAGGCCCCTATTATTTATCATAATTTTTCTGCCATAAACCCCTGGTGCTAACACAAAAGCTAGGCTTAGTAATCTGAGGGTCATATAATACCAGGAAGACAACAAGCTGGTATAACACAAAAACGACACTCCAAGTAGAGAGGAGCTTATTGGAGGACAACAAACTGAACTAGAACACAAAAACTAACTCCAAGTACAAGGGGGGCTTATTGGAGGACAACTAACTGGACTAGAACACAAAAACTAATTCCAAGTACGAGGGGGGGGGGCTTATTGTAGGATAACAAACTGGGCTAGAACATAAAAAAACCACTCCAAGTACAAGGGGAACTTATTGGAGGACAACAAACTAGGCTAACACAAAAACTTCACTTCAAGTAGAGAGGAGCTTATAGGTAGACAACAAACTAGGCTAACACAAAAAAGCCACTCCAAGTAGAGGGGAGATTATTGGAGGACAACAAACTAGGCTAACACAAATACTTCACTCCAAGTACAAGGAGGGCTTATTGGAGGACAACAAAATATATTTTTTGTAGTTATGTGAATTACAGAGATATACCATGGTAGAGACATATATTTATATATATATGAAGGAGAAATCAACAGTACAAGTAATCAACCAAGCTCCTGACAAGAATCGAGGGAATTCAGGTTTTGTCTTTGATACTATATAATCTTTGATCATTGATTGTGAAGTTCACTTATACAAACGTTTACACCCAATGAACCATTGCTATTCAATAATGCACACAGTGTTGTTGTAAAGGTCATCAGGTACTTTTATAGGCTAAAAAGCTTGCACTCTAAAAACTGTGGAACAAGTACGGGATATACACCTAGTACAGGAAATACACTTATTGACAATGTATCGTGAAATTGGCAACTTTATCAATACTGTTTTTCAAAGTATGTCCCTGCGGCAAGCAAAGGCATACAGTCACTTAAGCTATTATTCATTGTCTTATGTTACATTTGTACATTACTATAATAAATTGTATTCATGATAGGTATATAAAGTGCTGTGAGATTAGTGTCATTGCGAAGCTACTCATCCCACCTCAAATAAAATGAGAAAATCACAAGAGGCAATTGATCCTTATTTGTACCAATAAAAATAGTGCAAATTATATTGTGGAATCATTTTTTTTTTTTTGTATTGCCCTGTCCTTTTATGAAATCATTCTTCCATGTCAGTATGCTATTATATCAAAGTTCTTATATTGATGCATTTTCACACTAACTGAACACAAAATAGGAACAGCATCTGCGGTATTTATGAGGAATGTGGAAAAACTGATGATTAATTTTGCCAAATGATGACACTTTGCCTGCATCAGGACTTTGGTCATAAACCCTGACAAGGGGATCGAAACAGTTGATTTGAAACCACTGAATACATATATGAACTCTTCCAATTCAAAGGTTCAAATTCAAAGATTCAAAGATCAATTGGATTGCTATGTCAAACTATAAATGTCTGTGACTGTAGGATTATAGTACACATATGGTATGGTTGTCAGAAGTACAAATTATAACTTGTAACCCGCATTGTTGTCAGCATCAACAAACCTAACAAGATCAGGATACTGCATTAACAAGTGATGCTACTTCTAAGGCCAATTCAAAGTCAAAAATGGCTGCCGCAGATGCTGATTGGCTGCAAAGTCAAAAATGGCTGCTGCAGACATGTTGATTGGCTGAGGTTATATTTCTTGTCTTGGCCAATCAGATGTACACGTTCGCACACGACACAAAATTTCATGTTCATAACATAGGTAGAACTTTTCTGGTGAATTTGAATTCCAGTGTTTGTATTGCCTTAATTGGCTGAGGCTATATTTCTTGTCTTGGCCAATCAGATGTACACGTTCGCACACGACACAAAATTTCATGTTCATAACATAGGTAGAACTTTTCTGGTGAATTTGAATTCCAGTGTTTGTATTGCCTTAATTGGCTGAGGCTATATTTCTTGTCTTGGCCAATCAGATGTACACGTTCGCACACGACACAAAATTTCATGTTCATAACATAGGTAGAACTTTTCTGGTGAATTCGAATTCCAGTGTTTGTATTGCCTTGGAAGAGTTTAAAATATAATTTGATTAGTGTTTGGTAAACCAATGAGCCATACAGGCCTTTTAATTTTGTTGGGATACTAGCTTATGACTCTTAAAACTCCAATCTCACTTCTCTTAAAAAGAACTGGGGAGAGTGCTGGTTAAGAATCCTTGGCTCTGATTCTACATGGAGATGATTTTTCACCCTTAGTCCATGTATTGATATTTCTGTAAAGATTTCACAAGGAACAGATTACTATGTTAATGTTCAAACTTGAAGTGTGTTCTCGCTTTGGTCGTAGTTCACAGACATGCTACATCAAGGAGATACATAATTGATCACACTTGCTGTCTCCCCTTTATTGATTTTTAAGTAAGAGGATTGTGTTATTTAAGTTGATGGGAACCCAGTCTGACAGACACATTTTGCTGTCGGTACGTGTAAAAGACATACATACTGCAGTAATATACTGATAACATACAGACAATAACCTAAAAACCTTTTGACGACAGACATTTCCTCAGAAATGGTCAGTGATAAAAGCCTTCGTAAACAAGATTTCAGATTTGCCTTGTTTGGCGTAAAACTAATGTTTGTATGTCATCTTGCAGAATGTCAATATTTATGTAAAAAATGTCATTTTCCAGTCTGATATAAATTGTTGTGAGGCATCAGAACAAGCATTGAAGGCCCAATATACGTAACTTTCGGCAAAACTTGAAGCGAAAATCAAGCCTAATAACTTATTATATATATAGATTTAGTTAAGATTAACTGATATCAGCAATATTCAAGATGAATTCTTTCAAATGATGTCAGTTTAGTTTTAGTGATGCTATTACACCCAATGTGTGGATGAATCCTTGTCAATACATCGGGCAGAAAACGGAGAACCACCGAGCTCATTTGGTCCATTTGTAGAATTTGACATAATGTTGGTTTATATACTTTACAAGCATACAAAGTTATTCCAATCACATTGTTTCAACATTTAACTAAATATGGCCCAAGTTGTGTGTCATTATTTTCCAGAAAATAGTGTGCTTACATTGTAAAATGTCTGTCTATGTTGGCTTGACTTAATTGTCTGTTCATGATCAATTATTTCTCAATATTGTACCAGGTTTTCTATAAAGTTGTCTTGTCAATTACCAAGTTGTCTGCCCACGTTTGGATATGTTTGTTGTTGAAATAAGTTGTCTGGCCTTATTTGTATACATTTTGTTTGCTATTTACCAAGTTTTGTGCCCTTTCGTTTGAATAAAAAATTGTTTGTTACATTTGTAATAAGTTGTCTGCCTTTTGTTATCTTACAGATACAACGTTTCCTCTTGCTTGCTTACAGATACGCTTTCTTCCTGTGTTTGGATGCAAAGATGCAAACCCATTTCCTGACAAAGTTGTTTCATGCTTTAATAAGTTGTCTGCCCTTGTTTAAATATATATAAAGTTTTTGGTGATGTACTAAGTTGTCTGCCCCTTGTT